>CM060709.1:332353724-333778724 GCA_030686995.1 Artemisia argyi
CAAACAATTCCAAATGTGGGTGTCATTTGCCCGACTCTGTTTTCTCGCATGGCCAGTTTTATGTGCATTGTCTAGAAGGATAATCCGTAGAACAACAAATGTATTAATTAAACCAGTCAAAGAGTTCCGTCAAGCAGGAATCTACACCTCAAATGTCGTGTATCAAGAAGTTTCACGCGGCGAGTAACGTGTGTTGTTAGTTTTTATCTCATAACTGATGTAATGTTTTACGTTCAATTTTATTAAATGTTTTTATATGTTGTTTGATAGATGTTAAGAATTTTTCTAGACTTTAGTTATCGTATAGTACAACCATTTGCAATTACTTTCTGATCGGTTCTCGTTCTATTTTGAACGCTACATAAAACACTCACCACAATATCACAAATCGTTAATTATCTGCCGCTAGAAATGACCGACTCAATTGTAGCTTTGCATACATATATGATTGGTTCACTTTATGGAATGAATTATGTATCACTTGATATCAGTTTTGAGTGAGTGCCAATTGGAAAGAAGTCCTTGGAGCATGAACCTTAGTCTCAATATTAGTTACAACACCCTCCCACACATAAAGTGTTTGTTGAAATGACCGACTCAATTGTAGCTTTGCATACATATATGAATGGTTCACTTTATGGAATGAATTATGTATCACTTGATATCAGTTTTGAGTGAGTGCCAATTGGAAAGAAGTCCTTGGAGCATGAACCTTAGTCTCAATATTAGTTACAACACCCTCCCATGTTGACCTCTCTAGCAAAAAAAAAAAAAAAAAAAAAAAAAAAAAAAAAAAAAAAGCACATGCCTTTTCCTCAATTCTTTTAGCCGAATACTTACTTGATACCCATGACGCCCATGGATGGCTATTGGTCCGTAAAGCCTATCATTAAAGTTGAACCTTTGGATCTGAGTCATGTGATTCCACAACGCACATATATCCGTCACATTGTGCTCATGAGCAAACTCTTCTAGAGTCCATTGTCCTTGGTTATAAAGGATAAGACTGTCAGTAGTAATCTGGCAACACCATTGTTACTATAAAAAGTGAGCAAATGAGTTGGATTTTTTTTATTGCATAAACCAAGGACCAGGCAACACCATTGACAAAAGCCAAATATGAGATTGAGAGATAAATCACAACAGTTACTTTAAAAATCGTTAGTGAGACTTTACAATAAATTTAATAAAATTGTAGTGCTCTCAAACTGTAAAATTATGAATCAAAGACGAGTTATTTCAAATTAACTATAATATCAAGATGTTATAACTAGTTTAAACATACAAAGTAAGTATGAATATACTTGATACGAACAAAGTAAACTTTTAGAACACAAGTGAATCTTATGTTGACATTGAGCAAAGACAAACATTGGGCATATATATTTATAGAGATATTGTAGACCTCTTACGTGACTTTTTTATATTAGTGATGATGAGCTAACACGATATAAATATTAATATGAAAAGATAATGAGATTATACCTTTATTGGCGAGACCACCTATTTCAACAAGAAAAGCGTTGGTTTTGCTCTTGTATCATATAATAAAAGTACAGGGTTTTGATCAGCAGTTGGAGAAGACATTTAACCGGTGGTGGGTTTGCTGAGGTAACACTGTTGTCGTTGGTAGGAACGTGGTGCTCGCTCGCTGCTGTAAAAAAAATAGCAAAGTGTTTAAGAAAACTAGCAAAGAGTATAAATAAACTTTAATGCATGTGAATAGCCTTAAATGGTAGACAGAATTGAATAGCCTTAAATATTGGTAGACAGAATTGAATATTGATAGATGGAAATAAATATAGGTGGTTGAAAGGCTATTAATGTTGGTCAAATGGCACACACTATACAAAAAAAAAAAATCAATTAACATAATATAACATGAAAACATACATTATCCTGAAGAGAAAAGAAAAAAAAAAGACAAAAAAAAAACACACAAAGTATTTTTCTAAAAAAACATTACATGCTTCCAAAAAAAAAAAGATTAATAAGCCTAAAACAAGCATATTTGTAGATAAATCCACAAAAACCTTACACACACACAAAGATTTATTTAACCCAAAACAAACATTGAAAAAGCAAAGCATACTAGTTCTTTTAAGAATAAAAAGCATAGAAAAAGCATTTATCAAGCTAATAATACACAAACTCATAATGAATTGTCGTACATATATCACCGAAGAATTTACTATAACACAAATTTTTATGATCACCGGTCACGGATCTAGGGGGTCCCAAATTTTGCACAGTGGTGTTAACTTTTTTACGAAACATCGATTTTGTCTAAATGCACCCGTTCCCAAAAACTTATGTCTACTAAGGGGGGTGGCAACGTGAGTCGGCAAAGGTCGGAAATACTCGGCATCAACAATGCCAGTGGATCGGCATGAGGAAATCGGCATCTCAATCAGTAACTATTACCGATTCGGCAAAGACCTTGTGCATTTAATAAATTCGAACGTTGAACCTTAATTGTAGGCATGATATGGTTAGGCATGACATTGCCACTAAAAATGATACTTGAGGCATAGTTAGGCATGAAATGTGTTGGCTTCTCTTTATTAGCTAATTAAAATAAAACTTGAGGCATCTTAGGCAACATTGCCAACCCCTTATGGTTTGTGTTTAGCTACAAACCATACATTTACTCCCTGATGACCACATTTAACTTTTAGCTACAAATTTATCAGCAATTGTTTTTTAAAAAAAAATAAACCATACATTTCGAGTGATATCAACAGATTCTTGCGACGTGCAAATCTACAAAGAAGTTATAACATTCCAGAAGTGTAAAAAAGTTATACCTTGGCTTCCGGCCAACGTTTTGCTGCAATCGGTTCTTTAAACCACTGTTAGCTTGTTTTTTAAAGTCTTAGATTTATCATTTTACACAATATATAAAAAGATTTGAGTGATTGAAAGGGTAGGGTGAAATGGTGAAGAATATAGATGTTAGTTCAAGAAAAAAAAGAAAGATAGAAACTTTGGTAGGGGTAAGAAAGGAGTATTTAATACGTAGTATGTATTTGTTTTTGTGTGTAGTAGTACTTCTTGTCATATTAATTTGGAATATGAGAAAACCATATTTTATTGTTAGCTTTTCATTGTTTATTTTTTTTTACTACTATTATTTAAGTTTGGATTCTATTTAGGGGGCGTTTGGTTGGGGTAAATTGAAGGCAATTGAGGTAATTTGAAATTAAAATTGCTCAAATTGCCTTGTTTGGTTCATAATAAAAACGTGGGCCTAGTAATTTTAATTGCTTTAATGAGGCTAAAAGTGGGCTAATTTAATTTCCTTCCACTTGAGAAGCAATTAAATTTACTTAGAATTTTAAATAGCATCATTTACATATCTTGAACTAAACGCCCCCTTAGTTGTTTTCCTTTGTTTACATAGTATCTTGTTAATTTAATAGCATGTTAACATTTTGGTGGTGATTTAAGGTCATATATTATCCAAATTTTGTCAGCCCGCCCCCTTAACACAAATTTCTGGCTCCGCATTCTTCTAAATATGAAGAGAAAAGAAATACTAGTTAATTAAAATGATGAGAGTAGAAAATTAAAAATGATATACCTTAATTAAAAGCCAGTAAATGGGTGGGTTTCGGTGGTAGGAGTCGAGTGTTTTTGTTTGGTGTGTTAGAGGATGAGTATTGCGTGGATGATGATATAGTAAGCTGCTTACTTTCCTCTTATGAGAAAAAAAATAATTGGTTAATCGGGTTTCTTTTGCTTTAGAATTTGCTAGGCCAATGCTAATGTTTACCGCTGTCACATCAGCTGTCTCTCTCTAAATTACACCCCAACCACAATTTGCTAATAAGGCGATTGCAATTTGCAACAACAACAAAAAAACATACCCATAGAAACTAATAAAAACTACACACACAAACAAAATGAAAGTTTCAGTTGGCTAACAAACCGAAAGAATGGGATTGCTGGGGTGGGACGCGGTCACCATTGGTTGAGCTAGGGGGTGATGCAGTCATCAAATCGGTTGGGAGAACCATTGGCCTTACGATCAGTAATTAGAGGTATCAAAAAACCCGACTCAATCCGGACCCAAACTTGACCTAGACCTGAACCTGAATAAGCTTATTCGGATCGTGTTACTCGGGTCAACCCGAGTAACCTGAATACTAAATAGGGTCGGCCAGTCGGGTACCGGTTTATAAATATTTAGCTAACTCAGTTCAAGTAAACCCGATTGACCAAAATAGGGGTTCAAGTACACTTTCGGGGTGTTGTTGCTCGAAGTGTTATGCAGCTGGGTCCTAGAACTGGTTGAGACGGATGCTTACCATGAACGACATGTTACCAAATTGGTCCACAAGAGGGTGAAACAAAACATGTTAAGCAACATAGTGGCGGTAGTGCAATTTGATACCCAAAAAGAAATTAAAACCGAAGCATTGGAAACCCATGCTAAATTTGTTGTCTCGATGTATTATGAACGTCTAACTATGGCTGAGGTCAACATACAACGAGAAACATACAGCATTAGAATTCTAGACGGCATTGAGAAAACAAGTGAATATCATACCACTAGGTGCAACATTCCAAAATCGACCCACACCGCGAAACATAAAATTCTCAAATTAGAAGCCCACGAGTGTAAGCCCTTTTAACATACGCAACAAATATGCATGGTCGAAACCATGATCATACTAACAAATGCACAACAGATGCATACAAATATTAAACTATAAAATGATGAAGTAATGGTAATCTAGTTACAAACCTAGGTTAAAAAAATAGCCACAGAAGTTCTGGTAACTTTTTTGTGCTTTGGTTCATGGAAATCACGTTCGTTACACCTTAAGCCCGTGTGATCATTTACTTGTTACAACACTGATATACCATGGTCCAAGTTGGGATCGGAGTGCCAAACCCCCTTTGAGTCTTTGACATAAAAAGTAAAAAACTCATAAACAGCCATAAGGGAGTGTTTTATGCAGACAGTTTTGAGGGTCTTGATAAAATTAATGATGTGCTTTTTTGGTGATTGCTTATCCAAACTGCTTATTTCATACATCTAAAAGCATGATCAGTTCTAATAAGCAATCCCAAACACAATAATCGTGTTGTTTCTTAAGTGAACACCAAATGAGATTGGACCACTAGCCTGATTACATTACTAAATTCCTAATACCACACGTATTTATAACTCAGAATAAACATTATATGCAAAACTTGACCCATCATAAATCAAGGACACGAGCATCAAATACTTTTGATATAATTTTGATTGCTGTAGAAGGGAGAACAATAGGATGGTACTCCCTATAACACGACCTGGTCAATAAACTACATACTACAGTGAGAACTTAGGTAAAATAACGATCCCTGCAGATTACATAACTGATGATTAGGTAAATTGAAAAAAACTTCGTTAAATCTACATCCCACAGCCCAAAACCTTCCCAAACAATCTGCAAAAAGTAATAGGGGTATTATGAGTATAACAGAAAATCAGTAGCTACACAAGTTCGTTTCACTGGTTACTTTTATTTCAAAACCTTAGGTACTTTTTTTTATACCTCTTTATCATCCATTTTATGCAAGAACGTAAGAAGATAAAGTATACAGCCTTGATTTTATAATTCAATAAACTATGGGTATTAAAAAATAAATGCTACACAAGATCATACAAACAAATTCTTCCACAAATGGGGTATTTTCATCCCTACGCATTCCTTTCCTATGGAAGGCGGTTGTGACAACCGGCAATTTAGGGAGTTATTTTAAAAACCCGCATTACGTTAAAGTTCGTTTATAATTTTTATTTAGAATTTTATTTCACAACAAACTTGTAAGACCTATTTTATGAATAATTATGTGTTTATGATGTTATGGAATTCGTGAATTATTTTCATAATTCATTTTGATATTATACTCGGTGATGTATTCTTAAATTCTCACTGGTACTACGTTGACTCTGGCACTAGGTTTACCTAACGAAAATTTTATGATTCGTTTTACGAGTCCGACTATATTTTATTTATTTACGAGATGTTTTGTGAGATATTAAACGTTTGAAATGAGTTCGGGTTTCGGGCCACATGTTTTACATTTACCCACTTTACCCACTCTTACTACTAGTAATATTATTATTATTACTTTTATTAATCTTATTATCATTATTATTATTAAAAGAAGAAAAGAAAAAAATATATATATAAAAACTACAAGATTGGGTCCTTGGGGCCGGTTCTCAACACACACCAACACCAACTCCCACTCATACCTCTCTCTCACTTCTCCTTCTTGACAAAACCCTAGCCGCCCCTTTATTTCCGGCCATCACCACTGCCACCGCCGGCCACCACTCAAAACCACCACCATTTTCTAATTCCCCATCATCTAATCTTTTAGATCCACCCCTACACGCGCCTATAACATCATTTTTCATCACGAATCTTCACCATCTTTCACCACAAATCATTATTTTCGAAGGGTTATCACGGTTTTGAGCTTTTAGATCGAAGGTGAGACGAGTTTTACTCGTATTTTTGGTAAAAATGTGACCCTTGGTCACGACAAGATGAGATTCGAATGGGTTTTCATATTAAAACGTGATATACTTATGGGTTTATGATGGAAACTCGTTTTCTTAAAAGGTTTGGTATCCGGGTTGTTAGCTTGTGGGTTCGGTTCAAACCGTGAGTCCATGACTCACGGCTTGGGTACTAATCCGAGCCTTGGTGCTCGATTTCTGGTTATTGTGAGCCTTGGTTATGACTCTTGGTTTATGGCTCGCGTTGGTTTTTACTTGGTTCGACTCGATGGAGTCACGGCTCGATGCCGTATGTGGTTTATTGTTGCCGAGACCTTGTGGTCGAATTGGCATTTGGTTGTACTCCTTAGAGCTTTTCTTGTGACCCTTTGATGTTTGGTTCGAGCCATTGTGGCTCGTGGCTTGTACCGAGACTCATTTGAGTCGAGTATACTCGGGTTTGGCTTGGTAAACCATCCCGAAAGTGAACTTTGGTTATATTTATTTCCTTATGACTTTTATTGTTAACTTGGTTTTGGTTTTGGCTTTGGTTGATTATTCGGCCGAATACTTGTGGGTCGAGACCACGTTTGGTCTCGACAATGGATATTGGTATTGTGAAGTTGTTGACGAAAAGTGTGATTGGGGACCGATTGTGAGATGGTCACTTAGAATGACGGAGATAGGTTAGTCGGGTGCCGTAGTCGGACCCTATTGTTGTAGCACGTGGATTGGGATTGATTGGACGGAGATGTATTGATTGTTATGACTTTTACATATTACTTTGGACTTGGACAATGAGCCGAGAGTCATGACTCGGACATGTGACCATTTCGTATGACTCGATAACTATTACAATTAAAATGTAAATAATAAAACTCGTAATAATAATTATTGATAATATAAACGTTTATATGAATATATAGACGTGAATAACGGATATATAATTATATAGGCGCGTATATTAATAATAATAATAATAATCACGAGTCATATTATAAATAATACGACTAGATATATATTAGGCTACGAAAGTGGCGTAATATTATTGAACGTATTATTATTATAAAATTGTGTTATAAAACGAGAAACTCTCGCCAACTATTAAACATTTAATAAAAATGTCATTTTGTATATACATAACGGGTAAACTTATCGAGTTATGCGGAGTCGTTGTCACTCGAGTCCAGGTAAGTTATTATTTGTGACTTTCGTGTTGTCACGGATATATGACGATTAATATAAACGTTTTCTATAACTAAATAACCACTTAACCGTAGGGTTGAACCGGGTTATTTGGCTATATGAAATGAATATATTAATGGGCATCGTATCCCACGACGCCCATAGGTTGTGGTATATGTAAAGTGTAATAAATTGCGAATGTATATATCGGGAAATCTGGCCAATTTGACGATATATATGAGGAATTTATTAAACTACGATATATACCATATAGTATTTATGTGCTATGTGCTTTAGGTTGGGTGTAATCTTGGAACGGTATGTTACGTAAATAAATATGAGGATTATCAAATCGACGGATTCGATAAACTTCGGCGATTTATTTAAATGATATATTGGGCTAATATTAGATCCATAGTTTATTTTATTATTCTTTGTGTGACCTTTTGGTTTGTTTTGTGTCGACCCACCACCCGTATGGATACCAAACGTAAATACACCAAACTAATACGAAATGGATTTTCGGAAATAAAACGGATTCTCGTCCAGGTTTGGGAATATTTTGAATTTGAGGAAATGATTTCTGAACGAGTTAATATTGTTAGGTCGTGCCGAGTCCGTAGTTGCTGTTTCGTGAGTTACTATACATCTTATTTCTACCGACTTCTACTTGCTATTTTCTGGACTTGATGTGAGTCATAGCCCCACTTTTTAATCTTGAACTATGTTTTCAATACTTGGGGTGAGAAACGTGCAAATTATTTTATGTGGACTATTATCGCTTTTATATTCTTTCTAAACTTGCTATGCGTATGGACTAGGATATATTGTCAGCTTTAGTCACATATGTTTTGTGTGTACTATTCAAGGTTGGCTTATTTGGAATTGTCAGCTTTAGTCACACGGTTTCGTGTGTACTATTCAAGGTTGGCTTATTTAGATACTGTAGTGTGCACCTATAGGTTGTTAATACTTCGGAGGTTATCCGAGTATTTATATGATATTGCGGGGGTTACCCGAATATCTATGTTAGAACGGAGGGTATCCGTGTGTTAGGTTGGAGCAGAGGGTATCCGCAGGCTTTTAGCGAGTCCTTAGTCTAGCTAGCAAGCGTTTTGCGTATATGTCCACTATATTGTTAGACGAATTTAAACCTATGATCTCACCAGCGAAAGCAGACTTTTAGCACGTTTTCTCAGGTAATTAAGTGATGATATGCATGCTTGGAATGGAAGGCTCGGCCAAGGCTCATGGTTTATGGATCTATTTTTCTAAACTCTGATAATTAATTTTGGACCTATTGATATGTTATTTTGGGCCTGACTCTGAATGATGTTGGGATAAACGTAAACCTTAAAACCCCGTTTTGGTTGCGTTTTTATTATGTTTACTTTATCTCGTTCTATATTGTCTTGTGTTGGATACCAATCCCCGTAGCACCCCGAAAGCTTGTTGAGTCTTCCGCTGTATCAAATTTTGGGGGTGTTACAGATTGGTATCAGAGCCAAGGTTATAGAGAACTAGGTAAATAAACGCCTAAACTATAACCGTATTTTTATAGAAAATGATCCTTGACCACCGCCCGCCAGCCCGCCAAGCCGAAGCATCTTCTATTATTTGAGGTATTATGAGATATTTGGGATGATTGTTAAATTTGGGATTTATTGAGATGATTTGAGGTTTATGGATTTTAGTAATAAGATGGCGTTTCGAGGAATTATATGGTCTATATGTTTTATAAACATTTTAGTAATGCGGTGTTTGAAATTCTTTTTATTGAGATTATATAATTGAATTATTTGATGAGGATTTTTGGTATGGTATTATGAGTTGTGATTTAGTTGTTTTGAAACACTTACACCTACCCTACGCCGTTGTCACAAACCATGGCCTCCCATATGCCCGATGTCGTCCAGGATATTCTTACTGCACCGGTTTTACCTGCACAGTTCATTATGGCATCTGATGATCCTTACCAGATGGCCATGCTTTCAGCTACTGTATCGCAGGCAGCTTCTACTTCAGCACCACCTGCTGCATCTACGCAGGGACCCTCATCTTCTCTAGGGCTCCCTGGTACATCGAGGCAGCTTACTCTTCATCAGGCTTTGGCTCGCGTGGCCCCACGCTTTGCCCACCGAGCTACGGCACGCATGTCGGTACGCCCTACTCCATCACCTTTACAGATTGATGCTCACTCTCTCCTGGCTGAGGCGCCACCCACATCATTGCATCGTCGTCCTAGATCACCTTCCACATCTCCACATGGTTCACCTAGTAGGAGACCACGATTGATGAGGTACTCTTCCGATGAGGAGGAGGAGGAGTACGAGGGTGAGGATGAGGCTGATGACCCTGAGCAGGAGGATGACCCTCAGGAGGCTGAACAGGGTGATGATGATGACCCTGAGGAGGAGGATGACCCTCAGGAGGATGAGATGCCTGATGATGATGATGTATTAGTACCACCAGCTCAGGCTGAGGAACCTGATTCACCTGTACATCCGATTGAGCCTGATTCACCTGATCATCCGTTCTTGTTTGAGTTGCCACCTGGTAGTCCCATTGAGTCGGATGCATCTTCTGAGGTTTCTGCTGAGCATGCAGAATTAGGTGAGATTGGCAGGTTATGGGCTCGGATTACTGAGCTTAGTGAGAGAGTTGCACGTGTATCTGATCGACTTGAGAGGGTTATTGGAGAGTTTTTAGCGGATTTGAGAGTTGACATGACCGTCGTTGTGGGCAGGACTACTGAGCTGAGGAGAGTTTTGATGGAGGTCCACGAGCATATCGATAGTTTGCAGCGAGGATTTGTTACTGCTCGATAGGCCGACCGCAAGCTATGGCAAAGGAATGCCGAGCTAGAGAAGGAGGTGGCTGACCTCAAGAGAGACCGAGACACCCATAGCGTGGAGCTAGGATCGTTATGGAGGGATCTTGATGGCTTGAGGCAGGAGTTGAGGAGCCTCCGCCAGCAGCGTGGCTAGTTACTTGGGTTATGTTGTATGGTTGCTTTCTTAACCGAGAAGTGTTCGGTTAGAAAAGCTAGTTATCATATTTTGATGTATTTTGTTCAGTATTCGTCTCTTTTGGAACGATTAGTACGTTATTGTGTTTTCTAGTAGTTGGAACGATGTTAGATCGCTATTGTATGGTTGATGGTTATTAGTATATGGTATTATGTGATTTTGAGTGTTATGAAAATTGAGTTCTTATTCGCTTTATTGATGTTACGTGGTGTATTGTGCTATCCTTTCCATGACTTGGATCCGTCGATTTGCTTTTGTTGAGTATATTGATAAGTTCTATTGGAGACTCATGAACTTGTGTGAGGTTTCAGATCAATGGCCACACGACGAAACCCTGTTAGAGCTACCAGAACTGGTCCTGCAGTGACTACTCCTGGTCGCCGAGGACGCCGACCTACTCGAAATGTTGAAACCCCTACTCCTGACAACCTAGACACTACTAACCGCAACAACAGGAATCAAAATGTTGATGTTCAGGGAGACAATGATCATGTTCCACTTAATGCACCTACTGTGGATCAAGCAATGATCAATCAACTTGTGGAGCAAAGAGTTGCTGAGCTACTAGCTGAGTCAAATCATTCCAACAATTCTGCTGGAACATTTCCACCTGTTCGTGCTAACGGATGTCACTACAAGGAGTTTAAGATTTGTGGACCTATTGAGTTTGGTGGAACTGAAGGAGTGGTTTACTTGGTTAGGTGGATTGAGAAGACTGAGTCAGTGTTTAATGTCAGTGGTTGTGCGGGGAATGCGAAGGTAAAGTTTGCTTCTTTTACTTTCAAGGATGAAGCTTTAACTTGGTGGGACAATTACCGAAATGCAGTTGGGAGTGATGTAGCTTATGCCATGACTTGGGAACAATTTAAGTCTCTGCTGATTCAGACTTATTGCCCAAGGAATGAGGTCAAGAAGCTAGAGATTGAGTTTTGGAACCACAAAGTGAAAGGTAATGATATGACAACTTACAATCGTCGTTACCAGGAATTGGCCTTGCTTTGCCCAGATATGGTAAAAACTGAGACTCAAAAGATCGAGAGGTATACTGATGGGCTACCTGTAGCTACAAGGAATGATGTGATTTCTGCTAGGCCTGCAAACATCCATGAGGCAATCACAATTGCTCAACAACTTATGGATTCGTTGGATTAGAAGAAGCTGATAAGGAGAAGAATGGAAAGAGAAAGAGAGACCGTCACATTAAGGGTAATGATCACCGAAGCAAGAGACAAGCTAAGGCTTATGCTATTGGGAATGGAGATAGGAAGAATCAGAACGGTGATGCACCCAAGTGTGATCGTTACCACCAGCATCATACTGGATGGTGTAGTGTGAAATGTCAGAACTGCTCAAAGAAAGGACACATAGCTAGGGATTGTAGAGCCCGACCTCTTGCTATGGTTCAGGCTGCTCCTGAGATGAGAAACAAGGCAGATGTTACTTGTTATGGGTGTGGAAAGAAGGGACACTATAGGAATGAGTGTAGAGAATCGTGGAACCGTGGAGCTGGAGGAAACCGTGGACGACAAAATAATGGGGACCAATGTGTGGAAGCTGGAGCTGCTCAGGGAAGAGTGTATGCACTCGGGAACGAGAGAGGAGAAGATCCGAACGTCGTTACTGGTACGTTCCTTCTCAATAATCGTTATGCTTCCATACTATTTGATACTGGTGCCGATAGGAGTTTTGTGTCCACTACGTTTGCACCCTTATTAGAGAAACCTCCGATGGCCTTAGGAATTGGATATGATATCGAGTTAGCAAATGGAAATATAGAAAGGATTAATACTATCATTCGCGGTTGCACGTTAAATTTCTTGAACCACCCTTTCAACATAGATCTTCTACCCGTCACGTTAGGAAGTTTTGATGTCATCATTGGTATGGATTGGTTGTCGAAGTATCGTGCTCACATACTTTGCGACGAGAAGATCGTGCGTGTACCATACGGAAAGGAAATCCTAAATATATTAGGAGATCGAAAGGATTCTAGGAGCCCATCCCGATTAGCAGTTATTTCTTGCACTAAGTTACCAAAGCTAATGGAGAAGGGATGTTACTTTTTCTTAGCTTAAATTTCTGAGAAAGGAGGGACGAAGAAGAAGGAAAGGTGCATTGGAGATGTGCCTATAGTTCGTGATTTTCCTGATGTGTTTCCCGATGAATTGCCGGGAATCCCGCCGACTAGACAAGTGGAGTTTCAGATTGAGTTGATACCTGGTGCTGCACCTGTAGCACGAGCGCCTTATCGTCTTGCACCTACCGAGCTAGAAGAGTTGTCGAAACAATTGGCGGAGTTAGCCGAAAAAGGATTCATAAGACCAAGTTATTCACCTTGGGGAGCCCCCGTCTTATTTGTGAAGAAGAAGGATGGATCGTTCCGTATGTGCATTGATTACCGAGAGTTGAATAAGTTAACGGTGAAGAATAGATACCCGTTACCTAGGATCGACGACTTGTTCGATCAACTCCAAGGATCGAGTGTTTACTCGAAGATCGATTTGAGATCGGGATATCATCAACTTCGAGTTCGCGAGGAAGATATTCCGAAAACGGCTTTCAGGACCCGTTACGGGCATTACGAGTTTCAGGTGATGCCGTTTGGGTTGACTAACGCACCGGTAGTATTCATGGATCTCATGAATCGGGTGTGTAAGCCTTACTTAGATAAGTTCGTGATTGTGTTCATCGATGATATTTTGATTTATTCAAAGAGTGAGAAGGAGCATGAGGAGCATCTAAGACTCATCTTAGAATTGCTCAGGAAGGAGAAACTCTATGCCAAGTTTTCGAAATGCGAATTCTGGATTCCGACGGTACAATTTTTGGGTCATGTGATTGATAGACAAGGAGTCCATGTGGATCCTGCTAAGATTGAGGCGATAAAAGATTGGGCTGCACCTACTACCCCAACCGAAGTTCGTCAATTTTTGGGTTTAGTTGGTTATTACCGAAGATTCATTGAGGGATTTTCGAAGATAGCTAAACCATTGACCAAATTGACTCAAAAGAGTGTTACGTATGAATGGGGAGATAAAGAAGAGGAAGCATTTCAATTGCTTAAGAAGATGTTGTGTAGTGCTCCTATCTTAGCGTTACCGGAAGGTAACGAGGATTTCGTCGTCTATTGTGACGCCTCACATAAAGGATTGGGAGCCGTATTAATGCAACGAGAGAAGGTGATAGCTTATGCTTCCCGACAGCTCAAGAAGCATGAGAAAAACTACACTACCCATGATTTGGAGCTAGGTGCTGTGGTTTTCGCCTTAAGAATATGGAGACATTACTTGTACGGAACCAAGTGTGTTGTATTTACTGACCATAAAAGTCTACAACACATTTTGAATCAAAAAGAGCTCAATATGAGACAACGACATTGGATTGAGTTGCTAAGCGATTATGATTGCGAAATTCGCTACCATCCTGGTAAAGCAAGCGTTGTTGCTGATGCTCTTAGTCGAAAGGAAAGAATACCACCGTTACGAGTTCGATCATTGGGAATGACTATCGTATCACCATTACCGTCTCAAATATTTGAAGTTCAAACGGAAGCGTTGAAAGCAGAAAATAGATCTGCCGAGAATATATTTGGGATGGCTGAGAATGAGAAAGGATTTGTTAAGCGACCTGATGGATTGTTATGTTTTGGAGATCGGATTTGGGTACCTTTGTATGGAGGAATTCGGGAGTTAATTATGCATGAGTCGCATAAGTCAAGGTACTCTATTCATCCTGGGTCTGACAAGATGTACCAGGATCTTAAGAAGTTCTATTGGTGGCCAAATATGAAGGCAGATATAGCATCATACGTTAGTAAGTGCTTGACATGTTCTAAGGTTAAATCCGAACACCAGAGACCGTCAGGATTACTAACGCAACCAGAACTTCCAGTCTGGAAATGGGAGCGGATTACTATGGACTTCATTACCAAATTACCGAAGACAGCTAGCGGTTGTGATGCTATCTGGGTAATAGTGGATCGTCTGACAAAGTCTGCTCTTTTCCTAGCAATAAGTGAAGATGATAGTGTGGATAAGCTTGCGAGATTATATGCGAAGGAGATTATTTCACGTCATGGAGTCCCGATATCTATTATTTCGGATCGCGATAGCCGTTTGACGTCAGCTTTGTGGCGATCACTTCAAACGGCTTTGGGGACGAGATTTGATATGAGTACTGCATATCATCCCCAAACCGATGGTCAAAGTGAGAGGACCATTCAGACGTTAGAGGATATGCTTCGTGCATGCATCATAGACTTTGGTAAGGGCTGGGAGAAGTATTTACCCCTTGCGGAATTTTCCTATAATAATAGTTACCACACAAGTCTTAAGGCTGCACCATTCGAAGCATTATATGGCAGGAAGTGTCGTTCGCCTATTGGTTGGGCAGAAGTTGGAGATAGCCAACTCACAGGCCCTGAGCTTATTTTGGAAACTACAGAGAAAGTAGCTCAGATTCGTGATCGGTTGCAAGCAGCCAGAGATAGACAGAAAAGTTACGCCGATCAGAGACGTAAACCCTTAGAGTTCCAGGTTGGAGACAAAGTAATACTGAAAGTCTCGCCTTGGAAGGGTGTAATACGTTTCGGGAAACGTGGTAAACTCAACCCACGCTACATTGGACCATTTCTGATCTTAGAAAGAATTGGGCCCGTGGCTTATAGGTTGGAATTACCACATGAACTGAGTAAAGTTCACGACGTGTTCCACGTTAGTAATTTGAAGAAATGTCTTTCCGATGAGATGCCGGTCATTTCAATGAAGGATATTCGTGTTGATGAGAAATTGAACTTCGTGGAAAAGCCAATTGAGATTTTAGACCGTGAAGTTAAACGACTCAAGCGAAGTCGCATTCCGCTCGTCAAGGTTCGTTGGAATTCCTGACATGGACCAGAATTTACGTGGGAACGTGAGGACGAGTTCCGGAAGAGATATCCGAAGCTTTTCACTTCGTTGATGAATTTTTCCGAGTGAAACCCGGGACGGGTTTCTTTTGAGACTGGGAGGATGTGACAACCGGCAATTTAGGGAGTTATTTTAAAAACCCGCATTACATTAAAGTTCGTTTATAATTTTTATTTAGAATTTTATTTCACAACGAACTTGTAAGACCTATTTTATGAATAATTATGTGTTTATGATGTTATGGAATTCGTGAATTATTTTCATAATTCATTTTGATATTATACTCGGTGATGTATTCTTAAATTCTCACTGGTACTACGTTGACTCTGGTACTAGGTTTACCTAACGAAAATTTTATGATTCGTTTTACGAGTCTGACTATATTTTATTTATTTACGAGATGTTTTGTGAGATATTAAACGTTTGAAATGAGTTCGGGTTTCGGGCCACATGTTTTACATTTACCCACTTTACCTACTCTTACTACTAGTAATATTATTATTATTATTACTTTTATTAATCTTATTATCATTATTATTATTAAAAGAAGAAAAGAAAAAAATATATATATAAAAACTACAAGATTGGGTCCTTGGGGCCGGTTCTCAACACACACCAACACCAACTCCCACTCATACCTCTCTCTCACTTCTCCTTCTTGACAAAACCCTAGCCGCCCCTTTATTTCCGGCCATCACCACTGCCACCGCCGGCCACCACTCAAAACCACCACCATTTTCTAATTCCCCATCATCTAATCTTTTAGATCCACCCCTACACGCGCCTATAACATCATTTTTCATCACAAATCTTCACCATCTTTCACCACAAATCATTATTTTCGAAGGGTTATCACGGTTTTGAGCTTTTAGATCGAAGGTGAGACGAGTTTTACTCGTATTTTTGGTAAAAATGTGACCCTTGGTCACGAAAAGATGAGATTCGAATGGGTTTTCATATTAAAACGTGATATACTTATGGGTTTATGATGGAAACTCGTTTTCTTAAAAGGTTTGGTATCCGGGTTGTTAGCTTGTGGGTTCGGTTCAAACCGTGAGTCCATGACTCACGGCTTGGGTACTAATCCGAGCCTTGGTGCTCGATTTCTGGTTATTGTGAGCCTTGGTTATGACTCTTGGTTTATGGCTCGCGTTGGTTTTTACTTGGTTCGACTCGATGGAGTCACGGCTCGATGCCGTATGTGGTTTATTGTTGCCGAGACCTTGTGGTCGAATTGGCATTTGGTTGTGCTCCTTAGAGCTTTTCTTGTGACCCTTTGATGTTTGGTTCGAGCCATTGTGGCTCGTGGCGTGTACCGAGACTCATTTGAGTCGAGTAGACTCGGGTTTGGCTTGGTAAACCATCCCGAAAGTGAACTTTGGTTATATTTATTTCCTTATGACTTTTATTGTTAACTTGGTTTTGGTTGATTATTCGGCCGAATACTTGTGGGTCGAGACCACGTTTGGTCTCGACAATGGATATTGGTATTGTGAAGTTGTTGACGAAAAGTGTGATTGGGGACCGATTGTGAGATGGTCACTTAGAATGACGGAGATAGGTTAGTCGGGTGCCGTAGTCGGACCCTATTGTTGTAGCACGTGGATTGGGATTGATTGGACGGAGATGTATTGATTGTTATGACTTTTACATATTACTTTGGACTTGGACAATGAGCCGAGAGTCATGACTCGGACATGTGACCATTTCGTATGACTCGATAACTATTATAATTAAAACGTAAATAATAAAACTCGTAATAATAATTATTGATAATATAAACGTTTATATGAATATATCGACGTGAATAACGGATATATAAGTATATAGGCGCGTATATTAATAATAATAATAATCACGAGTCATATTATAAATAATACGACTAGATATATATTAGGCTACGAAAGTGGCGTAATATTATTGAACGTATTATTATTATAAAAATGTGTTATAAAACGAGAAACTCTCGACAACTATTAAACATTTAATAAAAATGTCATTTTGTATATACATAACGGGTAAACTTATCGAGTTATGCGGAGTCGTTGTCACTCGAGTCCAGGTAAGTTATTATTTGTGACTTTCGTGTTGTCACGGATATATGACGATTAATATAAACGTTTTCTATAACTAAATAACCACTTAACCGTAGGGTTGAACCGGGTTATTTGGCTATATGAAATGAATATATTAATGGGCATCGTATCCCATGACGCCCATAGGTTGTGGTATATGTAAAGTGTAATAAATTGCGAATGTATATATCGGGAAATCTGGCCAATTTGACGATATATATGAGGAATTTATTAAACTACGATATATACCATATAGTATTTATGTGCTATGTGCTTTAGGTTGGGTGTAATCTTGGAACGGTATGTTACGTAAATAAATATGAGGATTATCAAATCGACGGATTCGATAAACTTCGGCGATTTATTTAAATGATATATTGGGCTAATATTAGATCCATAGTTTATTTTATTATTCTTTGTGTGACCTTTTGGTTTGTTTTGTGTCGACCCACCACCCGTATGGATACCAAACGTAAATACACCAAACTAATACGAAATGGATTTTCGGAAATAAAACGGATTCTCGTCCGGGTTTGGGAATATTTTGAATTTGAGGAAATGATTTCTGAACGAGTTAATATTGTTAGGTCGTGCCGAGTCCGTAGTTGCTGTTTCGTGAGTTACTATACATCTTATTTCTACCGACTTCTACTTGCTATTTTCTGGACTTGATGTGAGTCATAGCCCCACTTTTTAATCTTAAACTATGTTTTCAATACTTGGGGTGAGAAACGTGCAAATTATTTTATGTGGACTATTATCGCTTTTATATTCTTTCTAAACTTGCTATGCGTATGGACTAGGATATATTGTCAGCTTTAGTTACATATGTTTTGTGTGTACTATTCAAGGTTGGCTTATTTGGAATTGTCAGCTTTAGTCACACGGTTTCGTGTGTACTATTCAAGGTTGGCTTATTTAGATACTGTAGTGTGCACCTATAGGTTGTTAATACTTCGGAGGTTATCCGAGTATTTATATGATATTGCGGGGGTTACCCGAATATCTATGTTAGAACGGAGGGTATCCGTGTGTTAGGTTGGAGCGGAGGGTATCCGCAGGCTTTTAGCGAGTCCTTAGTCTAGCTAGCAAGCGTTTTGCGTATATGTCCACTATATTATTAGACGAATTTAAACCTATGATCTCACCAGCGAAAGCTGACTTTTAGCACGTTTTCTCAGGTAATTAAGTGATGATATGCATGCTTGGAATGGAAGGCTCGGCCAAGGCTCATGGTTTATGGATCTATTTTTCTAAACTCTGATAATTAATTTTGGACCTATTGATATGTTATTTTGGGCCTGACTCTGAATGATGTTGGGATAAATGTAAACCTTAAAACCCCGTTTTGGTTGCGTTTTTATTATGTTTACTTTATCTCGTTCTATATTGTCTTATGTTGGATACCAATCCCCGTAGCACCCCGAAAGCTTGTTGAGTTTTCCGCTGTATCAAATTTTGGGGGTGTTACAGCGGTGAGAGGAAAGCTTCAAACTCACGACAGAATGGCTAAATGGGGTATCTTTTATATAATAAAATAAAACCCGTATTGGGAATTTTGCATTTCAAAAAATCAATTCATACCTGATTTAGTAATAATTTTATTATAAAAAAAATATTATTTTCTTATTAGGTAATATTTTATATTTATCCATAACACAAGTAGAAGATAAATACAAAAAATATAGATAAGATATTTAAAAAAAATATTATTTATTTTATATTTATTCACAACACAAGTAGAAGATAAATACAAAAAATATAACTATTTCAAAAAATAATTATTTCAAAAAATTATTTCAAAAAATTTTAAAAATAACCCGCGCGTGCGCGGGTATTATAACTAGTTTCTTCTATGATGATTTGTGCCTTATGCAAGAATTATAATGATTCTCATTCCAACTTATTTTTCAAATGTGAATTTGCAGAGAAGATATGGGTCAAAATGCAAACTATGATGGGTGAGTGTTGCAGAACGAGTGAATGATATCATTAATGCTTTAGCTACCATGTCACGAGGTAATAACATTTGGAGACTTTGTTTCGCAGCCACAATGTATATATCTTATGGCAGGAAAGAAACCATAGAATTTTATAGCAACTGCAGTATTGCAAATTTGCAAGTATCCCAACTGTGGAATGTGACACTTTATACTTCAGACTTTCTACAAAGTAAAAACGATGAGAGCTCTGCTTAGTCAAATAAAACGGATGTTCTTGATCTGAAATACCCATAAAAGTGACTTTGTTGCATGTCATGATTAATGTCGGTATTATAGAAACTATGGTCTGCTATGGAAGTCACATATCCGGTATATCCCTGGAGGCTAGAATCATGGCTGCCTAAGTTATATGTCACGCTAAATAGTCAAGCCAGTAACATAGTTTGTGTTTGGTACATCATTTGGATAGAGGCTAATCAGTCATGGACTACTTTGCTTTAACAAATAACATACCAATAATGGAAGTAATGATCTTATTGGACACTATTTATACATTCACCCTTTACCATAAAAAGAAATTTTCATCCGCAATAGCTACACAGCACCAACTTACATGGAAAAATGACAAGATTTTGAAAAAGTCACAAATTTGTGGACAAAAATTTTACTCTTCGTCACTTTGCAAAAAACATGATTTTTTTTTCCTTAAATTACATTATATATTTGTAAAGGGTAGCAAAGACTGATCCAAGATACTCAATTCACAATGACTAAAAGCAACTAACATTAACATTATTTAACTTAACATAATAATACCTTCACGGATCCTTCTTGAAACTCCCCTCCTTGTCGTTTGCGTCACTTTTCACCTAAAGTAGACAAAAGTTAATTTTTGATTGGTCATAATAACGAAAAGGAAATTGATAATGGAAAGGATTTTTTGACATCAATAAGTTACTTTTAATAAGAGAGAATTACCAAAAGGGTAAATTTTTGAAAGATTTATTAAGAAAATTCAGCTGGTTTTGAACCACTTTTCAACTGAACCAAAATAAACAGTTTTCTAAAGTTTAAAAAGAAACTGGCCAATTGTGGTGGGCAAACTGAACCACCCAAACTGTTAACAATCAGTTCGGTTCAGCCGGTTTACGGTTTGGATTGTTTTTTATTTCATAAGCAACCAAGGACAAAAACCATTGACAAATATCAGATGCAGAGATAAATCACAAATATCATTGACAAAAGCCAAATGCCCAAATATCAGATGCAGAGATAAATCACAAGAGTTATTTATATATATATATAAAAAAAAAAACCGTTAGCAGGACTTTACTATATTTAATAAAAATGAAGTGCTTTCAAATTGACCATAAACTCAACAAGTTATAACAAGTATAAATGAACATATAAAGTAAACTAAAATATATTATATAGAGATTACGGTTCGGTTCTGTTTTTACAGTCGGGCGGCCAAAACTGTAAACCGAACCAACAACCTCAGTTTCACTCAAACCAGGCGGCCAAACAACGAAGGCTAAACCGACCAAACCGGCCAAATTATTACGATTTGGTTGGTTTTAACGGCTTTGTGTTCACCCCTATGTGCAACTGCGTGACCCATTTAAAATTTGACACGCGCTAACTTTAAAAATTCAAACTCATTACCTTAATGCTCGACTAACAGCTTATGACAACCCCTTTGCTCGACTCATAACTTATCCCATAATAAAAGAACTGATTTGATATGTCAATATTTGTGGGTTACACCGTTGAACAATTGAGTGCGCGTCATTAAATACCTTTTTGGATATTTTGAAAGAAAATAACAAAACTCTTACACAAAAGTACCACTTCTGATAAATTTCTCATCGGTTTTCTGAAGAAAAAAAAAATGTGTCAAACTATTGGACACTTTTTGATTAAGGTACCATACAATCAAAATGATCAAAAACTTTATTCAACTTTCATTTTTTGTGCAACAAGGGTAACTTTTGCGAAATTATCCAACAAAATGTTGACACGTGTCAACCTCTGAGTATCTAAAATGTAAAAGTTACCCTTAGTCCCTTACTGCATAAAAAAATAAAGTTGAATTAAGAATTTGATTATTTTGATAGTATGTTACCTCAATTAGAAATTGTCAAATAGTTTCAGTTTCAGAAACCCCATTTCTCAATAATAACCATAACCACCGTCTCGTGAACTAAGGGGGTGTTTGTCTAACTCTAAGCTTATGTTTTAGGCTTAAGCTTATACTTGGTGTTTGGCTTAGCTTATTACAATCAATAAGATAAAATGACAACATTAAAAGATGTGATTACAAAACGAGGGTATATAAGCCTTTTTATATAACATTATTATATGAGCCCGCCTCTCTTCAAATAAGCCACAAAATTGTTTTGGCCTTATCAAACTATATAATTAGCTTAACCAAAAAACACTCGATTAACCTTATTTTCGTTACCTTCTATACCATAAAAGCATAAATATCCCCAACCAAATCCGAAACCCCATACACCTCAAACCTAACCCCACCATCAACTTTTAGATATTTCCCCCGGGTCACCAAACATTTCAACTTTCAAAAAATTGAAGTTTCCCCCTACTAAGACTATCTTTATCAACAACTCATCCCAACCCAATTTCTTAATAAAATATTATTTTCTCTTTCCTCCACTTCCACAACCAATACATACAACTAATCTATATTTTTTTTACCATTTATAAACAACCCAATCTACGGAGTATATTTTATTTAAAATAGTGTGTAAGACTACAACCAATCTTATGTTGACAAGTGGAAGATTGGACTCCCAATTTGAGAGTCACTCAACGACCAGGTTGCTTCAATAGGTTGGCAACCTATTACCTATACCAATAAACCTAGTATAATACATTGTGAATGCCGTTTCGCGCCTAGAATATATAAGCTAATAATCCCCCTAAACAAACACCCCCATTCCATAAAAACAATATTTCATTAATCATTAAAATAACCTTAAACAACGTAACTGACATGAAAATTAATAAATATAAAAAAATAACTAACCAAATCATTAGTAACAAAAGCGGCACGGAATTCATCGTACATTTGATTCATCTTTTTCTTCAAATCATCGGTGAGAGCAAGTACTTGTTCAAGGTCAGGAATATCTGACTCATTCAAGTCGTCCCTGTTAAAAACAAGGCTTTTTGCAGTTTCAAAAATTGAATCAGACAAATCACCCACCGCTTTCCAGTCGCTTTTCAACTCTTCAATCTCTTTCAATATGCTTTTCTTACCCATAATCACACCGTTTCTTTCTTTGTTTTTGTTTCTTTTGATTTTGGATGTTGAACAATGAATACAGTTTTGAAAAAGAGGTGTTTGGGATTGTTATTATTTTTTTTTCTTTTAGTTTTTCATTTAATTTTTTTTACACCTAGGGGTGAGCAAAACCGCCCGAGTCTCGACAACCGATCTGATCCCGACATAAATTGATAGTCTCGAAACCGAAGAATAGCTTCTCGGGTCAGGAGTCGGGATGGATTTTTAGCATTTTCGGGATTCAGGACGAGCCAAAAACCGACAAAATACAAGCAAAAACCGACTACTTTCGGGACGGGACTGGACGGGACAAGAAACCGACTACTTTCGGGTCGGTATTCGGTTTACGAATTAGGTGACTTTCGGGATCGGAATTAGTCGGGACGGGTCGGGATTTGGCCAGATACTCAGCCCTATTTTACAGTATAATTTGACCTTCTACTTTACTCTTTTTATTTTACTCTTGTTTGGCATGGCTTATACAGGGTTATAAAAGCTTATAAAATAGGGATGCGTTTAGTATACGTTAATGGGAATCAAAAAAAGACTTTCATAGTGATTTCAATTGTTTGGTTGAATATTTAGCAATTAAACAAATACCCATAGAACCATAGTAGTGGGGTCAGGTGACATTTTTATGCTCATTCAAGTAGGCCCCACTTCTTTGTATCTACATCACATTTTTCTTTGCAATTAAATGGACCCAATATGATACCGATACCGATACATAAAATTTTATACCAAACAACAATAATAAGTTAATATCCTCAATCTCACACACCCGTCTAATCAAAACCATACCTTTAGTGATTTCGAATAACATACCAAATGCACCCCAGGTTTTTGTTGTCACAAGGACTTATGAAATTTTTTATAAGTTATAACTATTCATAAGTCTAACTGAAATGAGCTTATAAAAAGCTATAGTTGGTTACATTACTTAAAATACCATTAACAATATATTGGATTAACTCGCAAAAGTTTAAAATTTATTTGAATTTAATTTGATGTATTTTTATGTGATTTTGCATTAATAAGTTTTAGCCCCCAATTAATTCGACAAACATTTTCATAAAAATATAAGCGTCAAAGACTCGTGCCAGCGATCTACTAAATTTATACAGGTGAGGTTCGCCCCTAGACTTGTTAAGAAAAGCCTTAGTGCTTATGAGTGTACCGGTAGCACTTAGATTATAGAACTTGCGTTAGTGATTCATTCCGAGACCACAAGTGAGACTACATTCGTGTAGTTAGATTTACTACATGATCAGAGGCATTAGGATAACCCATGTTTTTACACCTGTGTTTTATATATAATTACATTGACTTCATTTGTCAAGTAATTTTCCCACACTTTTGCGATGTACTTATTTTTAGTACACGATACCCCTAGTACACCTCTCAGGGCCTATCTTTTTCATTTCTAACTTTAAGCATTTTACTTAAAAGAAGAATTTCTTTACAATCCACCCCAAATGTACACCCAAATCGCCTTAGCCTTCCTTGTATGCACCCATCTTTAGTGCATTATTGTTACAACATTTGTTTAAACCCTTAGTTAATTGTCTAACTGATTACATGGTTGCTAAGTCGAGTCATATCTTGTACATATTGTTTTGGGACAATTGGGACTCATGGGTAAAGTACTACCGATATGGAGTAATGGGGAAGAACATCAATTATTACCCCCATATGTGCAAAACATTTTAAAGTACTCCAAGTGTTTTGATTATCTTAATTAGTTACATGTAAAGTATGTAAAAGTTCAAGTGTAAGAGGAGAACCGAGGCCCCTATGATGTATTATTTTAGATGGTAGGGCAAGAGTGTATGCACACAAAAAAAAGAAGAAAAAATCGAAAAAATCAAGAAAAAGAGAAAAAAAATAGAAAATGAAAAGAGAAAAACATACGGACTACCATCCTGTTTCTTTCATTTATGTTTATGTTTATGATTTTGATTAGCTTAAGTTGAGTCGAGTATTGGCTTAGCAACGCCGCATTGTACATGTAATTGACCTAGATGATTAACTTGCCACCAGTAAAATATCCTTTATCCAACAAACCGTGTTTTCCATATCCCTACACCTAACATTATAACCCTTAGAAAAGCCTTCTTTGATAGTTTATCTTAGGTGCTTACACCTAGTGGAGGAGGTTTTTGATCATTTCCCAAGCCTATGGTAATCTATTTGCTATGAAAGGTAGTGAGTGATATTTTTTCCATTTCCATTAGTTATATAGGTTTATAACACCCGAGAGATGAGAGTATCCAAACACTATTTGTGAGGTGCTAGTGTATGATTTTCGTGCTTATTTTGATTAAGGTGGAACGATTATTTGTTGTAATTACTTTTATATTAATGTTAAATGACCCCTAACTTGTATTTTGATTAGAATAAAAACTCATTTGCTTGAGGACAAGCAAATCCCAAGTGTAAGGGTATTTGATGAGACGAAAAGTGTTACGCTTTTAAGTGGTCATTTAAGCCTTAAATCGTGATTATATGATCAAATATTGCCTTAAATCGATTCTTTTGTCATTTTAGGTACTTTTGAGAGGAATTATGAAAAAAGAAGCATTTTGGACGTTTTTTGAACATAAAAGTGAAGAAAACGACAAAGTCTCAAATTATGCTGCAAACAGTACCTGACGGCGTCACGCACCACTGGGTGACGGCGTCACTTGTTGAAAAAGAGGTGGATATGAAGTTTACACTTGACGGGCCAGAAAGGAATTTTGAAGTTTTAACGTGACGGCGTCACGTTATAAAGCATCAAGGACGTCACGTGTTATTACAAAGAGAGACGGCCAAGAATCTTATTCAACTAGACAGCGTCAAGAGTGGATCTAGGCCATCAAGGAACCCTAAACACGGCGAGGTGACAGTGTCACGTCACATAAGGTGACGCCGTCAAAGTTGTAAAATATATATATACTCTTGTAATTTTCATTTATTATATGTAGAACTTTGGAGAAACTTAGGGTACGAACCCTAGTCGACTTTTGCAGCTATTTTGAGGTTTCTAAACCTTTTTTCTTCCATGATTAATTGAAGATAAGTATTCTATCAATCATTCAATATGTCTATGTGTTGTTTGATTCTATCTTACGCTTATCTTTCTTTTAACTTGCTAGGCTAGGTTTGTTTGTGTTTGCTTAGATGTAATGAAACCTAGCTATTGATTATTGATTGATGGTTTGTTATTAATTGTTGTTGGATGAATGATATCAATTCGGTTTGGTTCGGTTTTGGCAAATTCGATTTGGTAATTAGTTCGGTTCGGTTATTTTCGGTTTGGTTCGGTTTCGGTTTTCGGTTTATTCGGATTTTTCGGTTTTTCTGCTCACCCCTAGTTGACAAGTTGCATTAATAAAAGCGAAAATTATTTGTAAATGACATCGGAAAGTCAAATGGTACATCATCATTCGCAAACGATTCACACTGACGCCTCATTTTATGGATGTTTTTTTTATGGGTGTAGCATACCTCTATCGGAAATCGGTTTATAAGACAAATAAACTTTCTTTTGTCAATATTCAAAATAGTTGTTGGTTTTGTGACCTTAAAAGGGTGTATCACGAAATGCATTAAGATCTTTTAAAATGGCAACACGTGTCTATCTTGTCCCTTATACACTCACATAATTTTTACATAAAGAAATTCACACACACATGTGACAAATGAATTGTACCAATAGAATTGTATTAAAGTTTTTCTTTGTTGTTCTCACTTCTAATGATTAAGTGACACATGTATGTGCACCATAAATTTTGTGAGTGTAACTTTCACTTTTTTATAACCCGACAAGGCTTTCGCCCACAGCTTACAATTACACCGTGTAAAAGTCACTAAATGCCTTTAGGAAGGAGGTGTGTTGTGCTTTTATTTTTGTTATTTTATATATAAAGAGCTTGAAATAAAAAGATTTATTGAGTAAATAAATATTATATATATTTTTAATGATAGAATAAAAATATTTGTCAATAAATAAAGTTTTTAATACTGAATTTGATTTGATATATAAATTTAAATCATCATGTTCTCTTATTTTATTTTTATGTTTGAGCCATCATACAGTTGATTGAAATAATATTTATAAAGGGTTTGTGAATATGATGACACAGACGCTTTATATAAACATTGTAAAAAGCTGCAAACTTAGGGTGCGTTTGGTTCGCAGTATGTTTTGAAAGGAATTGTAATCTGTCAAAGGAATTGTAATTTGAATGAATTGTAATTCAAATAGTTGGAATGTGTTGTAATTGTAATGTGTTGTAATTGTAATTGATGTATTCTGTCAATTTGTTTGGTTGGATCTCAACGTAATTGTAATTCAAAATATATAAAAAAACCATAATAATAATAAATAATTAAATAAATAATAATAATAAAAATAATAATAATAACAATAAATATTATTTCAATAAATAATAATAATAATAATAATAATAATAAAAATATTAATAATTTAATTATTATTATTATTATTATTATTATTATTATTATTATTATTATTATTATTATTATTATTATATGTTTTTAGTTGTGGTTGTGGTCTCTTTACTACTTGTTTAGGCCAATACTAATGGCAATCGTTTCTTGCCAACCGACCGAGTAACCCAACCGGTTCTCCCACTAGCTCAACCGATGGTGACCGCGTCACACCCAATCTTTTCATTCTCTTTCGCGCGTTTTTTTTTTTTTTTTTTTTTTTTTTTTTTTTTTTTTTTTTTTTGCAGTTATGGTCGTCTTATTAACAAATTGTGGTTGAGGTATAGTTTAGAAAGAGAAAGCTAAGATGTGATTGATGTGGTAAGGGACGATTACAATAGTGATGGCTATCATAACTGTTGGCCTTATGATTGAGGTGTAATTTAAAAATGGGGGCTAATGGCACCTAAATATATTATAGTTGACACTTATTCATTTTATATTATCAAACAATTTTTTTTGGCTATTATGTATGCTAAATTTGATTTTTTGGGCATTTTTATGTACTTTATAATCATTTTATCCTGTCTATGTTAATAAAATGAGGGGAAAAATGGTCATAAATTACACAAAAATGCCCAAAAAATCAAGCTTAGTACACATAATAATAAAAAAATTTGTTCGATACATATAAAAAGAAATGATGACAACTATGATACATTTAAGGGTTATTTGAAGAAAGTTGTTGTGAACACGGGACCATTAACGTTTCAAAACGAACTTGAAAAACCTAGCCTAAAAAAGTCCAAAGTATTTGGCCCCAAAGTCACTATGCTATCCTCATGTGGCCACGGAGGTTTATCTGCGATGACTCCGGGCTATCCAAAACGGTAGTCGTCTTGAGATTAGTCGGCTCGCAATATCGATACACATACACATACATCACTACACAGTAAACGAAAAACTAGTTAGTCAGTCAGTCATCATTCATCAATGGCGATGATAATCGCCATGGATTCATCATCTTCTTCATTATTATATCCGCCTCCTTCAGTTTCGATGAATCTCCACATTGAAAACCGTCAAAAATTATTAAATTGAATCCGTGAGAATTTAATTTCATCGTCTCGTGATTTACACGGATTTATTAAATCAAAAATATTCCTAGGCGCTCGCTTCAGACCCTACATTGTGTTCTGTTGTGAATGAAGAGCCGACCTAAATGTACGATTTGAAACGAACATCTGGCAATGTTGTATGTTTATGTGTGCCTTTTGTGTATAAAAAATATAGTGCAGCCAAATTATTAAGATGAGTATATGTGAGGATGATTAGGCAACAAACGTAGGCCTCAAACATGTTTGTAAATTCAATCGTGTGTCAGTAGCATGACTATTGAGTAACCGAACACATATCTGACCTCCGTTGAACCAGCGGCAGTTAGTCTTATACTTTCGAAAGCAATGATTAATTCATCTAAAAACTATGTTCCCTATGCTGGTGCCTCATGAAATCCAGTATATAGGCGAGGTCACCACGAAAGGGTTGCTGGTGCAACCATGGCAAATATGTCAGGCCATCCAGGAAAGTTTAGAACAGAGCTTCTCTTTTGTCTGTGCCCTGATAAACAGCATTTTGCTACCCGCCTTTGGCACAAAAAGGATGAGGTACTCCTAATCAAAATAGATTCAGCCAGGTAACTGTTGCATTTGTTTAGTTATTCATTCGTTAACTTCATAATGCTCATACATATTCTTTATTTTTATACATGATAGCAAGAAAAAACATATGGTAAATTTGCAAAAGATTTTCAACCACTTTTGAAAAAAATTTGCAAGCATAAACACCTTACAAATAAAGAGAGACGCCTTATTATCCTTTTGGTTATTTTAAATTTTTTGTAACACGTTCTATTGAACACTTGAATGTTTCGTCACTCAATGTGAACTGACCAATTATTTCGAATGACATCTCTTCCAAATTAGTATTACCATATAATAATGATGTTATTGTTTATCTCACTATAGGTGCGTTTACCCAATTGATACGACCAACAATACTTCTCATTAAACAAACAGATCTGCAAGTTCAGTCACTCCAGGTAAATTTAATTACTTATTTTCACATAAATTTACATTATCAGCTTGGTGGCTCTAATAATGCCGTTGTTGTAACAGGTTCACCATTAGGCCATACTAAACTCCATGAGAAAAAAAAATGGCCAGAACAAACAGCCAATGTGACACCTGCAGAACATCGGCTTCTAACACATATGAAAAAAATAGGTATGTTCTAGCAAAATATTTTTACGCCATGCATTTAAAACACCACAAAGCATATATATAAAAGTAACATATTAACACCATACATGAAAACATAATAAACTTCAAACTTACAAAGTTTGCAACAAAATATTCTCAAAAAACATTTCCAAACCATGCAAACTAACAGATTTCAATACACCATAGCCTTCAACTTCTCGATGAAGTCAAGCAGTTCCTCTGCCTTCTTCTGTTTCTTTATAACATTCACCAATATCGATGACGCTGTTGTCA
Organism: Artemisia argyi; assembly: GCA_030686995.1. Taxonomy (NCBI): domain Eukaryota; kingdom Viridiplantae; phylum Streptophyta; class Magnoliopsida; order Asterales; family Asteraceae; genus Artemisia; species Artemisia argyi. Next base: position 332,383,665 of record CM060709.1, read on the forward strand.
GGTCCTCTGTTTGTAGCCTATTAAGCTCCAGAATACTTTGCACACGGGAATCAAACTCGAACAGAAGTTCCAATTCCCCAATCACAAGATCCCTCTCAGCCACACGATCCCTTATTTCTTGAGCCTTCTTCCTTAGTTCTCCTTCATCTACCAAAACCACATACACCTCCCATTGAAAACGCTCAATCATCATATCCCTGACATAACTTGAACCTGCAGCAGCAGCAAGTTCTTTGCAAAAATGGCATTGGTGTGGTCATTTTTTGGCACTCTTTGCTACTCTGTGTGTGTGTGTGTGTTTACAGTTAAAATAGCCTTTGAATGTATTGGATGTCTAGATTTTAAAGGTAAAACTGCATTTAATTATATGTGTACACATAGAGCTGGCATAACAGGTTACACGAACCTGTTAAGACACGAACCTGTTAAGGTCAAACACGAACACGACCTGTTAACTAATCGTGTCATTTTTCTCAAACACGAACACGACACGAAAATAAACAGGTGCACCTGTTAAGAACCTGTTAACATGCATATGACCAAATCGAATGATACAATAACCTGTTAACATGCATATGACCTGTTAAGAACCTGAACCTGTTAAGAACCTGAACTTGAACATGAAACATACAATTTCAATTTCAAAGAGCTGCTCAGCTGCACAGCCTGCACTTGAACTCTTGAAGATGCAAAAGTTCATACCTTGGTTTAAAATTGCGTTTTGCGATCCGATGCGCTAAAGGTCCCAAAAGCTAATGCGTGATGCGAATGCGAGCGCAATTTAGACGCATTGCGTTTAGTATTAAAAAAAGGACAAAATTATTTATACGTAGTATATTTTTTCATGTACCAAGTAAATGAAATAAACTTACGAAATAAGTTACTAGGATATTGAAATTAGGCCAATAATTCATTTGTAAAATAAATAATTTGAAAACGCAAGATACTATATTTTCGTTATTATGTTTTATTTGTACGTCTTTTAACAAGTTCTATCTTTAAAATCCCATTTAAATACTTGGATCTCTTTTATATGGTTTCTTTTTTACAAAAAAGGCATAAATTCTAGATTGCGGCCATTGCTAGCATTAGATAAATGCTGTAAATTGCGGTCTAATGCGAATGCAATTTAAGATGCCCTTGCATTAGGCCCCATAATGCGAGATTTCAAACGCAATGCAACAATGCGTGCAATTTACGCAATGATGCGCGCATTTTTAAACCAAGGTTCATACATAATGCAAAAGTTCATACAATTTTAAAGACCCACAGAACATGAAACATACATCACAAATCTTAAGTCTTAACTAATACATAAATACATAATGATAATAATCCTTAACAATACGAAGTGGGATTGTTGACATTATATCTTTCAGCGAGCTCTTCAATTTTGATGCCTTTACTCGTATCTTCCATTTTAAATCTGAAAAGTCAAAAGAGTAATGCCATGTCACTATTAAATAGCATTTGACCAACATCATGAAAATTTTTACCAAAACATTTCTCCATGTGTCGCTTAAGATTACCCGTCCCTTGAATACTATCATACATGAAAATAGTATTACACTTTTTGCACTTACATGGCACTTTTTTGCTGCCTTTTACTTTGCCTTTCTCATATTTGTCAAAGAAATTCCAACAAATAGATCGTTCTTTACGTTTTCTCTTGGCTCCTACTTCCTTTTCCATGGACTCGACCTCATCAGGTTGTGTAGACTCATTATTTTGTGGGTCAATTTCAATACATTCAGAATCCATCTACAAGAAACAACAATACACAATAAGACTCGACACTAATCTGTAAATAACGAGTAAATAAGCAATAACAAGTATCTTAAGCAAATAATCTGATGCAAATTCACCAAATAATTAATAATACAAATACCCAATAATCTATTAATCTTAAGCAAATAAATTTCAAATACCCAAACATCAATCTGAATATCAGATGGGTCGACACCAAAAATACCCAAACACCAATCTGAATATATGATGGGTCGACACTCAACACCAAAAATTCCAGTCACCACAGTCCACGAAATAACACATGTTTAATCTTGGTAATGGGTAATGGGTCGACAACAATTAATATGGGTAATGGGCAATGGGTCGACAATCGACACTCGACAACAATTATATATTTATATGTTTAATCTTAAGCATATATGGGTAATACTAATGGGTCGAATGTATTGAAAACAAACCAAAACATATAGATTTAGAGATCTTACAATTAGTCGATTATTATTTATTGCTTTGTTGTTGAAGCTGCTGCTACTTGCCTCGCCTGTTTACTTTATTACTCATTAGTGAGATGAGAGTGTGAGAATGTGGATTTGGAATAGAAAATTAGAAAATAGATCTGGTGGATTTGGAATATAGAAAAAGGGAGGCAGATGGAATATTGGAAAAGGGATAAACGGATTTGGAATTTTGGATAAGATGGATTTTTAGGGTATTTAATTATATATATATATATATATATATATATATATATATATATATATATATATATATATATATATATATATATATATATATTATAATATTAACAGGTCATAACATGTATTAACAGGTCTGACCTGTTAAGACACGAAACCTGTTAAGAACAGGTCGTGTCGTGTCGTGTTTCGTGTCAAAATTGCCGGCCCTATGTACACATGTAATTATAATGATTTCAAGGACAATTGATTAAAACGTCCCTTGAGAACTGAGTTTAAGTTCAAACACAGCTAATCATTTCTTTCACTTCCCCAAGCATTAATGACCCATGACTTTTGACCTCTTCATATATCCAAGTTTTTTTCACACAAGCTAATACACACAAAAAATAGTTGTTCACTTTAATATCTTATTTAAACAATCATGTTATGTATATCTTCTAATTTTATTTACATTTGTTTTGGCAGGGTTCTATGCATTCAAACGTCCATAGCCTTCAAAGATACCATACATTAGCTGAACAATCATTTATGTAACAAGAATACTTGCAAACCTAAGTTGTAAACTTAATATTACAACATTATATTCGAAATATGTATTTAACTAATATTACTTTGATTTCTCTTTCGAGCACTTGATGTCAAATATAGTTGCTTTGTTCACACGGAATACATTAAAGAAAATTACGAACAAATAAACATGCCCGCCAACACAAAAAACAGCACGTAAACAGATACTTACATCTTATTTATAAAAAATTCCTTAAAAAAAAAAACTAAAAAAAAAGGCCCGCCCGCAACGCGGTGGCACTCGCCACTCTCGTTTGATGTTAAAAGGGCATACACGTAAGGTATAATTGGCAAAATGAGTGGGTCGGTTCGCATGTACAAATTTAAACGTGTTCGGGTCTAGACTAGGTCATTTAAGAGCACGAGTCTAAACAGGTTCGGGCAAACATGTCTCGGGTCATGTTGACCCATCGAGTTTCCACCAACCTTTTACTATTTTGATTAAAGAATGACAAAAAGTTGAAAAGAGGTGTTCAAAAGTAGTTTTGATCTGATAGACCAGCCTTAACCCGTTGATTAATTGTTAACCACCTTAAGACTAAAAAAAACAGTCACCAAACCCATCAGCTCAACATTAATGTTACATCACCATTAAACAAATCACTAAACGTACTATTAATCAAACACGTATAATGGTTACCACACAACCAAAATACACAAAAGTAATTCACTTTATACAAACACACATAAACATAAATAAGAGTGCAAATCGTTCAGTGGCCGAGCGCAAAAAATAAGGGATTGCGCATAATGACTTGTAGAGTATGGTTGTTCAATTATATTACATCATAATCTCTCTTACTTTTTTTTACCATCTATATTTGACAAGTTACTGTCGTAAATATAAGAGTTAATTACTTAAATGGTCCTGCCGTTTGCCAAGTTTGACGAAAATAGTCCATAGACTTTTTTCCCTTAATCCTCTTCCTGTGGTTTTTTACTCGTAACGGGTTTGGTCCCTGTGAAAAAAGTATAGGGACGATTTGGTCCCTGTGGTGTTTTGACCCGTAACAGGTTTTGTCCCTGTGAAAATAAGGCAAAAAGACCAAAACCGTTACGAGTCAAAAACCATAGGGAGAGGATCCCGAAAAAAAATATTAAGGACCATTTTCATTATATCTAACAAACCACAGGGACGATTTATTTAATTAACTCTAAATATAATTTTGTAAATCAAAATTTGTTGGACTTTTGTTATTAGGGGTGTAAACGAGCTGAGTCGAGCCGAGTACTGCCAAGCTCGAGCTCGACTCGATTAGTAAAACTCGACTCGGCTCGTCATCTCAAACTCGAGCTCGAAACTCGACTCGAGCTCGATTGTTGCCACGAGCTCGATTGTTGCCACATTTAAATCTCGATCTCGATGAAAAATAAGCTCGAATCGACTCGATTTTATGACAATTACGTAAATACATGTATATAAAAGGGTAAAAGTGTAATATCATTGAAGCTCGATAAGGGCTCGCGAGCCTCACGAGCTGAGTATATTCGAGCTCGAACTCGACTCGAAAGTGTACCCGAGTAGCTCGAGCTCGACTCGTTTATATCGAGTTGATTTCGAGTAGTTTACAAGTCGATCTCGAATAGCTCGCTAGCTGTCTCGGCTCGTTTACACCCTATTTGTGATACTTCCCCTTTATTTTACAAGATATTGTACCTCACGCATAAAAACTTGTACAACAACTAAACCACAACATACATATACATCACTACACAGTAAACGAAAAACAAGTCAGTCAGTCATCATTCATCAATGGCGATGATGGATTCATCATCTTCTTCATTATTATAGGGGGCAGTTATAAGGACGGGGGTTAATTTTTTATTCTAACGGGGGTATGCCTTTTTTGGCGTTTTGTGACGTTTTTTTTTTTTTTTTTTTTTTTTTTTTTTTTTTTTTATTTTTATAATTTTGTTTATATCAAAAAGCTATAAACCTGAAAGTGCGGAACAGAAAATATAAAGTTTAATAAGTCAAACTGTTAAAACTGTCAGAAATACGGAACAGAAACTGGGCTGCACTGGAAAAAAAGGGGACAAAAGTGGGGGACAAGTGGGCAGGGCTAGGGGTAGACCCCGTTAATATAGGGGTCCCCTTATTATATCCGCCTCCTTCAGTTTCAATGAATCTTCACATCGAAAACCGTCAAAAATTACTAAATCGAATCCGTGAGAATTTAATTGATTTACACGGATTTATACTCCTTCAGGTATAACAAAACTTATTTAATTTTATTTAATTTTTATAAAATTAATTTTAGTGACGTATGATTTGTTTGTTAGGGAGGTGAAGAGCAGACTCGTTATTGTACTGATCACGAAGACTTGTTTAGGTAACTTTTTTTTTTTTTTTTTAAATTTAATTAGATTATTTATTTTAATACTAGACGATTACCCGCGCGTAACGTCGACGGAATGAAATAATGTTGTTTGAGTTTAATTGTCTTTTTTTTTTTTTTTTTTTTTTTTTTTTTTAAGTATATATTTATCATAGCAATACCTAAGTAGCTTTGAGTAAATATGAAACAAAACTTTTTATCATAAATATAACATAGTTAATAAACCATCAAATATATTATATTAACACGAGTCTTCAATATCTCTTATCGAGTAAGAGTAAGGGGGTGTTTCTTTTTTATGTTAACGAGTCTTAACGGGGAGTTAGTGGTAGGGCCACACATATAATATTTATTTCTTTTTCTGTTAAATAGTCTATATGAGGAGAAGAAGCAAAGGGTGCTCCTCCCCATTAAGACTCATTAAGAGAAAGGGGCCCACCCACTTAATCTAGAAATAAAAAGAAACAAGCCCTAAGAGACATTTTTTTTTTTTTTTTTTTTTTTTTTTTTTTTTTTTTTTTTTTTTAATTTATGGGGAAGGAACAGTGGGGTCTACATCTATATTAGCATCTTAATGGGGAGAGGTTAGTATTTTTTGGATTGTGGGTATAGAGGAAGTAAGGGAAAACTAGTGGGTCCTACTTAAAAAGAAATATTATTAAAAGTTATAGACCCACTCCCTTAGCTAAGGGGAAAAAAAGAAACACAACCTAAGACAAGTCCCCCACCTCTTACTGAGTAAGATGTTATATGTTTAACTGTTCTGACTCAAAAGAAAAAAACAAACAAGCAAAACATCTAAGTAAGAGGGCTAATAAGAACTTTGTTTTAAAAACAAACACACCCTTAATTTATGTGTGCAGTTTTTTTATGCATATATGGTCGTGGAGTAAATGAGAGTGTCGGAGCCATGAATTTTTTGTGTCATAGGGTTAATTTTGTTTAAAAAAACCTCGAAATGCATCGTGTTCGAAAAAATTGTGTATGTAGTTTTGTTTGATTTTCCCTAAATGGACCTGATGACTTTGTGATCTGGTTTCGTCCCCGATCGTGTCGTCTGAATTATATGCATCGACTGTAAACTTCATTATAGTGTTGACTCTATAATATAATTAGTTGATATCGTGTCATTGTTGATATCGGTAAGTGATGTTATGATTCAATACATACGGGGGCGCAGCCAGAACATTGTTGTCGATGGGGTAAACTTTGATTTTTTTTCCTCGCTAAGGGGGCAAATCACAACAAATAGCCATATAACATGTGAAAGCGTGAATTCTGTTTAGGAATGTGATTATTGTGTTGTATGAACTTGCGATACTATATGAGATAATGATTAATAAGAGGCAACTTATTCAGCGCTGTTTCATGTGTTTTGAGCTTGTCGGAGTCGAGGCTTGAGTTATGGAATAATTATTCGTGAAGATTTGTTTAGGCAGTTCCGTAATTTATTTGAATATATATGTACTTGATTGGTGATTTATAGTTTTGATTGTGTAGTGTAAGTAGTTGTTATCGTGTTGATTACGAAAAGTGATGTTATGATTTAATACCGAGTTGAAATGATACATGTGAAAGTGAACTATGCTAACAAATATGATTATTGTGCTGCATGAATAAACTATAATAAGATAATCTGATACTAAAAAGGTAGTTTACTTCAAATGATTTTGTGAAATGTGGAACGATTTTTTCGATGTATTTTGAGCTTACTTACAAATCAGAGCTATGGAAGCATGTTAGCGGTATGCCGGTATGTTTAACGGTTTTCATTTTATTTAGGTTAGGCGAAGTAAGTGGCTCAAGGTGTTCCTATAGGCTATACATTAGTAATGATTTATATATATAAATTCAAAGGTGAATTCTGTTTAGGAATGCGATTATTGTGTTGTATGAATGCATGATACTTGTATAGGATAATGAGAACTGTTAAGTGGTTTAGTATGCAGCCATGTAGGTAGCTTGTTTGATTTGGTGATACTATTTTATTCGGGTGATTTTGTGATTTGTGGAAGAATTTCATGATTTTCGAGGTATTTTGAGATTACTTACAAGTTGGAGCTGTAAAAGGTTGTTAATGATGTGATTATGTTGTTGTATGACTATATGTTAATGATTTTGTGAATGATGGACCAAGTGTCGATTTGAGGTTACTTACAAATCGGAGGTGTGAAAGCATATGTTACATATAACGTAAATCCTTTATAATCTGCTTAGGTTAGTGAAGTAAGTGGCTGAAGGTTGTTTCTATAGGCTATATACCAATTAACAAGTTTTTATTGACCTATCATCAGCAGCGTTATATATGTTTAACTTTGACCTGTGACCCAAGGTGAAAACCGCATGTGTGAGATGCTAGAGGGATTAGTAAATTTATATCGGGGTTTGTGACTTTTAAATTGACAAGTGTAAAACAGCCATAAAAGTTTATGGGAGTATGATAGTGTTATTTACTGATGATTGCTTACTTCATTTCCAGGCAGGAAAGCTATTTTGCTTATTTATTTGGAGTGCGGGAACCTGGTTTCTATGGAGCTATTGTGAGTCCCTTCTGTTTTCATGTCTAGACTTTGATGTTTGATTATGTTTCGTTCAACATGTGTCGTGAGGCTTTATAATTGATCACCTATTCTATATGGTCACGCTTCAGAGTAAAATTATCAATGAAAACAAAGTTGTCCTATCTGACTATCACCATCTGCTAAGTCCTTTTTTCTCGCTTGATATTTATTCTCTTTGTTGTGATGGTGTAGGATATAAATACCGGGAAATCAATCCTTTTTGCTCCCAGATTACCTGCTGAGTATGCTGTTTGGATGGGGGAAATAAAGGCATTATCTCACTTTAAGGTAAGCCCTAAACCCTAAACCCTCGTAGCTAGTGTTTGGCATCAGATTACTCCTCACTGTATTATCTTTCTTTGCCTTTTAATGTCTACAATCTTTATCTTGCAGGAAACATACATGGTTGACATGGCATATTATACTGATGAAATTACAGAAGTCCTTAATAATCAATACAAGGGATCTGGAAAACCAATGTTGTTTCTTCTACATGGGTTGAATACTGATAGCAAAAACTTCTCCAAACCAGCAGAATTTGAGGTACCTTGTACTCTTGTAGCTGCCATTGTCTCTTTGAAATGTTACTATACAAAAGCATGCTATAGATCAAGTCTGTGCCCTGTTTTCTTTTTGTCTTGACTCGCCCTTACTGAATACTGACTATTCAGATCCCAGTTCCGTTGATAATGGTAGTATGTATTATATTATCAATATTTTCAGTATTTAGATGTGGTGTAGCCTATTGTTGAGTTTCTAACAAGTAACAAATACTTACCCTATGGCCCTTACCACAACTTACCAATGTTGCTTCTATTCCTTTTTTTTTTTTTTTTTTTTTTTTTTTTTTTTTTTTTTTTTTTTTTTAAAAAGGTTAATTATATTAGAACCAAAAATTATAATCAAGCCAATCCATGGCAACTATGGACATCTACCATTGAGCATAGGAAGGCTTATACAGACAAAACTACATACAACTGAACTATCTAAACATTTTACTATCCCAAATTCAGATACAAACCAAATCAGCATACTATAATTACTAACAATGCAACAGTGCCACATAAGAGACTATCGTTCTGACCACAAGCTGAATATCGATAAACTTCACTTCCTACCACCATAGCAGGAAACTCACCTTATGATAATACTCACCTATGATCCCATATAGATCAGCTGCTCACTCCAAGTATACACAGCCATCTGTTTCCACAACCAAACTACTTTCCAAACACCCTGATTTCAGCAGATATGTTTGATAAAACATTGCAGATATGAGAATTAACCAAATAATTTTGGCTAAGGACCACTACATGATAGGAAACCAAAATGAGTCCAACTACATTTCCTTAGACTAAAGAGAATCCAAGATATAACTGCAGCCTCATCCTATAACTGCACACCAATGTTGCTTCTATTAAAACTAAGGTTTAGCTTAATTTGTCGTTGTCCTTCTCAGAATTTAGTTATCACCCTGTTAAATCACTTTTTGCCTAACAACTTATTTGCTCTTCGTTAATCACAACTTTTAGAAACATTTTGTGCTGCTTGTACGTTTTATCTGAAGTGGTGAGATGTTAACTTGCATGTTATGCTTTTATTCTTTACTAATTACATAAAGTATCTAAGATGCCTCGAGTGATTAAAACGTGTTCTGTTACAGTCATATTTTCATAATAACAGTGTTGCACACTTGCGCATGTGCAACCCTGCTGGATAGACATGAAATTTTCTAATATTGGTTTCCCATTTTATCGTATGGTGAAAGCTCTATTTATCGGTTACATCACTATTGAAGTTTTAAGTGATCCCAAATTGACTAAAATCCAATGCTCATAACACACCTGCTGGTTTATTTTACTCTACAGGGCATTGAGAAGTTTGAGACAGATCTTAAGACACTGCATCCTATTCTGACTGAATGTCGCGTTGTGAAGTCAAAGCTGGAGCTTGCTGTGATCCAATATGCCAATGATATAAGTTCAGAAGCTCATATCGAGGTGTGTATGGTTCCACTATGTAATGTTTAAATTACAGCTGGTTGATTATATAGTGGTGTTTCGTTTCCTCTTAGTTAATGATGTGCGCTCTTTGATATGTCCAATTCGTATTTTGGTAACACTCACCACATTTTGAGCAGGTAATGAGGAAAACAAAACCAGAAATGCAGGAGTACCAGTTAGAAAGCATATTTCTTCATCATACCTACTTCTATGGTAGTTGTAGGCATTGTTCATACACTTGTATATGTGCAACTGGTGACAACAGGTGATGCTTATTTAGTCTATTTTCAGATGCTTTTACATTATATTCAGGATGTTAAGCAACTAAAACTTTGATCTTTCATTTGGCAGTTCCGTACTTCATTACGGGCATGCAGCAGCTCCAAATGACAGGGTATGATAATTTATTTTTTGTTATTGTATAAGAGTTCCTTTAATGAAATTTTTGGTTCGCATAAAGATGACATCACTGTTTTTTCATCCTGCTTGTACCAAACATCACCTTACTGTGGGTCACCCGTCATAAAAATGTCTTTTCATTCATAGGGTGTCCTGAAATAAATGTTTCTCTGCATCTTGCAACCTGTTCTGAATAGTATTATTGACGGAAAACTTCGTTCTGTATTGAATATTATGAATCCCGTACTCTACATGAACATTATTCTTCTCCGAAAGGAGGCTGTATATGGTATAACATCAGAATAGTCACCCCTTACAAATTTTCTTAATTAGTAATTTCTTCCAAATATAGAAACATCTTAAACTTTCCGCAATTTTTTATATGTTATTGAGCTTGATAGTTTATTTTAGAAGTTTTCCCTTTTATCTCTCCACATGGATTCACTAGTTCTTTCCGTTCTTTGACATGCTCTGTATCATGCAGACATTGCGAGATGGAGATATGGCATTGCTGGATATGGGAGCAGAGTTCCATTTCTATGCTTCTGACATAACTTGCTCTTTCCCTGTAAGTATATGTGCACGATAACATATAATGACACACATTATAAGAGACTTCACTATGTATTTTCATTTATATTTTTTTCAATTGATATTGAGATTAATGTCTTAACTGAATTGTGCTACAATAAGCTCTTCTTGTATTCTCAACTGAACTGAAATCTAAACCTTGAAGTCGTAAATGCATTAGGACAAATCTCATATGATTCTGAATACTGATTAAAAGTCATTTTGCAAGTTATGGGTTATTTGTGACTTACATAATCATGATGCAGGTGAATGGAAAATTTACAAGCAATCAACGTCTTATTTACAATGTAAGGGTTCTCCTTCTTATGGTTTGTTACAAATCAGTTAACATTCAGTTTATCAACATACGTTTTTCTTTTTTCGATTTTTTCAGGCTGTCCTTGATGCTCATGATGCTGTTATATCTAGTATGAAGCCAGGAGTAAACTGGGTAGATATGCACAAGTAAGATCTTAATTATCTTATCTCCAATGAATATCAATGAGCTATTGTTATATCAGAATCTGGTGTGCAACAACTAAATGACCTATTGCGCTTTTTATTATTGCTGTAAAAATATTAATATTCAAAGTATGACATCTCTGGTTATGAAATTCTAACTTGCCTCATAGCCTCTATAAAACCAGATCGCAAAAACACACACACACACACACACACACACACACACACACACACACACACCCACCCCATGCACCATAAAAAGTTACCAAGAAATATTAAATTGATTATTAGCTGTAAAGGAGATGTGTTATGATTAAATGTGTAGTATAAGTCTCAGTAGGATAATACTAGGAAGAAGACCCACATGCCACACACACAAATACACATAATATCAGGTTATATTATGGGTGAATTGGTCTTTATTATCAAATAAATGGAAGTCCTCAATTTCTCTTTCCGTTCCAATCTGGCCATATATGGGCAAACATTTTAGGCCTGACTTTACCCTTGTATCATTTCCTTTCTTATTCGATCCTAATAAAAACATAAGAACACAACGTCTTCCTTATTTCCTTATAAACCGAAAACGGAGCGTTAGTCTGATAATTCTCTTCTTATTTAAAACAGATTGGCAGAGAAAGTTATACTTCAAGCACTGAAGAAAGGATCCCTCCTTGTTGGGTATTAATCAATTTTCTGCATTTTGCTTGATAAAAATGTTTCTTTTTTCAATGTATCTTGCTAAACATTTGTTAATGCATGCGATCTTGAATATAGTGACGTCGATGAAATGATGGTTGAGAGATTGGGTTCTGCTTTCATGCCACACGGTCTGGGACACCTCATGGGACTTGATACCCACGATCCTGGTGGCTATTTGCAGGTCCTTGTAAATTGTAATTCATCTTATAATCAGTTCGTCAATATTTGCTTAATGGCTTATCATTGATGTTGTAAACATATCCACAGGGATTTGAAAGACCCAAAGAAGCAGGACTAAGGTCTCTACGCACCAGTAGAGATCTCATCGATGGAATGGTTTGTGCTGGCATGCTATATATCTGCAATGAAATGAATTTTTGCATCGTGTTATATATTTTATCCTTGCAGTCAGCTCATCAAGTAAGAAAAAAATGATTATTGTGTGCAGGTGATCACTGTTGAACCTGGATGCTATTTTATTGATGCCTTATTGGTTCCGGCCATGGAATCCCCCAAAACATCAAAGTTCTTCAATCATGAAGAAATCACCAAATTTAGAGGCTTTGGTGGAGTTCGAATTGAGAGCGACCTGGTAAAATACTTTTTGAATTTTTTTTTTTTTTTTCTAATATGTTAATCACACAGTACTAGTTTCATATATAGGCTAATCACCACCAAAATTGAGTGAATTGGTAACAACTTGTAGTAAAAAAACGGATTACTTAACAATCAAATTAAATACCTTTTCACCAAACTAATTCATGCTAGGTTCAATTAAATCTGTAAACTAAACTAATTCTTGCTAGTTTGACTACATGAAGTCAAAAGTAGACTCTTTATTTGGACAACGGTATTAAACATTTACTGATAGACACCAACATTCTGGATTTAAAGTATTCAAGCTCACTGTCTGATATCGAGTTTTAAGTATTTAATACTATCTTTATGGTGATGGCGCAGTATGTTACCTCAGATGGTTGTGTTAACATGACAAAGGTTCCTAGAAAGATCGAGGATGTTGAAGCTGTGATGGGTGGTGCATCCTGGCCAATCAAGAAATCAAAACGCATGAAACTGGACGAGTAAATTGACATGTAATAAGTTAGATTTACTTCTGACTTATTCATATGATGATATTTGCTTTGTAGATTTCCTGCAGTGATAGAAAAGTTAACATGGATGTTTTGTTTTAAACTCGAAACATGTGTTGGAATAAGTCAGGCTAGCTCGAGGACTATATCTAAGTCTGACATTTTATATGATGCGTGCCCAATTAAGTTTGGCTCAAGAGGCTACATGTAGGCTTAAAATCTCTATAATAGTTTGAGTAGGCTTTTGGGAATGGGATACATGTTTTGATCATTTTACTTGACTTGACACCGCGTTATAAACAACTGATCACTGAGTCTACAAATCGATTTGATGAATACTTTTCATCATCCCCGTATGATGTTTGAATTTACTTCTAAGAGTCCTTTTTAATTTGTGTACACAAATTTAAACAAAATTAACTTTTTATTTTCATTATTATGGGATTGTTTATGAGAAAACAAGTAAAGAGCTTATGTTTCTTTTTAAAAGAGATTCGTAGTTTAGCTGCTTCCGTGGAAAAGACTTCTCAAAATTTAGTCACGTTTTTCTAACACTGTTTAATGCACAATTGCTCTAAAACATTCTCTTTAACATATTGTTCTTTTGGTAATCCTGGGATAGGGGTAGGATCTGTCTACATTCTACTTCTCTCATACCCTGCTCTGGCGGGATTTGGTTTGTTGTTGTTTCGTTTGTAAAATTGTAAACAAACAAGATTGTTGATATTTTTAGAAACTATATACAAATTACACATTTAAATCAATTCATAAATAAAGCAAAACTTATAGAATACAATAAAATATTGTATAATTACAAAAAAAAAAGTTATCCTATTTTATACAAATTTAAGTTTTAGGTATTTAACTTTTTTTCCCTCAATTTAAGTTATCGATGTTATTTTCTTGTACAAAATAAGGTTTTTTCGATTTTTGAGAGATTTTAACGATCATTTTTTAGCTGAAATTGTTAATAAATGTGATTTATCGTTATAGCCGAACCCTTAAAAGTTATTTTGGCTGAAATTATTATCTATAACGAAAAATTGAAAAACCATAAATTGTCCAAAAATTAACTTCAATACCAAAAATAAAAATAAATAAATAAATACCTAAAACTCAAATTGACCAAAAGTGTGATTATTTTTTGTGCAATTTATCCTTTTATAACCGGCCAATGATGACATGGTGATAAATCTTATGACTATCTAACTATCTTAGGGCGATCTCAAGTTTAATTTATGCTCAACACAAACAACTCTGACGTGACTAGGTCAAACTTCTCAAGAACTCTGCTTGAGTACTTGGTAAGTTGGTATGTATTTGTGTGATGGTAAACTTAAATCCGCATTTTTTTGTCTCCTCAAAAGTCAAAAACCATAATTGAAATAAAAAACCAAAAATTGCTAATCCCAGTGCCAACAGGCTCGTCGGTTAATTGACACCGACGACACTACTTCGTCGATGACGCGCAGGTTGGGTGTTCTTGGGATTGGCGATGAGCAAGGGAAGAGCTGGTGCAGTTTTTTTTTTTTTTTTTTTTTTTTTGAAGGGTATATTTGTGTAATGATACAAAAAAAATACACCACAATTGCACAGGTGTGTCAGTTTATGCGTTAGTTTCAGAAGTCGTGATATAACCTTACGGTGACACAACTAAGGTGTTTGTTTAAGCTTATAGGCTTATTTGTTTCGGCTTATATTTCACAAGTTTAAAATTTTCGGCTTATTTTGATACTGCTAGAGTGCTAGACTTATATATGTTTACGACATCATAAAAAATTACATAAGCTCACATGGCTCAAATAAGCCTAAAAATTAAAGCTCATGACATATAAACCAAAAAACAAATAAGCTCATAAGGCACATATAAGCTTAAACAAACATTAACTAACACACAAACTGACACGTCACGATTGAGAGTAGGGGTGTCATAAAACCGGACCCGAACCCGATCGGGTTCAGGTCAACTCGGGTCAAAAATCATATTCGGGTCAACTCGAATTGACCTGAGTTCTAAACAATATCGGGTTCGGGTATGTTTTTTAAGCCTTAACCTGACCCGAACCCGAACCCGGCCCAACTAAACTAACACTTTATAAAGTAAAAATACTCGGGCTGACCCAAACCTGAGTTGACCTGACCCGAGCTGACCCGAACCCAAGTTGACCCGACCCGAGTTGACACAAGTTCTAAAAAGAGTCGGGTTCGAGTATGTTTTAAAGGCTTGAACCGAGTTAACCCAAACCTCGCCAGATCAACCCGAATGATAGCCCTAATTGAGAGTACCAATACAAGTATACAACACGTTCTTTTGATGGTCAAAGAGTTGGAAGACTTACCAAGTACATCATTATTACTCATCTCTTAAAAGGACCACCACCCCTAAACCCTAAAAACCAAACTCTCATACATATACATACACCCCTCTTCTCAAAATCTCATTAAACCCTAAAAAAAAATAAACCCAATAAACCCTAAAAAAAAATAAACCCAATAACAATGAGTAACGATAATAAATCAACATCATCAACAAAGACAGTGTTCAAATACGGAGAAGATGATGAAACGATAGTAGACGCAGTAGCAACTACTATTACCTCAAACGCTGATGTTGACTCATCTATGTATCAAGATGATGATGAACAACAAGAGCAGACTGAAGCTGCTGCTGATAAGACTAGTGCTGATTATTACTTTGATTCTTACTCTCACTTTGGTATATTATAGTTACCCACTTACCTTTTTTTTATATATACTAGAACGGTCCCGCGCAATGCGGCGGCGGGTACCCTTTGACTAAATTTTGTGGGAAGCAAATGTTTTTCATTATGTAATAGAATATTACTTTTAGAGGTTGTTGTAATTCTGTTATAGTTAGAATGAGTGTTTGCCCTAATTGGGACTATTCTATAATTAGTAAGTTTGAGTCTGAATTTTTAAGCCTTGCTAATTATAGAATAGTCCCAAATGCATTATAATGTAGTATAGATATAGATATAGATATAGATATAGATATAGATATAGATATAGATATAGATATAGATATAGATATAGATATAGATAATTTGTTAAGTTTGAATTAGCTTGTTTAGTTTGTATATTTGTTTGTGTGATTAATATGTGTTGAATATGTATAAATTATAGGAAAGTGTATGTTTGTTGATGTAGTTTAACTGTTTACTGTTAATGTGGTAATTAGTTATACAAAAAGTTACCCTGGTCAATCCGTGAATGTTAATATGTGATTATGGGTGTGTTTGGAAAAACTAGCAGTGAGCAGCTGTAAACAGTAGCTGTAAGAAGTAGCAGTAAGAAGTAGCAGTAAGAAGTAGCTGTAAGCGGTAGCTGTTTTTTTTTTATAAGGGGGTGTTTGTTTGGGCTTATATAGCCGGCTTATGGCTTATTTGGTTTTGGCTTTTATTTCATAAACTCATTTTTTGGGGCTTATTTTGAAAATTTTTGGCCTACATAAGCTTATCATGTCATAATAAACTTATATAAGCCGAAAAGTTTCAAAATAAGCCACAAAAAGTGAGCTTATGAAACATAAGCCTAAAACCAAATAAGCCATAAGCCAGCTATATAAGCCCAAACAAACACCCCCTAAAACGTTTGGTAACGTAGCTGTAGGTATAATCATAGGAAGGTGTATGTTTGTTAATGTAGTTTAACTGTTTACTGTTAATTCGGTAATTAGTTATACAACAAGCTACTCTGCCGTGTGTTGATACGAACCTATCCCATACTAGGCTCGTATCGATTCATAAGTCCAAGTGTAGAACTCACTCAAAAAGCTAGCTCGTAAGAGGAGGGGACACCTAGAATTATAAACCACCAACCAGGCAACCGGTCCCATACTTGGCCGATGTGGGATCGTAACATGTGTGTATGTTAGTTTGTGTTTATGTGTATAATACAAATTGTGAAGCAGGTTGTTTTCTGTTTTCTGCTTTTGAGTTGGAGCTCCTTTGGTTGTTCCGTGATATTAGTTAGAGAGATATATAGATTCCCCAATTATATAACTAGAATATATAGAAGCCAATAGCTTCCGGCTTGGCTTGTAGTCGTAGTCTTTTAGCTTATATAGTCGTCGGCCTTCCCACATGCACCAGAATGCCTTCTTGGTTTGGTATGAAGCCAAGCTGATACATACGATTAGGCGGAGGAAAGACCACCCGAGTAGTTTTATTTATGTTGTTGGTCTCTTCTGCAAGAGCATACTCAAGGAAAACTACTTTCTGTGATTATGATTCCAATGATGAACGGATTGTTTTTCAGCTTTTTGAATATCTTAAGATTGTCAAGTAAAACAGTGTACGTGTTGCAGTTAGAGAAGTTTGGTTGATGTGGTTGAACCCTTTATTTAGAGCATTTCGGCTGCGTTAACAATTTAACATCATTAATAATAGATAGAACAATATAATCACATGAAAATTGGTGTTATAGTCACACGGCTGTAGGTGAAATTTGTACTTCATATGTTTAGAATTGCTTGTTAACGTTTCTATAGTGATAAACGGGTTTGATATTTTCTGTACCATCTAGTAGCCTAGCGGATACCTTTCAGCATTCACTATGAGTCTTACAGTATATATCTTACACTTGCTGAATGAATTAGCTGAATTACTCCATATCGCTTAACTATGAGTTTCTGATGTTTGCTTTCTTTTGTTGTTGCAGGTATCCATGAAGTAAGTCGATAACATCTCAGTCAACCCAACATGGCATTTAAATTCATCTGCTGCATTGACTTATAGCTCGACATATGTTTTTTTATACCATTTAATTTGGTACACTATTGAGTACTACTGGTATCTCCATTTCCTGTAAGGCCTAATGCTCCTGATATTTGCAGGAAATGCTAAAGGATGTCGTGAGAACGAAGACTTACCAAAATGTTATTTATAAGAACACATTTTTGTTCAAGGACAAGATTGTTCTTGATGTCGGTGCTGGTACCGGGATTCTGTCTCTCTTTTGTGCAAAAGCTGGTGCAAAGCATGTTTATGCTGTAAGTATACAATTCTATCTTTGGTTTTAACAAATTACTGTACTAGTATTTATTGCGGGATGACTATCTGTTGGTACAAGTTTGACAAAGATTGTGTATCTGCATACTCATTTTCGTTTTTGTTTACTTCAATTTTGTTTATGCAGTTTAAGAATTCAGATTGTGATTGTCCTGTAAAGTTTCTGTGACACTTAAGTTTCGTGTTTGCAGGTCGAGTGCTCACAGATGGCTGACATGGCAAAAGAGATTGTTAAAGCAAATGGCTTTTCAGACGGTAATAGCTTTTATGAATGCAAGCTCTCACGTTGTTTAATACAAAGGGTTGTTGGTAATTGATTCCTTCTCATTCTGAATTTGCAGTTATAACAGTTTTGAAAGGAAAGGTTGAAGAACTTGAGCTTCCGGTTCCTAAAGTCGATATTATTATCTCAGAGTGGATGGGGTACTTCTTGTTATATGAGAACATGTTAGATACAGTTTTATATGCTCGGGATAAGTGGCTGGTAAGTTTCATGTCACTTCTGGCGTTTTAAATTTTGCTTCTTTATGTCTGTTAAACATTTATCTGACTTGAAACCCTTATCCTAGACTTTTTGTAGTACTGAATACGACAACTGATATCTTTTTGGTAATTTCTTTTATCAAAATTAGAATCGTGTCTCTGTTTGTTGTCCGCCGAGAACATATAAATTCTATTGTATAGATATATTCTAGAGCTTTTCGAGTCCTGTTAATACGTTGATAATAGAATTGATTTTTTTGTGTCTTGATTGTAAACTAATCCGTTTTAATTCCTTTTCTTTACAGGTTAATGACGGAATTGTGCTACCTGACAATGCCTCTCTTCATCTGACAGCAATTGAGGATGCCGAGTACAAAGAGGACAAGATTGAATGTAAGTGATTCAAGCCCCCCCCACACACACACACAAAAGAACATGAGTTTTTGTTATATATGAAAGTTCAAATGCGACTCAACACGGTTGAGTAATCTGCTAATTTTTCAATTGGGGCCGTCATGAATTTACAGTTTGGAACAATGTGTACGGCTTTGACATGAGCTGCATAAGGAAACAGTCTATTATGGAACCACTTGTTGACACGGTTGACCAAAATCAGATCGTCACAAACTCCCAGTTACTCAAGGTATGAGATCTTCCCTACTTCTTTCCATCGCTGATTTGTTGTGATCACTTTTATAGTTTCAATCTTTTGAACATTCTTTTCCCTACTTCTTTCCATCACTGATTTGTTGTGATCACTTTTATAGTTTCAATCTTTTGAACATTATTTCCCTTTGTTGCCAGTTTTGTGAATAAGTGGTTTCATTTTTTGTTATCTTTAGCTGATAACGATTCGAGTGGATAATTTGTATTCTGATTTACTGGTTTTTACAGACCATGGATATCTCAAAGATGACGTCAGGGGATGCTTCCTTTACTGCACCCTTCAGGCTTGTGGCGGAACGTGACGATTACATTCATGCTCTAGTTGCATACTTTGATGTAGCATTTACCGTTTGTCACAAGATGACAGGGTTCTCTACAGGTTAGTTGAGCTAATATTCAATCCTTTGCTTATCTTAAATGGGTCGATTTGGATTCACTTTTTTTCTTGAAGGGGTCAAAATTTGCTTTAATTTTACTTTTGATGCATGCCTCTAAAATAGCATACTAAAATGGCGTAAATTATTTTTGGTATCAATCATACATTGTCAGATTTAGTTTATATGTGATGCTTTTGATGTCGCAATATAGGGCCGAGGTCAAAGAATACACACTGGAAGCAGACAGTGCTATACCTTGAAGAGGTGCTGACTATATGTCAAGGTGAATCCATCACCGGAAGCATGACCGTGGCATATAACAAAAAGAATCCACGAGATGTGGATATCACCCTCAGCTATTCGCTAAATGGTCAGCGCTGTGTCGTCTCAAGAACCCAGCAATACAAAATGCGTTAATGTTAATACACATCAATTGTGTCGAAACACAGTGGGAGGTTGGTTCCTTTGTAGGCCAATTTGCAGAGGAAATCATGATTCTTATACTGTTGTAATCTTAATTACCCTTAATTCTATTTATCAAATTTTGTAACATGGATTGATTCTTTTTATTTGTCAAATGGCAATTGAGTGTCTTGTTCCGTTTTCAAATAGCCTTTGTATCTTTCATTTGTGCCCCAATTTATTTGCAGGTCACACAGCACACTTCAGTTTTAACACGACCCAAGTTTTCTCGATATTTCAGTTGTCGAAAATGTTGATATTTGAACAAAAGTAACATCATTGATATGATTAAGGCATCAATATGTGATCAAATAATATGTAACAATAAGACGTGCGATAAGTATGTTTGTCATATAGCTGAAATTTTTTGACTCAAACGAAACATGGTTTATAAGTTATATCCCATCATTTATAACGTTAAATAAAATAAAATTATACAACTAAATTCCCGAAAAAGATACAAAAAGATGACTACAAAATTATGTTGCGAATAAGATATCCTAAAGTTCTTGTTTACCAGATTTTGATTTCTGTTGTGTGAAGCTTGCCTTCTTTGCTTTCCACCATTTCTGCACCTTAAAAGCCATTTTATTTGCATGTTTCTTTGTTGCTTCACCCGCATCTTTGATCCCTTTTGTTATTTTCTCCTTCCAGTCCAACTTCTTATTGCTTTGTGTTTCCCTCAATACTTTTCCCTATTTTAGTCACAAAAACGTAAAAACAGATTTCAGATTTTAACCAAGATTTGATAAGATAAAACACTTTCAAGAGGTGGTAAAACAGGCAGGTCCGACGGATGGATAATGGGTCCAAACGGCTATTTTCAGCACGAGTCAAAACAGGTCGGATCAGGTTGACCCATACACACTTTTATAAGTACACTCTGAGACGACTCCTCTGAGTCTGACCCAAATCAGATAATACATAAGTAATAACACTATTTTTACCACTACATTCTTACCAGATTCGAAGGGATAGATGGTTCTTCATCTTCATCTTCGTCTTCATCATCTAAGCCTTTTCCAGCCATCAGCTCTTCCCTTGAATACATTTTCATGCCAGGTGCGCCAGGCATACCCTCCATTGATTTCAACATCTTTTCCATTTCAGCCTCTTTTGCTGACTTGGCGACAAAAGGTTCCCCAGGGGCCCTACCCTGAAATTTACAACTTAATGATTAAATCTCAACCGTTGATGATCAAAAATAAAATGTTTAAAGTATCTAGTAAAACATTTTCCTATATTCTAGTCAAACATTGTAATCGTCATGGAACTAGGAGCATACTTATTGTCCTCTTGTATTATGGAATTAGCTCATGAGTGATACAATGAATTTACCTTGGGAACCGGTGGCGGCTTAGTATTACATGCTTCAGAGAGATCTTTGCAGAGGTAGTTAACTAACGAGCTCAACTGAGGCTTCTTTTTGTAGATATACTCTGCAACATCCGTGTCATAGTATCCGATAACCTAAAACAACAGCCAAAAAGTATTAGAAATCATACCATAGAGGTAGCAAGAAAATAAAGAAAATAAGCGCTTGGATATGAATTTCAGCTTAATTTCTCAGATTAATCAAGGATAAAAAGAAACGGAAAAGTAAAAAAGGTAAACAAATAGATACCTGTTGACAAGCTCGTTCGATGGTCTTGCATTCTGAACCACATTGGCCTTCAGAATCTTGCTCAACAAGCTGCCAGTGGACCAAATAAAAAGATAAGAATAAAAGATACCAGCAAAAGCATCAAATATATTTTGGGGTCTCATATTCTCATCTTTATCCACAATTGCATCTTAAAGTTGCCCCGTGCCACATAAATGAGACCCAAAAAACGGATATGACAATGGGTGTAAAATATATTCAGTTGCAAACCTCAAATTCTCGATTCTACATTGCTATACGTCTAGAAATCAGTAGTCCAAAATCCTATATGCTCCATGTTGCGTTACACAACCAATAGGCCAAATAGTGGGAGGATACCGATCCTATCCTAGGCATCATAGGGTACCAATGCTATGTGTTTATACTTTATACCATACTCTAAGTTTAGTAAGCCAAGTCTTTGTTGTTACTCGCAAGAAGTAAGGAATACCCGAAACTATATTCGTCCTGTTTTTGGACCACAATGTGAATACCAAAACTTAGTAGTAGGCCTACGTGTATACTATTTCACTTGCATTTTCTAATAGGTACTACAAACATCAATTATTACCTCCAATCTGTCTCCTTTCTCTACAATATCGATTTTGAGCATCCAATCAGCTTCTTGCTTCTTCAAATTGCATACATTCTCCGAAATCTCAATGATATCATACTCCGTGATCTGATAAACAATGACCAAACATCAATAAACAACCAAACACACACAAAACACATTTCATCCACTTAACTACAGTATCTAACAATTAGGTACTCATAAATCATCATATTGGTATCAAATCAAATTCTATTATTATAAACATCTTGAAATTTGTTGATAAACGGCAATGCTTATCCGCCCACACGCCCTGCCACACCCCAAGGATGATATGTGGAAGGCAATTTCCAGACTCCATAACTGACTATGTGGCCCACAGGCGCCCACTTTGGGTAATGACAGCAATCAGTCAATCACACACACAAACTAATAGTTACTAACACAATCCACTACTTTGATAACGTAATGATTACATCACTCAAAAATCATCAAACTAACAATATAGTGAAATAACAATTACCAACTTCAGTCATATGGCAAAACTAGTCGTCGCTGCAAGCAGGTAGTTATTTGCTGTTTGTGGCGCACAGTGTTTTGGAGCGTTCTGTAACTAGTTGTTAGCGTTTGAAATATGAAGCTTTTTTGGCAACGAGTGTGTAGCGTTTTGGATTTTGTTTAAACGCCAAATATAAGAAACGCTACTCAAAGAAGCCTTGAAATATAAACGCTAATTTCTGCTTCTTGCCTACCCCTAGTTTGGCCAAACATAGCCGATTTTGGTAATGTAGATACAAAATGTCTTAGAACGCTAAAAAATGAACGCTCGTTGCCAAACAAACATTACTATGGGGGTGTTTGTTTCAGATTATATTGCCAGCTTATGGCTTATGTGGTTTTGGGCTTATGTTTCATAAGCTCACTTTTTGTGGCTTATTTTGAAACTTTCCGGCTTATATAAGTTCATTATGTCATACTAATATGCTGTGGGAAAATTTTAATGGTGTGTGAATGGTTTATAATCTGGATATCAATCTGAATCACGTAATCACTTTCAGATTAAAGTATTTCGACCCTATATGCCTCAGGTTCACGAAATCCTTAATCGGATAAGACAGATCGTTCAATTGAAATCTAAGGCACGAGAAATCAATCAGAAACGTTAATTAGTATTATTATTTGTTCTATTCTGTAAATGAGACCAGGAATGTGGTTAAATAACGGCGGTATCAAGCTAACTATGACGAGTGTGCACTCCGCACCTCCTAATCCGTCTTGAGCTAAACTTGAATAAGGCCATTGGTCTCATGTAAAACACAACTACATGTTAGAGACGGAGACAGTGGGGGAGCCAGGGGGTGCTCGGCCCCCTCCAACACGCCCAATCGCTTTGCTATTTACCTTATAAAACTTAAGCCTATGACGCAACTATAGGCAAATGACCCCCCTAACCTTTATTTAAATTACTTTGTTAGCTTGAGAAAAAAATTCCGGCCCCCTTATTCCTAATTCCTGGCTCCGTCCATGACTACATCAAATAAGTTGATAACACCAAAATTACCAACATATGCTAAACGTTCCTAAACGCTCCTAAAACTAAGGAAGCCAAAAGCCGGCTATATATGCTAAACGCTCCTAAAACATCTATTAACATTAAACAATCACATTCACAACCTAACAAAATAAATCACTTACAAACTATCAAACATAACAACAACTTATATAATTAAAAATATATAAGACCTTCTTAGGAGAAATTTGAAGTTGCTTATCCTTGACTTGCTCATACAACTCTTTGGCAAGCTTTTCGCAAACTTGACATTTAATAAACGGAATATCTTCTTTACGAGCTATTCCACCTTTATTATTATTTAATGCTAAACAATTATTCACTATTTCTAATAAACATATTATTAAGGTTATGAATATCACTCTTTTGTTGAGTGAAGCCATTAGTGTGTGTGTTTAGGTGTTTGTGTGTGAGTTTTTTGAAGATCTGGAAGTGGAAGTACTAAAAAGTGTTTGGTTTTTTACGATGTTGTCCTTGGAAGTGTTTGACGTGTTTGGTTTGTTCTCATTGGTTGTTTTATGCCACGTGGATTGAGCCTACAGTTTAATTTGTGTTTTTGTTTAGGGTGGTGATTTGTACACCACTAAAATTAGTGTACACATCACTAAATTGTGTTAATAATGCATATAGTACAACTATATACTTCATATTTAGTGGTGTACAAATCACCTCCCGTTTGTTTACTTAACTTAATTTAAGTTCTTGCTCAAAGTAAAGAGTTTGTGATTAAATTTGAAATGTGAAAAATGAGAAAAAAAAATTGTTTATATATTTTATGTGGAAGAGAAAATTTTTAAAGGAGATGCATCTAAGTTTGTAAGTGTATTTGAAATTTGTGACTATGGTTTTTTTCTATTTTTTATATTTTAATTTTATTTCTCATTTTATCATAACTTTTCGTTAAAAAGTAAATAAAATTAAAATAACTTACTTTGGGTTAGTAATATATAATCGAGACTACTCTGTCGGTTTTAAAATAAATGTTCACCAATAAAAAAAATATAATCATTACAAATTTTTCTTTCTTACTTTTTGTGGAATGAAAGTTTTACGTTTAACTAAATAATTTATAACTTCTATCATAATAATAATCTCAAGTAAAAATAATATGTTAAACTTAATCAAAATTCTTTATCTATTTTTTATAATAGACAATTAGTTTGAGACAACATAAAAAGAAAATGTGGATAATAAATTTTGGATGAAGGAAATAAGTTTTAGCCGGTCATTATTAAATCAAAGTATGTTAAAAAAAATATATTAAATCAAAGTGCTCTGAACTTATAGACTTTTACAAAGTGATCTGAAATTCTAAACGTATAATTTTATATGTATTTACAAGTTTGGTAAATCTAATTAGAAAAAAGGGAAAAGAAATAGTAGAGTGTACATAAACACAAAATTTAGTAACTTTTTTTATATATTAACCTTTTATGGTTACATTTACATGTTACGAAACTATTTTTATAAAATTAGAAATCAAGAGTTATCAATTATTTAAATCTATTGCTAAAAGCTACTAACAAAATGAAAATCCTTAGGCCGGGCACATTAAGGGTCGAGAGGTCGTCTCCCCCTTAAGATACGCTACCTTACAACACAACTCACAGACGACACGTCTTGGCAAAAAATGAAGAAGGTGGTATTGAGAAGTTGTTTTTGTGTGTGTGAGTTGTAATGTTGATTTTCGTGAAATATACTTGTGTATAAGTGATTCATGTTTGAGTGATTTAGTTAGTGATATTATTACATTTGTTTGGTAGTGATGTTGATTGTAAAGTAAAAAATTAATGTTACGTGAGGTGACGGTGATAATGCTAATCACCATTACACTTAGCCTTATAGTTGTTAGTTGTTACTATTGAAACTCTTTTTATTTAACATCTAATTAAACTTAAACTTAATGAATTATTATCACTGTTTGATTCATTTTGGTGACAGTTGATACTATGTGTTTAGGTCTTTGTGTGTGTGATTTGAAGATGTAGTAAACATAGTGTTTGCTTTCTATGATTTGGCTTAGGAGTGTTGTGACGTGTTTGCTTGTTCTTGATTGGTTGGTTTGATGCCACGTGGATTGGGAGTTAACCAGTTGACCAATAGGAAGTGAAGGGACACTTGTTTAACATGTGTGGTTTAGTAAAGTTACACTGACGTGTATATAAAAGTACGGAGTATATTACTTTATCAAACAAAGATGAAAATTGAGAAAATTGCATGGTTTTAAGAGGCGTGCCAAAGCCTCGTAAACATCTCGTAAATGCATAAGGCTTGGTCATGTCGTCACGTCACGCTTTGTGCCTTTTATGTAAACTAGATATTTATAAATATGATATAAATATATAAATATTTTCATATTTTGTGCTGTCTTATGTCACGCCTTATAAATGTAAAAGTTTCGCCTTGGCCGCTAAGGCACGATGCTTAGCATGCCGCAAGGCCACACCTTACACAATTTATAACCTTGGAAAACCGGCTTTGTTACTTAGAATTAGCGTTCTCTTGAATTATGTCAGTTTTTTATTCCTACGCAATATCCCATTGTGTTACAACTAGGTAATTCGCCAAAAAAAAAAAAAAAAAAAAAAAAAAAAAAAAAATTGATAACTAAAACATACCGTTTTTAATCTCAAAGTTTGACCAAATATCATTAAAACATATGTTCATTGTCTGGGTTAAAGCTTATGGAATGGTTAGTTGTCACCTTAAAAGTTTGCACGGGTCCGACATCTGATGGATTTTGCCATGTAGTGTAAATTTTTCTCAAAATTTCTAATTTTACGTGAAAATAAATCTGGTGCTCAGATTTGTGAAGGCATTCATTTTCTTTGGTATTTATTTTTAAAAATAAATACAAACGTAGCATCGTTAATTTCAAAAGGGTTTTCTCACATTTGTTTATTTATTTATTTAAACGTCTATCTAAATCCATGAAGAACACATAATTAAGGTTAAAATTAAGGGCTAATGTATTTGGAGGCTATTAAGTTTACAACTTTCAACTTATCCATCCATCTAACTTATTCATTTTATCCATCAATTGTGTATTTGTTTTCGTTTACAAAAATTTCGATCAAATTTATGTTCGAAAATTATAAAATATAAATAAGGAACCAACCTTTAACTTATCCAAGCAATATAGATCAATATAGATGAAAAGTTTGATGTGAAATACCGATTATACCCGCAATTTAAGTATGTTTTGTATATTAAAAGTAATTTAATTAGAAGGATAAAATTGAAATTTCGATACTAGTTTTTTCCTCGTATTAGCTTAATATGTTCGTGTTAGGTTCATTATTTTTGTTTGATAATTGTCCGAATTAAAGCTGATCGGAATTGGTGTATAAAAAGATACATACATAGTTGGGTGGCCAATATGTTACGTTCAATAAATAGGTGACTTGTATTTAATAAGATAATAATAATAATAATAATAATAATAATAATAATAATAATAATAATTAAAAAAAAAATTGGGCGGCATCGTTATATATTATCCCTAAAATTAATGAATTAAATACTTATGTTTGATAACTTTGTTGGTTTATGTATAAATATTAATACGTTTATGTCTAGTATCGAACTCGAGACCTCGGGATTACACACTTTACGTATGAAAAGTAAATGAATAATATATAAACACAAAACATGTAACGACCGTTAATATTTAACGGAAAAGTGACTAACGACCGTTAGACGAAAATAAGGATAGTAATATTGTGTATTCTATGGAATGTCAAGAAGGTTCCGGAAGCCCACCTTGGGCTTGTGAACCGATCGGCCAAGGAGAAGGGGAAACCCACTACTTGTGTTTATTTTACTTGCATAAACATTTACTTGGTATTAGTACGTGTGTACAAGAACGAGGTAATAACTCACTATAGTTATTATCAAGGAATCGATCAATAAAACTGCAAGGGATTGATCATTGATTCATATAAACCCTAATTAGGGTTCATCATATTCTTCCGCCCATGTGTTTTACCTGTTTTATGATTGTCATGATTTATATATTCTAACAAACTTTTGGCCAATAGTGTGTACTTGCCTGCTTGGGTGATTGTGTGTGTGTACGTGTGTGAAAGATCCAAGAGAGTTGCAGTAGACAGACTAATAGACCTTCGTATATAAACTCTAGCACGGGTTGGTAGTAATTAATACCAATGATATATAAGAGGCAGTTGAAAAAAATCTGATAGTCATAAAGTTGGAACAAAGTTGTAGAAATGATCATGTTTTTGGGTTGTTGAAAGGGAAGGTGTATGACACAAACTCCTCTTTTATGATGCAAGCACGCAAATCATTCATCTTTAACTTAGGTGATCCTGCTGTGAATAAGCTTGTATTATCTCAACGATATGAATAATATATTGAAACCCCTAACTAATGAAAATGATGCAAAACAATATAAACTCGTATATAATTAACAACATTAAGGCATATCCTTGGAGATTGACCATTACAGCTAATAAAGATTCAGTAATATTAGATGACAATTACATAATAAAGATTGCTCATAATAAAGATTGCTCATGTATTTATAACAAACACATGGCTTAATGAACAAGCTATGCAAACCCTAGACATTGTCATCTCTTAATAAGTAAGAGTACTCATCCTCAAATTTTCTTTTGTCAAAAATATCACCATAAGTAGCACTAGTTAAGTCCATGATAAGAGGAAACTGCAAGGTCACAAAAGAAGTGATTGGTAGGCACGTCAATACACCTATTGGAATAAGAATCCACGAGTTGTCATGTCCAAACACAAGGAACAATGTTGCTCCAAATGCTATAATCATGGCTGTTGTTGAGATGAACAAGGCTGCAAGACCAATTATTAACTTTCTAGGCAACTTGACAAGAAAATCTTCTGCAGAAAAACGTGTGGTGAGGATCGACAAAAACATTAACAATGACGTAACAGCCGCGAATAATGATATTGCATCTGATACTGCAAACATTTTGAAGGCACTGTTGTTATTATGAATGGGTATCCCTGTATCCTGATTGCTTCCTCCAGGCACTGTAATAGCCGCTGCAAATACAATAGTAATAATAAGTGCAGCTGTAATCGTGTACGACTCAGCAGTCGTCTTTATCCATTTTTCACCCTCGCTCACGAGGTCCATGTGCTCTCTAGTAAAGACCATCTCAGGTGTTTCGTCATCATAGTTCTTTTGTATGCGTGTTATGGGGCCTACAAATTCCTCTACTTCCTGCAATGTAATATTTTTTGATCTTTTTACATTTTGTTTTCTGAATAGATTTAAACTTAAAATTGAGTCATTAGTTAGTTAGAGATTCCTACCTTAAACCACTTGAGCTCGCGTTGTACTTGCAAAGCTGCCCCTGATATAAGGTTTAGTTTGTTGGCAGGTGCCAATCTTCCAGCCAGGTGCAGGAGGTTATTTCCGTAAGGATCTTTGATTCTTTTAAAATAATCTTGATCTTTATGCATTAAAGAATACAGGAAATTGTAGATCCTTTCAGAGCGATTAATCACAGCATACTGAAAAAAATTGAGACCATCTTCGTTGACACTCGAAATTTGATCCGGGAACTTTATTGCAGCTGCGATAGCAACCTCAAATGCATTTAGTCTAATGGCTTCAAAAACCAGATTGGTGAACTGAGAGGGAGAGAGAGGGATGGAGTCATGGCTCGTTTCTATGTTACGGACTACTGCCCACAATAGGTCTATAGCATCTTGGCGAGTTTGCAACCTCTCTTTAATTAATGGCGGTACTGCAACATAGACCCAAATCAGCATCTCAAGCAAATAAATACTGTAACTTTTTGTTTTCTCTTCTATATTTTTTATCATACAATTGTGGTAATTAACTCAACATTGATTGTCTTACCAATCTTTTTAATGATAGTCTTGAAAACCATATGAATCTTTGAAATTCCTGCTTCAAGATAGGAAGTTGTTAGAATTGTGGGGTTAAGGAAAACAATTAACTACTCGGTACATTGTTAGATATAAAAGGCTAAAGAACCTTAACTCATAATATTTAAGCTAATAACTATAAAAAATTTTAGACACTGAATACACTAGAATTTGGGACTGTATGTGGACTGACCATACAATAACATTAGCACAAAGATTGTTGAGCATAATAGGAACTCGCAACTTACCAAAGATGAGAAATTTCCGTATTACTGGAGCTGAGGGACCACATGACCTTATAAGTCTGGGATGCTTAGCTTCCGAAGCATGGTAGTCAATGTCTATAATACATATACAAAAATTGGTGTACAAATGTCTTTATTGATAATTGTAAAGGTAATGAAAGATACTTGATAAATATCAGCAAACCTTGGTCTATCCTTTCCAAAAAGCTGTGTTCACATGGGAGGTTTCGAGCTATAGCCATCAGCACAGCTTCACTATCTTTGATTTTGAAAAGCTTCATCAACCTCAGTGATAAAGCTATTTGGATGAAAAAATAGTCGCATCAATATATAAGTGGTGATTAGTTACTCTCCTTCTACTGCTAGAATTTGAATGAGCCAAGATACGAAACTTACAAAATTTTTTATAAGAAATAGTAACAATGAGAAGCTCATCACCAATTTTGTCTGAAAACGTAGTATGATTTTCTTTGTCATTTTCAATGTATTCCAACATACGCAGGGATATCTTGGTATGCATATTATATAGAGATATGGCAAGTGGCGTGTGCCCCATCTTGTCCTCAGCAAATAACAATTCGGGGTTTTTTCGAACCAATATGTCAGCAGCTTTAGTGTTCCCAACAAAAGCAGCAACATGAAGTGGCGTGCTTCCATCTAAGTTTTGCTTATTCAATAGCTCACTATTTTCTTCCCGTATCATGTCCAACAATCCGTCGAACAATTCTTGATTCTTGTTAGATACTGCTACATGGAGTGATGTGTTGCCATCACTCGTGATTATGTCCATTGGTGTAAGTTTTAGTTCGCGGAGTTTGTCACAGGCTTTTTCTGATTCCCCTTGTCGAATAAGCTGACACAAGCTTTCATAAGCTTCGCTTATTTCGATGGTTTCCCCTTCGTCATCTGTGTCATCTGATATTGCATCTACAGGCGTTGAATTCAGTTTTGTTTTGACATAAAGTTTAGGGCGGATTACTAACTGCGTCTTCAATGTATTGTTAGAATTTACGCCAAATTTGGTTTCCCATAAATGTAGCGCCAAATATATATACTATGTTTCTTTATTATTAATTTTTTTTACAATAACTATTTTTATGGTAATCTATAATTCTATACTACTTATATATTAAATTTTTAAAATTTCTTAATACAGATTTTAAGTAAATACACATATTAAAGCTTTATGTATAATTAATTTATGCACAACCATGTATATTAAATTTAAACACCTGCAAGGCTGCAATTAATACTTTTCTTAAATCACCCTTTTACTGAAAAATGCAACCATTTTACAATATAATACAATCTAATCAAGTTATTAATCATATATTGTTAAAATCCAATAACTAAAGCACTTAAAACACCATAAAAAAATATAACCTACGCAACTTAAAGAACCAGCATGTATAACTTAAAAGAAAAACATGTTTAAAGTTACTCAAATATAAAATTATCACAAGTTATAAAGTTATTGTAAATAAAAACATAAAATTAAAATATATTAATCGCCACAAATTTTGTTACAGGGCATCCACCGCCGCATCACGCGGGTACCCTGCTAGTCTATTTAAATTGAAAAGTTATGGAAATTCTCTAGGTGTTTAGTGAACATAACATATATGAACCTAGTCTATACAAATTACATAAACTGTCCTTAGATACACTATACGCTTTAGTTTTAGTCCCTTTGTTATTGTATTGTACTAATATACATTAATGTAAAACTAGAAGGGTACCAACACAATGCGGCGGCAGATACCAGATGACTATTTTTATGGCGAGCAAATATTTTTTATTTTAAAATTCCTTATTTAGCATGTCCCAAATACTATAAAGTAGTAGAGATATGCTTTTCAAAAGTAGAACGTCTAAATTATTACTACCTTCGTCCTATATTAAGTATCCACTATGACTTTTTTAAGTCTTTTTTCATCAACTTTGACTTTAAATATATTTATTTATGTTATATAATAATTAATAAAAATTATACAAATGAAAACACAACTAAAAACTTAATTCATTCATCTATGTTGCATCAAGTATTATATAACATAGACAAAAAAAAATTAAGTTAAAGTTGAAAAAAAAAAAAGTCTTAAAAAAGTCATAGTGAACACTTAATGTGAGACGGAGGGAGTAATAGTTTAAATGGTCAACACTTTTATTTTTTTAATTTTGGCATTAATTTTGTAGTTATAAATTTAGTGAGCTTTTGTTATAAACAATTTCATTAAAATGTATCATTATTGGAGGGCTGTTATATATGGTTTAAATGAAACTTAAATTTTCAGATTTTACATTAAATTTTTACTTTTCCCTTTATAGTTCTGTTATTGGTCTTAAAATTTTAAGACTTCCTTTTACAGAAAGTCTCAAATGCTTTATAATGTAGTATAGATATTTGTACTAATATACATTAATCTTTTATATAATAAAACAAAACCCTAGTGGGGACTTTCGTATTTCGAAAAAAAAGGTTATTTCCTTATTAAGTAATGTTTTAATTAATTATTATTTTTTAACTTATCAATTTATAAATTTGTTTTATAGATACACTACACAAGTAGAAAATAAATATAAAGAAGATAAATACAAAAAATATAGATAAGATGCAATACAACTACGATAGAATTAAACTTTTTAAATGATTATCTTTAATAATAAAAAACTATAATTAAAAATAATAATCAAACAAAACAAAGATTAAATTATTTTTTTAATAAATAAAATTATGTCATTCAAAAAATTTTAAAAAAAACTCGCGCAAGCGCGGGTATTATAACTAGTGTAAAATATAACGGAATGAACACTATTTATTAGAAAATGTTCCAGGTTTCATAAATGCCCCTTTAAGTTTGAAAAACTTTCATTACAACGTCTAAGGGGTTGGCAGCACATGAATTAAGGCACGGCACGGGAAGGATCATTTGCGGGAACACCGCCGCCGTGTGCTCGGTACCGCAAATGATGGATCATTTGCATGAAAGTTTCATTCACGGGATGAGCCATCTTTTCGAACGTTGGAGGAGCAGTTTTGACCGTTGCCAACAAAAATAAGGATGAATGATAGAAAAGGTGGGTGAATGATGTGGCATAAGGGGATTGGTTAGGAGTGAATGATGGGAGAGAGGGTGAATGACCTATTGATTGCCAACCCCTAAGATAAGTACGCACTTTGTTAACTACATTTATACCCCTTAATTGGGGAGTTTTTTTTTTTATTTTACACCCCTTAAACAATTTTATTTACTACCATATTATAACTATCATCTCTATTAAACTAATTTGAATTTGTTATAGACAAAAGTGAAAATAACTAAATACTGTAGTTGTAATATATTTACTGTAATTGCATGTATGAGACATGGAAAATTAAGGAGACTATTTATTTTACTAAATTACATAATTCGTCTTTGAGTATCGAAAGTACACAACACTACTAGAGGACATATATTTTATTGGGAATTACTAGACTCACAAAATTTTTTTCACCAAACACATCTTCAAAATGAGTTGTCACTTTTTTATTGGAGTATTTAATTATAATTTTTCTCTCTTCTTTTTTATTAACCAATCAAACAATGCTAACTTATTTTGTGGATGTGTTATGTGAAAGTTTTTTTTGTGAGTCTAGCAATTCTCTTATTTTATTATTGTGTAATCAGGCAGTCCAATTCGTATAGATATTAAGGCAACCCTAATTGTAAACAATATGAAATGCAATACATCTCTGATTTTCATATTTGCTAAAGAAAATTGTTATACCATTGGTGAGTAGTCAGTTGAGTGCCCTAAGAGCAAAGGGTATGTTAACCTTTGGTTAAACTTTCACCCACTGCTATATCAACGCAACATCAGCTTTAATATTTTCATCTTAAAAAAAAAATAATAATAATAAATAAAATAAAATAAAATAAAATTATAATAACCAAACTTTAACCAAACAACAATTTATAAAAACACCCCTTCATTTAAGGGGCAGAAGTGAAAATTTGAGGCGGTTTTTTTTTTTTTTTTTTTTTTTTTTTTTTAAATTCAAATGGCACCTTAACGTCGCGTTAATCGGTTAACCAAAGGCGTTAACGCAGCTTTCACCATTGGGGGGCGGTATGTTAACGATGCTTTAACCACGATTTGGTGAAACCTTAACCATGAATTTGGTTACCATACCACATGCTCTAACTAGGCATATACATGTCGCATATCGCACGACGCGCGACGCACATATATGATACTATTTTGTCCTTTTGCAATCACTTCATGTGTTCGACATATAATTTTCTTAAATTCTATTTTAATATGAAATTCATAAAACTCAGGAACACTAAACCAAATAACCTAAATTCAAACGCTAAATAAAATTAAATAGTTGAACATTAGAAATTAGAATGTCGTTATGGACTCTACTAACCTTGCAGAAATTAGAAAACTAGGTTTTATATATTAATAGCCGATGAAAGAGAGTTATATATACTCAGTACGTTAAGTCCATAGCATGGCACTATAGATACTTCAAGGATTAATATATCGTCTTTGTAAGCGTAAGTTTATTAGAAATAGATGTACTAGTTTTGCCAATTTACTCTAATCACAAAATCAATTAAATAAACCTTAGATTAGCAAAAAAGAGAGTATACCTTCTGCTGGTTGAGGAACGCGAGGACCATAAATGAGTTTGAGTTCATCCCATGCATCTTTTGCACTGAAATATGAGTTTTTGTGATAAAATGTATTGGTACTAATGATTTTGTGTTTGGATGCGAGACGATTGACAACCACAATGGCTACTTTTTCCGAGAGGGAACCAAGTATCCAACCTTTGACAAGTGAATCGGATCTGATCCATGCCTTCATATCCTCTTCTTTAGCCTTACCATTTCCATCAGAAGGACTTAACCGGCCATCAATAAAACCAAGCATATCGTGACTCGTTAAGAGACATAGCATTTGTTCTTCCCACACATTGTATACATCCCTACCACTCAGTTTTACCGTAACAATATTTATATTGGCAAAATTATGTGAAGGGTAAGGAAAATTATTGGAAGGGCCGTACGGGTATTCTTCTCCAACTTCAACAATCCAGATAGGATTCGAAACTGAAGCTGAGGCCATCGCTTAATTTATAAATTCTTTGTATCCTTTTCGCAAATAAACTTCTCCTAAATGCTTCTTATATATATATTAGTCTTTCCCAGGGTTACTCATAAATTACCAAGGAATTACACTACGATAATTCATAAATTAGTTTGCATTTGGACCACCTTATAATTAATGCGCATTTTGTTAGCAGGAAAATAGCTTTTTCACACTACATAAGTAGGGTCTAAAAGAAAATACTATCACACCTAACTCGTAACAATGGGTGCGCTTGGTTCAAACTCGGAAAAGGGAAATGGAAAGATAATGGTGGGGAAAGGGAAAGGTAAAGAAAAGCAATCTCTCCAATTAATTGGGTAATTATGACTCATTATCTTTCTCATTCCTCACCCCTTATAACCCCGACCAAGCATGCCCTAAATTTTTGCTTAATATGTTTATTGTATGACACATTAATTCCACTATTTTTTTTTCATCATTTACATATTTGATTTTATCAATTCACTGGTACAAAAAGTGTTATTGGCCACGCCAAAAATGTGTGACGATATGCATATAGTCACGCACGTTTTTTTCGTCATGTGTGACAAAAGGTCCCGCCACCGTAGGTGGCATATGGTCACATTGTTGAGTTCGTGGCCTTTTCCATCAAAAAAGAGTGACCAAAACCCCGAATATGTGTGACAAATTAGGCACAAGTTTTGTTGGATTAGTCATTATCAGTGACCGTAAACACCTTATAGTCACACGAATGTTTTTTGAGAGTGACTATTGTTCGTCCTTTGGCCACATAAATATATAATATATGTGACATTTGAGATGATATATTCAAGTAAATGTGTATTTTGTGTGACTATTTCCCGTCCTGTGGCCACATGAATATACAATAAATGTGACGTTTGTGATGATTTATTCACACAATAGGTGTTGTTTTTTTGGAGTTAGTCACATACAATTTAACACAAAGTGGCCAAAAGTATAAATAAGTGTAACCATATATTGTTTAAAGTGAAGAAATGTGTATTTTATGTGATTATTCATCATCCAATGGCCAAGTGAATTTTATGTTTGTGTGGCCTTTTGTAATATTTAGTCACACAAAGCATGTTTGTTTTGGGTATTTAGTCACATACCATTAATCAAACAGTGGCCAAAAGTGTTAATAAGTGTGACCATATACTGTTTAAAGTGAAGAAATGTGTATTTTGTGTGACTTTTGATCATCCAATGGCCACATGAATTTTATGTTTGTGTGGCCTTTTGTAATATTTAGTCACACAAAGCATGTTTGTTTTGGGTATTTAGTCACATACCATTAAGCAAATAGTGGCCAAAAGTGTAAATAAGTGTGACCATATGCTGTTTAAAGTGAAGAAATGTGTATTTTGTGTGACTATTGATCATCCAATGGCCACGTGAAATTTATGTTTGTGTGGCCTTTTGTAATATTTAGTCACACAAAGCATGTTTGTTTTGGGTATTTAGTCACATACCATTAATCAAACAGTGGCCAAAAGTGTTAATAAGTGTGACCATATGCTGTTTAAAGTGAAGAAATATGTATTTTGTGTGACTATAGTTCATCCAATGGCCACGTGAATTTTATGTTTGTGTGGCCTTCGGTAATATTTAGTCACACAACGACTAAAGCAAACAGTGACCAAAAGTGTTAATAAGTGTGACTATATGCATTTTTTAGGCACATTTAAAAAATCAATATATATCAAAACAATTCAAATATATATCAAAACAAATTCAAATACAATAAAATTGGAATGTATATAACTGAACAAAATATAAAATTGGACATCTTTTTATACACCAAGGAGTCCTAGTCGGCTTACAATAGTTTCTTTATAAGTATCTATAATCTTTTCCATAAGCAAGTAGCAACTTCGAGAGGTCTTAATCTCTGAGCAGTAACAACTGTAACTAGCAGTAGTAACTTTTGTACTAGCAGTAGTAAATACTTGGCCACATTTTCTTTGAAGTTAATGAGCTGCACTAAATCCATCTAAGCAATATTAACACAAACATGATCAGCAGTAATTCAAACAACATCATGAAGACTTTTAATCCAAAACAATGAAAATACTAATAAAATTTGCAGTTAAACTTACAAGTTTTTCTCCCATTGATTTAATCTCATCATCTGGATATAAAAGCCTTGAAAATGTAGGCTGTTGCATATCAAGACATCAGGATGAGAGCATGTGACAACCGGGAAATTAGGGAGCCATTTTGAAAACCCGCATTACGTTAAAGTTCGTTTATAAATTTTTTATTTAAAATTTTATTCGTAACGAACTTGTAAGACCTATTTTATGGTTGGTGATATTTAATATCGTTATGGGATTCGAGATTTATTTAATGATTTGTTATGGAAATATACATGGTGATTTATTTTGAATTCTCACTTGGTACTACATTGACTCCGGCACTAGGATAACCTAACAGAAATGTTATGACTTAATTTTACGAGTTCGACTATATTTATTTACTTACTGAATGTTTCGCGAGATATTAGACGTTTTAAAATGAGTTTCGGGTTTTAGACCGTGTATTTTACACTCACCCTTTTATTACCCACTCATATTATTATTATTATTATTATTATTATTATTATTATTATTATTATTATTATTATTATTATTATTATTAAAAAGAAAAAGACTTTTTTTTTAGTAAATTACATAAAATCGTCTTTGTAGTTATCACCACACACACAACACATCACCCTCACCAAAACACTCTCTCTCTCCCCTCTTCTTAACCCTAGCCGCCGAACACCACAACCGGCCACCACCCTCACTCCGCCGCCCTCACAACAAAACCATCACCACCATCTTGTTCCTTATCTTTTTCCCTTTCATTTGGTATATAATACGCGCCCTATAACCTACCCTAACATCTCGAAATCTTATTAAATCCGACCCAAACTTTATTGTTTTCACTAGATCTATACGTTTGGAGGTTCAAGAAGGTGAGTATGCTCGATTTTGGCATTTGGGTATCTCGATTTGGTGTTAAATCCGTGGGTACATGGAGTATTTTCATGGGAATCGAATTAATATGTTATGAAATAATGTTTTTGATGATAAAAATGGGTTTGGTATCCGGGTCTTGGTGATTTCTCAAGTGGGTCGAGTGAACCGTGAGTCTAGGACTCACGGCTTGATGTGGGTTCGAGCATTTTGGCTCGTTATTGATCTTGTGTGGCCATGGATTCATGTTTTTCATGATTATTTGCTTGGAGTTTAGTTTGACTCGATTGAGTCTTGACTTTTATTTGGTCGATTATGGTTGTTGATGCCGCGACCCAAGTGGGTCGACTTGGGCAGCTTTGGGTGGCTCTTTGGAGCTTATTTTTGGAGGCCTATTGGTCTTGGTTCGAGTCTTTGTGACTCGTGGTGTGATCCGAGACTCAAGTGAGTCGAAGGGCTCGGGTTTGGCTTGGTAAACCAACCCGAAATTTGACCTTGTTGATATTTTATTTCTTGTTATGTTTTTGTGGACTTAACTTGTTATTGTTATGGTACTTTGGTTCCGGCCGAATGCTTTGTTGAGTCGAGATCATTTTTGGTCTCGACAAGGGATTTATTGTTATATTGAGAAGTTGTTGACGAATGGTAAAGTGGGGACCGATTGTGAGACGGTCACTTAGATTGAAGGAGATAGGTTAGTCGGGTGCCGTAGTCGGACCCTATTGTTGTAGCACGTGTATTGGGATTGATTTGGACGGAGTTGGATTGATTATTTATGACTTGCTTATATTATTTTGGACTTGGACAATGAGCCGAGAGTAATGACTCGGACATGTGACCATTTCGTATGACTCAATAATTATTCACAATTTAAAACGCAAATAATAAAACTCGTAATAATATTATTGGTAATATAAACGTTTATATAAATATATAGACGTGAATAACGTATATATAAATATATAAATGCGTATATTAATAATAACAAAAATCACGAGTAGTATTATAACAATAACGCGACTAAATATATTATGCTACGAGAGTAGTGTAATGTTATTGGAAGCGCTATTATGAATAAATAGTATAAATAACGAGGAATTCTCGACGTTAACTAAATATTAAACGAAATAATATCTTTTACATATAACGAGGGAAAACTATCGAGTTATACGGAGTCGTGGCCACTTGAGTCCAAGTGGGTTATTGTTTGTGACTTTTGTGTTGTCACGGATATATGACGATTAATATAAACATTTTCTATAACTAAATAACTTATTTAATCGACAGGTTAAACCGAGTTATTTGGCTATACGAAATGAGTATATTAATGGGCATCGTATCCTACGACGCCCATAGGTTGTGGTATATGTATTAGGATAATAAATCACTAAATGTATATATCGTGAAATCTGGCCAATTTGACGATGTATATAAGGAATTTATTAGACTACAATATGTATCATATAGTATTTTTGTGCTATGTGCTTTAGGTTGGGTGTAATCTTGGAACGGTATGTTACGTAAATAAATATGGGGATAATCAAATCGACGGATTTGATAAACTTCGATGATTTATTTAAATAATATATTGGGCTAATATTAGACCTATAGATGGTTTATCCTTTTGTGTGACTTCTTGGTTTGTTTGTGTCGACCCACCACCCGTATGGATACCAAACGCCAAACTCCAAACTATTACGAGAAATGGATTTTCGGAAAATAAAACGAAATACGTTTGGGTTTGGGAATATTCGATTTTGAGGAAATGATTTCTGAACGAGTTGATATTGTTAGGTCGTGCCGAGTCCGTAGTTGCCGTCTTGTGAGTTACTATACGTCTTGCTTCTACCGAGTTCTTATTACTGATTTCTGGACTTGAGGTGAGTCATAGCCCCACTTTTTCTCTTGAACTATGTTTTCAATACTTGGGGTGAGAAACGTGCAAATTGTTTTATGTGGACTATTATCGCTTTTACTTTTCAAAACTTGCTATGCTTATGGAACTAGGAAGATTTGTCAACCTTAGTCACATAGTGAATTATCGCGTGTGGACTAGTTATGGTTAGACGAATGTTACAACAACCTTAGTCACATAGTGAACCATCGCGTGTGGACTAGATTTGGTTAGATGGGTTACATCAACCCTAGTCACATAGTGAACCATCGCGTGTGGACTTAATAATGGTTGGATTATGAGATTGGCTTATTTGAGGATTTTGGATACTATAGTGTGCACCTATAGGTTATTAATACTTCGGAGGTTATTCGAGTATTTATGATATTGCGGGGGTTACCCGAATATCTATATTGGAGCGGAGGGTATCCGCAGGTTTGTTACGGAGGGTATCCGTGTATTATGTTGGAGCGGAGGGTATCCGCAGGCTGTAGTGAATCCCTAGTATAGCTAGCAAGCGTTTTGCGTATATGTCCACTATATTGAATTATGAATTTAAACCTATGATCTCACCAGCGAAAGCTGACTTTTAGCACATTTTCTCAGGTAATTAAGTGATGATTTGGATGCATGGATTGGAAGGCTCGGCTAAGGCACCTGGTTTATGGATCTATTTTTCTAAACTCTGATATTTAATTGTGGACCTACGTATATTTCTTTTGGGCCTGACTCTGAATGTTGTTGGGATAAATGTAAACTTTAAACCCCCGTTTTGGTTGTGTTTTTCTTATGTTTACTTTATCTCGTTCTTTTATGTCTTGTGTTGGATACCAATCCCCGTAACACCCCGAAAGCTTGTTGAGTCTTCCGCTGTACCAAATTTTGGGGGTGTTACAGAGCACGACTAGAACATGTCAAAGCTCACAACATAACAGAACTAGATGAGCTACTAGTTCAACTATCTGCACAAACATGATAGGAGAGTTAATACTAGTACCACGTTAGTACTGCTGGAGCAGAGTTAGTACTGCTAGTATATATATATATATATATATATATATATATATATATATATATATATATATATAACAGAATGTATATAAATGAAGCAAATATATATAAAATTGTAATGTCGTATATAATCAAATTCTCAACTATTATAAGTTAAAACCTGTTGACTCTTCGTCGCATTAGCTTGCTTTTGCAAGGTTTCACTAGAGACCAAATGTTTTCGCTTCGTTGGTACTAATTTTAGTCCTGTATTTTGTTCACTAATATTTGGTATCATAGTTGGTGGTGTAACCTGTAGAACCGGTTTGTCGTAGCTTAAGCATTTTCGTATGTTCGA
Organism: Artemisia argyi; assembly: GCA_030686995.1. Classification (NCBI taxonomy): domain Eukaryota; kingdom Viridiplantae; phylum Streptophyta; class Magnoliopsida; order Asterales; family Asteraceae; genus Artemisia; species Artemisia argyi. The sequence continues at coordinate 332,425,058 of CM060709.1, forward strand.
TAGTTTTAACAGGTTCCTATATGTATATATAAAACACGGTACATTAGTCATATACGTAAAACTAAAAAAATCAAAGGTGGATGTTTTATTACTTACCACTGTTTCCATTACTGGTACGTTTTCCAAAGTTTCAATGGCCATTGGAGTGGTCACCTGCAATATAAATTAAGAAATACAATGGTGTTATCATTAGAAAATGAAATTGTTAACAACATAAAAAGTGGCTTACATCTGAGTCTAATGCCAGTTTCTTTCTGCAAAAAAATATGGGAAATGTAAGAAACTAAGGCACTAATAACGCTGCATAATATAAGATCTGCCAACCATGAAACCGTAAAAATATACATTGGTTGGCTTTGGTGACTGAGATGGAGCATACCCACGCCTCGAAAATGAAGTGTGCCAGAAAATCCATCTGAGGGAATTTTTAGCCAGGCATCCCATGTATCATCCTCACCCGTGAAAATAGCATGTAGCCCCTGCAAGAAACAAGTAACGTGATTAATGCTAACATAAAAGACGACAACATTAGATGTCCGAAATATAAGTTTAGCCTCAAAAACAAACATACGTGTTGCATATCGACTCGGGCAACAAATAATATACAATTGGTTGCAATTTTATGCAGTGCCAAACGTGGAACGAATAAATGTCAAACACATTACCAAGCAAGCAAATCACTAACATTTGGTACAAATGAAACAGTTTGACAAAAAGCAACCATATTTGAGTTAATTTCCTATATAACAGATGTTATGTTAATCTTTTGATAGATAACTTACACAACTATGATAAGCAAACTCCAACTGTTCAGCAACATCCTCCCGGAGTGGAAACCAATCAAGACTCCCTTTACGAGCAAAACAGTGGCCTCTTAGAACACGTCGATTGTCTCCATTCCAATAAATAGGAAAACTATGTCGTCTTAATAAGTCTACCTGCAACGATTACCACCAACCGAATTTATAATCAAAAACATGTTTTAGGCTAGTTTAATCCACGAAAATCAATGTAAATCGTTTTATATTCGATTACACATTTAAGAAAATATAAATTAAATATGTGTTTGAGCATACCCATGAACAGAGTAGGATAGGTGACATGAGGGTGATGGTGGCTCGACTGTGATGCTGGTGGTTATCTCGAACAAAACAACCGAAGCAAACAAAGTTTCCCATACAGTTCCCTTGTCTTGATGACGGTGAGGGCGTGGAGGAGCGATGGTTGGTGGAACCACGGCGAGATAAGGCGGTGAAGTGTGGCGGTGGTGTGAGTCGGTGATCTAGAGAGATGGAGAAGAGATGAATAGAGAGAAGATAGATCTGACTAAGCTATTAGTGTTAATGTTTTGATTTTGGGTGAAAAAGGGGCGCCATATGAGCGGAGCGGGAGATTGAAATTTTGGGGAAAATTAAGGGGCGGGTTGTTGAGCGCCATACTAAAAATTTGGAGATTGAAAGTGTTGGAATTATTATATCATGACCTTCATATAAATAAACCAAATACATCAAAGTGAGCATAAGCGGAAGCAATTATAATAGATCGAATAACATGTAATTAATTAATCAATAATTAAATAGTAAACATACCTTTGTGATTCTAGCCCGAACAAGAATCAATGCAATCTTCCGGAACCAAGAACCCTAATTAGGGTTTATAAGGATTATATGAATTACCCCTTACCTTTTTGTAATTCAATCCAAGAATCAAACAATAATGTGTTTGAATCACGTTTCTTGTACACACGTACTAATTCAAGAAAAAGTTTATGCAAGTAATAAACACAAAACTATTTTAGATCAATAAAATCGAAACCCTTAGGGTTTGGTTTTGATGAAATCGACCAAGAAAGAAGGAGAGGAGAAAAACACCAAGATGTGTGTGTACAAGTTATGAGAAAAACATGCATCTTGGGTTTGCTTATATACTATTCAAAACTTGGAGCTCAAGGCACATAAGGAGGTGGAATACCCCCTTGGGCCGATTGGTTATGGAGTCCTCTAGGGGATTCCGAAACCTTCCCTTGTTTCCATGTTTTGTCTAGTATTACTTTCCTAATCTTCATTTAATAAATAATTAGTCATTAATCAATAATACTAATTATTATTATTTATTTTGTGTTTAATAATTAATTATAACATTTATAAATAATTATTACTTTTTCTCTTCATACGTATTGTGTGCAATCCCGTGATCTCGAGTTCGATCCTAACATACGTCTACTAAAATAATGTCCATATTCTAACATCTCCCACTTGGACATATTTTAATAGTGTAATCACATCGGTTAGCGTCTTGCAACACGCCGATGCCTCTAGTACGATCTCGAGTAAGGCTCCTGGAAAACCTTTTAATGATTTCTCATTATTATTATCCTTTTGTTTCTAATACCATGTTAATAAGGATATGGATTAAAGTCATTCCTTAATTAACCATTCTGTTTCTCGTTGTTTATGATTGATCAAGATTACCAAATCTTCTGAACATATTCAGGGGAGATATTGGGTGCGGCCGCACATGCATCTTACCAACCCTACGAGGGGCCCAACAGTATTAAACTTCAAAAATAAATTTGAAGGAACAAATTCTATCTTGACTACAAGCAAAACCCACAAACTTTGTAACACTTTCGAAAACAACCCTTATGACTACCAGTTACGTATAGCGTTAAGTTGTTCCACAAAAATGTACTACATTCATGACACTTATCTTGCATCTCAAGTCTGAGGATAACTTCTCATGATTTACTTAATAACAAAATCCATAAAGTAACATCATGTAGTTGGGATAAGTCCTATATTCGGTATCATTGAATATCATCTGAAATGGCATGACTACGCATCAATATATTTTAAGTATATTATACCAACCTTCAGATTTGTCTTGATTTAATAATATTCCCATATTATTAACTGACAACGGACAATTTAGAATAACATTTATTCATGGATTTAAACATGTAAAAACAGGATACAATATATTATAAATTAAACATACAATGTATTTAAATTTATAATAATTGTTTAACACCCCTTATCCAAATACTAAATAGATCAATGCATGAAAATCTTGTTGATGAATTATGTCTCAAGTAATGACATTCCTACTTGTTGACAAAACATAAATCATCCAACTTTGATCTATCGGAATTTTAAGAATACTTATTTCAAGAATTCAACTAGTGAAGTTCTTGTATGTGCATACTCAACTATTTTGACAATGCCATATAATATTTCATAAAATGTGTGACATCCTTAACCACCAATTTATGATAATTAAACTCCCAAACATTTTAAAGTTTAAAGTATTCTTATTCTTTTAATGTATAATGCAACTATGCTTTTAGTAAGCATAACTAGTACATATAGTCAAAGATGAAATCCTTACCATGACTAGTATTGAGTGTCATCTCAATTTCATTAGCATCATTGTATGCAACAACAATATGCTATTAAAACTTTCCGTAAACTATAATATCTATTGTGTAATGTTTGATGCCCTTCAAACTTTCAAGTTTGTTGGCTATGACAATTTTCACAACAATTGAAAAATTGTTCATCTATAGAATTTGGAAGCTGTTCCAGATTTAGGATGTAATTCTATAATCAAACATATTCTTATTAGAATATTACACAAGTTATCTAATAACCTTTAATTAGATATTAATATTGCCAAATCATCTTGTAATCAAGCATGATACAACAAAACATGATGTACATGAAAAATCTTTGAGTCATACTTAGATTTTATTCATGTCATACATATCTATTCAGACTTTCTAAATAATATATTATGTTATATTAGATTTATTTACCACACATGTTTCAACTATAAACATTGATTCCAAGGTTGTATGTCTTATTTTCTAAATCTTTCAAGTAAAGTTTCATTCCATACTAAGACTTAACATTTAACTTATATGGAATGTTACTTTTATATGTTCCACAACATATATGATTTAAGAAATTAAACATAATACTCCCACTAGCTTTTAGGAATACTTAGAAATTATCTTATTTCAATTACAAATCAAAACATGAATTTAATAATTAAACATAAGAGTAATCTTCTAGATGCATGCATATATCCATCCATGGATTATTGCACCATGTACACTTTCAAAGATTTATTTGAATTCATAAACTCCTTTTGATTACTTATTGTCCTCGCTCAAGTAATCTCTCAAGAAAGAGTTTTGATATTCCATTGTCAATGACAATCATAATCTTTGCATATTTAATGTGTTTAGAATAGAATATTCAATCACAGTTAATTGCTTAAATGTGATTAATAATCTTGTCATAAAACATATATTAAATACGTGTACAACATTGTCCATATGATTTCTATACAAAGATTTAAACCACAAAGGTTATCTTATCTTTGAAGAAACTCATCCTCATTTTCTAGTCTAACTATTAAGATAAACCAAGTTTCTAAAATTGATTATCTTTATGGACAGCATCTTAATCATTCATCTCATGTATACTTTACCCAATTTCATATTTGGTAATGTATCATAATGATTATCAGGTTTATAATAATCCTGTAAATCATAGTCCTCAGCATATTAATCAAATATCTGAGATATATTACTATTCTATGAATGATAATTCCATTATCTTGATATTTAACATTTAACATTTAAATGTCAAACTTTATTATCATGTTGAGATTTAACATTCAAATGTCAAACTTCATCATGATATTTACTAGTGTATTTTAGAAGATTATGTATATTATAATTTTATCTTTTAAAGATCAAAACTCCCACTTGCTTTTAGTAATTTAAAGACTATCTTTAAATACTTAGCACATAAAGAACCAATACAATGTTCTCTTTTGGGATATTACAAATACATATTAACAGTTCCTGACTTTACTTTGTTAATAACCTCTTCATAAGCAGTTAAACAATTTAGAACTTCAATATAAGACTTAATGTGATTCATCACATTCATCACATTCCATCATATTAATCTTCTATGTTGGAGTTTTATTAAATATGTCCAAGTCATACTCAACATTCTAACCTTGATAACTTTTGGAAGAAAAGAAGTCATAGTTATCTTTAATCAAACAATATGACAAGAGTTTGATTTTTCTAAATGAACATACCATAAACATTTGGTATTTCATTAGTATTAATATTGTAAGACAATCTAACAATATTAAATATAACCATATTCCTTTTGACTTGTCTATTTACCAACTAATCCATTTTAATGGTATAATAATTTTCAAGCCTATTACATGCCTTATAACATAAGTACTTTTTACAAAGTCACTTCATGTCCATGTCTTTTCAAGAAAACATAAACTGTTATAATCCCACTATACGTTATAAGTCATTTAACAATTTAATAACTTCATGTATATGTCTTAATTAAAAAACCATAACAAGATAACGTCTTACTTTATTATAAGTCTTGTAACAATTAAAAGACTTTATGTTTATATCTTTACAATGAAACATAAACATGTTTAACTAAAGTAATTATGAACACCATCTTTTGGTTTCAATAGTAATTTCAAGTTAATATATTACTTCACAATAATGTGAACAACATTATTTCTTCACTTATTTATGTCATTCCAAGAACACATAAATATTCAGATTGAAGTAGCATTAGATTACTTAATTAATTTATGTCATTCCATGAATTCATAAATCTATAAATAAAAGTAGTCTTGATATCATATTGACACATGTTCTAATAGGTATCTAATTTAGAAACTGCAAATTTCTCATAGTTCAATTACATCAGTTGATCTGCTAGTAATGAAAATATGAAATTCACCTTGTTGTTGCAATCTAGTTAAGCTCTCACATAACATAAATTGTAACACCAAGTGTTTCTTGAATTAGCCTAGTATAATTCATATTAGAACATTATTCTAATTTAGAAACTGCAAATTCTCATAGTTCAATTACATCAGTTGATTGCTAGTAATGAAATATGAAATTCACCTTGTTGTTGCAATCTAGTTAAGATCTCACATAACATAAATTGTAACACCAAGTGTTTCTTGAATTAATATTAGAACATTATTCTCTTACCTTGTAGTCAAGAGAATTCATTGAATCATATTTTTATGAGTTGTTTCTTGCACACAATAAAGATAACATTTCTCCCACTTGTGCATGGAACAACATCATATAGTTGATAAACAACATGCCATGCATTTGTTTATGTGTTCAATATGATTGTGTCAAGTATATGTAGAACAACAATGTCTAGTAAGGAAACGTACAAGACTATCCTTAAAAGTATGAGTGTCTACACTTGGAAAGTAATTATCTTTAGCTACCAAGATATCAAAGCTTGTAACTCCCACTGAATTAAAGATCATTACAATACTTCCTTATTCAGTGCAAAGTACACAATACTCCCACTGAATTTGACAACATTGTAAATGTTTCCTATCCAGTGAAAGCAAATAGTGTGCTTTTAACTTTCCTACACCTTTGAATGTCCATACGTAACAATTACTTATGTACTAAAAGTGTATTCTACTACGTAAATGATGGACTATCCACCAAATGCTTTTAACTTGAAAATTGGGCATGCAATTTCTTCCTTAATAGGTCTACCATCCTACAATGTATGTAGCACCTTTAAAATAGTAAAAACAACTAGTTTGTCTTTAAACATTTTGCAGTAATTAGTCTAGCTTCTAATTATAATAACTCATAAAATGTCATACATAATTTTCTGTTAACCAAATATCATATTTGTTACTAAGAACTTGATCACCGAATGAGGATGATAAAATCTCTATGAAAAATGTATGCAATTTTCTTAACCTTTAAAATTTGCTATGAGTTATATTAGAATTTAGACATAGCTAATATTCCTATTATCCTTTTTCATTCATGAAAAGGAATAGGATTGTGTCTCACTCTTCCTTCATAGAAAGGAGATTTCTTTTGTCTTTTAAGTAAATATTTCTTAATCAAACATTTGTTTGAAAACAGAACTAGATCAATTTACCAAAGCCCAAAATACGTTTACGGTTTGAACGTTGCATTAATACATTAAAACGAATTACAAAATTCAATTTCAGTATTTTCGATAATTAGATCTTTAAGAAAATAAAATACCCATTGGAAAATATTCATATAAACCATAGTATTTTCTTAAAGCTAGGATCCTAAATTGACATAGTACCATTACATCAGTTGATCTGCTAGTAATGATAGTATTCAACAAGGTAATTGTCGTACAATAATTGCCAATATCATATTGCAATTCCTAGATTTATGGGATTTACAATCACAAAACTTTTGTAATGTAAGCATGTTTCATCCCCATCTTAATGCCTTGAGTCCAAGTCTCACTTCCTACTCAATTTAAGTCGTCTAACTTAAAACTGCAAACTCACAAATCCATCACATCAGTTGATCTGCTAGCAATGAATTTATGAAATTTACCTTTCCATTGCAATCTCGCCAAGTCTCACTTGACGTAAATTACAACTTCAAGTGTTCTTAATTAGATGGCATTCGACTTAATTTATAAGGGTATAACTATTTTGATGTGATCAAAATAATGTATGAAGAAGCATGCATACAACTTCATAACATTGGTTTTACAAAACAATTTTATTACCAATTAGCTAAGAGTAAAATAACAAAGTTTTGATTGAGGTATCGGGTTCACCAATTAAAGAATAACCATCAATTATCGTCCACTATATCGTACTTTTGCATAAGCCCGAAAGCTTAGTGTTTCGGATAATCATTGTGGAATTGTGGATTATTCACCCTTAAGATGACAATGTACATGTAATGGTTGTTCGGTAAGTCTAATTTACACACAAACGAGCGTTAAGACAGAATGTTGTCTCTCTAAGGCCACAATTTAATGCGTTGCCATCCTTATACCCATCTTATAGTGTGTAAACTTCGGTCGAGCCTATTTAACCATTACGTACAAAAACATCAATCAACCAATTCTTTGAAATTTAAACTCTTAAAAACCAAAACAATTTCGCCATTATTTAGTCCGTATTATTTTTCTATTCAAAATTACCCTTTTCGTTTATAAACATGTCTAACACAATAAATAAACAAAAACAAGTAATATACAATAAAAAATAAAACAACTAAATAAACAAATATACATAATCATAACAATTAAATATGTATAAAACATGTAGCCACATGCAAATCTTATTCAATAGTCCTATTAATAATCAAATCTAGGTGTATAACGTATTAATTCAATTGAGGCTTTCTTCTTCTTGGAAAAAGAGCCACATACATCGATAAATCGATTGCGTAAGCCAAAATTAAATAAATACCACATAGCACATAATTGATTACTTAATATTGGAGTTATCCCCAATTCGACATCTATTAATAAATTTACATGTTTCGATATAACTTAACCATTAATTCATATAACAATTTAAACCATTTAAATTATAACACAATATAAAAATTCATGCAAATATGCACTTTTTCATGGATTTAGCTTAACAATTAACATATTGCACCAAGATCGTTTACTAAAACGCATAACAAATTACATGACATCCTAAGGTTTCTAATCATATTAAAAAAAACCAAAAACCATAAACCCTAAAACCCTTTAAGGTCAAATCGACCCATAAAAAAATTAGGGTTAGGAATCTAAAAAACCCTAAAAACATGTAACTAAACGAATCAAGATCCAATTTTTATGCGTTTCGATAATTAATTACACATTATAACGGCTCTAGATGCCACTGTTGGAATTATTATATCATGACCTTCATATAAATAAACCAAATACATCAAAGTGAGCATAAGCGGAAGCAATTATAATAGATCGAATAACATGTAATTAATTAATCAATAATTAAATAGTAAACATACCTTTGTGATTCTAGCCCGAACAAGAATCAATGCAATCTTCCGGAACCAAGAACCCTAATTAGGGTTTATAAGGATTATATGAATTACCCCTTACCTTTTTGTAATTCAATCCAAGAATCAAACAATAATGTGTTTGAATCACGTTTCTTGTACACACGTACTAATTCAAGAAAAAGTTTATGCAAGTAATAAACACAAAACTATTTTAGATCAATAAAATCGAAACCCTTAGGGTTTGGTTTTGATGAAATCGACCAAGAAAGAAGGAGAGGAGAAAAACACCAAGATGTGTGTGTACAAGTTATGAGAAAAACATGCATCTTGGGTTTGCTTATATACTATTCAAAACTTGGAGCTCAAGGCACATAAGGAGGTGGAATACCCCCTTGGGCCGATTGGTTATGGAGTCCTCTAGGGGATTCCGGAACCTTCCCTTGTTTCCATGTTTTGTCTAGTATTACTTTCCTAATCTTCATTTAATAAATAATTAGTCATTAATCAATAATACTAATTATTATTATTTATTTTGTGTTTAATAATTAATTATAACATTTATAAATAATTATTACTTTTTCTCTTCATACGTATTGTGTGCAATCCCGTGATCTCGAGTTCGATCCTAACATACGTCTACTAAAATAATGTCCATATTCTAACAGAAAGCCAATCAAATGAGCTCAAAATGTTTAATGAGTTGAGCTCAACCTTATATAAGTTCGACTCGAGTTATTGTTGAGTTCTCGAGCTTGTAAGTGATATAAAATACGTGCTTTTTTTTAACATGTAAGTGTACTAAGGGTATGTTTGGCGAAAGTAACTGTTGCTGGAACTGGAGTTGGTGCTGGAGATGGTGCTGGTGCTGGTGCTGGTGCTGGTGCTGGTGCTGGAGATTATAAAAAGATGTTATTTTTATAAGCTACATGAAGTAACATTTGGTTTTAAGAGATTATGGAAGATTATTTTTCTTAGAATCTCTTATAAGTTATGTCTGCCAAACAAAGATTATTTTTTAAGTAGCTTATTTTTAGAAAAAATAAGCATAATCTCTCAACAATTTTGTGTGCCAAACATAGCCTAAGTGTAAATACTTATTTATGAATGTATCAAGCTTTTCGAGCTGAAGTCGAACCAAATTCAATTCTTAGGTTATATTTCAAATTTAATTTTTGTAATAAAACACATCTTTACAGATAAATCGAGCTTTTCGAGTCAAGCTCAATCCAAGTTCAAACTTTCTCAATCCCGGATAACATATGATCGGGAGGTCCCTGGATACTTGCTTCTTAGTGTCTGTGACGTAGGGTATAAACCTACCAAGCGGGTGCAACCAATGCATGACCAGTGATAATTATGGCTAATTCACATGGGTCATGGGTCATGTACATTAGGTTATCACTGGTCACATTCATTATTTAATGGGTATTTGACATCGATCATATGGGTCATATGCATTGGGTGGATAGTTGCTTAGAGTGTCATGTTACGACACATCCATGACTGTTGACAATTGGTAATTAACATGGGTAATGGGTCATGTTTATTGGGTTGTAGTTGCTTATAGTTTCATGTTATCAACCAATACATTCCTGGTGATCGACAATATAATGGGTAATTAACATGGGTCACGGGTCATGTGCATTGGGTTGTAGTCGCTTATAGTGTAATGGAAACAATGCATGACCGGTGATAATGGCTAATTCACATGGACGACTTTTTAAATACAAAATACACTAAAGGCCAGGTGCGCTTGGTTCAAACTTGGGAAAGGGAAAGGGAAAGTGTAAGCTAATGGTCGGGAAAAGGGAAATGTAAAGAAGATCAATCCCCCCAATTTATTGGGTAATGATCCATTACCCACTATTGGGTAATGGGTTATTGCATTATTCTTTGCCAAACATATTTTTTCACTACCTTTCCCATTCTTCACCCCCTACAACCCCCTACCAAGCATTAGGGGTGTTCAAAAAACCCGTGAAACTGACAAACCAAGCATTCGGTTTCGGTTTTTACTTTTAGATATCCGTGGTTAACCGAACCGAACCGTATATAATATAAATAAATTACCCGCCCCGCGATGGATAGTTAAAATCTTCCAACTAACCGAACCGAACCGAACCGAACCGCCCCGTGAACACCCCTACCAAGAGTATCAAACACACTTCAACTTTTAAACTTCTACAGTAATATATATATATATATATATATATATATATATATATATATATATATATATATATATATATATATATATATATATATATATATATATACACTAGACGAGTACCCGTGCATAGCAACGAGATTTTATAGCGACAGATAGTTTATTGTTAAAAAAAGTTTATAGGTTATAAATGAAAAATAATAAAAGTTTAATTGGTTGTATTTAATTTGGTAGATATATTTTTAATTGGTTGTACAATGTGAATAAATCATTGTACTTTTAAGTAATGAGATCTTTTAATAAGAGTATTAATTACATTTCATAATTTTCTTTAATAAGTATTCCACTTTGTTTGACCAACTTTCAATATTCCACTTTCAAGATTGACCATTTCTCTATTATAAATAGTTAAGATATTATATACAAACTTATCAAACACACTTCACACATTTCCATAATCCCCTGTTCTCTCTCACACTCACAGTTACAACTCACTCGGATCTAGGTGATAAGATCACAAATGAATATAATCCAAATACCCCCTTAGAGCTATTTATTCTTAGGCTTAGGTTGATTATATGTTATAAGAATTGCGTTGCATTTGTATTGATAGAACATCCGAGTATTTAGGCTAAAACATCCGAGTATCAAAGATGGAAGAAGTATCAAGGATGGATGAACCGACACCACTTTCAAGTATGAACATAAACTTGTTTTGGTGTTGTTCATCCATTGTTGATTCATCTTTGCTCTTTGTCATAATACAGAAATAATTATTAAGTATAATTTGTATTGATAGAATAAGGAAGAATATATGTGTTGTTTTTGCGAATAATTAGAGCAAAAGAGATATTAAGGTTTGCTTGGATTAGCTTATTTTATCTTAGGATTAGGTTGACTATCTGTTATAAGAATTATGTTGCATTTGTATTGAGAGAATAAGGAAGAAAAGTGGCGGATGTGTGTGCGAATATTTAGGCTAAAACATCCAAGTATCAAAGATAGAAGAAGTATCAATGATGGATGGACGGACACCACTTTCAAGTATGAACATAAACTTGTTCTGGTGTTGTCCATCCATTATTGATTCATCTTTGCTCTTTGTCAAAATATAGAAATAATTATCAAGTATAATTTGTATTGATAGAATAAGGAAGAACATGCTGTGTTGTTTTTGTGAATAATTAGAGCAAAAGAGATATTAAGGTTTGCTTGGATTAGCTTATTTCATCTTAGGATTAGGTTGAAGTACAATAAACATATCAAGTACTTAAAGAGTTTTTTCATGTACTTAGTTACAATGAAAATATTTTCATTGCATTGTTGATATAAATTTAATATGATTTCATTGATTCATTATTAGCTCTCTAATGTCGTAGGACCTACATAACTTATATGTATGTTCGTCACATTTAAGTGAGCAATATAAATGATAGTAAGAATTTGGTTGCTAATAACTTAAAGCTCAATAATCAGGGCCCATCTATCTAACGATGTAGCTTTAATTGGACCCCATTTTCTAACGATGTTTAATGGTTCTTTCAATAATCAAGATTAAACATCGTTAGAAAACGGGGTCCAATTAAAGCGATGGAACCATCTACATCGTTGGATAGATCTGGCCTGATCATTGAGACGTCTTCAATGCGATAATGATATAGTGTGTATTGTTCATGACAGGCCACACTCCTTCATTATCGCATTCAAGATGAGTGATGTTACTTAGACTCTATTCTTTACTCAACATTTTTAGATTGTTTGTATCACTCTGTTTGCTTTATATATATGTATGATGTATTTTTGATATAAGAATCATGTTGCATTTGGATCAGGTCAATCATGAAATTTTGCAGATTTCTTCAGGTCAATCATGTTCCATTGTGACTAGTCTTTGTTGGCGACTAATATGTATATAGTTCTGTCAAGAGTTATATATAAGCATTGATCCCTGGCAAACGCTCGTCCCAATGGATCATGGTTGGCCCGAAGATGTTGAAAAGGTTCAAGCCACCTGTGGGAAACATCAATCATTTCCTCCATTAAACATATGTAGTTTGGTTTTCCCATATCCCCTTTTTATACTCGTTTCCATGTGTATCTCAAATCACAAATCCTAGTTTATCAAATCTCTAAAAAAAAACCTACAGGAAGTATTCATAAGCAATGTTTGCAAACAACAAGAGATCAGCACAATGGGTTGAGGGAGAAGGTTCAAGCAGGTCTGCTTCAAAAAAGAAAGCGGAAAAAAGTGTAAAAAAATTTAAATTGGATGGAAATGCGTGGTACAATTGATGGGATGCTGAAAGAAAGAAAGTAGGAAAAACACAATCTATCAAACAACATGCTGAGGATGAAAAGGAGTACAAAACAACAAAAAAACCATCTCTCAAACAACATCCCAAGGCGTACAAGACACTGGATGATGATGATTTGTCTGATGTGGAGTTTGATGGGTTGGATTACGAAGATGCACATGTGGCATTTGACCCGGAGAAATCTCCAAAATTAGATTAGTAGATTTTTAGAATGTGTAACTTTTATTTCCAGTATTTTGTAATTTTTCATTTCAAGTTTTAATGGAAAATGTATAATCTTAATTCCAGTACATTTGTCATTGCTCAATTTTCTCATTACTTGTTGATATTAATATAATGATTCACCCTTTGCACTATAAAAAGTTTCTGCTGCTAAGAAAACGTTACTGCAGCTGGTTTTGTACATTATTTTGTAATTTTTCATTTTAAGTTTTAATGGAAAATGTTTAATCTTAATTCCCGTACTTTTGTCATTGCTCAATTTTCTCATTACTTGTTGATATTAATATAATGATTCACCCTTTGCACTAAAAAAAAAAGAAAAAAAAAATCTGCTGCTAAGGAAACGTTAATGCAGCTGGGTTTGTACTGCTAGAACTGAGAGTGCAGGGGTGGATTGGTAACATTTACACTTAACGGTTTAAATCCCCAATCAAATCGGTAATTCAGTTTCACGCACACATAATTTCTCTATAATCACAAACACTGACATCTTTTATCAATCATTTTCAAAATCCCCAAATCACAAAACCCTAATTCAAGATGGTGTTGTCAATTGAAACAAAACGAACATTTGTTGACAGACACAACATGGTCGCTTTTTTGAAGAAACCAGATGGTCTTGAAGGATTCACACAGATAATCGATTTCTTGAATGCTACCCCTATTAGGTATGCATTAACTGTGAATCCTCTTGTATGCATTTCTTTTATTGAGCAGTTTTGAGCTACTGCTAAAGTCATAACTTTTAATGAAGAAAAACATATTAAGGCTAAGGTAGATGGCCAAGATATACTCATAACTGAGTCATCTATTAGGGAATATCTTAACCTACCAGATAATGAAGTGATTGTGTGTCTGGAAAATGCCGCCATTTTCAAAGGTTTGAAAAAAATGGGGTATGAGAAGAAGAATAATAAATTAAAATTTTACAAAGGTCTCTTCTCATCTCAGTGGAAATTCTTGATGCATACTCTCTTAAATTGTTTGAGTCTTAAAACAACAGGTTGGAATGAGTTTGGTACTACCATGGCATCAGCTGTGATATGCCTTAGTAAAGGAAAACCTTTTAATTTTTCAAAAATGATTTTGGAGGGTATGATCAAGACCTTGGATGATGATGGTAACTCTTTATTATATCCAAGGTTTTTACAGCTTATTATTCTAAAACAATTGACTACGATTAAGAGACATAAAGGAACTTTTTATGCCACCTCACTACAAAAGAAAGTATTTTCAAATCTGAAAAATGATGGCAAGGATTTTTCAGGAAGGGTTACATTACTTTTTCCATATATGGTGAACCTTCCACAAAATAAGGGTGAGGATGTCATGGAAGGTGCTGCCACTTCTGCTGCTAGCTTAGAAGCAGAGCAGGCCAATGGTAACATACATGAGACTGAGTATACAGCCGTTGATTCACCTCTCAGGGAAGGTAACACATCGCGAAGTGATGAGGGTAGATCTGAAACACATGAATTGATGGATACTGATGTACAAAATGTCAATTCCAATGATCCATCTCTCGGGCTAGGTAACACAAGCCGAAGTCGTGAGGCTAGAATGAAACTTATACAGGATTTGAAGGACAATTGTACCCAGTTAGAAAAGGATGTTCTTGGCCTCCAAAAGCGCACAACAAAACAAGGTGGAAAGATCAAAAAGAGGAAAAAGAGACTTCGATATTTGGAAGGTCAACAGAGCTCAACAAAAACTCAGTTCAGACGTTTGAAGAAGGTGGGCACAGTACACAGGATGAGTTCTTCTAAGGCTGCTAGTTTGGAGGATGCTCCCAAACAGGGGAGTAATGAAACCAGAGTCTCAGGGGAGGAAACAACAAATGCTGAGGGTGCTTGTGCCGATATGCATGTGGATATGGATATTGGGATTGATAGTGGTGATAATATGGATGATGACTGTGTAGTTGCTGACAATGAGGGTAATGAGGCGATTTTGGAAGATGTAAATAAAAAGCAGGTAGTGGAATTTCCAGGTGAAAATATTGTACAAGCTTCAAAGATCATGGTGGAGACTAATACTAGTATGGGAGAAACTGCTGCTACTAGTAATGTTGAACAACTGGCTAAGGTGGTACAAGATGTTTCTGCTGCTACAACAAATAAAGTTTCTACTGCTGAAGTTTCTACTGCTGAAGAGGTTGCAAAGAGAGTTGATGAAGCTGAAATAGTTAACTTTATGGATGAGAAAGGGAGATCTAAAGTGTCTGAATTTGAAACAGAAGAGCAAGTAGCATTCATTCTTCAAGAAAAGGATAAAAAAAGAGCTCATACGGAAAAAATGCAAGCTTTTATTGATGAGGATGAAGTTCTACAAGCTAGAGTTGCAGAACTTTACAAAGATAAGACTTTAACTGATGATAACAGATTACAAAGACTTGCTGATTTGATAAATGAAAGAGGTGTAGAATTAGCTTTGAGTCAGGTAAGTAAGTCAATGAAGCAAGGTCAAAGTCAGAAGAGGAAAAGAAATCCCACAAAGTCTCCGCTCATGAATGTAATGAAGACATACTTAAAGAATCAAGGTTTTTATAAACATCATCAACTCAGGGGAAAGTCATATGACGAAATTGCACATCTATACTACCACTGCAAGAAATATATTGAAGAAAAGTTTATCCCCATGGGTACAGAAGAAACACCATCAAAGAAACAAAAGATCATTGAAGACAAGCATGGTGAGAAGAAGAATGATTCACAAAGAAATGAATACAACTCTTCTCTTGATCAGATGATGGTGATTGTTCCTGAAACATTGTATGTTGATCCTATTCAATCTAGACATCAAATCATAGACTGGGAGATTTACAAAGATAAATTTGGAAAGGCTTGGAAGATAATCAGGCTTGGTGGAGAATCAGCATTGTGCAAAAGTTTTCAGGAATTGATAAGAATAAGTGACAGACAATACTTAGACAGATTGTGGGAGTTGGTTAAAAAAACTCAAAACAATCAAGAATGAGTTACACATGTTATATGAACCTGATCCAGCTGATATCTATTGGAACTTCCCAATTCATGATATCTCAGCTTCATGGAAGTTTTATGATAGCTGCAATGTACATCAGTTATCAACACAAGGTGGAGTTGATGTTTTTATGCTTGCAGAAAAAGAGTATCCTTTGAGTGCTAATTTACTTGCTGTGATGATATCGTTAAAGATCATATGTGAAGAAAGTACAGAGGTAGTTAAAGATCTCATTGAAAGAATTCGTGCTCAGTATGAGAGACAAATGCAAGAACGGAATAAAAGAAGATAAGGTGTTTGGAGGTAGCAGGGGTATAGCTTCACTGTTTTCATTAAACAGAGAATTGTATGTTCTTCTTTGTATCTGATCTTTGGAATGCTCATATCAGCAATTGTTTATGTTGCAAAAAACCTTTTGGTAAGTAATATAATTCTATAGTCACATGATCGTGCTTCAATTAAATGTGACTATACACATTAGGATTTCGAAAGCAAACACACACTAAACTTTAGACACACATATTAACTAACATAACATATGACATTAACAATCATTCAAATTGATAACAGAAACATAACAAAAACATAATATATCATAGATGACCATGAAAAACATAACATTCAAAACATAACATTCAAAAACATGACAATCATTCAAATTAACAATAATTCAAATTGTTCAAACATAACATTGATAAAAAGGAGGGAAACATTAAAGGAACATTCAAAAAACATAGATGACCATGAAAGAAACTCTAAAGTCCCTTGACAAATGCAAGCTTGTTGAAGAGCTTGAGCTTCGCTTTTGCCATCTTCTTCTTCAAATCCAAAAGCTCGATAACATCGGACTTTTGAAGCTTCTTCAAGAACTCCAAGCATTTGAACATCTGCACCGAGGGACGCGTAAGTTCCATTTCAGCAATCATCTTGTTCCTTTGAACGACAATATCAAGCAACTCTTGATATGCCACAAACAGATCTTTGGCATACTTGATATCACGTTCCGTTTCCCTAGCAAAGAACACCGTCATCTGGTATGGTAACTCGGTTGAGTTATCAGCTGCAGCAAGTTCATCAAGAAGGACAAATTGAGACATTCTTTTGCAAATTTGATTCAAAAAAGTTTTACTGTGTTTGTTTACTGGATGATGAGGAAGTTACTTGGGGTATAGGATATAAATAGGCGTGGTAAGTACATGTGAAAATGTGTTTTAGGCGTGTTTTGGGTAATAAATGATAAACGTTTGGGTTACCAACATACACATCCCAAAATTTCCTAGCAACATTAATTTATGACTAGCAGCATTAAGTTATGCCTAGCAGCATTAACATAATTAAAGTAGATTACAACTTCATTTCGTTTAACTTGTTTTAACTTTATTTCGTTTGTAAATACAATAATTTTAATTAGATTATAACTTTTACATTATAGTTTTAAATGATTGTTACAAACATTTAAAACTACAATATTAAAACAGCAAATCTTTGTAAACTTTAAAAAAAATAAAACAATCCAATCATATCTAAATTCATTTTTCAACTAACTTAATCTATTTTTAGGTAATAATTAACATAATTAAAGTAGACTACAACAACTTCATTTATGTTACAATGATAAATGTGTATATGGTTAATGGTCACATATAATACCCTTATAACGTGGCCATAATCATGATTTAGATACACATTTGTGATATGGTGTGACTATTATAAAGCCTATAGTCACATGATCGTGCTACAAATATATGTGACTATACACAGTAGGATTTGGAAAGCAAACACACACTAAACTTTAGACACACATATTAACTTACGTGACCATATGTATCAAATTTTTGTTACGCTTAATCATGTTTCTATGGTTTAGTGTGACCATATATGACATTTTGTTGGGATCATACTTTTGTATTTTAGTCAAGTCTCGGTCATTACCTTTTGTAATAGGTTGCTTAGTTATTTATTTCACTATGTTAATGTTACTAGGCTTAAGTAAGCTAGTCCAGGGGCCTTGAAAGCCCACGTTAAGGTGTAAGAGGAAGGAAGGGAGTGTTGCCCTACTCCTCCCCTTATAAATACCAAGCTCATGTAAACATTATGTTTGTTGGTTATTTGAATACATTAAGGAAACTCTTGCAATTACTTTTCTCTCATTCTTATAATCAACCATCTCTCATTCTCATCTATTTTCTCATACTTGTGTTTACAAAATGGTGACCTAACAAGTGGTATCATTCGCCTAATAGAGATTGAAGTATGTTTCTTGGAATGTACGTGGGATTTAGGGTGTATTTCATCTACCTTTTGCTTCTTTATTTGTTTCTTATACTCAAATCTTGAAGCTTGGATAAGTTTTAAGGTTAATATAGTGTTTAGAAGCTTAGATTTTGCATAAAGTTTTGATTTTTAAGGTTTTTTCTACTCAAAATCTTCAATAGTTAGTGTTTTCTAAGTATTGGTGAAGTTATTTGATCAAAAGTACCTTATTTCTAAGAATTTTTCTTCAAAAATTTGAGATTTTTCAAGATTCTGACCTCCTTACGCATAAGTTTCGTGAACAGTACAATTCAAAAGCTGTCTACAGAATCTTTTGTCCTTTCTACGCATAAGTTTGTGTTAAAACCCTTTTCTTACGCGTAACATTGGTCAAAACCCTGTTCCTACGCTTAACTTGGTCTTCTATGCCTAAATCCTACGCGTAAGTCTATTTCCTACACCTAAGTCTTACGCTGAAGTTACATCCTATGCAGAAGTTGCCTTTTCTACGCAGAAGTTCAATCTTACGCATAAGAGTTAATCTTACGCGTAAGTTGCCAGAATCTACGCTTAAGTTTCATCAAAGGTCTTCTCGTTGTGTTACGGTGACTCAGTACTTCCCTAGCTTGGATAAGTTAGTGGAATACTTCGACTTCGGATATCTTTCAAGCTTGGATAAGTTTGAAAGATTTGTTTGGTTGTCTAAACCTTACGCATAAGTCTAAACTTACGCATAAGCCAAAGCTTACGCGTAAAGAGAAAACTTACGCATAAACTCTTTGTTTACGCATAAACTACTCTTTACGCATTACCTAAAGTTTACGCGTAAGATTATTGTTACGCGTAAGATTTCAACTTACCCCAGGGATTTTGAACTTAACCAAAGGAACGTGCATTTCAATCTTCTACAAAGATCCATTACTACACAAGTGTTCAAAGATGTCTCAACCACCACATTACTACTTCTCTAATCCTCAGCAACAACAATACCATCAGCAACAATCATATCAACAACCTTCACAATCACACTTTCATCAACTACCATTTAATCCACAAACACAATATCTCATGATGCAACAACATCAAATCATTCCTCAACAACAACCATATCAAATGTCACAACAAAACAATCAGTATTCCTCCAAACAACCTCACTGGTTTGATAGAATGTGTGAAGTTATTATAACTCAACAATCCAGACATGAGGCAGGATCACTTGAAATACCTCCAATGCTAACACCGGGGAACTATGTTCAATGGTCAAGTCGATTCTTACGATTTCTTGAACTAAAGAAACCTCATGGGAAATTTTTGAAACAAGTGATACTTGAAGGACCATTTGAGTGGCCAACAAGATTTGAAATTGGTGATCCAAGTGCTGATCCTCCACGTCCTCCTGGTGATAGACCTCTTCCAGAATCTCAACTCACAGAAAAACAGAAATTACATCGTGAAGCTGATGAGTATGCAGTGGCTTATATACTTCAAGGTATACCTAATCCAATTTATCGAAGTGTCGATGCTCGGAAAACAGCCAAAGCTATGTGGGAACATGTTCATCTCCTTATGGAAGGCACTCAATTGAACAAAGATGATATGGAATCCAAACTCTACATGGAATACACTGACATCACAATTGAACCAGGAGAGTCACTTGAATCCTACTATCATCGTTTCACAAATGTGGTCAATGATCTGGAACGTCACAAAATCACAGTACCAAGGATCGCAGTAAACTCCAAATTCGTTGGTAGTCTTGGCTCGGATTGGCATAAATATGTGACATTTGTTCGTCAAACCAAAAATCTTCATGATGCTCCATATGGTTTGTTGTATGATTTTCTGAAACACCATGAACCTGGAGTGGAAAAAGATAGAGCTCTTCGAGGAGGATACTCACCATCACCAACACCAAATTCTTTGGCATTCGTAGCTCAATCTCCCTATGCTCCACCACCTATGTCTAATCATGCATATGTTCAAGAGCAAAACTACTTCAGTTATCCACAATCTTCTACCTCGAATCAAATGGTCCCTTATGATTCATCTCCACAGAATACCTCTACTCAACTTGTCCCATTAAACAACAATGATACAGTGTATTACTCCAACTCCAATGAAGATGACGATGATGACTTTAATATGTTGAATCAGGGACCTGCTATTATTGCTCGTGCTTTCAACAAATTCTCCAACAAAACAAACAACCGTCAACGTTCATCTTCTAACACAAGGAATCAAGCTGTTGTCAATGATGGAAGAGTGGAAATTCAGAATCGCAACTATGGTCGATCTGGTTCAGGAAATTTTGGGAATGGTCAGAGGTTTAATAACAATGGAGGGTTCAGGAACAACTCAGGATCTTCTAAGCAAAGGACTGAACCAGTTGCAACTAGGAACTCCAACTCAGGGAATGTAGTGTGGTGCTATAATTGTAATGAACAAGGTCATATAGCGACAACATGTCCCAAACCAAGAACTCGGGGTAGTAAGTTTCACAAGCAGGCATTACTCATGGCTCTTCAAGATGAAAAAGATGGACATTTCCCTGAACAGGATAACAACTTCATGGCAAATGTGAACAATGATGATGACATGGAAGATCTAGAAGCCAATGCAGCTGTGATGCTTATGGCCAACATGCAGGAACTTCAATTTAATGATTCAGGCCCAGTGTATGACACTGACGGCTTGTCTCAGGTACATGACCAAAAAGCATGCCTAATACATGAAATAGCCTCACATTCTGCTTCTGAATCAGATATGGCGCAAGTTGTTCCATCTAACTCATCTTCATCTTCTCAAACAGATGAACAAATAAGCACAGTTGTCATATTTGATGATGACACAGGTGTTTCATTTGATGATCCTATTGAGAATGATAAACATGATCATATAGAACAACATGAACCATCATTTGATCCAGACCCTGAACTCATATTGTTATCTAAACAACTAAATGCACAACAATTGCAAATCATAAAATGCAACGAGAAAAACAAACTTTTAAAATAAACAAATGCGTCACTTGCAAGAGATATTGAGTGTTATAAAATTCAACTTTCAAATCAGGAAGACAAGATTAAACATGCAAAAAGTTTTGAAAAAGCTTTTCAAGATTCTTACAACGAAGAACAAGATCTTCAACACAAAATGCAAGATTTAATTGAGTCAAACGGAAAGTTAATTTCTAAACTTGAAAGTGAAAAGTGTGAATTGAAATGGCAAGTTGAACGTCTTCAAACAGTACTTTCAAAAACAGAAACAGAATTGTCAAGTTGTAAAAAGGATTTTTGTGAACATAAAATACGAAAAAGGAAGTATATAGATGACTTACTCGGTGAGATTGTTGATCTTGAAAAACAACTCAAAGAATTTCGTAATATTGTTTACAAACACGGGAACTCTGTCACAACAATTCAGAAATTTACTTTAAAACCGAGACCCGATAAAGGATTTGCACTTGGCGATTTTAAATCAATGTTTCTTCACACGGCATTCAAAGAAATTCCTAAAATTTACAGTATGGACCATTTGCTTGATAATACGATTGTGCGTGCTGTTGTTTTTGATACCGAGGAAGAGGAAGAACTTGAAGACGAGAGTCGATCAAAAATGAGTTATGTTCAATATTGGACACCATATGACTATTCACAAGCTCCACATATTTCTAAATCTTTTGTTCCTCAAAAGGAATTACCTGAGAAATCATGGTATGTCACTGAGTCATATGTTTCATCTTCTAATGCAGCCCCCGTCCAAACTGTAGCACAAATAAATGGTCCTTTACCATCATCCGGTGAACTTACACCTTTACCGAAAAGTTGTCGTGTCTTAAATTATTTCAAAACTTTTATGGAAGACATCGAAATTTTGGAGGAAACAATTGAACGTAATTCTGAAATAAAAATTGAAACTTTTCAATCCGCTTCCGAGCGAGAAAAGAGAGATATTTTTCAAAAACAAATGTTGCCAATTGTCAAACACCTCCGTCTCTGTGCTACACGTTGGGATCAGGAACTTCAAAACGAGGTCAAAAATATGATAAACGTTTTCAACTCTACTGAAAATGAGATTTTGGTTCAAAAGCAAAGAAATAGAATTTTAAAGAATGATGCTGATCGACTCTTGGAACAAGTTCTCAATGCTGATATTTTGTCTGTTATCATGAATGATCTCTATAAATCTGGTACTTCTATGCTTATGGATGATCTTTGTGTTGATAATAACTTGTTGAATGTGGAAATCGAGACACTTAAACATGAAAATGACAAGCTGAGAATAACAAATGATGATGTGACAAAACAATTTTCAAAAGAAATTTGTCTTCTCAAACAAAGGCTTGAATGGTGTCAAGCTCTAAGTATTGATATGGAATTGAAATTTCAAAGTCAAAGTAATTCAAACTCTTGTCAGCTTTGCAAAAATAATGAGTCTTTAAAAAGTCAGTGTCTCAAATACGAGAAAGAAATTGCAGATTTAAAAATTGAAAATGCCGAATGGCAACAAAACCGCGATGACATCAAATATTGCAATGGTTTACTTGAGTCTGATATTCAGGACAAAAATCACATCATCATTGATTTAAAAGAGAAAATTAAGCTACTTCAAAAAGGAAAGTTTGTTGACACCACGGTAATAGCACCAGGATTGTATCAATTAGACAAAACTGCTAAAGAAAATTTTGTTCAAAACACTAATGTTGATAACTCCACTTCCACAGGACTAGTCTCCACTAGTAGCGTTAGCAGACCCAAGCGAAAAAGTAACAAGAAGAATAGGTTCTGGCAACGTAAAAGAGGACAACTAGAAGCTCAAGAAGTAGAAGATCAACTTAGGAATTTGAATAAAACTCATGTTGCATCAGATTTAGATTCTAATCTGGCAAATTGTAATCAAAATCTAAATGTAACGAATGATGAACCTTTGAATGTTTTGAATATTAATGCATCTTGTGTGTTTTGTCGTAAAAGCGTATCATCTGGTGTTCATACAAAATGTATAGCTAATTCTCTTCTTAATCGTCATAAGAAACGTAGGACAAGCATTCCTTCTAGGCCCACTACTGCCTCTAAGTCTATATTAGGAAAGCCGCCGTCTACGGTTTCTAATGAAGTTGAAGTTACCCCCATAAGTGCAGAGAACAAATCTAGGAACAAGCCCATTACTAGTGAATTCACCAAAAAGAAAGCAAGAACTAGTTGGAATTGGCAACGTTGGTTACAATATAAACTAGACTTTAAATGGATTCCTAAATTGTTGAATACATGTGCTTCTAACCAACAGGAACCCGCACTTTCTTTGGGTTCCACCCTTACTTCTGTTCCATCCGTGTCTTCTTCTTGTGATGCAGGTGGTACAGATTGTTCTCTGGATTGTTGATAGTGGATGCACCCGACATATGACAGGCAATCTCAAACTGTTACACAACTTTGTCTAAAAGTTCATTGGTACTGTCAGATTCGGGAATGATCATTACGCTTTAATCATGGGATATGGTGACTATGTCAGTGGGAACATTGAAATCAGTCGTGTTTACTATGTGGAAGGCCTTGGACACAACCTTTTCTCTGTTGGTCAATTTTGTGATGGGGATCTAGATGTTGCATTTCGTGAGAAAACTTGTTTCGTTCGTGACTTACAAGGAAACGATCTAATGTCTGGCTCACGTGGTTCTAATCTTTATACAATATCGATGTCAGATATGATTGCTACATCTCCGATATGTCTTCTCTCCAAAGCGGAATCGACTAAATCTTGGTTATGGCACAAACGTCTGTCACACTTGAATTTCAAAACTATGACTGAACTTGCTCGTCACAAACTTGTTGATGGATTTCCAAGATTCTGTTTTACCAAAGATCACTTATGTTCAGCCTGTGAACAAGGAAAAAGTACTCGGGCTCATTTTCCTTCAAAACCTGAGCACAGTACGAATCATGTTTTACAATTGCTACATATGGATTTGTGTGGACCGATGCGTGTTCAAAGTATCAACGGTAAACGCTACATTCTTGTAATTGTGGATGATTACTCCAGATGGACTTGGGTTTATTTTTTATGAAGTAAAGATCAAGCTCCTTCAATGATCATCACCTTTCTCACTAAAATTCAAGTTTAGTTACGCAACACGGTACGAATAGTCAGAACTGACAATGGAACTGAATTCAAGAATCAGACACTTCGGTCATATTTTGAGAAAGTGGGAATTGAACATCAAACATCTATTCCTAGAAGTCCAGAACAGAATGGAGTTGTTGAAAGACGCAACAGGACGTTAGTGGAAGCTGCTAGAACTATGTTGATTAATGCTCAATTACCAGATTACTTATGGGCGGAAGCTGTTTCAACCGCATGTTATACCCAAAACCGTTGCATGATCACAAAACGCCATCGCAAAACACCTTATCAAATTGTTCACAAAAGAAAGCCGAACATCGATTACTTTCATGTATTTGGAGCACTTTGTTATCCGAAAAATGATCGTGATGATTTAGGTAAACTTAAAGCAAAGGCTGACATCGGAGTGTTCGTTGGATACTGTGAAAATTCTAAAGGTTTTCGGATATGGAATCGTCGAACAAGAGAAATTCAAGAAACCATTCACGCTAATTTTGATGAACTCACACAAATGGCTTCTGAGCAACACAGCTTAGGACCCGAATTCAACCGTCTTAACTCTCCGGACTCTTCGGCTGAACCATTGCCACTTAACCGTAAAGAATTGGAAACCTTGTTTGCTCCACTATTTGATGATACAATTGAATACCGTCCTACTGAGGTCTCACCTAATTCCGCTACTCAACCTGATAATATTCTAGTACCTGACTCACCTCAACAAACAACAACAACTGCTGAGAAAGACGGTCCTCCAATTGCATCACCATTTACAGCAGAACAAACTGTTTCTAACTCCCGACAATCAGCTGAAGATCCTACACCACAACCAGTTCCACAACCCGCAGAGCATGACCCTGATGCGTTCTTTAACCCGTTTGCACCGGCTCCTACCTTTCCTGATATAGCTGAGTCGTCGACACGCAATTTGGATCCTGCTAACATGCGAGATACTTATCAACTACACCCTTCGACACACAAATGGACTCGAGATCATCCACTAGTTCATATTATTGGCCATCCAAATGCACCGGTAATGACAAGACAACGACTTCACACTGATGGAGAAACTTGTATCTATGCACTCACAGTCTGTCACGAAGAACCTAAGAACATTAAAGAAGCCATGACTTATGACAACTGGATTGAATCTATGCAAGAGGAATTTCAGCAGTTCATACGATTAGAAGTCTGGGAATTAGTTGAAAGACCTGACGGAGTCTTTGTCATCGGGTTAAAATGGATCTGGAAGAATAAGCTAGATGCTGAAGGCACTGTCATATGTAACAAATCACGCCTGGTAGCGAAAGGATACTCCCAACTTGAAGGACTTGATTTTACTGAATCCTTTACTCCAGTGGCTAGACATGAAGCTGTTCGGATCTTTTTGGCCTATGCTGCACACAGGAACATGATTGTTTACCAAATGGATGTGAAAACAACATTTCTTAATGGAGAACTCCGTGAAGAAGTGTAGGTAAACCAACCTGACGGCTTCGTTGATCCTGAGCGTCCTAATCACGTTTACCGACTCAAAAAGGCACTCTACGGACTTAAGCAAGCCCCACAGGCGTGGTATGACAAACTGTCCACTTTCTTGCTGGCCAATAAATTTTCTAAAGGTTCGGTGGATCCAACACTATTTACAAAAACCTACGGGGAGGACTTACTTGTTGTTCAAATATATGTCGATGACATTATTTTTGCCTCAACAAAAAGAAGTTACTCGAATGATTTTGCAAAATTAATGAAAGATAATTTTGAAATGTCCATGATGGGTAAACTTTCGTTCTTTCTAGGACTACAAGTTCATCAATCACCCCGTGGAATTTTTATAAATCAGTCCAAATATGCTCATGAAATTTTAAAGAAACATGGAATGATGACTTGTGATACTTATAATACACCAATGGGCTATACCACAAAACTAGATGCTGACTTACATGGGACACCTGTTGACCCTACCAAATACCACAGTATGATTGGGTCACTCATGTATCTCACAGCTAGTAGACCTGATATAGTGTTTGCTGTCTACATGTGCTCTCGCTATCAGTCCAAACCAACTGAAAAACACCTCAGTGAGGTCAAAAGAATCCTTCGATACATAAAGGGAACCATTAACTTGGGAATCTGGTATCCGAAGGATTCCGGCTTTGAACTAATTGCTTTTTCAGATGCTGACCATGCAGGATGTTTAGACACACGCAAAAGCACATCTGGTGGATTACAGTTTCTCGGAGATAAACTTGTGTCATGGCAATCAAAGAAGCAGGACTGCACATCATTGTCGTCAACAGAATCTGAATATGTAGCTATGTCTGCTTGTTGTGCTCAAGTCATCTGGATGAGATCACAACTTAAGGATTATGGCTACTTGTTCAACAAGATTCCAATCTACTGTGATTCCAAAAGTGCCATTGCTATCTCCTGCAACACAGTTCATCACTGCAAATCCAAACACATCGATCTCCGATATCGCTTCATCAAAGAGCATGTTGAAAAGGGTACCGTTGAACTGTATTTTGTTGGGACTGAGTACCAATTGGTGGACTTACTTACCAAATCTTTAGCACCATCAAGGTTTGCTAGTCTAGTTCACCAAATTGGTATGCGATGTTTAACTCCAGATGATATGAAAAAGTTTTTAAAACACAATTGATCGTCAAACATCAAAACTATCTTTGTAAATATTTTTTTCAAAAACAAAAATACAAAAATATAAAACCATCCAAAACACAAAAAAAAAAAAAAAAAAAAAAAAAAAAAAAATGCAAGTATATACCACTCTTTTCAACACTATTTCTGTAAAATGTCTTTAATTATTAAAAACAAGTGTTGAGGGGGAGGAAAAGTAATTTTAAATTTCTCAAAATATTTACTTTATACTTGCATTTTACCAAAAATATTACGTTTTTTTTTATCATAAGTGATGCTTCAAATGTTTTTCGGGATACTTACCTTGACCATTATTATAAATTTTAAGTTTTGAAAAGACTTCGGTCTAAGGTCGAGGGGGAGTAAAATTTCACAAGTTGTTCTTGTCATAGACTTGGTGTAGTTAACAATTGTTAAATGTGAAAGTTAAGTTGGGCATTAAGTTTGATTTGGAAACTATAGTTAAGGGACTAACTGTGTCAATATGTGAAAATAATTTTACCACTAGTCAAAACACACTTTGACCATTCATTCAATACTCTGACAATCATATTTACTACTCACACCAACCATAATCTACGATCCACAATCATTCTATTAATCCGATCATCAATCTTCAAATCTGTAAGTACCACAATGTTTTGATCATGATTCTAAACAACGGTTTTTAATCTCATCTTAATCCAATGGCTAATTTTTCCATAATCGTTTAAATTAGCTTTAGGGTTTTGCGTAGGATCGGACCCAGAAAGTTGTTATGATATGATTTAATTGATTAGTAGGTTTTGATCTTATGATGATATTAAACATGTTTTTATACTCTAATCGTGCCCAGAAACTACAATTGATTAGTTTGATAAATTTAGGGTTCATACGATCTTTTAGGGATTTTTGAGTTTGAGTGTATTGATTGTAATTGTTGATGGGGATAGTGTTTTTACATGCCTAGGAACTCAAAATTGTGATTCAATTGTTTCAGAAACAAGTATTGCTCATGAATCATGGATTTAGGGTTCGAACACACTAGCAGCCTTGATCTTTTGATTCCATGGATAATAGGTGTTATAATTTGGACCACTTGATCCTTAGGGTGTATGTTACACTTGCCCTATGACTATTCTTACCCAGAATCATGTTTGATTATGATTGTGATTATGTGTTCATACTATCCTACGCGTAAGATAGGAAAAGGCATGTTTACGCGTTAAATAATGAGTCTTGAGTATGTTGTGAAGTGTGTGTATGTTATATTGATCAGTGGTTGTGTTAAACCTTTCAGGAATCAAAGACACTTAACATTCAAAGGTGATTTTTTCTGAAAATGGACGTTTCTACGCATAAGATGTTCATCCTACGCGTAAGATTCGACACGTTGAAAAACATTGTCTTGGATAAGACAATGTTTACGCATAAGAGATTTTCTTACGCATAAGTTCATTTCTTACGCATAAGTTATATACTTACGCATAAGTCAGAACTTACGCATAAGTTATATCTTACGCATAAGGTGAATCCTTTGCATAAGCTCATATCTTACGCCTAAGTTTTTTCTTACGCATAAGATTGAGCCTACGCATAAGATTCACCTTACGCGTAACATATAATGTTATGCGTAGCTTTCGCTCTTACGCCTAAGTTCATTTCTTACGCATAAGTCATGTTATGCGTAGGATTTCCAACTTACGCGTAACATTGTCAAAATTCATGAAATTGACTAAGTGTTGTAATATTTCAAAAGTGTAATCTCTTGTAATGATAAACTCATGTTGTAACTAGATTGTTATAAGTTTCTACCAAGTGTTAACTTCTAAAAACACAAGTTTGTCATATACCAAAGTTTTTACACACAAACACCCACTGATCAATTAAAAAATGTGCACAATCATGTAATTGAATGTCTGAGCTAACAAAGTAAATCATTGCTATGTTTGTGTTTGTTTATGAACAATTCAGATGGCAGAACACAATGACATTCCATATGGACTAGAACCTGAACCAAAACTCTCATGGGAAGAAACCTTTCCCGAAGATTACACCAGGAAGATAGGCAAGAACAACTTACGAATCAACTTCAACAAAATCACATGCAATGAATCCTCATGCATTGTAGCAGTGGATGCTCTCCTATATCACCCTAACAAGCTCTTGTTCACTAAGTCAGCATCAGTGGCCTGCTTCTACATACACCAATTTTGGCACACACTTCAGCTAGACCTTGGGGAAGCATCCTTCACTTGCATGCTTCATAACAGACAGGTTACTGTGGACATAAATACACTTAGGAATGTTCTTAGGTTACCCGAACTTGGCCCAGATGAAGAATATGATCAAGTACCTACCGAGGAAGAGCTGATAGAGTGGTTACGGGATATTGGCTACGATGAATCAGAAGAAGTAGTGACAAGACACTCTAGGGTCAACAACAGATTTCTTTCACAACCATGGAGAACCTTGTACATTCTGATTGCCAAGTCCTTATCTGGCAGGCCATGAACACCCCAGGCTCTAACACCTCAAACTCTTCTGGTCCGTGGCAAACGTCAAGAAAGTAGATTATGCCAGCATTATCTGGAAAGACCTTGTGTGGCACATTCAACACAAGACCACCAACATTCCATTTGTTCGTTTCACCAAATTACTCATCGAAAGCTTCCTTCGTGAGTATGACGATATTCCACAGAGACTTGATGATGAAGCCAAGCACACTTTCAGAAATGAGGAAACTCTCAGAATTATTAAGAGACTTGACACCAGCACTCGTAAACAAGGAAAGAAATTTCCCGATTGTCTCTTGAATGCCAAAGTGAAGCTTTGCAAGAACTACAAGTACTACCTTCAAGCTCTCGATGAAGACAAAGTTGGTTTCTTAGACGAAGTACTTCTACCATCGTTCATGCAGAAGAAGGGAAAGAAAGGTAGCAAGACTGGGAACTCTGACAGTTCTACCAAGTCTAAACAAAAGAAGAAGGGTACACTCAAGCAAAGAATTCCTGTTAAGAAACCTGCATCCATCCCTGAACCAGGGTGGTTCCCCTCACCACCAACTTCTCCAAAACCGTTTGACTCTGAAACCGAATCCGACGAAGGTCCAATTTACAGGGAAGCCTATGCTAACATCGACAAGGAGGTTAACCTTGAAGATATTGATGATAAAGACTTGACGTTCGAAGATTGGGAGAAAGACATTGATGAATTTGCTGATAATGCTGAATACCCAGCAGATCTCAATCAAAGACCGTTCACTGAAGCAGAGACAAAATTGGAAGAACAAAAGATCAGGAAAGAGAAGTTGAAGGAACCAATGACTGCTGAACAAGATTCTGCTCACTCAAACATAGGTCTTTCAGTTGAAGAAGAAAATGAAAGAACTCTTAAGATGGGTCTCCTCCACAGCAAGATAGATGCATTCCAAGCTGATCAACCTCCACCTCCATTGTTCTCTCATACTACCGAAGCTGGCGGTTCTAGCAGCATTCCCAATTCTACTACAGGAACCAATACTGATTTGGTCGTCTACGAAAATCCTTCAGTATCACCCACAGACGTAGAAATGCTCAATGCTTCAGCAACAGGAGAAGAGGAAGAGGAGGATCACATGGATACTGAGGCTCCACATCTGTTGTCTATGGAAGAAATGGAGCTCAGAGAAAGGGCTCAAGAAGCAGAGTTAAAGAAAACGCAAGAAGCTGAGGAAGCTAGGCTTGAGGAGCTTGCACAAGCCAAATTGGAAGAAACAATCCATATGGAGGAAAACAGGAAGGCTGAAGAGGCAGCCAAGCTGGCAGAAGATAAGTTACGACAAGAAGAAGAAGCCAAGCTTGCTGAAGATCTGAGGCTTAAGGCAGAAGCAGCCACATTAGCCGAAGAACAAAAGCTTAAGGCCGAGGCTGACAGACTGGCTGAAGAACAAAGATTGGAAGAGGAAGCAGCCAAAGTTAAGAATGTTGATCAACCCGAACCACAAAGAGGAGATGACAAAGACGTAACCACCAACATTGAATCTTCACAATCATCACCTCCAGCATCCGAATCTACCCGTGACGAATCAATCAAGAAACCCGCAAGCACCAAAGCCTCTGCTGCATCCAAGTTGATAAAGAAAGCATTTAGAAAAGTTCATGATAAGAAGAAAAACAAATTGGAAGATCAGGTTGCATCACTAGCAAACCAGGTTGCTGAACTGACGAAGCTTAATACGAATGTCCAGGAGCTGCAAGAAAAGGTTGACACCTTCTTAGCTAAGGATGTGCAAGAGAACTTGGAAGCCACATTAGCAGCTCAAGCACATCAGTATATGGAACAACACTTAGTTGCTGAGTTAAAGGAGTTGCTGGCACCTATGAGAGATGAACTCACCAAGTTTGCAGAACAAGCAGTCAAGAAAGTAATCAGATCTACCTCGTTTACTCTTCGAGCTGACAAATCAACTTTACCACAACCGGGGTTATCTATGGACGAATTAGAAGCCCAGCTCTTAGACAAATTGGCAAGTAAATTCACATTGTCACCTGAAGAAGCTAAAGTCCTGGAAGCTTTGAAAGCCAAAATGACTAAAGAGACCTGCAGCACTGAGGCCGATAGACTGAAACGTCCAAGAGATGATGGAGATCAGGATCCTAACTCTCAGGCAAAGAAACAAAA
Source organism: Artemisia argyi (assembly GCA_030686995.1). NCBI lineage: Eukaryota > Viridiplantae > Streptophyta > Magnoliopsida > Asterales > Asteraceae > Artemisia > Artemisia argyi. The sequence goes on from CM060709.1 coordinate 332,457,270, forward strand.
GCAAGCCGAAGGACCCTCATCTCAACCAAAAGCACCAGTCATCCCTCCAACTACAACAACATCTTCACAACAACCTAAGGCATCTGGTTCCGGTCCCAAAGCACATGACCATTTTGAATATACAGGCGGAGACGAGATTCCTCATACCGATGAAGTGCCAGAACCGTCATCTACAAAGAAGAAAGAAAGGAAACGAAAACATCATCAGCCCAAACCGGACACCTCGTCAAAAGGCACAGAACCTAAGAAACAGAAAACCATTTTCAAATGGCTTGACGAAGACGAAACTGCCGATTACTCCTGGTTTGACAAGATGATTAATTCGCAACCGCCACTTGCAAACAATCAAGAACCTCTCGATGGTCGAATAGTGGAATACGCTCAGTTGATTCAACAAAAGTTTCGTATGAAAAAGATGAACAAGAAAGAGCTACGAAGAATCAAGAATGATGCGTTCAATCTTCTGAAAGATCGGTCTGCTAACTCCATCGAACTTGAGTACCATCTAGAAAATATTGCTCGAGCTATGTCAAGCAATATCGACTGGATCAATCCTGAATCTCATGTTGATCCGGTCACAAGGAAAACCACACCATACATCACTGACTGGTCCAATCCACTGCCTATGATTGGGAAGCCAAAGGAACCAAAGATCCCTTACAAGTTCTTCTTCAACAACGACTTGGAATTTCTACAACACGGAAGCAAGATTTAGAAGAAGTACGCCACATCACTTACCTTCCTACCTGCAGCCAGATACCTCAACAATGCCATCGAAGAAGAAGCCTCCAACTTGTTCATCGATAAAGTTGTTGACTATGACCGGAACGCACTCTATGGCATACATCATTGGCCAGATAACCGGGCTCAATATTATCGAAGCAGCAGACTCAACGAGACAATGGGTAATGTGACAAGTGAGTTGAAGATAGTCTCGATTCAGTTCATTGCGACTGTCTCTCACTTTGGGTACCCCTTCCTCAGCAAGCTAATACTCAAAAGACTTGATGAAAAAGAGTATGAGATTTCCGAGTCAGACTTTCCACGACTACTCCTAAAAGACATAGAAGATATGTACCTGCTCAAAGTTCAAGGAAAGCTTTGCAACTTGCCCAAACTATGCAGCTTGCCTTTATCACAGCTCTCCTAATCTTCATCAGGCAGATAGTCATCAGAGAAAGAGTAGAAGATCTTCAACTGGGAGTGGAAAGTTATCAGAAGAAGCTGAATCTCACCAAACCTAATATGTTTGACATCCCCAACCTTCAACATCTACCTCAATACTCCTTGATTAGACATCCGGCATTTGGGTTCACATACCACAGTGTAAACGGTCGTAACTGCTTCATGGCCTATGAAGAAATACATAAGTTCTGTGATGAAACCCTGAAGTTCATCAGAGATGGAATCAAAAGCAGATTAGATGACATAGCACTGGGTAAATCCAAAAGGTGGAATACCAATGAGGCCAGGGACGCTCGCAGATTCATTACAAGGATTGAGAGCCGGTTGAAGCGCAGGGATCAGTTTCAGAGATTGGAAAGCTATATTGGAGGCAGACCTGGATTTCCGGTGTTGACATTTCAGAGACCTAAATGGTAGAAAGTTGTAAGAATTTGATTTGATTTGTCAATATTATACTTCATAATGGCTTGTGCATGCATTACAGTGCACAACCCGATCTTGTAAAGAAAGGACCCTGAGGTACACATCAGTGCCTCAATCCTAATATAAGGAGCGAAGGCTTCTTACTTTTGAGTAGAATTAATCAAATGTTTTATGATTTTTCATAATTCTGCTCAAAAGGACAAGTATTTCACCTCAATAAGACCTAATCACTTGTTGAGGGGGAGCACTTGTCAAAAACAAAATACTTTGTTCTTAAAAGCATAAAGTTCTTGGTGAATCTCCCCATAAGACTCAAAAAGGCATATTTTAATCTAAAAGGATTGTCAAAAACATCATTTTGTATGCTATTTTTGAGGGGGAGAAAATGTAAAAGTGATTAAAATATAAGTAGCCAAAAGGCTAAAAGTTGTATCATGTGCGAGCTAGACTCAGAAATGACCCAGGAATTGACGAGACAATAAAAGTTAGTAACATCGAAAAGACTTATCCTCGACGGGTAATAACATCAAGTTAGTTACTAGAGCTAGTTGTCACCTAAAAGCTGACAATGGAACTCTTTAACTAACCACGTAAGCGTGTCTCGAAAAGGATTTGTCTTAGTAGAAATGTACCATCTCGAGAAACTTTCTGTGGACTTGACCAGGCCGGGTAATAACTTCAAGCTAGTTTAACTAGTGATGTAAGCGTGTCTCGAATCGGTCTTGTTCACGGAAAGTGGATCAATTCAAAATGCTTGCTCCTCCCGCATGTGCAAATTTATTAAATACTTATGTGCACATGTGAGGGGGGAACCCTTCAAAAGTGTACACAAAACTCTCAAAGTGTTAACCAAAATATTTGATTATCACAAACACTTTGAGAGATTTTCAATCAAAGGTTTCTTGGCTACTGTCGGAGTTATAAGGTGATTAAGATAGGAATAACCGTCCTATGATCCGCTAGAGCCGGAGGGATCTACCCAAGGACATCTCCCATAGTTAGAACTAGAAGTCCTTAGGTATGATACGAAAAAAGGAGAAAAGAATGAATGGAAAAGAAGGAGTTGAAGAATTAAAAAGAAAAGTAAAGAAAAGGGTGAAAAGAAATAGCCCTCCATATGTTCAACCTTAGGGCAGACACCGGGTTCAATACGTATGCTACTGGTTGTTGCAAAAGACAACACCGGTATTGAAGATAAAGTCGTCATGGACCCAGTGACGCAATGCACTAAACCTTCTTAACCACTCAAGTTCTCTTAAAAGGACTTGTTTCATTCTCACGGGGAACCAGTGTAATCTATCGACTTGTCTCTTAGAGATGGTTGATATTGAAGCAGGAGACCCCTCCCTAGTCTCCGTATAGGAAACCTAAGTGTGCACTTATAGAGTCTAGAGCCTTGAGATACATCAAAGATCTCTTAGGAACACTTAGTATTTCTACAACTGATGTTCTACATCAATGGACACCAGCTGTAAATTATCGAGTCCTTTGCAGATCTTAGCAATCTGCCGAGAACGTTTATGAGAGGAGTACTTATGTATTTCTTAATGATTGAACGGAAACTCCTGCCAGGGTCAACATCAAGCAGCCCTGACAGCAGGTCACTTTGGTAGCCCCACAAGGGTTACGCTTAGTGTTTGCGGTGGTTCCATAGCGGTCTACAGTCGTGGAGTGATCCCCAGCGACTCACCCAGTCATTGAGCTACTTAGTAGGTCTCGTAAGCTCCTTCGGGAGTATCTGATATGGGAACGGCCTGGATAAGGATTAGAAGGAGTCTTCACAATATGCTGTTGATGAGCTCTAATTCTTTATCTGTAAGTACCGGTTATTTATTGCTAACTGTTTACTCGCAGGTACCTCACTTCCATGATGGTAGATTCCAACATGCTCATACATACATCTTGATGCAAATGACAGCTCCCCCAAAGATCTTATGCACCACAAAGTTCAATGAAAGATTCTACGCCAATAAGAAGAATCTCCAAAGTATAAAGACTAAAGATCTTAGAATATGAAAAGGAACTTCGTGCACGTGAAAGTATAAGTCCGAAGATGTATGAGTATGTTGGAATGGCGGACAACCACCACAGACGCAGGAGTGACGAACGGCAGACTACTTCATAACACAATCACTACAGCATCACCAAAGAACAAAGACATAGAGCAAAGTGCATTTATCATTCAACCATTTTGATGACGTCTAGAGTTTTACATGTCACAAGTCAACGACAAAGATGAAGACGTCAAGCAACCGTGATGACCGACCCTTAGGGGGGGATTGTTGGGATCATACTTTTGTATTTTAGTCAAGTCTCGGTCATTACCTTTTGTAATAGGTTGCTTAGTTATTTATTTCACTATGTTAATGTTACTAGGCTTAAGTAAGCTAGTCCATGGGCCTTGAAAGCCTACGTTAAGGTGTAAGAGGAAGGAAGGGAGTGCTGCCCTACTCCTCCCCTTATAAATACCAAGCTCATGTAAATATTATGTTTGTTGGTTATTTGAATACATTAAGGAAACTCTTGCAATTACTTTTCTCTCATTCTTATAATCAACCATCTCTCATTCTCATCTATTTTCTCATACTTGTGTTTACAAAATGGTGACCTAACACATTTGGTCACACTCGTCAACTGTGTGACATATATTTGTGACTATTAAATGCATATCGTTATTAACGCTTCAAACTTACTTTTCCGTTGTCACACATTTCAAACGCTATGTGGCTAAATATTCAGCAAAGAATAGCAGTTACGTTTAAATAATGTGTGACAAACTTGACTATATAATTTAGCCACATACACAACTACCTCATGTGACCATATATCTATTTTGGTCACACTTTTAAATTGTGTGACATATATTTGTCACATATGTATATCTATAGTGTTACTAATGTTTCGAGCTCATTTGTATCTGTCACACGTCTCGAATTAAAAGTGACTAAATAATCCAAATTTTTTTTTCCAGTTACCTCTAATCACATAAATATTCAAATGTGTGACAATAGAATTCCGAAATGGTCACACAAGTCGGATCAAGTGTGGCTGTTCATTTTATTCTGGTACATTTAGTCACGTATAAATGTTACAGTGTGACATTTCAAAATCGACCATGCGTGACCAATCTAACTTTTTGTACTATTGATTTGTCATGTGTCTTAAAATCTTTGTTTACGTTGTGTTTTCAAGAAAAAATTGAATGCAAAGTAAAGGAAGAAAAAGAAAAGTAAAAAGGAGTGTAGTGAACGAAAGAAAGCGGGAAAAAAATTTGTGTTCTCTACGTCTAGAAAAAGAAAGAAAGTGAAAGTGGGTATATTGTTTATTTTACAAAACTACTAGTAGTACTATACTTTTATAAACAAACAAGGAATAAAGTTGCAATTATGGGTATTTTTGCCATTTGATTTATGTTTGTAGTTGTTTACTCAACTTTCATCTCAAAATTGGGATGAAAGTGTTCACACAAAAAACTATCATTTCATTTTCAAATTTTTTTATTTATTTATTTTTTTTTTTTTTATTTTTTTTTTTATCTCTTTTCCTCACTTTACTTTCACTTGCATTCTTAAAAAAACCTTAGAAATACACCATATTTTTATTTTCATCACTTTTTTTTTTTTTCAATTTACAGTGAAAACCAAAGCTTGAGAACATAATGTTAAGAAAGAAAATTAAGCATGTCAATTATGACTGTGACAACTTAATAGGATGCGCACCGTGTTAGGGTCAGAAGAGGTTTTGAGAGGACATATCGCATGTGAATTATTTATCGGGTTTTAATGAAATTACAATGAAATGAAAAGGATGTAAATTAATTATGATCAATAGATTGATATTGAATTCAAAAGTCGCATGTGAATATGTGACCAGTCCATGAATGTCTCATGTGAACGTACACTCCGGGAATTACAATTCACATGTGTCCAGTCAATATTGTAAGAGACGTGACACAATTGAAACAAATTGTGGTTAAGGAGTGCTATAGCTAGTAACGGTGTTTTTTTGTTGCTTTTCGAGGGTTAATTTTTAAGAATTTATTTTGAAAGCGTGTTACAAATACGTAAAAATGATGCATGTTTGTAGTGTGTTCCACGAAAAGTTAACAAAGTTTTATTTTTGAAAGAAGAGAGAAGAAGTGAGAAAAAAACAAAATGATTCGTGTTCCAGAATTTTTTTCAAGAAATAAGAAAAGAGAAGAGGATGAGAAATTTGGCTAAATTCTCTCCAAAACTTTTTCCCCAAAAATGGAATGATTTGGAGAGAAGTTAATTTATGAAGCTTTTAATAATTGTAATTACTTAAATGACCTAATATAAAACATAACTTTTATATATAATAAAGGGTATAATTGTAAAATCATCAGTTATCTCTTTTTTTCTCTCCTAACTTGGGAACATGATATAAAATATAAAATTCTATTCATCTTCTCTTTTTTTTATGCCCATTTTTAACTTTTCTCTTCTTTTTTTTCATTTCAAAAACTTGGGAACAGAATGTAATTGATTCTTCCCATAAAGTTTTTTTATTTAAGGGCAAATGGCACGAAAATGCACTTGACTTAAGGTATGTTTTCAATTAAAGTACTCCACTTTATTTCTTGCACTTAAAGGCGCCCAACTTTTATTTTTAGCAGATTTATGTTTTTTTCTCACTTTTCGTCAATCGACTAACGACCATTTCCTTAATTCTCCAACTTTTTTAAATTAAACTTTTATAAAACTTATGGGCCAAAAAATGACAATTACCCCCAAAATTATCATTCTCTTCCAAACCCCAAAAACACAAATTAGGCGTGTTTAATCAAACTAGGCGTGTTTAATCAAACTGGTTGATGAGTAAACTATGCGATTCTCTTTTTTGGTAGATTTTCTTTTTCAAAGACAATACCTTCAAGAGTCAACACCATCCGAAGTCTCAGCCACACCAAACTCACCATACTCAAAACTACATACAAACCCAACAATCGCCACTCTGTCCATCATCACCACCACTATCATCTCGGCAAAGTGTCCGGCGGCGGTTGGACTAGATGCGAGAGGTGTTGTGACTATTGAGTGGGTGGCGGGTGGAGCTGCTTCGATGTTTGCTTGTCAAGGTTGGTTTTAATGGAGCAACAGGTGGCTTTGTTTGATAACTATATTCGCTAAGTGATGTATATATATGAAAATCTTGAAGTGGATATTGTAATGGGATAATATAAAGAGTAGAAAAACGAAAAGAAATATTTGAGATGTTTGAGATTTAATTGTTATTCTTTTAGTTGGATTGTTTTTGAAGATGATGGTGGTTGGTGAACATGAGTAAATGAAAAAAGATGATGAGTGCGATCAGTTGATATTACTTCATCAGTTAATACTTTTGAGGGTTAGCACAAAATAGCCAGATGCGAAATGTTGATTTGTTTGATTTTTAAGTCGGATTGTGATTATATGATATAAGTTGGTCATGATGATACTGGTCTTATTATGTCCGTGTTACCATTGTAAATATTTCATATGTTCGTATATATAGTGGTTTCATACAAATTTGGCTTGTCAGGGTACTGGGAGTACATGCGGTAAGGTGGATTGCGGTACCCCTTACCGCAAATCAACACCGCCGCCTCCATTACCATACCGCACGGGGCTTTGTTTTGAGTGAGTTTCTCACGCACGGGGAAGGAAAATTTTGAACGTTGCTTTCGACCGTTGGGCATACAACGGTTACTTTTTTTTTTTTTTTATAAATTGGTCTAGTGTTTGGTGGGTAGAAAGCAAAAAAAAAAAACATTACTGAGCAACAAAAAAAAAAAAAAAAAAAAACGAGAGAAAAAAACAATGGAACGTGGAGGTAAAAATAGAGATCCAAGAAGAGGTAGTCGTGGAGCGAGAGGTGGCTCGAGAGGCACAATTCGTCCTCGAATCCAATCACAACCCGGTTTCGAATCTTCTCAACCACAACCTTACCGGCCCGAAATGTATCCTCAATCTCCACCATTTTTTTACTCCCAACAACCCCTCCCGCAAATTCCCACTAACTTCGATCCGTTTGATCCGAGCTATACCCAACAATCCCCATCGCCAATTCCACCTTTCAACCCGTACGCGCCCCGCTTTAACCAAGAAAAAAGGCGTGAACGGGTTAGTGAACCGTTACCCATTGTTGATGATGCCGAAGATGATGAATATTACGACAATGTTGACGTGGTACCCGAGACACAACCATTCAAGTCGAAGCTCGATGCGTGATACCCTTGCAAGTTACACGGCCGAAAAGAAAATTTTAATGCAGGCGCAGTTGGAGATTCAAAAGAAAAAGGACGAAGAATATTTCAAGTTTCTTGATGGAGAGGTGATGAATCGTGACATGAGGTTCGTCATGGATCCGCATGACCATATCCCAGACCCGACTTTTAAGGATTTCGTCATCAACAAGAAACGCGAGATATGCGCAAAGTATGGTTGGCCGTGTAGTTTGTAGGATTTAATGGTTTTAATTTTAGTTTTCATGGAACTTTAGTTATTTTATGTTTTTTAATAATATTGTGTAATGTTTTTTTTTTTTTTAATGAAATTTTAGTTTTTTTTATAATTTTAATGGAATTTAAAAAAAAATAAAGAAAAAAAAAGAAAAAAGAAAAAAAGAAAAAAGGGAAAAAAGAAAAAAAAAATGAAGTGAGTGAAGGGTGAGTGAAGTAGCGCCTCCAAAAAAGAAGTGAGTGAAGGGTGAGTGAAGGAAAAAGTAGGAAATGATGTGGCGCAAGGGGATTGGTTGGGAGTGAGTGAAGAGAAGGGGGGTGAGTGGTGTACTCCCACCACCCTCAATGCCTCGATGGTGTACCATCAAGAGTATTGTGATCTGCCTCTGGCTTTGTGGTTATGAACAAAGTGAATATTAATTAAAGGGGCAAAATATAAACCCAAACATCTCAAGTTGTCATTTTTGGGCCCTCAAGTTTTATAAAAGTTTAATTTAGCAAAGTTGGAAAATTAACGAAATGGTCGTTAGTGGGTTAAAGAAAAGTGAGCAAAAAACCAAAATCCGCTAAAAAAATGTTGGGTGCCTTTATGTGCAAGAAAAAAAGTAGAGTACCTTAACTGAAAACAGACCCTAAGTTAAGTGTCTTTTTGAGCCATTTGCCCTTTATTTAACTATAGTACTTTTAAAATTTATTTAACAAACATAGTACTTTCAAATTTATTTAACAAAAATTAGTATTTTTATATAAACTTAAGTATTTATAAAAACAAACAAACAAACTAAAAGAAGAACAAATTCATGGGAATATATACTAAAATTTCAAAGATCGCGTCCAACCAATCCAACATAATAAGGCCTTTAACGCCATTAGCTCCTCCGTCTCTCTCGTGGCCATCATATCATTTAAGTGGCTCATTTATACGATGCAAGAATTATCTCTTATCTAGGAGACAAACAAAGGCATAAATATTTATATGGGATGCATTCATTAAGTGTTTTTTTCAAGTGGCATAAAGGTTATAAAATGGATGAAGTATAGAACCTCTGTTACAACTATACTAAAAGCAACATGAATGATAACATAAAGTACCAAAGCATTCGTTGATATCAAGCGTTGGATTATATCTTCACATGGTAGAAAGACTCTTAGCTAGAGGGTGGAGGCGATAAGAGCTTTTGTCTCGTTTACTTCCTAATGTCACAGATGAATGCTTGCAAAACTCGTTTACTTCCATTTGTCTCATTTACTTCCTATAGTATTAGGCTTGAACAACCCTCGAGTCGAGTGGGTCCATATTCACTGGTTTCTTTCACTGTCACAGCTAAATGATATGATGGCCACGAGAGAGACGGGGAGCTAATATCGTCTATGGCATTGAAGGCCTTATTATGTTGGATTGGTTGGACGCGATCTTTGAAAAATCAGTATATATTCCCATGAATTTGTTCTTCTTTTAGTTTGTTTGTTTTTATAAAATACTTAAGTTATGTAAAAGTACTATGTTTTGTTAAATAAATTTTAATGTACTATATTTTGTTAAATAAAATTTAAAAATACTATGGTTAAATAAAAAACTCCCATAAAATTGATCAAGTAATGAGATTCGACTTGTATGTTTTGGTTTACTTTTCTCAAATCTATTTATTATTATTATCGTAAAGACCGAGAGTATAGTTAGTAGTTGAGTCACTTAATGCATTTAGTTGAGAATTGAATTTTGGTTGTTAGATGTATACTAATGTACTAGCATGCAAAATTTTATTTATTATGCTTGATGTTGAGTCTTTGAGAAATGGTCGCGTCATGTTTAATCAAACTTTACATGGTTTGATAGCTTTGGCATGATGCATATATGATTGAAATGCTTAGCATGATTACAATGCAATAGTCACCATTCTTCTCATTCACACTAATCAACTTTAGCAAATAGCAACCAATCTTGCACCATTACAATATGTACACTACTGAGTTATATATATGTTGCACTCTAAGTTACTAATCTTATACCATAGTGATGGCCCGGCTACGGTAGTGTGTACATGGTGCGACGGTACCTATTCCCATCATATCAAAACTTATACTGCACTTAGCGAGGATACTTTTGTTCTCCCGTTGCTGCAAGACTAAATAGTTTAACAACGGGATACAATCTTCATTCAAAACGACTTTGTCTATATAAACATTCTTTTCTTTTTCTTTCTCACTTACCTCTTTCGAGTCATTCAAATTGATCGAAGTGTCGCTCGTATTCAACAAAAACACCAACAGTCTCACATAAAATATATTCTATTTTAAAATCTTAACTATAGATTGACAATAGTGATGTTTAGCATTTCATAAATTTATGATATGTAATTATAATCTTTAATTATATGAAGATTAAAAGGAGGGAAAAAATGGCAACTTTTTTAATTGGTGTTATAATTATTCATGGAAAACTTTTATTATGGTGAATCTATTTTAAATTGAAGCACCTTTAAAACAAACGGTACTATATTAAAGAGTAAACTTTACCATAAATCAAATAATGGTAATTCATTTCTACATCAAATTTAATAAATAAATAGATAACTCATTTTTATCATTCCTTTTGAAAATAAATATCTCACAAACCGTTAATCGTTACGTAAAACGAATCATACCATTGTCATCGTAACAAGAATTAAATCATCTTTTCTATAGAGGGTACTTCTATAGACTTTCTGCGAACTTTATTTTCGAGTATTTTTTGTGAGAGTTGAAATTTCTGCTTAAAAAAATCACATGTGATTTGAAATATATGTTCTTTTCCACACATTGTACACATCTTTACCACTCGGTTTTACCGTAACAATATTTATGGCAAAATAATGTGAAGGGTAAGGGTATTCATCTTTCCCAACATCAGTTTTGCAGCTAGGATTCGAAATTGAAGCTGACTAGCTGAGGCCATCGCTTAATTTATAAATTCTTTGTATCCTTTATGCAAATAGAATCCTATAACTTCTCCTAAATGCTTGTTATATTAGTTTTCCCAGGGTGACTCATAATGCATCGTATATATATTTTCTCGACAGGATTGTGCCCATTGATATCATAGTCCGTAATAATTACATAATGACAAAACACTATAAATACCATGGAATTAATTACACTACGACAATTCAAAATTAGTTTGCATTTGGACCACCTTATAATAATTAATGCATTTTGTTATTAGAAAAACAGCTTTTTCACACTATGTAGGTAAGGTTTAAAAGAAAATACTATCATACCTAACTCGTAAGTATAAATTTTTGCTTAATATGTTTATTGTATGACACATGAATTCCACTATTTTTTCATCATATACATCTTTGATTTTATCAATTTGTCATGCATCTTAGTCAAATAGTCAAAAACCGGTTTTATGTCAAACCGGTTTGGTTTGAAATCGGTTTTGAGAGAGAAAATGTCCGGTTTAAACCAAGACCCGGTTCGATTTAAACCTGTTTTACCCAGAACTGGTTCAGTTTAAACCGGTTTAATCCAAAACCGGTTCTCAAACCGGTTGACAACAAATAATGCAAACTAGTTTCTAAACCGGCGGTTCGGTTTTTCCTAAACTGGTTTTTTGGGAAAACCGGTTTTGTTTTTTTTTCCGGTTCGATTCATGAACCTTTTTTTGTGCATCTCTACTGTGTTCTCAAGAAAAAATTGAGTGCAAAGTAAAGGAAGGAAAATAAAAATATAAAGGAGCAGGGGCGGATGTACATGTAGTTCAGGGGTAGCGGTCGCTACCCCTGAACTTTTACCCGGTAGTGGAATTTTTGGCGATTTTTTTATGTTTTTTGTACTATGTTTCGTATTTCGCTACCCCTTAAACAAATTTTCGCTACCCCTAAACAAAATTTCCAAAGCACATATCATTCTTTAAAAAAACTCCAAGGCCCAAGCCCACTAAATAAATAAACCAAAAAAAAACATACACAATTTTATAAATAAACCAAAAAAATACATACACAATTTTATACCAAAAAAAAAAGCCAAATCAAACCCACAACCCACAATTTTATACAAAAAAAAAAACATACACAATTTTATCATTCTTTAAAAAAATCCGCCCCTGCTGCTGCCAAAGTGCCAATCGCCACTGCCCACTGCTGCCTTAGCCCTTAGGTAATTTCAATTTTAAAGTCTATTTCATAATTTTCATTCTTAGTATTAGGGTTAATTGTGGTTCAATTTTATATGTAATTGTCATTCTTAGTATTAGGGTTAATTAGGGTTAATTTTGCTTAGGTTTATTCAACCAATACATAACCAATTTCATATTTTCTAAGTGCAATTCGTAATCTTTTTGTATTAGGGACTTGATTTTTGAAAGTTGAAACATGAAAAAACAAGTGCATATTGGCAATTTCTTTAAAAGAAAATTTCAAGATGATGATGTTGGACCAACTCCTTCAGTTTCAATTCCTTCGATTTCAATTCCTTCGGTTTCAATTCCTTCGAGTTCAACTCCTTCGGGTTCGATTCCAAATGGATTTGATTTGAATGATCTACCTTCGGACCCTTTTGATAGACCACCAATTGCTAGTTATCATCCTAATCAAGTGGATGATATAAGAAGACACTATCTTGTTAAAAAAGCTTTTCAACCACGAAATCATAAATTTCCAACCAAAATGTATGGTAAAGATAAGAGATGTTTTATTGTACAATGGTTTGATACATACCCGTGGTTAGAGTATAGTGTTAAAACAGACAAAGCCTATTGCTTATATTGTTATTTATTTAAAGAAAAAGTTGGCAATCAAGGTGGAAGAGATGTTTTTTCAAGTGAAGGCCTTTGTAATTGGAGTAAATCAAATGCCTTAAAAGATCATGTTGGGTCAGTTAATAGTCATCATAATAAGGCGATGAAAAAATGTGAGGATCATTTTGAGAAAAATGGTATTATGGTGTTGGATATGATGGGAAGTTATGGTAACCCAAGGAGCCGGAATAATGTCGTTACTAATCGACATCATTTTGAGGTTGAGGTTTTTAATACGGTTTTGGATATGCAAATTCAATAATTTGGGAACCGGTTCAATGAGGTATCAACTACATTGGTAGAAAATATGTCGGGTTTAAATCTTTGTAATGGGTTTTCTAAGTTTGACATATCTAAGATAGTAGCCTTTTCTGAGATGTATCCGGATGATTTTAATATGAACGATAGCGGGTGTATTTTGGGTGAGCTTAAAGTCTTTTATCACTCGGTAAAGGAAGATGATAGATTTTTGAATTTGGATGGGATTTGTCACCTAGCTCGGGTAATGGTGGAAACCGGAAAAAATCTTTCATTTCCTTTATTTTATCGGATTTTAAAGCTTGCATTGGTTTTACCGGTTTCAACCGCAACTGTTAAAAGATGTTTTTCTAAAATGAAGCTTATTAAAACGGATTTTCGGAATCGAATGGGAGACAAATATTTGAACAATGTTATGGTATGTACTGTTGAAGGAGAGACATTTGACGAAGTAACGAATGATGATGTAATGGTTCGTTTTCAAGCTATGACAAACTGAAAAGGAGAGTTCTGAGATCTATTAGGTATTTGTTTAACTTCTTTTATTATTGTGTTTTTTTTAATTATTTAAATGTACGTTTAAAAAAAATTATGGTTTATTTTTTTTTCCGCTACCCCTGAACTTTAATCCTAGTTCCGCCGCTGTAAAGGAGTGTAGTGAATTAAAGAAAGTGGGAAAAAATTGTGTGCTCTTAGGTTTAGAAAAAGAAAGAAAGTGAAAGTGGGTATATTGTCGATTTTACAAAACTACTACTATACTTTTATAAACAAACATGGAATCAAGTTGCTATTAAGGGTATTTTTGTCATTTGCTTTATGTTTGTAGTTTTTTACTTAACTTTCATCATAAAATTGGGATGAAAGTGTTCGCATAAAAACTATCACTTTTTTCCTTCTTTTTCACATTTTACTTTCACTTGCAATCTTAAAAAAAACATAAAAACACGTCATATTTTTGTTTTCATCACTTCTTTTCACTTTACACCCAAAACTAAAACTTGAGAACAAAATGTTAGGAAAGAAAATTAAGCATGTCAATTATGACTGTAACAACTTAATAGTATGCGCACCGTGTTGGGGTCAGAAGAGCTTTGGAGGGGACATGTCGCATGTGAATTACTTATCGGGTTTAAATGAAATTACAGCGAAATGAAAAGGATGTAAATTAATTATGATCAATTGATTGATATTGATCATTCAAAACTAGCATGTGAATATGTGACCAATCCATGAATCTCCCATGTGAACGTACACTTTACAAGTTCACATGTGTCATGTCAATATTGTAATGGGGCTAAATTTGAGACTAGCCCAGTCGCTCAAAGTGGTGGGCTTTTGTGTATCTAAGTAGGTTGGTTTCTTGAAATGGCCCGGGCGACTAGCGAAGTTAACATAAGTTCGACATGTGGCACCTCAAAAGTAGTGCCCAATCATAATGTGTAAGGGATACTTTTGTGCTACTTATCACAGGCGACTTATCAAAAGTTCGAGCGACCTTCTATTTTGTCACTTTCCTCCAAAATAGTCAAACTTTGACAAAATAATATTTTATTCTTTTTGAGCCTTCCCAAAGCCCAGCGACCTAGCGAAAAGTTTTAAGCGACTGACAAAATGTCACTTTTTTGTACATCACACATCAACCCCTTTTGTACTTTTTCAACAACTTTTTTTACTAATATTTCGTATTAAAGCATTTTTTACACACTTTTTTAATCCTAATTATCCAGCGAAATAATTAGAATATCTGAGCGATATTCAAATATTCGAGCGACTTTTTTTATATCCCCAACTAATGAACCATCTTTATTATTATTATTATTATTATTATTATTATTATTATTTACAAAATCACAAAACCAAAAATATCACAACCATATCATCGATCCAAACACAACCACATTATATAAAAGTTACAAAATCTACCATCACCTAAAATTATAATATCATTAATTTAGAATTAACTAAAGATTCTAGTCATCTTCTACATAAAAATAAAAATACACGCACCACCTGCCAACCACAATCCGGTCGTGGCAGTCGTCGGCCAGATCCGTCGAGGTGGTGGTGATGCGCCTGTCGTGGTTGTCGACGGCCGGTCGTCGTGGTTGCCAAATATATATAGAGGTTTTCATTTGTGGGTGGAAGGTGTGTGTTTACGATTTTTAATTTTGGTGTATGAGTTTGGATTTGTAGACGGGTTGAATTTTGGTAAAGAAGATAAAAAGACAAGTGGGTGTGCGAGTCGTTGATCGGTTCGGTTTTCGGTTATTCGGTTAATTCGGTTCGGTTAATTCGGTTAAAAAAAATTTTAGGGTCAAACCGTGAACCAAACCAAACCGAATTCAAATTCGGTTTTTGGTTCGGTTTGGTTAAATTCTAGTTCGGTTTGGTTCGGTTCGGTTTTCGGTTTAAGCAAATTACACACTTTATTTAAAAAAAAAGAAAAATATACAAATATATTTTGCCAAAAAAGTTATTTCAAACATAAAAAGTATTTTTTAATATTATGATAGAATTTTTTTGTTATTTATATATAAATATAAATATAAATATAAATATATATATAACGTTTTGTTGATCTTTTTATATATATAAATATATACAAAAATATATAAATTTATATGAATTCGGTTTTCGGTTCGGTTTTCGGTTTTGATTACCAAAACTATATCCAAACCGAGAACCGAATTAAAAGTTCGGTTTGGTTCGGTTTTGGCAAATTCGGTTCGGTTATAAGTTCGATTCGGTTATTTTCGGTTCGGTTCGGTTTTGGTTTTCGGTTTATTCGGATATTTCGGTTTTTCTGCTCACCCCTATGCGAGTGAGAGGTGTCAGGTGGTGATGAGGGTGGGGAAGCAGTGGGTGATGGCGAGTGTAAATGGTGATGATGATGAGTGTGGTGGTGGGTTTTGTTGAAGTTTATAAAGCTGTGATGACGCTAGTGGTGGTGGTGGTCGGATCTTGGTGTGTGCGAGTAAGAAGTTGTGGTGGCAGGCTGTAGATGGTGATGGATGTCGCGGCGGATGTGGTTGTGGCCGGCGGTGGCAGTTGGTAGTGGTAGTGGCTGGCCGGATGTTTTGAGAGTAAATTGTATATAAATTGTAAATAACTTCAAAACTACTAATTTATTTATTTATTTTTGAAGTAACCAGATTAGCCTCAGACATTGTAAGTCAGTGTGAATGCTTTTAGTGACCAACAAATGGCATAAAATTAAAAATCGTGACATGAAGATACAAAAAGGCAGCAAAAACATTTAAAAAAAAAAAAAAAATTGCTACAAAAAAGTTGAAGCATGGCAGACTAGTTACACAATAATCTCATCTACAATTTAAAATGTAAAAAAAAAAAAAAAAAAAAAGTCGTAACTATATACTCCATATTTAACCTGTGTAATTTATAAACAAGAAAAATTTTAAATAATATCTCACCTTTTAATAAAGATGGTTCATTAGTTGGGGATATAAAAAAAGTCGCTCGGATATTTGAATATCGTTCAGATATTCTAATTATTTCGCTGGATAATTAGGATTAAAAAAGTGTGTAAAAAATGCTTTAATACAAATTATTAGTAAAAAAAATTGTTGAAAAGGTACAAAAAAATGTTGAGGTGTAAAGTACAAAAAGGTGAAATATTGTCAGTCGCTTAAAACTTTTCGCTAGTTCGCTCGGCTTTGGGAAGGTTCAAAAAGAATAAAATATTATTTATCGAAGTTTGACTATTTTAGAGGAAAGTGACAAAATAGAAGGTCGCTCGAACTTTTGATAAGTAGCTTGTGATAAGTAGCACAAAAGTAACCCTTACACATAATGATTGGGCACTACTTTTGTGGTGCCACATGTCGAACATATGTTAACTTCGCAAGTCGCTCGGGCCATTTCAAGAAAACAACCTACTTAGGTACAAAAAAACCCACCACTTTGAACGACTGGTCCGTTTGTAGAATTGCCCCTATTGTAATGTTGTGGATGCAAGAGACGTGACACAATGGAAACAAATTGTGGTTAAAGATCGAGTGCTATAGCTAGTAACGGTGTTTTTTTTTTTTTTTTTTTTTTTTTTTTGCTTTTGCGAGGGTTAATTTTTAAGCAATTTTTTGAAAGCGTGTTACAAATACGTAAAAATAATGCATGTTTGTAGTGTTCCACGAAAAGTTAACAATTTTTGCTTTAGTCATTAACTGATTCTTCCCATAAATTAAATTGATAGTAACTAAATGAGATTAGACTTGTGTGTTTTGGTTTATTTTTCTCATATCTAGTTATCATTGTTATCGTAATAGACGAGAGTATATAGTTAGTAGTTGAGTCACTTAATGCATTTAGTTGAGAATTGAATTTTGGTTGTTAGATGTATATGATTGTGCTAACATGCAAAATTTACTGATTATGCTAGATGTTGAGTCTCGTTCAAAAAAAAAAAAAAAAAAAACTTGATGTTGAGTCTTTGAGAAATGGTTGCATCATGCCATGCTTAATCAGTTTGATAGCTTGGCATATGTGATTGAAATGCTTAGCATGATTACAATGCAATAGTCACCATTCTTCTCATTCACACTAATCAACTTTAGCACTCAATCTTGCACCTTAGGCTAGCCACAGTAGTGACCTATATTGCATCATTTTTCTGGCTGTCATCTCAGCATTCTCTCTCATCAACTCATATTCACCTCTCTCATCACAGTGGCAACCCATATTGTATCATTTTTTTTTTTTTTTTTTTTTTTTTTAAATATACAAACGGTAACAAGTGGGAAAGTGTTTGGAAAAGTCGATCGTTTGAACGAACGATTTACCATTTGTAGTGGCCGGCGATCGATCTTGACGTTTGTCCCACAAAGGGACAATCGATTTCTAAAATCGATTGATTCATTTACACGATCGATCTTTTCAGGTGCACTGCTAGCAGCCTTACTATATGTACACTACTGTGTTTTATGTTGCACTCTAAGAGTCTAAGTTACCAATCTTATACCCTAGTGATAGCTCGGCTACGGTAGTGTGTACATTGTGCGACGGTATTCTCATCATATCATAACTTATATTGCACATTAGCGAAGATGGTTTTGTTCTCCCATTGCGGTGGGACTAAATATTTTAACAACGGGATACAATCTTCATTCAAAACGACTGTGTCTAAATAAACATTTTTTTTTCCTTCCTCAGTTACCTCTTTAGAGTTATTCAAATTGTAGTTTCGCTATTTTAAAATCTTAACTACGGATTGACAATAGTGATGTCTAGCATTTCATAAATTTATGATATGTAATTATAATCTTTAATTATATGAAGATTAAAAGGAAAAAATTAAAAAAGAAAAAAAAATGAAACTTTTTTAATTGGTGTTATCATTATTCATGGAAAACTTGAAGCACCCTTGAAACAAACGGGACTATGTTAACTTTAACATAAATCAAAAGATCTTTAAAAAAACAGATAAACAAATCATAATCATTCATTTTTTTATCAAATAAAAAAAAAAAAACTCATTTTTATCTTTTTTTTAAAATTAAATATCTCACAAACCGTTAATCGTTACGTAAAACGAACCATACCATCGTCATCATGACGAAAATTTCCGCCTTAAAAAATCACATGTGATTTGTGATATATGTTTTTTTCCACAAATTGTACACATTCTTACCACTCGGTTTTATGGTAACAATATTTATGGGAAAATAATGTGAAGGGTTAGGGTATTCGTTTTCCCCAACATCAGTCTTGCAGCTAGGATTCGAAACTGAAGCTGATCTGAGGCCATCGCTTAATTTATAAATTCTTTGTTTCCTTTTTGCAAATAGAATCCTATAATTTCTCCTAAATGCTTGTTATATTAGTCTTTCGGAGGGAGACTCATAATGCATCGTATATATATTTTCTCCACAGGATTGTGCCCATTGATATCATAGTCCGTAATAATTACATAAATGACAAAACACTAAAAGTACCATGTAATTACACTACGACAATTCTACACTAGTTTTTGCATTTGGACCACCTTAGAATTAATGCATTCTGTTACTAGGAAAACAGCTTTTTCACACTACGTAGTTTTTTTTTTTTTTTTTTTTTTTTTTTTTTTTTTTTTTTTAATTATTATTATTATTATTATTATTATTAACCATGATTTTCAACCTTTTGACCGACTAATCTACGATGTTTGAACTTATCGTCACACAGACTCAAACTTTGTAAAGCCCTCTTTTTTTAAGAAGTTGGCGTGATCATAAAAGAGACCAAAAGTTTATTCAATTGAAAAGCACATGAGATGCCTAATACATAAGCTAATATTTAATGCAACGTGATTTGTGTGTCGGTATTTGCAAGATTTACTATTTTGTTGTTCAAAGCTAGAACGGCAATGTATCACAAGAACCTTTTGTGAGTGATCTGAAAAAGAAGGATCAGGTTGGGGCTCCTAAGCCTACTTCTATTGTTGATAAAATTGGAGAGCTTGAAAAGTTACTTATTGATGGGAAAAGTACTCTCGTGGATGATGATGGTCATCCTATTAAAAATGTTGATTATCCGGTTCTGTCTACTTCTTCTACTAAGAGGGGTAACCAATTCTTTAAGGTGGGAGAGATTGTTGTTTCTGACAGTGATGATGAGGACTTTGTGAACACTTTTGATGAGTCAACGAACCTATTTGGTGGTGGTAATGATCGTGAAGATGATTATGATTACTATGATTATGATAACTATGCGGATCAGTTCTACGATATTTCAGGGAATTTCAAGCTCCAAGGCCTTGGTAGGAAGTGAGTTGGTTTCATAGGAGTCTAATGTTATTTTTTGAGTAGTGGTTTTTCTTGTTTAGAGAATAAGAAGTATCTTGTTATTTAAGCTTTACTGCCTATGTAACGGGCTGAGATATAAGATTCACCCATATCCTTTGTACTTAAATGTTTTTTGGAGTAATATATTTACCGGGTCTTTTGACCTTTTACCCAAAAAGTTAGAACGGTAATTAAGATGTAGAACTACCGAACAATCATGGTTATTAGTCAATCAAGCAACAAAAAACCGGGGGTCGAACAAATGGCGTTACTAGACATGTATGACATTTGTGACTGGCTACCTGTTTCTAAACCTAAACAATATTACTGATAATTCTTCTTGTCTATTACAAATCCTGCACAGGAATCATTTATCACCATTCAATGTTTGTACCCAATTAAGCAAAGGTGAATTTCCCTCGTTGAGTGTCGATTCACCAGTGTTTGGACAAAAGACAGTTTTGTATTAAGTAACGCAACTAGACAAAAGTCGTCACCTTTGTAAGAGTGTTGTCTATAAAGTTCATTTTTATAAGCGGGTTACTGAAATTGTGTTTACTTGTACCTATAAAGTATAAACCAAATCTTTTACATGTGAGGGTTTAAGCTAACAAAATATAACAAGGTAAATTAGCTATTCAACAACCAAAAGAGGGGATTTAGGTAAAAGGAATGATACAACCACATAAAAATATCCACCAAATCCTTCACAAAATGATTTGTCGGACAGTGATTGGTGGATTTATTATAGTTTCTCTCTCTTCTTTCTGATTAAATCACTCACCGTATGACACGTCATTTTGTGAGAATTTTTGTGGAAGCTTTTTTGTTAGGTAATTGAAACATACCGTTGTTATATCATGTTAAGTACTTTCGTATAATTGATGGGCATTGGACAACTGCGAAAGGGCCGGTTACACATTTATATATAGTTTGGGCTATTGGCTATGGGCTATGGGCGATGGGCTTTACTGTGATCTAGCCATTGGGCCGGTTACACATTTTCACACTACGTAGCTTTTTTTTTTTTTTTTTTTTTTTTTTTTTTTATTATTATTATTATTATTATTATTATTATTAACCATGATTTTCAACTTTTTGGCCGACTAATCTACGATGTTTGAACTTATCGTCACACAGACTCAAACTATGTAAAGCTCACATTTTTTAAAAGGTTGGCGTGGTCATAAAAGAGACCAAAAGTTTATTCAATTGAAAAGCACATGAGATGCCTAATACATAAGCTAATATTTAATGCATGCTAATGCAACGTGATTTGTGTGTCGGTATTAATACATAAGAACCCTTTGTGAGTGATGTATCACAAGAACCTTTTGTGAGTGATCTGAAAAAGAAGGATCAGGTTGGGGCTCCTATGCCTACTTCTATTGTTGATAAAATTGGATAGTTTGAAAAGTTACTTATTGATGGGAAAAGTTCTCTCGTGAATGATGATGGTCATCCTATTAAAAATGTTGATTATCCGGTTATGTCTACTTCTTCTACTAAGAGGGGTAACCCATTCTTTATGGTGGGAGAGATTGTTGTTTCTGACAGTGATGATGAGGACATTGTGAACACTTTTGATGAGTCAACGAACCTATTTGGTGGTGGTAATGATCGTGAAGATGATTATGATTACTATGATTATGATAACTATGCGGATCAGTTCCACGATATTTCAGGGAATTTCAAGCTCCAAGGCCTTGGTAGGAAGTCAAGGCCGTCTTTGAGGGTGTGCAAGGTGAGCGATCGCTCAGGGCCCTAAAATTTTTAAGGGCTCCAAAATTTGTCCCGTTAATAATTATATGTATGCGTACACATATTTTTCATGAAGAAAAAGGTATTTGGATGAAAAAATATCTTAAATGAGTAATATGTTAGAACGTTTAGATAACTAACTGTATTATATCTTATAGACGGTAACACTTTATAGACAATATTTCTTTTTGGAAGGCCTTATTATGTAATTTCGTACAGGGTCCTCAAAAAAATCTGAAATTCGTTGGATGGCCCTGTAGAGTGATTTGGTTTCATAGGAGTCTAATGTCATTTTTTGAGTAGTGGTTTTTCTTGTTTAGAAAATAAGAAGTATATTGTTATTTAAGCTTTACCGTCTATGTAACGGGCTGAGATATGAGATTCACCCATATCCTTTGTACTTAAACGTTTTATGGAGTAATATATTTACCGGGTTTTTCGACCTTTTACCCAAAAAGTTAGAACGGTAATTAAGATGTAGAACTACCGAACAATCATGGTTATTAGTCAATCAAGCAACAAAAAACCGGGGGTCGAACAAATGGCGTTACTAGACATGTATGACATTTGTGACTGGCTACCTGTTTCTAAACCTAAACAATATTACTGATAATTCTTCTTGTCTATTACAAATCCTGCACAGGAATCATTTATCACAATTCAATGTTTGTACCCAATTAAGCAAAGGTGAATTTCCCTCTTATGAGTGTCGATTCACCCGTGTTTGGACAAAAGACAGTTTTGTATTAAGTAACGCAACTGGACAAAAGTCATCACCTTTGTAAGAGTGTTGTTTATAAAGTTCATTTATATAGTGGGTAACTGAAATTGTGTTTACTTGTACCTATAAACCAACTCTTTTACATGTGAGGGTTTAAGCTAACAAAATATAACAAGGTAAATTAGCTATTCAACAACCAAAAGAGGAGATTTAGGTAAGAGGAATGATACAATCATATAAAAATATCCATAAAATCTTTCACAAAATGATGTGTCGGACAGTGATTGGTTGATTTTATTATAGTTTCTCTCTCTTCTTTCTGATTAAACCACTCACCGTCTGACATGTCATTTTGTGAGAATTTTTGTGGAAGCTTTTTTGTTAGGTAATTGAAACATACCGTTGTTATATCATGTTAAGTACTTTCGTATAATTGATGGGCATTGGACAACTGCGAAAGGGCCGGTTACACATTTATATATAGTTTGGGCTATGGGCTATGGCCCATGGGCTTTACTGTGATCTAGCTATTGGGCTAAGTAGGAAGAGACAAGCTATTTGTGAAGTTGCTTGTCAGTTGTCACCTTCTCTTTCCCAGAGTATTTAACTAGTTAGGCTTTCAGTTTGCATATTCAGCGCACAAGATTATAAAAAGTTTATGCTTATTATTTTTTTAAAAACTGTAAACTATATAAAATAAAAGTATTGTTTGACTGACATAAGTTATTAGAGATTTTAGAAACATAATATTTCATAATCTCTTAAAATCAAATGCTACTTCAAGTAGCTTATAAAAGTAGTTTCAACTTTTTAATCCCTCACTCCATCTACATCTACAACTACATCATCAGTTTCAACAATAGTTACTTTCGTCAAACCCATTTACGTAAGAACTTGTAGGGATTAATATTTGGCGACCTAGTCTAGAAGGTTTACCGCTTTACAGATTATTCCCCTTTAAGTTTTATTGATTTGGATTTTTGAAGGTTAGCATGTTTCCACGAAGACCAAAAATCTAAATTCCAAAAACTCGTATAAAACACCTCTATGCTTTAAAATAATAATAATAATAATAATAATAATAATAATAATAATAATAATAATAATAATAATAATAATAATAATAATAATAATAATAATAATAATAATAAAAAAAGAAAAAGAAAAACCTATTTCAATCTCATGTCGCTATTTTCTTTATTTAACTTGCAACAAACGTGTAAATAAATTTTACATAGCAATTTCTAAAAATTTCTTTTAAAGAAAATAACAAAAGTAACCATTTTCACAAACATATTTCACTAAAACCTAATTTTTATCTAAAAAACCAAACTACCCGTGAAACTATTAAGATCTTGCTAACTTAAAAAAAAAAAAAAAAAAAAAAAAAAAAAAAAAAAAAACACGCAAGGTCTTGCTAGTTTTTCAAAAAACAATTGTAAAGTCTTGCTAGTTTTAAGAAACTAGCAAGATTGAAAATTAGCAAGGTGAACATTGCTAATATTTTAAAAAAAAAATAGCAAGTCCTTGCAATTTTTTTTAGAAATCAAAAGGATAACTTTATTGATTTCCAACCATGTTAACAAAAAAAAAAAAAAAAAAAAAAAAAAAAAAAAAAAAAAATAGCAAAGCCTTTCCAATTTTAGTGGTATGTTGGCTTTTTGGATAAAAATTAAGTATTTGATGAAATATGTATGAGAAATTAGTTATTTTTGCAATAAAGTTTATAGGAATTGAGATCCTCTTATGTTCAAATTCATGTTCAATTTGAACATGAGAGGTCATGTTGAGATTTAATGTGAGTGAAGAAAAAAAAAATCTATTGTGAGTCATTTATTTGATTAAATTTTATGGCGAGCTTTCTCTCGTAAAGCCAAAGACACCCCAAGACAAGTTCCAACTGTTGGAAAGGGGACATGATCAAAGTTTATTTCCAACAAAAGTAACATGATCTCTCATGTTCAAATAAAACATGAGATGATCCGAATCCAATTAATAGATACAATATATGATATCAAGCAGAATAGTGGACCCAAAGAACAGTGAACCCAATATTAACTTACTAAATTATGTTTATTACACATTTACACATGTTAAATAAAAATCATTAGAGCACCCGGTGTAGGCACACCGTTGCCTCTCGCCGATCCCACGTGGAGGCTCAACGGCGAGCCGAAGCTCGCTGTTACACCGTTAAGGGCTCGCTGTTCGTCTTTGTTGGGTTTTTGTTCGTGGCCACGGCTAGATATCTTGCTGACAAAAAGTGCATAGGACGTTGGGTTTGCAGGAAATTACAACGGATATATTACCGTTTGTAATACAAAACGGTTGTGTTTGTTTTATTTTTTTTCCCTTCACTCTTTTTATACACATAAACACTATAAATACTAAACCCATTTTCACTTCTCTTCACTACATTTCAACAAACTAAACTAAAAATTTCTATACCTCTTCTCCAAATTAAAACAAAAATGTCTCAAAACCCGAACGAAGGGGGCTATTTCACGAACCTCCTAACGTCAAACCAACATCAATACGGGGGAGCCTCAAGCTCTTCTACTCTCTCGTCTCAAAGTCCAAACCCTTCACCGTCATACTGTTCGCAACCATTCAATCCGAATGAAATTTACCATAACCAACAATATGCGTTTCCACAAGGATTCACAAATCAACAACAATTCAATCTGTCACCACAATTTTATAACCCGAATCAACCACCTACGTTTCCTCCATCACAACCATCTCAACAAACGTTTAAAGTACCTAAGGCACGATCACCGGCCAAAGGTAGAGGAAAAAAAACCAAAGCCCAAAGAGGAAAAAGCGTCGTAAATTTAGACGCGGACGATGACGATGACTTAGAAGAAGCTGGTCATACACGTGCTCGAAAGTTGTGGTCCGAAGAAGAAGAAAAGATTCTTGCGGAAGCGTGGATAGAAATTTTCCAAGACCAAGAGATGGGAAATAACAAAGAGAATGACTTTTTTTGGAACGAAATTCATGCAATTTTCAACGAGCGGACTACTGAAGACCCTCGAACCAAAAACATGCTATCCGGTAAATGGTCGAGGCTCAATGGCGACTGCCAAAAATTCAACGTTATTTATAGACATTTAGAGCGTCGCAGTGGTGAAAATGAGCATGATCATATGGAGAATGCCAATACGAGCTTCGCAGAACGCTTTGGACAGAGGGGTTTCACTTTGGTTCACGTTTGGGAGATCTTGAAATGCTACCCGAAATGGGATGCTGAAGAACGTCTAGACATTAAATGTCTTGAGGATATATTCGGGCCGGACAAACGACCTCGTCCCAAAAGAAACAACAAACGAGCCAGAAAGAAACAAAAGTCGACGGAAACGTTGAGTGCGGCGAGCTCCGGGGGGAGTCAAACGAGTACTTTTTTGGGACAATTATCTGAAAAGTATACGCAAGCAAAAGACGCTCAAACGGATTGTTACGAGGCGCGGAGGAAGATGGAGGAAAAGGCGTTCGACACAGAAGCAGCGGCGTTGGAGTGGCAGGATATGCAGATGCTAATGCTCGATTCAAACGCGGTTACTGACCTGTTTAGAGCCGAAATAATTCACAAGAGACAAGCAAGAATAACTCAGAAATACCAAAGTCTCGACCGCGAAGATGACACATAAAATGTTTAATTTTCATATTAGTATTGTATGTTTTTTCTTTCGTATTGTATGCGTTTTTTTTTTGTTTTTTTGTTTTTTGTTTTTTTTTTCTTATCGTGTTTTTTTTTTCCGTATTGTATGTGTTTTTTTTTGTTTTTTTTTTCTCGTATTGTATTTTTTTCTCGTATTGTATTTTTTTTTCGTATTGTAACTTTTTGATTTAATGAAATAAAATTAGTATGTTGTGTTATTTTTAACTAATTGTGGAATGAATTTAATTAATTTAATGAAATGAATAAAAAATAAAGGTGTAAGATGTGGGGCCCTAATGAAGAAGTTGAGGTTTGTTGTTTGGTGAGGAGGGGGTTTGTTGTGAAGAGGTGTTGGGTGATGTGGCACATGTGAGACCCGAATGAGGAGATGAAGCTTGTTGTTTGCACCTTGTGCTCTTAGCACATTGCATGCACGAAGCAAATCCATATGTAAATCTTATTAATGGCATGGAAGTATGATCCCTTGAACTTTGCCTTAAGTTAGAGGTGCTGCATCCAATGAACTAGGTTTTGGTACCGTGTATAGGTCCATAGTTAATATCTTAATTTCGATTAACAATGTGTTAAAAAAGTGTTACAGCTAAGGTTATGTACGTCGAAATGTAGTAGTTAGCAGTAGTTGTTTGCTTAATAAAAATGTTTAATAATTTAGTTGTAGCACTAATTATAACGTGTAAATGAAGTAAAAGAACGTATACACATTAAAATAAAATTTGATTAAATAAATTCGAGGGTATATATGTAATTTAATAAGCAGAACGCTAGCAACAAGATTCTAATACTTCCTCGGAGCGTTTTAAATAGGAGTAGATATACAAAATGCAAATTCTAGCTGCTTGTTTCCAAACAAATTTCCATTTAAAATGCTAGTTGCTAGTCGTTAGTTGCCTCCAAAATGCTTGCTACCAAACATTGCCATCGAAATTTTAAAATTTAATTATGTAGAGCTTGTTCTTTTTCGGTTGATCATACTAAGAGAGCTTATTATCACATTTTTAACTTTTTAGCACTAGAAACATGTTTGTCCCATATAGGCTAGAGAAATAAAACTTTGCTTGTTAATATACCATAGTGTATATACATACATTGTCTCTAGCTTAGTATTATATTTTCGTTATTGGCAAATCTTCCGGCTAAATGAAATAATTAGTCGGAGAGAATGTCGTTATGAAAAAATAATATGTACTCTCAACTTTTTTTTGTTAAAATACCGTTTGCTGTTGTACACATAACAAACAAATCATTTATTCACATTATAATTTATCAATAACTTAAACCATATTACAAATGGATTTATGTAATTTATGAAAAAGTATTTTCTTCGCCAACTTATATAAAAAGAAAAATTAAAGAAGAATGAGTAATGGAGAATTGTGCTACGGACATCAACGTTAAAAGCTAAGTTTCAAACCAA
The DNA here is from genome assembly GCA_030686995.1 of Artemisia argyi. Taxonomy (NCBI): domain Eukaryota; kingdom Viridiplantae; phylum Streptophyta; class Magnoliopsida; order Asterales; family Asteraceae; genus Artemisia; species Artemisia argyi. The sequence goes on from CM060709.1 coordinate 332,484,733, forward strand.
TTCGCTAAGACACGTTGATTCGAACATCATTTACAACGTTCGTTTTCGAAAATGATCAAGATCAACAACCATAATGGGCTAATAGCAGGTCTTATTTAACATCGTTTACAACTTTCATTTTCGAAAATGATCAAGATCAACAACCATAATGGACTAATAGCAGGTCTTATTTATAAGAAAATGGACTTATAAGCAGGCAGCTCATTTGGTTCGAAAAACATAACTTTGTACGAAAATATATTGTCACTTTTCATAATGGTTTTCCAACATCTACTCCATATTTATCGTCTCACAACAATTAGACTTGATCACATTATGATGCTCTAATATGATTCTAGAAAACTGAGTTATGAAAAAAAAAAAAAAAAAAAAAAAAACATAATCAAATGAGCTGAAGCTAGAGCATGTATTCTAAGCCGGAAACTAAAGTTTATATATATTTAGAGTTGAGGAGGAGGGGAAGACCTAAGCTCAGGTGGGAGGATTGACTTAGGTTAGACATGAAGGAGCTTCTCTTGTCCGAGGACATGATCTCAGATAGGAATGTGTGGAGAGCTAGGATTAGGACTTGCGGGTAGTGTCGGGAGGGTTGTAGGTGCTTGCCTTTGCGTTTCTCTTCCCTTTGTTGCCCTGCCCCTTTGCCTTTTAGGTTTAGTTTGCCCGTTGCTCTTCCCTTTTTAGGTTTGTTGTAGGCTAGTGGTGCCTCTTTTCCCTTTGCTTTGCCTTAGCTTTAGCCCCCTGCGTTGCCTTGCTTTGTTTTTGTGGTGCTCTTCTTGCCTTTTGCCCGCTTGCTTTTGCGTCTTTGCTTTGTTGTGTTTGTTTCTGGCTTTTCTTTTGCTCTCTTTCTTTTGCCCTTCTTGCTTTGTTTGCATGTTTTGTTTGTCTTGCCCCTGGTTTGTTGTTTGTTTGTTGTTTTGGTGCTCTGTTTGTTTACATGTTTTATTTGTTGTCTTTTGTACTAGGCCCCTTGCTGGTTGGTTGCTTGCTTCTTTTTGCTTTTTCTTGTTGCTCTTTTACTACTTGCATCTTTTAGTTTCTCTTTCACTCGCACTGGTGCACGTGCCGGAGGTCTCCCTGGAAGCAGTCTCTCTACTCCTAGGTTTTTCCTGGGGTAGGGGTAGGACCTGTCTACATTTCTACCTCCTCCATACCTCGCCTTCGCGGGATTGGGTATGTTGTTGTTGTTGTTGTAGAGTAAACTGCACAATACATTCTCGTGGTTTATCAATATTTACACTAAACATCTATGTCAAAAACTTTTGGCAACCATCATACATCCGTTAGTAAAAGGTAGACACAATACATCCCAAAACACTAACATTGTACATTTTTCTCCGCTATCTTAGTTATCTACGAAAAGTCAAATACACCTCTTGATAAAATCATTCCGAAACACCTTTTTATTTCACAGCTTGTTTTTCTTATCACCATCTCTGTTATCTTTGTATATATTTCACAAATACACAACCAAGAGTAGAAGCAAACGAGGTTAGGCAATATAAAATTTTTTAACAATAGAAACATGTTTGTCCCACATAGGCGAAACAAACATAACTTTGCTAGTTAATATACCATAGCGTTTATGGCTACTTTGTGTCTAGATTTATATTAAGTTATCGTGCTTGGCAAATCTTCCAGCTAAATAATGAAAGAATTAGTTGGTAAGATTTTCTGGTCCGATGAAATAATATGTAATCTTAACTTTTTATTGAAATAGCGTTTAAAGTTGGTAGTTAGAGTACCTATTGGCGCCTCTACTGAACATATATATGATGATAAATTTTTGTCCTACGTTCATATACATTAATCGGTAGAAGCTAGAAATGACACTTGATATAATAGGAATCAGTTATACGAGCAATAAACTTATGGGGATTTAATGTGATAAAGCCGTTGGGCTAATTGGAAGAGACCTGGTATTTGTGAAGCCTTTCCACTATGAGTGGGTTATTTAAGTAGGAAGATTCTGGCAAGGGGTCGAAAATAGGGGTTTTGAATGTTTTAAACCAATCGGTGAAGGTTTACGCGTTTAGACTTTTCGTTTACGTTAGAACTTAACGTTTGGATGGCATAGTGGCAAAAGGATTTGTGATTATCACTCTAACATGTGTAAGGTCTTAAGTTTAATTTTTGTGAGGTGCAAATAATTTTAAAGGGGTCACGTCAACCTCATAAAAAGAAAGGGTTTTACCCGGCTTGAGTCTATGTAGCGGTAGGTTCAAATCTCGTGAATTATTTGGCTTAAAAATCGAAAACGTCTACTTTAATCTCATGTCGTGATTTTCTTTATTTAACTTGCAACAAACGTGTAGATAAAGTTAATAGATATATGATTTCAAGTAGAACACTGGACCCAATATTGGTTTATTACATTATTTTGTTACACACGTTAAATAAAAATCATTTGCATACATTGCATGCACAAAGCAACATTGCCTTACGTTGAGGTGTTGCATCCAATGAACTAGGTTTTGGATAAAAAAAAATAGCACATTCCACTAGCGAAATGAGTCATGCTACTATGCTAGGACAATGGACATGTCGTCGTTTAATAACTCGTCATCCACATTCGTCATTAACTTATCTTTCTAAACACATCGATGCCCACTTGTTGTATATTCTTATACTTACGTCTTGAACTTTGAATACTTATTTTCCCGTTCATATGGATACATATATGATTTCACAAATACACAGCTGCGAGCAGAAGCAAACTAGGTTATGCAATACCAAAAAAATCCAACACTAGAAACATGTTTGTCCCACATAGGCTAGAGAAATAAAACTTTGCTAGTTAATGTTCCATAATGTGTATAAGTTCTTTGTGTCTGGACTAATATTATGTTTTCGCGATGGCAAATCTTCCGGTTAAACTAATGAATTAATCGGTAGAGTTTGTCATTTCTAGAAAATAATATAAAATCTTAACTTTTTATTGAAATAATGTTTTAAGTTAGAATTAACAATATTTATTGACGTCTCGAGTGAACATATTAATTTTTTTATTGAATGCCAATTTGTTGTATTATTCTTCCACTTAGGGTATCCATTATTGATAACGTATAGTCCATATACGGGTCACGGACCCAAATGATAGACATTACTAAGGCCCAAACCCGCCACGAGTAGGCCATCACAATAGTGATTTGGGCTATTAGAATAACGGCTTGGGCGCACGAAAACCCAAGCCCAAAGTTATTTATGGTTATGATATGGATATCTCTTATTTAAGGGATATATATCCAAACTGGACATACACCGAAAAGTGAGGCACACGTATCTAATAAGGATTCCGTGCCTATATAAACAATATCACAATTCTCATTAAAGGTACGACTCACAACCCTAATTCATATACATAACCCTAAAATCGATTACTTACTCTCACACCGGAGGATAATCGTGGGAGACAATCCCACGATAAGTCTAACGGTGTTTGTTTGCTTTCTTAGTGCGCAGGTCTCAAGCATTAAGGTCTAATTGTTACGAGAGCAGAAGCCCAAATAAGGAACGCCCAACTTTTGTATCAACAATTATAGTAAACCTTTCTAAATGTTTATAATTGTGTTATGACATTAATTTATAAACTTTTTTGTTTTATAAACCTATTATCACTATGTATAAATCTTTTCAAGTTTTATAAACATCTCACATAATTTAAATATATTAAATTATGAAAATGTTCAATACTCTACACCTCTTCATACCACATAAGCTTGAAATAGATGTTCACTATTGTTTACAAGTTTTTAGATATCTTCGTTATTATATAAACCTTTTCATAAACCACCATAGTTGATGCCCTTATGCTTTCAACCTTAGATAATGAAGCAAATCGAGGTCATGCAATATGAAAATTTTTAACACTAGAAACATATTTGTCCCACATAAGCCAGAGAAACATAACTTTGCTGGTTAATATACTATAGCGTACATGAGCATTTTGTGTTGAGATTAATATTATGTTTTCGTGGTTGGAAAATCTTCCCGCTAAATGAAAGAATTAGTGGGCGTTATTTCCCATGGCGAGAAAATAATATGTAATCTTAAATTTTTATTGAAATGCATCGGTACGTAGAATTAAATGACACTTGATAAAATTAGATGATTCTACATTAAACAAATAATATACGTCTTACTAAATCTACATTCCATAAGTTGATAACTAAAATTTCCAACTTATTCACACAAGCTCTTTAGAAAAATCGCAAAGTGCTGGAAACAAAAAAAGTTCACATATGTGCGAGAACAAAAAATAGTTTGGTAAAAAGAAATTGCTATTTTGCGAGTAAAGGTAATATAATTATTTTTACTATTTTCTCATGTATATTCTACGTGAACTTTATAACCTACTATAATCATAATCGAACACAAAATTTAAAAGAAATTTGTTATTTTTTTCGTCCAAAATTATAAGTACATATTAAAGTTGTACGTGGTTTATAAAATTCCTACTAACTATATTTTCATCAATTAAATATAATTTTTATCTACTAAAATCTACTTTGATTGGTTAAACTATAAAAATAAATAAATTTTTTAAAAGAGCCAAAAACTTAAAATAAAATATGAACTTATAAATTGGAACAACGGTTACAAGATGAAAGACATATGACTAACTGTTACAAGTTTAGTCTCTATATTAGCTTATTGCTAAGTCCACGGGTCTTAGTGTTAATGTTTAGTCGTCATAGCTTAAAGAGTCGGTTTGGTTGGCTTGTGTCCCAAGCCCAACCCGTGTCATTGTAATAGCTGACTTAGGACTCTTGTTAGAGTCGGTTTACCCTCCCCCTCATCTCTATGAAAGGAGGCGAGGGGGGACGGATTTGGTACGCATTCTTTCAATACTGATCAAGGAAACGATTAAGGATAATTACCTTGTGCTTGTTTCTTCTTTTCTGTCGATATTGCTGTGTGTGTCATCTTCACGATCGAAGTAATCCGTGCAAGTAACCAGGGTGTTAGTCGATCACAACTTACAAGTGGTATCAAGAGCTTTGGTTCGCGAGGGTTTCTGGTTACTTGGTCGACCGATTGAAGGGTTCTTTGGTGTTCGTTTTTCTGGAAGGAGCAGGAGGTTTTATCCTGTTCGTGCTACCAGGTTATCGACAACAAAGGTTGCAGCAGGATCGATCGACAGTCAAGGGTTTTCTTTTGGTTTTGTTGGTTTTTTGATCGACAAAGGTTTTCTGTTGATTTTTTTGTTGGATCTGGTTTTCTTCTTTGTTGGCGTATAGGAAAGGAAGAAGAAGAATAGTAGGTTAATTGTTTTCAAAGTCAACAAGAGAGTATATTGGTGGAATAAATAATAAAACAAATAAAATCTTTATTTTTTTTTTATTTTTTATTTATTTATTTTTTTTTGTGTTTATTATTTATAAACAAAAGGAGTAAATAATTAAAAAGGTATTGCACAAGGGATTTTATTGGTTTGTGATTGTGAGGTATTTTCACAAGGTTTAGCAAATTAATAAAGTGATTAAAGAATGACGGGAGCCAAGTTTGAAATCGAAAAATTCGATGGAACTGGTGATTTCGGGTTATGGAGAGTCAAGATGTGTGCTTTGTTAATACAACATGGATGTGAAGCAGCTCTGGAGGTTTTACCCGCGAATATGGATGCTACAGCGAAAGCTGAGCTAAACAAGAAAGCTCACAGTGCCATGATTTTGTGTTTAGGTAATAAGGTTCTAAGAGAAGTTACCGGGGAGACGACTGCAACGGGGGTTTGGACCAAGCTTGAGACTTTATACATGACAAAGTCCTTGGCCAATAAGTTGTACCTAAAGAAGAAGTTGTATACATTCTACAAGCCGGCTAGACGTACGATTTCCGAGCATATAGATGAGTTCAACAAAATTGTTCTTGATTTAGCAAATATTGAGGTAAAATTCGAGGATGAAGATCTTGCTTTATTATTACTCACTTCTTTACAAGCATTATACGAACATTTTGTGGATACCTTGCTTTATGGACGGGAAGCTTTGACTTTAGAGGATGTGATGGCCACACTGAATTCAAAGGAAATCAAAGAAAGATCTAAGGCGAAGGGGGATGATGGTGAAGGGTTATACGTGAGGGGAAGAACTGATCGCAGGAATTCGCATCAGTGTAGGGGAAAGACAAGATCGAAGTCTCGAGGTGGAAGACTCACGTGCTATATTTTCCAGTCTGAGGAGCACTTGAAGAGAAACTGTTCGAAGAATAATCGCAAGAAGTCAAATGATTTCGTCAAGAAAGATGATCAGCCAAGCTCTAGTAGTTCGATTTATGACGGTTCTGAGGTGATGATGGTTATGAGTGCAGAAGCCTTATTGGATTTGATTATGGATTCAGGAGGTTCATACCACATGACACCCAGGTTAGATATATTTTTTGATTTTCTGGAATGCGATGGGGGCAGTGTACTGTTGGGTGACAACAGGGAGTGCAAGATCAGAGGTATTGGCAAGGTAAGGGTACAACTGAAAGATGGGTCAAGTTTTGTATTAAACAATGTCAGGTATATTCCTGAATTGAAAAGAAACTTGATATCGCTGGGAACTCTTGAAAAAGAAGGATATACCGTAAAAATGCAGTCGGGCAAAATCAAGGTGATTAATGGTTCTAGGGTTATTTTATCTGGAACCCGAAGGGATAATTGCGTATACTCTTTGGATGGCCATGCAGTGGCGGGTGAGCTTAATGCTAGTGTTGAAGAAAAAGACAGTCTTACGCAGGTTTGGCACAAAAGACTGGGACATATCAGTGAGGCGGGACTTCAGGTGCTAGAAAAGAAGGAGCTGTTTGGAAAGAAAAGTCTAGGTAACCTCGATTTTTGTGAGAATTGTGTTCTGGGAAAGTCACATCGAGTCAGTTTCGGTGTAGGAAGGCACACTACTCAGGGAGTGATAGACTATGTTCATTCAGATTTATGGGGTCCGTCTCAGGTGGAATCATTGGGAGGTAAGAGGTACTTCTTATCTATTGTTGATGATTATTCCAGGAGGGTATGGGTTTATATTCTCAGGTTCAAACACGAAGCATTTGGAAAGTTCAAAGAGTGGAAACAATTAGTAGAGAATCAGACTGGGAGGACGGTTAAGAAGCTAAGGACAGATAATGGTCTTGAGTTTTGTAACCGGGAGTTTGAGCAGCTATGTACTGAGAGTGGGATTGCTAGACATTTGACAGTTGCCGGGACGCCGCAGCAGAATGGATTAGTAGAACGAATGAATAGAACTCTCATGGATAAGGTACGTTGTTTTTTAATTCAGTCTGGATTGCCCAAGACCTTCTGGGCGAAAGCGACATGTACGGCCGCATATCTTATAAATAGGTCACCATCGACAGATATTGAGAAAAAGACACCTATGGAGATGTGGTCGGGACATCCAATTGATTATGGGATGTTCAAGATTTTCGGCTGTGTCACATATTCACACGTTAAACAAGGTAAGCTCAAGCCGAGAGCGGTAAAATGCGTTCTTTTGGGGTATCTTGAATGTGTGAAGGGGTACATGCTATATAGGCTTGATAATGAATCACCTAAAATAGTCACTAGCAGGAACGTGGTCTTCAATGAAAGTGTCATGTATAAAGACACGTTGAAGGATTCTGGTGCAGGTACTGATAAGTTTGTTGAGGAATTACAGGTTGAGGTGGAACTGCAGAGGTTAAATAATCAGTCGCTTGAGGAAGATCTAATTGATGGTCAGGAAGATGGCGATGATGAAGATGCAGGGGATCAGGATCATGATCAAACACCTGATCTCACAGATTATCAGTTGGTTCGGGATAGAGAGCCAAGGACAAGAACGAAACCTTTGAGGTTTCGAGATGAAAATAATATGGCTGCTTACGCGTTTGCTGCAGCAGAGGAAGAAGATACTTATGAACCATTGACATACCAGGAGGCAGTTACTTGTAAAGATAGATCTAAGTGGAAAGCTGCTATGGATGAAGAGGTGGATTCTCTGGAGAAGAATGAGACCTATGAGTTAGTGGATCATCTAGCTGGGCAAAAGCTGGTGAGCTGCAAATGGCTGTTCAAAATAAAGGAAGGGATTGAAGGTGTTCAAAAGCCTAGGCATAAGGCGAGGTTGGTGGCTCGTGGATTCACTCAAAGGGCAGGTATTGACTATAATGAAGAATTTTCGTCGGTAGTTCGACACACATCTATTTGGGTTATACATGCATTGACTGCGTGTAGAGATTATGAGCTAGAGCAGCTTGATGTAAAGATGGCATTTTTACATAGGAATCTTGAAGAAGTGATCTACATCAGACAGCCACCTGGTTATGAACAAGGTAACAAGGTATGTTTGTTAAAGAAATCCCTTTATGGTTTGAAGCAGTCACCTAGGCAATGGTATAAGAGGTTTGATGAGTACATGATGAGCAACGGGTTCAAGCGTAGCAGTTACGACAACTGCGTATATTACAGAAGTTATGCACCAGGTGAGTATATCTATCTACTGTTATATGTAGACGATATGCTGATTGTTTGTAAAAGCAAGGCTGAGATTGGGTCTATCAAGTCTTTGCTTAAAAAGGAGTTTGACATGAAAGAGCTCGGGGAAGCAAAGAAGATTCTTAGTAAGGAGATCATCAGGGATCGGAGTCGCAAGATTCTGAGGGTGTCACAATCCGTGTACGTTTCTAAGATTTTAAATAATTATAGAATAGATAATGGGAAATCGGTTAAGATGCCATTGGGTGGGCACTTCAAGCTGTCGTTGAAGGATTGTCCGGTTAGGGATTGTGATGTTGAAAGGATGAGTAGGGTGCCATATGCAAATGCGGTTGGGAGCTTAATGTACTTGATGGTATGCACAAGGCCAGACATAGCATATGCGGTAAGTGTTGTTAGCAGATATTTGGCGAATCCAGGTAAAAAGCATTGGGAAGCAGTGAAGTGGATTTTGAAATATTTGCGGGGTACTGCAAACGTGGGTTTGGTGTATGGGATAGATTGTAGCAACCATGTAGATGTAACAGGTTTTGTTGATTCAGACTACGCTAAGGATCCGGATAAAAGTAGGTCAATCACGGGTTACGCATTTTTAGTACAGGGATGTGTTGTAAGCTGGAAGTCAACGCTACAACACGTGGTGGCTCTTTCAACTACAGAGGCGGAGTATATGGCCCTTACGGAGGCTGTGAAGGAAGCTATTTGGCTAAGAGGACTCTTAGAAGAGTTGGGCGTGGAGCTTAACATTGTTGCAGTTAATTGTGATAATCAGGGCGCGATTCACTTATCGCGGAATCATGTTTTTCATGAAAGGACTAAGCACATCAATGTGCGTTACCACTTTATCAGAGAGGTCTTGGAAGCAAAGACGGTTGAAGTTATGAAGGTGGGTACTGAACACAATGCTGCGGATGCCTTGACGAAGGTGGTACCTGGACGGAAGCTACAACACTGCTTGGGGTTGCTGAGTGTCGGAGTAGGCTAATATAAAGCCTAAGGTGGAAATTGTTACAAGTTTAGTCTCTATATTAGCTTATTGTTAAGTCCACGGGTCTTAGTGTTAATGTTTAGTCGTCATAGCTTAAAGAGTCGGTTTGGTTGGCTTGTGTCCCAAGCCCAATCCATGTCATTGTAATAGCCGACTTAGGACTCTTGTTAGAGTCGGTTTACCCTCCCCCTCATCTCTATAAAAGGAGGTGAGGGGGGACGGATTTGGTACGCATTCTTTCAATACTGACCAAGGAAACGATTAGGGATAATTACCTTGTGCTTGTTTCTTCTTTTATGTCGATATTGCTGTGTGTGTCATCTTCACGATCGAAGTAATCCGTGCAAGTAACCAGGGTGTTAGTCGATCACGACTCACACTAACAAATATGATTTTTGACAACTGAGAAAGGGCGGTTTACACATTTAATCATTTATACATAGCTTGGGCTTTACTGTGATATAGCCATTAGGCTAATTGGAGGAGACCTGCTATTTGTTTAAGGGATCGAAAAGAGGGGTTTTGAATGTTTTAAACCAATTGGTGAAGGTTTACGCGTTTAGACTTTTAGTTTACGTAAGAGCTTGTGGGGATTAATTTTCGACAATTCTAGATCTAGTGTATGTTTGGCGAAAATAGCAGTAGCATGAAGCAGTAGTAACAAGCAGTAGAACCAGAACCACGAAGCAATAGTTGTTTTTTTTAATAAAGCGTTTGAAAACATAACTGTATGGCTATTATTACTACGTGAAAACGCTAGTTGCTAGTAAATGCTACTAAAAGTTATTTTGATTTGGAGCGTTTAGAAAATTTAAAAATGCTAGTTGCTTGTTGCCAAACAAACATATATGTACAAAACATTACTCCCTCCGTCTCAAAAAAAGAGTCCATCTTACCATTTATGTTTGTCCTAAAATAAGTATCCAGTTTTTATTTATGCACAATAATTATGACTAGTTTTCCTACTTTACCCTTTAAATTAAAACCTACATAAATTACTTATTTTTTATTTCTATATTAACTATAAGTGTAAAAATGACTTTTTATCAATCAAAACTAGCATTGATTACACATATCATAATTTCAACATTTTTTGTTAGTAGACTCTCTTTTCGGGACGGGGGGGGGGGGGGGGGGGGGTACCATTTTAACTTTTATTGATTTGAATTTTGGAAGGTTAGCATGTTTCTACGCAGACCTAGATTATATACTAGAACGGTATCCGTAAAATGCGGTGGCGGGTACCCTTTGGCTATATTATGTGGTCGGTTACACGTTTATTGTTTTCATGCTTTATGGTGTGAGTTAATTTACGCATCTTTTATTTGACAAAAAACCGGACCAAAAATACCAAAAATATATTAAAAATGCCAAATATATGTTGTTTTTGTGTTTATGCATGTGCAGGTATGAATATGTGGAAAATAGATAAATATCAAAGAAAACCTGACAAACCGAGCATGAGATTGGAAAGAGCACAAAATTACGGGATCAAGGATACTTTTTACTTTGAGTATCAAGTCAAAATTCCAATAAATGAAAGATTAAACCAAGTCCAACGTGGCAAAGTTGATTGTTGTAACACAAGTCCAAGGCTCAAGAGAAGAAATGAAGTCAACTCCACATGATGTTTTCACTTTGCTCGAGAAAGAAAAAAATAATACTCCCTCCGTCTCAATATAATTATCCATATTTTCATTTTTGGATGTCTCAAAAAGATTGGCCACTTTCTATTTTTAGTAAAAACTAGAGAATATATTAGGAGAATATTCTCTTTGAGTGGTTGAGATTTATAGCGGTCCCATTTTTATTAAATTTAGTGCTTTCTCACTCATGACAATAATTTTGAGACGGAGGGAGTAAGAAGTAAATATGATGTCACGTGGTCTTGATTCTACCATTGCATGTCACACAAAATGAAAAGAAACGAGGTGGGCGACGGACCGCCGCGTTGCGGCGGGGCGTCGTTTCCACGTCATTAATAGTTGCATGATATTTTTCGTATCTTTCAAGCCCGTTAGTGTTTCAATATAAGGTATGTTTAAAGTTTGTGTATGGTAATCGAGTTGCGACAGGCTGTTTGAAGCATGGCTCTGGTTAAATAGAAATACTCAAGCACAAAGCTCTTGGAAAAAGTGACAGAAATACTACATCAAATATGTATACAGATACTGGACAAATAGACATGAAAGTTTATAACTACAGCAAAATATGTAAAGCTAAAGTTGGACACACTTGTTATCAAAATACATTCCTGAAGCTAGCTTTTCATTTTCTAAAGACTCACGTTGTTCTGTCTGCACAACTACTAACATGAAACCTGAAACCTGCAAAATAATGAGACCGAGTTAGTTATAACTCTAACAGTATTTCTTTTCTATTTCTTCGGTTGATCATTTTTAGCCGTTTTTATGCTTTTTCAGAACGACGACTATTTATTGATGGAGGATTTGTTGTGGCAAATATACAAAGGGAATATATATTAATCTAAGCAGGATCTCCAATGTTTGTCATCATTCATCTATCATTATTGTCATACCAAATTTCTTCTAAAGTATCATTGTTTCCATATCTATGATGCACATAGCATACAGATGTAGATATACCCATTTCATGCGTTTCACCAAGTCTAATCCTAAGGCCTAACTTGATGAAGCTCTCGTAGCTGCCTACCAAGTAATCAAATATGTATTCTTTATATGAAGATGTTCGCTTGTATGCCATTACCTTGAGTTAAAGGTTGTGACACATTTCTTGTTACCCATTTCCAATATGTCGTGGCCTCAATTATCTTGCCGCTAGGCGTAGGTTTTAGGCCACGTATACTGATAGTTTCTCCTTGGCATACTATCATTTTCCCAGTTTCTTTAGATATCAGATTTGAGTTTCCAGTTGCTGCCATTTTAGTGTAAATTACAGAATTAGTTATACACAAAAGTATGGCAATAAAGGTAGTAGTCAGCAGAAGCAATTTTCCTTCTTTCAACTGGAAATAATACTTACAGGTAATAAACGCTTACATGAGAGTCAAAAAGCTGATGAGGTTCCGGATGAGAGATTCCCTGATATCGTAACTGGAGACTCAGATATCGAAGACTTTTCGGATTTCAGAAGTATAGCATCACTTGAAATTGTTGACCTGATGATCACCTAAAAAAGAGAAAAAGATGTATACATTAAGCTAAGGATCTTGAAAATGTAAATCAGCATAATAAAGTTCTTAACTACAAACTTTAGCATAAGTCAATCAGCATTTCAATTGTCCATGTTTGTTGCGTAACCATACCAACTTAGGTGTCCTTATCCTGTGGTGATGTTCTCGTCACCGATTCACTGCGTTTACCATTTTCTCTAAGAACCTAGATGTAGTTGGGTACGCCAACGGTTTTTCGTACTCCTCATGTGTGTGGTTATTTAATAAGTTTGAGGAAACGCGTAATCGGTGTTGCAAATATGATAACAGGTCAACCCAGCCTGCCCGACCCATTTTGACACGAAGAATAGTAATTATTTTTTTGAATTCACTTGATTTGACCCGAACAAATTTTTACCTGTTCCCGACACAACCTGATCTTGTGAACAGGTAACCGTGGAATTTATTGATGCACCAAGAACTTCAACCCAACATGACGTGTGATCAAAGCGATTTCAAATTTACCTGATTCTTTGATCCCCCTTTCATAGACCAGCAATTTCAGTGTACCTTTTCAATGACCTGCACGAAAATTTTATTTCAGATTAAGGTTTTCCATAAAGCTTAGTTTATGGTTACTTAAAAATCATGTCAGGTTAAAACAAATATAATACATTAAAGTTCAAGACATTCTTACAGCAGACGAAGCAGTAATAGTCAGTGTTCAAATAGCTTCCTTCCCACTCCAGACTCGTCCCATTGATGCAATATCATGGCTGAATAAGGATCTAAATCTGTATTAATATTAGATCAGCAATGAGTAATAATACGGATAAAAGCATACTTTCAAAAGGAAATCAAATCCGAAAGATGTGTTAAATGGTCATACTAATTCCTCATAAAACTAAAAACATGTCTCGACTTCTCCTTAATAAATATGACTCTTAATTTCCTCATGTGAAATCATTTAACTAATATCCCAAATATCTTAATCGAAGTGTTTGTTTAGTCTTATTTAATGAGCCAAAATGGATAAGTAGGCCTTTCTTGCAGACCGATCTTCCGCCGAGTTCCTTCCTTCGTAGTCAAATCTGATGATATGCTTTGGCGATGTTACCTATCAAATAAAAGTAAGCTCACATGTTGGCCAAATAAGATTAAACAAACACCCCCTTCAATACCAAGCTACCAATAACCACATTAACAGGTCCTACAAATAAAATATATCAACAAAAATAGCACACATTTTATAAAAATACCTCAGTAACTTATCCATCATCCAAAAACCGCGTGTATTTTTACTATTTCATAAACATACCTCAATAGCTCTTGCCATCAAAAGCAATACACACCAGATCGACCTTCCCTATCTTCAACAGGTAACACGGATAGCATGTATTATATATTAAACCACTGAAATCATGCTTTTAGATGACCATGAGACCACTCAAAGAAAGTAGGCCTTTTCTCTGCTTTAAGTGGTGGAACTAAGTGCTACGAATGAGGTTGTGGCACTGGAAGCTTTTCTACGTTTTTTGGAATACTTTAAATGACCCGTTACTGGACGTTGCTATGGCTTTATCTACATTGCTCCAAGTGGGTGTCCATGCTAGAGCTAGAAGAGTATTGCCTCCTTTCTTTGGTTCGTCCCCAAACAGGTAAAATAGAAACCGGTTTGACCTGAAATGTTGGAGGGACTGTAGTATAAAATAGCTTAATTATATTTTAAATATGTAAAGATAGTGTGAGCATAAGCAATTCGGCGTAAGACCTTTGGTGGTTAACTCTTTGGTCACGCCATAATCTGTTGACAGTTTCTTGAGCTCATCCAGATCTACCTAATTAGCCTGTATCAGAAATATGAGTCGAGTCAGCACCGCAAATTTCACCAAGTGAATCAGTGTGCCCATTCATTCATTATAAGTCTAGTTAGGAATGTGAATTGATCAAGCATACTGCTAAATCAAGAATAGACCCTGTTTGACTTCATATGTCAAGCGCTTAGGTTCAACCGTCGCATACCAAGATGAGTACATATTCGTATACTGGTTAATATTTACTTATAAGGTACGTAAATAAAATTGCTCCAAAATGTAAAAGCGCATAAAAACAGAAAATTAAATTCCATACAAATTACATAGAAGTTACTTGTAGTAAGTCAATGCTAGGGCCAACCCCTCAACCAAATATGTTTTCAAAAACTAATTACAAATTTAAATCAGGAAAGAAAATAAGGTTGAAACTTTACCTTAAAATCAGTTTTTGCACATAACACTTTGGACACTGAGGTACATATTATTAAGACATTTGCATTCGAGTAGCTCACGTCCTAAATTAATGCTAAAGAATATAAGATTGCAGTCTCCTCACATGCTTTTGTTTTGTTAAATATAATAATCGCACATTTTTATTTAAATAAAAAGTTATAAAAGAAATAATCTAGAATCACAATACCTTACACCTTCTTGCCATAGCTTTTAGCTCCGGCTTATAAGCCGCTATTATAAGCTACTAACCATACGCCGCCACGCCAAGATACAGGCTTCGGTAAACAATGCATAAGCCCAATCTATAAGCAATCCCAAACCATAAAAACGCAAGTAATTAATTTTCCACGAAAATGACAACAACAACCTCAGCAGCAACGCCTCGTCTACCTGAACATGAAAAGTTCTTTATTATCCCTTTATACACATGTCCTGCAAACGACAACGAAATTCAAATTATTCAAAAGGAAAAATAAAACTGTGAATTTTTTTTATACAACTTTAGATTTGAACCAAACCCAATTAAGTCAAATAAAGAAAACAGAGTTTGCTCTCCAACTGAATGTCTCAGTAAAAACCAAAATCTTAAATACCTACATAAATTTTGAAGCTTTCTTTTGCAACAAATGAATTGAAACACATACCTCCATCCTTGAACCAACCAAACCTCCATTCTTCAAATCATATGAAACAACACAACAGCCGAAAAGCTTTCTCCACAAAAAATCGAATCCGTGTGAGGCTATATGTGGGCTTATTATCAGGCCGGTTTCATCTTCCACAAACACAACAACAACAACCTGAGCACCAAAATGTCCTCATACATATGAGGACATATGTCCTGCAAACGACAACCAAATCAAAATTATTGAGATTTTATTTCGACAATCCTAATTTCAATAAACTAAGAGTTTCGACGCAACTATTAAACAAAACAAAATAAAAAATTTCTACCTAAAACCGGTTGAAAATCAAATCTAACATGAAAGGAAAGTCAAAAAGATACCTCAAAGAATCTTCAAAAACTAATCGCTTGGATCCCCAACAACAACAAATCCACCCCTGAAACATAGGAAAATTCATCTTCGACCGCCAAACAAAAGGCCAAAAAAATACAACCCAAAAGAGTACAATTATCATAATCGGATGAATAAATGGAAAAGAAGCACCGGATACAGTTACAAACGTGGTACCAATAAAGCAAAACATTAAAAACGCAAGCACCAACAAAACTACTAGTACCAGTGATACGACACCGTTTTACCTACAACGATGAAACGTGCGCGTCCACCCGATAACAGAAAAAAGCATGGCAATTCTACAGCACAAAACGTCGGCACTTCCAGAAGAGTGGTAGCAAAAGGATAACTTCTAAAGTTGTTGGTGTATGTGTTAATGTGTTTTATGGCGGTGGAGATGAGTGTACCCAGTGATAGTTATCAAAGAAAAGACGGGCTCATATATTGGGCTTGGACAACATGCTTGGGCCGGATCAAAATGGGAGAAAACCAAAACGACAGGGTGTGCATCGTTTTTGCCGGGACGTTATATATATACTAATGAAGTGCCACTTTTGATCACATGAAGCCTAGCTGCACTCAAGAAATTATGGGTTAATATTCCAAGTTGCAATTGTGACCAGCGCTAATAGAAATAAAACTTAAACGAGCAAGCCCAAGCGTAGCAGCAGTCTAGCGAAAGAGACCCAACAGATCCGGCCCAAGTATTTTGATGAGTACCATTTGAAGGCCCAGTGAAATAAATGATATAGAAGCCCAGCGAATGAAATAAAAAGTCAACAAGCCCACGTGAGTCTTATTCTTGGCTATTCGACAATTACAAAGAAGACAATGTTCCCACGTGAAGAAGAACCAAAATGAAATTGGATATAATTAGGGACGGAATCAGAAGACAAAGTCACCGGATGCATTTATGAGAAATCAAACAAGATTATATGCATAACTTTTTGGGACCGGGTGCATTTATAGAAAAATAGAGGTTTTATAACAAAATTAACACTACGAGACAAAAATTCATGGGTGTCCCGAGACCCCCCGGGACACCCCTGGTTCCGTCCCTAGATATAATGCATGCGTGGACCCCGATGCTTGGCTAACTTGCACGTTATATTTTTTTTATGGATACTACTTGGTTTGCATGTGGCATAAGGACAACGCAAAGACAAAAGAAAAATATAGAAATGGGAAAGTCTGTTTCTTTCGCACGGGGACCAGATAATTATAAATGAAGTGAAGTAGCATCATGCTATCTACTCTCCAAGTCTCCAGCGTAAGACAAAAGAGCAAAGGAAATAAATGAAATAAAAATATGAAGAGCCACATGGCGCAGCTGCCGGGGAAGTGTGTTAAGAGTTTTTTATTCGAGTTTATTGATTTGTGTTTTGAAAACCTTCCCCGTAAATATTTTGTGTATATTTTCTAAAAAATATAAAAATTAAAAAAATCAAAAACACTTTCCCTAAAGTGTTTTCAAAAATACAAAAAGAAAGTTATAGCTTGAGTGTTGCTTCTCGGTTTTAGTATGCTAATATTTTTACTAAAGGGTTGCCGTCTATCTTGTTTGCTGAGTTTCTTGATAGCTTGAGTGTTTGGTCTCCTCCCGCTCAAACTGCGAAGGAGTGTTAGACGATAAGTCTTAGAGTATTTAGGCCCGTATGTATTACGCCCGTTTGTATGGTATCTAATATATACTTTCATATGTACCGAACATTAATCATTCAATATTATGATCATCACATTACTTACAAAATCACCAACATGTTCGTCATATTAACTTATCATTACGAACACGTTAACGCCCACTTATTTGTATATTCTTCTACTTATGTTTTGAACCTTTAATAATTATTTTATCGTAAAAAAGATACATATGGACAAAACACACAAGTAGAAGCAAACAAGGTTAAGCAATATCAAAAATCTTAAGACTAGAAATATGTTTGTCCGGTTGTCCCACATAGGCTAAAGATATAAAACTTTGCTAGTTAATATACCACAGTGTATATGATTACCTCGTGTCTAGATTAGCATTATGTTATCATGTTTGGCAAATCCGCAGGCTAAACTAAAGAATTAGTCTGTCGAAGTGTCAAACCGATAAAATAATATGTACTCTTAACTTTTTATTGAAATAGCATTAGAAGTTAGAAATAATAGTAACTATTGGTGCCGCTAACGAACATATGATGACAATTTTTTGTCCTACGTTCATATTATATGAATCGGTAGAAATTAAATGACACTTGATAAAACTAGAATCAGTTCCATGATGTTGCATTAAACAAATACTACTACACATCTTACTAAATCTATACTTCAAAAGTTGGTAATTAAAATTTCCAACTTACTATACACTTCATAAATACGATCATATCTCTATTCAAACGCCGTTTACTACGTTTGTTGTCAAAATGATCAAGATCAACAAGCATAATGGGCTAATAATAGCAGGTCTTATTTATAGGAAAATGGACTTATAGGCAAGCAGCTCATTTGGTTCGGAAGAACATAACTTTGTACCAAAATATATTGTCAGTTTCCATAATATTACAGTTTTCCAACATCTACTCACAACAATTAGACTCGATTACATTATGATACTCAAATATGATTATAGAAAAATGAGTATGAAAAAAATAAGACATAAGGCATGCCGTTGCTTATATTCTAAGACAGAAAACGAAGTTTATATATCTTTAGAGTACACTGCAAAATGCATCAACGTAGTTTGTCAATTTTCACACTAAACATCCTTGTCAAAAAAATTTGGCAACCAAATATCATTCATCTGCTAGCAATAGTTAGACACAATACATCCTTAAAAACTAACGATGTATTCTCAGCTATCTTCGTTGTCCACAAAAAGTCAAATACACCTTTTGATAAAATCACTCACAAACACGTTTTTATTTCATTTCGTATTTTTCTTCTCACCATCCCTTTATCTTCATATATATTTCACAAATGCACAACCAATAGTAGAAGCAAACGAGGTTAGGCAATATTAAAAAATTTAACACTACAAACATTTTTGTGCCACATAGGCCGAAGAGATAAAACTTTGCTAGTTAATATACCATATTGCATATCAGTACTTCGTGTCTAGACTAATATTATGTTATCATGCTTGGCAATTCTTCCGGCTAAATGAAAGAATTAGTCTGCAGAATTAGTGAAGCCGATAAAATAATATATACTCTTAAGTTTTTATTGAAATGGTGTTTGAAGTTAGCAGCTATAGTAACTATTGGCGCCTCTAGTGAACATATGATGAATCGGTAGAAATTAAATGGCACTTGATAATATTGGAATAAGTTAATAGATATACATCTTACTAAATATATACTCCATAAGTTGGTAATTAAAATTCCCAACCCATTCTTACTTTTAAATATTACTTCTACACATGATATTCATATATTTTATAAAATTATTTAATTACCAGAATTTCGACATTATTGATTTGTTCATGTATACTGGTTGAGTTATGAAATAAAACGGCTAAAAAATAAGGGGGGGGGGGGTTTGGATGTTCTAAACCAATTGGTGAAGGTTTACGCTTTAAGACATTTAGTTTACGTTAGAACTTAACATTTGGGTGGCATAGTGGCGGAAAGATTTGTGACTATCACTTTAACATGTGTAAGGTCTCAAGTTTAATTTTTGTGAGGTACAAATAATTTTGAAGTGGTCACGTGTTGGGAATTCTGCTAAATAAGAATACTGCTGACGGTTCCTGCTGAAGAGCTGGTTCCTGCTCAAGCAGTGTAACTGCTGAAGACTAGTTTCAGCATAATTAGTTTTTGCGGAAATAGATATTCCGTATATTATGTAATATAGTTAGGATATGCATGAGTTTATTTAGGAAGTGATAATGCATATCTTTTGAAGTTTTTAGAAGATACGTTTCTTGTGAAACGGTTTAGGGTTCCTTGTGTATAAAAGGAACACACGATTATGTATTGAGTACACGTTTTAGAAAACACTTTCAGTATTATCAAAAGATCCATAGAGGATCAAGTATTCTTAGTATTCAGTTGTGTTACTTGTGTTTCTTTCCGCTTTAGAATACAAGTTTTAGAGATTTTCTTTTAGTGTGTTAGTGATTACATTAACATAACTAACGATCCACGAGTACTCAAAGATCTATCAAAATCTTAGATTCAACAAGTGGTATCAGAGCCTCGGGAGAGTCACTGTGATACTAAGAAACATCAATCTTACACCCTCTCAATAAAAAACAACAAAAAACAATGCCTGGAACAGATGATGAATCTGATGCAACTTAGAACCAAAACACCACTTCTTTCCAACAACTCACTCTCACAAACAGTAATGCCAAATTCCCATACCTTAAAAATGCAGAGGAGTATGAATTGTGGTCTATGAAGATGCAAAACTGGATCACAAACATTGATTGGAATCTTGGGAAGTTGTCCGCAAGGGTAACAGCTTGAAGAAATACGTCAAAGATGCTGATGGGGTGGTTACTATCGTGGGTCCTAAAACTGCTGAAGAAGTTCTAGCAATTTAGAGGGAGAATAAAGTCAGAACTATTCTCCTTCAGGCTATACCAGATGACCACATGGGTGACTTTCACTTCATGGAAGATGATAAGGACATTTGGATGGTAATCAAGTCTAGATTTGGTGGGAATGAGGAGTCAAGGAGGATGAAGAAATCAATGCTGAAACAACAGTTTCAAGAGTTTCAGATATCTGAGGAAGAAGGAATCTACAAGGGCTATGACAGGTTCCACAGGATCTTGAGTCAACTCAATCAGCTGAAGGCTAGACCAGATAATGAGGACTGCAATGCTAAGTTCCTAAGATCTTTGCCACCATCTTGGTTGCAAGTAAGCATTGCTCTCAAAGCTAAAGGTGGATTGGATATGCTCTCTTTTGATGACCTCTACAACAGACTTAAATTCTTGAGCCTGATGTTAGAAGTCCCATTCGTACATCCACACACTCAGCCTTTGTTAGCACCACATCCAATCAGGTGCATAATGCCTCAAGCCCATACACCTCAGCATCATCTTCCCACATCAACACTAAATCAACTCCTCAATCAAAATACTGTAATATAATGGAAGAGGTACTTCACTCTTTTGTTGTTGAATATGAACATTAACAACATCTAGCTTATGAGGATTTTGAACAGTTGGATCCCCTGGATATGGAAGAGATGAATTTGAAGTGGCAATTGGCAATGATCTCAGTGAACATCAAGAGGTTTGAGAATAAGTCTGGGAGAAAGTTTGACTTCAAGGGAAGAGATCCTGCTAGATTTGACAGAAGGAAGGTCAAGTGCTTTACTTGTGGTCAGGTGGGTCACTTCTCAAGGGAATGCAAAGATAGGAAGACTGGTGATAAGGTTAGATATACTACCTATCATCAGAATCAAAAGGATGCTGGAACCTCTAAAGCTGGAACTTCCAAAGCTTTGGTCACTGTGGATGAACATATCAACTGGACTGCTCATGAGCCTACTGTAGAAAAAGTTTCTATTTCTGATCAGGTGAATATGCTGGCATTCTGCACTACAGAGGATAAGCATGATCAAGTTGCCTTGATGGGCATCTCTCAGGTACATAACTGTGTGTTTGGTTGCAGTGAAAGATATAGAGAACTTAAGGTAGCATATGATGAATTGAAACCTAAATATAATGAATGCTATTTAGAAGTTGAGGCTTATAATCAGGCTTTAAAAACTTTAGAAAGACAAAAAGTATGATTTCAAAAGAATCAGCTTGCTTATGATGAAAAAATAAGGGTGTTACAAAGTGATTTAGATTGTGCTAAGATTGATTTAAGGCGTACTAAGAAAGAAAAGACTGATGTAATTTCAGAAAACCTTGTGCTAAAAGAAAAACTAGATGCAGAAGTAGCTAGACATAAATCATGGTTAATATCAGGTGATAACTTAGCTAGTGTACTTTATGGTAGTCAGGCTGTTAACTCTGGAATAGGTTTAGGTTTTAAAAAGTATGTTGGTTTAGAAGCTAGGAACGACCTAGGTAAATCTACACCAGCAGGATGAGCTAATTATATAAAAGAAGGTAATTTACATGCTGTAGCTGGACCTATTAGAGGAGAACACATGCCCACTGACCTCTCCATAACTGTTGACTTTGATGGATCACACCATCTTTATGGCAAAAAGTCAAGTGACTTGCTAGACCCTGATTCTAAATCTACTGACTTTGTCTCTTGTTCTGACAGTGACAAGTCCTCTGACCAAGGGTCTACTACATATACCAGTTGTGATTCAAGTGAAAATTTAGACCTTCCCAAGACCTCACCTAAGACTCCCCACAAGCCTGTTAGAGTTACTGCTGATTCCAAGACAGTTTCTTCTGAAGACTTGTTATTTAATTCTTTGCAAAACAATGTTTTTAATTCTGTAAAAAACAATTCTGTTAATGTTTGTGGTTTGAATTCTTTTTCATGTTATGGAACATCTTTCACTTTGAATAAATCTTCTAAAAGGAACAAATGCTTTGTGTGTGGAAGTAAATTTCATTTATTTAAGGATTGTACTTTTCATGAGTAAAGAATGGGTGTATGTGCTAGTCAAAGGAAACCTAGACCAATGTGGAAAAATGTTAATGATATACCATCTTTTGTTCCACATCAGCAGAAACACAATCCTGCTGATAAACCTTCTTCTTGGAGAAGAACTGGTGCTAGACCATATTTGAGACCCACTAGTTCTTATTTTCATAATGGTTATTGGCCTAGACATTTTGACTCTATGTATATTGGTGGAGGGTACTGGGATACTGCTGTGAAGCCCTCAGCAGGTTGTTCTTGGACAAAGAAGGGACCTAATTTTCAATACAGGCCCAAGAACAATGGTGGATCTAATACATCTACATGGCCTAACTCTTATGGTGGATCCACAAGACAGGCTCAAGTCAGCAATGACTTGAGTCTCCAAAGTGTACTAACTTTTGTATATTATTTTGTTGTTGTTGTAGGATCATCCCCTGAAAAGTAAAGAAGTAGGCATAGTAGATAGTGGTTGTTCTAGGAGCATGTCAAGAAACAAGGATAAGATGCATGATTTTGTACCTATTGAAGGAGGAGGCAATGTGACTTTTGGTGGAGGGGATGGTAGAATCACTGGGAAAGGCACAATAAGAACACCTCTGTTGGATTTTGAGAATGTATATTATGTGAAGGAACTTCAGCACTTCAATCTGTTCTCAGTATCACAAATTTGTGGCACCAAGAATAAAGTCTTCTTCTCTGAGGATGAATGTCTTGTACTCTCTAAAGACTTCAAACTTCCAGAAGATACAACCATTCTGCTAAGAGTTCCTAGAACCTTCAATTTGTACACATTCAATCTGAATGATGTCCAACCTGAAGGTGATCTAACATGTTTGGTGGCCAAAGCTTCCCTGGATGAATCTACAAGATGGCATAGGAGGATGGCTCATGTGAATTTCAAGACCATTAACAAGCTTTCTAAACTTGGTCTGGTTCAGGGACTTCCTTCAAAAGTCTTCACCAATGAACATAATTGTGTTGCCTGTAACAAAGGAAAGCAACACAGAGCCTCATAAAAGCCATAACAGTTGTGAGCACCATCTCAGAACCTCTTTAGTTGCTGCACATGGATCTATGTGGTCCAACTCCAATCATAAGTATTGATCATAAGTACTTCTACCTGGTAATCACTGATGATTATAGCAGGTTTTACTGGGTATTCTTTTTGAAAACTAAAGATGAAACAACTCATATTTTAAAAGAATTCATTACCCTTATTGAAAACCAGCTAAATAAAAAGGTTAAAAGTATTAGGTGTGACAATGGAACAGAGTTCAAAAATGTTATATTAATAGAACTTTGTAAGTCTAAAGGGATAAAAAGGGACTACAGCACTCCAAGGACCCCACAACAAAATGGGGTTGCTGAAAGGAAGAATAGGACCTTAATAGAGGCAGCAAGATCCATGCTTGCAGACTCTAAATTACCCACTATGTTCTGGACTGAAGCAGTAAGCACTGCTTGTTATGTTTTGAACAGGGTATCCATCACTAGACCTCATGTCAAGACACCTTATGAACTTCTCACTGGGAAAGTTCCTGACATTCACTCCAACACTGAAGTGATACTTGCTGGGTTGAGGAAAGCTGGTTACCGAAGCACTGACACTACTAAGTGGCTTAAGAATTAGTTCTGTCCCAAATGGAGGTTTTTGGTGCACACATTGCTCCAATGTATCAACAACAAATCTGGTGGATGGGATCAATTCTCTGCCCAATTGGGTTGTGGTATCTTATGTCTTTCTAAGGGTTTAACTTATAATTTTTCTAAGTTTATTTTTGAAAATATGTTAGAAAATATTGAGAAGCAAACGCATAAGTTTTTAATGTACCCTAGGTTTCTACAAATAATTTTAGATATAACCACACAGGACAGAGTCCATATCCCTATTAAGAGTCTTAGTTCTAAATTATTTGCTTCTATGCAAACTAACTATAATGGGGTACATCACCCACTGCTAGCTGCTATGTTGCCAATTGGTAATGATGCTATAGGTGAGGGTGATGCTACTGGTGATCTACCTTCTCAAAATGCTGCTGATGATGGTAATCCATCATCTTCTGGTGTTGCTGCTGATGGTAATCCTTCAGTGGTACATGATGGAGAGCCATCTACAACTGCTGAAGCATTACATGTTTCTCCTGACCAGCCTCCACCTTCCCCTTTACCTTTGTCACCTAGTCCTGTTCCATCACTATCTCATGTTGCTCCTGATGAGCTTGCTCCTGAGTTTGAAGAGACAATTCAGTCTCTTGGTACCCAAGTACCTACACCTCTTGAGCCTGAGATTTCTAGACTACCTACACCTAGTCCTGTAAGAGAGCCATATACTAAAGGCTTTCCCAATGTTGTCCATATATCTGTTTCTCCTGATAGGTTCAATGAAGCTCCCATAACCATTGAGCAATCTGTTGGTGGAGCTGAGAACCATGTTACTCTCACCTCTGTATATGATTTGCTGTGCAGGTATGTTAAAAAGACTGATGATCTTCAAAAGGAGCTTGCAGATACCAAATCTTCCCTTGGTGGTGAGATTGAGCTGATGAAAAGAAAGGTTCAGGAGTTAGAAGCACAACTTGATCAGCAGAAGAAAAGAAAAACTGTGATTGATGCTGATGTAGTGCCTTAGGAGAGGAACTTGGATTCACTTGAAATCTTGGCTGAAGTTGCTAGACAGACTCATGCTTCTTCTCCCAAAGTTGCTGAATCTTCAAAACTTAATAAGCCAATTCAGTTCAGCAGAAGGAGTAGAAGACAATATTTGGCAAAGAAGGCTGCTGAATCTTCTAAGGTGTCCAATGTTGATGAGTCTCTTATGACAGATGCTGGTGATACTCTTTAGGAGAATGAACCAATTAGTGGTATTGCTGCTGAAAAGACTGCTGATGGGGTTCATGCATCAGTAGATACATTCTTTGTAGCTGGTAAGGAGTATATGAATTCACCTACCACTGATTCATCTGTTCCTGAGCAAGTTTCTCATGAAGACACCACTGCAACTCTTCATACTACAGGATTTGCTGATAATCTCACTGATTTAGATGTTCAAGATATTCCTGCTGATCCTTTGGAAGAATTAGTCATTCCTCATGTTGATTCTGCTGAAGTTAATGAAGAGAGTGCTACTGATCTTATCATGAAGAAGAAAGACTTGAGCAAGAAAGACTTTTGAAAGAATGGGAAGATCATAAGAAAAGCACAGAATTGGCAAAGCAAGAGCAAGCTAAATATGACAAAGAGTTTCAATCTGCTCAAAAAAAGTATATTTCTACTCTGCCTCTTGAAAGACAAAGAGAATTGGATGCTGCTATTACAAACTTTGATGAAGCAGATTGGATGCATATTGGAGAACAAGTGATTTCTACTCCTGGTTTGGCTACAGATATTCTTGGAAAGGATGTGAGTAAAGATGATTGGGCTTCTGAAATAGTTAAGATTATGAAACAAAGGAAGAAAGAAACAGATGAGCAAATTGCCAAAGTAAAAACGGACAAACCAATGACTCAAGCACAACAGAGGATTTTTATGAGAAATTATGTGAACAGTCAAAGCAGTGCACTTTATAATAGTGCCTGGACTAGGAAACAAGTGTGGTCTCTTTCAGATGAACAATTGGTTCATCAGTATAACAGAATCAAGTCTCGATGTGAAAAGGATGGACTGAGTGCTCCTAAGCTTGTTCCTACTCTTCTTGCTGCAGATGCAGAACCACATTCTAACAAAGTCAAACTTGATGAAGATGTGCCTGCTATATCTCTATCTTTTTCTGCTAATGCTGGTTCTACTATGGCTATGGGTGTTCCTGATGTTGATCAAGTACCTTTACCTGATACTTCTGCTGGTGTGACAACTGCTACTGTTTCATCTGTTGTTGATAAAGGCAAAGCCAAAGTTGAAGCAGAAGTTCTTCCTTCTAGAAACAGAACAAGAAGACAAATGGAGGAGGAGAGATTGGGTGAAGAGGCTGCAAAGAGGTTACATGATGATCAACAAGCTAAAATGGCAAGATTTCATGAGCTTAAAGAGAGAGAAGTAGAGCTTGCAGCTGCTAGGGCTAAACAGATCAGGATGGCAATGGATGCTCAATATGAATCTGCTGCACTTGCTTCTACTAAGGAATCTACTGATGTTCACTTAGATGTTCCATCAGTGGAAACTCATGCTGCAGAAGATGTATCTGCTGAGGATGTAGCTCCTGAGGAACCTTCTTCACCACATGATGCTATTTACATTCCTGGGAGAAGGGCCAAGAGAATGGCAAGAGTGAGGACTTCACATTCAGCACACAGAGTGGTAGATGTTAATGCTGCGGATGCTTCTTTCATCGAAGAAGGATCCCCTGATGATTGGCCAGAGGGTGTTAGAGATGTTTTGGTTCATTGGGAATTGTCTAAGAATGGCCAGATCAATACTATTTATAGGCTTGATAAAACTTCTCTGTCATTCACATTTCTACAAGAAATTCTTCATCTTGTGGATCATCAGGACTTAGTCACTCTAAATGAGTTGGTCAAAAAGTATTATGCTACTCATACTCCTACAGGTGCAGGATTATACCTATTGGGAGATCTTCAAGTGCTTATGGATTCTTCTACTCCCAATGGTGCTGGTTATGATGTGTGGAAGAACAATCAGAGGTGGAAAGTACAAAGTTGGAAATTTTATCCTATGCCTTATGTTCATGTCTTGGAGACTACATCTGGACTCAAGGTAATCATGTTTCTTGGGAAAAATTATCCACTGACTGTGCCTCTCATGGAGAAAATGCTTCAACAGAAGTTGGAGATTCCTCCTGATCCAGTTGGGAATGCTAGATTGTTCAAGATCAGGATCAGGATTCCTAGAGCTGCATCTGATTGATGGTATTTTGTTATATATATTTCTTTATTTCTTATTATTCTTAGTAAAAAAAAAAAAAAAAAAAAAAAAAAAAAAAAAAAAAAAAACTAACAGATTTGTATAGTCTTGTGTATGTTGAAATCAGGTTATGGTGTTGGTTCATATCACACCTTCTCTAGTTATCAACTTACTTGATGTTGACTATTCCATCAAAAAGTTGGCTAGTCCAAAGGGTACAGCTTTGGTAAAGACATGTCAAATCTGTTGATAGCTGTAATAGTTTGCTAAAAACTATTGGGTACTCAACTCACCCATGCTTAACAGCTGAGAGTTGGATGATTGTCAATTGACCATGGATTTTTCCTTTATGGATTCCCAATAATTGGCTAGCCCACAAGTGTATGGCTTGTGGTAAAGGCAGTGAAAAACCATATTTGGTATTCAATTTACCAAGGTGATTAAATCAACCAAATAATTGACTAGTCCTGAGCAAACGACTACAGGTAAAGACAACTCAAATCCGTTTATAGCTGATGATTTGCTAAAAATCATATGGTCATCAGTGTATCATAGTTTTCGAAATTAAACATTTGGCTACTCCAGTAGTGATGGCTATTGGTAAAGAGACATCAAATCCATTATTTTCAATGATTTACCTCTCACAGGAGTTAACACACCTGGATGTGATGAGAATAGTATGAAACTCATATGTTTTTATGTACAATTGGTCATTTGTTGCTGCAAAGAATAGAGTTTTCAAGTTTGTGCTGATCATAGAGATCCTGCTGATGAAGATTCTTTGCTGATGGTGTTTGAATTCAATCCTCTTGGTTTGTAACTTTAAAGATCTATCAAGAATCTTGAACTTAACCATGTCAAATTCAAGATTAGGGGAGGATTGTTGGGAATTCTGCTAAATAAGAATACTGCTGACGGTTCCTGCTGAAGAGCTGGTTCCTGCTGAAGCAGTGTAACTGCTGAAGACTAGTTTCAGCATAATTAGTTTATGCGGAAATAGATATTCCGTATATTATGAAATATAGTTAGGATATGCATGAGTTTATTTAGGAAGTGATAATGCATATCTTTTGAAGTTTTTAGAAGATACGTTTCTTGTGAAACGGTTTAGGGTTCTTTGTGTATAAAAGAAACACACGATTATGTATTGAGTACACGTTTTAGAAAACACTTTCAGTATTATCAAAAGATCCATAGAGGATCAAGTATTCTTAGTATTCAGTTGTGTTACTTGTGTTTGTTTCCGCTTTAGAATACAAGTTTTAGAGATTTTCTTTTAGTGTGTTAGTGATTACATTAACATAACTAACGATCCACGAGTGCTCAAATATCTATCAAGATCTTAGATTCAATATCATGTTAACCTCAGAAAAAGGGAAAAGTTTTACCAGGCTTGAGTTTATGTACCAATTGGTTCAAATCTCGTGAATTAGTTGGCCAGAAAGTCGAAAACCTTTATTTAAGTCTCCTGTCGTGATTTTCTTTATTTAACTTGAAACAAATGAGTAGATAACTTTTTTTTTTTTTTTTTTTTTTTTTTTTTTTTTTTTTTTTTAAAAAAAATAGATATATGATTTCAAGCAGGACGCTGGACCCAATATTGGCTTTATTGCATTATGTTAAATAAAAATCATTATAAATATATACATTCCCCGTGAACTTATGTGACAGTGCCCGTTGCACTGTTGTTTCTAAAGTACTAGGCCTCGGCTTTTTTTTTTGTATTGTACCTATGGATGGCCCATGTTTAGTTTCTCGCTGCACTGTTCTTTCTGCAGCCATTTCATTTACGATATCACCTGCATACCTTTATGTTCAAACATCCCGCGGCAACGCGCAGGTTTAAAACCTCGTTTGCATACATTGCATGCACAAATCATATCCATAAGTAAACCTTATAAATGCTATAGAGGTAATGATCTCTTGAACATTGCCTTACGTTGAAGTGCTGCATCCAATGAACTAGGTTTTAATACCATAGGTCCACACTCCATAGTTAATATCTTAGTTTACATTAACAATGTGTTAAAAAGGTTTTACAACCAAATCGAAATTGTAAAAAATGATTCCATCATATAATTGGTAAAAGTTAGACATTTCTTCCTTTGATTTGAGAGCTAATTATCATACTAAAAGACAATGATATAATTAGAGGGTCCTGCGAAGAAGAAACCTTTTTTTTTTTTGGCTATAATTAGTTATTGCGTATTATAATAGAATTTTTTTTTAACATGTTCATAACATGTATTTTGTTTTTCTTATGAAAAAGCCTTGTTTTACACACAATATTCCATCATTTCATATGAAAATATCTTTGTTGATGACTTGATGCTAATATGATAACACAAAATTCCACAAATACCCCAATAGTACAAACTCACTCACCCTAAATGCCCCACTTTTTTTTGTTTTCTCCAAATACCCCAAGGGGAGAGAGTCGCCCTTAAAACTTGGGCGGATAGTATAATATAATGACATGTGTCCCTATACATGGACCCACTATGTACCTTCATGGTACAACTCGCAATGTGTACTTTTTGGGCGACTCGGACCCACATTTTTTGGGCGACTTCACTATTTTGTCTTTTTGTAAAAAATTTAATAATAGAGTTAATTACATTTTAGGTCCTTAGTAATGTTAAAAATGTGCAACTATGGTCCTTGTTGGGATAAATAACCAACCACACACCCATCTCCCTCATTTTCATCAACTCCACACAACTCATATCTCTCCCTCATAAAACCCTAGCCGCCGCGCCTGCTACACCTCCAAACCACCATCACCGCCACCTCCATAACCTCACCTCCACCACTATTCCACTTCTTTTGACCTCCTCTACAACCAAAAACATCACACGCGGCCTAAATAGCTTCACCACCACCATTTCTTTACTCCACCGCTTCAAAAACACCACCACCATTATTGTTACTAATGGATCTGTTGAAGACAAGGTAGGTTGCATGACCTCACACACGAGTTGACTCGGTCAACGAGTCAAACTTGTGAGAAAACTTAGTTTCGAGTTGATTTGTAAATGGGTTTTAGTGTTTTGTTTGACTATTATTTCCTTCTTCTTGGTCTTGTATTCTGGGTTTATATGAATGTTGGTTTCTAGTTATAAAACAAGTTAAATATAGTAAACGAAAGGTGACAAGAATATGTACGATGGAGTATGTTTGATTAAAGAAACGAGGTATATAAATAGATATATCCAAAAAAGAAACGAGGTTTATATGAATGTTGGTTGCACATTTTTAACATTACTAAGGACCTAAAATGTAATTAACTCTATTATTAAATTTTTTACAAAAAGACAAAATAGTGAAGTCGCCCAAGAAATGTGGGTCCGAGTCGCTCAAAAAGTACACATTGTAAGTTGTACCATGCAGTGGCGCAGCTTCTAAGGGGCGGGGAGGGGCGGCCGACCCCTCGAATTTTTTTTTTGCGATGTAGGAGTATATAGTTTTCGTGTAGAAAAATTTCGGTATTTTCGGTTTCGCCCCCCCAATTTAATTCGGTTTCGACCCCCCATAGTGTTAGGAAAAAAAAAATTTAGATCCCGACCCCCCACTCGAAATTTCCAAGCTTCGCCCCTGGTACCATGAAGGTATATGGTGGGTCCATATATAGGGACACATGTCACTATATTATACTATCCGCCCAAGTTTTAAGGGCGACCCTCTCCTCTTGGGGCATTTGGAGAAAACAAAAAAAAGTGAGGCATTTAGGGTGAGTGGGTTTGTACTATTGGGGTATTTGTGGAATTTTCCCTAATTATTTTCGAACTATATGTAACCATGGCCTTAAAACTCTGAAACTAGAGGACCTATATTCGATCATCAACATCATTACGCATTAATAAGCACATTCAACCAATAGTCGAATGTAACTGTGCTAGATTGCTAGGACAATGGTCACATGTTGTTTTATAATTCTTGTCATCCATGTTCATCATTAACTTATTAATCTGAACACTTTTATATATGCTCATTAATGAAAGTTCTACTACTAATGAATGGTAAGTGAACTGTATCCAATGTCGTAGTTGATGTTGATATGCTAAACCATGGACCAATGACTCAAAAACTAGAGAACCTATATTGCTCATCTTCATTAGTAAGCATAAAAATTCACATTTGACTAGCGAAATGAGTCATATATGCTACTATGCTAGGACAATGGACGTGTCGTCGTTTAATAACTCATCATCCATGTTCGTCATTAACTTATCTTTCTAAACACTTTGATGCCCACATAACCTTGAATAATTCTCGTATACATTTTCCAAACATTAACTACGAGTAGAAGCAAACGAGTTAGCGATATCAAAAACTTTGACAATAGAAATATGTTTGTCCCACATACGCTAAAGAAATAAAACTTTACTAGTTAATATGCCATACTCCATATGAGTACCTTGTGTCTAGATTAGTATTATGGTTTCGTGCTTGGCGAAGTCTTCCTGCTAAATGAAAGAATTAGCATGAAGAAATTCAGTCATCATGAAAAAATAATATGTACTCTTAACTTTTTTTTTGAAATAGTGTTTAAAGTAATGTTTTGTCATACATCGATAAATTTGAATCAATTATAGCCAAAAGTTCTTTATATATCTATCTTTTACCATAGAACCTATTAAACAATTTTATCACTCATTTTTTTTATAAAAATAAAAAAATAAACTTTCACACGTTTTTTAAAACTTAAATATTTCGCAAACCGTAAATCGTCAAGCTACAAAAAAAATACTATCGTGACGAGAATTAAATTATCTTTCTATAGACATGCATTGTTATATATTTTCGACGAACTTTTTTTTCGATTATTTTTTTTTTTTTTTTTTTTTTTTTTTTTGGCCCAGAAAAATCATATATGATTCGTAAGAATCATATATGATTCGAACGAATCATATATGATTCTTACGAATCATATATGATTCGTAAGAATCGAATCATATATGATTTTTTACGAATCATATATGATTTTTACGAATCATACATGATTCTTTCTGGGCGGAAAAAAAAAAAAAAAAAAAAAAAAAAAAAAAAAAAAATCGTCGAAAGTATATAACAATGCATATCTATAGAAAGATCATTTAATTCTCGTCGCTTGGTATTTTTTTTGTAGCTTGAAGATTTACCGTTTGCAAGAAATGTTGTTTTGAAAAAAAAGGTGAAAAATATAAATAGGTGGCTATGATTGGTTGATATGTTTTATGACATGTATAGGTTCTTCATTGATCTCAACTCATCAATTATATGACGCTGCATTAAACATATACTATGTCTTGCTAAATCTATATATACTCTATAAGTTGGTAATTAAAATTTCCAACTTACTCTTACTGTTATAAACATCTCGATTTTCTTTCCTAATGCCATTTACTATGTTTACTTTGTACGAAAATTGGCACTTTCCTTAAAGTAGACGCGAACCCTTTTACGAGTGGGTTAGTGACTGGTTCCGACTTCCCTTATATGATAACACCTAGTTAGAGTTAATTGCAAAAATCGTCCCTAAGGTTTGCTCAAATTGCAAATTTCGTCCTTAATAGTTTAAAATTGCAAAAATCGTCCCTAAATCAAACCTTTTGGCAAATTTTGGTCCCTAGCTTTAACTACCGTTAAGTACATTCCGTTAGAATTTGCACCGTTAGTCCTTTTTCACCATTATCTCCTAACGAGATAGAGCACATTGCACCGTTAGTCCTCTGGGTTAACTATATTTGCACCGTTAGTCCTTTTTTACGTTTTCGTCCGTTTTTTTTCGTTTTCGTCCATTTTTTTTACGTTTACTTCCCTTTTTTTACGTTTTCACCCATTTTTTTTACGTTTTCGTCCGTTTTTTTACGTTTACTTCCCTTTTTTTTACGTTTTCACCCGGTTTTTTTTCGTTTTTTTTACGTTTTCGTCCGTTTTTTTTTACGTTTACTTCCGTTTTTTTTACGTTTTCACCCGTTTTTTTTACGTTTTCGTCCGTTTTTTTTACGTTTTCGTCCGTTTTTTTACCTTTTCGTCCGTTTTTTTACGTTTACGCCCGTTTTTTTACGTTTTCTTCCGTTTTTTACGTTTTCTTCCGTTTTTTTACGTTTTCGTTCGTTTTCTTCTGGTTTTTTACGTTTTCTAACATTTTTTTATGTTTTCGTCCATTTTTTTACCTTTTCGTCTGTTTTTTTACGTTTACGCCCGTTTTTTTACGTTCTCACCCCGTTTTTTTTTACGTTTTCGTTCGTTTTTTTACGTTTACGCCCGTTTTTTTACATTTTTGCCCATTTTTTTACGTTTACGCATGTTTTTTTGCGTTTTCGCCTGTTTTTCTGAGTTTACGTAAAAAAACGGAAGAAAACGTAAAAATCCGGGTGAAAACGTAAAAAAACGAGCGTAAACGTAAAAAAACGGGCGTAAATGTAAACAAACCGGGTGAAAACATAAAAAAAACGTATAAAACCGGGTGAAAACGTAAAAAACGGGCGTAAACGTAAAAAACGGACGAAAACGTAAAAAAAAAAACGGACGAAAACGTCAAAAACGGAAGAAAACGTAAAAAAATGAAGAAAACGTAAAAAAACGAAGAAAACGTAAAAAAAACGGGCGTAAACGTAAAAAAAGGACGAAAAGGTAAAAAAACGGACGAAAACGTAAAAAACGGACGAAAACGTAAAAAAGCGTAAAAAACCGGGTGAAAACGTAAAAAAACGGAAGTAAACGTAAAAAAAACGGACGAAAACGTAAAAAAACATAAAAAACCGGGTGAAAACGTAAAAAAAACGGAAGTAAACGTAAAAAAAACGGACGAAAACGAAAAAAACGGAAGAAAACGTAAAAAGGACTAACGGTGCAAATACAGTTAACCCAGAGGACTAACGGTGCATTGTGCTCTATCTCGTTAGGAGTTAACAGTGAAAAAGGACTAACGGTGCAAATTCTAACGGAATGTACTTAACGGTAGTTAAAGCTAGGGACCAAAATTTGCCAAAAGGTTTGATTTAGGTACGATTTTTGCAATTTTAAACTATTAAGGACGAAATCTGCAATTTGAGCAAACCTTAGGGATGATTTTTGCAATTAACTCCACCTAGTTATTTTTGAATTATCCATAACAACCATGGCCCTAAAACTCAAAAACTAAAGAACCTATATTCTATCATCCCCATTGTTACGCATTAATAAGCACATTTAATAACCGATGGACAAATGTTACTATGCTAGATTGCTAGGACAATGGACATGTCGTTTTATAACGACTCTTGTCATCCATGTTCGTCATTGACTTATCATTATGAACACTTATATGCCTCGAACAATCGTATATAGCAGTTTCAGTTTTTCACCATGTTCAAAATATATACTCGTATTCAATTTTCTTATGAAAATCCAGCGTATGTGAGTGTATAGTTAAATGTCTATGTTGATGTTAATATTGAAAAACCCACTTTATAAAGCGGCTATAAAATAACCGTGATATATAAATAAAACACAATAAAACGGTTTGTTAAAAAACTGTGTCAAATAATACTTTTCATTGATTTAAAACGGTTATATGTTAGAACCGCTTTAAATTGAGCGTTGTAAAATATGGTTTATGTACTAGTGTGTTTTGAACTTTGAACTTATTTTCTAGTAAAAAAGATGGATACAGATATTATTTCACAAATACACAGCCACGAGTAGAAGCAAACGAGGATAGGCAATACTAAAAACTTTAACACCAGAAACATGTTTGTCCCACATGGACTAAAGAAACAAAACTTTGCTAGTTAATATACCATTCCGTATATGAGTACTTCGTGTCTAGATTAATATTATGTTTTCATGCTTCCTATATCCTCTGGCTAAATGAAAGAATTTGTCAAAGGTTGAGGTAAGTACGATATAAGAATATGTAATCTTAACTTTTTTATTTGTCAGTTTAAGTGCTATCACTTTCATTCTATTATAAAAAAATCATCAACTATAGTAAAAAGTCATTTTTAGGTCAAACATGTTGTATTCGTGTTAAGAAATACAAAAAATAACCATAATTTTACCAGTACGTAGCTAAGAAGGGTTTTTTTTTTTTTTTTTTTTTTTTTTTTTTTTTTTTTTTTTCCTTCCTATAAATAGTTATCGCCTAAAACAACAAAAGCTATTATAAATAGTATTTTTACCATGTTCACAACATATATTTTGTTTTTCTTATGAAAAAGGCTTGTTTACACACAATATTGTCTCATTTCCAATGAAAATGTGTTTGTTGATACTACTAATATGATAACACCTAGTTATTTTCGAACTATCCGATACCATGGCCTTAAAACTCGAAAACTAGAGGACCTATGTTCGATCATCTTCATTATTGCGCATAAATAAGCACATTCAACAACCGATAGATGAATGGTACTATGCTAGATTGTTAGGACAATGGTCACATATCGTTTTATAATCCATGTTCATCATTAACTTATTATTTTGAACACTTTTATATATGCTCGTTATTGTAAGTTCTACTACTAATGATAGCAGTACGATGTTCACGACATGTATTTGGTATATACTTAAGAAAAAACATTGTATGTAAGTGCACTCTATCGAATGCCGTATTAATGTTGATATGCTAAACCATGAATCTAAGACTTGAAAACAAGAGTACCTATATTTGCTAATCTTCATTAGTAAGCATAAAAAAGCACATTTGACTAGCAAAATAAGTCATGCTACTATGTTAGGACAATGGTCATGTCGTCGTTTAATAACTGGTCATCCATGTTCATCATTAACTTATCTTTCTAAACACTTTGATGCAAAAAAAAAAAAAATAATAATAATAAAAAAAAAATTCAACACTAGAAACGTGTCTGTCCCACATAGGATAAAGAAACATAACTTTGCTAGTTAATATATCATGGTGTATATGACTTCTTTGTGTCTATATTAATATTATGTTATCGTGCTTGGCAAATCTCTTGGCTAAATGAAAGAATTAGACAGTGAAAATTGCGAAGCCGAGAAAATAATATGTACTCTTAAATTTTTATTTATTTATTATTTTTTATTTTTTTTAATCTCTTAACTTTTTATTGGCAGGGCGTTTCAAGTTAGCAATTAGCCAATTATAGCAACTATTGGCGCCTTTAATGAGCATATGATGATAATTTTTTGTCCTACGTTCATATACATGAATCGGTAGAAATTAAATGACACTTTTGGTAATTAAAATTTCCAACTTACTCTATACTTTATAACATTGTTTACTACGTTCGTTGTCGAAAATGATCAAGATCAACAACCATAATGGGCTAATAATAGCATGTCCTACTTATAAGAAAATGGACATATAAGCAGGCAACTCATTTGGTTCGGAAGAACATAACTTTGTACCAAAATATTTTCACTTTCCATAACTGTTTTCCAACATCTACTCACAACAATTAGACTCGATTACATTATTATACTCTAATATGATTATAGAAAAGAAAAAAAAAAAGTATGAAAAAAATAACACATAAGGCATGCTGTTGCTTATATTCTAAGCCATGGACCTAAGACTCGGAAACTAGAGGACCTATATTTGTTCATCTTCATGAGTAAGCATAAAATTGCACATTCGATTAGTAAAATGACTCATGCTACGATGCTAGGATAATGGACACGTCGTCGTTTAATAATTCATCATCCATGTTCGTAGTTTGAAACCCACCCATTGTATATTCTTCTACTTATGCTTTGAACCTTGAATAATTCTCTTTGTATATATTTCACAAATACACAACTACGAGTAGAAGTAAATAAGGTTAGGCGATATAAAAAATTTTAATTTAGAAACATGTTTGTCCCACATAGGCTATAGAAACATACCTTTGCTAGTTAATATATCGTGGTGTACATGAGCACTTTGTGTTTAGCTTAGTATTATGTTTTCGTGGTTGGAAAATCTTCCCGCTAAATGAAAGAATTAGTGGGAGTGAATTCTGATGACGAAAATATAATATGGAGTAAATTGCAAAAATCGTCCCTAAAGTTTGACCAATTTGCATGTTTCGTCCTACAAATTTCGAAACTGCAAGGATCGTCCCTAAAGTTTCGCCCGTGTGCATGTGTCGTCCCTAAAGTTTGGTCCGTGTGCATGTATCGTCCCTAAAGTTTGACCAATTTGGGACGATATATGCCCCAAAATGACGATATTTGCCCCAAAAGTTTGCCACATGGACGATTTTTGCAGTTTCAACAGTTCTGGGACGAAACATGCAAATTGGCCAAAGTTTAGGGACGATTTTTGCAATTCCCTCTATAATATGTGATCTTAACTTTTTATTGAAATAGCGTTCAAGTTAGTAATTATAGTAAGTATTGGCGCATCTAGTGAACATATGATGATAAAATTTTTGTTATATGTTCATATAAATGCATCGGAAGAAATTAAATGACACTTGATAAAATTGGAATTTGTCATATGATGCTACATTAAACAAATAATATACGTCTTACTAAATCTACATTCCATAATTGGTAATTAAAATTCCAACTTATTCACACAAGTTCTTTAGAAAAATCGCAAAATGCTGGAAACAAAAAAGTTCACAGATGTGCGAGAACAAAAAATAGTTTGGTAAAAGAAATTGCTATTTGCGAGTAAAGGTGGTATAGTTATTTTTACTATTTTCTCATATATATTCTAGGTGAACTTTATAACCTAGTACTGTAGTAATCAACTAATCATAATGGAACAACAAATTTAAAAGAAATTTGTTAACTATTTCTTTCGTCCAAAATTATAAGTACATATTAAAATTGTTTAAAAAATTGCTACTTACAATATTTTCATCAATCAAATATAATTTTTCGTCCAAAATCACGAGTGAGGATGACCCTCACGAGCAGGGTTGTCCTGTGATTTTAAAGACCCTGTGCTATCACGAATATTCAAGCCCCTTGAAAAACACGAAAGATTTACATATATTTGAAAATAAAAGTTCAAAAAATGTGAAATTCCCTCGAAAACTAAATAACAATGTTTAACATGTACGTTCCATTATATTACTCTGATAGTATTAGAATACATTTAATTTTTTTTTCCCTTTAAATAAAGAATGCTACTATTCTAGATTGCTAGGACAAGAGACGTGATGTTGTGTTATAACTCTTGTCATCCATGTTTGTCATTGACTTATCAGTATGAACACTTCTATGCCTCGAACAATTATATATATATGCATCAGTTCACTTTTTCACCATGTTCAAAATATGTATTTGATTGCATGTAAGTGTACAATTATATAAAAATGTCTTTGTTGATGTTGATATTCTAAACCATGGACCTAGAACTCAAAAAATATAGACCTATATTTACTCATCTTCGTTAGTAAGCATAAAAAAGCACCTTCGACAAGCGAAATGACTCATACTACAATTCTAAGACGATCGACATGTTGTCATATAACTCGTCATCCACATTTCTCATTAACTAATGATCATTACGAACAAGTTAATGCCCACTTATTGTATATTCTTCTTGCTCTATTTTTGCTATAAATAAGTGGCCTAAATGATAAAAGTTTAATACTTTGGCGGCCTCCCAATACATTTTTTTTTCCTATAAATATGTATCGCCTATTTTAAATAGTATTTTTTACCATGTTCACAACATATATTTTGTTTTTCTTATGAAAAGCCTTATTTTACGCACAATATTGCATCATTTAATATGAAAATATCTTTGTTGTTGGTAATATGATAACAAGTTATTTTCGAACTATCCATAACCATGGCCTTAAAACTCGGAAATTAGAGGACCTATATTCGATCATCATCATTATTACGCATAAATAAGCGCATTCAACGACGAATGGTACCATGCTAGATTGCTAGGACAATTGTCACATGTTGTTTTATAATTCTTGTCATCCATGTTCATCATTAACTTATCATTCTAAACACTTTTATATATGCTCATTAATGTAAGTTCTACTACTAATGATAGCAGTAACTTACTACCTAAGATGAATTAATGTCTACCTAGTACAAGCTGGCATCTTTAACATTGACTTATAAAGGAGATTTTTAGAAAGTCTTCTTTTACCTATTGTTTCTTACATTGGAAGATAAGGTTTTTAATGCTAATAACTTGTGTACTTGTGTTAACCAAAGTGGTTTGTTCACCCATATTAAAAGTTAAAACTTAAAAGTTTGTAAGATGTGCATTTGTAATATGGAGGTGATCTCGAGCACATGAGAAGAAGCATAAACTTTTGACACATAAATTTGCAACAACGTTATAAAAGAGCATATATGTATTGATGTATATATTACATAAGTATATACCACTCTAAGTTCAAGCGATAAATTAAACACGTAGAATAATAAAGACAATATAAAATTGCAACTGCAATATAGTCAAATAATCACATTTTGAATGTAACAAATTGAATGTAGTGTTCGCACTCGATTCATATCAAATAATCACATATTTACATGGTTAAAAGTGTGTAAGATAATTCATACTTGATTCACGGGTAATCAAATTGCATGTAAAAAATTTTACGCTTTTACATGTGAGCACATACTTAAGAGTGAAGATTATGGTGTATGTATCTCTCACGGATTTCAAACATTTGTTTCCATACGCATATATTCTAGTCTTTATGCACTCTTATGTCTTAACAATTGGCTTGTTCCTTAACCACATATTACATCCGTCCCAAAATTATTGTCCCCCGATAAAAAAATACACAGTTTAAAAAAAACATAATTAATACAACTTTCTCTTTCTTACTTTTTTGTCAAATGACAGATTTACCCTTAACCAATTAACTAACACTTCTTTAAAGTTTGTAATATTAATTTCAACTTAGGGTAATATAGTAAACTTGACCAAAATCTCATATCTATTTTTAGTATTAAACAATTAATTTGGGATGTATCAAAAAAGAAAGATGGACAATTAAATTGTGACGGAGAGAGTATAATATTAGTATAGAGGCAAAGGTGTTGGAACGACCAGCTGGATAACAAATCAAAATATGTTTTGATTGAAAAATCTCAATGAAATTTCACACCATATCATTATGTTGAACTAGTACATGTGATGTTGATCGAACTAGTACAAACTGATAAGAGTTACCCCAACCTCCAACTACTTAAAATAATTACATGCTTCCATTTATTAAAACTCATCCACATGCATATTCAATGTTGACTTGTAAGGGGACTTTCAAATGTCTTTTTTTATTAGTCTTTTTACGTTGGGTACCAATAACTTTGTGGTAACCACTTCAAGTGGTCAGTGGCGAAGCTAAAAAATTTTGAGTGGAAGGTCGGGATCTAAATTTTTTTTCCTAACGCTATTTTTTGAGTAATATGTTCGAGTCGGTGATTCGATTCGGGTCGGGTAAAAAATTAAATACTATTATTATAAAAAAAAAGTTTCAATCACTAAAAAACTAAACATTTGTCCAAGACAACTAAACATTAAAAAGGAGACAAACGGTTGGTACCTGGTTCGATTCATTGAAGAAATTAGAGTTCAGCCTTTCGACCTTTAATATAGAAAACAATAAGCCTTGTGTGTTGTTTGAGAATACTCTAACCAATTAGGGAATATACCAAACCAAGCAAATTTAAATCGACGAAGATTATTCTTTGGACCTCTAGGCTTATACTCATCAAGCTTAGGTTGATACACTCCTAATTTCTACAATTCTACTAAATCCCTAAATAAAAGACAAGTAAATGATAGATTTAAAGACAACAAACTTGACCAGAAGGGCCGCTGAGGTGGTGGTCGGACGTCGGCGGTGGTCAGTGGTGGTCGGCGAGACTGCAGGAAGGAGGGATTGTGGGAGGAGATGAGGGTCGAATAGGGGAGAGTTTGTAAGTTTGTTTCGGGTTTTTTTTTTTTTTTTTAATGGGCTAAGTAAATAAGTAATGGATTTTATTTTGGGATTTGGTTTACTAATGGATTTTAGTTTGGGCAGATGGGCTTATGTAAAATGTAATGGATCAAAATTTTATTGCTTAATGTATACAAAAAATTTCACAATTAAAATGAGGGGTCAAAACCGAATATACCGAAATTTTTCTACACGAAAACTATATACCCCTTACATTGCAAAAAAAATTTCGGGGGATCGGGCGCCCCTCCCCGCCCCTACATAGTTGCGCCTCTGCAAGTGGTTGTTCACTTCAAAGTTTTGTAATTTAGTTCGTGATACTGTATTTGTTTTTTTATCTACTAGATAACATTTAGTATGGTTTTGGAGTTAGGAACAAATGAGAAGAAAAATTAAAATGGAAAAGCTGAAAAAAAAAATCACAACAACACATTTCAGATGCATATACAAAAATAGATGTATCTCCCCTTAAAATTCTCCTACTTATATAAAATGTGTGATTATTAATACTTTTTATATTATATGACATGCACTTTTCTAATTACTTCCATAATCCTTTTATTTCTTCGTTCTTTCACAAAATGCTTCATCTCTTCCTCGTTCGGATGTTCGATTGCAGAAAACAGCCCAATCAAAAGTTGCAATTATCGATGAAGAATGCACAACA
The DNA here is from genome assembly GCA_030686995.1 of Artemisia argyi. Taxonomy (NCBI): domain Eukaryota; kingdom Viridiplantae; phylum Streptophyta; class Magnoliopsida; order Asterales; family Asteraceae; genus Artemisia; species Artemisia argyi. The sequence goes on from CM060709.1 coordinate 332,526,538, forward strand.
TATTCATAAAATAACCAGAAGAAGCTCAAACACCTTTAATATCACATGTGATATCATAGGTGATATCACCAAGTGATATCCATTGGGATATCACATGTGATATCAACTGTGATATCACCGGTGATAGCACATGTCATATCACAGGTTCCTCCATCACCAACACTTATTCAACAAATAGAAGGAAGCCGACACACTTATAATATTAAAAAATGTAAAGTAGTATAAACTTGGAAGTTATCAAAATGAATATCAACGGAGATATCTTTTGATTTTCATGTAGTAGGTTATAAGTTGTTGAAAATAGCAAAAAAAATGATATTCAAAACTCGTTTGATGTGTTTTGTTTATCTGATTGCTTCATATTAAAGTTGTATTAGTTGTAATTTTTTAAGTTGATAATTTAAAATGCTTCTTAGTTAAACTATATTATATGACATGCACATTTCTAGTTACTTCCATAATCCTTGTATTTCTTCGTTCTTTCACAAAATGCTTCATTTCTTCCTCATTCGGATGTTCAGTTGCAGAAAACAGCCCAATAAAATATTGCAATTATGGTTAAAGAAAGCACAACATATTCATAAAATAAACTGAAGAAGCTCAAACACCTATGATATCACAGGTTATATCACCGGTGATATCCTATGTGACATCACATGTGATATCAACTGTGATAGCACTTGGCATATCAACGGTGATAGGACCTGTCTTATCACAGGTTCCTCCATCACCACCAATAGATGAAACCCGACACACTTGTGATATTGCCAAAGCGTAAGAAAATAGACAAAAAAAGTATGAAAGCGTAAAAAACACGTATGCAAATGAACGAAAATGTATTAATAATAGATGAAAACGTATAAAAACAAACGAAAACGCAAGAAAATGGACAAAAATGGGCAAAATATGGACGAAAATGTATAAAGCGAAAAAACACGTCTGAAAACGAACGAAAACGTATGAAAAATGGACAAAAACAAAAGAAATAAGATGAAAACGGACGAAAACGTATGAAAACAGACGAAAACGAACTAAAACGTAAGAAAACATACGAAAACGTATGAAAACGGACGTAAATGGGTGCAAATGTAAGAAAACGGACGAAAACGTATGAAAATTGACAAATACATATGGAAACAGACGAAAACGTTTTAAAACAGACGGGAACATAAAAAACGGACAAAAACATAGAAAACGGACGAAAACGTATGAAAACGTGCAAAATGTCTGAAAACGGACGAAAACGTATATAAACATATGAAAACGGACGAAAACGTTTGAAAACGTATAAAAATGGACAAAAACAAACGAAAACGTTTGAAAAGAGACGAAAATGTGAACAACGGAAGAAAACGTATGAAAGCGGAAAAAAAGTGAATTAGAAAAAAAAAAGTGAATTATAGAAAAATAAAAATAAATGGAGTTGTAAAAAAATGAAGGAACGTCAATTGGTAAAAATAATAATAATAATAATAATAATAATAATAATAATAATAATAATAATAATAATAAATGAGAGTTATTTTACATACGAAACCATTTTTACATATCAAGAGATTTATCTCCATCATCTATCTAAAAAGAAATCAATGGTTAAGCGAAAATAATTACACAATCGCGACGAGCATTTAATTATCTTTTTATATACGGGCACTTTGATATACTTTCAAAAAAAAAATAAATAAATAAAAATAAAAATTGACGTTTTTTTTCGTGGCCGAAAAAATCACATGTGATTTTTTCGGCCACGAAAAAAAAATGAAAAAAAAAATTTTGTCGAAAATATATCAAAATGCCTATCCATATAAAGATAATTAAATGCTCGTCATAAATGTATTTTTTATTTTTTATTTTGGTTTAACGATTAACGGTTTGAAAGATATTAATGTTTAGAAAAAAATAATGAAAGTGGGTATTAAAAATTGTTGAGATTAATCTCATCCATTAGATCAAATAAAGATGTAGAGTGAAGATTAGTCCCTTGATATGTAAAAAAAGTTTAGTCCTCAAATGATCTTAAATCAAAAAAGAATAACTCGTCATCCATGTTCGTCATAAAAACTTATCATTAAGAACACGTTAATGCCCACTTATTTGTATACTCTTCTACTTATGTGTTGAACTTTGAATAATTATTTTCTCATAAAAAGATACATATGGATACATTTATGATATCACAAACACACAGGTAGAAGCAAACCACGTTAAGCAATAACAAAAATCTTAACATTAGAATTATGTTTGTCCCACATAGGCTAAAGAAGTACTCGTAAAACTTTGCGAGTTAATATATGATTGTGTATACAAGTTCTTTGTGTCTAGACTAATATTATGTTTTCCTTATTGCAAATCTTCCGGTTAAACTACAAAATTAATCGGAAGAGTTTGTCATTTCTAGAAAATAATATAAAATCTTAACTTTTTATTGAAAGAGTGTTTGAAGTTAGAATTGATAGTATTTATTGACGCCTCGAGTGAACATATGAATTTTTTTATTGAATGCCCACTTATTGTATATTCTTCTACTTATTCTTTGAACCTTGAATAATTCTCATATATATTTCACAAATACACAACAAGTAGAAGCAAACGAGGTTAGGCAATAAAAAAAATTGTTAACACTAGAAACATGTTTATCCCACGTAGGTTAAAAAACATAACTTTGCTAGTTAATATACCATGGCATATATGACTACTTCATGCCTAGATTACTATTATGTTTTTGTGCTAGGAAAATCTTCCTGCTAAATAAAAAAATTAGTGGGATATCTTGTCATAAAATAATATGTACTCTTTAACTTTTTATTGCAATAGCATTAGAAGTTACCAATGAACATATGATGATAATTTTTTGTCCTACGTTCATGTATATGAATCTATAAAAATGACACTTGAATTGGAATCAGTTGTACGATGCAACATTAAACTAGCATAATACCGCAATATTGTCTTACTAAATCTATGTTTTCTATTGAAATAGGGCATGTTTGGTCAAATTAGTTGGAGTTGTAGCTTAGATTGCATGATAAAAAGTCATTTTTAGGTCGGATACTGATATGATAACACCTAGTTATTTTCGAACTATCCATAACAACCATGGCCCTAAAACTCGAAAACTAGAGGACCTAAATTCGATTATCCTCATTATTATGCATAAATAGGCACATTCAACAACTGATAGACGAAGGCTACTATGCTAGATTGCTAGGACAATGAACATGATGTCGTTTTATAACTCTTTTCAACCATGCATGTTCATCATTGACTTATCATTAGAAACACTTTTATGCCTCGGAGAATCGTATATAGCAGTTTCAGTTTTTCACCGTGTTCAAAATATGTATTTGATTTTCTTATGAAAAACCATTTATGTAAGTGTACAATTATATCGAAATGTCTTTGTTAATATTGATAGCTAAACCATGTACCTATGCTAGGACAATGGAGATGTCAATTGTTTAATAACTCATCATCAATGTTCCTCATATTAACTTATCATTATAATGCCCACTTATTTTTTTCTACTTATGTTTTGAACTTTGAATAATTATTTTTTCGTAAAAAAATACATATGGATACATATATCATTTCACAAATACACAAGTAGAAGCAAACCAGGTTAAGCAATATCAAAAATCTTAACACAAGAAATATGTTTGTCCCATGTAGGCTTAAGAAATAAAAAGTTTGTTAGTTAATATACCATATTGTATACGAGTACTTCATGTCTAAATTAGTATTATGTTATCGTGTTTGGCAAATCCTCGGGCTAAACTAAAGAATTAGTGCGTGGAAATAGTCTAGCCGAGAAAATAATTTGTACTCTTAATTATGGAACGGTCCTTTATCACTAAGGGACCGTCAGCCATTTAAGGGACCGTCCCACAGACGTTCCTCTTTTTGTCCTGACGTGGTGAAAGTTTATCTGGTGAAAACTTTTACTGATTTGGGCTCGAAATATAGCTGTTACATAATTTGAAATTTGAATATATTTTCATAATAAAATATTTCTTTAAAAACACAAAAATAATTTTGTGAAAATGTTTTGTCATACATAAAAATGTAATGTTTTATGAAAATAAACTTTTTGATTACTCTACTAGTGTCGGTATTTAGTTTGTTCATACCTGAAGTTTTCACAATAGCCACCAACAATTTTTACAATGTTTTATATACGGAGATACATACGAAAGTTGTGTGTTCGTCAATTAAGTATCCTATTGTTGTGTGTGTGGGTACCTGCATGCTTGATCACACATATGGTTAAGTGTGTTTGATCATTTTGTATATGGAAGTAGTTCCTATATGCCTATTAAGCATATAATTGATTATGACATACTTTTATTTTTTCTTGATTACCAAGCTAACGTTTGCATGCAGGGATGGACACATAATTCTTAAAAGGGTGTTGCTTAAAAGAAATATTGGACAAACTAAAGTTATATCGTAAGAAATGAAAGTGGTAAAAAATTCCAGGGGTTGCACTTACCACAAAAATGACAGCTTTGATATCTTTTTGCACTTTGTGACAAAAAATCAAATGTAGCCCGTGCACCATCCAGCATACATGTGAGTCTGTCCATGTTTGCATGTAATAAAGGGTGCATTAAAATTTGGTGACCATTAAAGCGGGTGGTGGAAATGAATGGATACAATATATCATATATGTAGCTTTCTTTTATTATTATTAATAGCTATAAGTCTCGTGCGTATACGAGGTTTATACATGAATCAAATTTGTTTTAAAATTTTAGTCTAGTATATGGACATATAAAAATTTACTCATAAAAATTGTGATATATGTATAACTAATACCTTGTCCAGGATTTTTTTATTATGTATTAATATCTATTATAATAATATTTTGTAAAAAAATTTGTTGGTTGAAAATTTAACTTTATTTAACTGACATAAATGTTGAGGTTGAGGTTGATGTTGTTTAACTTTAATTATTCATAACGTGTTGTACAAAATATGCGAGTTTAGTAGCACATAATCAGCACGAATAGGATATATATCAGTACGACATTCATGGGATACCTCTCGTAGTGAGGGAAGTCCTCTTGATGAAATTAAAATATGCTCCGTAAAAATTGTTAGAAATGTTTTTCTGGATATCCATATATAAACTTTAAATAAGAATTTCATGAGTCGTTGTTATAAGTACAATAGCGTATATTTATTTTCATATCACGATAATCCGTGCTTACATTTGATATTCATATTCCAGTTAACAATAGTTTAGCCGTACTTAATATTCAAGTACGTGTACGCATAAATTAAACTTTTCAAATAAAATAACATGAGTCCTTATTTAACGTATATAGTAAAAAAAGATTTTAATGGATGAAAGTCTAAAACGAATATTAGTTTTAAAAAATATACGTATATTTACAAAATTTTATAATTTTAATAAATTAAAGTCTGACAATAATACTAATACTTCTGTAATTTTAAACAAAGTTCATCTTATAAAATAGGGGTATAAACTATAAGGGGTTATTTGTTATTTTTCTAAAGTTATTAGAAAATATAGAAACTTGTAATTTTACACTTAGTTCTATATAATTTTTGTAAAATTCAACCACTAAAGTTTTATTAATTACTTCTTCTTTTTTAAGTTTTTGTTTTCACAAATTTGACACAAATATTTTTATGTGTTTTTTTCTTAACCAAATTTCTTCACAAAATTTATTAAAATTTGACCAAAATCAATTCAATTTTGACTTTTTATTGACCAATCATGTTGCTTGATTGTAGCTACGTGACAAAATCGAACTCTCCTATTCATGAGAAGGGTTTTGCAAAAACACTCTGAAATGATGTAATTCTTTTATTATATAAAAGATTATTATTATTTTAACGGTTGGGTTATTATTGGTATATTTATTGTAGTTAGTGAGAGTCCACTCTCATATTCGTACAAGAGGAAACCATCATGGGGAGACTTGAACTCGAGACCTCTCGCATCAGGAAGAGCCGTTTGACCAACTCTCTAAGGCAGACTTTGGCTGTACATAGTTGTTTTTAGGAACATATAGTCGTCGTACACGGAATTAACTAGCATGAGATCATGTAACTCTTATATGCTACTCATAAAAAAGTAAACCTAATGACCTTTAAAATGAATAAAACATTGTCGTTTTACTAACGGGTGATTTTAGTGATTCAAACCAATGAAACTAGTGTTGTATTTGGACGTTTGGTTATGGTGAAATAGTCCACGACTTATCATCAAACCAATGAAATAGGCTTTCACTATACGTCTTACCTTGTTAATACTGAATACATCTTTTTGTTTGCTAACGATAGCGTTCATCAAGAAGTTAGCTTTTGTTTTGACATTTACAGTTTATCCATTTATTTTTAGTCTTCGTGATTTTATCCTTAAGCCTGCAAGAAAGTTTTAAAAACAAAGTGTATTTCGAACTAAAGAATCCCATTTCAGCAACAATATATAAATTCTATTTCTACAGTATTTAAATAATTTCAATACGTCTTTGTCATTCATAATACTTGATAACAGTTGTATGGGTCCTCAATCCATTCATTATTTCAAATTTATAACACTATATATATTGCCATGTAACATGTTCTTTTGATATATATCACATACCATAACGACAATCCTTATTAGAACAACTAGAAATTTTGTCCCGATATACACCAATGGATTTGGATAAAATACGTTGGCTTGGATGTTCCGACAACACCAACCCAACAACCCATCTTACAACCCATCTTACGACAACCCCAACAACCCATCTTACGACAACCGCAACAACCCATCTTATAACAACCCCAATAACCTATCTTACAACAACCCCAATAACAACCCATCTTATAACAACCCCAATAACTCACCTTACAACAACCCCAATAACCCATTTTACAACAAACCCAATAACAACCCATCTTGTAACAACCCCAATAACCCACCTTACAACAACCCCAATAACAACCCATGTTACAACAACCCCAACAACAACCCATGTTACAACAACCGCGACGACATCTTCAGCAACGACGACGACAACTTCAACAGCGGCAGCTTTAGCATCAACAAAAACAAATCAAGATTGTCAATGTCACCTAACAACTCACGGAGTATTGAAGCTATGTTAGAATATTTAATCAAGCAAAGGAAAGCAAGGCGATGTTTGTTATGGTCTATGTTGTGTGTTTCGTTTGCTTGTCAAGTTATTTCGTTTACTTGTCGAGTTGTGTTGTTTGCTTGTCTAGTTGTTTCGTTTGCTTGTCGAGTTGTTTCGTTTGATTTGGTTCGTTTGCTTGTCAAGTTGTTTCGTTTGAGTCTGTATGAAATGTATCTGGTTGAGAACTCTTGTGTGTTTTAAATGAAATGTTTGCCTTCTGTAACCACCCGTAATTTTCCAGACTGATTTCTAATACTATATTATATTTATTATTTCCTAAGTTTCACTTTTGGACTTTTTCGAACTTATTTGAATAAAAAACGAGAATGTATCTCGTGAAACGTGAAAACCGATACACAATGCGTATCGGCACAACCATAACTCGACAAACATTTTAAGATTATTTTTATACTATTTATTCGAAAATAGTCGTGTGAATACTCGTTCCTATTGGAAAACTCATTCTGAACGCAATGGCATTACTTTCGTGTCTTGAATCTACCATGTGATGGTCTAAATTACTGTTTCGGTGCTACACCATCGTCACCATCATTCAAGACTCAGGGAGGTCGTGATCCATTGAAGCATAGAGTCGCGTTAGGGTGCTGTGAAGCCGCCATCCCCACCGCCGTGTTTGTCGTCACCACCATCATCTCCCACCCTCCACCTCGTTCTCCTTTTGGGTATGACGCAAAGCCTAAACTCATTTTATTTATTTGTTTAATCTTTGGTTTAAAACCGATTAGATTTTGATTTATATATTTTCGTAGGTTAAAAATCGATTAAAAACCACTTTGATTCACTTTCGTGTGGTTTACATGGACAAAAATCGTGTTTATTTGATCTCCTTATGTCTTGGTCATCGGTTTGTGTCTCAGTTTGAGATTTGGAATTGCCTATTATAATAATTTCATGGCTCAGTAATGGTTGCACGAAAGCCATTTCACATTATGTTTGCTACAAATTGAATTGAGTTGTTTGTTTATGTTACATATGACATATATTTGATAGATGTTTAGTTCGGGGGATAAGACAACCATTTTAAAAGTTTCTAACATGTTTGATTTTTGTATGGATAAAAGGTTTGATTGACAATGACAAGAATCTAACGCTACACAAGACAAAAAATAAAATAAAATAAAAATAAACTATAGTTGTTGCATATCTATATTGGTTTATTTTAAACCGCACTTCCTATATAATAACATTTCTAGCTATAACTACTATGCATTTGTCTACAATCATGAATTCTAAGGCTACCCACAGTAAGGGGATTCAATCCCCTTACTTTTCCCTGCCACGTCAGCTTTCTCTCTCCAGCGACCTGCAGGCGATTCAGTGCCTCAGTAAGGGCGACCTAGTTCAATTTTTTTTTAACCAAAAAAAAAAAAAAAAAAAAAAAACATTTTTGTTCCAAACTGCTCTAAAAATCAAACGGTAGGATTTTTTTTTTTTTTTTTTTTTTTTTTTTTTTTTTCTTGTTGTTTACCTCTAAACGTTAGCTACAAACGGTCACATGGATCAAATTCCAAAAGCAAATGAAAATGCAATTCGATCGTACCTGCAACTTAATTCCCTTTTTTTCCTTACTCGACTGATTTGCCACACTAGGGTCGACCGAATGGGATCGATCGAATGAGTCGGTCGAATGGTCCTTCTGTGGCCAGCCTAAGTAATTTCTATTGGTCACCAATATATGTTAAAGACGTTTTTTTTTTTTTTTTTTTTTTTTTTTTTTTTCTCTCTCTCTCTCTCTCTCAATACCTTGCAGCGGAGTTGTCATATCAATATATTTTGACTTTGATGCAACGTAGCTGGTGCATGGAAACCGTGTCAACCCGAGAACACAAATTGTGGGGATTAATTTTCGATGATTATGGACCTAGTCTATGTTTGGCGAAAAGAGTAGTAGCATGAAGCAGTAGTGACAAGTAGTAGCACAACCAGAACCATGATGCAATAGTTGTTTGTTTTTATAAAGCGTTTGATAACATAATTGTATGGCTATTATTACTACGTGAAAACACTAGTTGCTAGAAAATTCTACTAAAAATTATTTTAATTTGAAGCGTTTAGAAAAATTAAAAATGCTACTAGTAGTTGCTTGTATGTACAAAACGTTACCATTTTAACTTTTATGGATTTGAATTTTGGAAGGTTAGCATGTTTATACGCAGACCTAAAATATAAATTCGTAAACCTTTCAAAACTGGTCTATTATGATTTTCCAAAAAAAATAAATATAAAACACCTCTATTTGAATCTCCTGTAGTCGTGCCGTGAATTTTCCTTATTTAACTATTTTATTATTATTATTATTATTATTATTATTATTATTATTATTATTATTATTATTTTTAAAGTTACCAGGGCACTAGACCTAATATTAGTTTATTACATTATGTTTGTTACACATGTCGAATAAAAATCATTTACATACATTGCATGCACAAAGCATATCCACTTGTAAATTTTATAAATACTATAGATGCAATGATTCCTTGAACTTTTGCCTTAAGTTGAGGTGTTGGACATCTAATGAAATAGGTTTTGGATAAAAAAGCAACTTCGACTAGCGAAATGAGTACTATGCTAGGACAATGGACATGTCAATTGTTTAATAACTCGTCATCCATGTTCGTCATAAAAATTTATTATTAAGAACACGTTAATGCCCATTTATTTGTATATTCGTCATTGTATATTCGTCATCCATGTTCGTCATAAAAATTTATCATCAAGAACACGTTAATGCCCATTTATTTGAATATTCGTCATCCATGTTCGTCATAAAAGCTTATCATTAAGAACACGTTAATGCCCACTTATTTGTATATTCGTCATCCATGTTCGTCATAAAAGCTAATCATTAAGAACACGTTAATGCCCACTTATTTGTATATTCTTCTACTTATGTTTTGAACTTTGAATAATTATTTTCTCATAAAATGATACATATGGATAAATTTATGATTTCACAAATACACAAGTAGAAGCAAACCATGTTAAGCAATAACAAAAATTTTAACACTAGAAATTTGTTTGTCCCAAATAGGCTAAAGAAGTACTCGTAAAACTTTATGAGTTAATATATCATTGTGTATACAAGTTCTTTGTGTCTAGACTAACATTATGTTTTCGTGATGGCAAATCTTCCGGTTAAACTACAAAATTAATCGGAAGAGTTTGTCATTTTTAGAAAATAATATAAAATCTTAACGTTTATTGAAATAGTGTTTGAAGTTAGAATTCATAGTATTTATTGACGCCTCGAGTTAACATATGAATTTTTTTTATTGTATGCCCACTTATTGTATATTCTTCTACTTATGCTTTGAACCTTGAATAATTCTCATATATATTTCACAAATACACAACAAGTAGAAGCAACCGAGTTTAGGCAATATAAAATTTTTTAACACTAGAAACATGTTTATCCCACATAGGTTAAAAAACATAAATTTGCTAGTAAATATACCATAGCATATATGAATACTTCGTGCCTAGATTACTATTATATTTTCGTGCTAGAAAAATCTTCCCGCTAAATAAAATAATTAGTGGGATATCTTGTCATAAAATAATATATACCCTTTAACTTTTTATTGAAATAGCATTAGAAGTTACCAATGAACATATGATGATAATTTTTTGTCCTACGTTCACGTATATGAATTTGTAAAAATGACACTTGAAATGGAATTAGTTGTACGATGCAACATTAAACTAACATAATACCGCAATAACGTCTTACTAAATCTATGTTTTCTATTGAGATATGGCATGTTTGGTCAAATTAGTTGGAGTTGTAGCTTAGATTCCATGATAAAAAGTCATTTTTAGGTCGGATACTAACATGATAACACCTAGTTATTTTCAAAATATCTTTGTCAATACTGATATGATAACGTACACTAGTTATTTTCGAACTATCCATAACAACCATGGCCCTAAAACTCGAAAACTAGAGGACCTAAATTCGATTATCCTCATTATTGTGCATAAACAGACACATTCAACAACTTCAACAACTGATAGACGAATGCTACTATGCTAGATTGCTAGGACAATGAACATGATGCCGTTTTATAACTCTTTTCAACCATGTTCATCATTGACTTATCATTAAAAACACTTTTTTGCCTCGTAGCAGTTTTAGTTTTTCACCATGTTCAAAATATGTATATATTTTTCAACGGCGATTTTATTAAGCAAAACTAGCAAGAAGCTAGAAATTTACAACGAAATAAAACTAGGATTTTTTAGCCACTCATTCCAACTAAATCTTGCTTTACATCTTGAGAAGTACAATGGAGCAAGAGAGAAAAACAAGAAATGAAAGGGAAAGTTGTTATTGATTGAATGAATTGTGTAACAGAATTACAAAGCTTATACTAGTTATGTTTCTATATTTACACAAGTAGTCCTCTAAGATATCAAAGTTACAATAGTAGTCCCCTAACTATTGTTGACTTGTACACTCCCCCTCAAGTTGAGAGTTACATACTCCCAACTTGTTCAGCAGTTTAGTATGCTGATCCACTGTTACTACTTTAGTGAATACATCAGCAAGCTGTGACTTGGTGCTGACATACGAAGGTTTGATAAGCCCATCCTTCATTTGATCTCTGACATAGCGACAATCCACTTCTATGTGCTTTGTTCTTGCATGGAAGACTGGATTAGCTGCTATGTATAAAGCTGCTTGATTATCACAAAACAAGTTTACTGGATGCAAATCTTTAATGCCAAGGTCCTTGAGCAAACTGACTAACCAAGTTATCTCACAACATGTAAGAGCCATAGCCCTGTACTCTGCTTCTGCAGATGATCTTGACACTACTGCTTGCTTCTTAGATTTCCATGACACTGGTGAATCTCCCAACAAAATACAATAACCTGTTGTTGATCTTCTTGTCATTGGACAGCTGGCCCAATCAGAGTCACAATAAGCTTTCAATTCAACTCCAGAATCTCTAGCCAACAATATACCTTGACCTGGTGCTTGTAACAAATACCTCAACAAATGCTTGACTGCTTGCATATGTACTGAGGTTGGAGATTGCATAAACTGGCTATGCAATTGTACTGTGTAACAAATATCTGGCCTTGTTACAGTCAAATAAATCAACTTACCAATGAACCTTCTATAAACTTCAGGATCTTGTAATGGTGACCCAATATCAGCCTGCAACTTCAAATTTGGGACCATAGGAAGTTTATAAGGTTTGCAGTTCATCACATCACCTTCTTTAAGCAACTCCAGGGTATACTTGTTCTGAGAAATGAATATTCCTTGAGATGATTTTGATACCTCCAGGCCAAGAAAATAACTCAACTCACCAAGATCTTTCATGTGAAATGCAGAACTCAACTGTGTCTTAAGCAATTGAATTTCTGAATCATCATTGCCTGTAATCAGCAAATCATCTACATATACCAGAATTGCTGTGAACTTTTGACCAACAGTTTTAACAAACAATGAATAGTCTGTCTTAGACTGAGTGAATCCAAAAGAGAGCAATGCTGATGAAAGTTTAGAAAACCACTGTCTTGGTGCTTATTTAAGACCATACAGTGATTTTTTCAACTTACATACTAAATTCTTTGGCAATGTAGACTCAGCTTTTGCAGACTCCCCCTTACCACAGTAACCCAAAGGAATTTTCATGTACACATCTTCTTCCAAATCCCCATGTAAGAATGCATTTGAAACATCCATTTGACATGTTTGCCAAACTTTTAAAGCAGCAACAGCCAAAAGAGATCTCACAGTTACCATTTTTGCCACAGGAGCAAATGTTTCTTGATAATCTACCCCATGTTGTTGTCTATTACCCTGTACCACCAACCTTGCCGTTTTTCTTTCCTCAGAACCATCTACTTTAAATTTTGTCTTAAAAATCCAATGACTACCAATAGCTGTCTTCCCAATTGGTAAAGTTGTAACTTCCCAAGTTTCATTTTCATCCAAAGCAGTCAATTCAGAATCTACAGCTTGTTTCCATCCTGGTTGTGTCATTGCTTCTTTGAAACTTGTTGGATCCTTTTGAGCCAAATGAGAAACTAAGAAAGCTTGAAATTCAGGAACAAGAGAAGTTTTGGACACTTGATTTGCTTTTGGAACATGATGCAAAACAAAATCCTTTAATTTTGCAGGTAAGGTAGTTTGTCTGGATGATTTTCTTGTAGGCATTTGAGATGAAACTTGTGGTTGGTTGACTTCTTATTGAACACTTTCAGGACTAGAAGAGGAAAATGGATTCTCAGAAGAAGATTCATTTTGAGGATCATTAGTGTTGTCAGGATTTATGTTTGGTAAAGGGAAATGATTTTGTACTTCCTCAGAATAATTGGTAGAAAATTGACAAGGCAATGTTGTTGGCAAAGGAGACAAAAATTGTTGCATACTTTCTGAATCAAAAGGGAAAATATGCTCATAAAAGGTAGCATCTCTTGACACAAATTCAGTTCTGTTTTGTAGATTGAAAAACTTATACCCTTTTTGATTGACAGGGTATCCTAAAAACACACATGGAACACCTCTTGGAGCAAACTTATCAGGGACTCTAGATGGATTACTCACCACAGCAAAGTAACCAAACACCTTTAAATGTGAGTAATCAGGCTTAGATTTGAGCAAAATTTCATAGGGTATTTTATTATTCAGAACTGATGATGGTAACCTATTTATGAGATAAGTAGCAGTGGTTACACAATCCCCCCAAAATCTCAAAGGTAAATGTGAATGAAACCTCAATGCTCTTGCAGTATCCAATATATGCCTATGTTTCCTTTCCACTCTACCATTTTGTTGTGGTCTATCCACACAAGATGTCTGATGTACAATACCTTGACTTTTCAAATAAGGCCCACATTCTCCTTTTACAATTTCTAAAGCATTATCAGACCTAATAACTTTCACAGTCTTGCCAAATTGTGTACTAACAAACTTAATAAAAGCCTTTAGAGCCACAAATGAGTCAGACTTATGAACTAGCAAATAGGTCCATGTTGCTCTACTACAGTCATCTACCACAGTCAAAAAATACCTAAACTTGCCATTTGTTGGTACCTTATATGGCCCCCAAACATCAATGTGTACCAAATCAAATATTTCAGTACTCTGTGACTCACTTAATGAATAAGGAAGCTTAGTAAACTTAGCCATTGGACATGACAAACAATCAACAGTATGAGATTTTGAAACAACAATAGGCAAATCATTCATATGCTTTAGTTTTGAATCTGATACATGTCCAAGTCTATGATGCCACAATGCATATGAACTATTATTCACACTACCTACAGCAGAAAGAGAAAACTTTTGCAAAGTTGCCTTAACTAATGAGTTGAACACCCTGTCCACTTTATCTGCTGGTAGGTTGACAAGATGATACAATCCTGACTTCTTTCTACCCAGTCCTGTCACCTTCTTGGTTGCCAAGTCCTGGACAACACAAAACTCAGGATAAAATGAAACAACACACTGATCATCTTCTGTAAGTTTAGGCACAGACAACAAACTAAACTTAAAAGAAGGCACTACTAGAACATCCTTTAGTAAAGTACCATTATTCAGCTTAAAATTTCCAACATGTGAAATAACTGATGTTTGGCCATTAGGTAATCTTATCTGTGGTTTAATTTTCAACTCATAAGGGTCTAAAATTTCATCATCCTCAGGGGTCATATGGTCAGTAGCACCTGTATCATAAATCCACCATTCTTTTAATTGAAGCAATTCTAATTGACTATGTAAACAAGCAATACCTGCTGCAAAATCATTAGCAAATTCAGTACCATCTTCTGCAGCCATTTTCATCTGAAAACTCTTTAGCAATTGCTCAAATTGTTGAGGTGTAAAACTCACATTCCCACTTTCCACATGTGCAACAGTCTTTTGACCCATTGTATTCTGAGATCTTCCCTGGCCATCTCTTGGCTTAAACTGCTTAGACACTTTATACTTTGGATGCCAAGTAGGATAACCAACTTTCTCCCAACATTTCTCTGGAGGATGCCATTTAAAACCACAAATAGAACACTTTTCTTGAAACTTTCCTCTGCTAAGCAATGCTGTAGATTCAATAGAAACAGATCCAAACAACTGTCTTTGAGACTCTTCTTGCTGCAACATTGAACAAGCATTCTCAACACTTGGCAGAGGCACAATCATCAGAATCTGACTTCTTTGATTACTATACTGATCATCAAGTCCATTCAAGAACTGGAACAACTCTGTTCTTCCTTCTGTTTGCTCAAAGCACTCAAGAACAAAGAAACTTCTTGTGATACAACAGAAATTACTGGCAAAACATTCACACTATCAAGTTCTTCCCAAACACATTTCATCTTAGTATAGTATTCACTTATTGAACCACCTGACTGAGTAATTTCATATGTATCTTTATTCAAGTTATATCTTCTTGATCCATCACTCAAAGCAAACCTCTTCTCCAATTGAGTCCAAATTTCACTAGCAGTTCCTATGAACATAATTAACTTAGCAATTGACTCATTTACAGACCCAATTAACCAAAAAATCACCATATTATTACAAGTATCCCACAACTCTGCAAGATTTGCATCAGTTGTGGATCTTGCAACAGTTCCCCTAACAAACCCTAATTTCCTTTTAGTAGAAAGTCCAATTTCAATAGCCCTGCGCCAAGCTCTGTAGTTTTGAGCACCATTAAGTTTCTCTTGCACAGTTAATGACCCTGGACCATCTGAGGGATGTAGGTACAACGGATTTTGAAACACAGCAGGTTCAGTCATGATGTTGGATCAAGAATCAAGAAATGAACAGCGAAAGCAATGAAACGAATGAAATGAAACAATCGCACACACTTAGACACACTTGTGTAACAATTTTAACGGTTTTAACGGTTAAAACTCCATTGTTACAGCTCTGATACCATGAGAAGTACAATGGAGCAAGAGAGAAAAACAAGAAATGAAAGGGAAAGTTGTTATTGATTGAATGAATTGTGTAACAGAATTACAAAGCTTATACTAGTTATGTTTCTATATTTACACAAGTAGTCCTCTAAGATATCAAAGTTACAATAGTAGTCCCTTAACTATTGTTGACTTGTACACATCTAGACTTAATCCACCAAAACGACCTAGTCACAATCTCATCAAAAATATTCGTTTTATAAGTAGACTCCTGTCCAAAAATTGTCATATTTCGCCAATTCCAAGTGTACCACCAAACTATGTAACAAATGCCTTCAAACACCTTTTTAGCTTTAGTTGGGAACCGAATAGATGTCATCCAAACGAGCCAGCCTTCGTAGGAATCAATGTCCATATACTCCAGTTCCCACCATCTGGTATATATGTATTTGATTTTCTTATGAAAAAACCACTTATGTAAGTGTACAATTATATCGAAATGTTTTTGTTAATATTGATAGCTAAACCGTGTACCTAAGACTTGAAAACTATAGGACCCATATTTGCTCATCTTCGATAGTAAGCATAAAAAAGTACATTCGACTAGTGAAATGAGTCATGCTACTATGCTAGGACAATGTCAATTGTTTAATAACTCATCATCCATGTTCGTCATATTAACTTATCATTACAAACGCCTTAATGCCCACTTATTTGTAGACTCTTCTACTTATGTTTTGAACTTTGAATAATTATTTTCTTATAAAAAGATACATATGGATACATATATGATTTCACAAATACACAAAAAGAAGCAAACGAGGTTAAGCAATATCAAAAATCTTACAAATCCTCTAGCTAGTTAACATACCATAGTGTATATGAGTACTTTGTGTCTAGATTAGTATTATGTTATCGTGTTTGGAAAATCCTCTAGCTAAACTAAAGAACTAGTCTGGGGTAATTGTCTAGCCGAGAAAATAATATGGACACTTAACTTTATATTAATGAGGTGTTTGAAGTTAGCAATTTTAGTAAGTGTTGACGCCTTTAGTGAACATATGATGATAAATTTTTGTCCTACGATCATATATCTGAATCAGTAGAAATAAAATGACAATTGATAAAATTGGAATCAGTTATATGATGCTACATTAAATAAATACTACTACACATCTTACTAAATTTATACTCATAAGTTGGTAATAAAAATTTCCAGCTTACTCTATACTTCATAAGTAGATCTTACTTATCTCTATTCTAACATCGTTTACTATGTTCGTTGTCAAAAAATAAAAAATGATCAAGATCAACAACCACAATGGGCTAATAATAGCAGGTCTTATTTATAAGAAAATGGACTTATAGAGCTCCAAGATCAAGATCAACAACTACATCGTTTTGTAACTCTTGTCATCCATGTTCGTCCTTAACTTATCATTATGAACAGTTGAACATTTTGATGCCGATTATTGTAAGCTAATGATTCAAACCGTGAATGATCATTATATATATAGCAGTCTTAGTTTTTCATCATGTTCACCATATATATTTGATATATCGTTAAGAGAAGTGCACTGTATCTAATGTCTTTGTTGATGTTGATATACTAAACCATATATGGACTTAAAACTCGAAAACTATAGGACCTATATTTACTCATCTTCATTAGTAAGCATCGAAAAGCATGTCTGACAAGCGAAATGGCTCATGCTACAATTCTAAGACGATCGGCATGTTGTCTTATAACTCGTCATCCACGTTTGTCATTAACTAATTATCATTACGAAAGCTAATGCCCACTTATTGTGTATTCTTCAACTTATGTTTTGTACCTCAAATAATTCTGGTATATATTCACAAATACACAAGTACGAGTTGAAGCAAACGATCGAGGTTATGCAATGTCAAATAAATTAAACACTAGAAACATGTTTGTCCCACATAGGCTAAAGATATAAAACTTTGCTAGTTTATATACCATAGTGTACACAAATACTTTGAGTATAGGTATGTATTATACCTTCATGCTTGGCAAATCCTACCGCTTAATGAAAGAATTAGTAGTAGCTGTTTGTTAATGTGAAGAAATAATATATACCCTTTGTGCTTTTTGTTGAAATAGCGTTTGAAGTTACCGGTTATCGTAACCATTTGCGCCACTAGTGAACATATGATGGCAATTTTTTGTTCTACGTTCATGTACATGAATCGGTAGAAACTAAATGACATTTGGTAAGACTGGAATAAGTTATATGATACTACATTAAACAAATAGTATACGTCTTACTAACTCTATACTCCGTAAGTTGGTAGCTAAAATTTACAACTTATTCTTAGTTTCAAAAATACTACCATCGCGTTTGATATTCATAATTTTTAGGGGGTTGGTTATACATACCCCTAAATGGATATCGGCACCTTATCTTTATTTGATATTTATTTATTTATTTATTTTTAATATTTTTGTAATTTGTAATTTTGTTTTTGTTATAATACAAAATAAAAAACATAAAGTTGATAAGTCAAAAGTATTAACAGACAAAAAATACAAAACATATACGGTTAAAAACTGTCAAAACTGTCTTTTTGTATGCACAACACCCATTTTTTATTCCGTTTAACTACATATCGATCTTTATCTTCCAAATATTATTTTGGGGGCTTCATATATAAGCTCAATCAACTTTGACAATTATTTTCAAACTATTCATAACAACCATGGCCCTAGGACTCGAAAACTAGAGGACCTATATTCGATCATGTTCATTATGAAGCATAAATTAGCACATTTAACAACCGATAGACGAATGCTACTATGCTAGATTGCTAGGACAAAGTCATTTTCATTATGAAGCATCTTGTCTCCCATGTTCGTCATTATCTTATCAATATGAAAACTTTGATGCCGATTATTGTAAGCTAATGATTCGAACCCTGAATGATCATATATACCAGTTTCAGTTTTTCAACATGCTCACGATATGTATTCGATATATCCTTAAGAAAAAAACCTTGTATTTAAGTGCTCTGTATCCGGGGTCGAACCCATGTGGGAGTCGCGTGTGACGCGAGCCACAACTGATTTTAGGTCACGAAATGTAAATTTTTATTAAATATGATTTTTTTTCTTTTTTGCATGTGCAACCTTCAATTATACATAATATATTATTTATTTGGCAGTTTTAGTACTCGTAATCATCATAAAAAAAAAATAGAAAAGAAAAAAAAATTGTGCAACACTCTATCAAAAATCTTGAATCGCTCTCAGACTGTATCGAGTGTCTTTGTTGATGGTTGATGTGCTATACCACGGACCTAAGACTCGAAAACTAGATGGAGGGCCTATATTTGCTCAACTTCATTAGTAGGCATAATAAAACACATGCGACTAGCGAAATGACTCACGCTACGATGCTAGGACAATGGACATGTCAATTGTTTAGTAACTCATCATCCATGTTTGTCATATTAAGGCATCTTTCTAAACACTTTGATGCCCACTTATTGTATATTTAGTAACTCATTTTGTCATATTGAGGCATCTTTCTAAACACTTTGATGCCCACTTATTGTATATTCTTCTACTTATGTTTTGAACTTTGAATAATCATTTTCTCGTGAAAAGATAAATATGGGTACATATATGATTTCACTAATTCACAGCCACGAGTAGAAGCAAACGAGGTTAGGCAATATCAAAAACATTTAGCACTACCAACATGTTTGTCCCACATAGGCTAATGAAATAAAATTTTGCTAGTTAATATAACATAGCGCATATGAGTACTACATGTCAAGATTAGTATTATGTTTTCGTGGTTGGCAAATCTTACCGTTAAATGAAAGAATAAGTGGTTTGAATCTGTCAATCGCAAAAAATAATACGAATTCTTAAATTTTTATTATTGAAGTAGTGTTAATATATGAATTCTTAACTTTTTATTGAAGTAGTGTTTGAAGGTTGAATTAACGGTATTTATTGACGCCTCGAGTAGACATATGAAGATAAAATTTTGTTCTATTTTAATTTCTACTGTATATAAAGCACTTAGACTTTTTGTTTACGTAAAGTAGGTAAAGGTGATTACGAGATGCTTGGGATGGTTTCATTGTTTGATTTCCCGTGTAGAACCATAAGGACCGAAAGGAATGATTAAGACTCAAAAAGCTTGGGTAACACTCCAACAAACAATTATGTGTGTTTACTCTGTGAAACAGTGTGTGTAAAATATGAAAGAGAATGACCCCTTTGCATGTGTGGGATGCTCCTTATTTATTGAGGAGCATCTAAGGTTTATGGGTTAAACCCGTTAGGGAGATCAACGGCTAACGATGAGCCAGGTGTTGATCATCTTATAGGAAGACAAGGATGACAGGTGACTTCCCTACATGGCTTCGTACGGTTCGTACATGGTCCTGGCCATCTCATTTGTTTCCAATCTTGTGTCTCCTATTGTCATATGTCAAATTCGTATATCTTAACCGTTAATGACATTTAGGAGATAGTTGTCCTATTCGTTTATGTTACACGGCTTGAGAGGACTTCATAGGCCATACGAGGCGGCCTCAGGACGTTTGTTCTTTGTTCTGGGTTTTATCAAAGATGTTGATAGTGGGCCTAGCTAATTCTGGTGTGTGATTAGTGGGTCTTATCAAAGATGTTGTAATTGTGTTAAGAAATACAAAAAACTTAACCATTATTTTACCGTTTTGTCACTAAGAAGAAACTATTGTTTGTCTTTAAATAGTTATCGACTAAAACAACAATAACAAACGATCAAAAATGTCTTTTTTAACATGTTCGCAACATATAATTTGTTTTTATTATACAAATATCTTGATTACGCACAATATTGCATCATTTCTTATGCAAATGTCTTTGTTGATATTGATATGATAACACCTAGTTATTTTCGAACTATCCATAAAAACCATGCATGACCTTAAAACTCAAAAACTAGAGGACCTATATTCGATCATTCCGTTATTACGCCTAAATACGCACATTCAACAACCGCTAGACGAATGCTACTATGCTAGATTGCTAGGACAATTGACATGTTGTTTATAACGACTCTTGT
This sequence comes from Artemisia argyi, assembly GCA_030686995.1. Lineage (NCBI taxonomy): Eukaryota > Viridiplantae > Streptophyta > Magnoliopsida > Asterales > Asteraceae > Artemisia > Artemisia argyi. Next base: position 332,547,680 of record CM060709.1, read on the forward strand.
CATCCATGTTCGTCATTGACTTATCATTATGAACACTTCTATGCCTCGAACAATCGTATATAGCAGTTTCAGTTTTTCACCACGTTCAAAATATGTATTTGATTTTCTTATGAAAAAACCAAGTATGTAAGTGTATAGTTAAATGTCTTTGTTGATGTTAATATGCTAAACCATGGACCTAAGACTAGCAAACTAGAGGACTTATATTTGCTCATCTTCATTAGTAAGCAAAAAAAGCACATTTGAGTAGGCAAATGAGTCATGCTACTATTGTAGGACAATGGACATGTCAATTGTTTAATAACCCGTCATCAATGCCCACTTATTGTATATTATTCTACTTATGTTTTGAACTTTGAACTTATTTTCTCGTAAAAAAGAAGGATACATTATTATTTCACAAATACACAGCTACGAGTGGAAGCAAACGAGGACAGGCAATACCAAAAACATTAACACCAGAAACATGTTTGTCCCACATATACTAAAGAGACAAAACTTTGCTAGTTAATATACCATTACATATATGAGTACTTCGTGTCTAGATTAATATTATATTTTCGTGCTTGCTAAATCCTCGGGTAATGAAAGAATTTGTCGAAGGATGATGTGAATACGATAAAATAATATGTAATCTTAACTTTTTTTATTTGTCAATGATTTAAGTGTTATCACTTATTGTAATTGTAATTTACTTGAAATCAAAGGCTTAGTTATATTTGTTGGTGATTTTAGTGTCATCACTTATATTTTGTGAAGTGATTTACTTGAGATCAAGGGCTTAATCAGGTATAGCTTATAGTCGAGTCAGGAGATGCGGAGTGCGCACTCATTCTAGCTAGCTTGATGCCATCATAACTAAGTGCAAGGGGTTTTTAGTTTGAATAGAAAATATGGAGTATTGTTGGAACATGATTAGATCATAATCATATTTTACGCGTAGATAATCATATGATGATGTTGGACATGATTTAAGCACATAATCACTATTTTTTACTAGATAATCATCTGATTATACCTGCAGATTTAATTATTATCTCATCAAAATCATCGTTTTTGGCTTGATTATGCCTACAAATTCTATGATTGTTACATTGGGCTTAATGATTGTTTTGTGCTTGCTTAGGCTTTACTAAGCCTTACGGCACTTGGGCTCTTCTTGATTAAAATCTCAATATTTTAATTTTTAGGTTTAATAACCAAAAGACACAACTTTTGTTTTTCAAGAGCTGGGCTTTATTATTATTATTATTATTATTATTATTATTATTATTATTATTATTATTATTATTTGCTTTAAATAGATCGCCTAAAACACTAGTCATAAATAGCATTTTTACCATGTTCACAACATGCATTCTGTTTTTCTTAAACCTTGCTTACGTACAGTATTGCACCATTTTATATGCAAATGTCTTTGTTGATACTGATATGATAACACCTAGTTATTTTCGAACTATCCGTAACCGAACCTGAACCCGAACCCGAATAAGGATACTCGGGTCGGACCCGAACCCGAATAAGGATACTCAGGTCGGGTTACTCGGTCAATCGGGTCAACCCGACTAACCCGATTACGAACTAGGGTCGGGTATCGGGTTCAAAATACTTGCTTATTCGGGTTCGGGTCAACCCGACTAACCCGAGGTTTATTTTATTTTATTATTTTTTTTTTGTTTTTTTTTGTGGCGGTGTGCGTATGTACTTAACTTTTATTTATTATAGGCCCAACCAAATACCATTTGAATAAGTGTGAAAACTGAAATTGTGAAATGCAGTCATCGTGTTATATTCGGTTATATATCTTTCGGACCTCAACCAAATACCATTTGAATAAGCTTAAAAATAAAATTTAATTGATTAAACTGTCACTAAAATTAGTTTTTGTGTACACTTAAAAATAGCATGTCATATAGTAATATCCAAACATAAGTCAACAGAATGATCATACAACTATTAGGCATATCAACCGATACTAAAACAATATATTAATGATCCAATAAGATTCATCTTGTTCATGGTTTACATCTTTTATGCCTATACTAAATAGAATGTTCTTCTAATTCCTTGTACGTAACGTATGATTCTCTTGTGAATGGCTAAGAGAAATTTATTGATACGAAATGCCAAACTTGTTGAGAGGCCAGGAACAAAGAAACGTATGCAAATATAATTTGCTCTATATGAAAACTCTACTCATTGTAAGTTACAATATGGTTCAATATAAGTTCTTAAGAATGCTATTTAAGAAATTAGATTTTGGGATTATATAAATGGCACAGACCCGAACCCGACTTGACCCGACCCGATTTGACCTGAACCCGACTAACCCGAGTTCAAATAGGGTCGGGTTCGGGTATGTTTTTTTAGGCGTGACCCGACTTCGACTCGACCCGTGTGACCCCAACCTGACCCGAATGACACCCCTGATTGTAAGTTCTACTACTAATGATAGCAGTACGATGTTCTATTTGATATATACTTAAGAAAAAACATTGTATGTAAGTGCACTGTAACGAATGTCATAGTTAATGTTGATATGGTAAACCATGGAACACGTTAATGCCCACTTATTTGTATATTCTTCTACTTATATTTTGAACTTTGAATAATTATTTTATCGTAAAAAAATACATATGGACAAAATACACAAGTAGAAGCTAACGAGGTTAAGCAATATCAAAAATCTTAACACTAGAAATATGTCTGTCCCACATAGGCTAAAGAAATAAAACTTTGCTAGTTAATATACCATAGTGTATATAAGTACCTCGTGTCTAGATTAGTATTATGTTATAGTGTTTGGCAAATCCTCAGGCTAAACTAAAAAATTAGTCTGAGGAACGGTTCGATGCTAGAAAATAATATGTATTCTTAACTTTTTATTGAAATAGCATTAGAAGTTAGAAATTATAATAACTATTGGTGCCGCTAACGAACATAAGATGATAATATTTTGTCCTACGTTCATATATATATATATGAATCGGTAAAATGATACTTGATAAAATTGGAATCAGATATATAATGCTGCATTAAATAAATACTATTACACATCTCTATTCTAATATCGTTTACCACGTTCGTTGTCCAAAATGATCAAGATCAACAAGCATAATGGGCTAATAGCAGGTCTTATTTATAAGAAAATGGACCAAAATATATCGTCACTTTCCATAATTGTTTTCCAACATCTACTCCATATTTATCGTATCACAACAATTAGACTCGATTACATTAACAATGTGTTAAAAAAAAGTTATACAACCAAATCGAAATTGTAAAAAATGAATCCATCATATATAATTGGTTAGTGAAACTTTTCTTCCTTTGATTTCAGAGCTTTTTATCATATTAAAAAACATAGAATTAGAGGGTCATGTGGTGTTACGGGACACTGCTAAAATTTTGATTCGTAATACTAATTTTCGTAAAAAATATATTGAATATTTTAAAAGGTGCATGGTCCAAATGCATTATATTTATAGTTATTGCTTATTGAGCCTATCAATAAGTAAATAATAAATTTAGTTTTCTACTAAATTCTGTTATTTTAATCAAAAATTGTATTTTTTGCTAATTCTCTTTTTCATATTACAGTTTAAAAAATTATGCAACCAATCATATTCCCCTCTTAAAAAAGAAAGAGAGTAGTGAAGTTGGTGAATAGAAACTTGATTATTGTAATACAAAAGTAGTTACGTTTTGTCTATTTAGGTTGATAAACATTTTATGCATAAAATATCCCAATTTCTTTTCTTTAAATGGACACTTGAACAACGAAAGCTAGTTATCTATACTACCTATAAAGCAAAAATGGTCAAAGGTGAAAGTGGAAAAGTCAAGAAAAGTGCAATGTGAAATGTTGAAAAATGTATATAAGGAAATTATGAAATGTAATTAATACTCTTATTAAAACACCCCATTACTTAAAAGTACAATGATTTATACACATTGTACAACCAATTAAAACAATTAATACAAATCACAAACCGGGTTGACCCGGGACGCTTCAAACCCAACGGGTTGAACCGGTTTAATTTGACCCGTTTTTGACCTGTAACAACCCGCATTTTCAGGACATTTCTCCTATTCACTATTCATCAATTACTATTCACCGGTCACTATTCACCGGTCACTATTCATCATTTTACTATTCATCGTTTTCGGAGTCAGTTTGTGATTCCGAGAAGCGTTCAAAAATTTTACTATTCATGTGACACTATTCATTTCCGGAGGGAAATCACTATTCACGATTGCCGTTCATTTCATCGTAAACTGAGTTTACGGGTCTTCCAATTCGCGTAACCAATGTGGTTTGGCTGCAAATTCATGCATCCTTCATTTATGACATTTCATATAGACTGGAGTAGTCTATATATATCATCAGTAACATCATCAGTACTTTAGGCCCTACACGGATATGCATTATTTCTATATACGTATGTTTAATTTGTAATTAACGTTACCACTCAGTTTTTACTACGAACGTATACCCAATACTCCCGACTACGATCCTAATATATTTTCATACTCATTATAATGATATAAAAATTATATTATTAATTTACCCGGTGTTTTGAAATCAATTACTATATTTCACGGTCGGAGCTTATAACTCCGTCGGTTTGCGAAATTTCAACACGATAATTATTTTAACACCCGATTATCATCAGGAATAATATTTTACAACTTTTACAACTTCGTCATATTTTATTTTATCGCGTCATAATTTATTTTTAGTTAACCCGGTACCCGGTACACCTTAAAACTAATTTTTAACACATTATACCAATAAATACCCAACAATTTCTTACAATCCCCATCCTTTTCTCTTACACTACCCATGCCTCATTCCCCTAAATTGTGGATCTTGTCCAAGATATTTTGGCTCACTTGCTATATATATATATATATATATATATATATATATATATATATATATATATATATATATATATATATATATATATATATATACATCTACACTTCAATCTTTCATTTTACACTAAACAAACTAGCAAAAATTCTCTCTTTCTCTCCTCTCTTCACATAATCGGCCACCACCAAGAACACCAAGAAGAGATCATAAACTTTTCAAGATCAAGTGCTTAAACAAGTTCTAGTAGTGATCTAGCTTAGGTTTTGAAATAAAAACCTCAAGATTATTAAGTTTTCTTGCTCAAAAACTCATCAAACCTTCAAGTAAGTTACCAACAATCTTTCTTACTCATTTAAACATCTACTTCATATATTTTCTTGATCTAGTAACAAAAACATGCAAATATACTATGATCCATACCACTTATTGTTTATTTTTGTTTATAAACATAGATCTACAATTTTTACTAGCAATCTCATTAGATCTACTAAGATTGGTGATGTCTAGGAACCCATGACACCCTAAGAAGGTGTATGGTAGGATTGGGTACTTGTGGAGTTGATTTGAGATAGTTTGGGTAAGATCTAAACAAGCCTTGAACTAGAAAAGTTGATTTTTACCAACTATATAAAGGTTCTGTCCATTTTTGTAAAATCTGGAAAGATCAGTGGGTTTTGGGTAACTTTGGACCAAAGATTTAGAAAATACATTCCGAAACGAAGCCGTGGGCGAAAACGGGGATAAAATCCGAGTTACGACGGAAAAGATATGCTATTTTCAATATTAACGACGAAAACTATTTTTCTGAAAAAGTACTTGCTGTCCAACGATTTTCATGGACTGTTTCGAGGCCTAAAACTTGATCTAGCCATCCCGACTTATCAAAAATATATTAGTATACTTGATTACCTTCGCGGGGATATAAAGAACATAGAAAACGGGCTTATAACGAAAAAGATACAAGTGTTTGAAATCCGACGATATATATATATTTCCATCAGCTTTTCTATTACAATTTTTGCCGCAAAGCTGTCTTTGCGAGACACCACTTTCACGGCTGTTTTTCTTTATGATCGGATTAGTTTGAGTCCGAGCCGTAGTTAAGTAAAATCAAGTATTCCTCGCCTACTTTTCAAATCAATTGGCCGTTCGTCGAATAGACTTATAACGAATAAACTACGACCTCATCTATATACCCGATAAACCATATATATTTTGACAGCTTTTACTATAATGAAATTTTCTAAGTGTTGAACATAATACTTTCAAGTAACAACAATAAGAGTCGATTTTCTCATCGATCGAGACCCGTATCGCCAAAAGTTAAATGACACGACTTCAAGATATTGTTACAAGGTTTTCAAAAACGCCGAGTTTCATCACTAACCCTTAACGTACAATATTTCGCGACGTGTTTTGCGAGGCCATTTTGGGCATATTTTCAAGTAATGAAAATGTTATATTTTGCGACGAAAACCTTATATTTGCCGATAGATCACCAAACAAGGATCGTGGAGTACCGTTTCAACCTATTTCCATGAAAAGTGGTTATTAACCTAACGAGACGTCAAAAATGTATTTGTCGACGATATACGTTATTTTCAAAACTAATGAGTGGTATCGATAACATACGTATTTGCATGTGTAGCATCATTTCATTTCTTACATTAGACTATCCTTCATATTAGGTTGCGATTAGAGATCGTGCCTCATTTCGTGTACTCATTGTTGTCATCATAGCTATCGCACCAGGTGAGTTCATAACCTCTACTTTTACTTGTTTTACAACAGTTTTGGGGGAAGATACATGCTCCTTACTATTTAAATTCAATGCTTGTTTTACTTGAACGCGATTCATGTTCCCAAACATTACTGGATGGTTGAAATACTTGATTTGATTACTTGAATACATTATGAATTACTTATTCCATCCTTGATTACTTTCTTATGAACACAAGTTCTTGCTTTTGCGGACATAAATACAAAACTGTTACATTGCCTGAGTTACCTATTACTGCCACTGAAGTCCCCTTTATCATGAACCGTTAATTACATGCGTGTGAGCGCGAATGCTGTGGATAGATCTATTTGGGTTGACACCCCGTCCGAGTTGGTCGCGCCAACCTGTTAAACGGACGCATATCATTCGGATTACTTCCGAGTGTCTGGCAAACACTTACTTGGGGCATTTTATGCTTGATTGCATACGATTACGTCGAGCTTCGGGGTCATGAGCTTTAGGCACTGTATACCTTATTTTTAGCTGTGACATTGTATTTGTTATATTGTCTTGCTACTGAAAATCTCGTGTTCCGCAATTGACTTGTTTACATAAACCAATTCATATTTGGCAGTGGGTCTTAAACACACAGGTTACAAGTCTCTTATGGCGGGACTTGCAACTGAGTGGATTTACGATGCCTTTGCTGGGAAATACTTGATTTCTGGAAACACTTGTTTACGGGAAATACTTGTTTACTTAAAACTATGAACTCACCAGCTTTATGCTGACGTTTTAGCATGTATTTTCAGGTTTTAAGCAATGACACGCTACTGGAGGTTTTGGCAGGGCATGGCATGGTCATAGAAGACTCTGATATTCTTATGGGGACCGTTTTAAACTATTTTAAAGGCCTACTTCCGCACTACTTTTAAAAATGTAAATTCAACATTTTGATTTAGTTATTTTATTCTAAATGATTCAAGTGAAAACCCGTTTTGAACCTGTGTTGTAATACCAATTGAGTTACACCCCAGCTGCTTGTATGCTTCCGCTGGACCCGATTCTGGGGGTGTGACATGACCCAACCTATCAAGTTGACCCGGTTTAAATCGACCAAATTTTTGACCGGAACAGTTTAACCGGTTGAACCACCCGGGTCGAACCAGGTTTCAAAACATATCTAGCAAATTAAATACAACCAATTAAAACAATTAATACAAATCACAAACAGGGTTGGCCCGGGACGCTTCAAACCCGACGGGTTGGATTGGTTTAATTTGACCCATTTTCGACCCAACCTAGCAAATTGACCCGGTTTAAATCAACCAATTTTTCGACCGGAACGGTTCAACCGGTTGAACCACCCGGGTCGAACCGGGTTTCAAAACATATCTACCAAATTAAATATAACAAATTAAATCAATTAATACAGATCACAAACCGGGTTGACCCGGGACGCTTCAAACCCGAAGGGTTGAACCGGTTTAATTTGACCCGTTTTTGACCCAACCTAGCAAGTTGACCCGGTTTAAATCGACCAATTTTTCGACCGGAACGGTTCAACCGGTTGAACCACCCGGGTCGAACCGGGTTTCAAAACATTATGTTTAATTCTCAAATTTTCAAACTTTTATTATTTTTCATTTATAACCTATAAACTTTTTTTTATCAATAAACTATTTGTCGCTATAATATCCCGTTGCTATGCACGGGTACTCGTCTAGTTATTCATAAAAAAGATGACTCGTTTCTAAAGTTGATAATCATATATATTAATTTACTTGATTCAAATCAATGATAATTAACCACATGGTCATTTGTTTTAATTGAAGAATAAAATCATAACATGGTGATTTATGTTTTCCTATAAATCAAAAAATGATCTAAAATATATTTTACGGTTTATATGTTGTTTCCTTAGAAATGGTAACAAGGCTTGTTACAATTTAAACACATTGTATATGTGTTTAGATTTTGATCAAATATACTTTAAATAATTATAAAAATGTACGCAATATTATCTTCTAAGCAATATGTGAAATGTGTCATGCTCTTATTTGCATGAACCCAAGTTTGGTACTTTCTTTATTATAGTAAGTAATTATGCATCTTTCGAAGGGTGGCTTGGGGATCGGGAGTTTGTAAGCTTTTAATCTAGCTCTCCTTCAAAAACGGCGTTGACGTTTTCTTCATAACCCCGACTCTTTTTGGGTTCGAGTGATCTCAGTAATTCATGGAGATGAAGTTGGTCTTGACTTGAAAGGATGCAACAGTAGAGGTATTTGGTCCTCTGATATTTCCTCTTATTCTAATTTGCATGCTCATGATATTATTCCGACTTATTCTTTGTATTGTAAAGTGGGTGATGGTACGTCCATTGGTTTTCGGAAAGATAACTGGGATGGAAATGGGCCTTTATGTTTTAGATATAACAAATTATATCACTTGGACTCTAATGCTAATTGTATGCTTGCGGATCGATTTTCCAACGAGGCTTGGTTTTGGAATTGGAATAGAAAAAGTATAGGTAGTAGTCGAAATATGGCAGCTCTTGAAGTTATAATTTCGGAGTTAGGGCACATTTCTTTGAACAACCGTCCTGATGCTTCGTCTTGAAAAATATCGGTTGATGATAGCTTCTGTGATCAAGCCACGAGATCACACATTGATAATTGCTTGCTTCCATCATTATGTCCTACTACTAGATGGTCCAAACATTTACCTCGCAATGTAAATGTTTTCATTTGGTGGCTCATTTTGGGTAAGCTTCCGAATCGTCTAAATTCAACTTTGCGGGGGCTTGATATTTCTTCTATTGCTTGTCCATCCAGCAACTTTGGTATGTAATCTAATAATCAAGTAGTCTTCGAATGTGATTTGGCTAGTAACATTTGGCGGCTTGTTCGAGTGTGGCCCGACATGAATATGCCTTCATTTTCCTCCTGCTCCGAGTGGTTACAGTGGTTTGAGAATTAGAGAGCTTCTAAAGACCGTGTGTATGTCATCTCTGCGGCTTCTTTGTGGGTCCTATGGCGGTATCGAAATAGCATTATTTTTAAAGATCATCCTATGAGGAGAAGTGATCTCTTCGATGATATCCTTATGTTTTCTTTTTTTTTTTTTTTTATTAAAGTGTGGAGGTCATAAAGTAAATTGTTGAAACTTTTGGCTTAATTTGCCTTTGTAATTTCTTTTCAAGCTTTTTGCTAACGAGTTATTTATTTATTTATTTATTTATTTATTATTCTTTTTTAATTAAATCATCGTTAAAAAAAAGTAATTATGCATCCATCTCCATGGTTACAACTTACAAGTCAAAGCAACCTAGTTTTTTAAGAAAATTTGCTTCCAACTAACAAATACATGCAAAATGCAAAAGCTATAGCATAACTTAATTCCAAAAAAATATAAATAAATAAATAAATAAAATAATAGAAAAAAATAAATAAAAATCATCAACTATGGTAAAAAGTCATTTTTTGGTCAAACATGTTGTATTCGTGTTAGGAAATACAAAAACCTAACAATTATTTTACTCGTACGTGGATAAGAAGAAAATTTTTTTGCTATAAATAGTTATCGCCTAAAACAACGATTACAAACTATTATAAATAGAATTTTCACTATGTTCACAACATATATTTTGTTTTTCTTATGAAAAACCTTGTTTAGACAATTACATACAATATTGCATCATTCCAATGAAAGTGTGTTTGTTGATACTGATATGATAACACCTAGTTATTTTCGAACTATCCGTAATCATGGCCTTAAAACTCGAAAACTAGAGGACCTAAATTCGATCATCTTCATTATTACGCATAAATAAGCACATTCAACAACCGATAGACAAAAGGTACTATGCTAGATTGTTAGGACAATGGTCACATGTCGTTTTATAATCCATGTTCATCATTAACTTATCATTCTAAACACTATTATATATGCTCATTATTGTAAGTTCTACTACTAATGATAGCAGTACGATGATCACGATATGTATTTGATATATACTTAAGAAAAAACATTGTATGTAAGTGCACTGTAACGAATGTCGTAGTTAATGTTGATATGGTAAACCATGGAACTAAGACTCAAAAACTAGAGGACCTATGTTTGCTCATCTTCATTAGTAAGCATAAAAAAAGCACATTTGACTAGCAAAATGAGTCATGCTACTAATGCTAGGAGAATGGACATGTCGTCGTTTAATAACTCGTCATCCATGTTCGTCCTTCACCCATCTTTCTAAACACTTTGATGCCCACATAACCTTGAATAATTCTCGTATACCTTTCCCAAGCACATAACTACGAATAGAAGCAAACGAGTTAGGCGATATCAAAAACGTTATCAATAGAAACATGTTTGTCCCACATAGGCTAAAGAAATAAAACTTTGCTAGTTAATATACCATACTCCATATGAGTACCTTGTGTTTGGATTAGTATTATGTTTTCGTGCTTGGCAAAGTCTTCCTGCTAAAATATTCTTCACGGAAAAATAATATGTACTCTTAACTTTTTTTTGAATCAATTATATGACGCTACATTAAACAAATACTATATGTCTACTAAATCTTATACATAACAAACAAATCCTTCTATTCACTTGATTATCATTAAATAGTAACCTAAACCGTATTAGAAATGGATGTATGTAATTAGTGAGAACGCATATACTTCACCAACTTATATAAAGAGAGAAACAAAAGAAAAAGAAAAATGAGTAGGGTTGAGGAACTGAACTAAGGATGTCAACGTTAAAAGTTAAGTATAAAATCAATTTGCAAAGTGAATTGACTTACGCACATGACATTTTGATTACGAATCAAACGGCTTTACTGTATATTGTAGTGTGCAAAACAATAATCAATATGTGCAAATTATCTCGAGTTTCTTTCCTAACGCCGTTTACTATGTTTACTTTCCGCCACTGAGTAGACGAATCCTTTTACGAGCGGGTTGTTGACTGGTTCAGACTTTCCTTATATGATAACACCTAGTTAATTACGAAATATCCATAACAACCATGGTCCTAAAACTCAAAAACTAAAGAACCTATATTCCATCATCCCCGTCATTACGCATTAATAAGCACATTTAACAACCGATGGACGAATGCTACTATGCTAGATTGCTAGGACAATGAACACTCCTATGTCCGTTTTATAACTCTTGCCATCCATGTTCATCATTGAACACTTATATGCCTTGAACAATCGCATATAGCAATTTCAGTTTTTCACCATGTTCAGAATACTTATTTGATTTTCTTATGATAAACCACGTATGTAAGTGTACAATAAGTATATCGAAATATCTTTTTGATGTTAATATGCTAAACCTTGGACCTCAGACACGAAAACTAGAGGCCCTATACTTACTCATCTTCATTAGTAAGCATAAAAAAGCACATTCGACTAGCGAAATGACTTATGCTACGATGCTAGGACATTGAACATGTCAAGTGTTTAATAACTCATCATCCATGCTCGTCATATTAACTTATATATTGTATATTCTTCTACTAACTACTTATATTATGTTTTGAACCGTAAATAATTCTCGTATATATTTCACAAATACACAAGTACGAGTAGAAGCAAAAGAGGTTAGGCAATATCAAAATTTTTAACATTGTCCCACATACGTTATGTAACACCCCCAAAATTTATTACAGCGGAAGACTCAACAAGCTTTCGGGGTGCTACGGGGATTGGTATCCATTCAAAGTCATGAAAGAACGAGATAAAGTAAACATAAGAAAAACACAACCAAAACGGGTTTTTAAAGTTTACATTTATTCCAACATTCATTCAGAGTCAGGCCCAAAAGAAATAAACGTAGGTCCACAATAGTTTATCAGAGTTTTAGAAAAGTAGATCCATAACCGGTGCCATTGCCAAGCCTCCAATCCAAGCATCCATAGAGCATCACTTAATTTCCCGAGAAAATGTGCTAAAAGTCAGCTTTCGCTGGTGAGATCATAGGTTTAAGTTCATTTAACAATATAGTGGACATATACGCAAAACGCTTGCTAGCTAGACTAAGGATTCGTTAAAAGCCTGCGGATACCCTCCGCTCCAACATAACACACGGATACCCTTCCGTTCTAACATAGATATTCGGGTAGCCCCCGCAATACCAATAATGACTCGGATAACCTCCGGAGTATTAATAACCTATAGGTGCACACTATAGTATCTAAATAAGTCAACCTTGAATAGTACACACGAAACTATGTGACTAAAGCTGACAATCCACCAATAACCAAATAAGCCAACCTTGAATAGTACACACAAAACTATGTGACTAAAGCTGACAATCCACCAATAACCAAATAAGCCAACCTTGAATAGTACACACAAAACTATGTGACTAAAGCTGACAATCCACCAATAACTAAATAAGCCAACCTTGAATAGTACACACAAAACTATGTGACTAAAGCTGGCAATCCACCAATAACCAAATAAGCCAACCTTGAATAGTACACACAAAACTATGTGACTAAAGCTGACAATATATCCTAGTCCATACGCATAGCAAGTTTAGAAAGAATATAAAAGCGATAGTAGTCCACGTAAAATGATTTGCACGTTTCTCACCCCAATCATTGAAAACATAGTTCAAGAGTAAAAAGTGGGGCTATGACTCACCTCAAGTCCAGAAATCAGCAATAAGAAATCGATAGAGGTAAGACGTATAATAACTCAAAAGACGGCAACTACGGACTCGGCACGACCTAACAATATCAACTCGTTCAGAAATCATTTCCTCAATTTCAAGGTATTCCCAAACCCGGACGAGAATCCGTTTATTTCCGAAAATCCATTTCGTATTAGTTTGGTGTATTTGCGTTTGGTATCCATACGGATGGTGGGTCGACACAACTCAAACCAAGAAGTCACAACAAAAAGGATAATAAAAAAAATAATCTATAGGTCCAATATTAGTCCAATATATTATTTAAATAAATCATCGAAGTTTATCAAATCCGTCGATTTGGTACTCCCCCATATTTATTTACTTAATATACCATTCTAAGATTATACCCGAATCCTAGGTCACACATTGCACATAAAGTACTATATGGTATATATCAAAGTTTAATAAATTCACTAATTATACCGTTAAGCTTACCAAATTCGTCAATTTGACAATCTCACGAGATACTTAGCAACTTATTATTCTCGTACACATACCACAACCTATGGGCGTCGTAGGATACGATGCCCATTAATATACTCAATTTAAACAACTAAATAGCTCTTATTTAACCCGTCGATTAAATAAGTTACGTAGTTATCGAAAATGAATGTATTAATCGTCATATATCCGTGACAACACAAACGTCACAAATAATAAACCACTTGGACTCAAGTGACCACGGCCCCGTATAACTCGATAGTTTTCCCTCGTTTATTAAAAAGATATTATTTGATTTAGTATTTATTCAACGTTAAAGATTTCGTCGTTAATTATAGTCGTTGAATTATAATAGCGCTCGTAATATTATTACGCTACTTTCATAGCATAATATTTATAGTCGCGTTATTATTATAATATTACTCGTGATCGTTTTATTATTAATATACGCACTTGTATAAATATATATACGTTTTCACGTTTATATATTTATATAAACGTTTATATTATTAATAATATTATTACGAGTTTTATTAGTTGTGTTTAATTATAAATAATTATCGAGTCATACGAAATGGCCACATGTCCGAGTCATCACTCTCGGCTCATTGTCCAAGTCCAAATAAAATGATAATTAAGTCAAACCAAGTAATTAATCTCCGTCCAACAATTTCCCAAAACACGTGCTACAACAATAGGGTCCGACTACGGCACCCGACTAACCTATCTCCGTCATTCTAGTTTGACCGTCTCACAATCGGTCCCCAATACCACTTTTCGTCAACACAACTCCAAAGTATACCACGAGTCCATAATAACTCGTCATCCGCTTCAAAACAATATTAATAACCACAAAAATGAATTTTTGCCGAAATGTATATATTTCGCCAACTCAAAAGATTTTCAAAATAACCATGTTCGGGTCGAGTTACCAAGTCAAACCCGAGTCAAAAAAATCATTTACCAAGCGTTACGTGGGTCCCACCCGAGACCACTAGGGTCACGGCTAGCTCAATGGAGCTCGACCCAACATTAAATCCGACTCCAAGGAGGGGGGTCGTCGGCTTCAACACAACCCAACCAAACTCAATTCTATCAATCAAGAATCCATCCAAACACCAAGTACTAGAACCAAACAAGATAAAGATCAAGAATCCGGATAATATATATCATCAACATCAAACTAAACCCGGAATAATACAAGTCGAGGGTGGAGCCCTCGGCTTAGGGATCGACCACACAAGAAATAACAACCAAACACCAAAACCCGGATACCAAACTAAGTTTTATACATGTTTTAACAAAAACCCATTAAAGAAAATCATGTACCCACGAATTGGATAACACATCGAGACCAACGAGTTGAAACTCGTGGTCACTCACCTTCAAAACGGCTCCAAGAAGGTATTTCTTCAAAAACCCAACAAGAAAATGATGAAAAAGTGATGTTATAGTGGCGGTCTTAATTAAATCGTGGTGTTAGAGATGGTTTTAAAGCGCGTGATGTATACCAAAAAATAGATCGTGAAAAGGTGATTAAGATGGTGGTGTTGGTTTGTTTGTGGAGGCGGCGGTGTGATGGTGGCGGCCGTTTAAGGGTGACAGTGGCTAGGGTTAGGATGGGATGAAGATGGTGATGGAGAGAGAGAGAGATAAGAAACATGTGTTTGTTTGTGTTTGTATTCCCAGGTCACACAAGGACCATTTGTAGCATACTCTTTTAAAAAATGTTTTCTTCCTTTCTTTTTAACTAACAATAATAATAATAATAATCATAATAATAATAATAATAATACTAATAATAATAATATTAGTAATATTAAGGGTAAGGTGACTAGGTGTAGAATACACAGACCAAAACCCGAAACTCGTTTCAAATCTTTAATAACTTACGAGACGTTCCATAAATAAATATATATATATATATAGTCGAATCCGTAGACTCAAGACATAAAATGTTAGTTAGGTTATCTAGTGCCGGAGTCAACGTAGTGCCAATAGAATTTAGAAATAAATTCTCATCACATCGATAAACCAAATTCGATTCCATAAATATTTTAGATATAATCAACCAAAATATTGGTTTTTCAAGTTCGTTACGAATAAAATTCCAAATATAATTTATAAACGAACTTTAATGTAATGCGGGTTTTCAAAATAACTCCCTAATTTGCCAGTTGTCACACGTTAAAGAGATAAAATTTTGCTAGTTAATATACCATGGCGTATATGAGTACTACGTGTCTAGATTAGTATTATGTTTTCGTGATTGGCCAATCTTCCGGCTAAATGAGAAAATTAGCCGGAGGGACTTTCCCTTACGAGAAAATAATATAAAATCTTAACTTTTTATTGAAATAGTGTTTGGTGGAGTTTGTCATTTCGAATAAATAATATAAAATCTTAATTTTTTTTTATTGAAATAGTGGTTGATGTTAGAATTAATAGTATTTTTTGGCGACTCGAGTGAACATATGATTTTTCTAGTCTTTACTACTTATAAATAGTGTATTTGTATTCTTAAAAGTGAGTAACGCGTTTTGTTTAAAATAGCCCTTTAATACCTCCTAATACTCCTTAATAAAATTTTAAATACCGTGAGATTTGAAACATGCACGCTTGATAATAGTTACTCTTACTTTTAAATATTACTGTCATGCATGATATTTATATCTTTTATTCAGTTTAGCTAATAGAATTTCGTTATTATCGATTCGTTTATGTATATTAGTTGAGTTATGAAATTAAACGGGCTAAATAAGAAAACACACCCCCTTATAACCGAAACCATATATGTAATTTTAGTTTATGAAAAAATATTTTCTTCACCAACTTATATAAAAAGAAAAATTAAAGAAGAATGAGTAATGGAGGACTTCTAAGGACATCAACGTTAAAGCTAAGTGTCAAACCAATTTGCTGAGACACGTTGATTCTTATCGTATATACATATCAAAAGTGTAGATCATATCTCTATTCTAACATCGTTTACAACATTCGTTGTCGAAAATGATCAAGGTCAACAACCATAATGGGCTAATAATAGCAGGTCTTATTTATAACAAAAATGGACTTATAGGTAGGCAGCTCATTTGGTTCGGAAGAACATAAGCTTTGTTCCAAAATATATTGTCACTTTCCATAATGGTTTTCCAACAATAAGACTTGATTACATTATGATACTCTAATATGATTATAGAAAAAATGAGTATGAAAAAAAAAAAAAAAAAAAAAGACATAAGGCATGTTTTGGTCAAATGAGCTGAAGTTGGAGCCTATATTCTAAGCCAGAAGCCGAAGTTTATATATCTTTAGAATACACTGCAAAATACATCCTCGTGATTTGTAAATTTTCACACTAAATATCCATGTCAAAAACTTTTAGCAACCATCATCCATCCGTAAGTAAAAGGTAGACATAATACATCTCTAAAAACTAACGTTGTACAACCAAGAATAGAACCAAACGAGGTTAGGCAATATGAAATTTGTAACACTAGAAACATGTTTGTCCCACATAGGCTAAAGAAACAAAATTTTGCTAGTTAATATACCATAGCGTATATGACTACTTCGTGTCTAGAATAATATCATGCTATCGTGTTTGGCAAATCTTCCGGCTAAATAAAAGAATTAGTCGGAAGAAATTGCTTAACCGATGAAATAATATGTAAGCTTAACTTTTTTTATTAAAATAATGTTTGAAGTTAGTAATTAGAGTAACTATTTGCACCTCTAGTGAACAATATATGATGATAATTTTTTGCCCTACATTCATATATATGAATCGGTAGAACTTAGAAGCTAGAAATGACACTTGATATAATAGAAATCAGTTATATGATGCTGCATCAAACAAATACTATATGTCTTACTAAATCTGTACTCCATAAGTTGGGATTTAAGATTTCGAACTTATTCTTACATTAAAATATTACGAGCAATAAACGTATGAACTCATAAATTGGAACAACGGCTACATGATGAATGACATATGACTAACAAATATGATTATTAATTGCGTTACGTACTTTCATATAATAACAAACATATCATTTTATTCACTGATCGAGTGAGAAGAAAACTTATAATGAGAAGGATGAAAAATATCTATAACTACATATTTGTGATGTGTCGACTTGAATTAAATGCATCTCTATTAATATAGATGCATCCCAGTTACATTCGAAAGTAATTTTGAAGTGAAAACGATGCAAAGTAGTACTTGCAACAAATTTGATTCTCAGAGGACGAAAAATACATAGGATTTTCCTAACTTGCTAAAATGCATCTAATATTCGTATATGTATATAATTTTTAGCTAGAAAATATATTATGTTGCATCTAAAAGATTAGGGATGCATCTAATTCAAGTCGATGCATCTCTAATATATGATTATAGTTATTTCTCATCCTTCTTATTTTAAGAGTTTTTCTCATTTGATCCTAAGTCTATTCACTTAATTATCATTAACTTATCTTTCTAAGCACTTTGATGCCCAGTTATTGTATATTCTTCTACTTATGCTTTGAACCTTAAATGATTCTCATATGTAATTCCTAAATATACAACTAGGAGTATAAGCAAACGAGGTTAGGCAACATCAAAAAATTACAAACATGTTTGTCCCACATAGGCTAAAGAAATAAAACTTTGCTGGTTAATATACCATGACGTATATGAGTACTTTGTTTTTAGATTAATATTATGTTATCGTGCTTGCCAAATCTTCCAGCCAAATGAAAGAATTAGTTGGTAGAAATTGTCATCCCGATGAAACAATATGTAATCTTAACTTTTTATTGAAATAGGTAATAAATTTTTTGTCCTACGTTGTTATAGTAACTATTGGCACCTCTATTGAACATATATATTGTTATAAATTTTTGTCGTACATAGTTAGATTAACTATTGGCGCCTCTAGTGAACATATATAGGATTATAAATTTTTGTCCTATGTACATATATATGAATCGGTAGAAGCTAGAAATGTCACTTGATATAATAGGAATCGGTTATATGATGCTACATTAAACAAATACTATACGTCTTACTAAATCTATAACTCCATAAGTGGATTTAAGATTTCCAACTTAGGGAAGGGATCCGGTAAGAAGAAAAACTAAAATGAGAAAAATAAGAAGAAATTCTAACCACACATTTCAAATAAGGGAGATATTTTCAAGAGGAGATGCATCTATTTTAATAGGTGCATCTGAAATGTGTGGTTGTGCTTTATTCTTATCATTCTTATTTTAATTTTTCTTCTTATTTGATCCTAACTCTTCCAAGTTATTCTAACTTTTAAATATTACGAGCAATAAACGTATGGGGCTTTACTGTGATAAAGCTATTGGGCTAATTGGAAGATACCTAGTATTTGTGAAGCCTTTCCCCTATGAGTGGATTATTTAAGTAGGAAGATTATGGCAAGGGGTCGAAAACAGGGGTTTTGAATTTTCTAAACCAATTGGTGAAGGTTTACGTGTTTAGACTTTTAGTTTACGTTAGAACTTAATGTTTGGGTAGCATAGTGGCAGAAGGATTTGCGACCATCACTCTAACATGTGTAAAGTCTCCAGTTCAATTTTTGTGAGGTTCAAATAATCCTGAAGTGTTCACGTGAACCTCATGAAAAAAGGAGGTCTTACCAGGCTTGAGTCTATGTACCAGTAGGTTCATATCTCGTGAATTATCATGCCAAAAAATCGAAAACCTTTGTTTTAATCTCCTGTCGTGATTTTCTTTACTTAGCTTGAAACAAACGTGCAGACAACTTTTATTTAGCAATTTGTAATTGATAAAGTTAATAGATATATGATTTCAAGCAGAACACTGGAAAATGGACATGTGGATTTATAACTCTTTTCATCCATGTTCGTCATTGACTTATCACTACAAACACTTTTATGCCTCGAAGAATCGTGTATAGCAGTTTCAGTGTTTCACCATGTTCAAAATATGTATTTGATTTTCTTATGAAAAAACCACGAATGTAAGTGTACAATTACATCAAAATGTCTTCGTTAATATTCAGAGCTAAATCATGTACCTAAGACTCGAAAACTATAGGACCTATATTTGCTCATCTTCGTTAGTAAGCATAAAAAAGTACATTCGACTAGCGAAATGAGTCATGCTACTATGCTAGGACAATGGACATGTCAATTGTTTAATAACTCATCATCCATGTTCGTCATATTAACTTATCATTACGAACACGTTAATGCCCACTTATTTGTATTTTCTTCAACTTATGTTTTGAACTTTGAATAATTATTTTCTCGTAAAAAGATACATATATGATTTCACAAATACACTAGAAGCAAACGAGGTTAAGCAATATCAAAAATCTTAACACTAAAATTATGTTTGTCCCACATAAGTTAAAGAAACATAACTTTGCTAATTAATATACCATAGTGTATACAAGTACATTGTGTCTAGATTAATATTATGTTATGAGTTAGCAATCCTTCTGACTAAATGAAAGAATTAGTCGGTGGAAATTGTCAATCCGATAAAATAATATGTACTCTTAACTTTTTATTGAAATAGCGTTTGAAGTTAACAATTATGGTAATTATTGGCGCTTCTAGTGAACATACGGTGATTAATTTTTGTCCTACGTTCATATATATGAATCGGTATAAAGTAAATGACATTTGATAAAATTGAAATCAGTTATATGATGGTACATTAAACAAACAGATGCTACTACACGTCTTATAAATCTATACTTCATAAGTTAGTAATTAAAATTTCCAACTTTACTCTTACTTTTAAATATTACTGTTGTGCATGATGTTTATATTTTTTATTTAGTTTAACTAATCGATTAGTTTATGTAAATTAGTTGAGTTATGAAATTAAACGGCTAAATAAGAAAACACACACCCTTAGAGCATCTCCTATGATAAACCTTTTAAAAAGGTTTATAGAATTTTCCATGTCATAGGCTCTAAAATTTCTCATTCTATAAACCTGTTATCACTATGTATAAACTTTTTAAAACTTTATAATTTAATTAATGAGGTATTAAAAGAATTACATGTATTTAGTTGCAATGTAAAGGTCTATAAACTTAGACATATTTCATTCCATATCATCATAAACCTCATCTCACTATGGTGACTCAGTTTATAAACCTCTTCAAATTTTATAAACCTTTTCATGAAACTCTTATAGTGGATGCGCTTATAAGAAATATAAGTATAAGCTTGATGTTATACACATAACATATAAATAATTTATTTTCATTATTGTTTATTAGTAACCGAAACCATATTACAAATGGATATATGTAATTTATGAAAAAGTATTTTTTTTCACCAACTTATATAAAAAGAAAAATTAAAGAAGAATGAGTAATGGAGAATTGTTCCAAGGACATCAACGTTAAAGCTAAGTGTCAAACCAATTTGCAAAGACACGTTGATTCTAACATCATTTACAATGTTTGTTTTCGAAAATGATCACGATCAACAACTATAACGGGCTAATAACAGCAAGTCTTATTTATAAGAAAATAGACTAATAGCAGATCTAACTTCAACCCATTTGGTTCGAAAGAACATAACTTTGTACGAAATTATATCGTGACTTTCCATAATGGTTTTCCAACATCTACTCCATATTTGTCGTATTATGATACTCTAATATGATTATAGAAAAATGAGTATGAAAAATATAAGATAACTCATGTTTGGTCAAATGAGTTGAAGTTAAAGCTTATATTCTAAGACTGAAGCTGAAGTTTATATATCTTTAGAGTACACTGCAAAATACATCATTATAACTTGTAAATTTTCACTTTAAATATCTCTGTCAAAAACTTTCAGCAACCACCATCCATCCGTTAGTAAAAGGTAGACGTAATATATCTCTAAAGACTAACATTGAACATTTTTCTCCGCTATCTTGGTTATCTACCACAAGTCAAATACACCTTTTGATGGCATCACTCCCAAACATCTTTTTATTTCATTTCGTGTTTTTCTTTTCACCATCTCCGTTATCTTCGTATATATTTCAAGCCGAGCTCAAGCTTTTATCGAATTTTTCAAGCCAAGCTCAAGCCTGTATGATTAAAGCTCGTCAAGCTATCAAGCAAAGCTCAAGACTAACTTATAAATTCAAAGCCAAGCTCAACCCCTATTAAGCTCGAGCTTGGCTCGATTCGATTACACCCCTAGTGACGCATGAGCAAGAGGAAAAAATGATGGAAGTGATAACTCTCGTCACATCTCTTGGCTTTTATGCATATGTGGGTCCCTATGAATGTTTTTATTGTTATTTATTTGATTTGTGAGTGTTATGTTAAGGTATATTTGAATAAAATAAATATTTTTAAGAATGTGATGGAAGTGGTGATCATCGTGAGTGAAAGGTGAAAGGAAATGAGAAGAGGTGAATGATGATGTGCGATGAGATGAACGGTGACGAAAGGTGACCACTAACACCGGAGGTAGTGGTTACACCCCTCACCCTTCACCTCAGCTTTGTCTCTCAAGTCACATCTTTTCACCCTCCACCCACAATGGTCATCACTCCCCTCACATTTCTTAAAAATACTCACTTTATATAAATATATATCAAAAATCGTCACACGCACATTCACAATTCAAATAAATTTAATAATAAAATTTACCTACTTGGCACAAATGCTGAAAGGTGACGAACATCACCCTTCGTCTCCTTTCTTTGGTCTGCTAACGCTTCACCACAAGTGAGGTAGTGGCCCTCACGAGGGCGGATGACCCTCACGAGCAGGTTATCTCGTGAATTTTTAAGGCCATGTACTATAACGAATATTCAAGCCCCTTGAAAAACACGAAAGATTTACATATATGTGAAAATAAAAATTCAAAAAATTTGTAATTCCCTCGAAAACTAAATAACAATGTTTAACAAGTTCATTTGTATTACACTGATAGTATTAGAATACATTTAAAGCCTTTTTTTTTTTTTTTTTTTTTTTTTTTAATGAAGAAATGCTACTATTCTAGATTGCTAGGAGAATAGACGTGATGTCGTGTTATAACTCTTGTCATTGACTTATCATTATGAACACTTCTATGCCTCGAACAATTATATATATGCATCAGTTCAGTTTTTCACCATGTTCAAAATATGTTGATATTCTAAACCATGGACCTAAAACTCAAAAACTATAGACCTATATTTACTCGATCATCTTTGTTAGTACGCATAAAAAAGCACCTTCGACAAGCGAAATGACTCATACTACAATTCTAAGATGATCGACATGTTTTCATATAACTCGTCATCTACATTCTCATTAACTAATGATCATTACGAACAAGTTAATGCCCACTTATTCTGTATTCTTCTGTTTTTGCTTTGAACCTTGAGTAATTCTCGTATATATTGCACAAGTACACAACCACAAGTAGAAGCAAACGAGGTTAGCCTGTACTAAAAGTTCTAACACTAGAAACATGTTTGTCCCACATAGGCTAAAGAAATAAAACTTTGCTAGTTAAAATACCATAGTGTATATGAGTTCTTTGCATCGAGATTAGTATTGTGTTTTCGTATTTGACAAATCTCCTGGCTAAATGAAAAGAATTAGTCTGGGGTCTCAGTCAATGCGAAAAAATAATATATATACTCTTAACTTTTTATTGAAATAGCATTTGAAGTTAGAATTAGTGGTAACTATTGGTGTCTTGGGCGAGGATGATAAATTTTGTCTTACCCTCGTATGAATTGGTAGAATTTCGTGATTATCAATTTATTTACATATAAGAAAAAAAACACACCCTTATAAGAAGACATTGTAAAACAGGTTTAAGTTGACAGTATTACTAGTTTACTGCACATAACAAACAAATCATTTTATTAACTTAATTATCACTAAATAGTAACCTAAATCGTATTAGAAATGGATGTATCTAATTAATGAGTAAGCATATATATACTTCATTAACTTGTATGTAATTAAGAAGAAGCTCACTTTTTTGCTTTCAATAGTTATCACCTAAAACAACAATAACAAACGATCATAAATAGCATTTTTACCATGTTCATAACACCTATTTTGTTTTTCTTTTGAAAAAACCTTGTTTACGCACAATATTGCATCATTTCATATGGAAAGAACCTATATTCGATCATCCCTGTTATTACGCATTAATAAGCACATTTAACAACAGATGGACGAATGCTACTATGCTAGATTGCTAGGACAATGAACACTTCTATGTCAGTTTTATAACTCTTGCCATCCATGTTAATCATTGACTTATCAATATGAACACTTATATGCCTCGAACAATCGTACATAGCAGCTTCAGATTTTCACCTTGTTCAGAATACGTATATATGAAAAAATTACGTAAATGTCTTTGTCGGTGTTAATATGCTAAACTATGTACCTAAGACTCGAAACTATAGGCCCTATATTTGCTCATCTTCATTAGAAAGCATAAAAGCACATTCGACTAGCGAAATGAGTCATGCTACAATGCTAGGACAATGGACATGTCGTCGTCTAATAACTCGTCATCCATGTTCTTCATTAACGTATCTTTCTAAACACTTTGTTGCGCACTTATCGTACATTCTTCTACTAATGCCTTTTTTTTTTGTAAAAGGGAACTTCCACCCTGGTAAAATATATTAACCAAAAAAACGTTTTAAGTACAATGGAATGTGGCTAAAACGCCACATTAACCTCAAGCTACCGCTTGAACAACCACTAGATCATTTATGACATGCTATAAATGAACAACTAGCTACCAACAACTAGAACAACCACTAAAAACATAAAAGGACATGCACACAAAATAATCAAATCCAAATAAAAGATTACTTCCTTGAACGGCCTTGAAGCTTGAAATCAAACTGATTGTTAAATTCCTCAAATTGCCCAGGTAAGTCTAAGACCTGGGCCGCATAATCATCAGAAAGATAGCCTTCAAGCTCGTTATGTCCTCCTGCAGATGAAAAGTGATTGTCCATAGGATCATTTGGCTCAAACACCTCATCATCACTATCTGAATCAACCACTTCACCCACCTTATAGAATGGGTTGCCCTTCCTTATACCATTAGCCACCGGAATAGGTTTACCATTATCATCCACAAGAGTGCCTTTCCCATCAATAATAAGCTTTTCAAGCTTTCCAATTTTCTCAATAATAGGAGTGGTCTTCATCGGCGATGGAGAAGTAGTTTTGGAAGAACTAGAAGTAACTTCAGGAGTACCCGTAGTGCCAAGAACAGGTTCCATAACCGAATCTTGTTCCTTAAGCACATCAAAACTGTTCTTCAAATCAACAAGGTTGATATCATCCGCCCAATTATTATTCTTAACTTGGTCATCCCGAGGAGGAGCAGGATCAGTAGTAGGTTCATTACAAGTAGAACCTACATTAACCGTTGGAGAACCTGTATTCAATTGTACAGAAGGATTAGACGTCGATGCTCCTCCATTATTTGGCTTAGTAACCGGCCTGTAATAATAAGAAACTTTAGGCTTATGAAAACGAATCCCATCAATCTGACGATTAGTACCCTGAAGCTTACCTTTACCTTTCTTCTTATAAGCTTCAACAAAACCCGCTTCATCAACCAACGATTTATTATTCACAACCGGTTTCACTCTCTTAGGACATCCATCATCATTGTGATAAAAAATTTTACATGTGTCACATCTTGGCGGCTTCCACTCATATTCAATATTAATTTTTTCCAATGTATGACCTGACCCATTAGGGTAGGGGATAGCAACCACAAGAGAGTCAAGTAAGGCTTCCTTTGACGACACTTCCACAAGGGCCCTAGCATAGGAATTACGCCCCCAAGACTTCAGGCACATCGTACTCGTATAGGAATCAAGCATGATAGGACGACCAATTTGCGTTGTAATCAAACTAAGACCAACCTCAGAATACGCAATAACTGGAATATTATGAAGTTTAACCAAAACAGGAGCTAAGGTTATATCATCTTTTGTAAGTTTAGTGTTTGGCGTCCAAATATTCAAAAAGATAGGAACTAATCGTATCAACCATGGACCTTCTTCCAAAACCCTTTCCATACCCTCTTTGGTTTCAAATTGGAAAAGGAAAAAACCATGGTTAAGCATAACCCTTTGTAAACCAAACTTTGCCCAAGTATTTCTAACGTAATTTTCAACTACCGGCCAATGAAATAACCATACAACGTATTAGTGAATCTAGAGTATACCTCATTGACAGCTTCCAAAGGGATGGTGACATTAGCACCAACCACACAACTTTCGTTTCGCATCTCTGAAATATTAACGGTCTTCTTAGGTGTTTTATCCTTAATCATATCCGCAAAAGATATAGGAGTAGAACCTGATTGAGTCTTTGGTACACTCGTATAACTTGTACCCGGACTAGACTTGCCATCATCATGAGCCTCATTGTGTTGTGTTGACTCACTAACTTGATAATCAACTGAGGTCTTTAAATTCGCAGCAGAAGTATTCACATTAGAAACATCGCAACATCCCATATTCGTTGCATTATTACCACTAGTGACACCAACATCAAAAGTTCCCACAACATTCATACCCTTGTTCATATTTTTGTTATTCAAAAATCCTTTTTCCATCTCTCGAAAACCCAGAAACACAATCAGCAAAACACAAAGAATTCACGAAACAATACCCAGCAAGCATCCGACAGCCAATCAAGGAAATAAAACCCTAATCGTATGATTAGGGTTTAAAACGTTAAGTGATCAAAGGTATAACCTGCTCCCATGTCTGCCTATTAAATACTGATCTAATTATTAATGAAGAACCGACAAAATAGTCGATCTACAAATCAAAGCACATGCAGGATCACCAACTAGAATACAATAGCAATAAGAATTAATGATTGGATAACCGACCCACAATCTTGAATCAAGTGTTAAAATAGCAATCCACAACCAGCGAATAATAATTGAATATTGAATACCTTTATTGACCAATAGGGTTAAAAGGGATTCGGAATTACAATGGCCATTATCGCGCACACATAGAGAGAGACGGCTAGGGTTTTTTATTCTTCTACTAATGCCTTGAACCTTAAGTAATTCTCTTTTTATACAAATACACAACCACGAGTTGACGCAAACTAGGTTAGGCAATATCACAAAAATTTAACGCTATAAACATGTTTGTCCCACATAGGCTAGAGAAATATAACTTTGCTAGTTAATATACCAAAGTGTGTATGAGTACTTCATGTCTAGATTAGTATTATGTTATCGTGTTGGCAAATCTTCTGGTTAAATGAAAGATTAACTAGCGGACACACTACCGTGATAAAATAATATGTACTCTTAACTTTTTATTGAAAGGGCGTTGGAGGTTAGTAATTATAGTAACTATTGGAGCCTCTAGCAAACATATATATGACAAAATTTGTAATAACTACAGATATCGTTATTATCCATTCCCTTATGTATATTAGTTGAGTTATGATTTTAAACGGCTAAATAGAAAAACGCATCTTTGATCCTTGTAAAAACATGCTGTAATAAATGTTTAACTATGAGAAATATAACCACTTAAGGGTGGACTAGTATTAAAATGGCTTGTGACTATCACTCTAAAATGTGTGAGATCTTAAGTTCAATTCCTGCTAGGTGCAAACAACTTTAATTGGTCACGCCAACCTCCTAAAAAGGGAGGGTTTTACCTGGTATGAGTCTGTGTGACGGTGGGTTCAAACCCCGTGGATAGTCGGCCAAAAGGTCGGAAATCATAGTTAACAAAAAACAAAAAAAAAAAAAAAAAAAAAAAAAAAAAAAAAACTATGTGACATGTCAAATTGTACATTAAACTTTTGTACTATTTATACATTTAAAAAAAATGCAGGTCCTATTTCTTTCCTAAAGTGTATGAAAGCTTTTACGAGCGGATTGTTAAGTAATTCGAACTTATCTTCCAAATATTATTTTGGGGGCTTTATATATAGCTCAATCAACTTTGACAGTTATTTCGAACTATTCATAACAACCATGGCCCAAAAACTCGAAAACTAGAGGACCTATATTCGATCATTTTCATTATGAAGCATAAATTAGCACATTTAACAACCGATAGGCGAATGCTACTATGCTAGATTGCTAGGACAATGTCATTTTATAATTCTTGTCACTCATGTTCGTCATTATCTTATCAATATGAAAACTTTGATGCTGATTATTGTAAGCTAGGGGTGAGCAAACGGACCGGACCGAGACTGGACCGAACATATTCGGTCCGGTCTCGGTCCGGGGTTTTTTATAATTTCGGTCTCGGTTCGGTCGGTCTCGGTCCGGTCCGGCTTAAAAACCGGATATTTAGCCTATTTAGACCGAGACCGGACCGGACCGAACCGGACCGACAACATTCGGTCCGGTCTCGGTCTAAATTTTTTGCCGGATTCGGTCTCGGTCCGGTCCGGTTTTGGACCGATGAGCAGCCCTATTGTAAGCTAATGATTCGAACCTTGAGCGACCATATATACCAGTTTCAGTTTTTCAACATGCTCACGATATGTAACCGATATATCCTTAAGAAAAAACCTGTATGTAAGCGCACTGTATCTACGGACGTACCCATATGGGAGTCGCGTGTTACACGAGCCACAACCGATTTTAAGTCATGAGGTGTAAATTTTTATAAATGTCGTTTTTTTCTTCTTTTTTTTTTTTTTTTTTTTTCTCGTTTCTTTTCTTTTCTTTTGTATGTACAACCCTCAAATCCTCAATTATACATAATGAATTCTTTATTGGGCAACTTTAGTACTCGTAATCATATTAAAAAAAATATATTGTGAAACACTATCAAAAATCTTGAATCCGTCTCGGACTGTATCGAGTGTCTTTGTTGATAGTTGATATGCTATACCACGGACCTAAGAGTCGAAACTTAGATCTAGGGCCTGTATTTGCTCAACGCCATTAGTAGGCATAATAAAACACATGCGACTAGCGAAATGACTCACGCTACGATGCTAGGACAATGGACATGTCAATTGTTTACTAACTCATCATCCATGTTCGTCATATTAACGTATCTTTCTAAACACTTTGATGCCCACTTGTCGAATGTTTTGAACTTTGAATAGTTATTATCTAGTGAAAAGATAGATACGGGTACATATATTACTTCACAGATTCACAACCACGAGTACATACAAGCAAACGAGGTTAGGCAATATCAAAAGAATTTAGCACTACAAACATGTTTGTCCCACATAGGCTAAACGGATAAAATTTTGCTAGTTAATATAACATGACATATATGAGTACTTTGTGTGAAGATTAGTATCATGTTTTCGTGGTTGATAAATCTTACCGCTAAAAGATAGAATTAGTGGTATGACTAACAATCGCGTAAAATAATATGAATTCTTAACTTTTTATTATTCAAGTAGTGTAAATAATATGAATTCTTACCTTTTGATTGAATTAGTGTTTGAAGGTTGAATTAACGGTATTTATTGGCGCCTCAAGTGAACATATGATGATAAAGTTTGGTTCTATTTTAATTTCTACTATATATAAAGCGCTTAGACTTTTTGTTTACACAAAGTAGTTAAAACTTAAAAGGTGATTACGAGATGTTTGGGGATGGCTGTTTTATACGATTTTTCGTGTAGAACCGTAAGGAAAAAAAGGAATGATTAAGAAGCAAAAAGCTTGGGTAACAATCCAACAAACAATTATGTGTGTTTACTCTGTGAAACAGTGTGTGTAAAATCTGCAAGAGCATGATCCTTTGCATGGGTGGGATGCTCCCTATATATGCATCTAAGTGATCCTTTGCATGGGTGGGATGCTCCCTATATATGCATCTAAGGTTTATGGGTTAAACTTGTTATCAAAGATTTTGTAATTGTGTTAAGAAATACAAAAAAAAAAATTAACCATTATTTTACCGGTACGTTACTAAGAAGAAACTATTGTTTGTCTTTAAATAACTATCGACTGAAACAACAATAACAAACAATCAAAAATAGCTTTTATACCATGTTCGCAACATATATTTTGTTTTTCTTATACGAAAACTGTTGGGTCTATTAGATTTAATGATACAAAACAAGAAAGAATGAAACAATAAGGACTTATTATGACAAGAAGGAATTCTACAAAAGATGGAGAAGGACTTGCTTGCAAAAGAAGATTTATAGTTTAGTCCTCCGTAGTATTCTTGTAGCCCTAATTCTGTGTTATATAAACAGAATACAGGGAATAGGTTTTCATATGTCTTTCACAATGTAGTTGACTAAGAAGAGTGTGTGTGTGTCTAGGGCGTAAAATATAAACGCCTAGACTAGAGTTAGTTCGTATCCTCTAAGATCTGAGGTGTCTTAGATCCTTGTTACATTTAGGTAACACGTTGTTATTCTGATCAAATAATAATTGGAGGTGATTGGGAAAAACCTTGTGTCAATAACTTTGATTTGTTTAATTCCGCTGCGTATCATGTTTATTGTCATTGTTATTGTTTAACCTTAGTGCTTAAAACGATCCAAGGAGTCTAACAATCTCAACAAGTGGTATCAGAGCCTCGTGAGAGTCTCTGCCATACTAAGAATCACAAATCTTACACATTTACAATCCAAACAAATCAACAAACATGCCTGGATCAGATGATGAAGTAGATACAACCCAGACCATTAACACCACTTCTCTTCAACAACTCAATCTCTCAAACAGTAATGCTAAGTTTCCATATTTGAAGAATGCAGAAGATTACCATCTGTGGTCCATGAAGATGCAGAACTGGATCACAAACATTGATTGGAATCTATGGGAGGTTGTTAAGAAAGGGAATAGTCTGAAGAAGCAAGTTACAGATGCTGATGGAGTTGTTACTATTGTAGGACCCAAAACTGCTGAAGAGATTCTGGCTGTGCAGAGGGAGAGTAAAGTCAGAACTATTTTGCTCCAAGCTATACCAGATGACCATATGGGTGACTTCCATTTTATGGAGGATGCCAAGGATATTTGGATGGCTATAAAAGCAAGATTTGGTGGGAATGAGGAATCAAGAAGGTTGCAGAAGTCTTTGCTGAAGCAGAAATTCCAAGAATTTCAGATATCTGAAGAAGAGGGAATTCATAAGGGTTATGATAGATTTCATCGAATATTGAGTCAACTTAATCAGTTGAAGGCTAGACCCGACAATGAAGACTGCAATTCTAAGTTTTTGAGATCTCTGCCACCATCTTGGTTACAAGTTTGTATTGCTATCAAGACCAAAGGTGGGTTGGACATGATGTCTTTTGATGACCTCTACAATAGGCTTAAATCACTTGAGCCTGATGTTAGAAGTCCCATTCGTCCATCCACTCATTCTGCATTTGTTGGTGCCTCTTCTAAACCTGTGCATCAAGCCTCAAGTTCATATTCATCAGGAGCATCTTCTCAAACTTATAATCAAACTGCTCCTAAATCAAAATCAAGTAATGTGTTGGAGGATCTTATTCATTCATTTGTGGCTGAATATGAACCTCAGCAGTTTATTGCTTATGAGGACTTTGAACAGGTAGATCCATTGGAAATGGAGGAGATGCACTTGAAATGGGAGCTTGCAATGATCTCAATGAACATCAGAAGGTTTGAAGCCAAGTCTGGAAGAAAGTTTGGTTTTAATGGCAAAGAAGCTGCAAGGTTTGATAGAAGGAAGGTTAAATGCTACACTTGTGGTCAAGTGGGACATTTTTCAAGGGAATGCAAAGATAGAAAGGCTGGAGATGAAGTTAGATATGGTTCTTATCCATTGGAAGCAGGGAATACCAAGACTGTACCTTCAAAGGCCATGGTGACTCTGGATCACCAAATTGATTGGGGTGATCATGAACCTGCTGGAGAGGAAGCTGCTACTTCTTCACAATTGAATCTGCTGGCATTCACACCTTCAGAAGACAAGAAGGAGCAAGTCTCCTTGATGGGAATCTCTCAGGTAAACAACTGTGTGTTTGGATGTAGTGTAAGATACAATGAGCTTAAACAAGAGATTGTTGGGAATTCTGCTAAGAGAGAATTCTGCTGAAGGAATCTGCTGAAGAGACAGATTCACTTCTTCAGCAGAATCTGTCTCTTCAGCAGATTCCTTCAGCAGAATTCTCTCTTAGCAGAATTCCCAACAATCAAACTTTAGAAAAACAAAAGGTCTGGTTTCAAAAGAATCAACTTAAATATGATGAAAAGATAAGAGTTTTAGAAAGTGATTTAGAATGTGCAAAGATAGAT
Source organism: Artemisia argyi (assembly GCA_030686995.1). Taxonomy (NCBI): domain Eukaryota; kingdom Viridiplantae; phylum Streptophyta; class Magnoliopsida; order Asterales; family Asteraceae; genus Artemisia; species Artemisia argyi. The sequence goes on from CM060709.1 coordinate 332,579,670, forward strand.
TTAAGGAGAACTGAAAAAGAAAAATCTGATGTAGAAAAAGAAAAACAAGAATTACAAGTGAAGTTAGATAAAGAAGTGGCTGGTCGTATGAAGTGGAAAGAAGGAGCATCTAGTTTGAATAAATTGATTGATGGTCGTCAATCTGTTAGGTCTAGAAAAGCATTAGGATATGAGAAATATATAGATCCTGAAGAGTTAACTTATCCTGATATGTCTAGTGTTTTTGACCCTGAACCAGCTTTAGCTTATCAGACACCAGTTAAATTTATTAAGGAAGGGGAAATGAAAGCTGTCCCTGGACCTATCAGAGGGGAGCATATGCCTATAGACCTGTCCATACCTATTGACTTTGATGGATCACATCATTTATATGGCAAAAAGTCTACTGACTTACCAGACACTGATTCAAGTGACAAGTCTTCAAAGGTCAATGTCCCTTCCCCTAGTGTTTTTAGTGTCAAAAGCTCAGAGTCCAATTCTACTGAGGCTACCTCCTTTGTTTCTACTTCTAGTGTTTCTACATCTAAGAGTAAAGCTGAGATTGAATCCACAGTTAAGGCACCCAAACATGAACCCATTGTTGTTCAAGATTTACCTAGTTTCACTTGTAATAAATCTGATAAGAATACATACAATTCTAGGACTTCTTGTAATAAGAATGGATGTTTTAATAAAAAGGCAAGTAATGTTAAGAAGAAAACTTGTTTTGTGTGTGGTAGTAAGTCTCATCTCATAAAAGATTGTGATTTTCATGAGCAGAGAATGGGTGTGTGTGCTGACCAAAAGAGACCTAGACCAATGTGGACCAATGTTAGTGCTATTCCCCCATATGTTCCACAAGCACATGTAAAAACCAGCAGACCCAATCCTGCTGGTAAGCCAGTTTCTGCTGGTAGACCTTTTCCAGCCGGTTGGAAAAGACATGTTGCTAGACCATATTATAGACCTACTAGCACTTACTTTCAGAATGGTTTTTGGCCTAGTTATTTTGACCCAATGAATATGGGGTAGGGGAAAAGATGGGATAATAGTGTTAAGCCCTCAACAGGTTGTTCTTGGACAAATAAAAGGAAAAGTTCATTATGGGTACCCAAGAACAATAATTCTTGTCAGATGCACTGATTGAGGGGAGGCATAAGCCTAAGGGGAGGCTTATTGTTGTATTCTTTGTATTCTAACCATTTTTGCAGCTGTTGGATCCTCATAAGCCTAAAGGGAGCCTTAGTGCTTCTGCTGGCACTACATTTTTCTTTGGTTTCTACTGATGCTTGATGGTATATTTTCCGTATTTTGTATTTCTTTTTCTTTCTTTCTTCTATTCTTAAAAAAAAAAAAAAAAAAAAAAAAAAAAAAAAAAAAAAAAAAAAAACAAACTAACATATATTTGTATAGTTTTTGTTTTCTCTTATTTGCAGGTTTTGGTGTTGGTTCATTACCATACAACTTAGGGTTTTCAACTTACCCATGCTTTATTGCTGAGTAGTTGAAATGGTTGTCAATTGACCTTGGATTTTTCCTTTATGGATTCTGAATAATTGGCTAGCCCACATGTATATGGCTTGTGGTAAAGGCAGTGGAAAACCATATTTGGTAATCAGTTAACCAAGATGATTTTCATCAAGATAATTGGCTAGTCCTGAGCAAACGGCTACAGGTAAAGACATCTCAAATCCGTTTATAGCTGATGATTTGCTAAAAATCATGTGGTTATCAGTGTACCTTTGAACACTTGGCTACTCCAGTAGTGATGGCTATTGGTAAAGAGACATCAAATCCATTATTTTCAATGATTCCCCTCTCACAAGAGTTAACACACCTGGAAGTGATGAGAATAGTATGAAACTAAATTGTTTTGATGTACATTAAGTCATTTGTTGCTGCAAAGAATGGAGCTTTTATGTGTATGCTGATCATAAAGATTCTGCTGATGATAATTCTTTGCTGATGCTCTGTTACAATCCTCTTGGTATGTTACTTTAAAGATCTATCAAGAATCTTGAACTTAACTAGGTCAAATTCAAGATTAGGGGAGGATTGTTGGGAATTCTGCTAAGAGAGAATTCTGCTGAAGGAATCTGCTGAAGAGACAGATTCTGCTGAAGAAGTGAATCTGCTGAAGTAGAGATTCAGCATATTATGTTTCTACGGATATTGATATTTCGTGTTATTTATTAGTTTGTTAGGATATGCATGAGCTATTTTAGGTAGTGATATGCATTGTTATTATTATTTATTATTGTATTAGGGTTCCTTGTGTATAAAAGGAACAGATAGTCATTTTTATTAGTACGCTTCTTAAAAAATAAAACTCCAGGAAAAACACCTTTAGTGTGTGTGATATTGATCCATAGAGGATCATTGTTCTTAATAGAAAAACCTTGTTGAAACTTTGATTGTTCTTTATTATTATTCCGCTGTGCAATCAATCATTGTTTCTATATCTTAGATTGGGATTAAACGATCATTAACAATTGGTATCAGAGCTAGGTTAGCTCGTTACCTAGGGATTTACAAGGTTTTAAAGTCGAAGAAAATCAGTTTTGATGGAGGTACGATCAGATCTTAAAGTTTAAAAGGTAATCGTTTTTTTTGGGGTATTGATCCATTCTGTTGGTCCATGGTCAATAGTTCTACAACAAATATTATGTCGTACAAGTTTTTTTTTATGTCCATGGTCAATCGGTATTTCGTTCTTATTGTATTAATTGATTACGAAGAAGATTGATTATCATTTATTTGATGTTGTAGTTGAGTTTCACAGGTTTGTGTTCTTATCATATCTCAAAGTGGATGTTACACTTTGAAGATAACTTGTTTGTTTTATACGGTGGTGACGAAGACTTGTCAAATCTAGTTTTCAAAAGTCAAGGGGAGGATGGACGAAGACCTAGTTAACTATCACTTGAAGGAGTTACGTTATTGTGCTCAGTGTCTCATTGAAGATGAGGATTTTGTCAAGAGATTGCGGTCTACTTATATATTCGGTTTTGGGTATAAGTTCAAAGTCACGTGGTTAGTACAAGACATAAGACACAAGTTTGGGTTATTCTACTTCTTTATCAAGTTCGTTATATTTAGTTTTCTTCACATGTGATCATTACATAGAGCCTACAGAATTATAGATTCAAGAAGATGGTAAACATATCGGTTTCAGGGGAAGCTTATTCATTAAATGTTTAACATCTACATGCACCACTCAAGGGGAAGTTTTGCATACGTTCCATATTTGTTGATAACAAAATGGGGAAGAGATTTTGGAGTGGTATGGCATGGATTAAGGGGAAGACAAAGATTGTTTCATTCATGGCGAGATTTAATTATCTCAACTTTTCTACTTCGTCTAGGGAAGTTCGTACAAGACCGTGTTTGTTTTGTCATCATCAAATAGGGGAAGATTGTTGGGTCTATTAGATTTAATGATACAAAACAAGAAAGAATGAAACAATAAGGACTTATTATGACAAGAAGGAATTCTACAAAAGATGGAGAAGGACTTGCTTGCAAAAGAAGATTTATAGTTTAGTCTTCCGTAGTATTCTTGTAGCCCTAATTCTGTGTTATATAAACAGAATACAGGGAATAGGTTTTCATATGTCTTTCACAATGTAGTCGACTAAGAAGAGTGTGTGTGTGTCTAGGGCGTAAAATATAAACGCCTAGACTAGAGTTAGTTCGTATCCTCTAAGATCTGAGGTGTCTTAGATCCTTGTTACATTTAGGTAACACGTTGTTATTCTAATCAAATAATAATTGGAGGTGATTGGGAAAAACCTTGTGTCAATAACTTTGATTTGTTTAATTCCGCTGCGTATCATGTTTATTGTCATTGTTATTGTTTAACCTTAGTGCTTAAAACGATCCAAGGAGTCTAACAAACTCCACAAAAACCTTGATTACGCACAATATTGCATCATTTCTTATGGAAATATCTTAGTTGATATTGATATGATAACACCTACAGTAGTTATTTTTGAACTATCCATAAAAATCGTGCATGACCTTAAAACTCAAAAACTAGAGGACCTATATTCGATCATTCCGTTATTACGCCTAAAAACGCACATTCAACAACCGATAGACGAATGCAACTATGCTAGATTGCTAGGACAATGGACATGTCGTTTTATAACGACTCTTGTCATCCATGTTCGTCATTGACTTATCATTATGAACACTTCTATGCCTCGGACAATCGTATATAGCAGTTTCAATTTTTCACCATGTTCAAAAACCACGTATGTAAGTGTATAATTAAATGTCTTGTTGATATTAATATGCTAAACCATGGATCTAAGACTCGCAAACTAGAGGACTTATATTGCTCATCTTCATTAGTACGTAAGCATAAAAAATGCACATTTGAGTAGCGAAATGAGTCATGCTACTATGCTAGGACAATGGACATGTCAATTGTTTAATAACACGTCATTAATGTATCTTTCTAAACACTTTATGCCCACTTATTGTATATTATTCTACTTATGTTTTGAACTTTGAACTTATTTTCTCGTAAAAAAGATGGATACTTATATTATTTCACGAATACACAGCTACGAGTAGAAGCAAACGAGGATAGGCAAAAGTGAAACCAAAAACTTTAACACCAGAAACATGTTTGTCCCACATAGACTATAGAAACAAAACTTTGCTAGTTTATATACCATTAAATATATGAGCACTTCGTGTCGAGATTAATATTATGTTTTCATGCTTGCTACATCTTCTGGCTAAATGGAAGAATTTGTCAAAGGATGGGGTCATCACGATAAAATAATATGTAATCTTAACTTTTTTATTTGTCGGTGATTTAAGCGTTATTACTTATATTTTATGTAATTGTGATTTACTTGAAAACAAAGGCTTAGTTATATTTGTTGGTGATTTTATTGTTATCAATTATATTTTGTGAAATTGTGATTTACTTGAGATCAATGGTTTAATCAGGTATAGCTTATAGTCGAGTCAGGAGATGCGAAGTGCACACCATTCTAGCTAGCTTGATGCCGTCACAAATAAGTGCGGGGTTTTTAGTTTGAATAGAAAATATGGAGTATAGTTGGAACATGATTAGATCATAATCATATTTTACGCGTAGATAATCATATGATGATGTTGGACATAATTTAAGCACCTAATAACTATTTTTGACTAGACAATCATCTGATTATACCTGCAGATTAAGTGATTATCTCGTCATAATCATCGTTTTTGGCTTGATTATATCTACAAATTCTATGATTATTACATTGGGCTTACTAAGCCTAAGGGCACTTGGGGTCTTCTATTAAAATTTCAATATTTTAATTTTTAGGTTTAATAACCAAAATACACAACTTTTTTTTTTCAAGAGTTGTGCTTTTTTTTATTTATTTTTTTATTTTTTTATTTTTTTTTGCTTTAAATAGTTATCGCCTAAAACACTCGCCATAAATAGCATTTTTACCATGTTAACAGCATGCATTCTGTTTTTCTTAAACTTTGCTTACGTACAATATTGCATCATTTCATATGCAAATGTCTTTGTTGATATTGATATGATAACACCTAGTTATTTTCGAACTATCCGTAACCATGGTCTTAAAACTCAAAAAACTAGAGGACCTATATTCGATCATCTTCATTATTACGCATAAATAAGCACATTCAACAACCGATAGACGAAAGGTACTATGCTAGATTGTTAGGACAATGGTCACATGTCGTTTTATAATCCATGTTCATCATTAACTTATTATTCTGAACACTATTATATATGCTCATTATTGTAAGTTCTACTACTAATGATCACGATATGTATTTGATATATACTTAAGAAAAAACATTGCATGTAAGTGCACTGTAACAAATGTCGTAGTTAGTTTTGATATGGTAAACCATGGAACACGTTAATGCCCACTTATTTGTATATTCTTCTACTTATGTTTCGAACTTTGAATAATTATTTTATCGTAAAAAGATACATATGGACAAAATACACAAGTAGAAGCAAACGAGGTTAAGCAATAGTCCCACATAGGCTAAAGAAATAAAACTTTGCTAGTTAATATATCATAGTGTATATAAGTACCTCGTGTCTAGATTAGTATTATGTTATCGTGTTTGGCAAATCCTCAGGCTAAACTAAAGAATTAGTATGGGGAAACACTCCATGCGATGAAATAATATGTACTCTAAACTTTTTATTGAAATAGCATTAGAAGTTAGAAATTATAGTAACTATTGGTGCCGCTAACGAACATATGATGATAATATTTTGTCCTACGTTCATATATATATATATATATATGAATCGGTAGAAATAAAATGATACTTGATAAAATTGAAATAAGATATATAATGCTACATTAAATAAATACTGCTACACATCTCTATTCTAATATCGTTTACCACGTTCGTTGTCCAAAATGATCAAGATCAACAAGCATAATGGGCTAATAGCAGGTCTTATTTATAAGAATATGGACCAAAATATATCGTCACTTTCCATAATAGTTTTCCAACATCTACTCCATATTTATCGTATCACAACAATTAGACTCGATTACATTAACAATGTGTTAAAAAAAAGTTATACAACCAAATCGAAATTGTAAAAAATGACTCCATCATATATAATTGGTTAAAGTGAAACTTTTCTTCCTTTGATTTCAGAGCTTTTTATCATATTAAAAAACATAGAATTAGAGGGTCATGTGGTGTTACGGGACACTGCTAAAATTTTGATTCGTAATACTAATTTTTGTAAAAAATATATTGAATATTTTAAAAGGTGCATGGTCCAAATGCATTATATTTATAGTTATTGCTTATTGAGCCTATCAATAAGTAAATAATAAATTTAGTTTTCTACTAAATTCTGTTATTTTAATCAAAAATTGTATTTTTTGCTAATTCTCTTTTTCATATTACAGTTAAAAAAATTATGCAACCAATCATATTCCCCTCTTAAAAAAGAAAGAGAGTAGTGAAGTTGGTGAATAGAAACTTGATTATTGTAATACAAAAGTAGTTACGTTTTGTGTATTTAGGTTGATAAACATTTTATGCATAAAATATCCCAATTTCTTTTCTTTAAATGGACACTTGAACAACGAAAGCTAGTTATTATTCATAAAAAGATGACTCTTTTCTAAAGTTGATAATCATATATATTAATTTACTTGATTCAAATCAATGATAATTAACCACATGGTCATTTGTTTTAATTGAAGAATAAAATCATAACATGGTGATTTATGTTTTCCTATAAATCAAAAAATGATCTAAAATATATTTTACGGTTTATATGTTGTTTCCTTAGAAATGGTAACAAGGCTTGTTACAATTTAAACACATTGTATATGTGTTTAGATTTTGATCAAATATACTTTAAATAATTATAAAAATGTACGCAATATTATCTTTTAAGCAATATGTGAAATGTGTCATGCTCTTATTTGCATGAACCAAAGTTTGGTACTTTCTTTATTATAGTAAGTAATTATGCATCTTTCGAAGGGTGGCTTGGGGATCGGGAGTTTGTAAGCTTTTAATCTAGCTCTCCTTCAAAAACGGCGTTAGCATTTTCTTCATAACCCCGACTCTTTTTGGGTTCGAGTGATCTCAGCAATTCATGGAGATGAAGTTGTTCTTGACTTGAAAGGATGCAACAGTAGAGGTATTTGGTCCTCTGATATTTCCTCTTATTCTAATTTGCATGCTCATGATATTATTCCGACTTATTCTTTGTATCGTAAAGTGGGTGATGGTACGTCCATTGGTTTTTGGAAAGATAATTGGGATGAAAATGGGCCTTTATGTTTTAGATATAACAGATTATATCACTTGGACTCTAATGCTAATTGTATGCTTGCGGAACGATTTTCTAACGAGGCTTGGTTTTGGAATCGGAATAGAAAAAGTATAGGTAGTAGTCGAAATATGGCAGCTCTTGAAGTTATAATTTCGGAGTTAGGGCACGTTTCTTTGAACAACCGTCATGATGCTTCGTCTTGAAAAATATCGGTTGATGATAGCTTCTGTGATCAAGCCACGAGATCACACATTGATAATTGCTTGCTTCCATCATTATGTCCTACTACTAGATAGTCCAAACATTAACCTCGTAAGGTAAATGTTTTCATTTGGCGGCTCATTTTGGGCAAGCTTCCGAACCGTCTAAATTCAACTTTACGGGGGTTTGATATTATATATATATACGAAAGATGGGGAGGAAGATGGTGCATTTTCGTGCTTCAAAGGGTTGTACGGCACAGTTGCTTCTACAGTAACCGGGCTGCTGTAGCGTGTTGTACGCTACAGTGGTTTCTACAGTAATTTTTTTTTTTTTTTTTTTTTTTTTTTTTTTTTTTTTCAAAAAGTTGTCCCACACAGTGGTTATCCCCCCCCCCCCCCCCCCACAACAACTTTAAGAAACACCACCACCCCCCACCCCCACCACAACAACCAAACGGACCCTCGAAATCCAATCGGAAAAATTATTTCTAGCCACACCACCACCGAGGCATAATAAAACCGGACCCCCACCACAACAACCAAACGGACCCTCGAAATCCAATCGGAAAAATTATTTCTAGCCACACCACCACAGAGGCATAATAAAATCGGACCCCCACCACAACAACCAAACGGACCCTCGAAATCCAATCGGAAAAATTATTTCTAGCCACACCACCACAGAGGCATAATAAAACCGGATTTAAAATAAAAATAAAATTAGGGTTTTGAAAATAATTTAAGAAAATAAAAAGAGAGGGTGCGTGCCACACGTTTTACCATCGGAGAGTGATGGAAAACGGCGGTGGTGGTGTATGTTGGTGGTACCGCGGCGGTGGAGGCGCGTGAGGGGTGATACGAGGTGTTTTGGGTCGCGTGAGTGGTATGGGTGTGACGGGGATATCCCGATCTATAAGATTGTACAAGAAAATGAGGTTGCCGGAAAAATATTCCGGCAAGCCGCCGGAAACTGCTGCTGCTCCGGTGGGGCGGCGGCCGGATTCTTCAAAGAGAGAGAGAGAGAGTTTTTGGTGTGAGTATATGTGTGTTTTTAATAATAAAAATGATAAAAGTGGGGGGTGTAGGGGATATATATATGGGTAAGAAAGTATAGGGTACTTTTTGTATTAAATGAAAGTGTAAGGAAGGTGTAAAGAAATAATCTAGGGACTAATGTTGCCAACGTATTAAACTTTTAACGATATAAGCTCCGGGGCCTAAACGACATAGGAAACGAACTCGAAAAATTACGAAACTTGCGCCATTGTTCACGAGATAATTTTTCCAATAAAATCAATCATAAACTTCATAATTTTTATCAAACTCAAAATAGTTCAAATAATTTGGTAAGTGCAATACGATACGAGTTTTATAGGTTGTGCTGGGTCAATCAAGGGAAAATTTTGTTCACCAAGCATAAGATTGAATAGTCTATCTTGCAATAGATCCTTTCTTTCTAATACTATGACAAGCCAATATTAGAAAATCAACGAGCTTTTAAAACCGTAAAACCTATTATTCGCAAAACACAAAACATACAACATAAAACACATATCTAAACACTCCCGCCGCAACGCGCGGGTTTCTCCACTCGTTTCTTCTATTGCTTGTCCGTCCAGTAATTTTGGTATGTAATCTAATAATCATGTAGTCTTCGAATGTAATTTGGCTAGTAACATTTGGCGGCTTGTTCGAGTGTGGCCTGACATGAATATGCCTTCATTTTCCTCCTGCTCCGAGTGGTTACAATGGTTTGAGAATTAGAGAGCTTCTAAAGACCGTGTGTATGACATCTCTGTGGCTTCTTTGTGGGTCCTATGACGGTATCGAAATAACATTATTTTTAATGATCATCCTATGAGGAGAAGTGATCTCTTCGATGATGATATCCGTATGTTTTCTTTTTGTTGGTTAAAGTGTAGAGGTCCTAAAGTAAATTGTAGGAACTCTTGGCTTAATTTGCCTTTGTAATTTCTCTTCTAGCTCCTTGCTAAAGAGTTTTTTATTTTCTATTTTTTTTATTTTATTTTTTTAAAATTCAACCATCGTTCAAAAAATATTAATTTTTTTTTGAACGGCAACTTTATTGAAAAACTAGCAAGGAGCTAGAACAACATTACAAAGAAATTAAAGAATGATGTTGAAGCCAACTATCCCAAGAAAAAGAACTTCTACATCTAGCATTACACCAACTAAAAGAACGCGCTACTATATCATCAAAAATCACATCCTTCCGAGGCTTTTGAGCCGCAAAGAGCAATCTATTCCTGAAGTTCCATAAGCACCACCAAGTAACAAAGAAAACTCCTTCCAACATAGATTTTAATTTAGATCCCAACCTGATGGAATTGAACCACGATAGCCATTCAGAGTAAGAACCAAGAGGCGACCAAGCTAAATCCCACCAACGACATACAAGACGAGTGACATCAGCAGCCATGATGCAGCTAAACAAAAGGTGTGACGTATCTTCAATATGCGAGGAAAAAATCGGGCAAGACAAAGAAGTGACAAAAATACCTCGATGCATCAGATTCACCCTTGTAGGCAAGCGATCAAGAGAGACCTTCCATGCAAAAACATTAATTTTAATCGGAACAAATTTGATCCATCTCGTAGCTATAGACTCCTTAGGAAGAAAAAACTCGTCCAACAATTTGCGGACATCTTTAACGCAGAAATCTCCATTCCCGTTCATATCCCAAAACCATCTATCCACAGCATTAATCAAAATCGAAGACCCTATAAAATCCTGGAGTTGAACAAGTTGTTGGGCTTCTACTCCCCCTCTAACTTGACGACGAAAGGAGACTTCGATATCTCCTTGAAGCTAGTTTTTTTTTAGGAAAGTTTTAAAAAAAAACTAGGTTGCATCAATCTCCATGGTTACAAGTCAAAGCAACCTAGTTTTTTTTTAAGAAAATTTGCTTCCAACTAACAATTACATGCAAAATGCAAAAGTTAAAGCATAACTTAAAAAAAATAAAAATAAAAAAAAATAAAAAAAAAATAAAAATTAGTGTTGCAAAACAAGGCCTCCAAGGCCGATTAATCGTCGATTAGGTGCTATAAGGCCACCAACCTTTCCGATTTGTGTAAATTGGTCAAACAACTCGGTCAACCGTTATCAACGACTATTAATGATGGTCAACGGTGGTCAAGCTTGTCTGAAACCTTCAAACCTTGATAGAAATACCCAAAACTCGCCGTAAAATTGTTTAGTAAGTTATACTTGTTGTTTATATCTATTTCAAGATGTTTTTTTAAGAAAAATCTTGACAGTAATACCTAAAATTTGCCAGAAATACCTAAAACTTGCCGGAAATACAAAAAACTTGTCGAAAATGTCAATCCGATTAATCACCGATTAATCCCGCATATACCGATTACAAGCTACAGATGGGTCGACCACCCGACTACCGATTCACGATTTTTGCAACCTTCATAAAACTCATCAACTATGGTAAAAAGTCATGTTTTGGTCAAACATGTTGTATTCGTGTTAGGAAATAAAAAATATTAACCAATATTTTACTCGTACGTGGCTAAGAAGAAACTTTTTTTTTGCTATAAATAGTTATTGCCTAAAACAATAATTACAAACTATTATAAATAGCATTTTTACTATGTTCACAACATATATTTGGTTTTTCTTAAGAAAAACCTTGTTTACACAATTACATACAATATTGCATCATTCCAATGAAACTGTGTTTGTTGATATTGATATGATAACACCTAGTTATATTCGAACTATCCGTAACCATGGCCTTAAAACTCGAAAACTAGAGGACCTATGTTCGATCATCTTCGTTATTACGCATAAATAAGCATATTCAACCGATAGACGAATGGTACTATGCTAGATTGCTAGGAGAATGGTCACATGTTTTATAACTCTTGTCATCCATGTTCATCATTAACTTATTACTCTGAACACTTTTAGATAGGCTCATTATTGTAAGTTCTACTACTAATGATAGCAATACGATGTTCACGATATGTATTTGATATATACTTAAGAAAAAACATTGTATGTAAGTGCACTGTATCGAATGTCGTAGTTAATGTTGATATGCTAAACCATGGAACTAAGACTCAAAAACTAGAGGACTTATATTTGCTCATCTTCATTAGTAAGCATAAAAAAAAGCACATTTGAGTAGCGAAATGAGTCATGCTACTAATGCTAGGAGAATGGACGTGTCGGCATTTAATAACTCGTCATCCATGTTCGTCACTAACTTATCTTTCTAATGCACTTTGATGCCCACATAACCTTGAATAATTCTCGTATACATTTTCCAAATATTAACTACGAGTGAAGCAAACGAGTTAGGCGATATCAAAAACTTTAACAATAGAAACATGTTTGTCCCACATAGGCTAAAGAAATAAAACTTTGCTAGTTAATATACCATACTCCATATGAGTACCTTGTGTCTGGATTATTATTATGTTTTCGTGCTTGGCAAAGTCTTCCTGCTAAATGAAAGAATTAGCAGGCAGAATATTCTTCACGAAAAAATGATATGTACTCTTAACTTTTTTTTGAATCAATTATATAACGCTACATTAAACAAATACTATATGTATACTAAATCTTACCGCCGTGCATGATATTCACACACTTTATTCAGTTTAACTACTAGAATTTCGTTATTACTGATTTGTTTACGTATATTAGTTGAGTTATGAAATTAAACTGCTAAATACTCCGTAAGAAATAACACACCCTTATACATATAACAAACAAATCATTTTAGTCACTTGGTTATCATTAAATAGCAACCTAAACCGCATTAGAAATGGATGTATGTAATTAGTGAGAACACATATACTTCACCAACTTATATAATGAGACAAACAAAAGAAAAATAAAAATGAACTAGGGATGTCAACGTTAAAAGTTAAGTATAAAATCAATTTGCAAAGTGAATTGACTTACGCACATGACTTTTTGATTACGAATCAAACGGCTTTACTGTATATTGTAGTGTGCAAAACAATAATCAATATGTGCAAATTATCTCGAGTTTCTTTCCTAACGCCGTTTACTATGTTTACTTTCCGCTACTGAGTAGACGAACCCTTTTACGAGCGGGTCGTTGACTGGTTCAGACTTTCCTTACATGATAACACCTAGTTAATTTCGAAATATCCATAACAACCATGGCCCTAAAACTCAAAAACTAGAGAACCTATATTCGATCATCCCCATTATTACGCATTAATAAGCACATTTAACAAGCGAAGGACGAATACTACTATGCTTAATTGCTAGGACAATGAACACTTCTATGTCAGTTTTATAACTCTTGCCATCCATGTTCATCATTGACTTATCATTATCAACACTTCTATGCCTCGAACAATCATATATAGCAGTTTCAGTTTTTCACCATGTTCAAAATATGTACTCGTATTCGTTTTTCTTATGAAAAAACCACGTATGTAAGTGTATAGTTAAATGTCTTGGTTGATGTTAATATGCTAAACCATGCTACTATGCTAGGTCAATGGACATGTCAATTGTTTAATAACCCGTTATTAATGTATCTTTCTAAACACTTTATGCCCACTTATTGTATATTATTCTACTTATGTTTTGAACTTTGAACTTATTTTCTCGTAAAAAAGAAGGATACATATATTATTTCACAAATACACAGCTACGAGTAGAAGCAAATGAGGATAGGCAATACCAAAAACTTTAACACCAGATAAACATGTTTGTCCCACATAGACTAAAGAAACAAAACTTTGCTAGTTAATATACCATTACGCACATGAGTACTTCATGTCTAGATTAATATTATGTTTTCGTGCTTGGAAAATCCCCGAATTCGTTGAAGGATGATGTAAGAACGATAAAATAATATGTAATCTTAACTTTTTTATTTGTCAGTGATTTAAGTGTTATCACTTATATTTTGTGTAATTGTAATTCACTTGAAAACAAAGGCTTAGATATATTTGTTGGTGATTTTAGTGTCATCACTTATATTTTGTGAAATTGTGATTTACTTGAGATGATCAAGGGCTTAATCACGTATAACATATAGTCGAGTGAGGAGATGTGAAGTGCACACTCATTCTAGGTACCTGGATGCTGTCACAACTAAGCGTGGGGGGTTTTTTGAATAGAAAATGTGGAGTATTGTTGGAACAGGATTAGATCATAATCATATTTTACGCATAGGTAATCATATGATGACATTGGACATGTTTTAAGCACCTAATCACTATTTTTGGACTATATAATCATATAATTATACCTGCGGATTAAATTATTATCTCATCATAATCATCGTTTTTGGCTTGAATGTGGCTATGTTTGGCACACAAGATTGTTAAGAGATTATGCTTATTTTTTTCAAAAAACTACTTAAAAAATAATTTTTGTTTGACAGACATAACTTATAAGAGATTCTAAAAAAAAAAATCTTTCATAATCTCTTAAAACCAAAGGTTACTTCATGTAGCTTATAAAAATAATCTCTTTTTATAATCTCCAGCACCAGCACCAGCACCAACACCAGCTCCAGTTTCAGCAACAGTTACTTTCGCCAAACATACCCGTAACCTACAAATTCTATGATTATTACATTGGGCTTAATGATTGTTTTGTGCTTGCTTAGGCTTTACTAAGCCTTTAGGGCACTTGGGCTCTTCTTGATTAAAACCTCAATATTGTAAATTTTAGGTTTAAAAACCAAAGACACAACTTTTTTTTTCAAGAGTTGGCTTTTCTTTTTCTTTTTTTTTTTAATTTTTTTTTTATGCTTTAAATAGTTATCGTCTAAAACACTAGTCATAAATAGCATTTTTAGCATGTTCACAACATGCATTCTGTTTTTCTTAAACCTTGCTTACGTACAATATTGCTTCATTTCATATGCAAATGTCTTTGTTGATACTGATATGATAACACCTAGTTATTTTCGAACTATCCATAACCATGGTCTTAAAACTCGAAAACTAGAGGACCTATATTCGATCATCTTCATTATTACGCATAAATAAGCACATTCAACAACAGATAGACGAATGGTACTATGCTAGATTGTTAGGACAATGGTCACATGTCGTTTTATAATCCATGTTCATCATTAACTTATTAGTTTGAACACTATTATATATTCTCATTATTGTAAGTTCTAGTACTAATGATAGTAGTACGAGTACGATGTTCAGGTATGTAAGTGGACTGTAACAAATGTCGTAGTTAATGTTGATATGGTAAACCGTGGAACACGTTAATGCCCACTTATTTGTATATTCTTCTATTTATGTTTTGAACTTTGAATAATTATTTTATCGTAAAAAGATACATATGGACAAAATACACAAGTAGAACCAAATGAGGTTAAACAATATCAAAAATCTTAACACTAGAAATGTCTGTCCCACATAAGCTAAAGAAATAAAACTTTGCTAGTTAATATATCATAGTGTATATAAGTACCTCGTATCTAGATTAGTATTATGTTATCGTGTTTGGCAAATCCTCAGGCTAAACTTAAGAATATAGTACACTGCAAAATACATACTCGTGATTTGTCAATTTTCACACTAAATATCCCTATAAAAAACTTTTGACAACCATCATTCATCCGTTAGTAAAAGTTAGACACAATAAATCTCTAAAGACTAACAATTACACTCGATTACATTATGATACTCTCAAACACCATTTGATAACAACCAAGGCCCTAAAACTAAAAAACTAGAGAACCTATATTCGATCATCCCATTATTACGCATAATAAGCACATTTAACAACCGATGGAAGAATGCTACTATGCTAGATTGCTAGGACAATGAACACTTCTATGTCAGTTTTATAACTCTTGCCATCCACGTTCATCATTGACTTATCATTATGAACACTTATATGCCTCGAACAATCATGTATAGCAGTTTCAGTTTTTCACCATGTTCAAAATACTTACTTGATTTTCTTATGATAAACCACGTATGTAAGTGTACAATAAGTATATCGAAATATCTTTGTTGATGTTAATATGCTAAACCATGGACCTCAGACTCGAAATATAGAGGACCTATATTTACTCATCTTCATTAGTAAGCATAAAAAAGTATATTCGACTAGCGAAATGACTCATGCTACGATGCTAGGACAATGGACATGTCAAACGTTTAATAACTAATCATCCATGTTCTGTCATATTAACTTATCGTATATTCTTGGATCAAAGTGTTGATTGGCAGGGACACCTCAACCCTGTGTACCATAATGGTACCCATCAACCCTACCCAGCAAAGGTTTGATGCCTGTGAAATACCTCCACCCAATACCCAACCATGCTGCGGAACGGAATCGAACTCGCGTCCTTTAGTTGGATCAAGACATCACATGGTTGGACCCAGGCTTCTAAGGTAGCTGGTTAATATCATTAGAGTTTGTGGTCCCCAAGTAAGGACTTCCCGGTTGGTCACCCAACCCGGTACTACTCTCACATAGGCTCGCTTAACTTAATAAGCTTCTACTAACTACTTATATTATGTTTTGAACCGTAAATAATTCTCGTATATATTTCACAAATACACAACTACGAGTAGAAGCAATAGAGGTTAGGCAATTTCAAAATTTTTAACATTGTCCCACATAGGCTAACGAGACAAAACTTTTCTAGTTAATATACCATGGCGTATATTAGTACTACATGTCTAGATTAGTATTACGCTTTCGTGATTGGCAAATCTTCTGGTTAATTGAAAAAATTAGCTGAAGGATTTCTAATTACGAAAAAATAATATAAAATCTTAACTTTTTATTGAAATAATTGGTGGAGTTTGTCATTTCAAAAAAATTATATAAAATCTTAATTTTTTTAGTGAAATAGTGAATGAAGTTAGAATTAATATTATTTTTTATTGAAATAATTGGTGGAGTTTTCTTCTCTCAGTGACTTATCATTACAAACACTTTTATGCCTCGAAGAATCGTGTATAGCAGTTTCAGTTTTTCATCGTATTCAAAATATGTATTTGATCTTCTTATGAAAAAACCACGTATTTAAGTGTACAATTATATCGAAATGTCTTTGTTAATATTGATAGCTAAATCATGTACCTAAGACTCGAAAACTATAGGACCTATATTTGCTCATCTTCGTTAGTAAGCATATGAGTCATGCTACTATGCTAGGATTTTAATAACTGATCATCCATGTTCGTCATATTAACTTATCATTACAAACACGTTATGCCTACTTATTTGTATATTCTTCTACTTATGTTTTGAACTTTGAATAATTATTTTATCGTAAAAAGATACATATGGATACATATATGATTTCACAAATACACAAGTAGAAACAAACGAGGTTAAGCAATATCAAAAATGTTAACACTAGAAATATGTTTGTCCCTGATTGAGCCTAAACCGTCTTATTATTATTGACCAAGGTCAACAAGTCAAAGATAGCCTAGAACCAATGCTCCGTGGAAGTATAGGGTTTCCCCGGGTCGTTATGTCCCGACGAGGTGTGGATGGTATTAAAACGGTTTCGTGATCAGGTGAATTTGGATGAAAATGGATATAAGTGAGTGGTGATGATTACACTACTGGAATATGAAAGAAAACAGCTTAAATACACTATATTAACAATACTGGAAAGGCAGGAAAACCAGAAACGATTAAAACCTAAAAACGCGTATGTTACGTTTAAATAAACGTAGACGTACAAAATAAAACGTGAAATCTGAATTCTGAAAACACCCAGGGGGTGAAAATGACTTTTTTACAAACCTAAGGGTAAAAGAAAATTTTTAGAAAATTAAAATAAATTTTAACCCTAATTAATTATTTAATATTAATTAAATACTAATTATTACTAATTATTAATAATTAAAACACTTAAATATAATTTAATACTAATTAAATACTAGAAAAATGAAAATAAAATTTCTAAAATTATAAATTAACTAAAAATAAGTTTTAAAAATAAAAATAAGTGTTTTTGTCTTTTTGTGGATTTTCTATTAATTAATTACTAATTAAACATTAATTAACTAATTAAACTATTTTAAATTAAGAAAAATACTAAATGAACAGTAAAAATTCTAATAAAATTTCTAAAATTACTTTATAACATATAAAAGCTATAAAAAATATAAAAACAAGATTTTACTTAATAAAAACTAATTATGCTAATTTAAACTAATTATTATTTAATAATTAATAAAACTAAAATTAATTCTAATAAATACTAAATGACAAAATAAAAATCTGAAAAATTTATTATAACTATTTTAACCTAAGATGAAATTATTAAAAATATAAAAACACAACTTACTTAATAAAAATCTAAAAATGAAAATTAAAGTTAAATTAAATTAAATAGAAACTATCACTTAATTTTATATTTGTTTTTCTTGATTTTTCTTTTACAAACTTATTAAATACTTAAAAACAAACACTTTTTGTAAAAACAAAATTTTTGGAAACTTAAAAATAAGCTGGAATAAGCCAAAACTTGAAACAGTTGACTAAAGTTGACCAAAGTGGAAATTAGGCTAAAATGAGATCAAGTGGGACCCACAATGGGTAATTCTGACTTAAATGAGTTTTGTGAACAAGTTTAAGCAAGAAAAAGCACTTGGGGTGCTCAGAATAAGCTAATAAGCTATATATAAGCACTTGGAAACTTGTATTGGAACTGAAAATGGGACAAAGTAGTGAGGCCAATTCAGGTGGGTCCCACAGTGATTGAGGTCAAACCATTGGTCAAAATCCCAAGCCTGGTAGGGGGAGGGTTGAAATGAACCAAGGTTGGTGGTTGTGGTCCACTGGGTTGCTCAGAAAACCACCACCAAGTGGTGGTGGTGGTGGTGTAACTGCTGAGACAGAGCAGTACACAGCCCTGCAAGTCACTTTGTGGCTTTGTGGGGCCCACAAGTAAAATCACAAAAATCTAAAAACTATGGAACTTCAAAGATGAACTGGTAGAGAGTAAATAGAAACAAGTTTCACATTCCAAATCAACATATAAAAATCAAAACAATTATTGCAATTTTGGTAAAAACCTGAAAATGCACACTTGACTTTTTTCTAAAACTTGAATCTTTGACTTTCTTGAACTTTGATTGGGTCTAATGAACTGTAAACATGACTATAAGCTAATTTAAAACCAAAACAAGTTAAAATGACTACTTATGTTATGAAATGATAGCTTATGGGACTCCAAGACCACCACAGTTAACTGTGGTGGTGAGAATTGTGTGGATTTGACCTTTTATCAAATGGACACCCACTTTGATACTTCTAACAAACTATTATACACTAAAGAAGCATGCAACAAACAAGTTACAACAATACTACACACTGATTCACAGAGTATGCAGTAAATCCAAACACTCCTATAACTAGAAACTATTTTGTGATTTCAAAGGAAATGATCAACCTAAGCTATAAAACTGATACTGAGCCTACACTAATCAGATAGAGACACAAATAAACTGACTTGAACAATGATTTACCAAAGCTACAGTAAAATACAAGAATTTGTAAAAAATAAAACTTACAGTGAAAGCAACTGAGACAGATGATTCAAGGAAACCAAACCATAACCTACACACTCTCCATAGAGTTCTAAACCAGGGAAATCACAAATCCTCCATGCAACCTTGCTTCTTTCTTCTTTTCCACTGAATTTTTATTTATGGACTAATTTAATGCTAATTTTTGATATTTTTGATATTCTAATTGACAACAGGTTGAAGTAAGTTTAAAGCTTGTAAAAGCTTAATGATAAGCTAAATTAAGTCCACAGAACAGACATCAACAACTATCAATAACATAAAAGTCAATTGAGTTTTTAACTAAAAATGCAAATTCTGAATTAAATCAAAGGAACTTGAAATTAACTTGGAATAAAGATTACATTACATGAAATTAACTGGTACAAGCTATTTTAATTTGAAAATACAACTGAAGGATTGAATTAAGTTACCTACGACCTAAATTAAACTAAGCTACACTACTTGCCCTCCTCCTCTGCTCCAATCTTCACTTTTATACATCATTTGAGCTTTTTGGGTCCCACCTGTCAAATCCCACCAAAAAATGATACCACTTGGATCACTCTTGCACCTTTTCTCAATTTGGCGGGAAAGATTGTTTTTAAACAATTGGGGTCTGTGAGGGTAGCCTAGGAGGGGGGTGATGTGATTGGTGTTGGGGAAGTGTGAAGGGATAAGGGATGGGGGTAGCAGACTCAAGTGGTGATGGTGGAGTGGTATTGCAGGGGGGGTTTGGTGGTTTTGGTGGGGAAGAAAGTGACGGGGTGGTTTTTGGTTTGGGTTTGACTGGATGTTTGACCCAGGTATGGACTGGGTTGATTGTTGGGCTAAGGGATTGGAGTGGGCTGTGGGTTTTATTTTTTTGTTTTTGACTTGGGCTAATAAGATAACAAGGGTCCGTTTGGTTTAAAGTCCATAAATCACAAGGATTAAAATTGTAATTTAAGCAAAGTGTAGGGACTAGATTTGTAAGTTAACCAAAGTTCTCATAGGGACCTAATTAGCCATAAATGAATAGTACAAGGGTGTATTTGATATTTTTCACTTTTAAAATACCCGGGGACTATTTTTGCCAAATCTGCAAACTCCAGGGACCACATCTGCAATTTCTGAATTTGTGAAGGGCTAAACCTGTAAATATCAAACAATTCATACAAAGGACCAATTATGTTATTTAAGAATAGTATAAGGTTTATTTTCACATTTTCCATTTTTCAAAACCTCAGGGACTATTTTTGACATTTTTCAAAGTTGAGGGACCAAAGTTGTAAATATGTGATTTTTAACTTCAAAGGATTTTTTATTACAACTTGTGAATCCCAAGGACCTTTTATGATAATTTTACAAGTTTTGATTCACCAGGGACTAGTTTTGCAAATTTATGAAACTTGAGGGACTGAAACTGCCAATTATGCAAACTTTGTACGTTTTTCATCTGTTTTTGCATATTTTGCATTTGAAACATATAAAACACACTTCTAAGATATTTTAAGTATTTTGATACATATTTGAGTGTTTTTGTATGTTTTGGCAGTTCATATAAGACAAAAATGATGAGTATTTACACACTCATCAATCCCCCACACTAAACTATTGCTAGTCCCTAGCAATCTTATGAGAAAATTTAATGGATTTGAAACTCTTTACCAAAAAGCCATCACTTCTGGAGTAGCCAGGTGTAAGAACTGTGGCACACCTGATAACCGTGTGATTTTGAGCAAACCACCAGCTGTCAACGGATTTGATTAGTCTTTACCAAAAGCCGTTTGCTTCTGGACTAGCCAACTCTTGATGGAATAGTCAACATCTTGGTGAGCTGATTACCAATTATGGATTTTCCACGGCCTTTACCACAAGCCATAATCTTGCGGGCTAGCCAGCTCATTTGCTTATAAGGATGCGGGGGAGCTGAGGAACCATACAATTTTGGGCAAATTGCAAGCCGTCAACGGATTTGAGATGTCTTTACCAAGAGCCGTTTGCTCCTGGACTAGCCAATCCCTTTTGTCGTTTAGACAAGGCGGATTGATTACCACAAAAAATTTTGAGCTCAAGTGAAAAATTTTTGAAAAAATTTTTGGTCAAAAACGGGGGTATAAGATAGTAAAATGTGATAAAATTCGCTAGAATAGCAAATACCCCCCCCCCCCCCCCCCCACACACTAATCATGAATATTGTCCTCAATATTCAAAGTCCCGGCTATTATGCCGACATTTTTGAACGTAAAAGGGCAACATTACAAGCTAAGCGTGGAAAACATCATTTTGTATTTTCACTTCTGTAATCATAGCATGGGGGACTCCCCCACACTTAGGGTGAAAACCCTATAAGCATGCTTTGTTTTTGTTTACCGAGTCGCTAGCTTGACTCGACCCCGAATTCATTAGTCCATGGGGAAGTATGATGTGGAAGAAACAATCTCACTCGGACTTTCATTCAAGATGTTTGGATAAACATTTGAAGCACGTGAAAGTTCCACACCGATGAGACATAATCCCGGCTCAAGATAATGGTACATGAAAATGCCGGGATCAAAGATAATGTCTTCATTCCCGAAGGAGTGAAGAACAGGAGAAGTCACCTTGTAGGTGAAGAAAAGGAAGAAAACCATGATGAAAATCATGATAAGATCTTCTTCCTCGAAGGCAGGCTCATTAGCCTGATTTTGGATTTCAAAGGTTAAGCTCGTAAACATCCCGGGAGGGTGGGTGGGAATTTGCAAACTCTCATGATTGAGAGCATCTCCCCCCGGGATATCAAACTCCGGAGGAGTCATGACATGAGTGAGTTCACAGGAGAACTCATCAAATGTGAATGAATCATATTCTGGATTGATGTGCGTGAGTTCACAGGAGAACTCATCGAAGGTAAATGATTCATAATCGGGGAGAGAATTATGAGAATAAGAAGTGGTACTGCCACTAATCTTCTCTCCCATAGGATCAAAAGTAAAGGCTTCAAATTCCGGTATAGGGTCATCGGAGAGCATGTCACTATCCTTTATGGGGATAGGAGATGAAATAGGTTTCATATTGAAAGCCTCGATTTTAGAAATGAGGAGATTGACTTTCAATAATGTTGCACGAAGTGCTTCATCCTTGATTTCAGTGTCAATCTCATCATTCTCTTCTTCTAAGCTAACTAGCTCAGAAGGTAACTCTTCCACATGACTGATGTCTCCAGAAGATAAAGAATTTTCATCAGCATGGGAAGTACTAAGCTCGATGTTGGGATTAGAGTTTAAAAGATTTTCAGTTTCTCCCACATCGGCTTCAGAATCAAGGAGACCATCATCATTTCCCAAAGGAAGTGGATTGATGTGAGTAAGTTCGTTTGTGACTTCCTCAATAAGAGGGTCAACATCCGAATGAGGAAATGGTGCCTCCTCATACTCAACTTCTCCATAAGATGTGTAATCATCATTAAAATCGGAGAAGGTCTCAAAATGATCTTTTGGATTTTCAGGGTGAGAAGGTAGATCACACACATGATCCAAAGTCCCCTGTGACTCTCCTGGGATTGGGACAAGGATCTCAACACTAGACTTTATGAATTCGTCCGATTCCTTTGAAGGAACAGTGTCAAGATGCTCATCCCCCATGTTCGGAGAGTGAGTGGAAATCTCGGGTGTGATAGCAGTTGTTTGAGATGGAATCTCAACTGCTGGGATATCAATTGATGAACTTGATGAATCTTTTTGAATAATAACAATGTTATCTTCATCATCACTGTCATCATAGTCATCAAATAGAGCAGTATTGCGAATATTAGCACGAAATTTAGCTGCTCGTTGCTCGGCCAATAATTCTTCCATGCTTTTTCCAGATTCTCGTTCTTCAGCAAGTAATTCTGCCATAGTTTTTCCACGAGAATTTGGAATGAAAGGGAATTGTGGGGATGTGGATGTGTCAAAACCGAAAGGTTGACATTGAAAATCACTATGAGGACCCCCACAATAAGCACAAGAAGAACTTGGAGTTTGGCGGAGTGAAATATTAGCTAACTCCTCCTTAAGTTCTTTAAATTTCTCAAGAACTTCTAAAAAGTCTTGCTGGATTTGAGGAGTTGCTAGGATAGTTTGACACTGTGGAGGTTGGTCTGGATACGAAGAGTCATAATTGTTACAAGGAAATGGATTCCTCGTTTGACAATCAGAGCTAAAGTGTGGACCTCCACAGTAATCACAACAGTAAAACTGTTGAGGCTGTGAGTCGTATGTGCTAGAGTCATAATTGTTATCGGGAAACTGCTCATAGACAAGCGTGTTTCCCGATTGACAATCAGAACTGTAGTGTGAACCACCACAGTACTCACAACAGTAAAACTGCTGAGTCTCATGGTGTGGTAACTGATGGAATGAATCAGTTATGTCATGGTAGGAATAGGGATTCTGGTTATAGACAGACCCGTTTCCTGACTCTACCATGCCACAACTGGGGCAATCGCCACCATTATAAGGATTACCACACCACTGACAAATCAGAAAATGTGGATGAGACATAGAAAGAATCAAAAGGTTTTAGAGGGTAAGAAATGGAGAATCAAAAAGGTGAGAGGGTAAAGATGGATATTTTTGGTGTTTTTGGAAAACATTTTATAAGAAAGAAAATCTTTTTGTTTTTGTTTTTTTTTTTTTTTTTTTGTGTTTTTTGAAAACTAATTTTACAAAGTTTTCAGAAACAGTTTTGTTTTTAAAATAAGAAAATATGAACAAGGGATGGTAAATATACAATGAATGTATATCCAGGTTCACTAATACGCAAAACCGTGTAGAATACGCGCACAACCTCCCCGGCAACGGCGCCAAAAATTGATTGAGCCTAAACCGTCTTATTATTATTGACCAAGGTCAACAAGTCAAAGATAGCCTAGAACCAATGCTCCGTGGAAGTATAGGGTTTCCCCGGGTCGTTATGTCCCGACGAGGTGTGGATGGTATTAAAACGGTTTCGTGATCAGGTGAATTTGGATGAAAATGGATATAAGTGAGTGGTGATGATTACACTACTGGAATATGAAAGAAAACAGCTTAAATACACTATATTAACAATACTGGAAAGGCAGGAAAACCAGAAACGATTAAAACCTAAAAACGCGTATGTTACGTTTAAATAAACGTAGACGTACAAAATAAAACGTGAAATCTGAATTCTGAAAACACCCAGGGGGTGAAAATGACTTTTTTACAAACCTAAGGGTAAAAGAAAATTTTTAGAAAATTAAAATAAATTTTAACCCTAATTAATTATTTAATATTAATTAAATACTAATTATTACTAATTATTAATAATTAAAACACTTAAATATAATTTAATACTAATTAAATACTAGAAAAATGAAAATAAAATTTCTAAAATTATAAATTAACTAAAAATAAGTTTTAAAAATAAAAATAAGTGTTTTTGTCTTTTTGTGGATTTTCTATTAATTAATTACTAATTAAACATTAATTAACTAATTAAACTATTTTAAATTAAGAAAAATACTAAATGAACAGTAAAAATTCTAATAAAATTTCTAAAATTACTTTATAACATATAAAAGCTATAAAAAATATAAAAACAAGATTTTACTTAATAAAAACTAATTATGCTAATTTAAACTAATTATTATTTAATAATTAATAAAACTAAAATTAATTCTAATAAATACTAAATGACAAAATAAAAATCTGAAAAATTTATTATAACTATTTTAACCTAAGATGAAATTATTAAAAATATAAAAACACAACTTACTTAATAAAAATCTAAAAATGAAAATTAAAGTTAAATTAAATTAAATAGAAACTATCACTTAATTTTATATTTGTTTTTCTTGATTTTTCTTTTACAAACTTATTAAATACTTAAAAACAAACACTTTTTGTAAAAACAAAATTTTTGGAAACTTAAAAATAAGCTGGAATAAGCCAAAACTTGAAACAGTTGACTAAAGTTGACCAAAGTGGAAATTAGGCTAAAATGAGATCAAGTGGGACCCACAATGGGTAATTCTGACTTAAATGAGTTTTGTGAACAAGTTTAAGCAAGAAAAAGCACTTGGGGTGCTCAGAATAAGCTAATAAGCTATATATAAGCACTTGGAAACTTGTATTGGAACTGAAAATGGGACAAAGTAGTGAGGCCAATTCAGGTGGGTCCCACAGTGATTGAGGTCAAACCATTGGTCAAAATCCCAAGCCTGGTAGGGGGAGGGTTGAAATGAACCAAGGTTGGTGGTTGTGGTCCACTGGGTTGCTCAGAAAA
Source organism: Artemisia argyi (assembly GCA_030686995.1). Lineage (NCBI taxonomy): Eukaryota > Viridiplantae > Streptophyta > Magnoliopsida > Asterales > Asteraceae > Artemisia > Artemisia argyi. The sequence continues at coordinate 332,605,464 of CM060709.1, forward strand.
CCACCACCAAGTGGTGGTGGTGGTGGTGTAACTGCTGAGACAGAGCAGTACACAGCCCTGCAAGTCACTTTGTGGCTTTGTGGGGCCCACAAGTAAAATCACAAAAATCTAAAAACTATGGAACTTCAAAGATGAACTGGTAGAGAGTAAATAGAAACAAGTTTCACATTCCAAATCAACATATAAAAATCAAAACAATTATTGCAATTTTGGTAAAAACCTGAAAATGCACACTTGACTTTTTTCTAAAACTTGAATCTTTGACTTTCTTGAACTTTGATTGGGTCTAATGAACTGTAAACATGACTATAAGCTAATTTAAAACCAAAACAAGTTAAAATGACTACTTATGTTATGAAATGATAGCTTATGGGACTCCAAGACCACCACAGTTAACTGTGGTGGTGAGAATTGTGTGGATTTGACCTTTTATCAAATGGACACCCACTTTGATACTTCTAACAAACTATTATACACTAAAGAAGCATGCAACAAACAAGTTACAACAATACTACACACTGATTCACAGAGTATGCAGTAAATCCAAACACTCCTATAACTAGAAACTATTTTGTGATTTCAAAGGAAATGATCAACCTAAGCTATAAAACTGATACTGAGCCTACACTAATCAGATAGAGACACAAATAAACTGACTTGAACAATGATTTACCAAAGCTACAGTAAAATACAAGAATTTGTAAAAAATAAAACTTACAGTGAAAGCAACTGAGACAGATGATTCAAGGAAACCAAACCATAACCTACACACTCTCCATAGAGTTCTAAACCAGGGAAATCACAAATCCTCCATGCAACCTTGCTTCTTTCTTCTTTTCCACTGAATTTTTATTTATGGACTAATTTAATGCTAATTTTTGATATTTTTGATATTCTAATTGACAACAGGTTGAAGTAAGTTTAAAGCTTGTAAAAGCTTAATGATAAGCTAAATTAAGTCCACAGAACAGACATCAACAACTATCAATAACATAAAAGTCAATTGAGTTTTTAACTAAAAATGCAAATTCTGAATTAAATCAAAGGAACTTGAAATTAACTTGGAATAAAGATTACATTACATGAAATTAACTGGTACAAGCTATTTTAATTTGAAAATACAACTGAAGGATTGAATTAAGTTACCTACGACCTAAATTAAACTAAGCTACACTACTTGCCCTCCTCCTCTGCTCCAATCTTCACTTTTATACATCATTTGAGCTTTTTGGGTCCCACCTGTCAAATCCCACCAAAAAATGATACCACTTGGATCACTCTTGCACCTTTTCTCAATTTGGCGGGAAAGATTGTTTTTAAACAATTGGGGTCTGTGAGGGTAGCCTAGGAGGGGGGTGATGTGATTGGTGTTGGGGAAGTGTGAAGGGATAAGGGATGGGGGTAGCAGACTCAAGTGGTGATGGTGGAGTGGTATTGCAGGGGGGGGTTTGGTGGTTTTGGTGGGGAAGAAAGTGACGGGGTGGTTTTTGGTTTGGGTTTGACTGGATGTTTGACCCAGGTATGGACTGGGTTGATTGTTGGGCTAAGGGATTGGAGTGGGCTGTGGGTTTTATTTTTTTGTTTTTGACTTGGGCTAATAAGATAACAAGGGTCCGTTTGGTTTAAAGTCCATAAATCACAAGGATTAAAATTGTAATTTAAGCAAAGTGTAGGGACTAGATTTGTAAGTTAACCAAAGTTCTCATAGGGACCTAATTAGCCATAAATGAATAGTACAAGGGTGTATTTGGTATTTTTCACTTTTAAAATACCCGGGGACTATTTTTGCCAAATCTGCAAACTCCAGGGACCACATCTGCAATTTCTGAATTTGTGAAGGGCTAAACCTGTAAATATCAAACAATTCATACAAAGGACCAATTATGTTATTTAAGAATAGTATAAGGTTTATTTTTCACATTTTCCATTTTTCAAAACCTCAGGGACTATTTTTGACATTTTTCAAAGTTGAGGGACCAAAGTTGTAAATATGTGATTTTTAACTTCAAAGGATTTTTTATTACAACTTGTGAATCCCAAGGACCTTTTATGATAATTTTACAAGTTTTGATTCACCAGGGACTAGTTTTGCAAATTTATGAAACTTGAGGGACTGAAACTGCCAATTATGCAAACTTTGTACGTTTTTCATCTGTTTTTGCATATTTTGCATTTGAAACATATAAAACACACTTCTAAGATATTTTAAGTATTTTGATACATATTTGAGTGTTTTTGTATGTTTTGGCAGTTCATATAAGACAAAAATGATGAGTATTTACACACTCATCAGTCCCACATAGGCTAAAGAAATAAAAACTTGCTAGTTAATATACCATAGTGTATACGAGTACCTTGTGTCTAGATTAGTATTATGTTATCGTGTTTGGCAAATCCTCTGACTTAAACTAAAGAATTAGTCTAAGGAAATTTCCAAGGCGAGAAAATAATATGTACTCTTAACTTTTTTTTTTTTTAATAAAGCGTTTGAAGTTAGCAATTAGCCAATTATAGTAACTATTGGTGCGTTTAATGAACATATGATTAGAATTTTTTGTCCTACATTCAAATCGGTAGAAATAAAATGACATTTGATAAAATTTGAATCAGTTATATGATGCTACCTTAAATAATACTACGTACTACACATCTTAGTAAATCTATACTTCATAAGTTGGTAATTAACATCGTTTACTACGTTTGTTGTCGAAAATGATCAAGATCAACAACCATAATGGGCTAATAATAGCAGGTCTTATTTATAGGAAAATGGACTTATAGGCACACAGCTCATTTGGTTCGGAAGAACATAACTTTGTACCAAAATATTTTGTCACTTTCCATAACTGTTTTCCAACATCTAATCACAACAATTAGACTCAATTACATTATTATACTCTAATATGATTATAGAAAAATGAGTATGAAAAAAATAAGACATAAGGCATGCTGGTGCTTTTATTCTAAGCCATGGACCTAAGACTCGGAAACTAGAGAACCTATATTTGTTCATATTCATGAGCAGGGGCGGCTCAACCTTCACGAATGCCTAAAGCGAAGCTTTAAAAAGGGCCTTTTTATAAAAGTTATTTGTCGAAAAATTGTTATATGAAATTTACTTTTCTAGTTTTCTTTATAGGAAATCTTTGATTATTTTTTGAAAATCAATATCGTATAATATATCATTTTTATTCGATAAGTGAACGAATCCATTTAATCTTTCTTGTGATATTTTTTATCTTAAATAAATTTTAATTAACTTTAGTTTTGAAAAACTTCTTTCCGCCGATGCAATTGTCACCGGAACGGTTAACATTATTCTATATGCAATATAAGCGTTAGGGAAAGAATTTAGATTTCTATTATAAGTCTATCAATCGGTGTAGCATTTTCTAAATGTATAATTTCTCTCAATACTCTTAGTTCCGAAATAAATCTATAGCGTCAATATCCGAACAATTGTTATGGTTTAAAGAACTTTCAAGGTTAAGACAACTATCTTTTTGCTTACTATCATCAAGTGATTGTAAATTTTCAATGCTAAATAAAAAACTAAAGATTCCTTCATATACTATAAACCGCTCAAATCTACTTTGAAGTGATGAAGTAGCATGATCAACAATGTATACGAAATAATCGGTTCTAAAAATCTCTTCGCCGGTTTTTACAGTTTCATTTTCAACATTATCATCATATTTTCTATTCCTACACATGGTTCGCTTTTTCCAAATTTTGGTTCTACATTCATTTCTTTAGCAATTTCTTTGGCGAAAATTAAGGCATCTCTAATTTTTGCTTAACTTTATACAAAAATGGGCCTCTTATATTCGATATATTGGGCTCAAATTTCTACAACTTGTAGAAATAAATATTAGAAAGAAAAGAGGCCCAAATCCTCGACTATTTAACATTTATCGGCTATTTGAGGTTTTGGATAATTGAATCTCTAAAAGTAACAGTGTAAAAACATGTGAGTGGCTATATATATACATAATGTTCTTGAAAATCGGGTGCCTAAAGCGCTTGCTTTACTTGTTTTACCCTTTAGCCACCCCTGTTCATGAGTAAGCATAAAAAAGCACATTCGATTAGTAAAATGACTGATGCTACGATGCTAGGACAATGGACATGTCTTCATTTAATAACTCGCTAGGACAATGGACATGTCTTCGTTTAATAACTCGTCATCCATGTTCATAGTTTGATGCCCACCCATTATACATTCTTCTACTTATGCTTTGAACCTTGAATAATTCTCTTTGTATATATTTCACAAATACACAACTACGAGTAGAAGTAAATGAGGTTAGGCGATATGAAAAATTTTAACTTAGAAACATGTTTGTCCCACATAGGCTATAGAAACATACCTTAGAAACATGTTTGTCCCACATGGTTTATAGAAACATACCTTTGCTAGTTAATATACCATGGCGTACATGAGCACTTTGTGTTGAGATTAGTATCATGTTTTCGTGGTTGGAAAATCTTCCCGCTAAATGAAAGAATTAGTGGGAGTGATTTTTGATGACGAAAATATAATATGTGATCTTAACTTTTTATTGAAATAGCATTCAAGTTAGTAATTATGGTAAGTATTGGCGCATCTAGTGAACATATGATGATAAGATTTTTGTTCTACGTTCATATAAATGCATCTGTAGAAATTAAATGACACTTGATAAAATTGGAATCTGTTATATGATGCTACATTAAACAAATAATATACGTCTTACTAAATCTACATTCCATAATTGGTAACTAAAATTTCCAACTTATTCACACAAGTTCTTTAGAAAAATCGCAAAGTGCTGGAAACAAAAAAGTTCACAGATGAGCGAGAACAAAAAATAGTTTGGTAAAAGAAATTGCTATTTTGCGAGTAAAGGTAATATAGTTATTTTTACTATTTTCTCATATATATTCTAGGTGAACTTTATAACCTAGTAGCAATCATAATCGAACAAAATATTTAAAAGAAATTTGTTGCTATTTCTTTAATCCAAAATTATAAGTACATATTAAAACTGTTTAAAAAATTGCTACTTACTATATTTTCATCAATCAAATATAATTTTCCGTCCAAAATCACGAGTGAGGATGACCCTCACGAGCAGGGTTGTCCCGTGAATTTTGAAGACCCTATGCTATCACGAATATTTAAGCCCCTTGAAAAACACGAAAGATTTACATATATGCGAAAATAAAAATTCAAAAAATGTGAAATTCCCTCGAAAACTAAATAACAAAGTTTAACAAGTTAATTTGTATTACACGGATAGTATTAGAATACATTTAGAGCTTTTTTTTATATAAAGAATGCTACTATTCTAGATTGCTAGGACAATAGACGTGATGTCGTGTTATAACTTTTGTCATCCACGTTTGTTATTGACTTATCATTATGAATACTTCTATGCCTCAAACAAGTATATATATGCACCAGTTCAGTTTCTCACCATGTTCAAAGTTCAAAATATGTATTTGATTGCATGTAAGTGTACAATTATATAAAAATGTCTTTGTTGATGTTGATATTCTAAACCATGGACCTAAAACTCGAAAACTATGGACATATATTTACTCATCTTCGTTAGTAAGCATAAAAAAGCACGTTCGACAAGCGAAATGACTCATACTACAATTCTAAGACGATCGACATGTTGTCATATAATTCGTCATCCACGTTTCTCATTAACTAATGATCATTACGAGCAAGTTAATGCCCACTTATTGTATATTCTTCTATTTTTGCTTTGAACCTTGAGTAATTCTCGTATATATTTCACAAGTACACAACCACAAGTAGAAGCAAACAGGTTAGCCGATACTAAAAGTTATAATACTAGAAACATGTTTATCCCACATAGGCTAAAGAAATAAAACTTTGCTTGTTAATATACTATAGTGTATATGAGTTATTTGTGTCTAGATCAGTATTGTGTTTTCGTGTTTGGCAAATCTTTCGGCTAAATGAAAGAATTAGTCGGTGGTATTTGTTAATGTGAAAAAATAATATATATATATATATATATATATATATATATATATATATATATATATATATATATATATATATATATATATATATACTCTTAACGTTTTATTGAAATAACATTTGAAGTTAGAATTAATAGTAACTATTGGTGCCTTAAGCAACGATGATAAATTTTGTCCAACCCTCGTATGAATTGGTAGAAATTAAATGACACTTGAAAAATTTGGAATAAGTTATAATCATATTTTTTGTTTCAGTTTAACTACTAGAAGTTCGTGATCATCAATTCATTTACATATATCAGTTGAGTTATGAAAACAAAGCCGTTGTACAGCCGGACTTGACTTACTTGCCTGAAAGATCACGGAAAGCTTGCGTGTTTCTGAATGAAAGAAGAGCTGGAAATCGTAAGGTATAGAGCTGTGTTTTTCTGTGTATTAAACCGAATTGAATGAGGTATGGCTTTATTTATACTAAAATGATGTCTTGTCCTCCAAGACTAAATAAAAGTTATAATAAACGAAATCTGTTATAATAAAACCAGATTTTCGTATAATGTATTACACAAACATTATTCTGTAAAAACTTGTCTAATAAGTTCAAATCTATTCCAAAAATGGATTTAAAGAATATCTTGGAAAAAACTGACCCGAACTAGCAGTAAAAATTTTTCCACGTATGCGAGGTTTCGGAGTTGCATTCGTGACCGCAGGTCGCGCGGGCTCGCATGAGTTCAAAAGCTTCGAACTCATTTTGGCCCAGAAATCCCACAATCTGCACCCCCCATACACGCGCGCACGTAGGAGTGGGAGCATAGCTCATCTAAAGGAATTTAAAAGCTAGTACAAGGAAATCCTTATAAACTAGTCTCCACTTCCTTCACTAGGCGATGTGGGATGTGTTTTCATTTCCATGTTTTGTGTTTCAAGTGTCCCACTTTGAGACACGATATCTTATTCATCTTAGCTCTATTTTGGACATACTTTAGCTTGTTGCGAAGCTCTCTTGGAGGAGAACAAAACGCCCCCAAGAAACACAAATATATGTAACATATACATACATTAAATTATGTCCAGAGTTTGCAAAAACCAACTTTGCAAAACTCATTTTCCAACAATCCCCCACATGAATGGAAATCGGTCAAAAACACACGAAAGTTTCCGTAAAATTTTTGCGATTAAGTCTTGCATAGGGTAGGTAGGTGTGACCCTTTGAACCTTCCCTTGTGAGATGCACTTAGTCTCCTAGATCTGAGTAGACGCGATGTCCTTGAACTCAACATCTGTTTACGTAGACGACAATACACACTCACACAAGACTCTCCCTGACCTTGTCAAGTCCTCATAGTCGTATTCGTTATGGTCATGAATACTAGCCTGATTCTGCAAGAGCTCTTAGGGATTGCGCCCCCCACAATTCCCTTCGAAGCGACCCCACTTCTCTCTCACATAGGTGATTTCATCTTAAATCATTAAAAACATATGTTTTGTGATTTCATTTTGAATCATTATGCTTTATGATTTCATCCTGAATCATTAAAGCCATATGTTTAACCTCTCAACAAGTCACATTTGTTATAGGAATGGACTAGGAAGTTACAATATATAAGTAACTCCCCCACATTGACGTGACTTCCCCCACATTTCTATGATTAGGTTGTCCTATTGAACCCAGATCTTGGGACCTCCAGTCAACTGGGTTAGGTTTTCCTTCATAGAAACTCATTCCTTCAAGGGCTTAGTCCCATTCCTTTAGACGACTTACTAACTAACTCTCTGCTTAAGCCTTTCGTAAGCGGATCGGCAATGTTATCCTTTGACTTCACATAGTCAATTGAGATAACTCCCGTTGAGAGTAGTTGTCGTTGATTCGTGCAAATCAATTATATATAATAGTAGTATAGTATCGAAGTAATCCGCAAGAAATACGAATTACCCGAGTCGTTTCCCAGTGAAGGTGTGAATGGAATCAAGAATATTGATCCGTGAAATCGTGATTTGAAAAGTGGTAAAAAAGGCAAATAGTGATCAAATAATTCACGTATCAACTAACAATTAGGAAACATGCAAAGAGTACAAGCAAGTAATGCACACAACTCAAAAACGCAAAAACGGGAATGCACGCGCGTAATTTAAAACGCGACGTTTATCTAAAAATTATCCTATGAACTTGAAACTTTTTCTAAAAATCTTAAACTACTAAAAATAATTTCTGGAAAAAGAAAAATATTTTTTTGACTTTTCTTAAATTTTCTAGAATTAATTTTCTAATTAATGAATTTAAAAAGTAATTAAAAATAAGGAAATTATAAAAAATGATGAGAAAATTATAAAAACTATTCTGGAAATTCTTAAATATTATAAAAGAATTTTAAAAACTATTTTTGTATTTTTCTGACCTTTTTTCTATTTTTTATGGATTTTTGATAATTAAAAGCTATTTAAAAATGGAAAATAATCAAAATAAATTAGGAAAAGTAGTAAAAAGCTATGGAAAAATCTGAAAATTTACCAGAAAATCAAAAATAGAAAAAGAAACTTGGAATAAAATTTTGGGGTCAAGAACAACTTATTAAGTGCTTATTTTGGGCCAATCAGCTTATCAAAAGTGCTTATTAATAAGCACTTCTGACCAAAACTTTATGAAACTTTCAAAGCAGGTTACTTATGATGTGAGAACTTCAAATGTGCCAAAAATTGATGGTATGGAAGCACAATAACACACAGAACTCAGAACTCAAGCAATAAGCAAAGCTATAAGCTCAAATAAGCTATTCAGATAAGCACAACCCAAACTTTCAATTGAAACAGGTAGAATGAACTATAATGAGCCCAGAACAAGCACAAATTGCAATCTCAGATCAATTAACAAACTTTTGCAGCCCACTTTATGAAACAGCTTAATGCAGAATTGTCCAATTAGATAGGCCAAATAAGCTATTGAGATAAGCTCTAAGATGCAATCTTTTTGAATCTACTTACTCTCTACCACTAGTAGTTCCTAAAACAACTTATAATTCAAATCTCAGAACTTAATTACTACACTAAAAATAGCCATGAACATCACCCAGAACCTGTGGTGCAGGGCAGGTTTTGCTCCAATAAGCCAATTACAAGCTTCAATTACAATGAGCTACTGAATTTTAAAAGCTAATTTTCTTTATGAAATTAGTTATTTAGGTGCCATGCTATCCAAAACAACAATCACAAAGTATTTCCAAAGAAAATCAAAGGCTACACAGTCTTGTAAACTTGTGACCAAATCTGAGTACTCAAAAGTTTTTGACTTTTTGCATGCATTAAAAGTTTGACCAAATCCAATTTTGATTGTTGATTACTACTACCTTATGTATTAATAAGCTATAATGAAAGTATTTTAAGCTATATTGAACTAATATGAAGCTATGCTAACTGTTTCACTAACTGTATTACACTAATGCTAACAGTTAAGCTATTGAAAAGCAAATTTTGACTTTTTTTACTTGTTACCTATCATTATTATGATTAAATGACACTAATAGAACCTATTGCAGATTATGTGAACTACTATTACCTACCAAAAATTACCAATACTCAACTCAAAGCCTTATTCCAAACACTCCCTTAACAGATTATCTAGACTAGAAATCTAGTTTTTAGCTATTAATCTACCACTATTTAAGCACAGATCATATCAAGCATGTTACTTAACAACTATTAAAGCTAAATAACTAAGATTAAAACAACTAGCGACAACAATGAGCAAATACACTAGATTATGGCTACTTAACTGTTCTAGAAATGTAAATAAGATGAACTTACAATAAAGCCTCCCCCTCAGCTCAAAATAGAGGGGGTTCACTGAGCTAGCCTATCTTTATGATAGGCTGAGTTCACTTGGGTCTGTCTCAGCATACCAACACACCACTGCATCAAATACTTGGACCAAAATCTTAACTTTGACTGTCTTGTGATGAAAAGAACTAAACCATGTCCACTAATAAGCTAGAAAGCTCAAGTGGATGGTTGAAAAAGAGAAAATAAGCTCATTGAGGAGCTATTATACTACTATATATATATTTTTTTATTTTTTTAATTATTTTCTGATTTTTTTTTTTGCTTTTTATTTTATTTTTGTAAATGATTGTAACTAAATAACTATATAAAGATAAGAACTTTAAGTAATATTAGACATTAAAAAAGATAAGTAGAAGCAGAAATAAGCAATAGAAAGGTAAGTAATAAGCTTAATTGAAAGGAAAACTTAAACTTTTTATTAAACTTTAAAAGGAAATTACAATTACTAAGCTAGATTACATAATCTGAAAGAAAAATGGCAGAGTAACTTTATGCTAAAAACCTACTACAGAACATGAATTAGGAGGGGGGTTTTATAGGGGAGCACCAAGGTGAGGCCTAGGGTTTAGAAGGATCCAGAAGATCAATTAGAGCCACAAATCTTCAATCCAAATCATCTCTGAGTCATCCCACATGTAATCAATCCAAAATGATAAGCCTTATCTTTATCCACGTTTCACAGACCAATTGGAGATCTTCAAATTGCCACGGTGGAGAGAATGATGTCGACATCCTCTGACACGTTGTCAGCTTCTAGAAAGATTCTAGTACGAGGTTGGATTGATTGGGTACGAGGTAAAAAAATGGTGAGGGTGCAGGGTAACTTGTTGGGGGAGACGCACAGTAAACGCGCTCAGGTCATTTTTTATTATTATTTGATTTGGGGTGGGTCGGGTTATAATAAAAAGGGTGGTGGGTTGGGTTGATAAGTGGGGTGTGTTGGGCTTGTGTTATTATTTTGAGGGATTGGGCTTGTTTTGTGTTTATATTATTTTGGATTTGTAATGGATGGATCCGGTTTGTAGTAGTAGCAAAACCAAGGGACCAAAGTTGTGCATTCTGATTTTGCAAGGGCCTAGGTTGCCATCTTCACAAAAATAACTCCAAGGGTGTATTGTGGCTTTTAATGAATGTTGGAGGGCCTGTGTTGCCAATCTTCCAAAATATCTCCATAAGGACTAAATATGACATCTTCTAAAAGTGGAGGGACCAAATGTGAACTTTTCTTCAAACTTCATTCCCGGGTCACTTTTGTAATTCTTGAAACTTTGAGGACTTCATTTGACCATATGAACTTCACTTTAACCACTAGCTTCCCCGGCTCCGGCTTTATTCACTTTTCCAAATCTCGTGCCCGTTTTGTCATTTTCTCGTGATTTTTCGTCTTTTCTTAAATATCCGTACCTGCACATTCACAAACACAAAAACACACTTTCTATGGCATTATTGGTTAGTTTTTGGTTCATTTGGTCCAATTTTGGCACAGAAAAGGTGAGTGAATAAGCACTCACCAGTCGTATCGAATTATGTCGACGACGGATATGTCTGGACTTTCCATTATACATTATGCTATGAGCTCTGCCAATTGCCGATTGACTATCACAATGTATACTAATGGCCGTTAACGGGTAGCCCCAGTATCAACCCACCATTCCCTGTTGTTGGAACCTACCAGGTTAACTTCAGAGATCATGGCAATGACGTCAGAAACCATAGCAATCATGGCCACATCATTCACCATATTTGCCTCGCGTGGAGTCACCCGCTTCGGCATCTTACAGTTAGCAGCACGGTGACCTGGCTGGTCACAATTGAAACACACCCTTTGGAACTGTTGTTTCACAATTGCAGCTTTAGGAGCAAGGTACTCAGACTTCCCTTTGCTCTCCTTGTCATTCTTTCCTTTTCCCTTGCCTTTTCCCTTGACATGAGACTTTGAAGATGACGAATGATGCGTAGGAATTGCACCAGGCTTTACCTCTCGAGGGATCTCGAGAAGCTTACAACCCTCACCAGGCAGTGTACCTGATCGTTGTAGTATAGTATAGTGACAAGTACTGGGGGATTGATCGTTCAACTTAGGAATAGTGTCGCTAGGATTAGAAAGCCTAAAGACTAGGTCTAGAGATGAAGGATGATTCTTTTTGTATTTTTATATTATAGAAAAGCAAATAAAAATCTCGGGTATTGGAAGAGTGGGCGGAATTAGTTGCTAATCAACTAACCCAATTACTAAGATGCAATCAAAATAAAATAATAAAAATGAAAATAAACTAAATTAAGCTAGTGGTGCGAGCAATATATGGGATAATTGTGTTTACTTAGATTTCACTACTCCCTAGATATCTTTTACAAGTTAATTACTTGTTACAGTTGCGTGGATGACGGATTGTATTCCTTAATACCATTCATGGGGTGGCGTACTTACTTCCCCAATCCTATAAGCTCCTACTTCACTCCTATGTCGAGCTGGCTAAGAAGCTCCTAACATGGGATCATTAGAATTCGCTCATGCATTAAATACAATCATAAAAACCTAGTACACATCGGTTCATGTTTCTTAAGACGTTCAAGCAAGTTACACAATGGAGATCTGCCAGTTTTCTTAAGCCTAACATTGAAATCATTCATCCATTACAACTATAAAAAAGCAATCAACCTATAATCAACATCTAGGTTTCATTACATCTAAGCAAACACATGAAAGATCTAGCCTAGCATGTTATAATCAAGACAAGCATAAGATATATTCAAACAACACATAGACATATTGAATGAATTGAAAGAAGACTTATCTTAATTGAACATGAAAGGTTTCAAGGGGTGAAAGCCCTTGAAAACACTGTTACAAACGACCTAGGGTTTATTAGGTTCGGCCCTAGTATTCTCCACACAAGTTCCTTCCTTAATGAATGAAAAATAGAAAAGTATATATAGATTTTGTGAGGTAACGGCGTCAAGAGTAAATTTCTGACGCCGTCATCTCGCCGCCAATAAAGTTCTCGGACTGCCTAGATCTGGGTCTGACGCCATCATGTGTAATCCTTCTTCAGGCCGTCACCAAAATAACTCTTGACGCCCTACTTCTGACGCCTTCAGGTTTTCTCTAGGTCGTCATGGATTTTGCTCTTGACGCCGTCATATTTTTCTTCTTGACGCCGTCATATTTTTCTTCTTGACGCCGTCAGGTACTGTTCCCAGCATGAAAAATTAAGTCTTTGTCGTTTTCTTCACTTTTATGCTCCAAAAACGTCCAAAATGCTTCCTTTTCCAGAATTCACTCCCAAAGTACCTAAAATCACAAAAGGGACGATTTAGAGCAATATTTGATCAAATAAATTCAATTCCGGGCTTAAATGACCCCCTAAAAACGGTTCATTTTTCGCCTCATCATATACCCTTACACTTGAGATTTGCTTGTCCTCAAGCAAATGCGTTTTTATTCTAATCAAAATACAAGTTAGGGGTCATTTAACACTAATATAAAAGTAATTACAACAAATAATCATTCCACTAAAGACCAAAGACAAGCACGGAGGTCATACACTAGCACCTCACAAATAGTGTTTAGATACTCACATCTCTCGAGTGTAATAAAGTAATATCACAATATGGAAATGGAAAACGTCTCTCACTACCTGTCATAGCAAAATAGATTACCATAGGCTTGGGAAAGGATCAAACCTCCACCACATGGCGTAAGCACCTAGGATAAACTATCAAAGAGGTCTTTTTAAAGGGTTGTAACGTTAGCTATAGCGATATGAAATACACGGTTTTGTTGGATATAGGCAATCTTTACTGGTGGCGAGTTAATAATCTTGGTTAATTACATGTACAATATGGCGTTGCTAAGCCAAGACTAGACTCGACTTAAGCTAATAAATGAAAAATAACAAAAACATAAAATAAACATAGAATGAAACGGGATGGTAGTCCGTATGTTTTTCTCTTTTCTTTTTTTATATTTTTTTTCTTTTTCTTTATTATTTTTTTTCTTTTTCTTGATTTTTTCGATTTTTTTTTATTTATTATTATTATTTTTTTTTGCATACACTCTTACCCTACCATCCAAAATAATAAATCATAGGGAATGTACATTCCCCTTACACTTAAATTTTTACATACTTTACAATAGACTAATCTAATGACTCGAATTAAGATAATCAAAACACTTGAAGTATTTTTAAGATTAACGTACATATGGGGGTAATATATGATGTTCTTCCCCATTACTCCGTAACACAAGTACTTTACCCATGAGTTCCAATCGTCCCAAAACAATATGTACAAGGATATGACTCGACTTAGCAACCATGTAATCAATTAGATAATTAACTAAGGGTTTAAACAAATAACAATAATGCACTAAAGATGAGTGCATACACGGAAGGCTAAGGCGATTTGGGTGTACATTTAAGTGGGGTGTAACAAATTCTTCCTTTAAGTACGATGCTTAAAGTTAGAAATGAAAAGATAGGCTCAGAGGGGTGTACTAGGGGTTTCGAGTACTAAAAATGAGTACAACGCTAAGGTGTAGGAAAAATTAGTTGACTTAACTAGCAAAGTAATATGACTTAAATGGTCAAGTAATTATGATACGGGTTTAACACAAGGGTGATCTTAATACCTCTTATCATGTAGTAAATCCTACTACACGAATGTAGTCTCGCTAGCGGTCTTGGGATGCATCACTAACGCAAGTTCTAGAATCTAAATGCTACCGGTACACTCATAAACACTAATAGTAAATGCTTTTCCTATCAAATCTAAAGGCGAACCTCACATATTTGGGTGGAAAATTTTTCTGAATGGTACGATTTTGTGCTAGTCATACAATCTCCTATCCATGAGACACTTGCTATGGCTAAAGTTTCACTCCTAAATGTTGTAAAAAATTTTAAATTTGGCGCTAAAATTACACTAAAAAGTATTTCTCATAGTTTTATTACACATCTACCATCAAACAAACAAACTTAAGCGAAAGTGTATCTGTAAGGTATCATCATTTTACCCTCCACTTACACTTAGGATGAACATTGTCCCCAATGTTCAAGTAAAGAATGTAAAAGTAAAACAGGTAAAAGAATGAAATCAAATACTTCTCTGATTCGCTCGGTATGGATAATATGGTAACCAGGTTAGATCTTCCTCCAAGAAAATGAACAATTAAGCTTCCCTTCCAGAATATAAATCATCTTCTTGTCACATATAACCTGTTAAACCTGAGAAAAACAGACAAGACAACCTCGCGTAAAATCGGCGGCAATCTATATATGCTAACAAATCCTAGAAAACAAAGTAAGATATAATGCTTGTGGAATGATGTTTGCAGATCTCCTGGAGATTATAAAACTAAAGATTCAACAAAAACTTTAAGACTCCTTTAGAAAAACAAAACTGGTAAAATTTCCAGAATTTTACACGTGACGCCGTCGGGAGTTTCTTCCTGACGCCATCAGAAGTGACCTGTAGAAATTCTTATGTTAAGTTTCCAGAAAACTTCTGGAAAAACTTCGTCCTACTTACTGAAAAATCCTGCAAAACATCATTATGACTCGATACAAGCATTTGACTCTAACAAATACGAATATACACGTTCACTTAATATTGTGGAGAATCATGATCAAGTTTGTTTCTTAAAAATATATTTGGGGTTTCCCCTTACACTAATCTTTTGCGAAATACCTTTGGATGAAGTTAAGACTAAGCCAAACAACAAAGTAAAGTATTTTCACCATTTTAGTTTTGAAACTTGATCTACCAACAATAAAAATAAAGCATGCATACGGAAGCAAATAACAATCAAACAAAATAAAAATCACACAAAACATGGGTTGCCTCCCAAGAAGCGCTTTTCTTTATTTACGAGTCTTGTAGCTAGACTCAAGGTCATGGGTTATTACGTGACCTCATCGTTGGTTTCACTCTCTAGGTCATCTCCTATACCAGTTTTGTATTCCGGACCTAGTTGCAAGCATTCTTTGTAGAAACCAAGCATCCTATTCATCACATATTCTACTCCTCTACGTCTATCCTCATCATTCCTATAGTAAGCCGCTTGTTTGTATTCCTTTTCTATGTTTGACAGGAGGCGGTACTGCTCAATCTTATAGGGCATTTGGTAGGAAATCTCATCATTATCTTCCTTGAACCTAACTATCCCTAGAGTCGGATCATAACTCATCTTATTGGCCTCAACGAATGGTTTTCCGAACACTACTTGACTTAGGCAAGCATCTATCACCGGACGAGTATCCTCTACTATCATAAAATCAATCTCATAAGTGAAATTTCCGACAATCACATGCAATCCCTTCACTCTTCCTACAAAATTACTTATCAAATTCTTATTGGGCATCATCCTATAACCAAGTTGTTTCTTCATTACCCAATTATAATAAGTCCTAGTCATAATGTTTATAGGAGATCTAGGATCGATATAAGCTTTCCATATATGCATATGCCCAATGTTGCATGGTATGTTGATGTTAGAGGGGTCTCCCATTTTGATAAGGGGTGAGCCAAGGATATATTGTGTCTCGGGATCATCGAATAAATCCTTGTGATATTCCCGTTCTTCCTTGGTGGGTAATTTATCAAAGTACTCTTCTACAGTCTCTACTTCCTCTAACTCTTCTCCCTTATTAACCTCAACTTCCCTAATTTCATCCCTAGTCTCGGTTTCTACTCCAACTTCATCCTTGTCACTTTCTTCTATATCCTTATCAATTGGTTTAATGGTGACAACATTGACAAAGTGGACGTGTTTGGAAGACGAGGGGTCCTTAGTTTGGATTCCACTATTGGCGTCCCAAATGTCCTTCCTAGGTGTAGTTAACACTTGGTTGTTGAGGGCTTTCAACAAGTTGTCAATCTTATTGGTCATCTCCGTTTGTTGTTGGTTGAATTCGGTTTCAAACCTAGCTATACGAGCCTCTTGAGATGCCATAAACTTGGACATCAATCCTTCAAGATTGTTGGTACTACCATAGTTGTTAGAAGGATTGTTGTTGAAAGTACGGTTGGAGGGTGGACCGTTTGGTTGGTAACGATTAGGCGGATTGGAAGAATTGGTTTGGTTTTGTTTCCACCTAAGGTTTGGGTGATTTTTCCAAGAAGGGTTGTAGGAATCACCATAAGGGTTTGGCTCGGGTTTGAAAGTGTACCACTTATCTCCCGCTTCGTCGGTACGCGAGGATGCGTAGTCTGCAAAAGCTGTTCCGGGGAGTTCCACACAATCACGAGTGTCATGGGGACTACTACATAAATCGCATGAAGAAGTGATTTTGTTCACTTGGCTTGAAGGCTTAGGAGCTTCATAAGATTTTATGAGAAACTTGACTTGATCCTCAAGTTCCATGATCCTACGGTCAGGAGTGCTAGTATTGTTCGAAGGCAAAGATATTGCCTTGACCGTTTTGTTCAAATCACGGGGACCATTCCAACTTTCATTGTCATAGAGAGCAAGATCTTCTATGAGTTCCCATGATTCTTCCGCACTTAGATCACGTAGCTTGCCACTGGCCGATTGGTCAATGGTTCGCCTTGTGGAGAGATCGATATGGTCATAGAAGATTTGGACTTGGAGCAATAGATCTATGCCATGATGAGGGACTTTTTGGAGTAAGTCCTTGAAACGAGTCCATGCTTCATATAGAGTTTCACCTTGACGTTATTGGAACATCAAGATATCATTTCTGAGCTTGATAGTTCTCCCCGGTGGGAAAAATTGAGCAAGGAAACGAGTGGAGAGATCATCCCATGAGGTGATGGATCCCGCTGGTAAACGCTCAAGCCATTGACTAGCTTGATCACGTAGAGAGAATTGGAATAGGCGTAATCGGGTTGACTCTCTAGTTGTAGCATCAAGGTTTATAGAATCTACGATTTTAAGAAAGTCCTTGAGATGTTGATTTGGATCTTTGGAACGAAGTCCATGGAATGCACATCCGCTTTGCACCAACCGGATGGTGTCGGATCGCAAGAGAGACACATTGGCTCCTTGGGTGTGCTCAATGGTGTTTCGATAGCCTTGGTGGCTAGGTCGGGAGTACTCTCCTAGGGTTCGGGGCCTAAGAGGTTGGTTAGCTAGTGGTGGGTTTTGTGGGTGGTCTTGTTGTGGTGGGTTGATGGGTTCAAAGATGTTACCACCTTCCATGATGTCGGATGGTAAAGATTACGAACAAAGACACGAAGAAATGAGATAGACTAAAGAAAACCTAAAAATAAAAAATAAAATCTTACTAGAAAGGAATCTAGCAAGTAGACCTAATAAAAAGAAATTCTAACCTAGACAATAACTATTCTCCAGGTTGCGGCGCAAAAAACTTGATGTGTGGGAATTGCACCAGGCTTTACCTCTCGAGGGATCTCGAGAAGCTTGCAACCCCCACCAGGCAGTGTACCTGATCGTTGTAGTATAGTATAGTGACAAGTACCAGGGGATTGATCGTTCAACTTAGGAATAGTGTCGCTAGGATTAGAAAGCCTAAAGACTAGGTCTAGAGATGAGGGATGATTCTTTTTGTATTTTTATATTTTAGAAAAGCAAATAAAAATCTCGGGTATTGGAAGAGTGGGCGGAATTAGTTGCTAATCAACTAACCCAATTACTAAGATGCAATCAAAATAAAATAATAAAAATGAAAATAAAGTAAATTAAGCTAGTGGTGTGAGCAATATATGGGAGAATTGTGTTTACTTAGATTTCACTACTCCCTAGATATCTTTTACAGGTTAATTACTTGTTACAGTTGCGTGGATGACGGATTGTATTCCTTAATACCATTCATGTGGTGGCGTACTTACTTCCCCAATCCTATAAGCTCCTGCTTCACTCCTATGTCGAGCTGGCTAAGAAGCTCCTAACATGGGATCACTAGAATTCGCTCATGCATTAAATACAATCATAAAAACCTAGTACAAATTGGTTCATGTTTCTTAAGACGTTCAAGCAAGTTACACAATGGAGATCTTCCAGTTTTCTTAAGCCTAACATTGAAATCATTCATCCATTACAACTATAAACAAGCAATCAACCTATAAACAACATCTAGGTTTCATTACATCTAAGCAAACACATGAAAGATCTAGCCTAGCATGTTATAGTCAAGACAAGCATAAGATATATTCAAACAACACATAGACATATTGAATGAATTGAAAGAAGACTTATCTTAATTGAACATGAAAGGTTTCAAGGGGTGAAAACCCTTGAAAACACTGTTACAAACGACCAAGGGTTTATTAGGTTCGGCCCTAGTATTCTCCACACAAGTTCCTTCCTTAATGAATGAGAAATAGAAAAGTATATATATATTTTGTGAGGTGACGGTGTCAAGAGTAAATTTCTGACGCCGTCATCTCGCCGCCAATAAAGTTCTCGGACTGCCTAGATCTGGGTCTGATACCGTCATGTGTAATCCTTCTTCAGGCCGTCACCAAAATAACTCTTGACGCCCTACTTCTGACGCCTTCAGGTTTTCTCTAGGTCGTCATGGATTTTGCTCTTGACACCGTCATATTTTCCTTCTTGACGCCGTCAGGTACTGTTCCCAGCATGGAAAATTAAGTCTTTGTCGTTTTCTTCACTTTTATGCTCCAAAACCGTCCAAAATGCTTCCTTTTCCAGAATTCACTCCCAAAGTACCTAAAATCACAAAAGGAACGATTTAGGGCAATATTTGATCAAATAAATTCAATTCCGGGATTAAATGACCCCCTAAAAACGGTTCATTTTTCGCCTCATCAATGAAGCATGCTCAACCAAATTTGCCTTGGCAGAATCAGGCGTATAAGTATTTTTCTGAGCCAGCTTGTTGTCCTCTTCAATATGAAGACGAACAACCAAGTCTTCAACACTCATCTCCTTTCGCTTATGCTTCAGGTAGTTCTTAAATTCTACCCAGCTTGGAGGTAACTTTTCAATGATAGCAGCAACTTGAAAAGTTTCACTCAAAGTCATTCCCTCAGCATGAATGTCGTGTAGCAAAATCTGCAGATCTTGAACCTGACTCATCACTTTCTTTGAATCATCCATCTTGTATTCCAAAAAACATGCTACCACAAACTTCTTTGTACCAGCATCCTTAGTTTTGTACTTGCGTTCCAATGACTCCCATAATTCTTTGGCTGTCTTGGTCTTGCAGTACATGTTGTACAAAGAATCGACCAAACCATTCAAAACATAGTTGTGGCACAAAAAGTCTGAATGTTTCCATGCTTCCAAGGCTTGAACAGCCTGTTGATTAGAGGATTGACCTTCAGTAGGAGGTTCCACTTGAGGTGGGTTCTCTTTTAAGAACCGCGCAAGGTTTAAAGTAGTGAGATAAAAGAACATCTTCTGTTGCCACCTCTTAAAATTCTGCCCATTGAATTTTTCTGGTTTTCAGCATGATTAACAACTGTGTTGGTCACTAGCGCACCAGACACATGCACAGTAGTAATCCCAGGAGGAGTAGTGTTTGTCATCCTGAAAATCAAACATAAACAGTTAAACAAACTGTTGCAAATCGGTATCTACTTGTACCAGATCTGACTCATCGAAACTCTATCTTGGTTTCGATAAATCAGTTAATAGAAACTCAATCTTGGTTTCAATAAACTGATTAGAACAACTGCTTAAAAAAAACGTTATAGATCTATACACCAAATCTGTAAATTAAATCTGTTTAATTAAAACTGGTTTCCAAAGAAACTCAACAAGGTTTCGACAGAAAACAGTTATAAGTCTGTTAAAATAATTAATCCGATTTAAACAAAGTGTTTTAATTCGGTTAAACCGAATCTGTTTTATGATGCTACATCAAACCAACACTATACGCCTTACTAAATCTATACTCTGTAAGTTGGGATTTAAGAATTCCAAATTATTCTAACTTTTAAATATTACAAGCAATAAATATATGGGGCTTTACTGTGATAAAGCCATTGGGCTATTTGGACGAGACCTGGTATTCGTGAAGCCTTTCCCCTATTAGTAGATTATGTAACTAGTAAGATTATGGCAAGGGGTCGAAAAGAGGGGTTTTGAATGTTCTAAATCAATTGGTGAAGGTTTACGCATTTAGACTTTTAGTTTACGTTAGAACATAACGTTTGGGTGACATAGTGGCAAAAGGATTTGTGACTATCACTCTATCATGTATAAAGTTTCAAAGTTCAATTTTTGTGAGGTGCAATTAATCTTGAAGTGATCACGTCAGAGGTCTTACCCGGCTTGAGCCTATGTACCAGTAGGTTCAAATCTCGTGAATTATTAGGCCAAAAAATCAAAAACCTTGTTTTAATCTCCTGTCGTGATTTTCTTTATTTAACTTGCAACAAACATGTAAATAACTTTTATATGGCAATTTGTAAAATTTTTTTGTTGATAAAGTTAATAGATATATGATTTCAAGTAGGGTACTGGACCAATATTGGCTTATTACATTGGGTGCTTGGTTAAGGGTTTTAGATGGTAAGAAATGGTAATGATATTCAAAGATGGTGCTTGGTTTCATATAATGCAATGCTCCATTATCCTAAAGTGGGTAATACTTCATTCCTTCACAATTTGAGGGTAATGCTAAGGAATGCTCATTATATTCCTTAGTATTTCCTTTCCTTTTCCCATTACCATTACCCATTTTAAACCAAGCATGCCCTTTTTGTCACACATGTCAAATAGTAAGAATCATTTACATACATTGCATGCACAAAGCATATCCATATGTTAATCTTATTAATGCCTTACGTAGAGGTGTTGCATCTAATGAACTATGCTAGGACAATATGGACATTTCAATTGTTTAATAACTCATCATCCATGTTCCTCGTATTAACTTATCACTAGTTATAATACCTGTGCACGCACAGGGTTTTTAAAATTTTTGTTTTAATGGTATATTATTATCGATTAAGAAATGAACCACTAAACATGTTTATAATGGTTTTACTTGGTGGACTAAAAATAAAAAATCATATTTATATGTTATAACCTACATATTATTTTAAGAGAATGATTTTGGATTAAAAATTATATTTTATTATTCAAGCAAAATCACATGATGATACCTGACTTGCATGAGATGTTAGTGATATATGTTTTTTGTTTTGCAAACTTGTGCTATCAATTTACGATGTGTTTTGTAATTGTGGTATTTCTTTTACTTATATTTTCGTTAAAATATGTAGCATATTTAGATAGCTTTTAAGATTGATTCATTTCCTTAATTATGAATAACTATCATATTATTTTTACTAAAGTACCTTTTTATTTGGAAAGTTGTATTTTTATAAGTTTGTGTTATTTACTTCTCATGTTTGATAATAAAATTACCAAATTAACATAGATGTTTACACTATAGCTTCTTTATTACATAAAGAGAAACAAAAAAAGATGTAATTGGTAGAACTCAAATTTAATCTTACGTTTATGTATAATGTATAAGACTAATTTTTCTCTAAGCCTGAACTATATAAGGAAATTATTATTACTCGTATAAGTAAATTATAAATACATGAAAAACATGACAAAGAGTATATTCGCAAGTATTTTAGGATTGTTTGAATTCTTACCGACTTTTCACTTTAATGCAACTTTCTTCACAATTGACCTAAATTATCAAGGTAAAAGACACCCATATTTTAGACCGTTGGTTGACACCCATAGTGTTATCAATGACAGCAAACATCTGCTAAGTTTTATTAACTCATTCAAAGACAAATTACACTCCGAAAAGAATTCTTACCATAAAATTCCCCATATAGGCACTAAAACACAACTTTGGTACATTAAAATACATTCGTGTATTATCTAAATCAACAACTCAACTAAATTATACATTCATACCTTAAGAAGGTGTAGAAAATCCTTCCACGACAATCATGTGTTGATACTTAATCCTCCTCTAAAAAACGCACACAACAAATTGCATTACATTTTAGTGTGTGCGATAAGATAATAAAACTGCAAAAGCCACTAACATTTTGCGTTATAATGAGGATAACAACAAAGTTAGTCATAACATCAAATAAGAAAACTTCATATTAGAACTAAAGGGGTGTTTGGTTATGCTTATTAAAGGTGTTTATTGGCTTATTCAATTACCAAAACACAATAAGTGTATGATAAAGCTATAGGCTTTTTTTAGAAGCTTAGTGAAAAACCCGTGAACTCACAACTAATTCTATTATAGCTTAGTGTGTTTATAGTAAAAACCTAAATATTAAGTGTAGAAGTTTTCAATAAAACATAAAAAGAGTTATTAAAAGTTGGTGTGAATGACAAAAAAGTTAAACCATAAAAAAAGTTACTAAATACTATCAGCTAGATAAGTAATAAGCCAAAGTTCTATTGAGGTCTCTTTCGCATTCTATTCAGAAGCAAAAAAAGATTTACACATAAATCATAAGTATATAATAATGGTTGTATATCACATCCGTGATAACCAACTCAATAACAGTATCGTATTATAGTAACGTAATAACCTGATTAAAACTATATATTCTTGCTGAATAATTCTCATGTACATACTTTTAATTCGTAATAACTTTAACTATTTATATCATGTTGTACAAAATTTGTGAATTTAGTAGCACATAATGAGCGTTGATGAAGTTAAAATATGCTCCGTAAAGTTTTAAAATGTTTTTATGGATATCCATATACGAATTTTAAACAACAATTTCATCAATATTTGTTATAAGTAGAATCGCGTATATTTATTTTCATATCACAGTATCGTGCATTTGATATTTATATTCTCGTTACTAATAATTTAGCCGTATTTCAAACCCGTGTTCGCATAATTAAACTTTTAAATAGTAACATGAGTCCTTATTTAAAAAACTATTCTAATGGATAAAAGTTTAAAACTAACATTAGTTTAAAAAAGTATTTAACGTATATTAAAACTAATTCGCATATTTATCAAATTTTATAATTTTAATGGATGAAAGTCTAAAAACTAATACTAATACTCAAATAATTTTAAACAAAGTTAATATTATAAAGTATAGGGGGTATAAAGTGTAAGGGGTGATTTGTGTTTTTTATAAAGTTATTAAAAAACATGGAAATTTGTAATTTTACACTTAACTCTATATAAAATTAAAATTCATTCACTAAAGTTTTATTAATTACTTCATCTTTTTTTAAGTTTTTGTTTTCATAAATTTGACACCTATATTTTTATGCATTTTTTTCTTAACCAAATTTCTCCACCAAATTTATTAAGTTTGACCAAAATCAATTTAATTTTGACTTTTTATTGACCAATCACATTGCTCGATTTCGTCTACGTGGCAAAATCAAGCTCTGCGATTGGTCCAATTTTTTTTTTCAATGAGAAGGGATTTGCAAAAACGCTCAGAAATGATGTAATTCTTTTATTATATAAAAGATTACAAACACGTTAATGCCCACTTATTTTTATATTCTTCTACTTATGTTTTGAACTTTGAATAATTATTTTCTCATGAAAAGATACATATGGATACATATATGATTTCACAAATACACAAGTAGAAGCAAACGAGGTTAAGCAATATCAAAAATCTTAACACTAGAAGTATGTTTATCCCACATAGGCTTAAGAAATAAAAACTTTGCCAGTTAATATACCATATTGTATACGAGTACATTGTGTCTAGATTAGTATTATGTTATCGTGTTTGGCAAATCCTCGGGCTAAACTAAAGAATTTGACCATGGGAATTGCCTAGCCGAGAAAATAATATGTACTCTTAACTTTTTATTAATAAGGTGTTTGAAGTTAGCAATTAGCCAATTATAGTAACTATTGACGCCTTTAATGAACATATGATGATAATTTTTTGTCCTAAGTTCATATTATATGAATAGTTCATATTATATGAATAGTAGAAATTAAATGACACTTTATAAGAATGGAATCATTTACATGATGCTACATTAAACAAATACTACTAAACATCACTAAATCTATACTTCATAAGTACGATCATACCCTAGAAACATGTTTGTTCCACATAGGCTATAGAAACATACCTTCGAAACATGTTTGTCCCACATAGGCTATAGAAACATACATTTGCTAGTTAATATACCATAGCGTACATGAGCACTTTGTGTTGAGATTAGTATTATGTTTTCGTGGTTGGAAAATCTTACCGCTAAATAAAAGAATTAGTGGAAGTGATTTTCTATGACGAAATTATAATATGTAATATTAACTTTTTATTGAAATAGCGTCCAAGTTAGTAATTATAGTAAGTATTGGCTCATCTAGTGAACATATGACGATAAAATTCTATTCTACATCTATACTATCTATAATGGAAAAATGGTCAATCTTGAAAAAATAGTCAATCTTGAAAAGTGAAAATCTTGAAAAAATTTTATTAAAGGAAATTATGAAATGTAATTAATACTCTTATTAAAACACCCCATTACTTAAAAGTACAATGATTTATTCACATTGTACAACCAATTAAAACATATCTACCAAATTAAATACAACCAATTAATACAAATCACGAACCGGGTTGACCCGGGACGCTTCAAACCCGACGGGTTTAACCGGTTTAATTTGACCCATTTTCGACCCAACCTAGCAAGTTGACCCGGTTTAAATCGACCAATTTTTTGACCGGAACGGTTCAACCGGTTGAACCACCCGGGTCGAACCGGGTTTCAAAACATTATTTAATTCCCAAATCTCCAAACTTTTATTATTTTTCATTAATAACCTATAAACTTTTTTTTATGAATAAACTATTTGTCGCTATAAAATCCCGTTGCTTTATGAATAAACTATTTGTCGCCTTTAAAAAAATGACATGTTATTAAACGAATTGCAAAAAAATAACATGTCATTTTTTTAACGGCGATATTGTCTAAAAGAAAGCCTGATTCTAAATCATATATGCAAAAATTTTTGGGAAATGCCATAAGTCAAATACTACCTGCACTACCTACTAATCTTATTGGTAAAAAAAATGTTGTTGACCATGTCTTCCAGGATATGGTAACACGTGCTTCATCAATAACCATTGCAACAACTTATAATACAACACCCCCTTCTGATTCTATGGAACAACCATCAGTTTCATCTTCTCGATTAACTAAAAGAAAACTTTCCACACATCATTTTTATTGTTTTATGTATAAACGTTACATAAAATATTTAACCATAATATCACACCTATAATTATTTGCCGCTAGAAAATCCGTTGCTATGCACGGGTACTCGTCTAGTTCATATAAATGCATCGGTAGAAATTAAATGACACTTGATCAAAATGGAATCAGTTATCTGATGCTACATTAAAAAAATAATAAACGTCTTACTAAATCTATATTCTATAAGTTGGTAAATAAAATTTTCAACTTATTCACACAAGTTCTTTAGAAAAGTCGCAAAATGCTGGAAACAAAAAGTTCATAGATGTTCGAGAACAAAAAATTGTTTGTTAAAAGAAATTGCTATTTTGCGAGTAAAGTAATATAGTTATTTTTACTATTTTCTCATATGTATTCTAGGTGAACTTTAAAACCTAGTAGTAATCATAATCGAACAAAAAATTTAAAAGAAATTTGTTGCTATTTCTTTCGTCCAAAATTATAAGTACATATTAAAACTATTTAAAAAATTGCTACTTACTATATTTTCATCAATCAAATATAATTTTTCGTCCAAAATCACGAATGAGGATGACCCTCACGAGCAGGGTTGTCCTGTGAATTTTAAAGATCCTGTGCTATCATGAATATTCATGCCCCTTGAAAAACACGAAAGATTTACATATATGTGAAAATAAAAATTAAAAAAATGTGAAATTCCCTCGAAAACTAAATAACAATGTTTAACAAGTTCATTTGTATTACACTGATAGTCAGTGGCATAGCCAGGATTTTACTTATAGGTAGGCCGAGATATATCACAAAACAATAATAGTCGATAATTTTTGTCTTTCGATAGACTTAAAAGTTAAATCTCACTAGTGGTTAATTTTACATTTAATTGGCAAACTAATATACACTATTACAATTTTTATTGGGTGGGCCACCATGTAGCTACGCCTCTGCTGATAGTATTAGAATACTTTTAAAGCTTTTTTCTTTTCTTTCTTTCTTTTTTATTTTTATTTATTATTATTATTATTATTATTATTATTATTATTATTATTATTATTTAAACATCACTTCATTATAAAATCATAGATTTACAAAAAAAATAGTGGGAGCCGAGATACTAACTGGGCCCTCACTCCCCTGGCTATAGCAAAACCAATTATACTAAATATCTGATCAGCGGCACGTGCTCCGATGTCCTGAGTCACTAAAAATCTTCGGATGCGCTTTAGTAAGGTCACCGCATCCTTCTCAAGTTCTCCCAAAGAAGAGAATGAGAAGGGGAGAAACCCATATCCAATATCCGCACATCCAGCCTCGTACTTGACACGCTTGCGTTGTGCAGCTTCGACCACCGCACGACCAGGCCAAAATCAAGCCTACTTCTAGGATCTTCCCTTGGCCAAAAAACCTCTGTTTTATTTATGAAGAATGCCACTATTCTAGATTGCTAGGACAATAGACGTGATGTCATGTTATAACTCTTGTCATCCATGTTTGTCATTGACTTATCATTATGAACACTTCTATGCATCGAACAATTGTATATATGCATCAGTTCAGTTTCTCACAATTGTATATATAAAAATGTGTTTGTCAATGTTGATATTCTAAACGACAAACGAAATGACTCATACTACAATTCTAAGACGATCGACATGTTGTCATATAACTCGTCATCCACGTTTCTCATTAACTAATGATCATTACGAACACGTTAATGCCCACTTATTGTATATTCTTCTATTTTTGCTTTGAACCTTGAGTAATTCTCGTATATATTTCCCAAGTACACAACCACAAGTAGAAGCAAACAGGTTAGCTGATACTAAAAGTTCTAACACTAGAAACATGTTTGTCCCACATAGGCTAAAGATCTAAAACTTTGCTAGTTAATATACCATAGTGTATATGAGTTATTTATGTCTAGATTAGTATTGTGTTTTCGTGTTTGGCAAATCTTCCTGCTAAATAAAAGAATTAGTCGGGGGTGTTTGTTATTGCGAAAAAATAATATATACTCTTAACTTTTTATTGAAATATCATTTGATGTTAGAATTAATAGTAACTATTGGTGCCTTAAGCGACGATGATAAATTTTCTCCTACCTTCGTATGAATTGGTAGAAATTAAATGACACTTGATAAATTTGAAATAAGTTATATTAATATTTTTTTTATTCAGTTTAACTACTAGAATTTCGTGATCATCAATTCATTTACATATATCAGTTGAGTTATGAAAACAAACGACTAAATAAGAAAAAACACGCCCTTAAGAAGACATTGTAACACAGATTTAAGTTGATAGTATTACTAGTTTACTACACATAACAAACAAATCATTTTATTAACTTAATTATCATTAAATAGTAACCTAAATCGTATTAAAAATGGATATCTAATTAATGAGAAAGCATATACTTCACCAACTTATATAAAGAGAGAAAAAAAAAAGGAAAAATTTCATATATATCTTTAAAAATTTCAAAAATTTCATATATATCATTTTTATTAGTTTTTTATGCATAAAATACAATGCATTTAATGCATCAAAAGGATATATATGAAATTTTTGAATTTTGCAAGAATATGTATGAAATTGCCTCAAAAAAAAATGAGTTGGGTGGAGGAATTGAGCTAGGGACATCAATAATCTATTAAACCGTTGTAAGGTTGTAAGGTTGTATGGTACATTTTGCTTATTTGTATATTGTAGGTGCAAATCAATAATCTGTGTGTGCAAACAAATACGGTACCAAGACTAAGTATGATCGGATACAAATATTTTTCGAACCGTAATATAATATACTTAAAAGTGAATTAATTATATAACTAAATAATACTAGAAATACTTTGAGATAGACTGTAAGCATTTAGAAACTATCAATGTTTTGTATTTTTTTTTTTTTTTTTTTTTTTTTTGTATTTTTTTTAATTACATTGATAAAATCCATGTGTCCTACAACCCCACGAGAAGCCCTTAGTTCCATCTATGGTAGCAAATCATCTCCCAGTTCTTTCCCAATGCCATTTACTATGTTTACTTTGTACGAAACACTTTCCCTAATGTGCACGCACGCTTTCACAAGCGGGTTGTTGAGTGGCTCGGACTTTATCTTTCAAATATTATTATTTTTAGGGCCGGATATATAGCTCGATTAATATTGAAAATTATTAATTTTTGAACAAATGATATTCTATATTCGTGGTTCTCGAACATCTGCTCTATATTTATCGTCTCACAACAATCGGACTCGATAGCATTAGGATATTCTAATATAATTATAAGAAAATGGGTATTAAAAAGTAAATAGGGCATGTCTGGTCAAACTAGTTGAAGTTGAAGTTATATTTTAAGCTAGAAAATTGAGTTTATACATTTTTATACGGCAGTTTTACGAATTAATTGTAGCTGAAATTATTAAAGTGAAAGCGCACACAAAAAAAAATAATAAAATAAAACAAATAAAATAAAATAACTTCATATACATTTCAGGTTTTGCGTGTTAATTATTATATTTCAAAAGTTATTTAAGTAATTCAGCTAACTATACCGTAAGCTCTCTTAAATTAACTTGAGTCTAGAACTTATAAAAACTTTCAAAAACTTGTATGACAAACAAAATTTATTTTTCAAACAAACCAACTGTTTTTTCCTTGTACCCGTTCACACGTTCACGTATCTAAACAACGATTTCTTTTTTTTTTTTTTTTTTTTTTTTTTTTTTTTTTTTTTTTTTTTTTTAACATTCTCATTGGAAAGGGCAAAGCGCAACACATTGCATCATTTCATATGAAAATGTATTTGTCGATACTGATATGATAACACCTAGTTATTTTCATCCGTAACAATCATGGCCCTAAACTCGAAAACTAGAGGACCTGTATTCGATCAATTTCACTATTACACATAAGCACATTAGTAAATGGAACTTCTTCCCTTTTTTGTTTGATATTGAGAGCTTATTATCACATTCAAAAAGATAGCAAGTAGTGAAGTTGGTGAATGGAAACTTGATTATTGTAATACAAAATTAGTAGCCAAGTGTTTTTCTATTTAGGTAGATAAACATTTTTTTATATATTAAAAATCCCAATTTCTTTTTCTTTTAATGGATTCTTGAACAGCCAAGCTTGTTATTATTCATCGTAGATGAGTCTTTTCTAAAGTTAATTGCACCAAATCGAATCGAATTTGCCGAAAGCAAATTAAACAGAATTATATATTCAGTTTTTTATTTGGATACAGGTTTGGTAAATAAAAACTGAACAAAAACGAAAACCGAATTCACATAAATATATATTTTTTATACTACATATTTATATATAAAAATCATTAAAACTTTTTCCTATTATAAATATAATATCTTTCAAGCTTTAATTTTTTGTTGATGCTAAATATCTATATAATTAATAGAAAAAATACACAAATTATGTAATTCGGGTCAATCCGAAAATCGAACCATATTCAAATTTGGTTTGGTTCGGTTTAAGCCAATTTTAATTCGGTTCGGTTTGGTTTTACTTAGAAAATTCATTTAACTAAACTAACCGAACCAAATAAACCGAACAATCCGATAATCAAACCGAATAAAAAAGTTTTGTTGTATGCGTAGGGGGAGCTCGGTTCCGGAACCGCACGGACCGAACCGGAACCGAGAGAACCGAAAACCGAAAAATGGATGGCCAAGAAACCGAGAACCGGACTAAGTAGCATGTCTTGGTTCTGGTTCGGTTCTCGGTTCCGATTTGATTCCTTGCGGGTCTAACCGATTGGAACCGAATTTTGTAAATCTTACACATTTGCAACTCACAGTTAGTATGTTATAAATGCTTATGAGATAATATTGTCACAGGCAATAAATATATCAAGTATCACATATGGTTAGAATATATAACTAATAAAGAAAATTATAATTAGAGCACTGATATTGTTGATTAAATCATTAAGAAACATATTACGATTAACCTTAAGCGTTTTAAAGCATTATCTATGCTAAGTATATTAATGAGACAAACACTGCTTGTTTATCATTTGAATCATCAAATGGTGCAATACTTCTTAGTAAGAAACATATTACGATTAACCTTAAGCTGTTTGTTTATCAGTTCAATTGAATCTTAATAGCGGATTTTATTTTTAAATTACTTTAATGGTAGTAACTGGGAGCATAAAAATGTAAGCGTGAGCTTAAAAAACTAAACGTCCAATAAAAATTTTATATATTTGAAAACTAGGCGGTTTTTCAGTTCGAGAACCGATACTCGCGGTTTCGGATTGAACCGAGAACCGAAATTTGCTATATTGAAGAACTGAGAACCGAACTGCGGTTCTAAAATTCGGTTCGGGTTAGTTCAGTTCTAATTCGGTTCTCAGTTCTAATTCAGTTCTCGGTCCATTTGCTCACCCCAGTTGATTTAGGGCTTGTTTCTTTTTATATCTAGATTAAGTGGGTGGGCCCCTTTCTCTTAATAAGTCTTAATGGGGAGGAGCACCATTTGCTTTCACTCCTCATATAGATTATTTAATAAAAGAAAAAAAAATATATTATATGTGTGGCCCCACCACTATCTCCCCATTAAGATATATTAACAAATAAAAGAAACACCCTTTTACTTATCAAAGGACTTGTGGTCTAGTGGGTGGGGCTTAACTAGTTAAGCGAGCCACAAGTGGGAGTAGTACCGGGTGGGTGACCACCCGGGAAGTCCTCACTTGTGGTCCACTTGCAGACCATTTGTTCCGGAGATATATTGCAATGATGGATTCGAAGCCCTTAGACCAAGCCGCTGGGGTTAGAATCCTGAGCATGGCCCGGTTTTCATCCGGCTGTTTCTCCAGCAAGGTAACTTGTGTGGAGGCAGTACGGTTTCCGGGGGAAACCCGTTACCACCTGAGATCAGCGTGGACCCGGTTCAGACAACATAGTCTGGCGGGGTGGCGATGGAGCCTTCGCTGTCCGCGAAAGTGGTCGTTTCTAAGTTGAAATTTACCTTTCAAAAAAAAAAAAAAAAAGTTAACAGTCTTTGTTTTTTGGTTTTGGACAGTTTTGCCCTTGGGATGTGTTGTGACGTGTTTGATTGTTTGTGATTGGTTCGATTTTGGTGCCACCTGGATTGGGTTTATTGTTTGACAATAAAAAGTGAGGTGACACTTGTTTAACACGTGTGTTTTGGTGAGCTTATGGTGACGTGTATCTACAAAAGTGCAACAAAATAAATATATTTTACTTTATCAAATAAAAATGAAAAAGTCCACAAAAAGCATGGTATTATATGATTTTTTAAGAGCTAATTTCATTTTTACTTAAAAAATGATACGAGTACAATAATTAAAGTTTTGCTAAGAGCATGGGGTACGCATGCGTGGTGGCTGGCGCCATCACCACCAGCCAAGCAAAACCGACGGCGCACCGTACCGGTGGTGGCGCCGTCGGTGCTCGCGCCGCAGCCACGGCTCAACGCCGTCGCCTATTTTTTTTTTTTTTTTTTTTTTCTTTGATTTTTTGCTTGAATTTGTGATCCTTTTGTAAAAATGAGAGCATGGTAAAATAACTTGTAAAGTTAATATAGTTCTTTTATAAGATTTCAAAATAAATAAATAAACTAAAAACTTAATAAAACATTAATTTCATTAATAAAAACGTAAACATTACATAAACACCATACAAAGTTAACATGGTTACAAACGATACAGGAAACAACTAATCACGATACGAAAAACAGAAAGAAATAAAGCGGAATACTTAACATAAAAGATCATTACTCATCGTATTTGTCCCATGCCCTTGTGTTTCTCAGAGTGAACCACACTTGTGGGTAATGTAGCTCTCTCCCATAGCGTTCATAATAAATTCGGTTTGCATTGGTGAGACGATTGGTGTCTTGACTGGTACGCTGCAACTCTTTGTAAATAGCATTATATCTACGACATTCAATGTTCATTCTATTCCATTGAGCCGTAATACTATTCTTATTACGTTGAACACCATTAGTTTGCTCGTTAAACTTTCGGGTAACAACATTCCAAAAAGAACGTTCATTCAAAAGGTCTGTAGATTCTTGAACTTCTAGCCATACGATAGCTAGCAAGACTTCTTCTTCCATTAACCAACGATTATTCATTGTGAAGAAAAGTATTAGATAGTGGTGCAGAGGTGTGTGAAGAAAAGTATTAGATAGTGGTGAAGAGATGTGTGAAGAAAAGTATTAGATGGTGTGTTATTTATAAGGGATTTTTTAAATTTTCAAAATTCAAATTCAATGCAGAAGCGGGATTCTTTTAAACGTTTAAAATTCAAAATTTGAAATGAATGGCCTAGATTATGTTTAAACGTTTAAAATTCAAAATTTGAAATCAATGGGCGGGATTATGTTTAAACGTTTAAAATACAAAATTTGAAATCAATGGGCGGGATTTTTGAGCTTATTTAACACCATTTCATTTCACAGTTAATTCTCACTCAATTCACACATAATTTTCAAACATTTCTCTTAAACAATGTCTCGCAAAGATTTCTCTCAACAATTTCCAACTCACCGTGACTTCTCCCAACAATTTCTCACTCACCGTGATTTTTCCCAGCAATTCCCAAGTGATCATGACTTTGGCCAGCAATTCCCAAGCTCCAGCATGAATCTGAATGCAACTGCACTCGTGAACACTCCACCGGAAGACATCTTTCCGGTATTCACACCGGATAATGAATCGGTGCCTAATCCACATGTTGTCCAACAACAACCTGATCAACCGGTGAACAATCTACCGGTGGAAAACCAACCCATTTGGAGAGGGTTGACCGATGAAGAATTTGAAGAACAAAATATGCAAGAATTGTTACGTGTTGAAGCAGAGGAAGAAAGGGAAACAAGAGTTCGTGAGCAGCGAGCAAAAGCCAAACAGGATCGTCGAAACCGTCGAGCAGAATGGCGATGGGCAAATGGACTTCCACCTGTGCCATCCAGTGAGGATGATTCAAGTGCCTCCTATTCGAGTCAGGAGGGCTACGTGTCGGATGATTCGTTTTATTGAATCGTAGTTTAGTTGAATCGTAGTTTAGTTTAATCGTAGTTTATGTTTAAGTATCTTAATTAGTTTGTATTTTTTTTATTGCAATGTGTGTTTTTTTATTTGTAATGTTTGTTTTTATTATTAATGAAGTTTAATTAATTTATAGTTTATATATTTTAATTTAAGTAAAAGAAAAAAAAAAAAAAAAAAGAAAAGAAAAGAAAAAAAAAATTTCCGACGGCACCAGAAATTCTGGTGCCAACAGATACCCCATGAATGTGGTGCCTTCGCGTTTCTGGTGCCATGAAGCTTTTTTGCTGACGTGGCAGTACTTTTTGCCCACGGCACCACTGTACCCAATGCTCTAAAAAAAATATATGAGTTTATATTTGCTCCACCCAAAATTAAGCGGCTTATGTGACTCTACTCAAAAATTATCATGTACCTAACTGATTGGTGAGATTTTTTTGTACGACTGGTGCAACTCCATTAAAAAATTGACATGTGTCAAAAGTTGACACGTTTAATAACTCGTCATCCATGTTCGTCATTAACGTATCTTTCTAAACATTTTGATGCCCACTTATCGTACATTCTTCTACTTATTCCTTGAACCTTAAGTAATTCTCATTGGATACAAATACACAACCACGAGTTGATGCAAACTACGTTAGGCAATATCACATAAATTTAACGCTATAAACATGTCTGTCCCACATAGGCTAGAGAAACATAATTTTGCTAGTTAATATACCATGATGTGTATGAGTACTTCGTGTCTAGATTAGTATTATGTTATCACGTTGGCAAATCTTCCGATTAAATGAAAGATTAATTGGTGGACAGGTCATCAGTGAAAACATAATATGTACTCTTAACTTTTTATTGAAATGGCGTTGGAATCTAGCAATTATAGTAACTATTGGAGCCTCCAGTGAACATATATATGATAATTTTTTGTCCTAAACTTGATAAATATGAATCACTTATATGATGCTACATTAAACAAATATTATATGTCTTACTAAATCTATACACCATAAGTTGGTAAGTAAAATTTCCAGGTTATGCTTACTTTTAAATATTACCGTCGTGCTTGATATTCATATACTTTATTCAATTTAACTACTAGAATTTCGTGACATATATTAGTTGAGTTGTGAAATTAAACAGCTAAATGTTGTAAGAAAAAACACACCCTTATAATCCTTCTATTCACTTGATTATCATTAAAGGCGTTTTCTAACCTGTGCCATGTTGGTACACAATTAGAGCCATTCATTAAACATAAGTTACCATTTTTAAATGTCAATTGATATTAATAATTTTCTAATTTTTTTTTTCACTTACCATGTTTAATATTAATCTATAAAGAAATAAACATAATTTAAGAAACTATTATGTTCAAACAAATACATTTAAGGGTTTGTCTAACGGGTGCCTATAGGGCACTGGTTAAATGTTATTAACTAAACTCAATTTTTTTTTTAAGTTAGAAAATGCATTTAATACACATTAATTAAACATATAAATTACCTTAATTATATGTGATTTTTAATTTAATAAACTCGAAGTTTCCTTTTTTATGTATCCAAACCAATGCCTTATGGGTACTTATTAGACATGCCCTACATTTAAACATATGTCATTGTGGCACATATTAGAAAATCCCATCATTAAATAGTAACCTAAATCATATTAGAAATGGATGTATGTAATTAATGAGAAGCATATGCTTCACCAACTTATATAAAGAGAGAAACAAAAGAAAAATGAGTAACGTGGATGAGGAACTGAACTAGAGACATCAATGTTAAAAGCTAAGTGGCTAATCAATTCGCAAAGTGAATTGATTTACGCACATGACTTTTTGATTACAAATCAAACGGCTTTACGGTATGTTGCAGTGTGCAAAAACAATAATCAATATGTGCAAATTATCTCGAGTTTCTTTCCTAACGCCGTTTACTATGTTTACTTTGTACAAAAATTGTCACTTTCCTTAACGTAGACGAACCCTTTTACGAGCGTGGGTCGTTGACTGGTTCGGACTTTCCTTATATGATTACACCTAGTTATTTTCGAAATATCCATGACAACCATGGCCCTAAAACTCAAAAACTAGAGAACTTATATTCGATCATCTCCATTATTACGCATTAATAAACACATTTAACAACCGATGGATGAATGCTACTATGCTAGATTGCTAGGAAAATGAACACTTCTATGTCAGTTTTATAACTCTTGCCATCCATGTTCATCATTGACTTATCATTATGAACACTTATATGCCTCGAACAATCGTATATAGCAGTTTCAGTTTTCCACCATATTCAAAATACGTATTTGATTTTCTTATGATAAACCAAGTATGTAAGTGTATATTTATTCCTCTTCATTAGTAAGCATAAAAAAGCACAGTCGACTAGCGAAATGACTCATGCTACTATGACTATGCTAGGACAATGGACATATCAAATGTTTAATATAACTCATTATCCATGTCGTCATATTAACTTATTGTATATTCTTCTACTAACTACTTATATTATGTTTTGAACCTTAAATAATTCTCGTATATATTTCACAGATACGCAACTACGAGTAGAAGCAAAAGAGGTTAGGCAATATCAAAATTTTAACATTGTCCCACATAGGCTGAAGAGATAAAACTTTGCTAGTTAATATAGCATGGTTTATATTAGTACTACGTGTCTAGATTTGTATTATGTTTTTGTGATTGCAAATCTTCTAGTTAAATGAAAAAATTAGCTAGATGATCTTGCAATTTCGAGAAAATAATATAAAATCTTAACTTTTTATTTATATAGTGTTTGGTGGACTTGTCATTTCGAATAAATAATATAAACTGTTAACTTTTTTATTGAAATAGTGTTTGAAGTTAGAATTAATAGTATTTTTGGCGCCTCGAATGAATATATAATTATAAATTTTTGTGTTACTCTTTTTTCGAGTCTATTACTTATAAATAATGTATTATTTGTACTTTTAAAACTTAAAATGATTTAAAATGACTTAAAAGTGAGTAAAGTGTTTTGACTAAAATACCCCTTATACTCATTAATAAACTTTTAAATACCATGAGATTTAAAACACGCACGCTTAATGCTAATTTAAATATTGTTTCATCCTTAAACTTTTATCATTTTTCGTTTTTAGCCCATACATTTTTTCTTCTCGTAATGACTATAAATTGAACACGTAAGTGTTGCATCAATGGGCACACCAGAACCACAAGTTCTCAAATATAATTATTTGTCTCTATACACCGTCGCTTTGTGCGGATATTCTATATATAAAGCACTTAGACTTTTATTTTCAAAAGTCTTCAGAGCATCTCTAATATATAAATCGTTCAAAGACGTGTTGCAATTATATAAAGTTATTTTATGCATATTTAGGTATCGAAAAGCTTTTATCAAATATCCTCTCAAATGCAAAAAGTTTTTAAAAAGATCGTTTGTAAAACTAAAAATAATATTAAAATAACTAGCAAAAACTTGATATCATCAAACACTTGAAGTTCACCAAGTTTTTAGTAAAAGTTTTTGAAAAAGCTTTCAACTATAATGCAAAACAAACTTTTACTATAAACTTTTCAAAATAGTAAAAGGTCTTTATAACTTTAGCATTGCAATATGAACACATATTTTCAAAAGCTTTATTTTTATTGTACATTCTTCTAATTATGTTTTCAGCTTTGAATAGTTATTTTCTCGTAAGATGATACATATGGATGCATATATGATTTAACAAATACGCAGCGATGAGTAGAAGCAAATGAGGATATGCACTATTAAAACAATTTAACACTACAAACATGTTTGTCCTACGTAGGCTGATAAAATAAAACCTTGCTAGTTAATATACTAGTGTAAATGAGTACTTCATGTCTAGATTAATATTTTGTTTTCGTGCTTGACAAATCTTCTGGCTAATTAAAAGAATTAGTCCGAAGAAATTCTCAAACCGATAAAATAATATGTATTCTTAACTTTTTATTGATGAGGCGTTTGAAGTTAGCAATTATAGTAACTATTGACGCCTTTAGTGAACATATAAGGATAATTTTTTGTCCTACGTTTATATAAATGAATCGGTAAAAATTAAATGACACTTGATAAAATTGGAATCAGATATATGACGCTACATTAAACAAATAATACTACACATCTTACTAAATCTATACTTCATAAGTTGGTAATTAAAATTTCCAACTTACTCTTACTTTTAAATATTACCGTCGTGCATGATATTTATATTTTTTTATTCAGTTTAACTAATCGATTCGTTTATGTATATTAGTTGAGTTATGAAATTAAACGGCTAAATAAGAAAACACACGCCCTTGTAAGAAATATAAGCACGAGTTTGATGTTATTCTCATAACATAAAAATCATTCATTCACATTATTATTTATTAGTAACCGAAACCATTTGTAGATATATGTAATTTATGAAAAAATATTGTCTTCACCAAGTTGTACAAAAAGAAAAATTAAAGAAGAATGAGTAATGGAGAATTGTGCTAAGGACATCAACGTGCACATATCAAAAGTGTAGATCATACCTCTATCCTAACATCGTTTACTACCTTCGTTGTCGAAAATGATCAAGATCAACAACCATTATGTGCTAATAATAGCAGGTCTTATTTATAAGAAAATGGACTTATAGGCAGGCAGCTCATTTGGTTCGAAAGAACACAACTTTGTACGAAAATATATTGTCACTTTCCATAATTGTTTTCTAACATCTACTCCATATTTATCGTCTCACAACAATCAGACTCGATTACATTATGATACTCTATTACGATTATAGAAAAATGAGTATGAAAAATACAAGATAATGCATGTTTGGTCAAATGAGCTGAAGTTGAAGCTTATATTCTTTGTAGCTTGTCAATTTTCACACTAAACATTCCTTTCAAAAACTTTTTTGGCAACCATCATTCATCCGTTAGTAAAAATTAGAAACAATACATCTCTAAAGACTAACGATGTAAATGTTTCTCAGCTATTTTCGTTATCTACAAAAAGTCAAATACACATTTTGATAAAATCACTTTCAAGCACCTTTTAATTTTATTTCTTATTTTTCTTCTCAACATTTCCGTTATCTTTGTATATATTTCACAAATACAAAACCAAGAGTTTAAGCAAACGAGGTTAGGCAATATGAACTTTTTTAACACTAGAAACATGTTTGTCCGACATAGGCTAAAGAAACAAAACTTTACTAGTTAATATATCACAGCGTATATGACTACTTTGTGTCAAGATTAGTATTATGTTTTCGTGCTTGGCAAATCTTTCCGCTGAATAAAAGAATTAGTGGAACAATCTTGTCAACATGAAAAAATAATATGTTTTCTTTAACTTTTTATTGAAATGAAGTCAGCAATGGACATATGATAATTTTTGTCCTACGCTCACATATATGAATCCGTAGAAATGAGACTTG
Organism: Artemisia argyi; assembly: GCA_030686995.1. Lineage (NCBI taxonomy): Eukaryota > Viridiplantae > Streptophyta > Magnoliopsida > Asterales > Asteraceae > Artemisia > Artemisia argyi. The sequence continues at coordinate 332,644,900 of CM060709.1, forward strand.
ATAGAAATGGAATTAGTTATATGATGTTGCATCAAACCAAAATTATACCGGTTCAACGTCTTACTGAATCCATATTCCATAAGTTGGTAATTGAAATTTCCAACTTATTCTTACTTTTAAGTATTACGAGCAATAAACATTTGAACTCATAAATTGGAACAATGGCTGCATGATCAATGACATATGACTAACAAGTATGATTACTAATTGTCGTTAAAAAAAAGTACTTTCGTATAACTAATTCCATTTCTATCAAGTCTCATTTCTACGGATTCATATATGTGAACGTAGGACAAAAATTATCATATGTTCATTACTGACTTCAGATGCTATTTCAATAAAAAGTTAAAGAAAACATATTATTTTTTCATGTTGACAAGATTGTTCCATTAATTCTTTTATTCAGCGGAAAGATTTGCCAAGCATGAAAATATAATACTAATCTTGACACAAAGTAGTCATATACGCTATGGTATATTAACTAGCAAAGTTTTGTTTCTTTAGCCTATGTGGGACAAACATGTTTCTAGTGTTAAAAAAGCTCATATTGCCTAACCTCGTTTGCTTAAACTCTTGGTTGTGTATTTGTGAAATATATACAAAGATACGGAAATGGTGAGAAGAAAAACAAGAAATGAAATTAAAAGGTACTTTCGTATAATTTATGGGATATTGGACTGAGAGGGCGCTGGTTAGACATTTTTACATAGTTTGGGTTATGACCTATGGGCTTTGCTGTGATATATCCATTGGGTTAATTTTGTTAAGTTGTTTTCACCTTCCCTTTCCCCTTATCCCCTATGTGTGGAATAATTAACTAGGAAGATGATTGCAATGGGATGGAAAAGTTGGTTTTGAATGTTCTAAAGTCTAAACCAATTGGTGAAGGTTTATGCAGTTAGACATTTTTAGTTTACGTAACCTAGTGCCAAAAAGACTTTTAACTATCGTTTAAAGATGTGTGAGATCTCAAATTTAATTTCTATTAAGTGCAAACAACTCTGAATTGACCACACCAACTTTCTAAAAAGTGAAGGTTTTATCCTGTTTGAGTCTGTGTGCCGGTATGTTTAAAACCCGTAAATTAGGCAGCCGAAAGGTCAGAAAACATAGTTAAAAAAAAAAAAAAAAAAAAAAAAAAAAAAAAAAAAATTGGAGATAAACTTTTTACGGTTCTAGACCTAGTCTTGAAGGTTTACCTATTTTATAATAGAAATATCACATCCTCCTACTACTTAGGTGTCAATCATCTAACGGTGAAAGAGAGAGTGGGTCATTTTTATAAGTTTATGGATGATTGACACCTAACTGGTAGAAGGATAAGTAGGAAGATATGTAGGAGAATATAACATTTCTCATTTTATAAGTAATCATGGATTTGAATTTTTGAAGGTTGGCATGTCCTACGCAAACCAAAAATCTAACTTCGTAAACCTTTCAAAACTGGTCTAGAACATCTAAAACACCACTATGCTTTTTCTGAAAGGGTTATAATCAAATGAGAAATAAATTTGAAATGAGAATGATGAGAAGAAAAAACAACCACACATTTCAGATGCACTTACAAAAGTAAATGTATCTCCGTTTAAATTTATTTGTTTTATTTGAAATGTGTCGCTAGGAATATTTCTCACTCTTTTCATTTTATTTTCTTTTCTCACTAGATCTCTTCTCTTTCCAGAAAAAGTAAATAATATAAAACACCTCTATTTGAATCTCCTATCGTGGTTTTCTTTATTGAACTTGCAACAAACATGCAGATAACTTTTATTTAGCAATCTTTTTTTTTTTTTTTTTTTTTTTTTTTTTTTTTTTTTTTTAATAAAGTTAATAGATATATGATTTCAAGCAGTGAAGCAGAACACTGGACCTTATTACATTATGTTTATTACACATGTTAAATAAAAATCATTTGCATGCATTGCATGCACAAAGCATATCCATATATGTCAACTTCTCTTGGTGAGGTTATTTCGAATCATGCATGGAATTGGCCAAATGCATGGGAATCTAGGTACAAAGTTTATCATGCTAATGTTCCTCCTATTAATAATATTGAGAATGATATTCTGGTGTGGCCGGCGAAACAGATTTGGTCACGAAAAAGTTTTTTCAGTAGGAATTACGTGGGAAGATCTAAGACCTCGAGGGAATGATTTGCCATGGACGTATGTGGTATGATTCGCTCAATGTATTCCGCGTCACGCGTTCCACTTATGGCTCGCTATTCAAAGAAAGTTAAAGACTCAAGATAGGCTTAGACAATGGGATGTCAGTCCCACGACTGACTTAAACCTGTCTAGGTGCCCGTTATGCTCTTTAGTTCCTGATTCACACGACCACTTGTTCTTTCAATGCTCATACTCTTCTCAGGTTTGGTCGAATGTAAAGGGGAAGGCTGATATGGGGTGCGTAAATTCATCATTGGACCTAATTGTATCTTGGATTAGCCCATTTGCAAGGAAAAGATCAGCTAATGGTATTATCGCAAAGCTTGTTTTTGCGGCGTCTATGTACTTCATTTGGCAAGAGAGAAACATGCGTTTATTCTGTTAATGTAGATACAATGAATCAAAAGGGAATCTTGCAAGTGGCTACTACTTGCATCCTCAACTTGGCCTTCTTGCTATAGATACATTGTATCTTATGCCTTTGCTACTACTATAAATAGAGGTGCCAACCTCATTGAGAAGCATCCCATTTCCAAACGAATCACATACAAGTTCTTTGGATCTCATTCTTTCTCCTAATGTGACTAAATTAGAGAGTTTGGTATATTTCCTAGTACAAGAGATATAAAGTTGTATTATCCTTGTAACTAGAGAAAAGGTGTAACTCCTAGTTTACATAGTGAAACGTATCTTTCCTTGCCCGTGGTTTTTACCCTATTGGGGTTTTCCACGTTATATCCGTGTGTCATCTTTTATTATATTTCTATTTTAGTTGCGGGTTTGCTTCAGTCCGGTGTCACTTTTCTCAACAAGTGGTATCAAGAGCTAAGGTTGGGTGTGTGTATAATTATTTATCGTATGCTCTGTGGTTGCCATTTTTAAGTGGATCCTCCACATCAAAAGATAAATAAGATTATACTCACTCAAAAGGTGTTCGGTACTATTATTAACAAATAATAGTTGTCAAAAAGTAGGTTGTGATTGTAGCAATGGCGGCAAAATTTGAAATCGAAAAATTCAATGGGAATAATTTCTCGTTGTGGAAATTAAAGATGAAGGCTATCCTTAGAAAGGATAAATGTTTAGCGGCCATTGACGAAAGGCCAGCTGAGGTCACGGATGACAGTAAATGGGACGAGATGGATGGAAATGCTATTGCAAATCTTCATCTGGGATTAGCAGATGGAGTTTTGTCAAGCATAGAGGAGAAGAAAAGTGCAAAGGAGATTTGGGATCATCTTGCTCGATTGTATGAGGCAAGATCGCTCCACAATAAAATATTTCTCAAGAGGAAACTTTATGCTCTTTGCATGACGGAATCAACTTCAGTGACTGAGCACGTTAATAACCTGAATACTCTATTTTCTCAGCTCACGTCTTTGAGTTGTAAAATAGAGCCACATGAACGTGCTGAAATTCTACTTCAAAGTTTACCTGACTCATATGACCAACTCATAATCAACTTAACCAGTAATGTTCTTTCGGACTATCTAGTCTTCGATGATGTTGCAGCCGCTATTCTGGAAGAAGAAAATAGGCGTAACAATAGGGAGGACAGACAGGCCAGTTCAAGACAGGTGGAGGCATTGGTGGTAACGAGAGGGAGGTCAATGGAACCTGGCTCCAGTGGGAGTCACAATCATGGTAAATCTAAAACAGGAAAGAAGAAGAATTTTAAATGCTTCAACTGTGGCAAGCAGGGTCACATGAAGAAAGATTGTAGGAGTTTAAGAAACTCTAATCCTCAAGGAAATGTCGCCAGCACTTCAGAAGATGGTAATGCTCTGTGTTGTGAAGCAGCGATTGCAAATGAAGGCAGGACGAGATTTGCAGATGTATGGCTGTTCGATACAGGAGCAACTTTTCATATGACCGCAAGAAGAGAATGGTTTCATCAATATAAACCTATCTCTGGAGGCGGATCTGTGTACAGTTGCAAGGATGAAAAACTAAAGATCATTGGAATTGGAAGTGTCATGGTGAAGGTGCATGATGGTACAGTTCGTACTATTCGGGATGTGCGACACGTGGAGGGCCTGAAAAAGAATCTTTTGTCTCTAGGACAATTTGATAATCTTGGTTGTAAGGTTGAAATACAAAACAAGATTTTGAAAATTATAAAAGGCGCGCTTGTACTTATGAAAGGTGAAATGGTGGCTGCGAACTTATACCAACTGAAGGCAGAGATAGTGGAGGAGGCGGAAGCATCTGTTGCTTCACATAGTCCAAGTCATAGAGTTGCAGTAACATGGCATCAGAAGCTTGGACATATGTCAGAACAAGGAATGAAGATTCTTGTTGAAAGGAAGTTAATTCCTGGCCTCACAAAGGTTTCTTTACCTTTCTGTGAGCATTGTGTTATCAGCAAGCAGCATCGCCTAAAATTCAAGACATCAAATTCTAGAAGTATCTTTGTTCTAGAATTGGTTCATTCTGATGTGTGGCAAGCACCGGTTCTATCCCTGGGAGGAGCAAAGTATTTTGTATCCTTCATTGATGACTATTCCAGGAGATATTGGGTGTACCCAATCAAGAAGAAGTCTGATGTGTTTGAAGTTTTCAAAGTTTACAAAGTGCGGGTTGAACTTGATTCTGAGAAGAAAATCAAGTGTTTAAGGACTGATAATGGAGGTGAATATACAAGTGATAAATTTGATTCCTTTTGCAAGCAAGAAGGAATCAAAAGGCAGTTCACGACGGCATACACTCCTCAACAGAATGGAGTGGCAGAGCGGATGAACATAACCTTGTTAGAAAGAGCAAGAGCAATGTTGGCAACTGCAGGCTTGGAAAAATCGTTCTGGGCAGAAGCAGTCAATACCGCCTGTTATGTGATAAATCGATCACCTTCAACTGCACTTGAGTTGAAGACACCGATGGAGATGTGGACGGGAAAGCCGGTCAACTATTCAGACCTTCATATATTTGGAAGTCCTGTATACGTGATGTACAATTCTCAAGAAACTACAAAGCTGGATCCGAAATCCAGAAAATGTTTGTTCTTGGGGTATGCTGACGGAGTAAAGGGGTATCGCTTGTGGGACCCCACTGCCCACAAAGTAGTCGTCAGCAGAGATGTTGTCTTTATGGAAGACAAAATTCAAGAGAATGAAGAAGGTGATAGCACTACAAGTGAAACTACATCAATACAGGTGGGAAAAGCAGTTTCAGTCGAGTGATTCTTCTGAAGCCGTACCACAGCACGAGGTGAATGAGACAACTGAGTCTCAAGCTCCAACGACTCGTACTCTTAATCGTGAAAGAAAACGTCCGGTGTGGCACACGGATTATGTTATGGAGGGAAATGTTGCATACTGTCTTCTTACAGAGGAAGGAGAGCCATCAACTCTTCAAGAAGCACTGAATAATTCAGATGCTTCGTTCTGGAGGGAAGCAATGCAAGAAGAAATTGAAGCTCTTCAGAAGAATAAAACGTGGGAACTGATGCCACTACCAGTAGGTAGAAAACCCATTGGAAACAAATGGGTATATAAGATCAAGAGGAACGGTGATGACATGGTGGAGAGGTATCGTGCAAGATTGGTAGTCAAAGGATATGCTCAGAAAGAGGGAATCGACTTCAATGAAATATTTTCCCCTGTGGTTCGAATGACAACTGTTCGAGTGGTTCTGGCAATGTGTGCTACGTATGATTTACATCTAGAGCAGCTAGATGTGAAAACTGCATTTCTTCATGGAAATCTTGAGGAAGAAATTTACATGCTCCAACCAGAAGGTTTTAAACAAAGAGGAAAAGAGAACTTGGTTTGCAGGTTAAACAAATCTCTGTATGGTTTAAAGCAGGCGCCGTGGTGTTGGTACAAGAGATTTGATTCTTTCATCATTGACCTTGGATATAACAGACTACACGCAGACCCTTGTGCATATTACAAGAGGTTTGGAGACAATGATTTTGTCATCTTGCTGTTATATGTTGACGACATGTTGGTTGCAGGCCCCAACAAAGATCGTATTAGTAAACTAAAGGCACAGCTCGCTAGGGAATTCGAGATGAAAGACCTTGGACCCGCAAACAAGATTCTAGGGATGCAAATTCACCGAGATAGAGTTAGTAGGAAAGTTTGGCTTTCACAGAAAAGTTATGTGAAGAAAATCTTGCAAAGGTTCAATATGCAAGATTGTAAGCCAATATCAACCCCGTTTCCTACTAATGTCAAGTTATCCTCCAAGATGAGCCCTAGCAATGAAGAAGAGAGGATGGAGATGTCTCGAGTACCGTATGCATCAGCAGTGGGAAGTTTAATGTTCGCGATGATTTGTACAAGACCAGACATTGCACATGCAGTGGGAGTAGTGAGTCGGTACATGGCGGAACCTGGTAGAGAGCATTGGGAAGCTGTGAAGAGGATCTTTAGATATCTTAAAGGAACCTCGGATGTTGCATTATGTTATGGGGAATCGGGTTTAACTGTCAAGGGATATGTTGATTTTGATTACGCAGGTGATCTTGACGGAAGTAAATCAACCACCGGGTATGCATTTACACTTTCTGGCGGAACAGTAAGCTGGGTTTCAAAACTGCAGTCAGTTGTCGCTATGTCAACGACAGAAGCAGAATATGTTGCAGCTACTCAAGCCAGCAAAGAAGCAGTATGGTTGAAGATGTTGTTGGAAGAACTTGGGCACAAACAAGAGATGATTACTCTCTTTTGTGACAACCAGAGTGCCTTGTAGCTTGCAAGGAATCCAGCATTTCATTCAAAGACAAAGCATATACGAGTTCAGTATCACTTCGTTCGTGAGCAAGTGGAAGAAGGAACCGTGGATATGCAGAAAATTCATACTGATGATAACGTGGCAGATTATCTGACGAAAGCAATCAACTGTGACAAGTTTATATGGTGCCGATCCTCATGCGGCCTAGCGGAAACGTAAGCAACATGGAAGTGCAAGGAAGGATAACGGTGTGAAGATCGATTTAGCTTTAATCGGATCTTCAAGTGGGAGATTGTTAATGTAGATACAATGAATCAAAAGGGAATCTTGCAAGTGGCTACTACTTGCATCCTCAACTTGGCCTTCTTGCTATAGATACATTGTATCTTATGCCTTTGCTACTACTATAAATAGAGGTGCCAACCTCATTGAGAAGCATCCCATTTCCAAACGAATCACATACAAGTTCTTTGGATCTCATTCTTTCTCCTAGTGTGACTAAATTAGAGAGTTTGGTATATTTCCTAGTACAAGAGATATAAAGTTGTATTATCCTTGTAACTAGAGAAAAGGTGTAACTCCTAGTTTACATAGTGAAACGTATCTTTCCTTGCCCGTGGTTTTTACCCTATTGGGGTTTTCCACGTTATATCCGTGTGTCATCTTTTATTATATTTCTATTTTAGTTGCGGGTTTGCTTCAGTCCGGTGTCACTTTTCTCAACATATTCAAGCGAAGGAAAAGAACCCAGGCTCAGCTCATTGATGTTATTCTAGAGACGGTGCGCCTCAAGCTTCTTACCTTCCAGTTCAAGAAAACGAGTAGAGTTGAAAAAGTCTTAGCAGTTTGGAATCTCCCTACATATTTGCTTCTAAATAGTTCAACGTAGTTTTATTTCTAGCCTAGTCAATTCGTCATGTACTGTGTTTTTTCCTTAGTATTTGTCTAGGCTTGTTTTGGTTTTGTGTTAGTTTGGTGTGTCGTTCTAATGTGTGTTGGTTAGAAGCACAAAAGGTGCGTTGTAAGTTATAGTCATTATGGTGTTTTGCCAGTGTCTGTTCTCATTGATTTTTTAATACATTTTACTAGGGTAAACAACTCTTTCCCCAAAAAAAAAAATAAAAAAATAAATAAAAACATATCCATATGTAAATCTTATTAATGCCATAAAAGTAAATGATCCCTTGAACTTTGCCTTACGTTGAGGTGTTGCATCCAATGAACTAGGTTTTGGTACTATAGGTCCATAGTTAATATCTTAGTTTCGATTAATGTGTTAAAAAAAAGTGTTACAACCAAATCGAAATTGTAAAATGTGATTTGTAATATAATTAGTAAATGTAGCTTCTTCTTTTTTGGTTGATTATATTGAGAGCTTATAATCACATTCAAAAAGAAAAAAAGTAGTGAAGTTGGTGAATAGAAATTGATTATTGTAATACACAAGTAGCTAAGTGTATGTCTTTTTATGTACATAAACAATTTATACATTAAAGATCCCAATTTATATACATAACGAGTGGGGTAACCCGCACGTTGCTACGGGAGTGTTTTGCGCCATGTTAGTTATATTTGTTTTTGTCTTTTTTTTTTTTTTTTTTATCCATTTTCACACAAAATATTAACATATATTGAAAACCTGTTTGATTCGGTATGCGTGACCTGATATCTAACTGAATTCAATAACAGTAAACGTGTGAAATATTCCTTTATCTACGTGTTGCTGCGGGAGGTTTTGCGTTTCAAAAGTAGGCATAATCTAGAAAGCACGAAACAAATCAATTTGCCAAATAAATAACTTAGAGAAAGTTAAGGGTATTTATACTCGTTTTTATTAGAAAAATTATTTAAAAAATAATGGCGCAACTTTCGTAATTTTTCGTGTCCGTTTTGTATGTCAAATGGGCTCCGCGGTCAGTATTTAAAAATTTTCACATATTTACACCATCACCCCCTCCACCCCACATTTACGGCACACCCCCTCCACTTTGTTTTGTCCAAGTTTGGCCCTTCCCTTTATAATATAAACCCCACTTTCTCTCTCTCACCTCATAATAACACACACACACACACACTATCTACCTTTCTCTGTCTACCTTTTTGAAACCCTATCAGCCGCTACACCGCCGTCCGGCCAAATTCTGACTACCCCCAAAATTCCACCTACTCGTAGATCTTGACCTCGTGGTTATTTCTGGAGCATTTAGGAGTTATTGGAGCACGTTTAGTACCCGTTCGGCGCACCACAGCCGCACCAGCGTACGCCACCATCACACCGTTTCACCATCACTACTTTCTTTCTCTCTTTTGGTAAAACCTTTTGTTTTGATATGAAACCTTGTGGATCTAAAAGTTTTACCATCCACTCGTTTGGACTCGGTCCGAGTTACGTGACTCACCGAGTCAACTCGCGAGCCGTGTTGGAAGTCGTGTCTACCATCGGAAAAAATGACCACTGTCGAGAAATCTGAGTTTAATAAGGTTTTTTTTTTTTTTTTAATCTAGATTTTCTTATATTAGTTTTTTTAACAAATCTGAATTTTTTTAAAGTATTTTTTACGAATATGATGTTTTTGTTTGTTTGGTAAAATATGATATTTTGGTTTTCTAATAAATCTGATTTTTAAAACTATTTTTTTTGTTGATCTGCCAAATTTATTTGTTTTTCAAGCTTTATATAATTTTTTTTGACATTTTATTTCAGATCTACCGCTGCAGGATCGCCGGAATCTTCAGCTATTGCCGCCATCGACCGTTTTTTTTTTCGGAATTGTACTGTTTCTTTTTATGATTTGTTATAAAGTTTGTTGTGTAATTTTTATATAAACTTATGAATTTATCTGTTTATTTTGTTGTGTAACTTTGGTTGTAAAAACTATATTGTTTTGTATTATTTGGATGTGGGAAAGTGCACTGTTATAAGCACTATTGTGTACAACTTCTTATAGCGACTGTTACTGTTATAAGCACTATTCATGTTACTGTTATAAGCACTGTTTATACTGTTCGGGACAATCTTCTTAACCGCTAATGTACAATCATTAAACTAAAGAAGGGTTATACTATAAAAACGGGGGGACAAGGGTGGCAGGCCCCTTGTCTCCCTCTTTGTCCCCTATTTTTTTCCAGCGCAGCTCAGTTTTTGTCAGTTTCTGTTCCGTATTTTTGACAGTTTTAAACGTTTGATTTATTAAACTTTATATTTTATGTTCCGCACTTTCAGGTTTATAGCTTTTTGATATAAACAAAATTATAAAAATTAAAAAAAATTAAAAAAAATTAAAAAAACCACCCCTGTCTTTATAACAAAAACCACCCCGTCTTTATAACTTGGGCCTTAAAGAATTATTCCGTGGGAATTGTCTTAACTTTTTATTGATAAGGCGTTCGAAGTTAGCAATTAGCCAATTATAGCAACTACTAGCGCCTTTAATGAACATATGATGATATTTTTTTGTCCTAAGTTCATATTATATGCATCGTAGAAATTAAATGACACTTGATAAGATTGGAATCAGTTACATGATGCTACATTAAACAAATACTACTAAACATCTTACTAAATCTATACTTCATAAGCTGGTAACTAAAATTACCAACTTACTCTACACTTCATAAGTACGGTCATATCTTTATTCTAACATCGTTTACTACCTTCGTTGTCGAAAATGATCAAGATCAACAACCATAATGGGCTAATAGCAGGTCTTATTTATAAGAAAATGGACTTATAGGCAGGCAACTCATTTGGTTCGGAAGAACATAACTTTGTACCACAAAATATTGTCACTTTCCATAACTGTTTTCCAACATCTAGTCACAACAATTAGACTCGATTACATTATGATACTCTAATATGATTATAGGAAAATGAGTGAAAAAAAAATAAGACATAAGGCATGTTGTTGCTTATATTCTATGACAAAAAACAAAGTTGATATACCTTTTAGAGTACACTGCAAAATACTACTCGTGGTTTGTTAATTTTCATATTAAACATCCTGTCAAAAACTTTTGGCAACCATCATTCATTTGCTAGTAATAGTTAGACACAATACATTCCTAAAGACTAACAATGTAAAATTTTCTCCGCTATCTTCGTTATCTACAAAAAGTCAAATACACACCTCTTGATAAATTATTCCCAAACACCTTTTTATTTCATTTCTTGTTTTTCTTCTCATTATCTCCTTTATGTTTGTATATATTTCACAAATACACAACCAAGAGTAGAAGCAAACGAGGTTAGGCAATATTAAAAGATTTAACACTACAAACATTTTTGTCCCGCATAGGCTAAAGAAATAAAACTTTGCTAGTTAATATACCATAGCGTATATGACTACTTCGTGTCTAGATTAATATTATGTTATCGTGCATGGTGAATCTTCCGGCTAAATTAAAGAATTAGTCTGTAGGTTTTGCCATACCGATAAAATAATATGTAATCTTAACTTTTTATTGAAATAGCTTTTGAAGTTAGCAATTAGAGTAACTATTGACGCCTCTAATGAACATATACATGATGATAAAATTTTGTCCTATGTTCATGTATATGAATCGGTTGAAGCTAGAAATGACACTTGATATAATAGGAATCAGTTATATGATGCTACATGAATACTATACGTCTTAGTAAATCTATGCCCCATTAGTTGGGATTTAAGATTTCCAACTTATTCTTACTTTTAAATATTACGAGCAATAAAGGTATGAACTCGTAAATTGGAACAACAGCTACATGATGAATGACGTATCTTTTATATAATAAAACAAAACCTCAAGTGAGGACTTTTGTATTTCCAAAAACTCAACCTTCCCTTATTAAGTAATAATTTAATTACTATTATTTTTCGTATTTCAAAAAAAGATTATTTCCTTATTACGTAATTTTTTAAATTATAAATTTATAAATTTGTTTTGTTGATATACTATATACAAGTAGAAGATAAATACAAAAAATATAGATAAGATGCAACTAACAATATGATTACACTTTTTAAATGATTATCTATAATAATAAAAAACTATAATTAAAATTCATAAATCAAACAAAACAAAGATTAAATTATTTGTTTTTAATAAAAAAATATATATATAATTCAAAAAAAAAAAAAAAAAAAAAAAAAAAAAAAAAAAAAAAAACGCACGTGCGCGGGTATTATAACTAGTATGACTAAAAAATATGATTATTAGTTGTGTTAAGAACTTTCGTATAATTGATGGGTATTTGACAACTGATAGGGGGCTAGTTACACATTTTTACACAGCTATGGCTCATGGGCTTTAATGTGATATAGTCATTGGGCTAATTGGAAGAGACGTGCTATTTGTGAAGCCTCTTTCCCTTATTTAACTAGGAAGATTATTGCAAGGGGTAGAAATGAAGACGTTGCAAAAGGATTTGTTACTATCTCATTTTATTATGGGTAAAGTTTCAAATTCAATTTTTGTTAGTCGTAAATAATCTTGAAGTGGTCACGTCTACCTAATGAAAAAATAAAGTTTTAACGGTTTGAGTCTATGTAACGGTAGGTTCAAATCTTGTGAATTATTTGACCAAAAAGTCGAAAACCTCTATTTAACCTCTTATCGTGATTTTCTTTATTTAACTTGCAACAAACGTGTAGATACTTTTGTTTAGCAATTTTTTTTTTTTTTTTTATTATTATTATTATTTTATTTTATTTTATAAAGTTAATAGATACAATACACGATATGATTTCAAGCGGGGCACTGGACCAAAATATTGGCATATTCCATTATGTTTGTTACACATGTCAAATAAAAATCATTTGCATACATTGCATGCACAAAGCATATCCATATGTAAATCTTATTAGTGCCATAGAACAGAAACTCTTTCTTTAAATTAAATAGTTATCGCCTAAAACAAGAATAACAAACGATCATAAATAGCAATTTTACCATGTTCATAACATGTATTTTGTTGATACTGATATGACATAACACCTAGTTATTTTTTAGCTATCCAATGGCCCAAAACTTGAAAACTAAGGACGCATATATATTCGATCATCCTCACTATTACTCATAAATAAGCACATTCAACAACCGATAGATGGACATGGCGTTTTATAACTCTTGTCATCCATGTTCGTCATTGACTTATCATTATTCTATGCCTCGAACAAATCATATTTAACAGGTTCAGTTTTTCACCATGTTCAAAATATGTATTTGATTTTCTTATGAAAAAACCACGTATCTAAGTGTACAATTATATAGAAACATCTTTGTTAATATTGATAGCTAAACCATGGATCTAAGACACGAAAACTATAGGACCTATATTTGCTCATCTTCGTTAGTAAGCACAAAAAAGTACATTCGACTAACGAAATGAGTTATGCTACTATGCTAGGACAATATGGACATGTCAAGTGTTTAATAATCATCATCCTTGTTCGTCATATTAACTAACTGTATATTTTTCTACTAACTACTTATATTATATTTTGAATCTTAAATAATTCTCGTATATATATATTTCACAAATGCACAACTACGAGCAAAAGTAAAAGTGGTTAGGCCATATCAAAATTTTTAACATTGTCCCACATAGGCTAAAGAGATAAGACTTTGCTAGTTAATATACCATGGCGTATATCAATACTACATATCTAGATTAGTATTATGTTTTCGTGATTGGCAAATCTTTCAGTTAAATGAAAAAATTAGCTGAATGATCTTGCCTTTTCGAGAAAATAATATAAAATCTTAACTTTTTATTTACATAGTGTTTGATAGAGTTGTCATTTCGAATAAATAATATAAAATCTTAACCTTTTAATTGAAATAGCGTTTGAAGTTAGATAATACTCTCTCCGTCCCATATTAAGTGTGTACAATGTAATTGATTGGCCCTGAACTAGTCAACTTTTATTAGTCAACCACTTGTGAATGGTCAACCGTAAAAGTCAAACTAATCAAGCCAATACTCCGTGGATAGTGTAGTGTTTCCCCGGGTCGTTAAAGTCCCAGCGAGATTGAAATGGTGCTTTTGAAATCGTTTATGAGTGAGTGGGACTGAGGACAGTAGCCCAGATGATATGGAATTGATTTTGCTACTGTTATTTTGGTAATGGTACACAAATATAATATTCACAATAATCAGATACCAGATATATGCACAAATTCACAATTAAGATCACGTATCGGACTGGAAAAGTGGGTTTTTGGTATTTATCAAACTACAGGGGGTGCTTTTGACACTTTTCAAAACTTAAAATTAAAAATGAAAATGAAATTATAAAAGTGATTAAAATACTGTTAAAATATTATTTAATTAATTAAACTATATAAAATCTAAATTTAAACCTAATTTAAATAAACTAAAAATGACAAATGATTTAAATTAAACTAAAAATTAACAAAAATATTTTCTAAACCTAAATTAGAACTTGAAGAAAGTATAAAAAAAATTAAAAAATAATATTTTTGTCTTTTTGTGATTTTGTTATTAATTAAAAACTATTTAACTTAATTAAGCTAATTAAACTACTTTTAATTTATATTAATACTAAATTAGCTTAGAAAATTAAAATAAAATTTATAAAATTACTTAACCATCACTGGAATCCTAAAAAATTATAAAAACTCTAAAAATTATGTTTTAAGACTAAACAACTAATTATTTACCTTTTAATTAACTTAAGTATATTTTAAACAAATAAAATAAGAAAAATAGAAAATGAACAGTAGAATCTCAAATTATATTTTCTAAAAACTTATTATACTATATTAGAGCTAGAAAAAATATAAAAACTAGATTTAACTTTATAAAAACTAAATAAGCTATTTAATACTTATTATTAATTAATAATTAATAAAACTAAAATTAAATCTAATTAATACTAAATGACAAAATAAAAATCTGAAAAAATTATCAAAATTACTTTACTATATAAGGTATTTAATAAAAATATAAAAACACTAGAGACTTAATTAAAATTTAAAAATGAAAATTAAAATTAAATTGAATTAAATAGAAACTATCACTTACTTTAACTTTGATTTTTTTGGATTTTTCTTTTACAGAACTACTTTATACCCTAAAATAACAAACTTTTATGAAAACACTTTTCAAGATAGCTTAAAAATAAGCTATAAGCACCCCCTTGGCTTACACAGTTGACTTATGTTGACTGTGTGGTCAATGTAGGTCAAATGGCCTTGGGTGGGGTCCACAATGGTTAAAAAGGGTACAAGCAAGATTGACAAACTTGAATAAGCCAAGAATAACAAGAATTAAGCACAATTAAGCTGTTTCAATCCAAATAAGCACTTATGCAGTTTCTCAAACAACTCAGACTTGGGACAAACTTTGTGGCAACTTATTGTGGGGTCCACTGGGTACCAGGTCAAACAAATGGTCAATCCCTAATCCCTGGTAGGAGGGGGGTTGGAAAATGCTAACTAGGGTGTCTGGGGCCTACTGAGGTGATCACAAATCACCACCAAAGTGGTGGTGATAGACTGGGTCTGAGTGAGCAGGGCACACCTTTGCCCTGCAAGTCACTTTGAGGGTCTGTGGGGTCCAGGGTAATTTTGCTAAAAATCAAATGATGGTAAATTCTCAAAGATGAGCTGGTAGGCAACTAAATCCCAAAGTTTCACAATCCAAAATAAATCACAAAATTCAGAAATGTTTAAGCAAGTTTTGTGAAAACTGAGAACTAGTTATCTTGACTTTTGACAAAAACTTGGAGATTTGACTTTTATGAATTTTGAATCCAATTTTTGAGCTGAGTAAGATTATTTAAGCTAAAATGGAACCAAAGTAAGCTACATGAACCATTAATACACCTATATGATTAGTCACTACCCTTAAAATCTAACAGCTAGCTGATTAAGAGAGGTTAAGGCTCAATTTGACTTTTTAAACTTATAGCTACTGTTTTTATGCCTTGTATGATCTTATTTATACTATTATATCATGCAGAAACCAAAAGTTATGACAACAACTAAGCAAAACAACAAGCAATCAGTTAATCCAAACACTACTTGAGCTAACTGTTATACTAAGAACTTGTGCAATCTACTACCAACTAATAATTTACTGATTCAACTAACTATATTAACTAAAAGTAAAGCTAAATTAACAATCTAATGCAAATAAAACTACTTCCTACTCAGAATCAAGAGTTATGCAGATTTAGAAAGGAAAATAGACCAAGTTACCACATTTCTTACTCCAGCATGAAAAGGAGTATCTCACTATGCTAGCCTATCTTTAGATAGGCAAAACCAGCTCCAAGATTGATCACCACTTCCTTCTTCAACCTGAAAAACAACAATCAAACACACAGTTGACCATGGTTGACCATTTTGAGATTTTTGATTTTCTTCTAATGTGACTGTGTTTTAAATGTCTCTAAAGCTTTGACAAGCTTATTGGAGCTTATATGATCCTAACTCAGTCCATAACTCAACACATAATCAACACTTGAGCTTACTAAATAATCTGAAAATTGAGAAAATTGCAAAGATGAAAATCAGACTTGGAATTTAAGATTTTATAAATTTAAAAGGTTCACATTACAATACTAACACTGATACAACACTTGAATTAGGAAAGTTTACACTAATTTGCTAGAAAATTTAAATTCGACACACTTAAAACTAAAAATAAACTACACAATCTTCATCTTGCAATCTCTTCCTTTTATAGCTGAATATTAGGGTTCCCATCTGCCCTCTGATCAAATCCCACCACTTTCTTTGTCTTTTGGTCCACTAATAAAGCGCCACGTGGTTTTGGCGCCAAAAGATAATTTTGCAAATTGCTCCTTGGTTGAGTGTTTTGGGGGAGAAGCATTTAATGTGGGTGGCTTGGGTAGGTGTAGGGAGGTGGGAATGATGATGGGATGGACAAGTTGGGGTGGTGGAGCTGCAAAACCAGGGTGGTATCTGGTATACGAGGTGAGAGGGAAATGGGAGAAGAAGGGTGGTTTGGTTTGTGTTTGACTGGTATTGACCAGGTCAACTTTGACCCGGGTCAATATTAGTGGTGGACTTGGGCTAAGTAGTGGACATGTGGTATCTTGGGCCCAAAATGGATTAAAGTTTATGGATTGGATTTGGTTTATTAGTTTTGGATCCGGTTTAGGTTTTGTTAACACAAGGACCATTTTTGCAATTTTGGGAAAGTTGAGGGTGTGAACTTGGCATCCTTTTAATTTGTTTTCAAGGGTGTATAATGCCATATGATGAATAGTAAAAGGTCCCTTGTTGATTTTTCCAATTTATTTTCATCAGGGACTGAAACCGTCAAACTTTCAAACTTCAGGGACCATTTGTGTAAATATCACCAAACTTTCCACAAAGGACCAATCCTGTCATAAAAGGTTAGTGCAAGGACAAATTTGTTTTTCTCAAAGTTTTTCATATCCCAGGGACCATTTTTGACAATTTTCAAAGTTCAGGGACTAAACTTGACATTTTGTGAAACTTTTCACCAAAGGACTATTCATGTAACTTTTTGATTTATAAGGACCTTTGGTGACTTTTTCAAGTTTTTAGAATGACCAGGGACTAGATTTGACAACTTTTGAAAGTTGGGGGACTGAAACTGCCAATTATGCAAACTTTGTGTGTTTTTCATCTATTTTTGGTATTTTTGCATTTGAGACATGTAAAACACTTTCCTGGGATATTTTCACTATTTTGATTCATTATTGAGTGTTTTTTGATGTTTTGGCAGTTCAGAAATGGTAAAAATGATGAGTATTTACACACTCATCAATCCCCCACACTAAAACATTGCTAGTCCCTAGCAATCTTTTGAGAAAAACTTAATGGATTTGAAACTCTTTACCAAAAGCCATCACTTCTGGAGTAGCCAGGTGTAAGAACTGTGGCACACCTGATAACCGTGTGATTTTGAGCAAACCACCAGCTGTCAACGGATTTGATTTGTCTTTACCAAAAGCCGTTTGCTTCTGGACTAGCCAGCATCTTGATGGACTAAGTCGACATCTTGGTGAGCTGAATACCAATTATGGATTTTCTACTGCCTTTACCACAAGTCATAATCTTGTGGGCTAGCCAACTCATTTGCTTATGAGGATACGGGGGAGCTGAGGAACCATACAATTTTTGGCAAATTGCCAGCCATCAACGGGTTTGAGATGTCTTTACCAAGAGCCGTTTGCTCCTGGACTAGCCAATCCCTTTGTCATTTAGACTTTGGCGGACTGATTACCAGAAAATTTTGAGATAAAGTGAAAAAATTTTGAAAAATTTAGGCCTAAAATGGGGGTACTTAGAAAGTTTTGTGATAAAATTCGCAAGAATTTCCCTCCCCCCCACACTAGAACTGAATATTGTCCTCAATATTCAAAGTCCCGGCTATTATGCCGAATCTCTGAACGGGAAAAGCTAATATTCGATGTTAACTGTGGAAATTTTTATTTTTCACTTTATTTTATCTGTACATACAATCTTTTTTTCTTTTTTTTTTTTTTTTTTTTTTTTGAAATATGATATATGTAATCACTACCTCCCAGGCTTGTGTCAGGTTGTCACAACTCGTAATTTCCGGTCATTTTCCAAACCTCGACAATTTACTATTCACAAGTTACTATCCACCATTTACTATTCATCGATCACTATTCATCGTTTTTGAGGTCAATTTGACATTTTGAGAAACATTCAGAAATTTTACTATTCACTTGACACTATTCATTTCCGGAAGAAAACCACTATTCACGTGCATTACTCATGTCATCGTAAATTTAGTTTACGAGTATTCAAATTCGCGTAACCGTATTGGTTCGGGTGCGAATTTGTGCATTATCATTTGGGACATCTCATATAGACTAGAAATAGTCTGCGCATATCATTATTATGGCACTTGCATACTATTCCACTCGTAGGATATATTCAAATTAATACTTTTGATATATTTGACTTTATACGTATGTTTATTCTTAAATAAACGTTAACAAACGACCAATAATGTGAATAACACGTCCGACACTCCCGGCGATGATCCCAATATATTTTTATATTCATTCTAATAATATAAAAATTATAATATTAATTTACCCGGTGTTTTCAAATCAATGACTATATTTCACGGTCGAAGCTTATTACTCAGTCGGTTTGCGATATTTCAACCCGATCATTATTTTAACTTCCGATTCTCATCAGGAATATTATTTTACTATTTTTATAACTTTATTATGTCACGGTTAACTCCGTTAAAATTTATTTGTAGTTAACTCGGTACCCGGTATTACCTAAAACAACTAATAAACACAAGATATCATACCCACTACCACTAACTCTTACACAAACCATTCTTTTCTTCCATTTCACCCTTTATGCCGCCCCCCCCCCCCCCTCCCATTTCTATATCTTACACACTTTGAAAAATTATACATACTCCATTATTGATTGTACAAGTTGGATACAAGTCTTACACTCAAGATATTACACAACATTTTACTCATTTTTCAACTAGTTCAAGAAAACTCATTCTCTCTATTCTCTCTAACTCACTCACGGCAAGAACAAGAGAAGGGGCAAGACCAAGATTTTTCCATGATCAAGTATATTATTTAGTGTATTTTGTATTCCTTTTTGGGTTTTGAAAGATAAACTCAAGGTTTACTTAGGTTTTCATCATCTAATCACACCATCTTTCTAAGTAAGTTAACAAAACTCATTTGATATTTTTTACAAGTTATTACTATGGTTATATATTTTTCTTACAAGAACTTATGCATATATTAACTTATACCACTCCATTTTTGTATATATTTAACTTTTAAGCCCTAGAAAGTGAATAGAGTTAGATCCTTGATTAGATCTACTTGGTTATGATGTTTAGGAACCCATGACACCCTAAGAAGGTGTATGGTAGGATTAGACTAGTTTTGTGGTGATTGAAAGTGATTTGGTTGGTTTTTGAACAAGTTAGTAACTAGGAAAACCAAGTTTTGACACTTATAGAAAGTTGCTGTCCATTTTTGCAAAACGTGGAAAGATCAGGGAATTCTGGGTAATTTTGGACCTAAGATTCAGAAAATACTTTCCGATACGGAACTTTGGCCGAAAACGGGGATAAAAACGAGTTAATAACGAAGGAGATACGCTAAAAACGAGTTTAACGACGAAAACTATATTTTCCGGAAATGCTTGCTGATGAACAGTACTCACGGGCAAATTTGAGCATAAAACTTGATCTAGCCGTCATAAATTGTCAAAAAAATGCTAGTATATTGTCCCACGATTCCGTGGATATAAAGAACGAGTAAAATGAGCTTAAAACGACCAAGTTATACGCGTTTTAACATCGTCAAAACTATATATATATTTTGTCACTACTAGAAAATAATAACTTACGCACTAAATGGTATATTTTCTAGAAATGTTACTAAGGACTATATTCTTAACAAATGAAATACGTATGACCCAAAGGAATATTTATACGACTTAACGACGTTATTTTAAGGCTTTCAAGACGAGGAATATAACACTAACATTGTTATACGATATACTACGACAAGTTATATACTTCTATATTTGGACTTATTTTCCTAAGTATGGAAACTATTATACTTTGACAGTAACTAGTATTTCCAAGTTACGAGTGGTATAGGCATCATGTGCACGTGCATTCATTTCGTTATGTCATGATCTAAGGTAGATCGTTATTACTCATATTAGGTTGCGGTTAGAGATCGTGCCTCATTTCAGTGTATCCATTCTTGTCATCATAGCTATCGCTCCAGGTGAGTCATAGCCCCTACTATTTTAAT
Organism: Artemisia argyi; assembly: GCA_030686995.1. Taxonomy (NCBI): domain Eukaryota; kingdom Viridiplantae; phylum Streptophyta; class Magnoliopsida; order Asterales; family Asteraceae; genus Artemisia; species Artemisia argyi. The sequence continues at coordinate 332,665,538 of CM060709.1, forward strand.
TGTTTTGTAAACTCTTTGGGGGAGAATACATGCTCGTTTTACTTAAACGCACTACTTGTTTTACCTGGTTGATTACTCAAATATTTCCAGCTTTATCTAAATATATATTTGATCACCTGCATTCATTGGTATGTTTGATTATCTGTATTTCATGGGATTGATCATCCTTGTTTATATGACCTCATGGTTACCAAATTGTTCCTATATGTCCTTGTAATATTGTGGTATTCCCCACTTGGCTGTGATGGCAAACGTATTGTGGTATTCCCCACTTGGCTGTGATGTCAAACGTAATATTGCTGTTTTCCTACTTGACTGATTTATCATATGACCTCCTTGTAATATTGTGGTATTCCCCACTTGGCTGTGATGTCAAACGTAATATTGTGGTATTCCCCACTTGGCTGTGATGTCAAACGTATTGTGGTATTCCCCACTTGGCTGTGATGTCAAACGTAATATTGTGGTATTCCCCACTTGACTGAATGTCAAACGTAATATTAATGTTTCCTTACTTGACTGAATTAAGATGCCTTTGCATCAACCTTATTACGGGTTTTCCCGCTTGACTGATTTATCATTTGGCCTCATTGACTGAATTATTTATATAGCCGTTTTGCTATATTTATCTGGGAATTTGGATACCAGCATTACTTTTGTTCACGTAGACTTTAACACATTTGGCAGTGGGTTGTAAACACACAGGTTACAAGTCTCTTATGGCGGGACTTGCAACTGAGTGGATTTACAATGCCTTTGCTGGGCGATCATTTCTCTATAGGCATTATTTGTTAAACAAACTCTATGAACTCACCAACCTCGTGTTGACACTTTAGCATGTATTTTCAGGTATTAAGCAATGGCACGCTACTGGAGGTTTTGGCAGGGCATGGCATGGTCATAGAAGACTCTGATTATTAATCTGGGGACCGTTTTTAACTATTTTAAGGGCCTACTTCCGCACTACTTTTAACGATGTAAATTCAACATTTTTGATTAAACGATTTTATTCTAAATGATTAAAGTGAAAACCATTTTTGTACTTGTGTTGTGATACCGATTGAGTTACACCCCAGCTACACGTATGCTTCCGCTGGACCCGATTTTGGGGGTGTGACAGATTGGTACCAGAGCTTTGGCTATAGCGAACTAAGTGTTTTTTTTAAAACCTAGACTATAGCTACTTTTACGAAAAACTTAACCCTATGACCGTCACGTGCCTGCCTGCCAAGATGATGCCTCAGTTGTGGTTTGTTGCTGACTTAGGTGATGAGATTTGCGTCTCATTATCTGGTATATTATATCCATTTATTCTAGTTGACTACTATCATTGTCTTTCATATAAGCATGTTCACGTATCATATATGTCACCGCATTATGTTTTCCATGCATAGTTTCATCATTCGACCTCGAGTTTGGTCACTTGCTTTTGTCTTTCTGAACCTCTTGGTATTTGTGATGGACATAGTCTTAGTATAATTGAGCTGAGTATTTCAAAATTCATGGAACCTCGGTGGGATATAGACTGGTCATCTATATTCAACCCGGGATAGTGAGATATAGGCTGACCACCTATGTCTGACTCAGAGATGAATTTTGCAACACTGAGAATGGTTATAATAAAATTTTGTCTGGATCAAATTCTCTACCCAAATTCCCAAATGTTTCATTCATGTGTGCGTACTTACTTTCATCACAATCTCATTATGTCGCAGCTGTCACAGTCTTTTCCCTTCTCACCATTATTATCATTTCTTTTCCCCATATATATATATATATATAAGGAATTAGGTGATACTCTATAGTTTCCTATGTCACTCATCACTCATTACTCCCAATAGTGATAAGTGGATATTATCAATGACCTCCCTAGGAAAGACTTTCCATACCATATATAAGGAGGATCCCTAGGTACATTATGACCATTTAAAACTCAACAGAAATCTCAGGATATCACAAAACCACTCGAACCACGTCAACTTGTCATATCGCAACATCAACCTTTCATTCTACGATAACCCACTCTCGAACATCTACTACTAGGAAACGTCTTAATTATGTCTCACCCTTCTTTTCTCGTTTTGAAGAGCTATGCCGCCAAGGAAAGTTAAAGCTACTCCAACTATGACACCTGTTGCTATTCGGAAATTGGTTAAGGATAGTATCGCCGAAGCTCTAGAGATCGAGAGAGCTGAGGTAGCTGCAAGGGCTGCTGAAACCGCTTTACAGACAGGGACAGATGGACAATCCGATAATAGGCGTGAATGTACTTGGAAAAATTTTAAGATTAGTGATCCCATCAAGTTTAAGGGCACTGAAGGAGCGGTTGCTTTGATTCGCTGGTTCGAAAAGACTGAGAATGTGTTCCTCATGTGCAACTGTCCTGATGTCAGCAAGGTAAAATTCGCTACTGGTATGCTTTTGGATGAAGCTATGTCATGGTGGAATTCTTATGCTCAACCGATGGGTATGGAAAATGCCTACAAGCTCACCTGGGAGCAATTCAAGAAATTGATGACTGATAAGTTTCGCCCTCGTACTGAGGTGCAGAAGTTGGAAACAGAATTCTATGAGCTGGTGACTAAAGGTGATGACATCGAGACCTACTTCAGGAAGTTTCAAGAGTTGGCTGCACTATGCCCAACTATGGTTCCAGATAATGAAAAGCTGCTAGAAAAATTCATCGGTGGACTACCGCGCAACATCAGTGGGAACGTAATTGCTTCTAAATCAGACACGCTGGAGGAAGCTATCAGAATGTCTCAAAAGCTTATGGCTCAAGTGATGAAGCAAGAAACTACTGTCAACAACAATAACGAAAACAAGAAGAAAAGGAACGACAACCAAGGAGACGATCAAGTATGACAGCCAAACAAAGGACAACAAGTGTTTAGAGCTTATGCTGCAGGACCACGCACAAAGAAAAGATATACTGGAAATTTACCTTACTGCAACATGTGTAATCTGCATCACTTATATCATTGCAGTGGACTATGTGGAATATGCAAGAAGCGGGGTCATCTGACTAAGGACTGTAGGAAACCCACAAATCAGAGGATTCCAGGAAGTTGCTTCAAATGTGGAAACTTAGGGCATCTCAGAAAGGACTGCCCGGAGCTAAGGAACAAGAAGACCAAAACCTTAACTCTCTAGTGTTGTATTTCTTTTGTGTTTAATTCTACGTTCTATCGTATAAGTTTCATGTACTATTAAGTATTAACGAATTCCGACCTAATGAATATTCTATCTTTTATCACCGCAAGCTACTAGCGATTTCATTAAGATTCTTTGGAACTACACCACTTATCATCGGCAAATCAATGGTCAGAATTTGAGAACAATTCAAACATAGGGAGATATGCTCAGAGCATAAGTGATTGACTTTAGAAATGGTTGGACTAACCATTTGCCATAAATCAGATTCCTTTATAACCATAGTCACCACACGAGCCTAGAGACTATACCATTTGAAGCACTCTATGGTCGAAGTGCCCCTATCCATTGACGAATCGAAATTAGAAAATCCTAACTCACTAGTCCAGTAGGCATTCATGAAATAACCAGAAATTTCCTACAAGTCAAGAATCAATTACAAATTCTATAAGTTGTAAACCATTAAAACTTCAAATTGGTAGCCAGATCATGTTGAAAGTTCTGCCTAGGAAAGGCATGATATTATTCGGAAAAATTTGGAAAGTTAAACCTGATATACACTGGACCACGTAATATTTCAGACAGAGTAGGCCTAGTGGCCATCCGACTTGAGCCTTGTTAGAGAATAGCCGGATTACACAACTATGGTTCACCTATTCAAACCCCAGGAAATGACTTTCAGATTAGTCACTTATGATTCCATTGGAAGGAATCCAACCCAATGACAAACCTAAACCTTGTAAGAGGACCATTAGAAATCATGGACTGTTAGGTCGAACGGTTAAAGCATAGTCGAATTCCTATCGTGGAAGTTCGCTGAAATTCTCAATTATCACCATCTTTTCACCAATACCATTCTAGAGACTTACACAAACTGAACTTCGGGACGAAGTTCCTGTTAGAAGGGAAGACTGTCACAACTCGTAATTTCCGGTCATTTTCCAAACCTCGACAATTTACTATTCACAAGTTACTATCCACCATTTACTATTCATCGATCACTATTCATCGTTTTTGAGGTCAATTTGACATTTTGAGAAACATTCAGAAATTTTACTATTCACTTGACACTTTTCATTTCCGGAAGAAAACCACTATTCACGTGCATTACTCATGTCATCGTAAATTTAGTTTACGAGTATTCAAATTCGCGTAACCGTATTGGTTCGGGTGCGAATTTGTGCATTATCATTTGGGACATCTCATATAGACTAGAAATAGTCTGCGCATATCATTATTATGGCACTTGCATACTATTCCACTCGTAGGATATATTCAAATTAATACTTTTGATATATTTGACTTTATACGTATGTTTATTCTTAAATAAACGTTAACAAACGACCAATAATGTGAATAACACGTCCGACACTCCCGGCGATGATCCCAATATATTTTTATATTCATTCTAATAATATAAAAATTATAATATTAATTTACCCGGTGTTTTCAAATCAATGACTATATTTCACGGTCGAAGCTTATTACTCAGTCGGTTTGCGATATTTCAACCCGATCATTATTTTAACTTCCGATTCTCATCAGGAATATTATTTTACTATTTTTATAACTTTATTATGTCACGGTTAACTCCGTTAAAATTTATTTGTAGTTAACTCGGTACCCGGTATTACCTAAAACAACTAATAAACACAAGATATCATACCCACTACCACTAACTCTTACACAAACCATTCTTTTCTTCCATTTCACCCTTTATGCCGCCCCCCCCCCCCCCCCCCCCCCCCCTCTCCCATTTCTATATCTTACACACTTTGAAAAATTATACATACTTCATTATTGATTGTACAAGTTGGATACAAGTCTTACACTCAAGATATTACACAACATTTTACTCATTTTTCAACTAGTTCAAGAAAACTCATTCTCTCTATTCTCTCTAACTCACTCACGGCAAGAACAAGAGAAGGGGCAAGACCAAGATTTTTCCATGATCAAGTATATTATTTAGTGTATTTTGTATTCCTTTTTGGGTTTTGAAAGATAAACTCAAGGTTTACTTAGGTTTTCATCATCTAATCACACCATCTTTCTAAGTAAGTTAACAAAACTCATTTGATATTTTTTACAAGTTATTACTATGGTTATATATTTTTCTTACAAGAACTTATGCATATATTAACTTATACCACTCCATTTTTGTATATATTTAACTTTTAAGCCCTAGAAAGTGAATAGAGTTAGATCCTTGATTAGATCTACTTGGTTATAATGTTTAGGAACCCATGACACCCTAAGAAGGTGTATGGTAGGATTAGACTAGTTTTGTGGTGATTGAAAGTGATTTGGTTGGTTTTTGAACAAGTTAGTAACTAGGAAAACCAAGTTTTGACACTTATAGAAAGTTGCTGTCCATTTTTGCAAAACGTGGAAAGATCAGGGAATTCTGGGTAATTTTGGACCTAAGATTCAGAAAATACTTTCCGATACGGAACTTTGGCCGAAAACGGGGATAAAAACGAGTTAATAACGAAGGAGATACGCTAAAAACGAGTTTAACGACGAAAACTATATTTTCCGGAAATGCTTGCTGATGAACAGTACTCACGGGCAAATTTGAGCATAAAACTTGATCTAGCCGTCATAAATTGTCAAAAACATGCTAGTATATTGTCCCACGATTCCGTGGATATAAAGAACGAGTAAAATGAGCTTAAAACGACCAAGTTATACGCGTTTTAACATCGTCAAAACTATATATATATTTTGTCACTACTAGAAAATAATAACTTACGCACTAAATGGTATATTTTCTAGAAATGTTACTAAGGACTATATTCTTAACAAATGAAATACGTATGACCCAAAGGAATATTTATACGACTTAACGACGTTATTTTAAGGCTTTCAAGACGAGGAATATAACACTAACATTGTTATACGATATACTACGACAAGTTATATACTTCTATATTTGGACTTATTTTCCTAAGTATGGAAACTATTATACTTTGACAGTAACTAGTATTTCCAAGTTACGAGTGGTATAGGCATCATGTGCACGTGCATTCATTTCGTTATGTCATGATCTAAGGTAGATCGTTATTACTCATATTAGGTTGCGGTTAGAGATCGTGCCTCATTTCAGTGTATCCATTCTTGTCATCATAGCTATCGCTCCAGGTGAGTCATAGCCCCTACTATTTTAATTGTTTTGTAAACTCTTTGGGGGAGAATACATGCTCGTTTTACTTAAACGCACTACTTGTTTTACCTGGTTGATTACTCAAATATTTCCAGCTTTATCTAAATATATATTTGATCACCTGCATTCATTGGTATGTTTGATTATCTGTATTTCATGGGATTGATCATCCTTGTTTATATGACCTCATGGTTACCAAATTGTTCCTATATGTCCTTGTAATATTGTGGTATTCCCCACTTGGCTGTGATGTCAAACGTATTGTGGTATTCCCCACTTGGCTGTGATGTCAAACGTAATATTGCTGTTTTCCTACTTGACTGATTTATCATATGACCTCCTTGTAATATTGTGGTATTCCCCACTTGGCTGTGATGTCAAACGTAATATTGTGGTATTCCCCACTTGGCTGTGATGTCAAACGTAATATTGTGGTATTCCCCACTTGACTGAATGTCAAACGTAATATTAATGTTTCCTTACTTGACTGAATTAAGATGCCTTTGCATCAACCTTATTACGGGTTTTCCCGCTTGACTGATTTATCATATGGCCTCATTGACTGAATTATTTATATAGCCGTTTTGCTATATTTATCTGGGAATTTGGATACCAGCATTACTTTTGTTCACGTAGACTTTAACACATTTGGCAGTGGGTTGTAAACACACAGGTTACAAGTCTCTTATGGCGGGACTTGCAACTGAGTGGATTTACAATGCCTTTGCTGGGCGATCATTTCTCTATAGGCATTATTTGTTAAACAAACTCTATGAACTCACCAACCTCGTGTTGACACTTTAGCATGTATTTTCAGGTATTAAGCAATGGCACGCTACTGGAGGTTTTGGCAGGGCATGGCATGGTTATAGAAGACTCTGATTATTAATCTGGGGACCGTTTTTAACTATTTTAAGGGCCTACTTCCGCACTACTTTTAACGATGTAAATTCAACATTTTTGATTAAACGATTTTATTCTAAATGATTAAAGTGAAAACCATTTTTGTACTTGTGTTGTGATACCGATTGAGTTACACCCCAGCTACACGTATGTTTCCGCTGGACCCGATTTTGGGGGTGTGACACAGGTTTACCACGCTAGCTAATCACTTGTGAATGATTAACTGTAATAAATTTGCCCTGACAGCCCGGGAGTTGAATGATAAAGTATACATAATATACATACAAAATTCATTATTTATTATGATTATTGAATTTTAAAACATATTTACTTTTGAAACGGTGGGGGATGGCCACTCCCCCACACTAGGGTGGTAGAAAGTAGAAAGAAGTCAGAAATACGGGTGAAAACCCATATATGCTGCTAATTTTTGTTCACCGAGTCACTAGCTTGACTCGATCCCCGAATTCATTGGTCCATGGGGAAAGTTTGGAGATCCGGGACAACCATGGGTGGTGTGTCCTCTCCAAAATAATGTTTCAATCTATGACCATTCACTTTGAAGTTGGAACTTTCGGGTTGAGATAACTCAACAGTCCCGTATGGGTAAACTTTAGTAATAGTGAATGGTCCGGTCCATCGGGTTTTTAATTTCCCCGAGAAGATCTTTAATCTTGAGTTGAAAAGAAGGACTCTGTCACCGATGTTGAAAACTCGGTTCTTAATCTTAGAGTCGTGAATCTTCTTTGTCTTTTCTTTGTAGATCAAAGAGTTCTCGTAGGCTTGATCACGAAGTTCGTTTAATTCATTGATTTGAACCTTACGGTGATCACCCGCTTTATGAAGGTCGTAGTTTGCATGTTTCAAGGCCCAGTAGGCTTTGTGCTCGAGCTCGATCGGTAAATGACACGCCTTCCCGTATACAAGCTTGTATGGAGTGCACCCGATGGGTGTTTTGTAAGCTGTACGGAAGGCCCAGAGTGCATCATCTAGTTTATCCGACCAGGAAGCACGGTTTTCACCTACTGTCCTCTCAAGAATCCGTTTAATACCACGGTTGGAAACCTCCACCTGCCCACTTGTTTGGGGGTGATATGCGGTGGAAAGACGATGAGTAACACCGTATTTAAGCATGACTTTTGCAAATTGATCATTGCAAAAGTGAGTACCGCGATCACTAATGATGGCACGTGGGGTTCCAAAACGAGCAAAGAGGGATTTCAAGAATTTCACAACTACTCGGGCATCGTTAGTGGGTAAGGCCTTAGCCTCAACCCATTTTGACAAGTAGTCAACAACCACGAGTATGTATTTGTTTCCACGAGAAGATGGGAATGGCCCCATAAAGTCAATGCCCCAGACGTCAAAGATTTCACAAACTTGAATAGCATTTTGTGGCATTTCGTTCTTTTGTGAAATATTCCCGTGACGCTGACAAGCATCACAGGCTTTGACTAACTCGTGGGCATCCTTGTAGATTGTGGGCCAATAGAAACCGGAATCAAACACCTTTTTGGCGGTGTAGTTAGGACTATGGTGGCCCCCGGTGGGTCCAGCATGGCAAGCCTTGAGAATATCAGTGGCTTCCTGTCCGTATACACATCGCCTGATGACTTGATCGGCACAGATTTTGAAGAGGAAGGGGTCGTCCCAGAAGTAATGTTTAACGTCTTTGAAGAATTTTTTCTTTTGTTGGGACGTCAACCCCTTCACTATGAAGTTACCCGCATGGTAATTTGCAAAGTCGGCAAACCATGGGTTGTAAACACACAGCCGTTTTGCTATATTTATCTGGGAATTTGGATACCAGCATTACTTTTGTTCACGTAGACTTTAACACATTTGGCAGTGGGTTGTAAACACACAGGTTACAAGTCTCTTATGGCGGGACTTGCAACTGAGTGGATTTACAATGCCTTTGCTGGGCGATCATTTCTCTATAGGCATTATTTGTTAAACAAACTCTATGAACTCACCAACCTCGTGTTGACACTTTAGCATGTATTTTCAGGTATTAAGCAATGGCACGCTACTGGAGGTTTTGGCAGGGCATGGCATGGTCATAGAAGACTCTGATTATTAATCTGGGGACCGTTTTTAACTATTTTAAGGGCCTACTTCCGCACTACTTTTAACGATGTAAATTCAACATTTTTGATTAAACGATTTTATTCTAAATGATTAAAGTGAAAACCATTTTTGTACTTGTGTTGTGATACCGATTGAGTTACACCCCAGCTACACGTATGCTTCCGCTGGACCCGATTTTGGGGGTGTGACAGATTGGTACCAGAGCTTTGGCTATAGCGAACTAAGTGTTTTTTTTAAAACCTAGACTATAGCTACTTTTATGAAAAACTTAACCCTATGACCGTCACATGCCTGCCTGCCAAGATGATGCCTCAGTTGTGGTTTGTTGCTGACTTAGGTGATGAGATTTGCGTCTCATTATCTGGTATATTATATCCATTTATTCTAGTTGACTACTATCATTGTCTTTCATATAAGCATGTTCACGTATCATATATGTCACCGCATTATGTTTTCCATGCATAGTTTCATCATTCGACCTCGAGTTTGGTCACTTGCTTTTGTCTTTCTGAACCTCTTGGTATTTGTGATGGACATAGTCTTAGTATAATTGAGCTGAGTATTTCAAAATTCATGGAACCTCGGTGGGATATAGACTGGTCATCTATATTCAACCCGGGATAGTGAGATATAGGCTGACCACCTATGTCTGACTCAGAGATGAATTTTGCAACACTGAGAATGGTTATAATAAAATTTTGTCTGGATCAAATTCTCTACCCAAATTCCCAAATGTTTCATTCATGTGTGCGTACTTACTTTCATCACAATCTCATTATGTCGCAGCTGTCACAGTCTTTTCCCTTCTCACCATTATTATCATTTCTTTTCCCCATATATATATATATAAGGAATTAGGTGATACTCTATAGTTTCCTATGTCACTCATCACTCATTACTCCCAATAGTGATAAGTGGATATTATCAATGACCTCCCTAGGAAAGACTTTCCATACCATATATAAGGAGGATCCCTAGGTACATTATGACCATTTAAAACTCAACAGAAATCTCAGGATATCACAAAACCACTCGAACCACGTCAACTTGTCATATCGCAACATCAACCTTTCATTCTATGATAACCCACTCTTGAACATCTACTACTAGGAAACGTCTTAATTATGTCTCACCCTTCTTTTCTCGTTTTGAAGAGCTATGCCGCCAAGGAAAGTTAAAGCTACTCCAACTATGACACCTGTTGCTATTCGGAAATTGGTTAAGGATAGTATCGCCGAAGCTCTAGAGATCGAGAGAGCTGAGGTAGCTGCAAGGGCTGCTGAAACCGCTTTACAGACAGGGACAGATGGACAATCCGATAATAGGCGTGAATGTACTTGGAAAAATTTTAAGATTAGTGATCCCATCAAGTTTAAGGGCACTGAAGGAGCGGTTGCTTTGATTCGCTGGTTCGAAAAGACTGAGAATGTGTTCCTCATGTGCAACTGTCCTGATGTCAGCAAGGTAAAATTCGCTACTGGTATGCTTTTGGATGAAGCTATGTCATGGTGGAATTCTTATGCTCAACCGATGGGTATGGAAAATGCCTACAAGCTCACCTGGGAGCAATTCAAGAAATTGATGACTGATAAGTTTCGCCCTCGTACTGAGGTGCAGAAGTTGGAAACAGAATTCTATGAGCTGGTGACTAAAGGTGATGACATCGAGACCTACTTCAGGAAGTTTCAAGAGTTGGCTGCACTATGCCCAACTATGGTTCCAGATAATGAAAAGCTGCTAGAAAAATTCATCGGTGGACTACCGCGCAACATCAGTGGGAACGTAATTGCTTCTAAATCAGACACGCTGGAGGAAGCTATCAGAATGTCTCAAAAGCTTATGGCTCAAGTGATGAAGCAAGAAACTACTGTCAACAACAATAACGAAAACAAGAAGAAAAGGAACGACAACCAAGGAGACGATCAAGTATGGCAGCCAAACAAAGGACAACAAGTGTTTAGAGCTTATGCTGCAGGACCACGCACAAAGAAAAGATATACTGGAAATTTACCTTACTGCAACATGTGTAATCTGCATCACTTGTATTTTGTATTCCTTTTTGGGTTTTGAAAGATAAACTCAAGGTTTACTTAGGTTTTCATCATCTAATCACACCATCTTTCTAAGTAAGTTAACAAAACTCATTTGATATTTTTTACAAGTTATTACTATGGTTATATATTTTTCTTACAAGAACTTATGCATATATTAACTTATACCACTCCATTTTTGTATATATTTAACTTTTAAGCCCTAGAAAGTGAATAGAGTTAGATCCTTGATTAGATCTACTTGGTTATGATGTTTAGGAACCCATGACACCCTAAGAAGGTGTATGGTAGGATTAGACTAGTTTTGTGGTGATTGAAAGTGATTTGGTTGGTTTTTGAACAAGTTAGTAACTAGGAAAACCAAGTTTTGACACTTATAGAAAGTTGCTGTCCATTTTTGCAAAACGTGGAAAGATCAGGGAATTCTGGGTAATTTTGGACCTAAGATTCAGAAAATACTTTCCGATACGGAACTATGGCCGAAAACGGGGATAAAAACGAGTTAATAACGAAGGAGATACGCTAAAAACGAGTTTAACGACGAAAACTATATTTTCCGGAAATGCTTGCTGATGAACAGTACTCACGGGCAAATTTGAGCATAAAACTTGATCTAGCCGTCATAAATTGTCAAAAACATGCTAGTATATTGTCCCACGATTCCGTGGATATAAAGAACGAGTAAAATGAGCTTAAAACGACCAAGTTATACGCGTTTTAACATCGTCAAAACTATATATATATTTTGTCACTACTAGAAAATAATAACTTACGCACTAAATGGTATATTTTCTAGAAATGTTACTAAGGACTATATTCTTAACAAATGAAATACGTATGACCCAAAGGAATATTTATACGACTTAACGACGTTATTTTAAGGCTTTCAAGACGAGGAATATAACACTAACATTGTTATACGATATACTACGACAAGTTATATACTTCTATATTTGGACTTATTTTCCTAAGTATGAAAACTATTATACTTTGACAATAACTAGTATTTCCAAGTTACGAGTGGTATAGGCATCATGTGCACGTGCATTCATTTCGTTATGTCATGATCTAAGGTAGATCGTTATTACTCATATTAGGTTGCGGTTAGAGATCGTGCCTCATTTCAGTGTATCCATTCTTGTCATCATAGCTATCGCTCCAGGTGAGTCATAGCCCCTACTATTTTAATTGTTTTGTAAACTCTTTGGGGGAGAATACATGCTCGTTTTACTTAAACGCACTACTTGTTTTACCTGGTTGATTACTCAAATATTTCCAGCTTTATCTAAATATATATTTGATCACCTGCATTCATTGGTATGTTTGATTATCTGTATTTCATGGGATTGATCATCCTTGTTTATATGACCTCATGGTTACCAAATTGTTCCTATATGTCCTTGTAATATTGTGGTATTCCCCACTTGGCTGTGATGTCAAACGTATTGTGGTATTCCCCACTTGGCTGTGATGTCAAACGTAATATTGCTGTTTTCCTACTTGACTGATTTATCATATGACCTCCTTGTAATATTGTGGTATTCCCCACTTGGCTGTGATGTCAAACGTAATATTGTGGTATTCCCCACTTGGCTGTGATGTCAAACGTATTATTGTGGTATTCCCCACTTGACTGAATGTCAAACGTAATATTAATGTTTCCTTACTTGACTGAATTAAGATGCCTTTGCATCAACCTTATTACGGGTTTTCCCGCTTGACTGATTTATCATATGGCCTCATTGACTGAATTATTTATATAGCCGTTTTGCTATATTTATCTGGGAATTTGGATACCAGCATTACTTTTGTTCACGTAGACTTTAACACATTTGGCAGTGGGTTGTAAACACACAGGTTACAAGTCTCTTATGGCGGGACTTGCAACTGAGTGGATTTACAATGCCTTTGCTGGGCGATCATTTCTCTATAGGCATTATTTGTTAAACAAACTCTATGAACTCACCAACCTCGTGTTGACACTTTAGCATGTATTTTCAGGTATTAAGCAATGGCACACTACTGGAGGTTTTGGCAGGGCATGGCATGGTCATAGAAGACTCTGATTATTAATCTGGGGACCGTTTTTAACTATTTTAAGGGCCTACTTCCGCACTACTTTTAACGATGTAAATTCAACATTTTTGATTAAACGATTTTATTCTAAATGATTAAAGTGAAAACCATTTTTGTACTTGTGTTGTGATACCGATTGAGTTACACCCCAGCTACACGTATGTTTCCGCTGGACCCGATTTTGGGGGTGTGACACAGGTTTACCACGCTAGCTAATCACTTGTGAATGATTAACTGTAATAAATTTGCCCTGACAGCCCGGGAGTTGAATGATAAAGTATACATAATATACATACAAAATTCATTATTTATTATGATTATTGAATTTTAAAACATATTTACTTTTGAAACGGTGGGGGATGGCCACTCCCCCACACTAGGGTGGTAGAAAGTAGAAAGAAGTCAGAAATACGGGTGAAAACCCATATATGCTGCTAATTTTTGTTCACCGAGTCACTAGCTTGACTCGATCCCCGAATTCATTGGTCCATGGGGAAAGTTTGGAGATCCGGGACAACCATGGGTGGTGTGTCCTCTCCAAAATAATGTTTCAATCTATGACCATTCACTTTGAAGTTGGGACCTTCGGGTTGAGATAACTCAACAGTCCCGTATGGGTAAACTTTAGTAATAGTGAATGGTCCGGTCCATCGGGTTTTTAATTTCCCCGAGAAGATCTTTAATCTTGAGTTGAAAAGAAGGACTCTGTCACCGATGTTGAAAACTCGGTTCTTAATCTTAGAGTCGTGAATCTTCTTTGTCTTTTCTTTGTAGATCAAAGAGTTCTCGTAGGCTTGATCACGAAGTTCGTTTAATTCATTGATTTGAACCTTACGGTGATCACCCGCTTTATGAAGGTCGTAGTTTGCATGTTTCAAGGCCCAGTAGGCTTTGTGCTCGAGCTCGATCGGTAAATGACACGCCTTCCCGTATACAAGCTTGTATGGAGTGCACCCGATGGGTGTTTTGTAAGCTGTACGGAAGGCCCAGAGTGCATCATCTAGTTTATCCGACCAGGAAGCACGGTTTTCACCTACTGTCCTCTCAAGAATCCGTTTAATACCACGGTTGGAAACCTCCACCTGCCCACTTGTTTGGGGGTGATATGCGGTGGAAAGACGATGAGTAACACCGTATTTAAGCATGACTTTTGCAAATTGATCATTGCAAAAGTGAGTACCCGCGATCACTAATGATGGCACGTGGGGTTCCAAAACGAGCAAAGAGGGATTTCAAGAATTTCACAACTACTCGGGCATCGTTAGTGGGTAAGGCCTTAGCCTCAACCCATTTTGACAAGTAGTCAACAGCCACGAGTATGTATTTGTTTCCACGAGAAGATGGGAATGGCCCCATAAAGTCAATGCCCCAGACGTCAAAGATTTCACAAACTTGAATAGCATTTTGTGGCATTTCGTTCTTTTGTGAAATATTCCCGTGACGCTGACAAGCATCACAGGCTTTGACTAACTCGTGGGCATCCTTGTAGATTGTGGGCCAATAGAAACCGGAATCAAACACCTTTTTGGCGGTGTAGTTAGGACTATGGTGGCCCCCGGTGGGTCCAGCATGGCAAGCCTTGAGAATATCAGTGGCTTCCTGTCCGTATACACATCGCCTGATGACTTGATCGGCACAGATTTTGAAGAGGAAGGGGTCGTCCCAGAAGTAATGTTTAACGTCTTTGAAGAATTTTTTCTTTTGTTGGGACGTCAACCCCTTCACTATGAAGTTACCCGCATGGTAATTTGCAAAGTCGGCAAACCATGGGGTAGTAGAGTCACCACGAAAAGCAACCGCATTGAGTGTCTCGAGAGGAAATGTTTCATTTATTTCCTTTTTCTCGGACACATCTTGATGAGAGTTCTCTAATCGTGAGAGATGATCAGCAGCAAGGTTCTCGGCTCCCTTTTTATCACGGATAATGATATCAAATTCCTGAAGGAGGAGAACCCAACGGAGAAGCCTCGGCTTTGCATCTTGTTTTGCAAATAGGTATTTCAAAGCCGAGTGATCTGTGTACACTACGCATTTAGTCAAGATTAGGTATGACCGGAATTTCTCGAAGGCATACACCACAGCTAGGAGTTCTTTTTCAGTGGTGGTGTAATGACCTTGAGCCTCAGTCATAGTTTTGCTTGCGTAGTGTATGGGCTGAAAGTATTTTGCTTTTCGTTGCCCCAAGACCGCACCTATGGCAAAATCACTAGCATCGCACATAAGCTCAAAAGGTTGGTCCCAATTGGGGGCAACAAGAATCGGTGCCTCGGTAAGCTTTTTCTTTAATGTTTCA
This sequence comes from Artemisia argyi, assembly GCA_030686995.1. NCBI lineage: Eukaryota > Viridiplantae > Streptophyta > Magnoliopsida > Asterales > Asteraceae > Artemisia > Artemisia argyi. The sequence continues at coordinate 332,681,271 of CM060709.1, forward strand.
AAAGCTTCGATGCACTCAGGAGAGAAGATGAAAGGAGCATCCTTCTCGAGGAGATGGGTCATAGGCCGGGCAATCTTAGAGAAATCTTGGATAAACCTACGGTAGAAGCCGGCATGACCCAAAAAGCTCCTAACACCTTTTACGGTGGTGGGATGAGGTAATTTGGCAATGACATCAATTTTAGCTCTGTCAACCTCAATCCCGTTTTTTGAAATTTTATGGCCGAGGACAATGCCCTCCTTGACCATAAAGTGGCTCTTCTCCCAGTTGAGACTTAGATTCGTTTCTTTGCAACGTTTAAGCATATGTTCCAAGTGGGAGAGGCAAGTCTGAAATGAATCCCCGATGACTAAAAAGTCATCCATGAATACCTCCATAGTTTTCCCGATCATGTCGGAAAAAATAGACATCATGCACCTCTGGAACGTGCCTGGTGCATTACATAAGCCGAAAGGCATACGTCTGTAAGCAAAAGTTCCGTAGGGGCATGTGAAGGTAGTCTTCTCTTGATCCTGGGGATCAATGGGGATTTGGAAGTAACCCGAGAAGCCATCGAGGAAGCAGTAGTATTCATTCCCCGCAAGTCTTTCGAGCATTTGGTCCATAAAAGGGAGAGGAAAATGGTCTTTACGGGTGGCTTCATTTAACTTTCGATAGTCAATACAAACACGCCAACCCGTGACCAAACGAGTTGGAATCAACTCGTTATCCTCGTTGGTGACAACGGTGATGCCACCCTTTTTGGGAACACAATGAACTGGGCTAACCCAAGGACTGTCAGATATAGGGTAAATCAATCCCGCATCAAGAAGTTTAAGAACTTCTTGTTTGATAACTTCGTGGATTTTGGGATTTACCCTTCTCTGATGTTGCACAGCTGGCTTAAAGTCATCCTCCATTAATATTTTATGAGTACAAAAGTTCGGGCTTATGCCCTTAATGTCGGAGAGTTTCCAAGCAATTGCTTGCTTGTTTGACTTAAGAACCTTTAGGAGTGCAGCCTTTTCCTCATCTTTTAAATCTTTGGCAATAATGACGGGTAATTTATTATCACCTTCCAGAAATGCATATTCTAGATGAGGAGGCAAGTCCTTGAGCTCAACCTCGGGAAAGTCTTCAGTTATTTCAACATTTTTGACTTCCGCTTTATGAAGTATTTGTGGAGACGGAGAGGATGAAGGATCGTCATTTAACAATCTTTCAAGGAGAAGAATGTCCCCCTCCGGGTCAAGATAGTTTTCATCAACTCCATCGGGAATTGAGCTATCTTGAGCAAGAAAAGCCTCGAGCTCTTCCAAAAGGAAGTCACTTCCCTCAAACGGAGTGAGGGAAGGGGAAGAGTCGGAAATGATAGGGTCAGTAGAAAGACTGCCACTGGATGAGAAACCAAGGACCTCTTGAGAATACTCCTCAGACGCAACATCGATGATATCAATTCGGTTAACCGTTTCAGCGTCATAGTTGGAGGAGTATCTTGAGGTCTGATCAAGATTGAATGTGATGGCTTCACCACCAACACGTAGAGTGATTTCTTCTTCGAATACATCGATTAAAGCACGACCCGTTCTTAAGAATCCCCTCCCGAGAATGAGAGGAACTCTTGGGTCAGCATCGAAATCAACAATCACGAAATCTGCCGGAAAATGGAACTTTCCTACTTTCACAAAGATATATTCGGCAATGTCGAGAGGACGGGATATGGTACGGTCTGCAAGCTCGAGTGTCATGCAGGTCGGAGTGAGAGCAGGGAGTGAGAGTCTTTTCCAGACTGTGTAAGGCATCAGGTTAATGCTTGCGCCAAGATCGGCCAAGGCAAAGCATTCAACCATCCCAGGGAAAACACAAGGAATGAGAAATTTCCCGGGATCTCCAAGCTTTTCGGGAAGCTTTTTCAAGAGCACTGCTGAGCAATGCTCGTTAAGAGGAGTTTTTGCCATCTCACAAAGTTTTTCTTTGTTGCTTATCAGATTTTTGATTGTCGAAGCAAACTTAGGCATGAGAAGAAGAGCGTCCGCGAAGCTAATATCAAAGTGTAATTCTTGGAAAATTTGATAAAATTTTTCCATCTGATGGTTAGCTTTTTCGCGGTTCTTTTGTTCACTCAATCGTGAAGGATATGGAATTGATGGCTTAGGATCATTCTTTGGGATTTCATCAGAACTCACAGGGGGATCAAATACAACTTTCAGCTTATGAGCCGGGACCGGGACAACTTGAGGGTGGACGTTGTTGGTACCTCCGTTATTAGTAGGAAGTACCTTGTCCGTAGTAACCTCAGGTTCACGTTCCGCTACCTTAGGAGGAGAAGAAAAGGTAGAAGGAATCGAGGGTCCATTGTATGATACCCCACTTCGGGTAGTGATCGCTTTGACATCGCCCCTCGGGTTAGCGATCGTGTTGCTCGGTAATGTACCTGGGCCCGAGGGTCGATCATTTAAAGACTTCTGAAGTTCAGAGATCGTCTTGATCAATAACCGATTCGTTTCCTCTTGTGCTTTCATGAATTGTTTAATCTCAGCATCGGAGGAAGACGAGGGTGGAACAACGTTTTGATTTTGAACAGGGGGATTTTGAACACGGTTGTTTTGAAAATTCCCTTGGTTTTGATTGTTGTTACCCTGAAAATTGTTTCTCTGATTGAAATTACCCTGATTGTAATTCCCTTGATTCTGGTTTCTTTGAAAATTTCCTTGAAAACCTTGGTTTTGATTAACATTTTGAAAATTGTTTTGATTAAACTGGCCTTGATTTTGGTTCGGGTTTTGGAATTTTGAGTTTTGACCTTGGTTAAAATTCTGATTCGCGTTACGGTTTTGATTTTGGTTAAAACCGGGAGGTCCGAGAAAATTGTTGGAACGATAGCTTAAGAGATTACGGTCCCCTTGTGTTTGGTAAGAATTACCCCCGTATTGTAGGAACCGTGAGCAGCATATACGTTCTCTGGAGGAAAGTCAGCAGTAGCTGGACACTCGGAATACAGATGAGGGCCCCCACAAGTTTCACAACTTCGGGCCACGGCTTTCACTTGTTGATTTTGAACCTGATGTTGTATCGTTTGGTTCATTCTCAACACAGCCGTAGAAATATCATCCATCTTTTTTGTAAGAGCAATTATTTCAGGAGATGATGATGAGGGAGTAACGGAATTACATGACGCATCCCTCTCCGCAGAGGAATCCCAAAAGTTATGATGGGCAGTCATGTTCTCGATTAAGTCATAGCATTCCTCGGGACGCCTTTTCATAAAGGTCCCACCAGCAGCAGCGTTGAGAATGTCTCGGTGCCTCAATGTCAGACCATTATAGAAGGTATCTATGATGGTAACTTGTAGCATATTGTGGTTAGGGCACCGATCAATGGCTAGCTTATAACGCTCCCAAGCCTCAAAAAGAGACTCATCGGGACGTTGCCGGAAGTTGCTGATATCATTTCGTAACTTGGTAACCATGGTTGGTGGAAAATATTTTGCTAGAAACTTGGTTACCATTTCATCAAAGGTTCGAATAGAATTCTTTGGGAGTCGGTCAAACCATGCAGTGGCATGATGAGTGAGAGAATAGGGGAAGAGGTACAGCCGAAGGGCATCATCGGTGACACCATGCTGTTTCATGCTTTGGGTGACCGTAAGATATTTGTCAAGATGCTTGTTGGCATCGTCACCCGGTAATCCGTGAAATTGACACGAATTCTGGACTTGTTGGATCATGTGATGCTTGAGGCCAAAGTCCGCAGCCCCAATAGTGAGTGGTGCAATAGGCTCACCCCGCCCTTGCATGGTAGGTTGGCACAACTCCTCCATCGTTCGGAGATCGGGAGCTGGCTCATCCCTAGGAGGGTCAGGGGGTGGTAATGGTGGTGGTGGCCCAGCGGCCATTTCGGTTTCTGTATTAGAACGTAGCTCGGGTACGTCTTTCTGTTTTTTATTCTTTGCTTGAGACCGAGTGCGCATGCACTAAAAACAATTTTTCAACACAAGTTCGAGGCAAAACCACAGTGAACTTAAACCAGCAATCACAAGTGAATGGCTTTTTTGAAAAAGGTACACCACTCACAAGGATATAAAGGTAAGTTTTAATCTTAAGTTTGGGAACTTATTATGAGTTTATTAATTGATTTTTGAAAAACTGCTTTAGGCTTATGGGTGTGTGTGCAGAAAACTTGGGAAATATTTTTGGATCTGATTCGTTAACCGAAATCATCCCTTTAAGATTACTCGCAGGCTGGCGGGAGGAAGTAAATAGGTTTCCTCTTCAGTTCGCAATTTAATGTCAGAACTTACCTTAAACCAACTGTTTCAGGTTGTAATCTTAAAGAACACGAAGTAATTTAACTTCACAGTTTGTTTTTGATTGTTTTTAATTTTTTTGGTGTTTTCAACACTTCAGGAGAAGTGTTAATGAACGTTTTTTCTGATATGATTATATTTTTACAAAACTTTTTACAAATTTGTGTGAAATTTGTACAGGGAGGGTTTTGAAAACCACTAAACTTAAAACGATTTTATAAAACACGCAACAACCTCCCCGGCAGCGGCGCCAAATTTTGATTGGCCCTGAACTAGTCAACTTTTATTAGTCAACCACTTGTGAATGGTCAACCGTAAAAGTCAAACTAATCAAGCCAATACTCCGTGGATAGTGTAGTGTTTCCCCGGGTCGTTAAAGTCCCAGCGAGATTGAAATGGTGCTTTTGAAATCATTTATGAGTGAGTGGGACTGAGGACAGTAGCCCAGATGATATGGAATTGATTTTGCTACTGTTATTTTGGTAATGGTACACAGATATAATATTCACAATAATCAGATACCAGATATATGCACAAATTCACAATTAAGATCACGTATCGGACTAGAAAAATGGGTTTTTGGTATTTATCAAACTACAGGGGGTGCTTTTGACACTTTTCAAAACTTAAAATTAAAAATGAAAATGAAATTATAAAAGTGATTAAAATACTATTAAAATATTATTTAATTAATTAAACTATTTAAAATCTAAATTTAAACCTAATTTAAATAAACTAAAAATGACAAATGATTTAAATTAAACTAAAAATTAACAAAAATATTTTCTAAACCTAAATTAGAACTTGAAGAAAGTATAAAAAAAATTAAAAATAATATTTTTGTCTTTTTGTGATTTTGTTATTAATTAAAAACTATTTAACTTAATTAAGCTAATTAAACTACTTTTAATTTATATTAATACTAAATTAGCTTAGAAAATTAAGATAAAATTTATAAAATTACTTAACCATCACTGGAATCCTACAAAATTATAAAAACTCTAAAAATTATGTTTTAAGACTAAACAACTAATTATTTACCTTTTAATTAACTTAAGTCTATTTTAAACAAATAAAATAAGAAAAATAGAAAATGAACAGTAGAATCTCAAATTATATTTTCTAAAAACTTATTATACTATATTAGAGCTAGAAAAAAATATAAAAACTAGATTTAACTTTATAAAAACTAAATAAGCTATTTAATACTTATTATTAATTAATAATTAATAAAACTAAAATTAAATCTAATTAATACTAAATGACAAAATAAAAATCTGAAAAAATTATCAAAATTACTTTACTATATAAGGTATTTAATAAAAATATAAAAACACTAGAGACTTAATTAAAATTTAAAAATGAAAATTAAAATTAAATTGAATTAAATAGAAACTATCACTTACTTTAACTTTGATTTTTTTGGATTTTTCTTTTACAGAACTACTTTATACCCTAAAATAACAAACTTTTATGAAAACACTTTTCAAGATAGCTTAAAAATAAGCTATAAGCACCCCCTTGGCTTACACAGTTGACTTATGTTGACTGTGTGGTCAATGTAGGTCAAATGGCCTTGGGTGGGGTCCACAATGGTTAAAAAGGGTACAAGCAAGATTGACAAACTTGAATAAGCCAAGAATAACAAGAATTAAGCACAATTAAGCTGTTTCAATCCAAATAAGCACTTATGCAGTTTCTCAAACAACTCAGACTTGGGACAAACTTTGTGGCAACTTATTGTGGGGTCCACTGGGTACCAGGTCAAACAAAGGGTCAATCCCTAATCCCTGGTAGGAGGGGGGTTGGAAAATGCTAACTAGGGTGTCTGGGGCCTACTGAGGTGATCACAAATCACCACCAAAGTGGTGGTGATAGACTGGGTCTGAGTGAGCAGGGCACACCTTTGCCCTGCAAGTCACTTTGAGGGTCTGTGGGGTCCAGGGTAATTTTGCTAAAAATCAAATGATGGTAAATTCTCAAAGATGAGCTGGTAGGCAACTAAATCCCAAAGTTTCACAATCCAAAATAAATCACAAAATTCAGAAATGTTTAAGCAAGTTTTGTGAAAACTGAGAACTAGTTATCTTGACTTTTGACAAAAACTTGGAGATTTGACTTTTATGAATTTTGAATCCAATTTTTGAGCTGAGTAAGATTATTTAAGCTAAAATGGAACCAAAGTAAGCTACATGAACCATTAATACACCTATATGATTAGTCACTACCCTTAAAATCTAACAGCTAGCTGATTAAGAGAGGTTAAGGCTCAATTTGACTTTTTAAACTTATAGCTACTGTTTTTATGCCTTGTATGATCTTATTTATACTATTATATCATGCAGAAACCAAAAGTTATGACAACAACTAAGCAAAACAACAAGCAATCAGTTAATCCAAACACTACTTGAGCTAACTGTTATACTAAGAACTTGTGCAATCTACTACCAACTAATAATTTACTGATTCAACTAACTATATTAACTAAAAGTAAAGCTAAATTAACAATCTAATGCAAATAAAACTACTTCCTACTCAGAATCAAGAGTTATGCAGATTTAGAAAGGAAAATAGACCAAGTTACCACATTTCTTACTCCAGCATGAAAAGGAGTATCTCACTATGCTAGCCTATCTTTAGATAGGCAAAACCAGCTCCAAGATTGATCACCACTTCCTTCTTCAACCTGAAAAACAACAATCAAACACACAGTTGACCATGGTTGACCATTTTGAGATTTTTGATTTTCTTCTAATGTGACTGTGTTTTAAATGTCTCTAAAGCTTTGACAAGCTTATTGAAGCTTATATGATCCTAACTCAGTCCATAACTCAACACATAATCAACACTTGAGCTTACTAAATAATCTGAAAATTGAGAAAATTGCAAAGATGAAAATCAGACTTGGAATTTAAGATTTTATAAATTTAAAAGGTTCACATTACAATACTAACACTGATACAACACTTGAATTAGGAAAGTTTACACTAATTTGCTAGAAAATTTAAATTCGACACACTTAAAACTAAAAATAAACTACACAATCTTCATCTTGCAATCTCTTCCTTTTATAGCTGAATATTAGGGTTCCCATCTGCCCTCTGATCAAATCCCACCACTTTCTTTGTCTTTTGGTCCAATAATAAAGCGCCACGTGGTTTTGGCGCCAAAAGATAATTTTGCAAATTGCTCCTTGGTTGAGTGTTTTGGGGGAGAAGCATTTAATGTGGGTGGCTTGGGTAGGTGTAGGGAGGTGGGAATGATGATGGGATGGACAAGTTGGGGTGGTGGAGCTGCAAAACCAGGGTGGTATCTGGTATACGGGGTGAGAGGGAAATGGGAAAAGAAGGGTGGTTTGGTTTGTGTTTGACTGGTATTGACCAGGTCAACTTTGACCCGGGTCAATATTAGTGGTGGACTTGGGCTAAGTAGTGGACATGTGGTATCTTGGGCCCAAAATGGATTAAAGTTTATGGATTGGATTTGGTTTATTAGTTTTGGATCCGGTTTAGGTTTTGTTAACACAAGGACCATTTTTGCAATTTTGGGAAAGTTGAGGGTGTGAACTTGGCATCCTTTTAATTTGTTTTCAAGGGTGTATAATGCCATATGATGAATAGTAAAAGGTCCCTTGTTGATTTTTCCAATTTATTTTCATCAGGGACTGAAACTGTCAAACTTTCAAACTTCAGGGACCATTTGTGTAAATATCACCAAACTTTCCACAAAGGACCAATCCTGTCATAAAAGGTTAGTGCAAGGACAAAATTTGTTTTTCTCAAAGTTTTTCATATCCCAGGGACCATTTTTGACAATTTTCAAAGTTCAGGGACTAAACTTGACATTTTGTGAAACTTTTCACCAAAGGACTATTCATGTAACTTTTTGATTTATAAGGACCTTTGGTGACTTTTTCAAGTTTTTAGAATGACCAGGGACTAGATTTGACAACTTTTGAAAGTTGAGGGACTGAAACTGCCAATTATGCAAACTTTGTGTGTTTTTCATCTATTTTTGGTATTTTTGCATTTGAGACATGTAAAACACTTTCCTGGGATATTTTCACTATTTTGATTCATTATTGAGTGTTTTTGGATGTTTTGGCAGTTCAGAAATGGTAAAAATGATGAGTATTTACACACTCATCAGTAATCTTTGTATGTCCTAAATTAAGTGTTCACTTGTACCTTTCAACCAATTATAAGATGAAAGTTTAGTGGGTAAAATTAATATTTGATTGGTATAGAGTTTAGTTAGTGGAATCTCTTAAAACTTTATCCATTATGAAAATGGACACTTAATATGAGACGGAGGTAGTAGTATTTTTGGCACCTCGAATGAATATATAATGATAAATTTTTGTGTTACTCTTTTTTCGAGTCCACTACTTATAAATAATGTATTATTTTTACTCCTAAATTTTAAAATGAGTTAAAAGTGAGTAAAGTGTTTTGTCTAAAATACCCCTTAATACTTTTTAATAAACTTTTAATTACCATGAGTTTTAAAACATGCACGCTTAATAATAATTTAAATATTGTTTCATCATTAAACTTTTATCATTTTTCGTTTTTAGTTCATACACTTTTTTCTTCTTGTAATGACTATAAATTAAATACGTAAGTGTTGCATCAATGGGGCACACAAGAACCACAAGTTCTCAAGTATAATTATTTGTTTCTATACACACTTGCTTTGTGCGGATATTCGATATATAAAGCACTTAAGACTTTTATTTTCAATATATAAATCGTTCAAAGACTTGTTGCAATTATATAAAGTTATGTTATGCATATTTAGGTATCGGAAAGCTTTTATCAAATATCCTCTCAAATGCAAAAAGTTTTTAAAAAGGTCATTTGTAAAACTAAAAATAATATTAAAATAACTAGCAAAAACTTGATATCTTCATCAAACACTTGAAGTTCACCAAGTTTTTAGTAAAAGTTTTTGAAAAAGCTTTCTACTATAAACTTTTTAAAATAGTAAAAGGTCTTTATAACTTTAGCATTGCAATATGAACACATATTTTCAAAAGCTTTATTTTTATTGTACATTCTTCTAATTATGTTTTGAGCTTTGAATAGTTATTTTCTCGTAAAATGGTACATATGGATGCATATATGATTTAACAAATACACAACGATGAGTAGAAGCAAACGAGGATATGCAAATATTAAAACAATTTAACAGTACAAACATATTTGTCCTACGTAGGCTGATAAAATTAGGGTGGCAATTTCTGATCCGACACGAAACCCGACCTGAAACCGACACGAAAATTAACAGGTTCGGGTTGAGCTAACTAGATTTTGGGTCAGGTTTGGGTCGACATATCTAACCCGTTTATTAAATAGGTCAGGTTCGGGTTGAGAATAAAATAAACGGGTCGACCCCCCAACCCGTTTAAGATTTTTTTCCTTAAATTAAAAATTAGTTATACTTAATTATACATGTTAAATGGGTTAAACGGGTCTACCCGCTAACCTGTTTAACCCGTTTAACTAGTGTAACGTGTTAACTTTTGTATATAAAACGAGTTAATGGGTCAACCTGAAACCCGTTTAACATATTCAACCCATGTAACCTATTTAACCCATCAACCCAAATGTATATACGGGTTAAATGGGTCAGGTTCGGGTTACGTGTAAACAGGTTAGCGTTGATGTAGCCGACTCGATAATTTAAATGGGTCAGGTTCGGGTTGAGATTTTCTGACCCACCAACCTGCTAACCCGAACCCGACCTGAATTGCCACCACTAGATAAAATATAACTTTGCTAGTTAATATACTATTGTGAATGAGTACTTCATGTCTAGATTAATATCATGTTTTCGTGCTTGGCAAATCTTCTGACTAATCGAAAGAATTAGTCCGAAGAAATTGTCAAGCCAATAAAACAACATGTACTCTTAACTTTTTATTGATGAGGCGTGTGAAGTTAGCAATTATAGTAACTATTGACGCCTTTAGTGAACATGTGAGGATAATTTTTTGTCCTACGTTTATATATATGAATCGGTAGAAATTAAATGACTCTTGATAAAATTGGAATCAGTTATATGTCTCTACATTAAACAAATACAACTACACATCTTACTAAATATAACTTCATAAGTTGGTAACTAAAATTTCCAACTTACTCTTACTTTTAAATATTATCGTCGTGCATGATATTTATATTTTTTATTCAGTTTAACTAATCGATTCGTTTATGTATATTAGTTGAGTTATGAAATTAAACGGCTAAATAAGAAAACACACGCCCTTGTAAGAAATATAAGCACAAGTTTGATGTTATTCACATAACATAAAAATCATTCATTCACATTATTATTTATTAGTAACCGAAACCATTTGTAGATATATGTAATTTATGAAAAAGTATTGTCTTCACCAAGTTGTACAAAAATAAAAATTAAAGAAGAATGAGTAATGGAGAATTGTGCTAAGGACATCAACGTGCACATATCAAAAGTGTAGATCATATCTCTATTCTAACATCGTTTACTACCTTCCTTGTGGAAAATGATCAAGATCAACAACCATAATGGACTAATAATAGCAGGTCTTATTTATAAGAAAATGGACTTATACGCAGGCAACTCATTTGGTTCGAAAGAACATAACTTTGTACGAAAATATATTCGCTTTCTATAATGGTTTTCTAACATCTACTCCATATTTATCGTCTCACAACAATTAGACTCGATTACATTATGATACTCTAATACGATTATAGAAAAATGAGTATGAAAAATACAAGATAAGGCATGTTTGGTCAAATGAGCTGAAGTTGAAGCTTATATTCTTTGTGGTTTGTCAATTTTCACACTAAACATTCCTTTTAAAAACTTTTGACCACCGTCATTCATCCGTAAGTAAAAGTTAGACACAATACATCTCTAAAAGGCTAACTATGTAAATTTTTCTTTGCTTCTTCGTTATCTACAAAAAATCAAATACACCTCTTGATAAAATCATTCCCAAACACCTTTTTATTTCACTTCTTGTTATCTTCGTATATATTTCACAAATACACTAACAAGAGTAGAAACAAACAAGGTTAGGCAATATGAATTTTTTTTAACATTAGAAATATGTTTGTCCCACATAGGCTAAAGAAATAAAACTTTGCCAGTTAATATACCATAGAGTATATGACTACTTTGTGTCTAGATTAATGTTATGTTTTCGTGCTTGGTAAATCTTCCGGCTAAATTAAAGAATTAGTCAGGAGATGTTACCAAACCGAAAAAATAATACGTAATCTTAACTTTTGATGGAAATAGCTTTTCAAGTTAGCAATTAGAGCAGTTATTGACGCCTCTAATGAACATATATATAATGATAAAATTTTGTCCTGTGTTCATGTATATGAATCCGGTTGAAGCTAGAAATGACACTTGATATAATAGGAATCAGTTATATGATAGCTACATCTAACGAATACTATACGTCTTACTAAATCTATACTCCATTAGTTGGGATTTAAGATTTCCAACTTATTCTTACTTTTAAATATTACGAGCAATAAACGTATGAACTCATAAATTGGAACAACAGCTACATGATGAATGACTAAAAAATATGATTATTAGTTGTGTTAACTGTTAAGTACTTTCGTATAATTGATGGGTATTTGACAACTGATAGGGGGCCAGTTACACATTTTTACAAAGTTTGGGCTATGGCCCATGGGCTTTAATGTGATATAGCCATTGGGCTAATTGGAAGAGACGTGCTATTTGTGAAGCCTTTCCCTTATTTAACTAGGAAGATTATTGCAAGGGGTAGAAATGAAGACGTTGCAAAAGGATTTGTTACTATCTCATTTTAATATGTGTAAAGTTTCAAATTCAATTTTTGTTAGTCGTAAATAATCTTAAAGTTGTCACGTCAATCTAATGAAAAAATAAAGTTTTACCGGCTTGAATCTATGTAACGGTAGGTTCAAATCTAGTGAATTATTTGGCCAAAAAGTCTAAAACCTCTATTTTAATATCTTATCGTGATTTTCTTTATTTAACTTGCAAAAAACGTGTAGATACTTTTATTTAGCAATTTGGATTTTTTTTATTATTTCTTTTAATTACTATTATTTTATTTTATTATGAAGTTAATAGATACAATACAGGATATGATTTCAAGCGGGGCACTTGACCTTTTATTTATTTTATTTTATTTTTTATTTTTTTTATGAACAGATATTTCATTTCACGCCTCACAAATGAAGGAAATTTGAACACAACAAGTTACATCGAACATAACAAGTTAAGCTAAAACAAGACATATACCATAATAATTGTGACAGACTACAGCAACACCATACAAGGGTGAGGGAATCACCAGAGTGAGCTTTTGGTAGACACAACCATATCAAGGTGTAGCTTGACAAAAATACATAAAGTATATAAAACATACAAAGAAGATAAAACTAAGCATCCTTAAAGGAGCCAGGCCTAAACCTAACATATCTAAAGTTAAAACCCAAGGCAGCATCAAGCCATTGATGACGGACCGCAATAGATCTGAGCAGAGGAATCCGGGAGGCAACTGATCTGAGCAAAACAGCAGTGGCGGCAGCGATCGGCGGCAGCGGGCAGCGACAGATGGGAGATGACAGATCTGTTGGTAAAGATTTTTATTGAAAGAAAGGGAAAACACAAAAGAGGTCCGGACGGCCGGCCAAAACCGACCACCAGAATTATTTAGAGATGGTGGAGTTTGGTTGGAAGAAATTTAGAGAGAAGTAGGAGAAAAAAATAAGAGAGAGAGAGAAGCACCCCAAAATATTGGTATATTACATTATGTTTGTTACACATGTCAAATAAAAATCATTTGCATACATTGCATGCACAAAGCATATCCATATGTAAATCTTATTAGGCTGGTGACAGTGGGCCGAGTTTTATCGGTTGCAAGGATCGGTCGACCGATATGCCAAATCGGTCGAGCCACTGTGGGAGGTGATTGTGATACCGGTCGCCGACGAAGGAAATGCAATATCAGTTGCCCAAACGATCGATATTTACACACAAAGTTGTGTCCTTTGTGTTAAACAAAGAAGATGATGCAATATGGGTTGTCACTGTAAAGAGAGAGATGAAGATGTGTTGATGAGAGAAAAGGCTGAGGTGACAGCCGTAAAAATGATGCAATATAGGTTGCAACTGTCACCAGCCTTAGTGCCATAAAAGTAAATGATCCCTTGAACTTTGCCTTAAGTTGAGGTGTTCCATCCAATGAACTAGGTTTTGGTACCATAGGTCCATAGTAGTTAATACTAAACTAGCAGGGTACCCGCGCGTTGCAGCGGCGGGTACCCTTAAAATTTTCCAGTGAATCGTGTAATTTTAGTTTATTATGTTCTTTTTGACAATAAATTTACGGATATCAAAATTTCGTTTAGCTCGTGTCCGTTCGGGCTCGAGCCCGTTGGCTCGTGTCCGTTCAGGCTCGAGCCCGTTTGGCCCATGCCCGTTCGGGCTCGAGCCCATTTGACCCGTTGCCCGTTCGGACTTGAATATTTGTATAATGTGCTTTATTATTTGTATTAGTGACATTTAATGCAGGAATTGTGTTTAAGTTGGTTGTATAATATGCTTGATAATTTGTATTTCTTATGTAAGGGGTGTTTTAATAAGTGCATTAATTGTATTTATTGACCGGTTAATTAATTGTATTTAATGTACATAATATTTTATTTATTATATTTAATGTTAGTATTAATGGTATGTTAGAATTAAATGAGGGGAAAATTGGTGTGTACTTTAAGCTTATTAACTTGTAAATGTCTAATTATATTTTCATCACTTGTACTTTAAGCTTATTAATTTGTAAGGCTTAAAATTAAGCATGCTAAAATTAGAAGGCATTCCTCCTTTATAATATAGTAAGATATATTTGTTTCGATTAACAATGTGTTAAAAAAAAGTGTTACAACCAAGTCGAAATTTAAAAAATTGATTTGTAATATAATTAGTAAATGGAACTTCTTCCTTTTTGATTGATATTGAGAGCTTATTATCACATTCAAAAAGACAGGAAGTAGTGAAGTTGGTGAATAGAAACTTGATTCTTGTAATACAAAATAGTAGCTAACGTTCAGTTTTTGAGTTTCAATTCCATTTCCTTTCCCTTTCCGCCCAAAACTGAAAGAAATATTCCACTATTAAATTTTTCTCTCATTTTCTTTACCAATTCCCTTTCCCCACTTAAATAAAACTCAAGAACACAAAAAACTTTCCATTTCCTTTCTTGTCCTCTCAAATTTCAACTCGAGAACACAGCGTAACTGCGTAAGTGTTTGTCTATCGATGGATTGCTACATCCACATATATTTTACAAAAACAAATCCCAATTTCTTTTCTTTAAATGGATTCTTGAACAGCCAAGCTCATCATAGATGAGTCTTTTTTTAAGTTAATCGAACAAAATCGAATCGGTAATCGAACCGAACTTGTCAAAACCGAACCAAACCGAATTATATATTTGATTTTTGGTTTGAATATAGTTTTGCAAAAATAAAAATTGAACCGAACCTAACCTAACCGAAAACCGAATTCACATAAATATTTAGATTTTCTATATAAAACTCTAAAAAAAATTAAAAAATGAATAAATAAAAAACAAATCATTAATACTCTTTCCAGATATAAATATAACATCTTTGAAACTTGAATTTGTTGTTACTAAACAACAATACAATTAAACTAAAAAATACACAAATTATGTAATCCGGATTATTCGGGTCAACCCAAAAACTAAACCGTATTCAAATTCGATTTCGATTCAGCTTAATTCAATTTAAATTCAGTTCAGTTTAATTTCAGTTTCATCTAAAAAATTATTTAACTAAACTAACCGAACCAAATAAACTAAACAAACCGGTAATCGAACCGAACATTTTTTTTCTTCATGTGTTTTGAAGATTTAGTTAACATAGTGTTTGGTTTTTGGTTTTGGACAGTTTTGCATTTGGGAATAGTTGGGATGTGTTGTGACGTGTTTGCTTGTTTGTGATTGGTTTGGTTTTGGTGCCACGTGGATTGGGTTTATGGTTTGACCAATAAAAAGTGAGGTGACACATGTTTTAACACGTGTGTTTTGGTGACCTTATGGTGACGTGTATCTACAAAAGTGCAACAAATAAATATATTTACTTTATCAAATAAAAATAAAAAAGTTCACAAAAAGCTTGGTGTTATACGGTTTTTTTACAAGATGATTTCATTTTTACTAAAAAAAAAATACAATGATTAAAGTTTTGCAAACAAAAAAAAAGAAAATGAGTTTTATATTTGCTCTACTCGAAATTAAGCGACTTGTGCAACTCCACTCAAAATTGCCACATGTCTAAAGGATTGATGAGATTTTTTGTGCCACTTATGCGACTCTATTAAAAACCTGACACGTGACAAAAATTGACAAGTCACACAAAAAATCTTATCAACTACTTAAACACGTGTCAATTTTTTTATTGAAATCGCATAAGTTGCTTAATTTTGAGTAAGGGAAATGCCAAACTCAATTTTTTTTAGGCAAAGCTTTTACTATTGTTTATTTTTGGAGCAAAATGGAATTACTTATTTTTTTTAATGGGAATTGATTTGCACACATTTATAATTAATTAGGACGCCTTAGACAGTTTATTAAATACTTGTATAATACTAATATTCTGCTTTAACTGCTTGTAATATAAATTGTACAAATAATAAATGAAAGTGTGCAAATCGTTCACTTTTTAAATTGAGCAGTCATGATTTTTAACGTCCATGCCGACTAATGGGCTCAATCCAGATAATGGGCTCAACCCAGATAATTGAAGCAATATCCATAGTCACTTTTGTGTCTTTTTGCCACCAGAGCACATATGAGTGATTAACCTCACATGATACGTTTCTTTCATATCATAATAAGTGCTTTAACTACACAATTTCATTTCGTTATGAAAGTTTTCAGTTTCTAAATTTCAATCATTCAAAGAAACATAACAAGCAAATGTGATATTTTGTTGGTTGAAAAATGGTAAGTACTTTCCTAAAAGTTTCTCATATTCTTAGTGCATGCTTATTATTGTTCCTACATATTTTCTGTAATATACATCAATATAGGTGTAGTGCAAATCGATCATTAAGAACATACACTTTTTTTTTTTTTTTTGAACTATCATCATAAACACAGGTTACCAATCGGTAATTTCTGAAAATCGATAATAACCAATGATGTTGACTCACCAACATGTTAAAAACTTTTCAAACATACTACGGGACGTACGTGACAATATATGAAAATTTATCTCTTCGTGTTATATGTTTAATGAATAATCTCAAAAGTTACACCATATGAGGATTGAACTGGGGTCTTCATTACAATGGAAACGTAAAAATTTTAATAGAGATATCTTTTGAGATAGAATATTAGTCGCATGCACAAAGCATATCCATATGCAAATCTTATAAATGCCATAAAAGTAAATGATCCCTTGAACTTAGCCGTACGTTGAAGTGCTGCATCCAATGAACTAGGTTTTGGTACCATAGGTCTATAGTCAACATCTTAGTTTCGATTAAAAATGCGTTAAAAAGGTGTTACAACCAAATCGAAATTGTAAAAATTGACTCCATGGTAAAAGTGAAACTTTTCTTCTAGAGCTTATTATACATTAAGACTGCTCCCGGTGGTAACGATTGACCACCGGTGAGGCCCAATTCTCAAGCGCCAACCTTTGAGATGGCTTCACATCATGCGTGAGATATGGCAAAAACAGATGCGAACATTGACCTGCTCACCTAAGAGGTTTGTGTGCAAAAGTGGTCTTTCTTTTTTTATTATTTATTACTTGATTTGTGAGTGTGTGTGGGGTATATTTGTATGAAAGTTGATATTTTAATGAAATGTGAGAGTGGTGTAACAATTGGGGGTGAGAAGTAGTGAGAAGAGCCAAATGAAGACAAAAAATAGCTGTGACATTGAGGTGAAATGTGAAGGATGCGGCCATTAGAAGTAGCAAACAATAATGAAACTAGAGGGTTTCACGGTGTCACGGGACACTGGTAAAATTTTGTTTTGCAGTGCTAATTTTCGTAAAAATACACTGAATTGTTTAAGATGCATATGACCAACTGCATTGCGTTTATAGTTATTGCTTAGTTAGTCTAGCAATTAGTAAACGAAGCTTCTTCTTTTTTGGTTGATTATAGTGAGAGCTTATTATGACATAAAAAAAAGGAAAAAAAATAAAAAGAAAATAAAATAAAATAAAATAAAAAGAGGTAGTGAAGTTGGTGAATAGAAACTTGATTATTGTCATACAAAAGTAGCTATAAGTGTTTTTCTATTTAGGTAGATAAACATTTTATATCTTAAAATCCCAATTTCTTTTCTTTAAATGGACACTTGAACAGCCAAGCTTGTCATTATTCATCAAAGATGAGTCTTTACTAAAGTTAATTAATTGTTAATATAATATTAATTTACTTGATTTAAATCAATGATAACCACATGGTCATTTTTTAATTGAAGAATAAAATCATACATACTGATTTATGTTTTCGTATAAATCAAAAAATAATCTTAGAAAGAAGTTTACAGATAGTGTAGAATATATATTTTACTGTTTATATGTTGTTTACTTAGAAAGGGTAATATGGCTTGTTACGATTTCAAACACATTTTATATGTGTTTAGATTTTGATTGGGTATACTTTAAATAATTATAAAAATGTACACAAATATTATCTTCTAAGCAATTTGTAAAATGTGTCATGCTCTTATTTGCATGAACCAAAGTTTGGTACATTCTTTATTATAGTAGTATGTAATTATGCATCAATCTCGATGGTTGCAAGTCAAAGCAACCTAATCTTTTAAGAAATTTTGCTTCCTAACTAACAAATACAAGCAAAGTGCAAAAGCTATAACAACTATGGTAAAAAGTCATTTTTAGGTCAAACATGTTCTAATCGTGTTAAGAATACAAAAAAACTTAACTATTATTTTACTGGTATGTAACTAAGAAGAAACTCTATTTTTGCTTTAAATAGTTATCGTCTAAAACAACAATAACAAACGATCATAAATAGCAAATTTACCATGTTCATAACATCTATTTTGTTTTTCTTGTGAAAAACCTGGTTTACGCACAATATTACATCATTTCATATGAAAATGTCTTGGTTGATTCCACTGACTTATATTTTGATCATCCTCATTATTAGGCATTAATAAGCACATTTAAAAACCGATGGACGAATGCTGCTATGCTAGATTGCTAGGACAATGAACATGATGTCGTATTATAACTCTTACCGTCCATGTTCGTCAATGACTTATCATTGCATACTTCTATGCCTCGAACTATCGTATATAGCATTTCAGTTTTTCACCATGTTCAAAATATGTATTTAATTTTCTTATGAAAAAACCATGTATGTAAATATCGGAATGTCTTTGTTGATGTTGATATGCTAAACCATGTGACCCGGGGGTTTCTAGGGTTCATAGGAACACGATGGATGTTTGCCGCCTAGTGTAAATTTTTGTTAAAAATCATGATTTCTCTAAAATGAACATGGTCTCAAAATTTTGTATCACATAAATACATGGCTTTTTTCACTTAGTCCACTAATATGTGGAAAGAAATTTATATCTTCTTATAGTTTTAATGAAACCGTAATTTTTAGTTCAATTTGTTTTTCCTTTAAACTCGCTGAAACAAATTGTGCACCTGATAATTTAGAGGTCTAAGTCAATGGACAAGTCAATTGTTTAATAGCTCATCATTAGTGTATCTGTCTAAGCACTTTGATACCCACTTATTGTATATTCTTCTGCTTATATTTTGAACTTTGAATACTTGTTTTCTCGTAAGAAAGATACATAAGGATACGTATATGATTTCACAAATACATAACTACGAGTAGAAGCAAACGAGGTTAGGCAATACCAAAAACTTTTAACACTATAAACATGTTTGTCCCATATAGGCTAAAGAAAGTAAAACTTTGCTAGTTAATATGCCATAGTGGTTACAAGTACTCAGTGTCTAGATTAATATTATGTTATGAATTGAAGTGACTTCTGACTAAATGAAAGAATTAGTCAGTGGAAATTGTCAATTCGATAAAATAATACGTACTCTTAACTTTTATTGAAATAGCATTTGAAGTTAAGAATTATAGCATATTGGCGCTTGTTTGCAAACATGCAACGATAAGTTTTTGTGCTACATTCATATATATGAATCGATAGAAATTAAATGACACTTGATAAATTTTGAAATCAGTTATATGATGCTACATTAAACAAATACTATGTCTTACTAAAATGTATACTCCATAAGTTGGTAATTAAAATTTCCAACTTATTCTTACTTTTAAATATTACCGCCGTGCATGATATTCATACGCTTTATTAAGTTTAACTACTAGAGTTTCGTTATTACTGATTCGTTTAGGCATATTAGTTGAGTTATGAAATCAAACGGCTAAATAAGAAAAAACACATCCTTATAAAAAGATAGTGTAACGCAAGTTTTAGTTGATAGTATGCACATAACAAGCAAATCATTTTATTAACTTAATTTTTTTGAACAATGGAGATTAAAAAAAAAAAAAAAAAAAAAAAAAAAAAAAAAAAAAAAAAAAACCAACAACAACTAGCAAGGCGCTAAAAATTACAAAGGCGATTACAGCCAATCGTTCCAGTTAATACAAAGTTTACTTCTAAATTTAAGCCAAGAAAATGAAACAAGACAAATAAAATAAAAAATATCACAT
Source organism: Artemisia argyi (assembly GCA_030686995.1). Taxonomy (NCBI): domain Eukaryota; kingdom Viridiplantae; phylum Streptophyta; class Magnoliopsida; order Asterales; family Asteraceae; genus Artemisia; species Artemisia argyi. The sequence goes on from CM060709.1 coordinate 332,701,339, forward strand.
TTCCTCATAGATTGAGAGTTGAATATGATATTGTTTCTAAAACGCCAAAGGGTCCAACAGGTAGCCGCGAAGATGGTATAAGCACGAGACTTCTTGTCCTTGGAAGCGTGCCAAGAATCAAACCAAGTGTCCCAGTCCTCACATGAGCAAAAGATCGGGAACAAGAAGCCAGTCCAAGAGCGAACAAGATGCCAAACAGAAGAAGCCGTGACACAAGTGAAAAAAGTATGCGCATTTGATTCTACAAACCCGCTACAAACCATGCAAGAAATCGAATCAAGTTCCAAACCTCGGGAGGACAAGTTCAATCGATTAGGAAGCCTGTCCAAGAACATCCGCCACATGAAGATATTAACCTTCTTGGGGATTATCTTATACCAACGAGTGCTAGAGGATAACGATGGAAGAGTATGGTCATCAATATGCTTTCTAACCATATTCACCGAGAAAGTATTGTCATTAGAGAGACTCCAAATGCAAGAGTCGGACTCTATAATATCATCACTTTCCAACCCAGAAATGTCAAGAATAAGCTTATCAAATTCATTATTTGTTCTACCTGTTGTAATCGGCGTATTCCAACCCCAAGACCAAGAGCCATTGACAATGCGCTCACAAATAGAACAATCTTTGTTGTTATCAAGGTGAAATAACCTGTTATATCTGATGTAAAGGGGGTCGTCCCCTAACCATGTGTCTTTCCAAAAACGAATGGACGAGCCATCACCAACCTTAAAGCGAATGGAATTAAGAGGAATGATACCACTCGAATGAAGATGATTAATCATTCCAACAATACTAGACCATACCCCATTAGTTTGACAACCTCTAAGATCAATACCAGCTTCATTACCATGAATGGCTTTAACCACTTGAACCCAAAGAGCATTTGGATTTTGAAATAGATGTCATCTCCACTTCAATAAAAGAGACATATTGAAAGCTTTAAGGCTTCCAACGCCAAGGCCTCCTTTATCAAGAGAAGCAAGAATATTAGACCATTTAACCCAAGCAAACTTCATAATGTCTTCCTGACCACCCCAAAAGAAGGTAGCATGCAAGCTTTCAAGAGATTTAACAACCATTTCGGGAACCTTGAAAATAGACAAGTAATAGATACCAAGACTACCTAGCACGGATTTAATGAGAGTAAGACGTCCACCTATAGAAAGGAGGTTTGCCTTCCAACCCGACATTCTAGCCTTAAAACGGTCAGTGAGAACCTACCAATTCGCTATACGCCTCATGTTCGAACCAATGGGTAAACCAAGATAAGAAAAAGGAAGGGAACCAGCTTCGCAACCAGTACATGCAGCCATAGATTCAATCTCATTATTCGAGACTCCAACTCCAAAAACATTCGATTTATGAATGTTAATCTTGAGACCAGATGCAAAGAAAAAGATGTTGAGGATTCTGATTATATTTTCCTTGTCATTTTGATTCCACTCGGAGAGGATGATGACATCATCGGCATAAAAGAGATGGGAAAGATGAATACCCGAGGACCCAATCTTGACTCCATGAAACATGTTGGCTGCCACACCGTCGATAAGAGCCATATGAAGACCTTCCATAACAATGATAAAAAGGAAAGGCGAAAGAGGGTCCCCCTGCCTCAAGCCTCTCCTTAAAGAAAACTCCGAAGTAGGACTCCCATTAACAAGGATAGAAGTCCTAGCTGACATTAAACCGGCTTTGATCCAAGTACGCCATATAATTCCAAACCCCAGCTTGTCTATAATGTAATCAAGGTATCTCCAACTAACTGAATCGAAGGCTTTCTCGAAGTCTACTTTAAATAACATCATCTTCTTTTTACGCTTCTTGTACCAATCAATAATCTCGCTAAGAATAAGAGGACCATCAAGGATTTGCCGACCCGAAATAAAAGCGGATTGTTCAGGACTAATAACAGAATCAATGACCTTAGACAATCTGTTTGCTAGAATTTTTGCAACAATTATATAATGGACACCAATAAGAGAAATAGGTCTATAATCTTTGATAAACAAAGGATTGTCCACCTTAGGAATCAGCATAATGAAAGCAGAGTTGGAACCTTGAGAAAACGTACCAGTAGAGAAGAAATTAACCACAAATGCCTGGATGTCATGTTTCAAAAGATCCCAAAACTTTTTAATGAACAAAAACGAGTAACCATCTGGACCCGGAGCTTTTTGACTACCACAATCCCAGACCGCCGTCTTGATTTCATCCATAGAGACCATGGCATCAAGAAAATCCCGATCAGTAGTACTAAGACGATGAGCAGGAATCAAAGAAGGAAAAGAAATATGAGAATCGTGGCAACTAAATTTATCCTTGAAAAAATTAAGAAAAGCCTCTTTAATATCCCTCGGATCAGATAACCAAACGCCTTTATGCATGATTCCTTGAATCATTTGAGATTTTCTTCTAGAGTTAATGAGGCCATGAAAGAATTTTGAGTTTTCGTCACCCTCCACCTCCCATTTAACTCTCGCTTTTTGAACCAAATCCATCGATTCCAACTTCTCAAGAGTGTTAAGTTCTTGCAACCTGTTGATACGAGTAGATTTATCCTCATCAGATGCATGACCATCATCCATTTTTATTTATAAATCTCGCAACTCAGCCAGTATAGAATTTTTTCTACTAAGCTCGACTTCTTTAGTGTGAGAGTACCAGAGTTTAAGATGATATTTAAGGTCTTTGAGCTTGGTATGGAGAGGCTTAGAGGAACCCGAATAGTCACTTGTAATAGCAGCCCATTTATCTTTGACGACATCTTCAAAATCAACGCGATCAAACCAGGAGTGAAAATTTTTAAACGGGATCGGACCAAAATCACACTTCTTAGAATGAAGGATGATGGGATTATGATCCGGCCACATTCTATCAAGAGCAATAGCTTGTAAATTCGGGATATCTTGAATGACACCATCCGAGATAAGGAAACGGTCTAACTTGCTCATCTTAGACCCGACCTTATTCATCCAAGTAAAATTCCTACCACCCATAGGAAGATCAATCAAACCCGTGGCGCGAATGAAGTCATTAAAAATGGCTGCATCCCCACTAGAAAAAATAGAGCCAAACCTCTCCGATTCACTTCTAACTTCATTTAAATCACCAACTAAAATAATTTTTCCTGGATGGTGATGCGTGGGAATTTGTAACACCCCGCCTTATAGACCACAATATTGTCCGCTTTGCCCGAAGGCTCACGGCTTTGTTCTTGTGGCCATCATGTGAAGACTTCCCGGCAGGTCACCCAAGCCAGTACTACTCTCACATGAGCACGCTTAACCGTATGGCCGATTAACCGTTCCACCACAAAACGCGTTGTGTCATATAAGGCGAATGTTAACATATATGTCCCAGCATCACTCCAAGTCACAGCCAATGTGGGATTTGACTGGGGTATTACATTCACCCCCCGTAGGGACTCATCGTCCCCGATGAAGTTTGCCCCACATCCCGAACGGCTTGGAGTGGCTCTGATACCATCTGTAACACCCCGCCTTATAGACCACAATATTGTCCGCTTTGCCCGAAGGCTCACGGCTTTGTTCTTGTGGCCCTCATGTGAAGACTTCCCGGCAGGTCACCCAAGCCAGTACTACTCTCACATAAGCACGCTTAACCGTATGGCCGATTAACCGTTCCACCACAAAACGCGTTGTGTCATATAAGGCGAATGTTAACATATATGTCCCAGCATCACTCCAAGTCACAGCCAATGTGGGATTTGACTGGGGTATTACATCTGTAACACCCCGCCTTATAGTCCACAATATTGTCCGCTTTGCCCGAAGGCTCACGGCTTTGTTCTTGTGGCCCTCATGTGAAGACTTCCCGGCAGGTCACCCAAGCCAGTACTACTCTCACATGAGCACGCTTAACCGTATGGCCGATTAACCGTTCCACCACAAAACGCGTTGTGTCATATAAGGCAAATGTTAACATATATGTCCCAGCATCACTCCAAGTCACAGCCAATGTGGGATTTGACTGGGGTATTACATTCACCCCCCGTAGGGACTCATCGTCCCCGATGAAGTTTGCCCCACATCCCGAACGGCTTGGAGTGGCTCTGATACCATCTGTAACACCCCGCCTTATAGTCCACAATATTGTCCGCTTTGCCCGAAGGCTCACGGCTTTGTTCTTGTGGCCCTCATGTGAAGACTTCCCGGCAGGTCACCCAAGCCAGTACTACTCTCACATGAGCACGCTTAACCGTATGGCCGATTAACCGTTCCACCACAAAACGCGTTGTGTCATATAAGGCAAATGTTAACATATATGTCCCAGCATCACTCCAAGTCACAGCCAATGTGGGATTTGACTGGGGTATTACAGAATTGCACCAGGCTTTACCTCTCTAGGGATCTCGAGAAGCTTACAACCCCCACCAGGCAGTGTACCTGATCGTTGTAGTATAGTATAGTGACAAGTACCGGGGGATTGATCGTTCAGCTAGGAATAGTGTCGTTAGGATTGAAATTAATCTAACTAGGTCTAAAGGTGAAGGATGATTCTTTTTGTATTTTTATATTTTATGAAAAGCAAGTAAAAATCTCGGGTATTGGGAGAGTGGGCGGAATTAGTTGCTAATCAACTAACCCAAAAGCTACTAATTAAACTAATTAACAAGAAAACTAAACTAAGGTTCTACAAGATAAGTGAAGCATGTCTACCTATGATATGTTATTCCTTGCTAGCTATCCAATTCTACCTATTAAATTGTAACCTTGTTTTAATTGACGGGTTGTATTCCTTAATACCATTCATGGGGTATCGCACATAACTCCCCAATTCTATGAGCTCTTATCTCTTCCTACACCATGCCCAGCACAACTATAGGGATTGTAAACAGTGACTCATGCATTAAATACAACCAATAAAGACCTAGTGCAATCGGTTCATGTTTCCTAAGACGTTCAAGCATGTTACCATTTGGAGATCTGCCAGTTTTCTTAAGCCTAACATATAAATTCATTCAATCAAAACAAGAATCAATAGGAAACAAGAATTATAAACTAAACCAACTAGATCTATTGAAGTTGTCACGCCTTAATTGATGGAGATAGACACACACATCAACAAGAAATCAATGAGATCTAATCAATTATATACAAGTTTCACATAATCACAAGTAGACACAAGGTGAATTAGCAAATCATAATCAAAGAAGGACAATCAACAAGAATAATGAAAGACATAGTTGAGATAGAATCATCAAACCAATACATGATGTTTATGCAGTGATTGAAACCCTCTAAGTTGCTGGAAAAACACCCACCAAAACCCAGGAATCGACTTTAGGGTTTAGGGCTTACAAAAAGTGAAGTTATGATGTTATATTTATAGGCATGTATTCTGTCGGAAGGCTTGACGGCGTCAGCTCGTTCTCTTGATGCCGTCACGACTATTTTTTCACCAAATTGTAGATCTCTTCGTCCTCTTCGCGTGGGCTTTTGAATCACCTAAATCCGAGTTCGTATGCAAAAGTTATGACCAAAACAATATCAGCTACTCCGCACGCAAGTTTTGACAAGTTAACACGTGACGGCCTTGGGTGACGCCTTCACATTCTCTCTGGCCGTCACCACTTTTACTCTTGACGCCGTCACCAAAATGCTCTTGACGCCGTCAGGTACTGTTCCCAGCAAGGAAAATTAAGACTTTGTCGTTTTCTTCACTTTTATGCTCCAAAAACGTCCAAAATGCTTCCTTTTCCAGAATTCACTCACAAAGTACCTAAAATCACAAAAGGAACGATTTAGGGTAATATTTGATCAAATAAATTCGAATTTGGGCTTAAATGACCCCCTAAAAATGGATCATTTTTCGCCTCATCATATATCCCTACACTTGGTATTTGCTTGTCCTCAAGCAAATGATCTTTTTCACCAATCAAAATACAAGTTAGGGGTCATTTAACACTAATATAAAAGTAATTACAACAAATGATCGTTCCACCTTAGTCAAAATAAGCACGGAAATTATACACTAGCACCTCACATTAAGTATTTGGATACTCTCATCTCTCGGGTGTTGAAAATTTATATGTCATAATTGGAAATGGAGAAATATCACTCTCTACCAGTCATAGCAAATAGATTACCATAGGCTTGGGAAAGGATCAAACTTCCACCACTTGGCGTAAGCACCTAGGATAGACTATCAAAGAGATCTTTTAAAAGGTTATAACGTTAGGTGTAGGGGATATGGAAAACACGGTTTTGTTGGATAAACGGATATTTTACTGGTGGCAAGTCAATTGTCTTAGTTAACTACATGTACAATGAGGCGTTGCTAAGCCAAGACTCGACTCAACTTAAACTAACCACAACTCTTTTTGGATTTTCAAGACACTATTTGACTTAAACATAAATAAAAGAAACGGATGGTAGCCCGTATGTTTTTCTCTTTTCTTTTTCTATTTTTTTTCTTTTCTTTTTTTCGATTTTTTTTTTATTTTTTATTTTATTTTTTTTTTTTTTTTGCATACACTCTTACTCTACCATCCAAAACAATACATCAAAGGGAGCTCGTTTCCTCCCTACACTTGAGCTTTTACATACTTTTCAATCAACTATTCTAATGACTCGAATCAAGATAATCAAAACACTTGGAGTACTTTTAAATATTAACGCACATATGGGGGTAATAATTGACATCATCCCCATTATTCCATTACACTAGTACTTTACCCATGAGTCCCAATCGTCCCAAAACAATATGTACAAGATATAACTCGACTTAGCAACCATGTAATCAATTAGACAACTAACAAAGGGTTTAAACAATTAACAATAACGCACTAAAGATGAGTGCATACAAGGAAGGCTAAGGCGATTTGGTTGCACATTTGGGGTGGATTGTAAACAAATTCTTCCTTTAAGTAAAATGCTTAAAGTTAGAAACGAAAAGATAGGCTCGGAGGGGTGTACTAGGGGTATCGTGTACTAAAAATGAGTACAACGCAAAGGTGTAGGAGAATTACTTGACCTATGAAGTCAATGTAATTATATTACAGGTGTAGAACAAGGGTTATCCTAATGCCTCTTATCATGTAGTAAATCCTAACTACACGAATGTAGTCTCACTAGCGGTGTCGGGATGCATCGCTATCACAAGTTCTAGAATCTAAATACTACCGGTACACTCATAAGCACCAACAATGAATGCTTTTTCCTAAAGATCTAAGGGCGAACCTCACATATTTGGGGTGGAAATTTTTGAGTGGTATGGTTTTTGTGCTAGTCATACAACTCCTATCCATGAGACGCTTATTAAGACTAAAGTTTCACTCCTACATGTTGCAAATTTTTTTAAATTTGGTGCTAAAATTGCCCTAACAAATATTTCTCTCAGTTTTATTACACATTCACTATTAAACAAAACAAAAACCAAATGGAGTAATAGTTTCTAATATACCCTCCCTACACTTAAACCGAACATTGTCCCCAATGTTCTAGATAAAAGATGTAAAAGTAAAAATAAATAAGAGTGAAAGAAACTAATACTCCCCTGATTCGTTCACCGTGGATAACGTGACAACATGGTTAAATCTACCTCCAAGAAGATGAGCGTTGAAAGCTTCCCTCCAGAAATATAAATCATCTTCTTGTCCTGTAATCAACAAACACAAAAACCCAAGCATCAAACCGAACAAAGATCACAACTAGATGTAATTCTAGACTTAGAAATAGAAACAAGACAAAGCAACAAAAGGATAGGATACTTGTGGAATGAATCACAAATAGGAACTCATAAAACATATCCACAATTATTGACACACAAACAAGATAGAATATATGCTAATCATGAATTGTGAAGTTTTCATGTTCGAATTTAGTTCTTTTTAACAAAATATAAATTTCCCTACACTTATCTTTTTGTAAAATACCTTTATATGCAATTAAGACGAGGTTAAAAACAAAATAAAGCATTTTCACAAATTATTCGAAACATGAAAATTAAACAACTATGATTAAGCATATATGACACAAACAAACAAATAAAATAAAAACATCAAACAATTAAAAATATGGGTTGCCTCCCAAGAAGCGCTTGTTTTTGTTCGAGTCACGAGCCTGACTCTACCCTTATTTAACGGAAATAGGGGAGGTTTTCCCTACACTTAGGATTAAGTGTGGGTGAAAGTAGTGATACACACCCTTAGGGTGGAAATATGCCACGTGAGGTGAAGGGGGTGAGTGAATGGCTTCCTTCATCCTAAAACTACCCGGATAATATTGGTTGATGGGTGGGTCGGTTCCTCTTTTGTCTCCTAGAAATAAATCTAAGGATGGGAAGTTGTGTAAAGGTTGAGGTTCCGGTTCATCAACATTAGGAAATTCCCTAGAACTAGGAGTAAGGTTATCACTACAAGTATTCAAACCTATATCCTCTAGTGGTGCTTGATCCAAGGGTTCTACCTCAATTGGGGTTCCTATAGTCTCTTCTACTTCTTCCGGGTAAGTCACGGGCGTTGTATGTGCCTCAAATGATGGTAGGACTTGTGGGGTACTTTGTGGGCTTGGATTATCCACCTCATCCTCCATTGTACCTAGATTACCTATATGTTTATTTTGTACTATGATATTAGGTGCCATCTAACTAGGTATCTCAATATGAGTATATTCATCCTCCAACAAACTTGTTTCATGATCCTTCAAATTTGTTGTCAAATGCTTTGTTATGTTGTTTGTCGGGTTGTCTAATCTATAATAATATTGGGCACAATCTTCAATGGCATCCCATGCTTCTTCAGCATTTAATTCCCTAAAGTCCCCATTGGCAAAATCCTCAATGCACATTTGGTCATATCGGTTAACACGATAGTAAAAGGTCTGGGTTAGGGATGCTAAAGCGAAACTATGATGAGGGACTATTCGGAGTAAATTTTTAAAACGAGTCCATGCATCATATATGGGTTCATCTCGATATTGTTTGAACATCAAGATGTCATTAGGGTAGAATGGGTTTCGTGGTCGGTAGTATGGTGGATTCGCATTCTCCATAATGGTGAACGGAAGAGTCAATGGAAAGGTTTCTATGAACAAATGCACAAAGAAAAGATAGACTACAAGAAAGCTAATAAAAAAAAAATAAAAATCTCACTAAAAAGGAATCTAATGAGTAGACCTAATAAAAATCAAATTCAACCTAAACAATAACTATTCCCCGGGCTGCGGCGCCAAAAACTTGATGCGTGGGAATTGCACCAGGCTTTACCTCTCGAGGGATCTCGAGAAGCTTACAACCCCCACCAGGCAGTGTACCTGATCGTTGTAGTATAGTATAGTGACAAGTACCGGGGGATTGATCGTTCAGCTAGGAATAGTGTCGTTAGGATTGAAATTAATCTAACTAGGTCTAAAGGTGAAGGATGATTCTTTTTGTATTTTTATATTTTATGAAAAGCAAGTAAAAATCTCGGGTATTGGGAGAGTGGGCGGAATTAGTTGCTAATCAACTAACCCAAAAGCTACTAATTAAACTAATTAACAAGAAAACTAAACTAAGGTTCTACAAGATAAGTGAAACATGTCTACCTATGATATGTTATTCCTTGCTAGCTATCCAATTCTACCTATTAAATTGTAACCTTGTTTTAATTGACGGGTTGTATTCCTTAATACCATTCATGGGGTATCGCACATAACTCCCCAATTCTATGAGCTCTTATCTCCTCCTATACCATGCCCAGCACAACTATAGGGATTGTAAACAGTGGCTCATGCATTAAATACAACCAATAAAGACCTAGTGCAATCGGTTCATGTTTCCTAAGACGTTCAAGCATGTTACCATTTGGAGATCTGCCAGTTTTCTTAAGCCTAACATATAAATTAATTCAATCAAAACAAGAATCAATAGGAAACAAGAATTATAAACTAAACCAACTAGATCTATTGAAGTTGTCACGCCTTAATTGATGGAGATAGATACACACATCAACAAGAAATCAATGAGATCTAATCAATTATATACAAGTTTCACATAATCACAAGTAGACACAAGGTGAATTAGCAAATCATAATCAAAGAAGGACAATCAACAAGAATAATGAAAGACATAGTTGAGATAAAATCATCAAACCAATACATGATGTTTATGGAGTGATTGAAACCCTCTAAGTTGCTGGAAAAACACCCACCTAAACCCAGGAATCGACTTTAGGGTTTAGGGCTTACAAAAAGTGAAGTTATGATGTTATATTTATAGGCATGTATTCTGTCGGCAAGGCTTGACGGCGTCAGCTCGTTCTCTTGACGCCGTCACGACCATTTTTTCACCAAATTGTAGATCTCTTCGTCCTCTTCGCGTGGGCTTTTGAATCACCTAAATCCGAGTTCGTATGCAAAAGTTATGACCAAAACAATATCAGCTACTCCGCGCGCAAGTTTTGACAAGTTAACACGTGACGGCCTTGGGTGACGCCTTCACATTCTCTCTGGGCCGTCACCACTTTTACTCTTGACGCCGTCAGGTACTGTTCCCAGCAAGGAAAATTAAGACTTTGTCGTTTTCTTCACTTTTATGCTCCAAAAACGTCCAAAATGCTTCCTTTTCCAGAATTCACTCACAAAGTACCTAAAATCACAAAAGGAACGATTTAGGGTAATATTTGATCAAATAAATTCGAATTCGGGCTTAAATGACCCCCTAAAAACGGATCATTTTTCGCCTCATCAGATGGTTAAGAATAAAGTTACGAAGGAAGTGCCATAAATTAGATTTATCTGGTTGATGTTGGGGGCCGTACACATTGATGATTTAAAATTCCTTCGCTGAATCCTTCCATTTACCTTCCACAATAATGTAATTATCGCCACACCCCATTCTCTTTTTAACAAAGACATTGGGATCCTACATAGTAACCAAACCGCCTGATCTTCCTCTCGCCATACTACACACATAATCGAACTTGAAATTACCCCACATAGATCTTAATTGAAAAATCTCCAGCTTGGTCATCTTTGTTTCTTGAACTCCAAGAATATGGATGTTGTGCTTAAAGCAAATATCTTTGATCCAAACACGCTTCTTACGTTTCTTTGATCCACGAATATTGATAGACAAGATGTTCATTGATCAACAATCGACACTCCTATTCCATTAATCACCCGCCTAAGATATTTTTTGCACCCTTTAACGTCATAACCAAGGGCCCCACCCACTTCAATCATCCGATTCATTTCGTCGATAAAAGAAAAACCTTTCAACTCCTTTCTTTTGTAGTTACCAAAAGAAGTGGAACACTTTCCTGATCTTGAAGTATTGGACATTCTAGAGCAATCTTTGTTCTCATTGACGAAGTTTTCAAAACCAGGAGGTTTAGATAAGTCTGAGGCATCTTTTTCAGCTAACTTATTATCCTTTGAATCGATGTGCTCTTTCGTTATCGGGTCTGAGGGGAAAGAATCACCCACCTTTGCTGCTTGTGGTGTAATCTCGTCATTGCCTGTGGAATCTAACTTAATACTAGGAGGTACAATACCTTCGGAATGGTGGACCTGTGTGGATGTTTTCGATACCACTTCCACCTCTACAACCTGTTGAACCAAGTCATCAAGAGTCTCGTTTGGATCCACATTCTCATTAGTCGATCTATGTTCATCAAAGTTACAATCATCATCAGAGTCATTTGATTCAGTATCATTTGAAATATGCATACTCCAAGTTCCAATTTCTTTGATATGGGCTTGAAAAATAACACCATTAATAGTGACATTAACCTTTTCAGAAATGAGAGATTGTAATTTGGTGGCAATACAAGCCCTACCTGTACTCATGGAGTTTTCTGCATCGTCATCAAAAAAGTTGAACCTGCCAAATAGGTTTGCCACTTTTTTATAGGCGCTTGACCCCCATGCACACAAAGGGAGTCCACTAATCTCAATCCAAATCATCCGTTCATCGACAACAAATGAAGGTGAGGGGACTTTGATGGACGTCCAAAGAATTTTCAAAGATTCGTTGGATTTAAACGCTTCACATGATTTCGAAGAGGTGAATTGAATCCACACCCATAAACCTCCAACATAATGAATCTTAACATCCACAAACCCTTCATTTTGACAAACGCGATACATGTTACTAATCGTGTCAATCTCCTTCACTTTAACCAAAACTACTGAGGAGGTATCATCAACCTTAATGAGATCATTTTCACCTAATTGAATACTCTTGACGTTGTCCACAAAGGTTTGGCGAATATCTTTTGAACTCGTATCACCATGAGCAACAGAAGCATAAGCTTTTTTTGAGGGGAAGTTAGCGGTACTATTAGTGCTAAAAATAGGCTGATCATGAGTGGTTCTAGACATCTGCAAATTCTCTGAATAGGAATTCCTTATTGGAATCGAGGTGCTTTTAGGATTACGTTGAATCTAGCAACCGCAAAAAATACATGATAGCTCCCAATCCAAATATTCGAAAGAGATTTAGCAAACACCTCTTCATTATGAACACCCAAAAACCTAACGAACCCGAAACGTTTACCTTGTTTTGATCTTTTGTTTGCGATAAACGCATCAACAATGCGTCCAAAAGGTTGAAATTCTTTCCATAAGTTTTTAGCATCCAAAGAAATGGGAAAATTCGTGACATAGAAGGACGTAGCGATTCTCTCCACCTCTTTCACAAACGGGTTATCGATTGGTTTTGATTGTTGTTTTTTGTTTTTTCCGAAAACCCAGGTCCATTCATTAGGGTTAGAATTGGATCTAGCCATAACAAACTATTGGAGAATTTTATCAAGCATGTGGTGTGCAACACCAGGTTGGTTTATGAATTGATTGCCTTGTATATCACAGAGCAAATGAGTGTAGGTGAGGAGGTGGAAGAGTGTTGTTGTTGTAGTGAGTGTGGTGGTGGTGATCAGATGGTGGATTATGGTGGTGTGTCGTAGATCATGGTTGTTGGGTTTTTTGGTGGTGATCTTTTTATAGAACCTAAATCGTATTATCCTTTGAATCAATAATGAGTAAGCATATATTTCGCCAACTTGTATAAAAAGAGAAACAAAGAAAAATAAGGTGGTGTTTGTTTTTCATTAAGAGGCTCTTAACAGCCTCTTAATCTGAACCGTTCAGACGCGTTCAGACATTTTGGTCGTTCAGACCGTTTGTTTTATTTTTCCCGTTCAGACGCGTTCAAATGCAGTAAGATCTTAATGGTCAAGACTTGAGATGGGTGTCTGGATGCCTCTTGTTGCCTCTTACTGACACAAAAGAAAACCAAAAAAAAAAAATAGTACAAACAAGCAAATGTGCGGTTCAAACATGAGTTTTTTTTCCCGTTCAGATGCGGTCAGATTAAGACATTTACGCCTCAGATTCAGATTCAGATTCAGATGTGCGGTTCAAATTCAGATTCAGAGCCTTTTAAAAAACAAACACCACCTAAGTGTCAAATCAATTTGCAAAGTGTATATACATTTTGATTATGAATCAAACAATTTTAGTGTATATACATTTTGCGTTAAGTGTTTGTATATTGTAGTGTACAAACAATAATTAATGTGCGCAAATCATTTCCGATTTATTTTCTAACGGCGTTTTCCATGTTTGCTTTGTATGAAAATTGTCACTTTCTCTAAAGTACATGAACGCTTTTACAAGCGAGTCTTTGAGTGGTTCGGGCTTTATCTTCCAAATATTACTACTTTGCTCGACTGATTGATAATTAACTATTTTTTAAAAATAATATTTTAAATTCGTGGTTTTCGAACATTTACTCAATATTTATCGTCTCAAAACAATTAGACTCGATTACATTATGATATTCTAATATGATCGTAAGAAAATGAGCATGAAAAAGTAATGACATAGGGTATGATTGGTTGGGCTGGAGTTGAAGCTTATATTCTAAACCAGAATATGGAGTTTATATATTTTTATAACGCAGTTGAAGTGTTTGCCGAATTAGTTTATTTTTATAAAATAACAAAAAATACAGAAATTAAATACAGATATATTTTAAGTTTTTACGTGTTAATCAATTATATTTTGAATGTCATTTAACTAATTCGACTAACAATAATCCACATAAGCCCGCTTTAGTTTGTGGCTTATGCCTTATAAAAGTGCTTACAAACTTGTGCGACAAACAAAACTTATTTTATAAGCTTAAGCCCATAAACCTCAAAAGGCGTCGCTCCAAACACAACCATGCAAGTGGTAATTAAAAAGGCCTAATTAAAAATGTTGTAATGACATAAGAAGAAAATAAAATAAAACGTGTAAAAAATTAAACGTGACGACGACGTTTCAAGTTGGGGTTGGCAATGTGTCGGTAACCATGGTTGAGTTTACAGCCGTTAAATAGCGACGGATAAATCGCTATCTTTTCCCCATGTGACTGACCAACACAGACTACCGTCGGTGCACCTCATCATTTCTTTATACAATTTTGTCTCATTTTAAAAATGTTTATCACATACATTGCATATTAATAGCAATTTTTTATAAGATGCATTGCATATCATTTCAATTACTCCACTAATATCATTTTATGCATTGCATGAAATAAATATTTGGTCTCCTTGTGTTTAGGGGTTAAGTTTCAAATTAAATACGAGTAATCATTTTCAAATTGAACACAGTTGAGTAAAATGAGACCAAAGACATTTAAAAAACATTTTAGTTAGAGATAACAATTTAAGATCCATCGGTTAAATATGGATGTAGTAGTGTCTCCTTAAATATTACTAGTACTGTATATGTGTGTCAAATTAATTATTTGATAAAAAGTGTAATTATATACAGCAACAATTAATCAATACCAAATATATTTAGGCGAGTCTAGAGGGCCATTTCTTTAATTTTTTTTTTTTTTTTTTTTTTTTTTTTTTTTTTTTTTCATATTTTACTAAAAAATAAGAAATTATCTTTTTTTGTAAAAATGACAAAAAATCATCTAGACCCGAACCCAGACCATTTATACTTGAATCCGTTTAGACTCATGTTCTAAGACCAATGTTGCAAAAATCGTGAATCGGTCCTGAGGCGGTTGAGGGCCAAGTTGCGTTTTTTAGCCGATTAATCGGCCCAAAACCTTGTAATCGCCGATTAATCGGCCGACTTCCTTGTAAATATCTCCAACTTCCAGGGCCTTGTAACTTGGAATCGGCGATTACAAGGCATTGTAGGCCGTTTTTTGCAACATTGTCTGAGACAACCAGGGACGGAGCCAGGGGTTTACGTGAGTGCTCGTGCACCCACGTAATGTTAATTTTTGGAAAAGTCATCAATTTTTTCTAAAGTTATCTTAAATGCACCCTGTCAATCAAAATATGTTTCTAGTAATAGTGTTCTTTTTTTTTGTTCACCCGGTCATATTTAGTCGTGGCTCCGTCACCGGAAACAACCCATCTAGACTCCCACTCGTTTAGATCCAAACACATATAGACCCGTAACCCGACCTGACCCGCCGCACCTATCTTGCTATTAACTATTCAAAAAAAGAAAATACACTTTTGATTTAGACAAAAAGAAAAGACAAAATGCAAGAAAGAAAATAAAAAAGGAAAGAATTGCTTCGTATATAAGCCACCGAAGCAAGCAGCAGAGCTTATAAATAAAGAAACAAAATAATTTTCTTTTTTTTTATAAAAACAAATGATAAGAGTACTACTTTCTAGACACAGATATTAATTACTAATAAAACCCCAAAACACACACACACACACAAACACACACATTAAAGAAAAAAAGTGGTGTGTGGGGATTCTAGAAAGAGAAACCATCAATGGCGGATTCAAGTGATTCCGTCTCTGTTGATATGGAAACCATTTATCTTGGTGGCAAGGTACTGTTTATCAATACCCATTTGTTTTTTAAGCTTTTTTTTTAGCTTTTTTTAGGTGTAGAGAAGGTGTTTGATGAAATGCCTCAATGGGTTTTGCTTATTTTTTTATGGGTTTTTTGTGATCTTTTTTATAATATGAATGATTTTATGAATACCCATTTGATTCTTAGCTCATTTTAATGTGTTTTTGGAGGTCTTTTATTCAGTTTTTATAGATGTCGACAAGTGTTTGATGAAATGCCTCAACGTGTTTTTTTTTTTTTTTTTTTTTTTTTTTTTTTTTTTTTTTTTTATCTTCTTGATAATATGATTGATTTTATGAATACCCATTTAAAAATTAGCTCATTTTAAGGTGTTTTTTATTCAGTTTGTGTATTGTAGATGAAATGCTTCAATGGGTGTTGTTCTTTTTCTTTTTTTTTTGGCAATTTTTTTAAAAAATTATAACTACCAATTTGATTTTAGGAGATGGCTCAATGTTTTTTTTTTTTTTTTTTTTTTTCCAAGGTTAGTTTTTGGTTTGATAATATTGTAATTAATGTGTTTGATGAAATAACTCTATGGATTATTATTATGAATTAGGGGTTTTGTTGATGTACTTTTGGGATGATTCCATGGTCATTCCCAATTTAGAAACTCCTTTTTGTGTTCTTGATTTTAGGTTTTTTAGTTATTTTTAAGCTGTGAATTAGTAGTGACTTATGGAATTGTAGATCTCTTTGACGTTTAATTTTATTGTCAAAATCTTGGAATATTAAATAAAAGATTGATTTTATTTAAAGCAAAGATGTTCTTGCATAATGTATATTGTCAAATTTTGCTAGCTGTCTCATTAATGTCTCCCTTTGTTTGTATCTTTATTTTGATTTTAGTTATAAATTCCAAATATTCCATTTTTTTTTTGGAAGGATTGTATTTTAAGTTTTAACGGCGTATTTATGTCAAGTTACCTTCATTATATCATAGCCGTTATTTGCTGTTATATATACTAATTACATTTTTATTTGGAATTTTGTTGTTGATTTCTTTTTCATATTTGTTGACTTGGCTTAAGTTTCAATTCAAGAGTCTTGTTTTAATGGTAAAAACTTGCTATCATAAAAAGCATTGTGTTACGTTGTCGTTTTCTTGAGGTTAAAAATCATTATCTTGGCATATGTGTCGCTTTACTTCTTTTGTTACCAATTAGAAGTTACAATCGTATTTCTTGTTAGTTTACGGGTCATTATCAAGCTTAATCATCATGGAATTTTTCAATATAATATAAACTTACGTTGACATGTCGACAGTCCAATGACAACATGTTAGTTCTTTTTTTTTTTTATGTAGTTTCTAGATTGTTTATAACAATGTTCAAGACTTGCGTCTTGAACCATAAAACAAATGACTGTTCATGTACAACTAAGTCGCATCTCTATTTGGAATAACTGATTTTTCTAAGAGTTTTATGTTTCAACGGTTTTATGCATCTCGTGATGTTGGTGATTGAAATGTGCCGTGAAACTTGTTTTCAGGAACATATCATTCGGACCGGCCGTGGTTCGGTTTCAGTTATTGTGTATGGAGACCAAGAAAAGCCACCTTTGATTACATATCCCGATTTAGCTCTAAATCGTAAGCAATATAAAAACCTTGATGATTTATTTTTTGCTATTCTATGTATTTGTTTGGTCTAATTAAGGTTGTTTTTTGTTGACAGATATGTTATGTTTCCAAGGATTATTCTTCTGTCCCGAGGCAGCTTCATTACTCCTTCATAATTTCTGCATATATCATATCAGTCCACCTGGGCATGAGGTCAGTGAACGGGCTTAATCTTTATAGTCACTTGCTTAACTGTTTGACAAATTTTTATAATTAGGGAATCAATAGATGAAATGACTAAAAAGTAATTATCGTTAAGAAAAGGGATGACGTTTATGGTAAATAAATACTGTAATTCTATTATGTTCCAAACACCACTAACTTTTGGCACGTATAAAAGTTATTATGAATTTTATTTTATAAAACGCACCATTATGAACTAGATTATTAACGTAAATTATCTCTTCTGGGATCTGTACAAGAGTCGTTGCAGTTAGGAGCAGCAGCCATCTGTCCCGATGATCCCATTCTGTCAGTGGAGGATCTTTGTGATCAGATTCTAGAGGTCCTCAATTATTTTGGGTAAGTTGTTTACCGCTTATCTTGGTATAATATACTTCGCTTGTATATTAAGTATTAAAAATGTCACTTTGGGTTATTTTAGGCTTGGTGCAGTGATGTGCATGGGGGCTATGGCGGGTGCCTATATCCTTACCCTCTTTGCGGTGAGCGTGCTTATTAACTCGTTAATGATTCAGGCATACAATCTGTTTAAAGTTACGGCTTTGTTTGACTAACTGATGTTTTGATATCACAGACGAAATATAGAGACAGAGTTACTGGTTTAATACTTGTTTCTCCTCTTTGCAAAGCACCTTCGTGGACTGAATGGTTTTACAACAAGGTTAGTCTTTTCGGAAGATTTTCTTATAATATGGGTATATTCGGGTTATGTTATTTAAGGATACAAATGAATTCTGTAAAATATATATGATGCTTGTAACTATGTCTATATTTAGCACCACTAGTTATATATTCCGAAATAAAAGAACATATGCAAAAAGTGTTCCAGGTCAATCAATAAATTGTGCCGATCCATTTCGCCACGCATAAAAGAATTTCCATTTAGACCTTTTACGATACCCACCTGGGACCCACCCATTTACCCCGCTTTAGCTATTGCCTGTGACACTGGTTTATATTAACTGTATTGTTACTTTTATTGTGTAGCTGATGTCAAATTTGCTCTATTACTATGGAATGTGTGGATTATTGAAAGAATGTTTACTTCAAAGATACTTCAGCAAGGTACATTCCTATTTCCTGCCTCGAGATCTTTTTTGTAACGTCTCAATTATAGATTTTTAGATTTCAATTGATGAAACATTGTTGATTAAATCAGGAAGTTCGTGGTAATCCAGAAATCCCAGAATCAGATATAGTTCAATCGTGCAGAAAGGTTAGTCGTTTATAAAGTTTGTAGGCAAATATCTGCATTTAAACTAGTTGAATATTAAGCTTAAGATATTGTTTGTTACAGTTGTTGGACGAAAGACAGAGCATTAATGTGTGGCGGTATCTTCAAGCAATTGATAGTAGACCTGATATCACCGAAGGTTTAAAGAAACTAAAATGTAGAACACTTATCTTCGTTGGTGACAGCTCTCCGTTTCATGCGGAAGCACTTCACATGACTGGAAAATTGGACAGAAGATATAGTGCTTTAGTTGAGGTACGTTATTTATTGTTTTCTTGGCAAATCTACTATTGTCTAGCTTCAACAGTTACGTGAATTTACCCTAGTTTACAACTTTAGAAGTGCTAGGTTTGACATTAAACAGTAGAAGCTTCTATTCCTAAATTTAGTGGTCTTGACTTGGTAGTGTAATCTACTTAGCCTAAATTTCTGGTGTTTGGCACTAAAGATGCCTAAATTTCTGGTGTTTGGCACTAAAAGATGCTACTCTATTGAGCTATACACGAAACACTTAAAAAATTGTTTGAATTTATCGATTTGATATAAAAATCATTAAATCTATTAAAAAGTTCAAAATTTCAATCAAAATTGGAAATATGACAGCACTGGTTTTGACTTTGACTTTATGCAGGTCCAAGTTTGTGGATCAATGGTGACAGAAGAGCAACCACATGCAATGTTGATACCCATGGAGTATTTTCTAATGGGGTATGGACTTTATAGACCGAGCCCCTTCACAGGCAGCCCGAGGAGCCCACTAAGTCCGTCGTGCATCTCCCCGGAGCTACTTTCTCCCGAAAGCATGGGGTTGAAGCTAAAACCAATAAAAACCCGTGTTTCATCTCCTCATTCAAATACCATCGAGAGGTAGAATTCGTTTCTATTTACACGGAGTTCGCGTACAGTCTGTCGGTAAATCTTTTTGTCATTTTTTTTGTTTTTTCGATTCAAGGGTAGATATATACATCATATGATATAATGTAGATATAGTGGAGAAAGGGGGAAAATATTCTTTGAAATGGTGGACATATTCATTTGTAGGATTGGTGGGCATAAAACAGAAAAACATTGTATTTTGTAAAGGAGAATATGATGCATTTATTTATGATGAAAAGCAATAATACCTTCTCTTTTTTTTAGTCTGTCAATGAACTGTCATTTTGTTTGAGTGGAATAATATATAGCAAATCAACATTATTAGATTTGTGTATGTAACCTAAAGTGGTTATGAATATGATATATAAAGTTATAAACATATATGTGGTAGCAAAACACCAAAAGTGGTTATTATATTCCTTTACAAAATAAATATAGCAATATTCTTTTGTTGTGTCCCAAAAGTGGTCATAGTACTTCCTTATAAAAAAATAGATGTGGCAATGTTTTTTTGTACGAGTCGTATGTAACTTTACCTTTTTTTTTTTCACCGGTAATTTCGGTGTGTAAAGTATGTTTTGTCTGTACAAATATATGACATGATGACTTCAGATAAACTGTAGTACTAAAAGTGATTATTCTCAAGCAGAAAAAAGTGGAGTAGGTGTAAAGACTTGCTTGATTGACTGATTGCCATTTTTAACATGTATACACTTTATGATGTACTACTAGAAGTGTTGATGATGGATGGGTAAGTTTTAATCAAAGTCTTTTTACCTTTTAGCTGACTAATCCACGGGGCTTGAGCGCTTCCCTTAAGGGAAGTTGTTTGCACCAAGCAACCATTTACGAGTTATAATAGTAAGTAGCGAAATACCAATGTTGTATCTTCAGAACCTCAAGGGGTTATAATATTAAGTGTGACTAAAGTCAGGCAGACATATGATATAGATTGACTTCTTGTGTAGTCGATATTTTTGAATTGTGTAAGAAGTGTGATCTTTGGCATATATTGGGACATAACAATTTAACATGTATTATATATAAGAAGTGAGTCTAAATAAGTTTTACGGAGATTTAAATTCATTAAACACAGCACAGTTACATATTTTAGCTGTAGCTCCTGTTGAAACATTGAAGTACAATCGATTCTAACAGATGTTGAAGCACACTGAAATTAAAACTTAAGTTGCAGATCAGTAATAACGTCATCACTCACTTGGAATGCCTTTGCAAGTATATCAGTTGATATATCTGGATTAGCACCAAAAACCGCACTTGATGTGAGTATCACTCCAGGGTTCTGGCTACTCAACCCCACCATTGCAACTGCATATGTGTTTCCAACGTTACGTTGGTAATGGATAAGGTTTACAGGAAACACAAAAACGTCACCCTTATTTAGTACTTTTGAAATATGACGGTTCTCAGGGTTTGATGTCACGAATCCAACTTCAAGTTGGCCTTCCAAGACAGTCAAGATTTCAGTAGCACGAGGATGGTGGTGAGGTGGGATGACCCCCCAAGGTGCAAAGTCGAGACGCGCAAGTGAGATCCCTAGAGTGTTTAATCCTGGAATCTGGAACACAAATGCCGGTGTCACACTTGACCCCAAGGCATTGGAGGTGTTGCCCCTCATATGCATGCCTCCAAAGTAGAAGTCGTTTGCTTGAACGCTACTTGGGTTCTTGCAAGGGAATCCATTTACTTTTACTGCAACAGTTAACACCAAAGTATTAAATATTAAATTTAGATGAAAATGCTTAATTTACTTCCAAATTTTACTAAGTAATACTAGCAAAATTAAAACAGGTTAAACCAATGCGTTTTAACATGTACTAAAATTTACTGGTGTAACCCATATCCGTGTTGACCCGCTACACAATGAACATTATATACCCATTTTTTTTTCCCATTTCATTATGCCATTTATAAGCAACAAATCATTAGCATACCTTGACCACTCATATCGGCAACACAAAAGTCTTGAAGAGGACTATGGTCCGCAGCCAACGCAACGGTCAATGCCAATGCCAGAACCATAAATGAGAAAAGACCACGAGCCATTTTTTTGACGAGGAAGGATACAAGCAGTCTTTGTAGAGTTATGAGTAATTGTCGTCTAAATGGTGAAAATGTAGGTTTGTTTATATAGTACAAAGTTCGCTGCTTGACCAAGTGTTGGCCGTCCTAGGACCGGTTCAATGGTACTACAAAATATATATATATATCAAAAGAGGCATTTCTTTGTTTGCTGTGTTTGATTGTTTGGGAAGTAATACAACTTACGAAGAATGTCGAACAACCATTTGTAGCAAGCTCAATGATTACATTCATGTCTACATCATGTAATAGGATCTTTTGGTTAACCGTCCTGCCTAGCTCAGTCAAGATACTCAGCCATTTATACTTATATCAGCAATATATTAAAGATCTATCAACTATTCATATTATCCTCATGACATTTGTTAGTTCTTAGAGCACTCGACCTTAACCAAATTCATGGTTAAGGTTTCACCATTTCGTGGTTAAAGCCATAGTGATGATACCGCCTCTCAAATTTGGTTAAAGGTTAACGAATTTGGTTAACCCCTTAACGTGGCGTGAAAGTTTAACCACCACACCGTGTGGTGTGTTAAAGTTTAACTCACTTTTTTAGTTGAGTTATGATAAAAGTGGGACCCAAAATGTTGAGTAAAGGTTGAGTTATAATAACGTTTTTTTTTTTTTTTTTTTTTTTTTTTAAGTGAAAAGGTTAAAGCTGATGTGACGCTGACGTGGCAGTGGGTGAAAGTTTAACTCGGGTTATGATACCCAATGCTCTTAGTATAATATTAACAAGTGTTTTTAGTTCTTTATTACTCCTTTCATCCTAAAATAATTGTTCATGTTTCATTTTTTATATGTCTCAAATTAATTGTCCACTAAAAAGTCACGTCCGTTCATTTATGTTCGTGAACGTCCGATTATGCGTTCGTTAATGTTCGTTTATGTTCATTTTATTTATTTATGTTCGTATATCATAGCTTTTAATTGTATAATTCTAAAATTAAAATTGGGTTGTTTAAATAAAACAACACTTATAAAACAATATATTGTGTATAATTTAATAAAATTTATGTTGTTTGTCTATGTTCATTTATGTTCGATGGTTTATATTTGTTTAGCTTTCGTTTAGTGTCATAATAAACGAACATGAACTACTCATTTTCTTAATAAACGAACATGAACAAGAAAATTCGTCCGTTTAAGCGTTCGTGTTCGTTTATTTGTCCGGTTAAATTTAAACGAATGGACATGAACAAGGCTCGTTCGTGTTCATCCGATTCGTTTACAGCCATACTTCCATGGGTTGTAATCCACTTTAGAGAATAAAGTTTAAACAAAACTTTGAAGCAAGTAAAAGAATATAGTCTCTTTATTTTTTATTCTTATAATCATATCGTTTATAATGACGCACATAAGTTATTTATCAGGACTTGAAAGTGTAAGAACGATATGATCATAGTTCAATTATGCTTTGGATTAGATGATAATAACGAGGTCTAGACTTTAACTAGCTCAAAATAGGTATATCAAACCTACATACACAGTGGCGGAGCTTGCCTAATTTTCTTATGAAGGCCAAAGTGTAAATCATGAGATTTGGAAGGGCCAATTCATCAATTATCTATAAAATTTAAGGTTTATAATGTAAAATGTGTATTAGTATAAAAGTATTTTATGTAAAGATGAAAAATTCATAGCCCTCTCTGGTCGTCATGAATCTCCGCCATTGTACACGTACATGCCACGACAACTCTTGGGAGCTCGATAAGACCTCAAATGTGCCTTAGTAAACTAGATGAATGGTAGTGATTTGTCCCTCAATATGCAACAAAAATTTTGTCTTTAAAATAACTCACCTCATAAGAATATAGTCTCTCTATTTTTATTGTTATAATCATATCGTTTATAATGACGCAAATAAGTTATTTATCACGACTCTAAAGTGTAAGAACGATATGATCATAGTTCAATTATGCTTTTGATTATATGATAATAACGTGGTTTAGACTTTAACTAGCTCAAATATGCATATCAAACCTACGTACACACAGTAGCGGAGCTTGCCTAATTTTCTCAGGAAGGCCGAAGTGTAAATCATCGAATTTTGGAAGGCCAATTCATCAATTATCTATAAAATTTAAGGTTTATAATGTAAAATGTGTATTAGTATAAAAGTATTGTATGTAAAGATGAAAAATCCATAGCCCTCTCTAGTCGTCATGAATCTCCGCCATTGTACATGTACATGCCACCACAACTCTTGGGAGCAGAGGCGAAGCTTCATAGGGGCCGGGGGGGGGGGGGGGGGGGGGGGCGCCCGACCCCCGGAAATTTTTTTTGCGATGCAGGGGGTATATAGTTTCTCACATGTTAGCCGACTAATCAACGGGGCTTGAGTGGAAGTTGTTTGCACCAAGCAACCATTTACGAGTTATAATAGTAAGTAGTGAATTACCAATGTTGTATCTTTAGAACCTAAAGGGGTTATAATATTAAGTGTGACTAAAGTCAGGCAGACATATGATGGATTGACTTCTTGTTAAGTTGATATGTGAATTGTATAAGTGTGATCTTCGGCATATCTTGGGACATAACAGTTTAACATGTATTATATGTAAGAAGCGAGTCTAATTAAGTTTTGCGGATATCAAACATGTTTAAATTGGATTTAAATTCGTTAAACACAGCACAGTTACATATTTTAGCTGTAGCTCCTGTTGAAACATTGAAGTACAATCGATTCTAACAGATGTTGAAGCACGCCGAAATTAGAACTTAAGTTGCAGATCAGTAATAACGTCATCACTCACTTGGAATGCCTTTGCAAGTATATCAGTTGATATATCTGGCTTTGCACCAAAAATCGCACTTGATGTCAATATCACTCCAGGGTTCTGACTACTCAACCCCACCATTGCAACCGCATATGTGTTTCCAATGTTACGTTGGTAATGGATAAGGTTTACTGGAAACACAAAAACATCACCCTTATTTAGTACTTTTGAAATATGACGGTTCTCAGGGTTTGATGTCACGAATCCAACTTCAAGTTGGCCTTCCAAGACAGTCAAGATTTCAGTAGCACGAGGATGGTGGTGAGGTGGGATGACCCCCCAAGGTGCAAAGTCGAGACGCGCAAGTGAGATCCCTAGAGTGTTTAATCCCGGAATCTGGAACACAAATGCCGGTGTCACACTTGACCCCAAGGCATTGGAGGTGTTGCCCCTAATATGCATGCCTCCAAAGTAGAAGTCGTTTGCTTGAACGCTACTTGGGTTCTTGCAAGGGAATCCATTTACTCTTACTGCCACAGTTAACACCAGAAGTATTAAATATTAAATTTACAAGAAAATGCTTAATTTACTTGCAAATTTTAAAACAGGTTAACCCAATGCGTTTTAACATGTACTAATCCGTGTTGACCCGCTACACAATGAACATTGTATACCCATTTTTTTTCCATTTCATTATGCCGTTTATAAGCAACAAATCATTAATTAGCATACCTTGACCACTCATATCGGCGATACAAAAGTCTTGAAGAGGACTATGGTCTGCAGCCAACGCAACGGTCAATGCCAATGCTAGAACCATAAATGAGAAAAGACCACGAGCCATTTTTTGGACGAAGAAGGGTACAAGCGGTCTTTGTAGAGTTATGAGTAATTGTGGTCTAAATGGTGAAAATGTAGGTTTGTTTATATAGTACAAAATTTGCTGCTTGACCAAGTGTTGGCCGTCCTAGGACCGGTTCAATGGTACTACAAAATATATTGTTTGGGAAGTAATACAACTTACGAAGAATGTCGAACAACCATTTGTAGCAAGCTCACTTTTTTAGTTAAGTTATGATAAAAGTGGGACCCAAAATGTTTTTTTTTTTTTTTTTTTTAAGCTGAAAAAGTTAAAGCTGATGTGGCGCTGACGTGCAGTGGGTGAAAGTTTAACTCGGTTATGATACCCAATGCTCTTAGTATAATATTAACAAGTGTTTTTAGTTCTTTATTACTCCTTCCATCCTAAAATAATTGTTCATGTTTCATTTTTTATATGTCTCAAATTAATTGTCCACTAAAAAAATAGATAAGGAAATTTGACTTTGATTATCATATTACACTTACTTAAAATAATTATTACAAACTTTAAAGAAGCAGTAATTAATTAGTTAATGGTAAAACTGTAATTATGTCAAAAAGTAAAAAAGTCAAAACGAGTAATGGTTATGTTTTTCTTAAACTATGTTTTATTTTTCTTGCCAGAGAACGATTATTTTGATACGAATGGAGTAATATCTAATAGTCACGAGTACGATTAGTAAATTAGTTCAATACTTCAATTAACGGAGAACGTATAAAGTAATTGTTAGTAAGAATGCTTCCATGAAGGGCTGTAAACGAACTGAACGTTCCGTGAACATTTCATGAACTGTTCGGTAAAAAAATCGTTTATGTTCGTTTATTTATTAAACGAACGAACATGAACAATATTGTACGTTCGTTTAGTTAAATAAACAAACATGAACAAAAGTCACGTCTATTCATTTATATTCGTGAACGTTCGTTTATGTTCATTTTATTTATTTGTGTTCGTATATCATATCTTTTAATTGTATAATTCTAAAATTGGGTTGTTTAAATAAAACAACACTTATACAACAATATATTGTGCATAATTTAATAAAATTTATGTTGTTTGTCTATGTTCATTTATGGTCGATCATTTATGTTTGTTTAGCGTTCGTTTAGTGTCTTAATAAACGAACATGAATAACTCATTTTCTTAATAAACGAACATGAACAAGGAAATTTGTCCGTTTAAGCGTTCGTGTTCGTTTATTTATCCGGTTAAATTTAAATGAATGAACGTCAACAAGGCTCGTTCGTGTTCATCAGGTTCATTTACAGCCATACTTCCATGGGTTGTAATCTACTTTAGAGAATAAAGTTTAAACAAAACTTTGAAGCAAGTATAAGAATATAGTCTCTCTATTTTTTATTGTTATAATCATATCGTTTATAATAACTCAAATAAGTTATTTATCATGACTCTAAAGTGTAAGAACGATATGATCATAGTTCAATTATGCTTTTGATTAGATGATAATAACGCGGTTTAGACTTTAACAAGCTAAAATATGCATATCAAACCTACATACACAGTAGCGGAGCTTGCCTAATTTTCTTAGGAAGGCCGAAGTGTAAATCATGAGATTTGGAAGGGCCAACTCATCAATTATCTATAAAATTTAAGGTTTATAATGTAAAATGTGTATTAGTATAAAAGTATTTTATGTATAGATGAAAAATTCATAGCCCTCTTTGGTCGTCATGAATCTCCGCCATTGTACACGTACATGCCACCACAACTCTTGGGAGCTCGATAAGACCTCAAATGTGCCTTAGTAAACAAGATAAATTGCGGGGATTTGTCCCTCAGTATGTAACAAAAATTTAGTTTTCAAAATAACTCACCTCATAAGAATATAGTCTCTCTTTTTTTTATTGTTATAATCATATCGTTTATAATGACGCAAATAAGTTATTTATCACGACTCTAATGTGTAAAAACGATATGATCATAGTTCAGTTATGCTTTTGATTAGATGATAATAACGCGGTTTAGACTTTAACTAGCTCAAATATGCATATCAAACCTACGTACACAGTAGCGGAGCTTGCCTAATCTTCTTAGGAAGGCCGAAGTGTAAATCATGAAATTTGGGAGGGCCAATTCATCAATTATCTATAAAATTTAAGGTTTATAATGTAAAATGTGTATTAGTATAAAAATATTTTATGTAAAGATGAAAAATCCATATCCCTCTTCTTTGTGCTGCAAACACACAAAATTTTGATTCTTCCATTTCAATAACAAAGAAAAAAAAAATGCAAAAATACGTTACAACTTACATTGCTGCAGCAACGTGGGACGAAACGGCGTTGGCCGTTAGAGTTAACGCCGTATAACACTTGGCCACGTCGGCATAACGCCGGACCAACAAGCGTATTGTACCTAGTGCTCTTATATCAGCAATATATTAAAGATCTATAAACTATTCATATTATCCTCATTACATTTGTTAATTCTTAGTATAATATTAACAAGTGTTCTTAGTTCTTTATTACTCCTTCCATCCTAAAATAATTGTTCATGTTTCATTTTTTAGATGTATCAAATTAATTGTCCACTAAAAAAATAGATAAGGAAATTTGATTTAGATTATCATATTATACTTACGTAAAATTCTTATTACAAACTTTAAAAAAGCAGTAATGAATTAGTTAATGGTAAAACTGTTATTCTGTCAAAAAGTAAGAAAGACAAAACCAGTAATAATTATGTTTTTTTTTTAAACTATTTTTTTGTTCGGAGAACAATTATTTTGATACGAAGGGAGTAATATCTAATAGTCAGGATGATTACTTCAATTAATGGAGAATATATAAATTAACTGTTAGTAAGAATGCTTCCATGGGTTGTAATCTACTTTAGAGAATAAAGTTTAAACAAAACTTTGAAGCAACTATAAGAATATAGTCTCTATTTTTTATTGTTATAATCATATTGTTTATAATGACACAAATAAGTTATTTATCACGACTCAGTGTAAGAATGATATGATCATAGTTCAATTATGCTTTTTGATTATATGATGATAACGCGGTTTAGACTTTAATTAGCTCAAATATGCATATCAAACCTACGTACACAGTAGCGGAGCTTGCCTGCCTAATTTTGTTAGGAAGGCCGAAGTGTAAATCATGGAATTTGGGAAGGCCAATTCATCAATTATCTATAAAATTCAAGGTTTATCTATATTACTATATAATGCATTTGGTGCTATTCTATAATTAGAAAGACTTAAAATTCAGACTTTTACTTGCTTATTATGGAAGGATTTCAAAATTAATTGTTTAGAAAACAAGTTGGTTAGGAAGCAGGTTGGTTGTTCAAACTAAAATTATTTGACTTAACCATCTCTACCATCTCTACTTATAAAGCATAAAGATAACTAAATGTGTAACCGAATAATGCAAAATATAGTCACAGGTACCCGCCGCCGCATTGCGAGGGTACCGTTCTAGTAATGTAAAATGTGTATTAGTATGAAAGTATTTTATGTAAAAATGAAAAACCCGTAGCCCTCTCTAGTCGTCATGAATCTCCGCCATTGTACATGTACATGCCACCACAACTCTTGCGAGCTCGATAAGTTTGAAACAAAGTCTAGTTTCCCACATGTTAGCCGACTAATCAACGGGGCTTGTGCCCTTCCTTTATGGGAAGTTGTTGGCACCAAGCAACAATTTACGAGTCATAATAGTAAGTAGCGAAATACCAACGTTGTATCTTCAGAACCTAAAGGGGTTATAATATTAAGTGCGACTAAAGTCAGGCAGACATGATAGATTGACTTCTTGTGAAGTAGATATGTGAATTGTGTAAGTACGATCTTTGGAAAATCTTGGGACATAACAGTTTAACATGTATTATATGTAAGAAGCGAGTCTAAATAAGTTTTGCGGATAACAAACATGTTTAAATTGGATTTAAATTCATTAAACACAGCACAGTTACATATTTTAGCTGTAGCTCCTGTTGAAACATTGAAGTACAATCGATTCTAACAGATGTTGAAGCATGCCGAAATTAAAACTTAAGTTGGAGATCAGTAATAACGTCATCACTCACTTGGAATGCCTTTGCAAGTATATCAGTTGATATATCTGGCTTTGCACCAAAAATCGCACTTGATGTCAATATCACTCCAGGGTTCTGACTACTCAACCCCACCATTGCAACCGCATATGTGTTTCCAATGTTACGTTGGTAATGGATAAGGTTTACTGGAAACACAAAAACATCACCCTTATTTAGTACTTTTGAAATATGACGGTTCTCAGGGTTTGATGTCACGAATCCAACTTCAAGTTGGCCTTCCAAGACAGTCAAGATTTCAGTAGCACGAGGATGGTGGTGAGGTGGGATGACCCCCCAAGGTGCAAAGTCGAGACGCGCAAGTGAGATCCCTAGAGTGTTTAATCCCGGAATCTGGAACACAAATGCCGGTGTCACACTTGACCCCAAGGCATTGGAGGTGTTGCCCCTAATATGCATGCCTCCAAAGTAGAAGTCGTTTGCTTGAACGCTACTTGGGTTCTTGCAAGGGAATCCATTTACTCTTACTGCCACAGTTAACACCAGAAGTATTAAATATTAAATTTACAAGAAAATGCTTAATTTACTTGCAAATTTTAAAACAGGTTAACCCAATGCGTTTTAACATGTACTAATCCGTGTTGACCCGCTACACAATGAACATTGTATACCCATTTTTTTTCCATTTCATTATGCCGTTTATAAGCAACAAATCATTAATTAGCATACCTTGACCACTCATATCGGCGACACAAAAGTCTTGAAGAGGACTATGGTCTGCAGCCAACGCAACGGTCAATGCCAATGCTAGAACCATAAATGAGAAAAGACCACGAGCCATTTTTTGGACGAAGAAGGGTACAAGCGGTCTTTGTAGAGTTATGAGTAATTGTGGTCTAAATGGTGAAAATGTAGGTTTGTTTATATAGTACAAAATTTGCTGCTTGACCAAGTGTTGGCCGTCCTAGGACCGGTTCAATGGTACTACAAAATATATTGTTTGGGAAGTAATACAACTTACGAAGAATGTCGAACAACCATTTGTAGCAAGCTCACTTTTTTAGTTAAGTTATGATAAAAGTGGGACCCAAAATGTTTTTTTTTTTTTTTTTTTTTAAGCTGAAAAAGTTAAAGCTGATGTGGCGCTGACGTGCAGTGGGTGAAAGTTTAACTCGGTTATGATACCCAATGCTCTTAGTATAATATTAACAAGTGTTTTTAGTTCTTTATTACTCCTTCCATCCTAAAATAATTGTTCATGTTTCATTTTTTATATGTCTCAAATTAATTGTCCACTAAAAAAATAGATAAGGAAATTTGACTTTGATTATCATATTACACTTACTTAAAATAATTATTACAAACTTTAAAGAAGCAGTAATTAATTAGTTAATGGTAAAACTGTAATTATGTCAAAAAGTAAAAAAGTCAAAACGAGTAATGGTTATGTTTTTCTTAAACTATGTTTTATTTTTCTTGCCAGAGAACGATTATTTTGATACGAATGGAGTAATATCTAATAGTCACGAGTACGATTAGTAAATTAGTTCAATACTTCAATTAACGGAGAACGTATAAAGTAATTGTTAGTAAGAATGCTTCCATGAAGGGCTGTAAACGAACTGAACGTTCCGTGAACATTTCATGAACTGTTCGGTAAAAAAATCGTTTATGTTCGTTTATTTATTAAACGAACGAACATGAACAATATTGTACGTTCGTTTAGTTAAATAAACAAACATGAACAAAAGTCACGTCTATTCATTTATATTCGTGAACGTTCGTTTATGTTCATTTTATTTATTTGTGTTCGTATATCATATCTTTTAATTGTATAATTCTAAAATTGGGTTGTTTAAATAAAACAACACTTATAAAACAATATATTGTGCATAATTTAATAAAATTTATGTTGTTTGTCTATGTTCATTTATGGTCGATCATTTATGTTTGTTTAGCGTTCGTTTAGTGTCTTAATAAACGAACATAAATAACTCATTTTCTTAATAAACGAACATGAACAAGGAAATTTGTCCGTTTAAGCGTTCGTGTTCGTTTATTTATCCGGTTAAATTTAAATGAATGAACGTCAACAAGGCTCGTTCGTGTTCATCAGGTTCATTTACAGCCATACTTCCATGGGTTGTAATCTACTTTAGAGAATAAAGTTTAAACAAAACTTTGAAGCAAGTATAAGAATATAGTCTCTCTATTTTTTATTGTTATAATCATATCGTTTATAATAACTCAAATAAGTTATTTATCATGACTCTAAAGTGTAAGAACGATATGATCATAGTTCAATTATGCTTATGATTAGATGATAATAACGCGGTTTAGACTTTAACAAGCTAAAATATGCATATCAAACCTACATACACAGTAGCGGAGCTTGCCTAATTTTCTTAGGAAGGCCGAAGTGTAAATCATGAGATTTGGAAGGGCCAACTCATCAATTATCTATAAAA
Source organism: Artemisia argyi (assembly GCA_030686995.1). NCBI lineage: Eukaryota > Viridiplantae > Streptophyta > Magnoliopsida > Asterales > Asteraceae > Artemisia > Artemisia argyi. Next base: position 332,733,268 of record CM060709.1, read on the forward strand.
TTTAAGGTTTATAATGTAAAATGTGTATTAGTATAAAAGTATTTTATGTATAGATGAAAAATTCATAGCCCTCTTTGGTCGTCATGAATCTCCGCCATTGTACACGTACATGCCACCACAACTCTTGGGAGCTCGATAAGACCTCAAATGTGCCTTAGTAAACAAGATAAATGGCGGGGATTTGTCCCTCAGTATGTAACAAAAATTTAGTTTTTAAAATAACTCACCTCATAAGAATATAGTCTCTCTTTTTTTTATTGTTATAATCATATCGTTTATAATGACGCAAATAAGTTATTTATCACGACTCTAATGTGTAAAAATGATATGATCATAGTTCAGTTATGCTTTTGATTAGATGATAATAACGCGGTTTAGACTTTAACTAGCTCAAATATGCATATCAAACCTACGTACACAGTAGCGGAGCTTGCCTAATCTTCTTAGGAAGGCCGAAGTGTAAATCATGAAATTTGGGAGGGCCAATTCATCAATTATCTATAAAATTTAAGGTTTATAATGTAAAATGTGTATTAGTATAAAAATATTTTATGTAAAGATGAAAAATCCATATCCCTCTCTAGTCGTCATGAATCACCGCCATTGTACATGTACATGCCACCACAACTCTTGGGAGCTCGATAAGTTTGAAACAAAGTCTAATTTCCCACATGTTAGCCGACTAATCAACGGGGCTTGAGCCCTTCCTTAATGGGAAGTTGTTGGCACCAAGCAACCATTTACGAGTTATAATAGTAAGTAGCGAAATACCAATGTTGTATCTTCAGAACCTTAAGGGGTTATAATATTAAGTGACTAAAGTCAGGCAGACATATGATAGATTGACTTCTTGTTAAGTCGATATGCCAATTGTATAAGAAGTATGATCTTTGGCATATTTTGGGACATAACAGTTTAACATGTATTCTATGTAAGAAGTGAGTCTAAATAAATTTTGCGGATAACAAACATGTTTAAATTGGATTTAAATTCATTAAACACGGCACAGTTACATATTTTAGCTGTAGCTAATGTTGAAACATTGAAGTACAATCGATTCTAACAGATGTTGAAGCACACTCAAATTAAAACTTTAGTTGCAGATCAGTAATAACATCATCACTCACTTGGAATGCCTTTGCAAGTATATCAGTTGATATATCTGGCTTTGCACCAAAAACCGCACTTGATGTCAGTATCACTCCAGGGTTCTGACTACTCAACCCCACCATTGCAACTGCATATGTGTTTCCTACGTTACGTTGGTAATGAATAAGGTTTACAGGAAACACAAAAACATCACCCTTATTTAGTACTTTTGAAATATGACGGTTTTCAGGGTTTGAGGTCACGAATCCAACTTCAAGTTGGCCTTCCAAGACAGTCAAGATTTCAGTAGCACGAGGATGGTGGTGAGGTGGGATGACCCCTCAAGGTGCAAAGTCGAGACGCGCAAGTGAGATCCCTAGTGTGTTTAATCCCGGAATCTGGAACAAAAATGCCGGTGTCACACTTGACCCCAAGGCATTGGAGGTGTTGCCCCTTATATGCATGCCTCCAAAGTAGAAGCCGTTTGCTTGAACGCTACTTGGGTTCTTGCAAGGGAATCCATTTACTCTTACTGCAACAGTTAACACCAAAGTATTAAATACTAAATTTACATGAAAATGCTTAATTTACTTGCAAATTTTACTAAGTAATACTAGAAAAATTAAAACAGGTTAACCCAATGCATTTTAACATGTACTAAAATTTACTGGTGTAACCCATATCCATGTTGACCCGCTACACAATGAACATTATATACCCGTTTTTTTTTTTTTTTTTTTTTTTTTTTTTTTTTTTTTTTTCCATTTCATTATGCCATTTATAAGCAAACAAATCATCATATCGGCGACACAAAAGTCTTGAAGAGGACTATGGTCTGCAGCCAACGCAACGGTCAATGCCAATGCTAGAACCATAAATGAGAAAAGACCACGAGCCATTTTTTCTGACGAGGAAGGGTACAAGCTGTCTTTGTGGAGTTATGAGTAATTGTGGTCTAATGGTGAAAACGTCGGTTTGTTTATATAGTACAAAGTTCGCTGCTTGACCAAGTTTTGGCCGTCCTAAGACCAGTTCAATGGTACAAAATATATACATCAAAAGAGGCATTTCTTTGTTTGCAGCCTGTGTTTGATTGTTTGGGAAGTAATACAACTTACGAAGAATGTCGAACAACCATTTGTAGCAAGCTCAATGATTACATTCATGTCTACATCATGTAATAGGATCTTTTGGTTAACCGTCCTACCTAGCTCAGTCAAGATACTCAGCCATTTGTACCTATATCAGCAATATATTAAAGATCTATGAACTATTCATATTATCCTCATGACATTTGTTAGTTCTTAGAGCACTCGGTACCTTAACCAAATTCATGGTTAAGGTTTCACCATTTCGTGGTTAAAGCCTTACTGATGATACCGCCTCTCAAATTTGGCTAAAGGTTAACTAATTTGGTTAACCCCTTAACGTGGCGTGAAAGTGTGGGTGTTTTTTTTTTTTTTTTTTTTTTTTTTTTTTTTTTTTTTTGGTGAAAGTTTAACTATCATACCGTGTAGTGTGTTAAAGTTTAACTCACTTTTTTAGTTGAGTTATGATAAAAGTGGGACCCAAAATGTTGAGTTATGATAACGGGTGTTTTTTTTTTAGTTAAGGTGAAAAGGTTAAAACTGATAGTGAAAGTTTAACTCGGGTTATGATACTCAATGCTCTTAGTATAATATTAACAAGTGTTTTTAGTTCTTTATTACTCCTTCCATCCTTGTTCTTTATTACTCCTTCGGGTAAACACCATACAATAGCCACGTACTTTCCAAAAATGTCCGTCTAGAACCATTTACTTTTTTATTACACTACTTCACCAACGTACTTATTGTTTTTGTGAATATATCACCATTGTAACCTGATTAATTTCCACGTCATTATTATTTATTTTTTTAATTACACGTGTAAAATAAAAGCTGAGTGTATTGCCCCATTTTTTTGGTTTACCCGACCCACAATTCTTTGCCCCGTTTTTTCACCCTTTGATAACCCATTTCATTTAAATAACCCCCATATCCCCAAACCCTAAATCATTAGCAGCCCCCTTTTATCACCATCCCCAAACCCTAAATCATTAGCAGCCCACTTTCATCACCATCCCCAAACCCTAAAAATCAGCCCCAACTTACAAACTTTTTAAAATGTCTTCATATGAGTGTGAATGTGATCTTCCTTTGATGAGACTCACTTCATGGACCCCTGCAAATCCTGCAAGACGATTTGTTGTTTGCCCCAACAGATACGTAAGTTATTTTGAAAATGTATTATTTCTCTCTCTTTTTTTTTTACTGAATATTTTGTTAATTTCAGAAAACTGGAGTAAAGAAGTGTAGATATTGGGATTGGTATGATCCAGAGTTAGAGAATTCATGGTATAAAGGACATTTGCATGGGATGTATGTACTCTTAAATCCTGATCAAAGACAAGAAATAGAAGATGAGTTAACAAGCCGAGAAGAGCTTGTTGTCCTTCAAGCTGAGCATGACCACCTTCAAGTTGAACTAAAAAAAAGTCAAAAGAAAGAATTTTTTTGGAAGGCAATTGTTATCAGCTTTGTTGCTTTCTATTGGTTTGTGTTTGTAATGAACTAGGGCTAGTGGAAAAGGTTGTGTTTCTTTTGTAATGAACTAGGTGTAGTAGTTATGGAAGGCATTTGTAATGAAATGTAAAAAGGTTGTGTTTCTTTTGTGTAATGAGATGTTATTATGGTTTGCACATGACAGAAACATGGTTTATGACTTTGTGGTATGCACATGTTTATGACTTTATGGTATGCACATGACACAAACATGGTCTGTATCACACATGCTTTGATGCCTGCACATTTCAATAACAACATACATAAAAAGAGACCACAAAGTCACAAAAGTGGTCAAAACCATAAAGTCACAAAAGAGACTACAAAACAAGAGACCACATACATAAAAAGAGACCACAAAAATATCACCACTTGGAAGCTGCAATTTACCATTAACAACTGATGTTTCATATTTCAAAGTGGTCAAAACCATAAAGTCACAAAAGAGACCACAAAACAAGGTTCCACGTGGTATTGTCTACCAATACAGTCCAAAAGGAACCCAGGAAACATGCATGTTAGAGTACCTAAGTGGCTAAGTGTTCATTACAGACCATGAAATAAACTTATAACTAAGGAGAAACATCAAAAGCCTTGTCAGCTGTAGATCCTGATCCCATATCATCAAATTGAAAGGGTTTGCTCTGCTTTGCAATTCTTTCTGACCTACCACGGTTCTTGACATAAATCCTTACTCCATTCACAAATGCTGCATCCATCCACTTATGCATGTTTCTTCTCTTTTTTGGTGTTTCTATAGCATCTTGAGTATGATTAGCATATGTTGTTTCTTTACCTTTGTCTGCTGCTGCATCATCACTTGAAGGTATTTGCACATTTTCATGTATGCTAGATGCTTGAGTAGGTTGGGAAGGGTTGTTTTGAATGCTTGTTTGTTGTTGAGTTGGTACATCATTATTAGCATCCAAATCTGCTACTCTAGCTTCCCACTCCTCCTGTTCAACATATCTGTGGGCCACTTCTTCATTTATCATAGCTTGGTCATGCATCACTTCCCTAAAGATTTGTTCATCCAATTCCAATTGGTATTCCTGTGAAGTAGATACAAATGTAATTAGTAAACATAAATGTATTGTTCAGAAGTAAATTATTTAAAGAGTAAATGTGATTAAATACCTGTGCAACTGTTAAGACTCCACTTTCACCAATCATGCTACCCCTACCACCCCCCCTTCCACCACCTCTTCCACCAACTGTGGCATTACTTCCACCACCCCTTCCAACAACCCTTCCACCACCTCTTCCCCCACCCCTGCTTCCTGTTCCTCCACCCCTAGATGCACATTGTGTAACAGTTGGCTCTTTTTTCCTACCAGGTTGTTTTTTCTCAGTTGTAGGTTTTGGTTGTGGGTCATTCTTACATGTTTTCTTATTGTGGCCCTGTTGCCAACAATTTGAGCAAGTCATTTTCCTTCCCACCCTACTAACTTGAGTACTATTACTCTCATCTGCCGATTTCCTTCTAGCCTTTTGTGGTCTACCTGGCATATTTCTGATTAAAGGTGGTAATGGTGGAATATCCCTAGTCCTTTTCCATTGGTTTGACCCAAAGACAGGTTTAATTTCAAACTGATAAGCATTAAACCAACATTCCTGACTATACCATTGACTAACACCTACATCTATTTCAGTTTCCATATGCATGTACGCTGCTACAGCATGTACACAAGGGACACCACTTAGTTCCCACATTCTACAAGAACATACCTTGTGAAGCAGATTCACTCCAAAGCTATCATCTCCTTTTCTTACTTCTAGCAGTTGGAAACCACTAGCATACACATCCCAATGTCTGCAATAGTATAAAACATCACAACAATTAATAAAACTAGGTAAAACTAAAAAAAAAAAAAAAAACAAATGCTCAAGACACATTCTGTACCTTTGTTCATCTACTAGTATGTTTAATCTCTTTCTTATACTTGGTGTGATTGTATCTTCCAAGCTAAATGCAATCTGCTTCATGGCTTGTAATCTTTGCATTATGTATAACCTTATCTCTTCCAACATAGTAATGATTGGTTTATGTCTTGGACCCAGGATTGCTCTATTAAAACTTTCTGATATACCATTCTCAAAAGCTGCACATCTCCTGTCCATCGCAAAGAATGCTCTTGACCATGAGTTGGGGTTTCTTTCAACTAGATAATCATATGCTGATTGATCTAGCAGTTTGATCTGTTCCATGTTTTGCTCAAATTGTTGTTGTAATGCAGAAGATGCTGCAGCCCAAAATAATCTCTGGAATTGAAGACCACTGAATTTCTTTTTGAAATTGGCATACACATGCCTTGTACATTTTCTGTGCTCAGCATTTGGTAACCAGTCATTCACAGCATCCAATAACCCCTGATCAAATGTCATAAAGATGTACATTCAATATAGGCTTTAACAAATAAATTGTATTATATTAAACAAAAATTATATAAATTTTACCTTATAGGAATCTGATATGATTGTGATGCCAGTTCCATCATTCAAAGATAGATCATCATGTAATAGTTTCAGGAACCAGCCCCAATTTTCAGCATTTTCAACCCTAACTACAGCCCATGCAATGGGATACATTTGGTTGTTTGCATCCCTTCCCATGGCTGTTAGCAATTCACCCTTGCATGTATGCTTTAAAAAACAACCATCTAGTCCTATCACCTTCCTACAACCTGCTAGCCACCCATCTTTTACTCCCTTGAAACAGATGTACATTCTTTTGAAATATGTAGACCCATCAGATGAGTTAAACACATCCAACACACATGTAGACCCAGGGTTTGAATCCAATATAGCTTGCCTATACTCATAAAGTCTCCCATAGTGCTCTATTAGCCCACCCTCATGATCAAACAGGGCTCTCTGTTTTGCTCTCCTACACTGTCCTAAACTAACATCTATCTTGAATTTCTGTCTAATGTCAGCTTTCATCTTTCTATATTTTATGAATGGATCCTCAATGATTTCTTTAGCATACTGTGCAGCAATCCACTTAAAAGAAACTAGAGTGCCTAAGTTGTAGTTCCTACAACATTTGTGGGTTGGAATGAGGGACTTTATTTGGAAAGAACGCTCACTGGTCATCCATGTAGCCCACAGTCTAAATGGACATGCAACTTTCTTTGGTGATTTGCTAGTACCCTCCCCAGAATCATTAACTACCTTTTTCTTAGACTTCTTTGGTGATTTGCTAGTACCCTCCCCAGAATCATTAACTACCTTTTTCTTACGAACTACTTTTTTCCTAGTACCCTTTTTACCCTGTTTTCCCTTACTCAAATTAGTCTTTACTCTACTTGGCATTACCCTATCTTTGTTACCTTTTTTACCAGCACATCTCCCCTCTTCAACATTTCTACCACAAAAAGCCAACAAACATCTCCAATCATTTTTCATAAACCAAAGCTGATAACCATTGGCTACCCCATAATTAGTCAATAGCATTTTCAACTGATAAGAGTTGTCAAACCTCATTCCTAGACATGGTTCCATCTTATCCCAAGGGATGTTAGGGTTAAAGGCAGGATAAACTACTCCTTTTTTCACCTTATACACAGCATCTATTTCAGTCTCATTAGCATCTACTTCAGGTGTTTCATTATTAGCAGGCATTCTTTGTTCAGTAGAGGATCTAAAAACATTCCTAGAACTGCAAAGGTCATTTAGGAATGGGTCTGGTGTAGTGATATTCTTAATGACCACAGATTCCTCACCCTCATTTTCAAAGTCCACATAATCTATCTCTTCAAAATCATCACTAGAATAATTGTCATCACTGGATTCTATAATGCTCTGCTCTTCCGCTAGTTCTAACTTACAAGCTTCCATAATATCATAATCAAGGTGTTCCACATACATATCAATCATATTGCCATTCTCATAACCAACAACCAACATGTCTACAATATCTTGGTCACACTTGATTTCCCTTATTCCTAAAGCCAAATTAGCACCATTCTTACAATAATACAACCTCTTAAAGGCACCATGTGGAACTAACCTTTTCATGATTTCCAATAGATTATCATACGACATTTCATCGAAATTTGTATCTGTGACTTCTCTCATATCACCCTGAGCGTATCTCAAAGGCCTTGAAACGAAAATCCCATCATACTTTAGATAAATAGTGAAAACGCCCTTCTTTGCCTTCTTCTTCTTTGGTTCACCTGAGAATAATGGTTTTCAAAAAAAAATTAGGGTTATTCAACATTAATCGTAAAATGAACAATTGGTGATTAGTAAACAAAGATTATACCTTTAGCCATAACGATAATTGCTCAATTTTGTTTCATTAGAAATTAGGGTTTGTGGTGGTGTGTGAATTTTGTGTGTGACGATTTTGGGTTTTGTGTGTCTGATCCCTCTTTTTATCTGTTTATGTAATAGTGGAAAACCAATGTGGAATAAAAATTATACACGTGGATATTATATATCTAAAATATAGTAGATAATGCCTATGTGGAAAATAAAAAGTGCTACAGTCCCGGTAGCTGGTTACCATGTTTGTGAAGTTGTAAAAAGAAAGTAAGGTTATTGGTGAAGTAGTGTAATAAAAAAGTAAATTGTTCTAGACGGACATTTTTGGAAAGTACGTGGCTATTGTATGGTGTTTACCCTTACTCCTTCCATCCTTAGTATAATATTAACAAGTGTTTTTAGTTCTTTATTACTCCTTCCATCCTAAAATATTTGTTCATGTTTCATTTTTTATATGTCTCAAATTAATTGTCCACTAAAAAAATAGATAAGGAAATTTGATTTATATTATCATATTACACTTACTTAAAATTATTATTACAAACTTTAAAGAAGCAGTAATTAATTAGTTAATAGCAAAACTGTCATTCTGTCAAAAAGTAAAAAAAGACAAAACGAGTAATGGTTATATTTTTCTTAAACTATGTTTTATTTTTCTTGTCGGATAACGATTATTTTAATAAGAAAGGAGTAATATCTAATAGTCACGAGTATGATTAGTAAATTAGTTCAATAATTCCATTAACGGAGAACGTATAAAGTAATTGTTAGTAAGAATGCTTTCATGTAGGGCTGTAAACGAACTGAACGTTCAGTGAACATTTCATGAACTGTTCGGTAAAAAGTTCGTTTATGTTCGTTTATTTATTAAACGAACGAACATGAACAATATTTTACGTTCGTTTAGTTAAATGAACGAACATGAACAAAAGAAGTCACGTCCGTTCATTTATGATCGTGAACGTCCGATTATGCATTCGCTAACGTTCGTTTATGTTCATTTTATTATTTATGTTCGTACATCATATCTTTTAATTGTATAATTCTAAAATTGGGTTGTTTAAATAAAACAACACTTATAAAACAATATTGTGCATAATTTAATAAAATTTATGTTGTTTGTCTATGTTCATTTATGTTCGATCATTCTTGTTTGTTTAGCGTTCGTTTAGTGTCTTAATAAACAAACATGAACAAGAAAATTCGTTCGTTTAAGCGTTCGTGTTTGTTTATTTGTCCGGTTAAATTTAAACGAATGAACATGAACAAGGTTCGTTCGTGTTCATCCGATTCGTTTACAGCCATACTTCCATGGGTTGTAATCCACTTTAGAGAATAAAGTTTAAACAAAACTTTGAACCAAGTATAAGAATATAGTCTCTCTATTTTTTATTGTTATAATCATATCGTTTATAATGACGCAAATAAGTTATTTATCATGACTCTAAAGTGTAAGAACGATATGATCATAGTTCAATTATTCTTATTATTAGATGATAATAATGCGGTTTAGACTTTAACAAGCTAAAATATGCATATCAAACCTACGTAGACAGTAGCGGAGCTTGCCTAATTTTCTTAGGAAGGCCGAAGTGTAAATCATGAGATTTGGAAGGGCCAATTCATCAATTATCAATAAAATTTAAGGTTTATAATGTAAAATGTGTATTAGTAATGAAAAATTTATAACCCTCTCTAGTCGTCATGAATCTCCACCATTGTACACGTACATGCCACCACAACTCTTGGGAGCTCGATGAGACCTCAAATGTGCCTTAGTAAACTAGATGAATGGTGGGGATTTGTCCCTCAGTATGCAACAAAAATTTAGTCTTTAAAATAACTCACCTCATAAGAATATAGTCTCTCTATTTTTTATTGTTATAATCATATCGTTTATAATTAGAGCTGACAAATTGGGTACCTATTAGGACCTGTTAAGACCTGTTATGGGAAAAAATGTACTATGCAATTTTTTTATTTTTTAAAATAATTGTTTTTAGTATTCTAGGGTTCAATATTTAACTTTTTTGATACATAAAACGTATATCTGTCATACTCAAACCACCAAAACCAAGTGTTAAATGAGTCGTTTTCATGTTTGAAACTTATGTTATTCGCACGCTCAGAACCTGTTAAGACACGATACGCAAATAAGTTATTTATCACGACTCTAAAGTGTAAGAACGATATGATCATAGTTCAATTATGCTTTTGATTATATGATAATAACGTGGTTTAGACTTTAACTAGCTCAAATATGCATATCAAACCTACATACACAGTAGCGGAGCTTGCCTAATTTTCTTAGGAAGGCCGAAGTGTAAATCATCGAATTTGGGAAGGCCAATTCATCAATTTATATATATACTAAAAAGCGTGATGTGTACTGTAGCAACAGTACCCACGCAAGTTTTGTTTTTGCCCATTTTAGTCCTTGAGGTTAATGATCAATTGCGAAGTTAGTCCTTAACGACCGTTAACTAACAGACATGGATTAAATTTGCAATTGACCAGTAACTTCAGGGGCTATTTCTGTGCAAATAATAAACAGAAACAGCCCCTAACGTTAACCTTTTTTTCACCGTTAGTCCCTAAGGACTAACTTTGCAACAGAACATCACGTTAAGGGACTAAAACTAAAAAATTCGTTGCTACAGTACCAAACAGTGGTTGCTACAGTGAAAAACAGTGGGGAATAGTGTGTGTACTGTAGCTAAGGATTTTCGCTTTTAGTCCCTCAGGTTAGCTATAAATTGCACCGTTAGTCCCCCGTTAGCGATCTTTTGCAAATTTAGTCCTTAAAAAAATTATCGTTTTATTTCGAGTTTTCATTAGACACAACATTCCCGCAGCAACGCGCGGGTGCCCCGCTCGTTATCTATAAAATTTAAGGTTTATAATGTAAAATGTATATCTTAACTACTTATAATGTCTCAATGGTCAAAGTGAATTTGTGAAATCCTTAAATTTAAGTCAATTCCCATTTTACCCTTACCCTTCTAACATGGAAAGTATTAACATTAACATGGCTGGAAAGTATTAGCATGGCGTGGAAAGTATCAACATTATTAATGGTCAAAATATTGTGCATGGGAAAGTATTAAATGCAATGGTCAAAATATTGTGCATGGGGAAGTATTCATGGAAACTATTAACATGTTACTTGGTCAAAAGATGACGTCTTCATGGAACAATAATATTTCGAAACGCATGCATGTAAATGGGCGGGAAAATTATTTCCTTGATGTTCAAAATTGTACAAGAGTTTTTGCCTATATAAACATACACCCTCCACATACTATTCGAATCCAACCCTACTGAATTTCGACATTCAACATTCGACATACCCATCTAGAAATGGAAATGCCAAATTAAAGGAATGTTGATGATGATCTTGAGGTAATGAAAGTTTTAATCATATACTACTTGCTACATGTTTGTTTTTTCATCGTATAGTGTTGCTACATTTTTTTTTCTTTACAGCTTCTTCCCAATCCTAACCCTCCTGCACATCCTAATCCTTTTTTCAACCCAAACTTGACGAATTGGAATTGGGATGACATCATTGTCATATCAAGTGATGATGAAGATGATGAAGAAGAAACAATATCATCACCAACCGTTGCGAGCCAAGTATTTGTGCCCGGTCGGAAAAGAATTTATTCCTTGATTGATGACAATGAGACTGATGAAGACTAAAATTTTGTTTCGACGAATAACCTGTTAAAACAACTCGTTTTGCATTGTTTACAAACTATATTTCTTGGTTTCCTTTGTTTCTCTTATCAAAAAATGAATTAATTGTTGCCTTCATATGTTATTTCGAAATGTTATTGTCCAACAGTTGCAATCCATATTTGCAATCCAATTATGAAATAAACTATAAGCGTTCTCAATTATTGTCCCACAGTTGCAATCCATATGTTATACTTGGTTTCCTTGATGTCCAACAGTTGCAATCATATATTCACTCGTATAGTTTATATATCTTCCAATAGTTGCAATCCATGATCACTCGTATAATTGAACAAGATAAAAACGTGTGAGACAATGTTACAATCCATATTCACTCGTATAGTTTCTTGTTACTCCATTAATGCGACAACCCATCTTTATTATTTGTGAGACAAGATAAAAACATATTAGTAACTTGCCTAATATAAGTACAAATCTTTATTATGAGTGCAAATCATTTATTTAGACAAAAGATTTACGATAAGTGCAAATAATTTTATTTTCATAAAAGATAATAACAAACACGAAAATATACCTATAAATACCCTAAGAGTAGACAATGTTACAATCTACTTTATAGAAGAGAAATAGTTGTTACGTATTCAATTATGAATTCGCATGATGAACATGTCAACATGCTTTCTTGTGAATTTGCCACAAATCTCACGGTATATCAACTTTGTTATTACGTCTTTAGTTTAAGGTTATTACGTCTTTAGTTGAATCTTCTTTTTATTTTTAATATTACGTGTTGTTTAATCATGGTATCGTTTCATAAATAAATTTAGAAACAATAACAGACTCTCCAATTGATGTTCATGTTGATGCCGAACAATCTCAAACCGGAGCTACAACGGCTCAAATGGATCGGATATAGGTGGACTTGGTTCGTAAAGAGATCAAGTCGATGTTGGACATAATAGATGCTGCGGAAAATAGAATTGAGAATGACACCAATGTTGTTGAAGCTTGGATGAAGCTTATTCTACAAAACATGAAGGATGCTGCTAAATGGATGGAGGACCTTCAACCATTGTTTACCCAGTAATGGAAGCACTATGTTTACTTTATCAATAAAGTTATGTTATTAGTAAGTCAATTTTATTTGTCATTTTTCGACCATTGTTTGAACTATCAAAATAGACGATTCATGCAAGTTATGAAAACGCGGCATTTAGGTTATCAATAAAATAATGTAATGCTTACATCTATTTGATTTGTCATTTTTCATAAATTTTATATGGTGGAAAACGTTACCAAAATAATTACGTTATTGAATTAATTACGTTATTTCAAGGTAAAAAAAACAAAATAATTATTAGGAAACTATAATAATTATTAGTTTCAAATGTATTACGTGATTGCTAAACCAATAATATATTGCAAAGGATATTACGTGATTGCACCATTCTAATCTCATTTAATACAGTGAACAAAGTAGGAAAACATCTAAAGTATCTTTACATAATTATTAGTTTCACATTTCACACTAGGAAACTATATGGACAATGAACAAAGTCAAAATGTTACATGGCGTGCATGGGAAACTATTAACATATCAAGCAATGTATGGAAACTATTATCATTTTGAAATGCATGGTCAAAATATGAATTATTCACGGAAACATGTCAATGGGGCGGGAAAATTATTATCTCATTCATTCACTCATCTATATCTATACTATTTATAAAGAGTAAATTGTCAAAAAGTTAAGAAGTGAAAAGTGAAACTTAAATTAATGTTTTCTAAATTACCTTTAATTAATGCATTTAACACTCCTTAATACCTCTTATTTAAAACTTAATCAAAACTTAAATGAAAACATGAAAACTTACATTACACATTCAATTTTTTTGTCAACTTAAAAACATGAAAAGTTAAATGAATAATTAATAAATGAAAACATAAAATGTAAAATTGTTTTGTCAACTTAAGAATGAATACACACGTATATAAAAATAAACTTTTAAATACTAGATGAGTAGCCGTACATAGAAACGGAATTTTATAGCGGCAGATAGTTATAGTGATATTTTGGTTACATAAAACGTTACACAAACCACTTAACCAAAATATCGTTATAATTAAATGCCGCTATAAAATCCCGTTGCTATGCACGGGTACTCGTCTAGTTAGTATAAAAGTATTTTATGTAAAGATGAAAAATCCATAGCCCTCTTTAGTCGTCATGAATCTCCGCCATTGTACATGTACATGCCACCACAACTCTTGCCAGCTCGATAAGTTTGAAACAAAGTCTAGTTTCCCACATGTTAGCCGACTAATCAACGGGGTTTGAGCCCTTCCTTTATGGGAAGTTGTTAGCAATCATTTACGAGTTATCAAAGTAAGTAGCGAAATACCAACGTTGTATCTTCAGAACCTAATGGGGTTATAATATTAAGTGTGACTAAAGTCAGGCAGACATATGATAGATTGACTTATTGTGAAGTAGATATGTGAATTGTGTAAGTATGATCTTTGGCATATCTTGGGACATAACAGTTTAACATGTATTCTATATAAGAAGTGAGTTTAAATTGGATTTAAATTCATTAAACACAGCACAGTTACATATTTTAGCTGTAGCTCCTGTTGAAACATTGAAGTACAATCGATTCTAACAGCTGTTGAAGCACACTGAAATTAAAACTTAAGTTGCAGATCAGTAATAACATCATCACTCACTTGGAATGCCTTTGCAAGTATATCAGTTGATATATCTGGATTGGCACCAAAAACTGCACTTGATGTCAGTATCACTCCAGGGTTCTGGCTACTCAACCCCACCATTGCAACTGCATATGTGTTTCCAACGTTACGTTGGTAGTGGATAAGGTTTACAGGAAACACAAAAACATCACCCTTATTTAGTACTTTTGAAATATGACGGTTCTCAAGGTTTGAGGTCACGAATCCAACTTCAAGTTGGCCTTCCAAGACAGTCAAGATTTCAGTAGCACGAGGATGGTGGTGAGGTGGGATGACCCCCCAAGGTGCAAAGTCAAGACGCGCAAGTGAGATCCCTAGAGTGTTTAATCCCGGAATCTGGAACACAAATGCCGGTGTCACACTTGACCCCAAGGCATTGGAGGTGTTGCCCCTTATATGCATGCCTCCAAAGTAGAAGTCGTTTGCTTGAACGCTACTTGGGTTCTTGCAAGGGAATCCATTTACTCTTACTGCCACGATTAACACCAAAGTATTGAATGTTAAATTACATGAAAATGCTTAATTTAATTGCAAATTTCACTAAGTAATACTAGCAAAATTAAAACAGGTTAACCCAATGCGTTTTAACAAGTACTAAAATTTACTGGTGTAACCCATATCCGTGTTGACCCGCTACACAATGAACATTATATACCCATTTTTTTTTTCCATTTCTTTATGCCATTTATAAGCAACAAATCATTAGCATACCTTGACCACTCATATCGGCAACACAAAAGTCTTGAAGAGGACTATGGTCTGCAGCCAACACAACGGTCAATGCCAATGCCAGAACCATAAATGAGAAAAGACCACGAGCCATTTTTTTGACGAGGAAGGGTACAAGCGGTCTTTGTGGAGTTATGAGTAATTGTGGTCTAAATGGTGAAAATTTTGGTTTGTTTATATAGTACAAAGTTCGCTGCTTGACCAAGTGTTGGCCGTCCTAAGACCAGTTCAATGGTACAATATATATACATCAAAAGAGGCATTTCTTTGTTTGTTATGTTATCGAACCGGCAGCCTGTGTTTGATTATTTGCTAAGTAATGCAACTTACCACATCCATTTGTAGCAAGCTCAATGTTTACATACATGCCTAGCTCAGTCAAGATACTCAGCCATTTATACTTATATCAGCAATATATTAAAGATCTATCAACTATTCACATTATCCTTATGAGTTATATGACATTTGTTAATTTACAAGTGTTCTTAGTTCTTTATTAATGTCTAAGAGTCACGAGTCTGATTAGCTCAATCAGTGGAGAACGTATAACTAATTGTTAATAAGAATGCGTACATGGGTTGTAATCCACTTTAGAGAATAAAGTTTAAACAAAACTTTGAAGCAATCAAGCAAGTATAAGAATATAGTCTCTATTTTTTATTGTTATAATCATATCATTTATAATGACTCAAATAAAATATTTACCAGGACTTGAAAGTGAAAGAACGATATGATCATAGTTCAATTATGCTTTTGATTAGATGATAATAACGCAGTTTAGACTTTAACTAGCTCAAAATAGGTATATTAAACCTATGTATACAGTGACGGAGCTTGCCTAATTATCATAGGAAGGCCGAAGTGTAAATCATGAAATTTGGGAGGGCCAATTCATCAATTATCTATAAAATTTAAGATTTATAATGTAAAATGTGTATAAGTATAAAAGTATTTTATACAAAGATGAAAAATCCATAGCCCTCTCTAATCGTCATGAATCTCCGCCATTGTACATGTACATGCCACCACAACTCTTGGGAGCTCGATAAGACCTCAAATGTGCCTTAGTAAGCTCTGCTCGCTATATATTTTGAGCCAATCTTTCAAGACCAAGTTCGAAACCAAACTATATATATTGGTTATGGTTAAGATGAAGCACTTCTATAAATTTCGACTCTTTAGCAACTTCGCTGAGTGACTCGACGATTATTATTTTTTTTTTTTTTTTTTTTTTACTTTCAGTACTAAAATGTAAGAGATTTTACATTCAATTCATGTTAGTTGCGAATAACTTTGAAGTGATCACTCCAGCTTTTCAAAAAATAAAAGACATTACCAGATTTAAGTATGTTTGATGATAGACTCAAACTCCGCAAAGCGGGGTCGAAAACGATGGTTATAAAATAAAAGGTAAAAAACTGACTCTAAACAAATGCATGTTAAATAGTAAAAACTCCGTGGGTTAAACTTTATTACTCCGTAATTATAAACTGTTTCTAGAATACAAATAGAAGATAAAACCCTAGTGGATCACAAGCCGAGCTTGGGCCAAATATTTATAATCCCATTAGGTTAAACTTTATTAATGATAAATTGTTTATAAAGTACAAATACAAGATCATAATAAAACTTTAATAAATTACAAGCTTAAGCCGAGCTTGGGCCAAATATTTATCATCTAATAATGCGAAGGTAACAACTTAATCATTTCTTGCCACATAACTTTAATTTATAACTTTAATTTGGTCATGGGAGGAAATATTTGGCCTTGGGAGGAAATAGGTGAGTTTATGGTGAGGAAAGGAGGTCTAATTCATAGTAGATGTACCATCATAATAAAGGAATGGTCACTGTGAAGGGTAAGTAGCTTGGTGGGTGGTGTATGATGTGTGGAATTGAGAGGAGTGAAAGATGAACTTTCATGGTCCACCCAATACACCATCAAAGGAGGTAATGGTTGGTCATCATCGAGGGTGAGTATTTCCAAACAGTTGAAGCCTTCCATTGAGAGGGAAATGTAGGCTGTTTGGAAGAGCCCCCATGGATGGGTTATGGGTGCCTAGTGAAGCCTCACTTCATATCTACTTTGCTACTGTGGTGGCAGGATGAGTGGCTTAGTAGATTGGGGATGGAGAAATGTAGCTAGATGGTAGGTGCATTTGATGGTGAATTGATGTATTTGAGTATGGATGAAACTGAATTGTGAGTGGAAGCATATATTTTAGAGGCTCTGTTTTGACAGAGTTGAGTATGGTCAGATTTGGTCTCTAGTGTTGGCTGATATCAATCAATAGTGGTTAGTATGAAATTGTATAGCATAGTTGTAGACTTGTAGTTCTGTATTTCAAGATTGGGTGATGTCCAATTCTTGTTTCTATTCTTATGGTTGTAATATTTGTTGGAGATTAATATAATACACTCACCTTTGCGCGCAAAAAAAAAAAAAAAAGAAAAAAAAAAACTTTAATTTAATGTGTTGTTTCGAACTTCTATTTATTTCTTCAATCTTTGTATCTTTGTTCGCTGGGATTTTTTGACAAAGTTTCGGCTGTTTTATGTAAAATTTTGACATAAGAATAGCCTAAAACGCATAGACAGAATTTGGGTGAATTTTATAAGAGGGCCGAGTGCTATATCACTTAATTTGAGATGACCAAGGTTGTATTTCCTTTAAGCAAATATAAATAAAACCTCAAAATTTTGGTAGGCTCGTGGCTCTCCTCGATCTCCGCTAAGGTCCGTCCTTGCTCAAGTGGTCAAGCCAGATATAGCTAAATTTGCCCCGGAACATAATAACAATCTCTTACGTCGACAGTTATCATATGTCTAGCTAGCTAATGAACAATTTGTTTCGCTTTCATTAATTTGCTGATGTTGAATTCATGAATTAAATGACTGAAAAGATATAAATAAAGGATAAAAAAACGTGATTATATAAGTATTTTGACATATTATAAAGTTATATTGTTTTACAAAAGATGAAGTTTTCCAACTTATTATCGAAAGCTTATTCAGTTAGTAAATGAACTTTTTCTCCTTTGAAAGAGTTTATGATGTTAGCTTTTTAGTAAATTGTAAATGTTTATACATTAAGGCAGTGTTTGTTTTTTTCTTTCAGATCTGAATGGCGTCTGAAGTCTGATTCGGTCAGATGTAATCAGATTCAGACTGTTTGTTTTTTTTTTCAGATCTGAAGTCTGAATACATCTAAATAGGGTCTGATTCATTCAGACATTGAATAACGTCTGATTACATCTGAAAAGCCTAAACTTCAGTGATACTTCTTTTCAATCCTTATTTCCTCATCTTGGTCTTGATTTTTTTATTAATAATCACGAATGAAGTGTCGTTTGGTTTGTTTTATAGCGAAACGATTGTTTTTTTTTATTCAGATATTCAGATTCAGACATAAAAACAGACAGTCTAAAATAATTCAGATTCAGACTTTTGGACCACTCATTCAGATTCAGAAGTGGTATTCAGATTCAGACCCTAAACCTCTTAAAAAAAACAAACATAACCTAAGATATGATGTAATAAGATGAACACTTTTTATGATGACTTATGCATTAAGATGTTTTTACGAGAGCATATATTCTTCTCATACAAGATACATATTGATTTTATAAGCCTGAGCAGTAAAGATGTTAACGACACTAGCTTTTCAAGTTGGTAAAAATCGTGACTATTATGAGTAAGATTTTGAGAATGAGTTACGAATTTCAGTTGGTTAATACCTTGCTTTTAAACTAGCTATAATGGTTATCAAACTTATCAACTTCACGTCAGCGTCACATTATTATCAAACACACTATTAAACCTATCACCAAACCAAACACATAAATATCACAGTTTATACAAACATATTTTATAATTTACAAAAAAAGAAAAAAAAAAATGCAAACTGTTTGGTGATACAAACCATCAAACCAGTGCCAAAATCAAAGGACCGTGCGGGGTGCCATCACATCCGGTCTTAGTATCGTGGCCAATGATTTTATTTTTTAGTCAGTTAAAAAATCTTACTTAGTCGATGCTTAAGGTTGAACACTACGAAGGGTGGTGGACCACCTCCACGTAGGCCACCACGTGCGAACAATCATAGTGAAGAACCCAGCGCGTAGTGGTGGGATTTTTGCTTCCTTTTGTTGGTATGCACCACCGACGCAAACCAAGGTAAAGTTTTTTTTTTTTTTTTTTTTTTTTTTTTCCTTCTTCCTTCCTTCCTTCCTTCCTTCTAAGGGTGTTTGGCGTATTTGTGGGTTATGTTTGTATAAGTGATGTACTTCTATATTTTTTGTTTGGTGGTAACCCTAGTGAGTAAAAGGTAGTGAGTTTGGTAATATGATGAATTATGATACGACAATAATGTGAAGTTGGTTGGTTTAGTGACTATTGTGCTCTAAAGGTGTCGGTGGCTGTTAGTGCTTGTGCCATCCTATAACACCATTCTATAATGCAAACCCCGCACCTCTCTTTGTGTCATAGGGGTTAGTGTAGTGTTCTCCCAGCTAGCCCAAATTATTATTATTTTATCTTTTTCCTTTAGTTTTGTTTTCTTCTCTTTTGTGTTGCATATGTGTTTTATTGATTGTGTGTGATCAGAGTTGTCTTATAACGCTAACTTTTGAAAGAAATGTTTTATTTATTTATTTAAGTTATGTGTTCTGAGTTATAACGAAAAAATGTTGAAGTGATAGCACTTTTTTCCTATAACACGAGCCTTATTATTATTATTATTATTATTATTATTATTATTATTATTATTATTATTATTTAATTGAGTAACAAAAAGTAAGGGTGAGCAATCCCGACCGATTATCGATGCCTGATTTTGACTGCCGGAAATCGATTCTGACCGACTGCTACTCGGGTCGGGACTCGGTACGAGTTTTTCGTGATCTCGGGACTCGGGTCGGGATGGGCCAAAAACCAAGAAAAGACAAGCAAAGGTGACTGAAATCGACAAACTGATTCCGACCAACTTAAACCGACTACTTTCAAATCAGTATTCAGTTTAGGATTTACCTACCTTTCGAGATCGGGATTAGTCGAGACGGGTCGGGATACTGCGATGTTCAGCCCTAACAAAAAGTATAGATTTTTTAATAAAATAAATAAGCACTTGTGTGCGCCAAAGATGCCGTTATGTAAAAATAACAGGGGCCCCATTGGCTTATACCCCCACCAAACCATCCTCCCTCCTCCCCCCGTCAACAAACGTCCCATTTCTTCTTTCTTCTTTCCCCATACCTTCTTCTTTCTCTCTATAGATTCTAGAGAGAGAAAGTAATACAATCATGGAAAGAAGAAATAACAACAAAAACGACGAAACGACGTCGTCTTCATCTTCAGATGACCTTGTTGAAGGTATACCTTTGTTTGCTAAGGAGCTGATCGCCGGCGGTGTAGCTGGCGGCGTTGCTAAGACCATCGTTGCTCCTCTCGAGCGTCTCAAGATCTTGTTCCAGGTCTCATTAGTTATTTGCTCATCATCATCATCATATATATATATATATATATAGCTTGTTATTGAATTATAATTACTTGGTGTTAATTGAATTGTTTGTAAATTAGCTAATATGAAATTATGGATTATTATCATGACAAGAATGTGATTGATCATTAGCGAGTTAGGTTTTCATCTATTCTCCGTTTATCATTAGTTAGTTAGTTAGTTAGGCTACATCGTATTTTTTAACCTGAACTTTTGGCCGACGGGGTTTGGACCCACCACCACACAGAGATTCATACACTTTTTTGAGATAGGCAACAATTTGCTATAAACATTTCTACTTTTTTCTAATTTGGTTCATGGAGAATCAAAGTTGTTTAAGCGCTAGGTTTAGTAACACCCACTGAACACATTCTAATTGCTGATTGTATACCCAAGACCTTTGGTCTAGTGGTATGTGAGTTGCCCACCAACTTAGAGGTTTTGGGTTCAAGCCTCGCTGGAGGCATTTGTGAGATATATCATTTAGATAGGTGGTATAGGGTGTGAAAAAAATTGCCGTTACAAAACAAATAATGTTAGGATGAAATTTGTGGATTTAGGTTATGAATGATGAAACTGGGAGTTTGAAGGGTGATGTTTTTGGACTTTGGTTGGTGATTATTATAAGGGATAATTAGTAAAATAGCCCGGTTGCCCTGGGTTTAGGCATATTTAGCCCGTTTTTGAAAAATTTTCGTTTTAGCCCAGGTTGCCCTTGGCAACTAGTGCATAGCCAACTACAGAATGCCACGTCGGGGCAACTTTTTTGTATTTTGGGCAACTTGAGGACACTTGTCATCTTTTAGTTGGCTATACGAAAGTTGCCCAGGGCAACCTGGGCTAAAACGGGAATTTTTCAAAAACGGGCTAAATATGCCTAGACCGCAAGGCAACAGGCCATTTTGATAATTTTCCCTTATTATAATGTAGTGATTAATAACATCTTAATTTTCTTTACTTCTGGCTTAAATGAATTGGAATTATGTCTCTATGCGAGATTCTGTTGATTGTTAGCTAGTTAGTTAGTTAGTTAAGTTTTTATCGAATTGTTTAGAGTTTATGCTGAATCCTGTGGATTTAGGTTGTTAGACAGTTGCTATTCCCAAATAAAGTTTGTTAAGGGTGTTCAAGTTAGGCTATGAGTGATGAAATTAGGGGGTGTTTGATGGTTGAAGTTTGATTGGTGATTGTGACAATGTGATTAATAGAAAATGAAACTTTTCCCCTTTTGTTCAAACAAAATGGACTTATCACATGTATGCGAAATTCCATTCATCATTAGGTAGATAGTTAGCTTTCAGTAGGTTGCATCACAAGCATATATTCACCATAATGAGGTAGGCAACAAATTGCCATAAACAACCAAGCATATTCGTTTTTGCTTTTAGTTTGGCATGGTTGACGTTATAAGTTATGAACAACAATCATTCAACTTTCCGAAACTGTTACAAATAATCCAATCCAGTTTAGAAAATAGATTTAAGATATATTTGCCTTTGCAACTTGAGTATTGAGGCTCAGTTGTTTAACACTTTGCGACTTGATTGTGGTTTTGTTGGAGTTCGATTGGTGATTATGACAATATGGTTAATAGTATATGAAATATTCCCCTTTTGTTCAAACGAATTAGAGTTATGTCACCACGAGACTTATGCTAAATTCGGTTGACATTTAGCTAGTTAGTTATGCCTACATATATTCACCATAATGAGGTAGGAAACAAATTGCCATAACCAACCAAGCTTTTTCACTTTGATTTTGATTTGGTTGGTGGACGTTAACAAAAACCATCTAACTTTTGGAAACCATTATAAATGGCACCATTCCAGTTTAGAGATTCAGGTTTCCGCCTCTGCAACTTAAGTATGTTGGTTCATTTGTTTAACATTTCATGTTTTGGGTCTCCTTTATGTGTTGGGATAAGAATGAAGATGTGATAATGAGCTCCACTTGCTTGGACGATGGTGTTTATCCTCGGGTTTGACCCAAAATCCCCAAAATATGTACATAAGAAAATGTTCTAGGCGAGAGAAAAACATTAATTTCCATGAGTCATTGAACATGCCATGACGTTATCAGGATCTTATATAAGGCCATGATTCATCACGACGACGGTTTCTCCAATTAATGCTATACATTTGACCTGTTTTTAGCCTTGTCTCCCATGGATTATGTATAAATGTTTGTCTGTGATGATTGTATGCACTGTTTCTGTGCTTCAGGAAGTAACCATTGTGTTTCTTTACTATTATATTACAGACCCGAAGCGAATTTCACAATATAGGATTGTTAGCCTCTTTTAGAAGGATTGCAAAGACAGAAGGCCTTATCGGGTTTTACAGGTTGGAGACCAAACTCCTGTTTGCTCTTTTTTTACTCTAAATATGATTCAGTTTAGTAAAAAATGTTTTCTGCATGTGGATGTAATTTATTCTCAGAGGAAACGGAGCTAGTGTTGCCAGGATCGTTCCTTATGCAGCATTACATTATATGGCGTATGAACAATATAGAAGACAGATCAACGACAACTTTCCTGGCATGGGAACTGGTCCAGTTGTTGATCTGTTAGCAGGATCATTATCAGGAGGAACTGCTGTTCTTTTTACATATCCGCTTGATTTAGTTAGAACTAAATTGGCTTACCAGGTATACAATTATCTTCATTTCACTTTCTATCAGTTCTTTCAAACCAATTCCGCATAATGCGGCTTAACAATGTGTGCCGAGCCCAAAGATGGGCGGGTTGAGTAAAGGGTTCGGGTTGAAACGGCTCACTTTTTAGTTGACTGACAAACTACTGAGTATCTTTTATACTTTTTGCAGAAACCTTTTATAAATTAGACAAATAGTGAATGTTGTAGTTATGATAATAAACACAATATAATTGAAAATATATTCCAAATATTTGATCAAGGGAATTAGGAGGTTTATGCATAGAAATACACTGTGGCGAATTTTACCCTGCATGTCGTGTTCAGCCATTTGTCTCGTTCCCTGAATGGACCTAGTTGACCCGTTTGAGATAAAACACAACCGAATCAACCCATTTATAAGTAATTTTTACGAAAAACTGTAGGACTTTTAATTGAGAATTATTCTGATGTGATAGTATAGGTTGTGGATACTCCCAAATTGAATGTCAAAGGACTCATGGTTAGCGAACAAGCATTCAGAGGAATCAAGGATTGTTTTTTGAGGACTTATAAAGAGGCTGGGATGAGAGGCCTTTACCGTGGTGTGGGTATAAATTCTTAATCATTTTGTTCTCGTAATTCCAGTTAGATCTCTATGACCTCTTTCTTCATCATGCTAAAAATAGTTAGAAGTAATTTTGAAATTTTGAATCTTTTTGTTAGCTCCATCGCTCTATGGAATATTTCCTTACTCGGGATTGAAGTTTTACTTTTATGAGGAAATGAAAAGTCATGTCCCTGATGATTACAAAAAGAACATAATGGTGAAACTTGCTTGTGGTTCTATTGCCGGTTTACTTGGTCAGACATTCACGTATCCTTTGGATGTTGTGAGAAGACAAATGCAGGTAATCTTTCAAGTGTGCTTTCGTTTATATACATATGTGCAATCAAAGTATGAGATAATCAAGATGCATGCTTCTGACCATCACAGGTTCAGAGGTTACGGTCTTCAAACAGCTCACAATTAAAAGGAACAATGGGGACTCTTATTATGATTGTCCAGAAAGAAGGATGGAAGCAATTATTTTCAGGGCTGAGCATCAATTATATGAAGGTATGATACTCTATACAATTCATGACCCTATTTAGAGTTGACAAGAGGGGTAACGTTCAGGTTCAGGTTAAAGTTGGTAAACATACCGAGTCTGGATGGGTATTGACTTTTCTTGTAGCTAATGAACTCGTCATATTATGATAAAAAAAAAAAAAAAAAAAAAAAAAAAAAAAAAAAAAAAGAACACATTATCTATTTTGGAGGTTGTATTCTTTTAAAATAACTTTGGGTGACTTTTAACCCCTTTGACCCATTTCCCATTTTGGACAAACTTTTTCTATTTGACTCGTTGAGAGAAAACATACTCGAAATGGGTCAAAATAGTACTCCGTATCTTTTATTCCTATCTGACAATTCTGGTTAATCAAGGTAATTAAGAAAATCAACTTGCTGATCATCCGGTAATTGCCAAATTTTCAGGTTGTACCATCAGTAGCAATTGGATTTACTGTCTACGATACTATGAAAATGTACTTGAGGGTCCCACCACGAGATAAAGCCATTGATGAAGTGGCCACAAACAAAAGAGAGAACCAAGCTTCACCCTTGCCCTCATCACAATCTGCCTCTTAATATTACAACATAATAATCTGGTATTCTTTTACTCATTAGTATTGAGGCCATTAACAATTGTACATTTGATTCTTCTGTGACATAGCGTAGGTTCTATGGCAGTGTATAGATATAAGTTTCCCTCTCAATCGAAAATAATGAGGGTGTATTTTACATCTCAAGATCAGCACAATGTACATAAAAATAAGATCTGTAGATTTATTTGTAACCTCTATTCATGAAGTGTATCATGACCGGAAGATAGCGAGATAAGTTTTGCTTGTAAATTGATCTATTATTTCTGATAATATACAAATTTACCAGTAATCTCCACAAGAGCATTTACCATCCTTGAAATGATGAAAACGCTTGTTGTCTCTTACAATAAGCTCCCTCCCGACAATCTTGGACATAATCTTGATAGCGTTATGACAATCTCCGCATATCCTTAAGTTCTTAATGATCCTAAGAGTTGTTCTCGCGGGAGTACTAATCAAACCGTATGCAATTGCTAGCCGCTCACTATGGTACATCAACGCTTTCTCTTTAGCTTCTTGATCAATATCGTGCAGTACATAACGAGTGTCTGGAACATAACCAGCGTCCCTCATTTGACCATTTAATCCGTTTAGTTTATCGTACGCATCTTCTTTATATGGATCTGGAGTCCGGTACTCATGCACCTTATTCTTCCCTTCCAGCATATTACTACCAGATGTTAACATAATATTATCGGGTAGCACCATTGTTGGATCCAAAATCGCTTTAGCACGATCTTCAAGCTCAATATCACCATGGATTCGAGCATGATTCATTAAACATTCCCACACGTCATCTGCAGGTTCAAAAGGCATGTTTTCAATAAACTCCATAGCTTCATTCAAATGCCCGGCTTTCCCCAAAACATTGATAACCCCTGTATAATGTTCAACCCCTGGAACTAACTTATACTCATTCTTCATCGCTTTAAACTGTCGCAAACATTCCTGAACCGAACCAACACCATCACAAGCCGATATAACCAACCTAAAAGTCTCCCCATCCGGACTCACACCAACCTCCTTCATCTGACCAAACAACAACAAACCCGCGTCTGCATCACCATTCTCCACATACCCTTTAATCATCAAACGCCATAGCGAAAGCGACAACTCATCTCGCTCACGCATCCTATCGAAAACCCTTCTAGCATCCCTCATACTACCACATTTCACATACATCTCCACCATCTTAGATTTCAGCTTCACATCGCCGTAGTACCTCGACCTAATAAGCAACTGCTGAACTTTCCTCCCTAGCTCAAGATCATCACACTCCCCCAAAAGAAACTCGAAAACATCATAATTTGCTACCACACCTTGTGACATGAACTCTAGTGTTTCCTTAACCTTACCCTCTTTGCATAAAGGTGCTAAATTTATGTTTTTGGGGGGTGTTTGGTTTGTGGGTTTTGGTTTAAAGGTGCTGTTTTTGCGAAAAGGTGGGGGCTTTTTGGTGGTGGGGTTGTTTTGTGATGAGGTGATGAGGTGTTTGGGTTTGTGGGTTGGGTTTGAAAGATGGATATGGGAGTCAGGTATGGGTATGGGTTTTGGTTTGGGGTGTTTGGGTATGAATTTGAAATGGAGTGAAGATAGAGATGATGCCATTGGAGTGAGAACTTGAGCTCTGGTTATGTGTTGTGAAAGTGATGATAAAATGGAAATATCTATTGTTATGCTGCCGTTTGGCTTAAAATATGTTGACCATTTTGTTGACTTTTTTTTTTTTTTTTTTTTTTTTAATTTAATTTTCTTAGAAATATAAATATTTACTCACGTGACATCTATCTCACGATACATACATCTCGTATGTCTTAATGATAGACTTAAACTCATAAGTATTTGATTAAGAAAAACATTCGCACATAACATGAGACAGGATACCTACGTCTTGCGGCGACGAGTACCCTGTAATAATAATAATATTTTTTTATAATACGTTTTTCGTGACAATAACTATATAAAAGACGAGAATTGTTTAGGTTCTATTAATTTCAAACAATGAAAAATTATGTTATGTTAAAAATAGATAATAAAGAATATAGACATGTCATCTTTTTATAGTTATATTAATTTTTATTTCATGAATATTTTAGTGTGTTTGAGGAGAATATTTAAAAATTTATTTTAATAGCTTGTTTATTTTGTATTATGTGGTTTATTAATTATATTTTTGTATGAAGAGGTGTTGTAGTGATTATGTTAATTGAAAGTGTTAAATATATATGTTGGTGCATAAGCTAATTGTACAAGATGCATGTATAATTGTATCGCTTAATATTAAGTTTTAAATTGTCTTAGTTAATGAGGGAATCGTTGTCCTCCATTATATAGGTTATGTTTGGCGCATAGCTTTTTGGAGCTTTTTATGGCAATGAGCTGTGAACAATGAGTTATTTTATTTTTAGTGTTCATTTGGCATGAGAGCTGTGAGCTTTGCTATTTTTTAGAAAAGCTCATTTTTTCAATGCTTCTTTATGAAGCTGTGAGAGGTGAGAAGTGAGTTGTGGTTATTGCTCACAGCTACTTTTGCCAAACATAGCACATAACATTTGATACCATTATATGTGTTAGATTGTCTTGTGTATTATGCGCAAATGTCTCAACTGAAACTTAGGTCATGTTTGGCACACAGTAGTTTGAAGCTTCTTGAAGTACTTAGCGTTTAAAATACAAAGCTTGTTTGACTAAGAGCTTTAAGCATTAGCACTTTCACATACCGTTTGCTAGATCACATTTCGCTAATCTAAAAAAGCTTTTTGGTTTTTCTTTGTTGTTTGGCCCTCGGGTATATATGCTGTGGGTTCTAATTTTTCTTTTTTTGCTTACGGCCTTTTGAACACAAAAAGATAAAAAGACTTTTCAATTAGTCGATAAAAATGTATGTGTGATGCCCATTGCCCAAAGTAGAAGTGTTTGTATAAAAGTGCTTAACCACAAGCAAAGCGTTTTACATAAGTGTAAAATAGTCAATAAAAAGGTATTATTTGCAAAGTAGTAGTGTTGTAGAAAGTAGGAACCATCTTTCATTTGTACTAAAATTGATCAAATAAAGTTGCTTCGAAAAAGGTAACACAAGTTTAGCCAAAAAAAAACCAGTCAGATGAACTTAAGGTCACTAAAACATTCATATCGAACACTCAATATCCGAGTCCAGTAACCAATTCGATCTTGAAGTAAAGACGATAAATGTTAAAACAAACATTTTTAGCAGTTGAAGTGTTACATACTTACATATATCTTATTTGTTAACTTCTATGTATCACTAATACAGTGATACATATCATACGAATCGACTAACTTGGCAATACAAAATATGTTCTGAACAGTTCATTTCAAATTTTTCCAAACAAATAGGCCGATTATGGTATATCCAGGAGTAGTTCCAGTTTGGTCAATTTATCATGTTTCAGCAAACAATGCACACCCTTACTATACTTGACCTTTAACTAAAACTCATGTAGACACATAAAGCATGAATTCATATAGTGTAATCAGACCAATCTGATATATTCGACGTGTGATCCATTGACATCCCTGGGAACTCATCAAGTTTCGACTCCTCTTTCCCTTCAACCAACCTTGCAGGATTCCCGACTGCAGTTGCTCGTGGTGGAACATCAATCAAAACCACTGATCCTGCACCAATCTTTGCTCCTGCACCGATCTTCACATTACCCAATATTGTCGCCCCTGCACCAATCAACACACCGTCTCCAATCTTTGGGTGACGGTCCCCACCAGCCTTGCCAGTCCCGCCTAGAGTCACGTGGTGGAGAATGGAAACGTTGTTGCCAATAACTGCAGTCTCACCTACTACGACACCTGTTGCATGGTCAAATAGTATTCCTTTTCCTAATTTAGCACCCGGGTGAATGTCGACAGCAAAGACATCAGAGATCCGAGATTGTAAAGCCAGGGCAAGTGGTCGTCGGGATTGAGTCCATAGCTTATGAGACACACGATGAGCCTGATTACAACATAAACCAACTTATTAACAAAAGCGGTCATAAAATGCTGATTCTGAGAGGGGGCATATTTAATACATTTACTTATAAGTTAGAATTGATTTGGTTTACGTTTAATCTCTAACTGTTCACAAATGGGTAAGATAAAAGAATTAGTCAAAAAGGAAACGAGTCAAATAGGCTTAAAGTGTCTCATCTCAAAATGTATATTTAACGCGTACTACCTTCTGAACTTTTCCACAAAGAGTTCGTAAATTAAGATACCACTTTTCACATTCATATAATAATATCAAATAGCAGCACTATCCTAAATTCCATAAAAAGCCATGCCCAGACAGCCAGTATGTTATACTAATATATCTTCCCCCTTTTGCTTTTTATAGTCAAAAAAAGTGTTTAAACTTTTTTCATTCTTTACCTATAAAGTATACATATTGACATTGTTTATATTTATAAAGCCACATGCCCAAAAGGCCAAAATCATCCTTCTTTCCATAAAAGAATAATTTTGTAAAGCCATATATTGGTTTTTACTCATCAAGTGTGGAATAACTTGCCCATAGCGTCAAGAAAAAGAGTTCAACGATCATCTGGGGTGTTTGGATGAGCATCTAAAGTGGGGATTTCATATCCTAATGTTTGGTATATTTGATCGAGGTTATTGTCTTCTAAGTGAAGGAAAGCAAATTAAATGTGAATGTTCCTCGTTATTCTAGCTTTAATCAACTTATATCTAATGATTCAATACTGACAACTCGGTCACGATATCATTTTGGAATCACATACCTTGACGTGTAGGTTTCTAAATGGATGTTTCCAATATGTCTATTAGTAAAATAGCGTATGCTTGTTGAAAATGCAGAAACACAAATATAGTTGTGTTATTTAAACACAGTGAACGTAGTGTTTGAATATGCATACACGCTATAATCAGACAAAACAACTATTGAGTTTTTGGCAATTCGGCTTATTTAAGGAAACAACTACCAAACTGTTTTTTCAAAACTTCTTATTTTTCTCTTAAATATACATATTATCATAATTCGTTTGCTTATATCCAAACACTCAATATAAGTAGTTTAGAGCGTTCACTTAGAACAATCTGCCTTGTCAGCTTATTTTGAGGCAAATAAGCAACTTCTAAATTCGAATAACCTAAAGCAGGTTGTGACATCCTTATTTCAATGTGCTTATTTGAGATGATATTTAATATTAAGTTTTTTACCCATATATCTAGCCTAAAAACCCCTAATAGAAATGGATTCAATTGACACTTCCAAATTTGAATAACCATAATCAAATCCAGATTCCAAACGCTTTCTAGAGTCTAATGGCAACTATTTCCAGTCTAATGTATAAGCAGAAGCAAAAGCCGAACAATTAAGCAATCCTAAACACCATCTTAAACACAATAAACAATTCCAATAAGCAATCACAAATACCCTCTAACCAAAAAGGTGAAAACTGAAATGAATAGCTAAGAAGCCTTTATAATTAAGCAAACTAAAGGGTTGTTTGTTTAAACTTATTCATGGGCTTATGAGCATATTTGTTCTCGGTTTATAATTCATAACTCAAACTTTTCGGCTTATTTTGAAACTTGGGGATTATATAAGTTTCTTATGACATACGGACTAATAAATTAATATATCCCTCACAAGTTCCAAAATTAGCCAAGAAAACGAGGCTTATGAAACATAAGCTGAAAACATACAAGCTCGTAAACACGTTATGGGGTGTTTGTTTCGGCTTATTACTTATATAGCCGGCTTACGGCTTATATGGTTTTGGGCTAATGTTTCATAAGCTCACTTTCTGTAGCTTATTTTGAAACTTTTCGGCTTATATAAGCTTATTATAACATAAGAAACACCCCATCCTAGACACCATCTTAAACACAATAAACAATTCCAATAGAGCATTGCTACATCCTCCTACAATATCTTCCTACTAATCCTCCTACACACACAACATTATTATATATTTTTTTCTCCACTCATTCTCTCTCTGCATCAAAACCGTCAGTTTGACACTTGTCAGATCATGTAAGGATGAGGATTTATCATTTTCCATTCCAATAAGCAAAACCACAAATACCCTCTAACCAAAAAAGCCGAAAACTGACCTGAATAGCCAAGAACCCCTTATAATTAAGCAAACACTGAGAAAAAGACAAACAAGCAGGATCACGCTCCCTAGCAGCTCTCAAGTCAGCAACAGCAGACAACAAAAGATGCCCATCTTCATTAAAAGCGTTCAAGAACAAGTCATAAAGCAAAGTGGACAACAAAGTAGAAGAACAAAGCTTGTTGCCTAAATGAAAAGACAAGGATCTGTCTAAAGAAGAGTGTGATAATATTGTTGAGTATAGATAACTTGCTAATGCTGGCTCTGATTCTGTGTCCTTCCTTGCTTCTGCTTTTATTTCGTTCCATACAAATTTTGAGTCTTCTTCTTCTGTATATGTATATGATGACGTCATCTGTTGTGTTCTGTTTGAGGTTTTTCTTTTGGTCGTTATGATATGGAGTATTTATTTATATATTTTTATCTTTTTTAGGAAATAGGAAGGTAGATGCGTGTAAATAGGTAAATTAAGAGGAAAATACATCGCCTATATTTGTGCCGGGGATTTATAAATTGATGAGCGGTGAGCAATGAGTTTTTCGATTTTTAGTTTTTGTTTAGTAAAAGAGTGGCGAGCTTTGTTATTTTTTAAAAATGCTCATTTTTTCAATGTTTTTTTAAAAAGTTGTGGCTACTGTTCACAGATACTTTTAACAAACACACCCATCATTAGCCATGTGGTGTGACCGTATTTCGTGTTTAGTACAGAATCGTTAAAATTCATTTGGTGAGTCTGAAATATCCAAAAAATTATGCAGCTGGTCCAGATTTGCTAACGATGTTAATTTTCCTCGTTATCTTTAGTCATGTGTCATGCACACGATGATGCACATAATGGTAGGTTTGTCTTTTCACTGTTATGTTTTTTTCATGCATTTGTTTAATACTTTTTTTTGTCCTTTATTGCATTTTTTTATCTTTTTATTATTATTTATTACTCTATTTTTTTTATAACAGTCATCATGTAGGTGTCACCACCATCAATCGTATTCTTTTCTTATTCCCTTACAATTACCACTGTCAAATGTCAATCACCACCTCCACCACCGTCCACCAACTAATCTAAAATATTGTTCAGCCTCAAACTCTCATCACCACCGTCAATGGCGGAACTTGATTTTTTTTTTTTTTTTTTTTTTTTTTTTTTTTGAAGAGGGCGAATTTATTTTGGAGAGGCCGAATCAGAGATTTGTTTGTATCCTCAACTAAATTACCCCTAAAACTGATAATATTTACACTAGTTGCCGCAAGTTTTGGGGAGGCCAGGACCCTCCCCTACCTCTAAAGAGTTCCGCCACTAACCACTATCACCACCATCGCTTTCACCATTTTATCATTGTTATTATTCCATTCACCTCCCTTTAACTTAACCATATAAGGATCAGTTAATATATGTTATGTCCCTCGTAAATAATAATCAAAGCAAACACAAAGATTTCTAAACCAGACATTTCATCATTGCGATTTAGGAAAAAAATGCAAAGGATTTCGTAATAAGAACAACAACAAGATCTCGGGTTATATCATTTCAAGATATAATCTTTAAAGATCTAGACTAACCCATCATCGATTTGAAAAAGAACAGAAAATAACAAACCACAAATCTGTTACGCAAATCATAATTCAATACAGAACCTATACCCAAACACTCCCAATTATGCAAGAATTAAGGGTGAGCATCGGTTCAAAGCCGGAATGGACCGACCAAAACTGGACTAGACCAAAACCCTAGACCAAGGACCGGACTGAATATGTTCGGTCCGGTCCGAGTTGGTCCGGTCTGGTCCAGTCCTCGGGTCGGTCCGATCCATGAAGACATAATGGTCGGTTTTTACGTAAGAAGGTCCGGACCGGACCGGACCGAGACCGAAAAAAAGAAAATATTGGGACCAAGACC
This sequence comes from Artemisia argyi, assembly GCA_030686995.1. Taxonomy (NCBI): domain Eukaryota; kingdom Viridiplantae; phylum Streptophyta; class Magnoliopsida; order Asterales; family Asteraceae; genus Artemisia; species Artemisia argyi. The sequence continues at coordinate 332,766,220 of CM060709.1, forward strand.
GGACCGATGGTCCTTCAGTTCGGTCGGTCGGATCGGTTTTCTCGGTCTCGATCAGTCTTGGGTCTGCGATGTTCAACCCTAACAAGAATGGGTTATAGAGAAACATGAAAGACCTTAAAATAGGTCCAAAGCCCCTTAACCGAGCTTATTATCAGGATGAAAATTCCTAGTTGTAGCAACAAGTGTTTAAAAACTAAATACTTTATGTTCTTAGAGCTGCAATCTTCCCCAAATCTTCTGCTTCATTTTTTGGATTTTTCTAACTTGTGTCATAGAGGCACAAGTTAAGCACACTAAAAACACTCAAGAACCTACAAAAAGGACTCAAAGATCCACACAAAGGTACACTTTTATGTAGCTTTGTAGTTTTATCTGAGTTCTTTTTCATGAGTCCCTGAGTTTTTTTGGTGTGTCTAACTTGTGTCATAGAGGCACAAATTAAGCACGGGAACTCACGAAAAAGAACCAAAGAACACACACAAAAGTACACTTTTCTGCAATTTTGTAGTTTTATGTAGCTCTCTGAGTTCTTTTGATGTACTTAACTTATGCCTCTAAGAAACAACAAGTTCAACAACCCATGTATAAAAACACAATCTTTATAAGAGTAGACCATCATTATCAAAAACCTATGTATAATAATGCAATCTATACTAGATACTTGGAACCAATGGGCTTGTGGTCCACTGGGCATGTCTTATTCAGTTAAGCGTGCCTAGTGGAGAGTAGTACCGGTTTGGGTGACCAAACCGGGAAGTCCTCCCTTGTGGACCACTGCCCTGTCGGTACGATTTCAAAGTCCTTCAATGAAGGTTTCAACCCACAAAGGGTTCGAATCTGGAGAAGGCAGGGTTTACTTCAATTTAAGTGTCGTGCCTTCGGACGGCTTAAGTTGAAGGTTTTCCCCCCATCGGGTTTCAAATTGGACATGGATTTCCCAAAAAAATGAAAGTCAATTTTCAAAAAAAACTAGATACTTGGAATAAAAATGGTTAGTTTTTATTTTATTTTTTTACCTTTATTAGAAATGACATTGAAGGGTTTGACCGTTTGATGATGTTGTGTAAGAAGCTTTTAGATTTGGTCATGCTGTGTGATAAAATAATCATATTGTTTTTCAAGAAAATTTGGGGTTTTGTAGTCAACAAGGCGCGTTTACATGTATTGACAGCGAAAGAAGTAAAAACTAATTAAACTATTATCCAGTTTTATCATTAAAAAATATTAAGATAGTTACGATTGAATATTCATAAATTAGTTAATGTTATACGTGGAATATGTTTGGTTTGACTTTTGAAATATGTATTACGTCATATCCTATGCATTTTGTGGAATTTTTAAAGTTTGGTTTGAAAATCTATATCGATAGTTTTGGTCGTGTTTATAACGCGTAATAATTGGCTTTATTAAGTAAAGAAAATTTCAAACTAAAATTTAAAAATAATACTGCCTTCACTACATATACCTGATAATGATTTGAGAAGCTGGTGGGGCGGTGATTGACGGTGGTAGTGGTGGTGGTGGATGAGGAAAAATAAAATGAGTATGATCGGTAGTGGTGAGAATCACATGAGAGTTGTTATAAAAAATGAGTAAATTAATAAAAAAACAAAAAAAATGCATTAACAAAAAACAAAACATTAAGCAAAACGTATGAAAAAAAATAATAAAAAAAATAAAAAAACAAGTACATGAAATGACATAAACAGTGAAAGGACAAACATGTCTCGTGTGTCTGTCATGTGACTAAAGATAACGAGGAAAGCTAATATTGTTAGCAAATTTGGACCAGCTACGTAATTTCTTTTTTTGGATATTTCGGACTCGCCAAGTGAATTTTCTCGATTTTGTATAGATCATTTTTTTTTTCTATTGACTTTTGTGTGTATTTTACTCATGTAAAACCTTAACTGTCAGTAGAGTGTGGTTTCAAAATATATGAGTAAAATGGTCATTTTATAAGCAAAATTCACAAAAAGATCAAAATTTAAAAGTTTGTGTATATAAGAAGAAAAAAAAGGCTACACACAATTAAAAAATAACACAAATTAGACGAATTTCTAGATAATTATCCTTGAAAAGTAACATTTATTTTGAAACGGAAAGATTATACGGGTTAGACTAGGCCGCGTTTACTTTATATATACAATTTACAATATATTAAAAACTATATATATAACAAAAGTGATTTGCTAGCAACAAGTATATTAATTTTGTTTATGCATTTCATATTTATAAAAATGACATTCATTGAACTCATATATTACATAAAAGAAATGATATTTCTTCCTACTAAACATTCCTACTTATACTCTTACTTCTAGGGTCCTGACATGTAGAAAAATTGACGGTTCAGTTAAAATGAGATAATAAGTGAAATACATGTGTCATATTTTCATGTGGGTAGGAGGATAAGTAGACATAAAGAGTAGGAGGATACAGCAATACTCATTACATAATTATATACTTTTAATTATTTCAATCATGGTATACATGTGATCCATAAATCCATAAATGGTATAGAGCATTGTTATATCCTCCTACATAATCCTTCTACTCATCCTCCTACCCACACAATCATACAACATATGTCATGCACTAATTTTCTCTCTTGATTTAACCATTGATCTTTACACTTGTCACAATCATGCAAGTAGGAAGATTTGTAGACACAAATAGTATGAATAATGGTATATATATGATATTAACTATGGAATATTCTGTGCTCAATGAATGCTAATTATATAAATACGGAATATTAATCTTGCCAAATCTCAAAAATGTATAGTTTTGGACAAAGGGCTCACTTAAAACATCATAAGGACATTTCCGATTTGCAAAATTCAAATTTTGAGCCATTCTGGTTAAACAAGAAAATGAGCATCCATACATATTGTTGATTTCAACTTTAGTGTTAGTTCGTGACTACTTGTGTAGATTTAAGCAAACCATAATGTCTTTAATGTTAATAATGAACTTAAACAAGATGAAACCAAATTCAATGTTATAGGTAACATGCTACATCATCACTTTCATGTTTTGCTACAAATTGATTATCATATGTTGGCTTTAGAATTATTTAACACTAAATAAAATTAGAGCTAACACAACGGGGTCTATTCATCCAAAGTTTAAAACGACATTAACATGTTCATGGTTGTCAAATAAATCTTTTCGTAAACACCAAGTCCGGTTATTATTGATTTGCATAATTTTATTTGTCGGTTATTAGGAATTTTGGGTAGCAACTTTTTTTCTTAATCCTTAATTACTTGACGAGTGAAAATGTTCGTAATAATATGAACATTGAAACAAAAGGATTTTTTTTTAGTAGAACAAGTTTCTTCATGTTCATTTTTGCTTTTTTGTAATATGTTAAGCGAACAACTTAAATAAAAAATTAAAACATTTTACACATGCATATACATATAAATCAATTTTAATTATCATCGTTCGTGTTCACTAGCTTATTGTAACGACTCGCACGCTACGAGACCGTCAAGCCTGGAATTCTGAAACTATCTACACTATACTTAAAGTAAGTCTTAGAAGGCTCCATCTAAGAACATTATAGAAACATCATAGAACATTAGAAACATCATGTACATTTGCAGATACTAAGAATCAGTATAAATATTGTCTCATTTCAAACAACACATCTTAAAACATTTCGTATTTTCTCTTGTGAATTCTTCTATTTTCTTGTCTCACTTGAAATTTTTATGTCCGTCATTTTTTCTTCTTTTTCTCTTTTACCTTAGTTTCCAACTCCACAATGTGAGCCTTTTTCCATCCTTCCTTTAGTTGCTCACATCGTTGGTTGTCCCAAAAAGTATGACTTAGCGTATACTAAGTGTCGCATGACGAGTCTGTTATGCCAAAAAAATGAACTTAATACTTTCTCTTAACTAAAAAAAATACTTACTTTTATCTTGTAAAACCCTTTTTTAGGGCATTAAAGTATAGAGACCTTAAAGACGAAGCCTAAAATTTTTTTATAGAATATATCTCTATTATATATAAAATAAAAAGTTTTGCTTAAATCTTATAAATTCAGAAAATGAGTAATATTCCATCCCTAAAATAACTTTTTAAAACCTAAAATTCAAAATTCCGTTTACTTTCCAGCATTAAAATTCAAACAATGTTCCTTAACGAAATACTTAAAAACTTTAAAAATATACATGCAACTCTTGACTGCATATATTGTGACAATATTAGCATGACCTCATAACAGTCTATGGGTGCGTAATAATATGTAGTTTTTTCCAAGGCGGACAATATATTGTCACAATAATTTTATGCTTGTCGTGACAGAATGCTTATTTATGGGTAATGATTAACTATTCGTAAAATATTAATGTATATAAAGACAAATTTGATAACCAAACAGATGGTTTTGATAAGTCAAATAACAACTATGATAGCCTCATCTAAATATCAATCCTTTTGTAAATGTTTAATCTCGCCTCATTTAAACAACTTTTCAGTCCACCCGTAATAATATGTAGTTTTCTTCCAAGACGGACATGTCAAATCGAACAATATTTTTCCAAGACGGACATTAAACATCTCATCATTTACAAACCTGTAATAATATGTAGTTTTCTTTATAGGTAATCAATGATCATATAACAATTACAAAAAAGAAGGTAAACAAAAATCGTAATTACATATACATACTTTAACCACGGCTTAACTTCATAGACCAAGAGTAGCATCTTCTTATATTGTCGCCAAATCTTAGATTCAGGTTCTTGAAAGCATATCAAAACGTTTAGAACCACGACCACAACACAGTCGGCCACTTTTTCAATAATGATATCATCTTCCCTTACTTTTGGAACATACCCATCTCCGACATCATCACCCAATAACGTTTTCATGTCATCCAACATAAAAAACCTTTGATTTTCGATTTGTTCACAAGTCCGTTCTTTCGACTTTCTCAAATAACACATAAGTTTTCTACGATGATCGAAACAAGAATATGGACTTTCAAGAAACCCTTTGAAGTAATGCATATCTAGGTATTTGATCACAAAAAGATAAAGATCACATAGTTTGCTACTTGGTTGTATTTCTAAACGCTTAGTGATCGAAGACAAGTAGCTTTCAACCAAAACCCTAGAATCAAAATATGCGTTTGTGGCGTCCGGGAGATCACCAATTTCATGAAAGTGACCGGTTATAATAAACCTCATGGTGGCTGGGTCATCAAATAGCTTTCGTGGCTTGAATGCCATTCTGCTTAGTTGGTAGATACGGGATCAGTGATCTGAAAACTATGAATTTAGAAAGCTAGGGTAAAAGGTGGTATTTTGTATTCAATGTCAACGTTAAAAAAGAAACATATAATATTTGTTGGAGAAAAGTACCAAATGAGTACAAAAGTACAAGTCCTTTTTATTTTGTGGGGTCACTTTTGTACTTTTTTTCCAAAAGAGTCATGCTCAACTGCTCGACTGCTCAACTCCACTAGATTTGTGCCACGTGTCCCACCACTAAGTGTACCACAAAATCTTAATGCAATCTACTTTACTATTCACAGGGTACAAAATTAAAAGAAATAGTTTTTTATTAAATGACGGTGCTCAACCTAAGTGCTCGACTGACGGTGCTCGACTTGTGTGCTCACTTTTTGCTTATGAAATTGAAACATATCTTGCTCCATCAAATCAAATCTTTTGCTTGCACTTTTAGTTTTCCTTTATTTTTTTTTTCTTTTTTCTTTTTTGTTTACTTCATTTTTTGTTTCTAGTAATTTCAAAAAACACACACACAACACACACTTGAAGATCAAAACACATTTCGAGAAGTACATGAAGTGGTATGATCCATCACACACTGTAAACCTTTGATCCGAGAACAGATCCATGAAAGAAGATAACGAAAATGGTAAGTATTTTTATTTGCTTATTAATTAGGGCTTTGTTTTTCTTCATTACATGATTTTAGGGCTCATTTTTAGGGCTTAGTTTTTCTTCTCTACTAGAAGATCAAAACATATTTAGCAATCTTTTTGTTGTAACTGTTAATTTATTTTTCGAATGGGATGGGTTCATTGCCATGCACTAAGGTTTTATTTTTCATTGTTTTGTTGGGATTTGTTACTGCTTATTATTATTTTTCATTGTTTTGTTGGGATTGCTTCAAGCCAATTAGGTTTTAGTTCAATGCTTAGGTTTGATTTGGATTGCTTCAATAAGAACTTATAAATAAAGCAAATCGTTATCAGTAGTAGGTTTTTAACGAGATAGACACACAAGTGCAGAATAAAATCATTTTTAATATTTCTTACTTGCATCAATTTGTTTTAGAAAATCATTTAGTAGAAAAATAATGCAAATGTAACTATAGATGAAGTAGTAATGTAGTATAGATAAGAGCAGGGCAGAATTAGGGGGGCTTTCCGATGAATGTTTGTCGTCTAATAGAAATTTAAAAGATCTTTTGTTTAATTAATTATATTAGGAAGTGCTAGTTAATAAGGAGCTGATTAATGAGTTTAAACTTGTTAACGATGTTGTGCTAGGCTACTTTGTCTTTCCTAAGACCATTATTTGCCCTAGATAGGCTTTAGTACTTTGCTTAATACATTGATAAGTCTCAGTGAAATTTGCCAAGCTTAGTCTATCGATTGTGGTGCGACTTGTTTATTCTTATTATGAATTCATATATTATTGTTTGTTTTAATATTTTCAATACGTAATTTCTTGTAGGTGTATGATGCTAGACTTGTCGTGAAAAGCAAATTGCATTACTTTGTTTTCATGAAAGATCGTTTAGACCAGCCACGGTGTAGCATGTTTAATGACACGTGTTTCGGACCATGGCTCGATCTGACCTATGTCGATAATGAAGAAGGGCTTGTTCATTACATGCTTCAGAAACAATTCCACCAAACAAATGAGAGCTATGATCTATGATGCGTAGGGATTGCACCAGGCTTTACCTCTCGAGGGATCTCGAGAAGCTTACAACCCCCACCAGGCAGTGTACCTGATCGTTGTAGTATATTATAGTGACAAGTACCGGGGGATTGATCGTTCAGCTAGGAATAGTGTCGTTAGGATTGAAATTAATCTAACTAGGTCTAAAGGTGAATGATGATTCTTTTTATGTTTTTTATATTTTATGAAAAGCAAGTAAAAATCTCGGGTATTGGGAGAGTGGGCGGAATTAGTTGCTAATCAACTAACCCAAATGCTACTAATTAAACTAATAAACAAGAAAATAAACTAAGGTTCTACAGGATAAGTGAAGCATGTCTACCTATGATATGTTACTCCTTGCTAGCTATCCAATTCTACCTATTGAATTGTAAAACCTTGTTTTAATTGACGGGTTGTATTCCTTAATACCACTCATGGGGTGGCGCACTTAACTCCCCAATCCTATGAGTGCCTACTTCACTCCTATGTCGAGCCGGCTAAGAAGCTCCTAACATGGGATCATTAGAATTTACTCATGCATTAAATACAACCAATAAAACCTAGTACACATCGGTTCATGTTACTTAAGACGTTCAAGCATGTTACCCTATGGAAGTCTGCCAGTTTTCTTAAGCCTAACATCGAATTCATTCAATCAAAACAAGAATCAATAGGAAACAAGAATTATAAACTAAACCAACTAGATCTATTGAAGTTGTCACGCCTTAATTGATGGAGATAGACACACACATCAACAAGCCCCTCATTGATGGAGATAGACACAACATCAACAAGAAATCAATGAGATCTAATCAATTATATACAAGTTTCACATAATCATAAGTAGACACAAGGTGAATTAGCAAATTATCATCAAAGAAGAGCAAACAATAATGATAATGGAAAACATAATTAAGATAGAATCATAAAACCAATACATGATGTTTATGGAGTGATTGAAACCCTCTAAGTTGCTGGAAAAACACCCACCTAAACCCAGGAATCGACCTTAGGGTTTAGGGCTTACAAAAAGTGAAGTTATGATGTTATATTTATAGGCATGTTTTCTGTCGGAAAGGCTTGACGCCGTCAGGTCGACCATTTTTTCACCAAATTGTAGATCTCTTCGTCCTCTTCGCGTGGGCTTTTGAATCACCTAAATCCGAGTTCGTATGCAAAAGTTATGACCAAAACAATATCAGCTACTCCGCGCGCAAGTTTTGACAAGTTAACACGTGACGGCCTTGGGTGACGCCTTCACGTTTCTTCTGGGCCGTCACCACTTTTACTCTTGACGCCGTCATGAAAATCCTCTTGACGCCGTCAAGTACTGTTCCCAGCAAGGAAAATTGAGACTTTGCCGTTTTCTTCACTTTTATGCTCCAAAAACGTCCAAAATGCTTCCTTTTCCAGAATTCACTCCCAAAGTACCTAAAATCACAAAAGGAACGATTTAGGGCAATATTTGATCAAATAAATTCAATTCCGGGCTTAAATGACCCCCTAAAAGTGGTTCATTTTTCGCCTCATCATATACCCTTACACTTGAGATTTGCTTGTCCTCAAGCAAATGCGCTTTTATTCTAATCAAAATACAAGTTAGGGGTCATTTAACACTAATATAAAAGTAATTACAACAAATAATCGTTCTACTAAAGACCAATAGACAAGCACGGAGGTCATACACTAGCACCTCACAAATAGTGTTTAGATACTCACATCTCTCGGGTGTAATAAAGTATAAATTACAATATGGAAACGGAAAATATCTCTCACTACTTGTCATAGCAAAATAGATTACCATAGGCTTGGGAAATGATCAAACATCCACCACATGGCGTAAGCACCTAGGATAAACTATCAAAGAGGTCTTTTAAAGGGTTGTAACGTTAGGTGTAGGGATATGAAATACACGGTTTTGTTGGATAAATGAAGTTTTTACTGGTGGCGAGTTAACAATCTTGGTTAATTACATGTACAATATGGCGTTGCTAAGCCAAGACTAGACTCGACTTAAGCTAATAAATTAAAAATAACAAAAACATAAAATGAACATAGAATAAAACGGGATGGTAGTCCGTATGTTTTTTTCTTTTTCTTGATTTTTTTTTTTTCTTTTTTTTTTTTTTTTTTTTTTTTTTTTTGCATACACTCTTACCCTACCATCCAAAATAATACATCATAGGGAATGAACATTCCCCTTACACTTGAATTTTTACATACTTTACAATAAACTATTCTAATGACTCGAATTAAGAAAATCAAAACACTTTGAGCACTTTTAAGATTAACGTACATATGGGGGTAATAAAATGATGTTCTTCCCCATTACTCCATAAATTAGTACTTTACCCATGAGTCCCAATCGTCCCAAAACAATATGTACAAGGATATGACTCGACTTAGCAACCATGTAATCAATTAGATAGTTAAGTTAGGGTTTAACAAATAACAATAATGCACTAAAGATGAGCGCATACACGGAAGGCTAAGGCGATTTGGGTGTACATTTAAGTGGGGTGTAACAAATTCTTCCTTTAAGTAAGATGCTTAAAGTTAGAAACGAAAAGATAGGCTCGGAGGGGTGTACTAGGGGTTTCATTTAAGTGGGGTGTAACAAATTATTCCTTTAAGTATTATATATTTTTTCTCGACTCATTCTCTCTCTCCATCAAAACCGTCAGTTCTGACACTTGTCACGATACTGTGAGTACGAGGATTTGTAGGAACCCCTTATAAATAAGCAAAATCACAAATACCCTCTAACCAAAAAAGCCAAAAACTGACCTGAATAGCCGAGAACCCCTTATAATTAAGCAAACACTGAGAAAAAGACAAACAAGCAGGATCACGCTCCCTAGCAGCTCTCAAGTCAGCAACAGCAGACAACAAAAGATGCCCATCTTCATTAAAAGTGTTCAAGAACAAATCATAAAGCAAATTGTCAATAAAGTAGAAGAACAAAGCTTGTTGCCTAAATGAAAAGACAAAGATCTGTCTAATGAAGAGTGTGATAATATTGTTGAGTATAGATAACTTGCTAATGCTGGCTCTGATTCTGTGTCCTTCCTTGCTTCTGCTTTTATTTCGTTCCATACAAATTTTGAGTCTTCTTCTCCTGTATATGATGACGTCATCTGTTGTGTTGTGTTTTGAGGTCGTTGGTGGTTTTTCTTTTGGTCGTTATGATATGGTGTCGTGTTTTGTTGGGTTTAACGATTGTGTGTTGTGTTTTTTTGGGAGGAAAATAGGTAGGTAGGTGCGTGTAAATAGTTGAATAAATAAAATTTCAGTATCATATTCCACAAAATTTTAAGAAATCTTTATATTTTTCAACCATCTCTACTCTTTATAAAATATGAAACTTAAAATGATTTAAAATTAAGTAATATAAATTAATTGTTACTCCCTCCGTCTCAAAATAAATGTCAGGTTTTACCTTTTCAAATCCTTTTTGTTCTACTTTAATCTTAAATATTTTTATTTGTGTTATATAATACTTGATGAAAATTATACCAATGAAAATAAATTTGAAACTCAATCCATTCATATAATTCGCATCAAATATCATGTAACACAAATAAAAATATTTACTATCAAAGTTAAAGATAAAGACTTTAAAAAGTTAAATCTGACATTTATTTTGGGACGGAGGGAGTATATAATGTTTTAAATATCGTTTAACTTTTAAACTTCTATCATTTTATTATTTTAACACATGGATTTTTTTTTCTTTTCTCATTGATTACAAATTGAACCCGTAAACTTCACAAGGGTTAAATCAAAATCACGATTTCACAAATATAATTATTTACTGCTATACAACGCCGTTTTGCGCAATTATTCGTCTAATTATTTTGAAACATACAAAAAAAAAAAAAAAAAAAAAAAAAAAAAAAAAAAAAAAAAAAAAGTGACATTTATTTTAAAACATCATAAAATAAAAAGTAGGGTTAATTGCCTACAAATTCATTTATCTTGTCATTTTTTTTAATTGTATGTATTTTGCTTATGTAAAATGATTATTTTATCCTTTCATGTTAATAGAGTTGTTACAAAATATAAGAGTAAACTAGTTATTTTATATGACCAAAATACAAAAAAATGTCAAAATTTAAAAGTTTATGTATATAATATAAAAAAAGGCTGCACAATTAAAAAAAGTTACAAATTAGAAGAATTTATAGATAATTATCCCTGAAAAGTAACATTTATTTTGAAACAAAGATTATACGGGTTAGATTAGGCCGCATTGACTTTATATTCAAGATATTAAAAACAATATATATATATATATATATATATATATATATATATATATATATATATATATATATATATATATATATATATATATATACACACTAGTATCTAAGTCCGCCCGATGGGCGGGCATGACTTGTAATTTACATTTTAATTTAGTCATGTACATATATTAGTGATCTTTTACAGTTATAATTTATGTGTTAATAAAGAGATAGACATGACTTAATTATTCGTTTGATGGTTTTAGTTAATTGAAATTCATATTTAAGGATGGGGAGGTTAATTAATTTTTTGGATGGTATTAGTTTACGTTAAATATTTTTTTTTGAAATGTGAGGTTGACATACATTTTAATTGTTATTTGTGTTTTTTCATATAATATATATATAGTTTTTTGATTATAGGATTATGTAAATGTTTATTTTATTTTATGTTATGTTATGTTATTTTATTTATTTATTTATTCATTTTTTTGTAAGTGAATGTTTAATTTGTTGTTTATGGTATTTCTCTCTTAGTTAACGAATAATAAGATGAATTTGTATTTTTAATGCATTAACAATGAAAAATACTTGAGGCTTATTAGTATTGTTGAAATAAATAAGTTAATGAAAAATAAGATATAAATGTATCAATTTTTATGTTGAATGCATTAACAATGAAAATAAATAAAAGTTTCCATTTATTTGTAACAACATATTATATGATCTTTACACAATTCAAATATACACGAACAGGTTCCTAATACAAACCTTGCTTACGACTAACAATTTATTTCTCTAAACACACGAAGATGAGGCAAAGTTACAAAACGTCTACTAAAAGCTCTTTCAAGTACTCTATATATGCACATGCTCTTCTTGTCCAAGCCTCTTCTTCAGCTTATCAACCCTGCAATCAAAATTCATCCTAAACAAAAAAACATTTAATTTAATTATCTTTTAGTTCATAGGCAAAAAATGGTGCTTTTCTTTCTTTTATGCTTAAAAAAACAATTCTTTCATTTTTGTAGAAACATCACATCCGAAATCACAAAGAGTTGGTTACCAGGTAAACATTCAATCTAATGAGCCCATTTGCTTCTTAGTGCATTAGTGTAATAATTCTCGCCGAATGTTCTAATACTTCTTGAATCTATCTCAATGAATGTGGGTTAGTCAGTAGGCCTAAATATGCTACTCAAGCAAGGTACACATTATGGGTCTAGAGAAGGGCCGGTGTCAAAAGTACATATAGAATGAATTCATATACACCCATGATATATAATATAATGTTCGGTTAATAGTTATTAGATGCAAGAAATATATATTTATACCTGATTGAACTACCAGATCTTGTACACTCAAATCCTAAGTAGAAAATAGTGCTTTGAGTGTAGTAATGTTGCCGGAAGTAGAAGCTTCTTGTATACAACGTTTGTTATTTATTTTGCTTTGGCCTTGACTTTTATTAAGGGAAAATGACAAAAAAAAAATCTTGAAAAAGGTAAGGGTAAAACGGTAACAAAATACACATAATGATCGAAATTTAAAAGTTCAGTATACACAATAAGGAAAAAAATAGTTGGCTACACACAATCACAAAAAAAAAATCAAGTTCGATGCATTTTTTGTCATTTGTCCTTTTATTAATTGGCATTGCAAAACAAATGGAAACAGAGAATTGCCTACGATTGATCGTAAACGGTACCTTATTGTCCAACAGGCTAATGATCATAGTTACATAGGCCTGCTCAATGGGCAAGCTAGCTTTATGAATATCGTTGTAAAAATTAAGTCAAGTAAAAGTGTTTAGAATAAGTAACCCCAAATACCCAATTTTTACTTGTAAGCTGATGTGCAGCTCAAGATTAGGACTTAGGGAATTAGTTCCAGTAGATATGTGACTTTTTTATGCATCATGCAAAATGGTATAATGGTACTGGCCCGTATGTGACGACTACAAAGTGGCAGTTCAATGCCTTAGATGTGAGACTCAAGAGCGATATTAAGGAATGTACATACCATATGTTGCTGATCAGAATACACTATGTTTACATAAAACAGACCTAGGTGCTCCAAGAAGATATCAACTCCTGGCCCTTTAAACGTTCTCTGCCCTCGATCACGCTTCACATGATTGTCTTATTGATTCGCAGCCCCCCTGCTAACAGAATTTTCATCAAACAATCTCCATTAATAATGACCCTTTTAGATAGCAGTAGTCAAGCACCTCTCGTCACCTTTGTAGATAGCAACACCTTTGTAGCAGCCATGCACTTTGGGATGATAAAACAACAATGGGTCATACATGGTACATGGCACTCTGTGAGCTTGGGAAATTAGGACCACCATTCTACTGATAAAAAAAATCTCAAATCATGGTGCAAAGACTGTTGCCACAGAACGAATGACCACTTTGCACTTCTACTTGTTTAACTTGTCCTAAAAAATCAAATACATATCTGTTCTAATAATAATAACAAAAGGCTACATGTTCAACCACGTGAATCATTTAATATCATTGCATTAAGACTAAACGGGTATGTAGTCTCATAAGTGTTACTTTTTTTTACCCATTTAACATGTTTTGACCTGTCAAGCTTTTAAGTCTCCTTCTATCATATCACGTTCAAAATTATTAGTAAAGACTATTTCCAATTTGATTTCAGTAGTTTCAGTGATCTCTGTTAAGGGTATAAACTCGTAATACCTGATATTAGGAAGGACCTTAAAAATGGTCATTTCAGGTGGCATTGTCGGAACCAATAATCACCACTTTGCAATGGTAATTCTCGAGCATAGTGTATGAGTTTTTTCAAATATGGTTCCATGGATCCTGTCATGATCCCATATATGTACGTACTTGGTGTTAGGAAAGATCTCCGGAATCAAGCTATACCAATCAATTAAATCCGAGCACTTGTCATGAATTCTGTCAGCTAACTCGGGGTTCAGTTTCAGAATCTTGGCCATGGCGGTTCGGATAGATGGAACCGTGACTCGGGATCATAAAGCACCGGTGCGTAAGTCAGTGCAAAGGTACAACACTAAATGTTGCAACCTTCCAGAATAAAAAAAGAATAAGAACCAACATCAATTGGCAATTGGCTTGTTGCTCTTTTAATTTTCGAAACTCTTGGTATATTGGGCATTTGATTGCTAGAACTTGGTCAATGGACCATTTGGATGTTACCAAGATTCTCATGGTCAAATGTGTCATTCAGGGGTTAGGGGTTAGGGGTCGGGATGAAGCTAGGCAATAGCAAAATTCTTTTAAGACTACTTATTAAAAAAGATAACTAAATCAAAATTAAGACCTTTGTAAAGAATACTCTAATTTTGCTGTCAAGCTTGATAAGGCCATATCATACTCTAATATATCATCTTCATAATGCGCTTCTGCATGGGTCTAAGACACTTTAGATTTTTATAAGGCGTTGCATTTTTCTTACATATAGCACCACATGTTAACCTCATAATACCCCAGTCATATTCATGCCTGATCGATTATGGCTTGCACTCATTATAAACCACCTATTTCTTGTACATCCAGTGGCACCTATGAATGTCATTTTCATCAATCTCTTTACATATTAGAGCAAACATGAAGGAACCCTTCCCTATCTCTTGATTATAATAGAAAATAGAGGAGGCATTAAGAAAATAGCTTCCCATCAGTGACGCTAGTATAAAAAGTAATGATCCAACAATAAAATACACAATTCCAATAATTGTACCATAAGATATAGGCATTTTCTTCACTCTATATTTGATTTACAAACTAAAGTTTCATGAATAAAATTAAAAACAAAAGTAAGGCTAACAAACTGAGAACTGAAAAGACAACATCTATTTTGTAACAGTAATAAACATAAACATATTTAAAGCTGTCACTTTTGACCCAATTTACCCATTCTAACCCGTGATTTCATCGGCTTATGTCTCAATCATACTGGACTAAAAACTATATTTGATAGGTACCCAAACTTAAGTTGAACATTGGGATATAAATACCGTGTCATAATACCTTGTATAACTATAGATTCAAAAATATTTGTAAAAATAGTCAAAACCTCACTGGAAATTTTAAATATTTGCAAAAATATTTATTTTTATATAGCTATAGTTTTGTTTATTTGTAAAAAATGCAAGATAATGTTTTAATGTGTTGTTTTTATCTACGTTTTGATAATCCATTCAAGGAGGTTTCGTGTACAAAAAATCAATCGAAACATTCATTAAATTAGTAGTTAGTAGGTTATTAAAGAACAAAAAATGGCTAATTATACTACAGACCTTATGAAAATGTTATGTAACTCAACTTGTTTTAAGTAGACTGCTGATTGTGGCTGATATTGCACAAGTGACAGTGCGTATTTTATTGTTTCCCTTTGACAGTCCCATGGGATCTTAAGAACGATCAAGAGTGGCCAAAAGGATAGCAAATCATTTTTAGTACAGCACATACACATAAGTGAGTGAAAAAAGTTGACAAACGGGTCAAAACAGGTAAAAGTTGTTTTCTTTGCTAAGGCTGTTTTTTTTTTTTTTTTTTTGGGGGGGGGGGGGTTAACCATAGTTTTCGACCTATGTCGGTAACCATGAATGTTCGTGTACTTCTTAATACCATAAAATAAAGAAGAACAAAACTTACACTTGATTCCAAAATAGCAAGATCATAAGTTGGTCTCCATTAATCTCAAGGATGTCCCAGCATACGCTTGCATCTACAAAAAAATGCATATGAAAGTATAAGAGTTCCTACATACAAAATTAGAGAAACTATAGTAAACCACTATTATGTATATCTATTATGAGGATTAGTCCATTGTCCATTTAAAACATATTAATTGCTTATAATGTATTAATGTGCAATCTTTATGTCCTTAAAAAGCTCATCTAGAATTTCTTTGTCAATAACCTTTAGACTCGTGATATGATATTTATCATTAAATACATTTAGAACAAATTAACAGTTTTAACAGCAACCTCTAACTTGCTGACCAGATTTCAGTTTGTCAAATTTTACAAAGGTTTTAATCTCTTTAATATTCAAACTGATTAGGAGTGCTGAGACATCATTATAGATTTGATGGTGAAGCAAATGGTAATAGCTTGCTTAAATTAATCTCATAAAACTTAATCTTGAAGACCAATGCGAACAAACAGGTGAAGAGCAGATGATGGGTTATGATAGTTAAAACCACCACTGTTTTCCTCCTTCTATGCACCATTCCAGTAAGCTTATAAAAGTCTTGGGTTAAATGAAGACGGCCACGTGACCATGAAGAACTTAATGAGACCAAAATATTCACTATTAGTTATTCTATTGTCTATATTTCACTTCAGTTGTCACCTTCGTGTACTGGGTGTATCAAAAAAGGTGACCAGTGTCATACTAACACGGAAATTTTTCAGTGTTTAAAGGCCAAAAATGGTAATTACCATACAGCTTATCATTTGCTCCCTTTTTTCCTTACTCCCCAAATTATTTTACTTGCCTGTATACAATTAATCTTTGTTGTTGTTGGTATATACTTCTGGACTGTATATTATGTTTACTACTATACTGCATGCAATTTCCATGGACACACACATGCATAAAAATTTCAGCTCACATAGGGTTAGATACTACATAGATACTATTATTCATAAGTTAATTGAGTAAATTGTATGCAACAATTAGTCACTATCAACCAACTATTACTATTACTATTGGTATTTACTGTAAAAAGTAGTGATTGATCTTCGGAGGTGACTTTTTTCGCTTGTATGATTGAAATAGGTTCTTACAGATACCACATACCCAACAACGAATCAGCAGTGCAGCCATCACGAATAAGCCATTGTCCAAAATCTAAACCTTAGGTTCTGACTCCCAGCCTGCAACGATGACACAATTGCGTCCGTTGATTACTGTAACAACAATAATTTAGCAAAAATTAGTATAATTTAAAGTATTAACTGCATCATGCGAGCAACTATCCAACAATACAGAAATTGATGACCACATTTACCTTGAGCAGCTGAATAGCCGAATTTGTCATTAGTATGCTGTGAGACAGAGGAATCATATCTAGTG
Organism: Artemisia argyi; assembly: GCA_030686995.1. NCBI lineage: Eukaryota > Viridiplantae > Streptophyta > Magnoliopsida > Asterales > Asteraceae > Artemisia > Artemisia argyi. The sequence continues at coordinate 332,783,484 of CM060709.1, forward strand.
CCTTGTTAGTTACTATAACAATACATAAAATGTAATTAATATAACCTAAACCACTTGTAATATTGATTGGTTCTAAACGGTCAACTAAGTTCACCAGGTAATGGTCAACCAAGTCAAACTTCAAAAACCAACTAACCAAGGAGTTTAGGGAATCCCCGGGTCGTTAAGTCCCGACGAGGCGTGCAAATGTATTTGAAAACGTTTTAAAGGATCGGGTGATTGATCAGAAAGGTCAGGAATTTGATTATTATGGTTATACTACAAGATAATGATGGAAAATGATTTAGAAACACTTAACTAATAATTACTGATGATCAGATGATTTTAAAACGCAATTTAACCTAAACACGCGCGTTTTAATTACAAATAAACGCGAACGCGCAAATAAAAAAGTGAAACGGGAGTAAACAAAGTCCTACGAACGTGAAATTTATATTTTTACAATCCTAATAACTTAAGAAAATTTTTAGAAAAAGAAAAATAATTTTTACACTATTTAATTAATTACTATTAATTAATTACTAATTATTAATTACTTTTTAATTAACTAAATTACCCTAAATTACTAATAATTATGAAAATTAACTAGAAAAATGAAAATAAAATTTAGAAAAATCTAAAATAATATAAAACTAATTTTGAAACAGAAAAACTATTTTTCCTAACTTTTAATTAATTATTACTAATTAAAAACTATTTAATTAATTAATTTAAATTAAACTAAATTATAAAAAATACTAAATGATTACAGAAAATTCTGAAAAAATTCCTAAAAATCTATTTTGATAACAGCAACTAAGAAAAATTTAAAAATAGCTTTTGCTTATAAATAAGCAGAAAATAAGCCAAAATGGCTTAAATAGAAGCTATCACTTTTTGTTTTTTTTTTGTCTTTTTCAAAATTTTCTTTTACCAAACTGTTCAACAACTAAAATGAAGCACTTTTTACAAAACCACTTTAGCTACAACTCAGAAATAAGCACTTGGGAAACCCAAGTGCTTAACAGGATCTTAATTGAGCTTATTAAGGCTTGTAGATTTGTGAAAAAGCTGTACTTAAGCTGCTCTAAGGAAAAATAAACTGAGACAGGAAGATAGTAACTTGAAATAAGGCAAATAGATCCAAATAAGCACAACAAACAAGCTTGTAACACCAAATAAGCACTTAATACTCCACAGATATATGCAGGCCTTAAACAAGGGTCAATTGAACTCTGTGGGGTCTACAGAACTGAAAGGAAGTCAAAAGAGGGAGTCGACCTCTAAAGTTGACCAGGTCAACTCCAAAATAAGACAATAAGCTTGGCTTATTGCTTACTATTGAACTTCTTATGCACCCTTGAACTTAGTCACAAAACTGATGGGTCAGTATTGGGTCTTGGACAGGTCACAAAGAACAGATCAAATAAACTAGTGTACAATAAGCCAAGATATGAAATAAGCTTAGGAGTCAAAAGCTTAGCTGTTAAGCTCTTCAAAAAGCCCAAGGGGGGGCTGTGGGGTCCACTGAAGGGGAAGTTGCAAGCCTAAGAAAAATGGCCAATGGCCTGAAACAGGGGAGGTATCACCCCCTGCAACCTCAAATAAGATAATGCACAGACTAGAAAAAAAATCTAAAAAATAAGTTGATCATGATTACTTGTATTTGAGGTGGTAAATTTTAAGCAAACCAAATTTCAAGTCCTAACTCCTTCCACAAAAATCAGGAAAAATCCCCCAAAAAGTGGGATTTCTGACCAAACTACAATTTTTGACTTTTTTATTTCTTGCCTACAGTTGACTGAGATGAACTTTGGTAGGGATTTAATGACTGCAAATGATGTTCTAACTTATATTGAGATTAAAGAGACCTAAGTTATCATCATCTAAACTTGAAATGTTGATTTGGAAATCAAAGTTCTACACAGTGTGACAGTTAAGCAAATTTGAAAGGGATTTTGACTTTCTTGCAAGTAGGGACTGGCTTTGTTAGTTTTTCTGAGGTAATAGACTCCTAAATGATAAGTACCAACAAAAATCCAAACTTGAAACAACCAACTCCACAGTGCATTCAGCAAATCCAAACACCCCCCTAAATAACTGAGTTACAATTTTTATGAAGCAATTCCCATTGACAGACTATGATACTGAGAATTGGATTAAGGCAAGCTCAGATTAACACAATTAAGCTAAGATAAACATTAAACTACAACTATAACACAATATGCTAAATTATATTAAATTCAGAAAATTAGACTAGAATTGAGAAACCTTGAGCCTAGCTTAACTAGGTGCTCTTGAATCAGCAACAAGCTCTAGCTTGTCTTAAGACAAGCTAGTAAAGTCCCTCTTGCCATTCCACAACTGGCAACTTCCAAAAAGCTTTCCATAATGTCTAGCAAAGGTTTTTTATGAACCTGTTTGATTCCTTCTTTTTTTTTTATGTTTTCCTTTTCTGTTTTTTTTTTTAAATCTTATAAGCTTTTCTGAGAGAGTTTTGATACACTAATAAGCTTGAGCAAATTGATACTAAAGATTTAAATTTTTACCTAAATTTTGAAACTGAGAACAGGGTTAAGTAACTGAAAACTGAAGTACTTTCATTAAAATTGCAAAAAAGATTACAAACTATTCTAATACTAAATAAAGAAAAATTACATTAACTACTTTCTAACTAACTTCTCAGGCTTACAAAATTAACTACTTATACTAGTAAATAAAAATAAAATGAGACTTTAACCAGGCTGTCTTTTTTCTCCTTTTCCACTTTGTCTCTGCTTGTCTGGTATGCCTTTGTTGCTTTTGTACCATTGATTCTCTGCTTCTATCATTTTGTCCATTGCTCAGTCCTGGAGTGGGGGACAATTGGGTGTAAATTAGGGTTGACTTAGGAGGTGAGTGGGGTAGGGTGGCTGGGTAGGATATGTTGGAGAGGGTGAGGGGACAATAATGTTGGAGTAGCAGGGTGTGTTGGGGGCTGTGTGTTGGATTGGCGGGGAAGAAGGTCAGGGGTGGAGGGTTGACTAATTTTGACCCGTAGGTCTTATTTAATAAAAAGGGGGGTAAGGGTTTTGGGCTAATAATGGTGATGGGCTAAGGGTGTTCATGTTTGTGGAGTGGGATAACAATGGGCTGGGGTAGTTGTTATTTGTGATGGGCTTGGATAACACAATTACAAAGGGTCCGTATGGTTTTGTTTGGTATTAGTCACAAGGACTAATTTTGTACATATGCTGAAATTTAGGGACCAGAATTGCCATCCATCCAAAGTTAATATAGGGACCAATTTTGCCACATCTCAATTGCCAAAGACCAAAAATATATTTTCCATTTCAAAATTCCCCAGGGACTAATTTCGTCAATTTACCAAACTGCAGGGACCAAAAGTGTAATTTTCCAAAGTTTTTACCTAAGGACAATTTTTGATAAATTTTGATTTCTAAATGCCTTAGGTTGACTTTTCTTTCAAAACAAATGCGTAGGGACTAGTTTTGTAAATTTTTGAAAGTCGGGGGACTAAAACTGCCAATTGTGTAAACTTTGCTCGTTTTTTATTGTTTTTGCTCATTTTGCATTAGAAACGTATAAAATACAATCCCTGGGATATTTTAAGTATTTTGATGCATTTCTGAGCGTTTTCGGTTGTTTTGGCAGTTTAAATACGACAAAAATGATGAGTGTTTGAGCACTCATCAATCCCCCACACTAAACTATTGCTAGTCCCTAGCAATATTTTTGGAAAACTTGATGGATTTTAAACTCTTTACCAAAAGCCATCACTTCTGGAGTAGCCAGGTGTAAGAACTGTGGCACACCTGATAACCGTGTGATTTTGAGCAAACCACCAGCTTTCAACGGATTTGATTTGTCTTTACCAGGAGCCGTTTGCTCCTGGACTAGCCAGCTCTTGATGGAATAGTCAACATCTTGGTGAGCTGATTACCAATTATGGTTTTTCCACGGCCTTTACCACAAGCCATAATCTTGCGGGCTAGCCAACTCATTTGTTTTCGGGGAGTTGAGGAACCATACAATTTTGGGCAAATTGCAAGCCGTCAACGGATTTGAGATATCTTTACCAAGAGCCGTTTGCTCTTGGATTAGCCAATCCCTTTTGTCGTTTAGACAAGGCGGACTAATTACCACAAAAATTTTGAAATAAAGTGAAAAATTTTTAAAATTTTAGGCCAAAAACGGGGATTCTAGGATATAATGTGATAAAATTCGCTAGAATTTTCCCCTCCCCCACACTTAGAATTGAATATTGTCCTCAATATTCAAAGTCTCGGCTATTATGCCGAATCCTTGAACGTAAAAAGATAATATTAAAAACTAACTGTGGGAAATCGTTTTGTATTTTTCACTTTATTAATCTGTACATACAATCACACTTTTTTTTTTTTTTTTTTTTTGGGAACTTATATACGTATATACATTTTCAAATAGCGGGGGGTTGGCCATTCCCCCAAACTAGGGTGGTAGAAAGTAGAAAGAAATCAGAGATACGGGTGAAAACCCATATATGTTGCTAATTTTTGTTCACCGAGTCGCTAGCTTGACTCGATCCCCGAATTTAATTGTCCTTGGGAAACGTTTGGAGATCCGGGACAACCATGGATGGTATGTCCTCTCCAAAGTAGTGTTTCAGCCGATGTCCATTCACTTTGAAATTAGGACCGTCATTTTGAGATAATTCGACGGTGCCATAAGGGTAAACTTTTGCGATAGTGAATGGACCAGTCCATCGGGTTTTAAGCTTTCCCGAGAAGATCTTGAGTCTAGAATTGAAAAGAAGGACTCGGTCACCAACGTTGAAAACGCGGTTCTTGATTTTTGAGTCATGAATCTTCTTTGTCTTTTCCTTATAGATCAAAGAGTTCTCGTAAGCTTGATCACGAAGTTCATTTAATTCATTCAGTTGAACTTTCCTGTGATCACCCGCCGTTTTGAGGTCAAAATTGGCATGCTTGAGGGCCCAATAGGCTTTATGCTCAAGCTCGATCGGTAGATGGCACGCTTTCCCGTACACAAGCTTATATGGCGTGCACCCAATGGGTGTTTTATACGCCGTACGGAAAGCCCAAAGTGCATCATCTAACTTATCCGACCACGATGCACGATTCTCACCTACAGTTCTTTCCAATATTCTCTTAATGCCCCGATTGGAAACTTCTACTTGTCCACTTGTTTGAGGGTGGTACGCAGTAGAAAGACGGTGAGTTACACCATACTTTTGCATGACTTTGTCGAATTTGTCATTGCAAAAATGCGTACCACGATCGCTAATTATAGCACGTGGAGTTCCAAATCGAGCAAAAAGAGCTTTCAAAAATTTCACGACTACTCGGGCATCATTGGTGGGTAAAGCTTTGGCTTCAACCCATTTTGACAAATAGTCAACAGCCACGAGTATGTACTTATTTCCATGAGATGATGGAAATGGCCCCATAAAGTCGATGCCCCATACGTCAAAGATTTCACAAACTTGGATTGCATTTTGTGGCATTTCATTCCTTTGTGAAATATTTCCGTGACGTTGACAAGCGTCACAGGATTTAACTAATTCCTGGGCATCCTTATAGATCGTGGGCCAGTAGAACCCGGAATCAAACACCTTTTTGGCGGTGTAGTTTGGATTATGGTGGCCCCCCGTGGGACCAGCATGGCAAGCCTTTAGAATTTCAGAGGCTTCTTGGCCATAAACACACCGCCGGATGACTTGATCCGCACAGATTTTAAACAAGTAGGGGTCGTCCCAGAAATAATGTTTGACATCCTTGAAGAATTTATTCTTCTGTTGGGACGACATCCCTTTCATCACAAAATTACCCGCATGGTAGTTTGCGAAATCGGCAAACCATGGGGTAATAGAATCTCCACGAAAGGCAACCGCATTGAGTGTCTCGAGAGGGAAGGTTTCATTTATTTCCTTCTTTTCGAAGACATCTTGATGGGGGTTCTCCAATCGGGAGAGATGATCAGCAGCTAGGTTCTCAGCTCCTTTTTTATCACGAATTATGATATCAAATTCTTGCAGGAGGAGAACCCAACGGAGTAGTCTCGGCTTTGCATCTTGTTTTGCAAAGAGGTACTTCAAAGCCGAGTGATCCGTATACACTATGCACTTAGTCAATATCAAGTATGGCCGAAATTTCTCAAAGGCATATACCATAGCTAATAATTCTTTTTCAGTGGTGGTGTAATGACTTTGAGCCTCGGTCATGGTTTTGCTTGCATAGTGTATAGGCTGAAAGTGTTTTGTTTTACGTTGCCCCAAGACTGCCCCAATAGCATAATCACTCGCATCACACATGAGCTCAAAGGGCAAGTCCCAATCGGGGGCAACAAGAATCGGTGCCTCGGTAAGCCTTTTCTTTAATGTTTCAAAGGCTTCGATGCACTCGGGAGAGAAGATAAAAAGGAGCATCCTTCTCGAGGAGATGGGTCATAGGCCGGGCGATTTTAGAAAAATCTTGAATGAACCTACGGTAAAAACCGGCATGACCCAAAAAGCTCCTAACACCTTTGACGGTAGTGGGATGAGGTAATTTTGCTATGACATCAACTTTGGCTTTGTCGACCTCAATCCCACTCTTTGAAATTTTATGGCCGATGACAATGCCCTCTTTGACCATAAAGTGACTTTTCTCCCAATTTAGACATAACCTTGTGTCTTCACAACGTTTAAGCATGTTGTCTAAATGGGAGAGACATGTTTGAAACGAATCCCCAATGACCGAAAAATCGTCCATGAAGACCTCCATAGTTTTCCCGATCATGTCGGAAAATATGGCCATCATACATCGTTGAAACGTACCCGGAGCATTACATAAGCCAAATGGCATACGTTTATACGCAAAAGTTCCATAGGGGCACGTGAACGTGGTCTTTTCTTGATCTTGCGGATCAATGGGAATCTGAAAGTAACCCGAGAAACCATCGAGGAAGCAATAGTACTCATTCCCCGCTAATCTCTCGAGCATCTGATCCATAAAGGGTAGAGGAAAATGATCCTTACGGGTGGCGTCATTTAACTTGCGATAATCAATACAGACACGCCAGCCCGTAACCAAACGAGTTGGAATCAACTCATTTTCCTCATTTGTGACAACAGTAATGCCACCCATTTTTGGAACGCAGTGAATTGGGCTCACCCAAGGACTGTCCGAGATAGGGTAAATCAATCCGGCATCAAGGAGTTTTAAAACTTCTTGTTTGATTACCTCATGAATTTTTGGATTCACCCTTCTTTGTTGTTGGACTGCCGGTTTGAAGTCGTCCTCCATTAAAATCTTATGTGTACAGAATTCAGGGTCAATGCCCTTTATGTCGGAGAGACGCCAAGCAATTGCTTGTTTATGTGACTTCAAAACCTTTATTAGAGCAGCCTTTTCCTCATCGCTTAAATCCTTAGCAACTATGACGGGCAATTTATCATCACCCTCAAGAAATGCGTATTCAAGATGAGGTGGCAAGTCCTTAAGCTCGACCTCAGGAAAATCATCAGTTTCTTCAACATATTTGATTTCCTGATTATGAAGTTGTTGTGGTAGAACGGGAAGAGGAGAGGGATCTTCGTTTAACAATTTCTCAAGGAGAAGAATATCCCTCTCTGGGTCAATCTCTTGGTTATCGATTCCATCGGGAATCGAATCACTTTTAAGAAAGGACTCAATCTCTTCTAAGATGAAGTCACTTCCCTCAAACGGAGTGAGGGAAGGAGCAGAATTAGCAATGATGGGATAAGAAGACGGAGTGAAATTTTCACTCGTAGAATCATCAACGAAACCTAAAACCTCTTGAGTGTACTCCTCAGCCGCAACATCGATGACATCTATTCGGTTTACCGATTCAGAGTCATAATTGGAGGAGTACCTTGATGTTTGATCAAGGTTAAAGGTGATTGCTTCAGTTCCAACACGCAATGTGATCTCTTGCTCAAATACATCGATAAGAGCATGCCCAGTTCTAAGGAATCCCCTTCCAAGAATGAGAGGGACCCTTGAATCGGCATCAAAGTCAACAATCACAAAATCCGCTGGAAAATGGAACTTTCCCACTTTAACGAATACGTCCTCGGCTATGCCAAGAGGACGAGAAATCGATCGATCAGCAAGCTCTAAAGTCATGCATGTGGGAGTAAGTTCGGGAAGAGATAATTTCTTCCACACAGAATATGGCATCAGGTTAATGCTAGCACCAAGATCGGCCAAGGCGAAGCATTCAACCATACCCGGAAAAATACAAGGAATGAGAAACTTTCCGGGGTCTCCAAGCTTTTCGGGAAGCTTTTTCAAGAGAACTGCTGAGCAATTCTCATTCAAGGGAGTTCTAGCCATCTCAAAGAGTTTTTCCTTATTACTTAACAGATTTTTGATTGTTGATGCAAACTTGGGCATCAAGAGAATAGCATCCGCGAAGCTAATGTCAAAGTGCAAATCTTGAAAGATTTGGAAAAATTTATCCATTTGGTGACTAGCTTTTTCGCGGAGCTTTTGTTCATTGAGACGTGATGGATAGGGGATAGAAGTTTTGGATTTAGGGTTGTCCACTGGAGTCTCAGGTGGTTTAAAGACAACTCCAGGTTTACGTCTGGTTTCTGGAATAACCTGGGGTTGGACGTGTGCGGTACTTCGTGAGCTTGGAGTTTGCACCTTGTCCTTTGTCACCTCAGGTTCACGATTCACTACCTTAGGAGGAGAGGAAGAAGAGGTAGTAGGAATCGCGGGTTCATCATAAGAAGCACCACTTCTAGTTGTGATCGCCTTAGCATCGCCCCTCGGGTTAGCGATCGTATTGCTCGGAAGTGTTCCTGAGCCCGAGGGTCGTTCATTTAAAGACTTCTTAATTTCAGAAATCTGGCTGACCAACAACTTGTTCATTTCTTCTTGGGACTTCATGAATTGTTTTAACAACTCGTCGGATGAAGGCCCAGTAGGAACAATGGCTTGATTTTGGTTGTTAAAATTTTGAGCACGATTGTTCTGATTGGGGCCTTGATTTTGAAGATTACACTGATTAGGGTTGTTGTTTCCATGAAAATACCCGGGATTGAAATTACCCTGACCTTGGTTTCGATTAAAGTTTCCTTGATTTTGTTGTTGGAAACCCTGATTATGGAAACCTTGGTTTTGATTCTGAAAACCATGACCTTGATTGAAGTTACCTTGGTTTTGAAAACCTTGGTTTCATCTGTTTTGATTCTGGCCACGGTTTTGGATATTTTGGTTTTGATGAAAACCAGGAGGTCCAGGATAATGATTAGGACGGTAGTTAGGGTCCATAGGAGGGCGATATTGATTGCCTCCTTGATTAGATGACCCGACTACAGCATGAGCTTCAAACGGAGAACCATCAGTAGCTGTACAATTGTAGTAGGCATGCGGTCCACCACAAGTTACACAGACTTCCACTTTCTTAACCTCAGCAGGTGGAGGATGTTGTGGAAATGAAACTTTCTTAGTCTGGGCGAGAACCAAAGCTTGAATAGCCTCAGTAAGCTTGTCAATCTTAGCATCGGTGCTAGACTGACTCGAAGGAGATGAAGTGGAAGGACCCGCACTAATTTGTGAAACAACCGGCTTGCTTCGTGTAGAGCGGACCTTAGACTTGTTCTCGATGATTGCTAAGGCTTCTTTGGTGGTTCTACTCAAAAAGTTACCTCCCGCGGAGGCATTGAGAGAATCCTGATCAACTTGGCTCACGCCATTGTAGAAAGTATCGAGTTGCATCAACTCGGAGAAACCATGATGTGGACACTTGCGAAGTAATTCTTTGAAACGGTCCCACGCTTCACCAAATGATTCATTATATTTCTGAGTGAACTTGGTGATCTCGTTTTTAAGACTCGTGGTCTTAGAAGGTGGGAAGAATTCATTCACAAACTTTTTTACCAGATCCTCCCATGTCTCAATAGATCGAGGGGGTTGTTTCTCAAGCCAAATCCGGGCTTGACCCTCGAGGGAGAATGGGAAGAGAAGAAGCTTAATTGCTTCACACGGGACATTCTTGTACTTGATGGTCGATGTGATTTTATTGAACCATCGAATATGAGCATGAGGATCGTCCCTCTCAAAACCGTAAAACTGACTTGAGGTTACAAGATTAAGTAACCCGGTTTTGAGCTCAAAACTATCAGCCACGATGGCTGGGACAACAATAGCGTCTCCGTAACCCTCGATGGGTGCTTGGAGAAGCTCACACATAGGGCGGTCTTCCGCCATGGTGACAGCTGGAGTGGAAACAGTACGGATCTCAGATCCGACTGTTGGTGCGGAACGTCTACGAGGTCTTCTAGGTTTTCGTACAAGCTCACGTAATGGGCTAGTAGACCTAGAAGAGCGGGTGCGCATACACTAGTAACCAAAAATCAATCAAAACAAAGTCGAGGCAAAACCACAGTGAACTTAAACCAATAATCGCAAGTAAGTGGCTTCTTTAAGAAAGGTACACCACCTACATGGATACAAAGGCAAGTTTTAATCTTTTTGATTTGGGAACTTATTTGTTCACACCCCCAGTTAGTAGGTGTTCTGTCTTGGTTTGCGACGGTTTATTTTTATGTAGAATTATTCACAAGAAAAGACGAATGTTTTTGGGTTTTTGTGAATGGGTGAAAAAAAACTTTTGGACAATATTTTTGGTATCGTTTCGTTTACCAAAATCGTATTTCTTTAAGAATCACCTTAAAAGAAATCCGATATAGAAAACGTAACGATCTGTTTTGTTTGTTTTTTTATTTTTTTTGGTGTTGTTAACACTTTAGGAAAAGTGTTAATGACGTTTTTGTTTTATGATTAAGATTTACAAAAAGTGGGTGAGTTTATACAGTGATGTGTGAAAAATCACTAATCTTAAAGAACGTGTGCAGATACGCAGCAGCCTCCCCGGCAGCGGCGCCAAATTTTGATTGGTTCTAAACGGTCAACTAAGTTCACCAGGTAATGGTCAACCAAGTCAAACTTCAAAAACCAACTAACCAAGGAGTTTAGGGAATCCCCGGGTCGTTAAGTCCCGACGAGGCGTGCAAATGTATTTGTGAACGTTTTAAAGGATCGGGAGATTGATCAGAAAGGTCAGGAATTTGATTATTATGGTTATACTACAAGATAATGATGGAAAATGATTTAGAAACACTTAACTAATAATTACTGATGATCAGATGATTTTAAAACGCAATTTAACCTAAACACGCGCGTTTTAATTACAAATAAACGCGAAAGCGCAAATAAAAAAGTGAAACGGGAGTAAACAAAGTCCTACGTGTACTGGGTGTATCAAAAAAGGTGACCAGTGTCATACTAACACGGAAATTTTTCAGTGTTTAAAGGCCAAAAATGGTAATTACCATACAGCTTATCATTTGCTCCCTTTTTTCCTTACTCCCCAAATTATTTTACTGGCCTGTATACAATTAATCTTTGTTGTTGTTGGTATATACTTCTGGACTGTATATTATGTTTACTACTATACTGCATGCAATTTCCATGGACACACACATGCATAAAAATTTCAGCTCACATAGGGTTAGATACTACATAGATACTATTATTCATAAGTTAATTGAGTAAATTGTATGCAACAATTAGTCACTATCAACCAACTATTACTATTACTATTGGTATTTACTGTAAAAAGTAGTGATTGATCTTCGGAGGTGACTTTTTTCGCTTGTATGGTTGAAATAGGTTCTTACAGATACCACATACCCAACAACGAATCAGCAGTGCAGCCATCACGAATAAGCCATTGTCCAAAATCTAAACCTTAGGTTCTGACTCCCAGCCTGCAACGATGACACAATTGCGTCCGTTGATTACTGTAACAACAATAATTTAGCAAAAATTAGTATAATTTAAAGTATTAACTGCATCATGCGAGCAACTATCCAACAATACAGAAATTGATGACCACATTTACCTTGAGCAGCTGAATAGCCGAATTTGTCATTAGTATGCTGTGAGACAGAGGAATCATATCTAGTGCCTTGTTAGTTACTATAACAATACATAAAATGTAATTAATATAACCTAAACCACTTGTAATATTGATTGGTTCTAAACGGTCAACTAAGTTCACCAGGTAATGGTCAACCAAGTCAAACTTCAAAAACCAACTAACCAAGGAGTTTAGGGAATCCCCGGGTCGTTAAGTCCCGACGAGGCGTGCAAATGTATTTGTGAACGTTTTAAAGGATCGGGTGATTGATCAGAAAGGTCAGGAATTTGATTATTATGGTTATACTACAAGATAATGATGGAAAATGATTTAGAAACACTTAACTAATAATTACTGATGATCAGATGATTTTAAAACGCAATTTAACCTAAACACGCGCGTTTTAATTACAAATAAACGCGAACGCGCAAATAAAAAAGTGAAACGGGAGTAAACAAAGTCCTACGAACGTGAAATTTATATTTTTACAATCCTAATAACTTAAGAAAATTTTTAGAAAAAGAAAAATAATTTTTACACTATTTAATTAATTACTATTAATTAATTACTAATTATTAATTACTTTTTAATTAACTAAATTACCCTAAATTACTAATAATTATGAAAATTAACTAGAAAAATGAAAATAAAATTTAGAAAAATCTAAAATAATATAAAACTAATTTTGAAACAGAAAAACTATTTTTCCTAACTTTTAATTAATTATTACTAATTAAAAACTATTTAATTAATTAATTTAAATTAAACTAAATTATAAAAAATACTAAATGATTACAGAAAATTCTGAAAAAATTCCTAAAAATCTATTTTGATAACAGCAACTAAGAAAAATTTAAAAATAGCTTTTGCTTATAAATAAGCAGAAAATAAGCCAAAATGGCTTAAATAGAAGCTATCACTTTTTGTTTTTTTTTTGTCTTTTTCAAAATTTTCTTTTACCAAACTGTTCAACAACTAAAATGAAGCACTTTTTACAAAACCACTTTAGCTACAACTCAGAAATAAGCACTTGGGAAACCCAAGTGCTTAACAGGATCTTAATTGAGCTTATTAAGGCTTGTAGATTTGTGAAAAAGCTGTACTTAAGCTGCTCTAAGGAAAAATAAACTGAGACAGGAAGATAGTAACTTGAAATAAGGCAAATAGATCCAAATAAGCACAACAAACAAGCTTGTAACACCAAATAAGCACTTAATACTCCACAGATATATGCAGGCCTTAAACAAGGGTCAATTGAACTCTGTGGGGTCTACAGAACTGAAAGGAAGTCAAAAGAGGGAGTCGACCTCTAAAGTTGACCAGGTCAACTCCAAAATAAGACAATAAGCTTGGCTTATTGCTTACTATTGAACTTCTTATGCACCCTTGAACTTAGTCACAAAACTGATGGGTCAGTATTGGGTCTTGGACAGGTCACAAAGAACAGATCAAATAAACTAGTGTACAATAAGCCAAGATATGAAATAAGCTTAGGAGTCAAAAGCTTAGCTGTTAAGCTCTTCAAAAAGCCCAAGGGGGGGCTGTGGGGTCCACTGAAGGGGAAGTTGCAAGCCTAAGAAAAATGGCCAATGGCCTGAAACAGGGGAGGTATCACCCCCTGCAACCTCAAATAAGATAATGCACAGACTAGAAAAAAAATCTAAAAAATAAGTTGATCATGATTACTTGTATTTGAGGTGGTAAATTTTAAGCAAACCAAATTTCAAGTCCTAACTCCTTCCACAAAAATCAGGAAAAATCCCCCAAAAAGTGGGATTTCTGACCAAACTACAATTTTTGACTTTTTTATTTCTTGCCTAAAGTTGACTAAGATGAACTTTGGTAGGGATTTAATGACTGCAAATGATGTTCTAACTTATATTGAGATTAAAGAGACCTAAGTTATCATCATCTAAACTTGAAATGTTGATTTGGAAATCAAAGTTCTACACAGTGTGACAGTTAAGCAAATTTGAAAGGGATTTTGACTTTCTTGCAAGTAGGGACTGGCTTTGTTAGTTTTTCTGAGGTAATAGACTCCTAAATGATAAGTACCAACAAAAATCCAAACTTGAAACAACCAACTCCACAGTGCATTCAGCAAATCCAAACACCCCCCTAAATAACTGAGTTACAATTTTTATGAAGCAATTCCCATTGACAGACTATGATACTGAGAATTGGATTAAGACAAGCTCAGATTAACACAATTAAGCTAAGATAAACATTAAACTACAACTATAACACAATATGCTAAATTATATTAAATTCAGAAAATTAGACTAGAATTGAGAAACCTTGAGCCTAGCTTAACTAGGTGCTCTTGAATCAGCAACAAGCTCTAGCTTGTCTTAAGACAAGCTAGTAAAGTCCCTCTTGCCATTCCACAACTGGCAACTTCCAAAAAGCTTTCCATAATGTCTAGCAAAGGTTTTTTATGAACCTGTTTGATTCCTTCTTTTTTTTTATGTTTTCCTTTTCTGTTTTTTTTTTAAATCTTATAAGCTTTTCTGAGAGAGTTTTGATACACTAATAAGCTTGAGCAAATTGATACTAAAGATTTAAATTTTTACCTAAATTTTGAAACTGAGAACAGGGTTAAGTAACTGAAAACTGAAGTACTTTCATTAAAATTGCAAAAAAGATTACAAACTATTCTAATACTGAATAAAGAAAAATTACATTAACTACTTTCTAACTAACTTCTCAGGCTTACAAAATTAACTACTTATACTAGTAAATAAAAATAAAATGAGACTTTAACCAGGCTGTCTTTTTTCTCCTTTTCCACTTTGTCTCTGCTTGTCTGGTATGCCTTTGTTGCTTTTGTACCATTGATTCTCTGCTTCTATCATTTTGTCCATTGCTCAGTCCTGGAGTGGGGGACAATTGGGTGTAAATTAGGGTTGACTTAGGAGTTGAGTGGGGTAGGGTGGCTGGGTAGGATATGTTGGAGAGGATGAGGGGACAATAATGTTGGAGTAGCAGGGTGTGTTGGGGGCTGTGTGTTGGATTGGCGGGGAAGAAGGTCAGGGGTGGAGGGTTGACTAATTTTGACCCGTAGGTCTTATTTAATAAAAAGGGGGGTAAGGGTTTTGGGCTAATAATGGTGACGGGCTAAGGGTGTTCATGTTTGTGGAGTGGGATAACAATGGGCTGGGGTAGTTGTTATTTGTGATGGGCTTGGATAACACAATTACAAAGGGTCCGTATGGTTTTGTTTGGTATTAGTCACAAGGACTAATTTTGTACATATGCTGAAATTTAGGGACCAGAATTGCCATCCATCCAAAGTTAATATAGGGACCAATTTTGCCACATCTCAATTGCCAAAGACCAAAAATATATTTTCCATTTCAAAATTCCCCAGGGACTGATTTCGTCAATTTACCAAACTGCAGGGACCAAAAGTGTAATTTTCCAAAATTTTTACCTAAGGACAATTTTTGATAAATTTTGATTTCTAAATGCCTTAGGTTGACTTTTCTTTCAAAACAAATGTGTAGGGACTAGTTTTGTAAATTTTTGAAAGTCGGGGGACTAAAACTGCCAATTGTGTAAACTTTGCTCGTTTTTTATTGTTTTAGCTCATTTTGCATTAGAAACGTATAAAATACAATCCCTGGGATATTTTAAGTATTTTGATGCATTTCTGAGCGTTTTCGGATGTTTTGGCAGTTTAAATACGACAAAAATGATGAGTGTTTGAGCACTCATCAAATATCTTATTTGAAGTGATTTTTTTCCTACTAATAAAGGTGCTACACATACGTACATGCATCCTAAGCTGCTTTATCTGTTATAGTAATTACATTAGCAATAGTAATATGCAACGCCACAACCGGCAACCTACAATCCGCAGCCGTCTTGTTTTTCACCATCACCAGCATCCTAAATCTACAAACCAATAAAAGAGCTATTGTTAGAATAAACTATTCATAGTGAGTCATGTGAAAACAGAGAGCAACAATTTTTTCACCCTTGTCAGAGACCACTTAATGAACAACATTAGAGTATTAACGATTTGGTGTGAATCACCCACACTCTTCTTGTGAAAACCATATATCTTAAAAGCAATAATCACTATAAAAATTAAAGCAATCAATGAAACCTAAAAGTAGATACAAACCAATTTTAGAGATTAAGAAAAGCCGACCCGATCCATAAATCACCTGCTAAATTTGAACATAATAAACAATAACAATAAGGAACTCTCTTGAGATGATTAATGCAAAGATTGATCCTTTTCGAGCTTTAATAAAGTATCTCGAGGTGGTGTTTTTGCTTTTGGTCTACAGAAACAAATATCAAATAAAATATTGATTCCACATTTTCATAGAGAATACTAAGAACAAACTTTACAGGGGTGAAAGTGAAAGACAATCTGTATCTAAAAATGCACCATCTACATGGTGCAGCACGGGTGCATCTTCCTCCCCTGACTCCATCCGCAATTTGTATACCTACATAAACCAAACATATCCCGTTAAGCCACTAAAAAATTGCATCAGGCTAGCAACAAATCATAAGCTAACTAAAAGTCCAGATACATGACTGTAACAAAAAAGAGAAACAAATCTGACAATTGTGCGATCACATGTACTAACATCTGAAACTGACTAAAAATCTGAAAAGAGCTGGACCTTCCGCCAAAGGTACTTGTTGCTCCACCATCCTCTGTCGCGCACATCTTTCAATGGTCGAGCTACTATCATGAACATGCTCAACACGTGCGTAAAGTGGCACTCCTTCTTGAGGCTGGGAACAGCTGGATGGAGTGATCACATCCATGTCTGTCATTATATTGACTCCCGACCTTGTGAGTCATCTCTACCTACAATGAGAGGAACATAAATAGATCAATAAACAGTAACCGAACTATACCTAAACATTTACAATAGATGTGACGGTACTGAAAAACACCTGTGGGCATCGATACGGGTTTAAAATGTCCACACAAAGAAACACACCTCTTATGCACATCTATATATACGTTAGTGTCATCAATAATTTCCTCCTACATCAATTATGAAAAGTAATTGTGTAAGTAACATAATAACCATATAAAAACAAAATAATATGTAAAAATATATATATATATATATATATATATATATATATATATATATATATATATATATATATATATATATATATATATAGAAAAAAAAAATAGATGCATGAGTCACTTACTATTGTTAAACACTAATGAACGAATGAGAATAGTAGGGTGCGTGTGTTGATCAGAACTTTAAACAATAATGAATTATGAATAGATGAAAACATAAATCACTACACAATAAAAACTCACGATCATTATAGGAGATGGCTCTGGAAAAGATGATATTAGGGTTTGAAGAAAATGAATATTACGAACGAATCTGTGATTTTTTTACGTTAGATTTGGTTTTATCTTATTAAAATCGTGAATAATTGGTTGCAATATTGTTCCTTTATAACTTTCAGTTTAAATAATGTTAACACAAAACATTGGTGATTCAATGGTTAGCATGCCACATAACATCTGCAAGGTCCTGAGTTCGAATCCATGCAAGTGTTTTTTTGGGAAAAAAAAACAAACGAAATTAATTAGAAAAATACAAAAAATGTGATGACATGGCGAAAAAGAACCAAACGAAATTAATTAGAAAAATACAAAAAAATGTGATGACATGGATCGAATGTGATGACATGGCAGATAATGAATTACTGGGCAATGAGGTGGCGTTTACGTGGCATTATCTACGTGTAACGCCTCTATATATAACAAAAGTGATTTGCAAACAATGAATCTATTAATTTTGTTTATGCATTTCATATTTATAAAAGAAACATTCAGTGAACTCATAGAGTTTCAGTTGTCCCACATTGGTGGAGGTTGTAAGTAAAAGTGGGAACATATATATGAGAATATATAAGTTTTTCATGTTAGAATGTAATGAATTGTAGTGACTTGGGACTTTGGTCGAGGTACTAGTGAAAATAATACCACGTATAAATCTACCAAGGAACTAAAATACATTTCTCTCTTACTTTTTTCTAACAAAATATTTATTTTATTACAATCAATAGTTCATTGGTAAGGTTTTGTAAAGCCATGTGACTAAGTGAATTGTGAGCTTACTAATTCTATGATGATTGTTTGGGATTGATTATCGAAACTACTTATTTTTTATTACATAGTAATAACAAAGTTAACAACCGGTTGTTATTTACTCATTTTACTCTTTAAGCAAATCAGAAAAATAATCTAAAACACAAAAAGAATAGTCACTCCAACATCCTTTTAAGTAATTATAAGGCCAGATGAAGTGGGAGTGACCCATGCTCCATGACCACAATTTCACGCAGGACCAACCAAAACACCAAACCATGGTCACAACAATTTTTAAGTAATATGGGGCGGGGCGGCCATCACCATCTCCGAACCCGATTACCAAAGTTCTCCCTATACCCGCTCTGATACCCATCATGGATCTAATCAGGGATTCTCGTTGGGGCGTGATGCTCTCCTAAAACTACCCCGTACTAACAGGGGACCTTATCGGTTTGTCATCTTTTGGTTCAATTCTCGACCAAAGCCGCACCATTTCATATTTAATATTATTTTTAGATCGTTAGTAATAACTTGAAGAATTAAGAGCCTATTAAAATTCAATTACAAACAAGTCTTATTAAGATCCAACGATACTAGTAATCTATTATACATAAAATAATTATAAATTACACCGCCAATTATTACAACTTAAAAATATGACATTAAACAAGTTTATATAATCACTATTTTGCAATCTCACAAAAATAAAAACTAACAACATCAGATAAAATATATTTTTATTACGCAAATACTAACAAGATACTATATAAGTATAGATATATTGGTATATGTGTATATATTATTCGGGCGGGGCAGGGCGGGATGTTATTTCCCGCTCTCCGCCCCAAACCTGATTAAAATCCCCGTTTAAGCCTCAAACACACCACGTAACCCGATAAGCATGCCCCGCCCTGACCCATTAGCTCGGGTTTCGGATTTCCCCGTCGAGTTCATGTTTTTTTTTCCTATCCCTACATGTAGATATATATACATACCAAAAGGACCACTTAAGAATTTGATACCCATATAGAAACATATTTCAGTGTTAGCCTAGCCCGTTTAGTATTGTATTTTTGTAAAGGGCCCGAGCCCATATCCAGAACATTCTGTATGTGTATATTAGTGATGTACGATGTATTGTGCAGATTCATTTAATCAAATAAATAAATCCTTATCATATCAATCACAACGGTTGACATGGTATCAGGCCATATCTTTTCCTAACTTACACCCTAAATCACCGATTTCTCTGAAAACCCTAAAACATCCTTCATCATACCTTTTTAACCCTTGTTTGCATGTTGTAGATTGTGCATGGTCATTAATCCGCACGCCATTAATCTGGTATCCCTTGTTCTCAGGTAACAAGAGATCGTGTTTTGTTGGTGAGTCGTGCTACAGGTTCACGATTCCATTGTTTATGTTATTCGTGCTTTGGTCACGGATTGGTTCAGTTTTACAAGAATTTTTGTGTGTGCTCCCGTTATTTCACGTACATATTACCACCCTACATATTTATCTTCATCAACCAAACCTTTATTGTTAGCCTAGCCCGTTTAGTATTTTATTTGTGTAAAGGGCCCGAGCCAATATCCAGAACATTATGTATGTGTATTGTGATTGATATGATAAGGCTTGATTTATTTGACTGAATGAATCTGCACAATACATCGTACATCACTAATGTACACATACAGAATGTTGGGCTCGGGCCCTTTACACAAATACAATACTAAACGGGCTAGGCTAACAGAATATGCCAAGTCCTGTTTGCTCTTCTCTAATAAGATTGATGTGTTTGGTTTTAGTTGATCTGTAAGTGATTATATTCCACTTAGGCCTTTTTATTATGTTCTGAATGTTAGCCTAGCCCGTTTAGTATTGTATTTGTGTAAAGGGCCCGAGCCAAACATTAGTTAAGATAAATTTCTTATTCTTTTTTACATACTAATTATACATTCCCTCTAAATACTATAGCAGGGGAAATAGGTTTCCGTGCCGGCATAAACAATTAATTTTTGAATTAAATATTGTATCATAGGCGGAAGAAATTGGGTTCTGTGCGTAATAAATAATTTATTTTACAATCGGGAAAACATATAGGAAGCACTCTCAAATGTGCTGGCAAGTTATGATTGGCGCTACAAAGTCTCCACACCATAAGTCCACACACATGATCAAAACCATTTATACCATAAATAAATAAATAAATAAATAAAGTGCTCCTATTGGTCTCCATACCATAAGTCCCATGCGCTCGCACACACATGATCAAAACCATCTATAAAAAAAGAAAAAACAAATACTTTCTAATAATATTAGTAAAAAAAAAAAAAAAAAAAAAAAAATTACAAAACACACCCCGAACTTCTTAATATATATAGTTTTTAAATAAATAATTTTTCAAATGCACCCTTAACTTAACAAATAACTTTAAAAATTATCATAAATTTTTATAAAACTACAGGGGTCAAATTAGCCTCGCCGCAACACACTGGTGTCCGGCACAATATTTATTCCAAAAAAAGACGTGGTACGACAAATACAAATATAGCTTGACACAACATTTATTTCAAACAAATACAATACGTGTCGGCAAAAAACGTACCACGATCTCATAACGAGAAGCTCCTATCGCAAAAATTCCCGAAAATTGCCGCTGCAACGCAGCGGGCGCCTTCCTACTTGTATATTACAAAACCCGTGGGTGTACAGTCCCTTCTGCTATAGTACAGTAAAAAAATATTAAAAAAATATCTTTGCTACAGTGCTTCGATCTATAGTATCCCCTTCTCTGGATTCTTCTTTCTCAGAACTCACAAACCACAAACAAAACACAAACCACACACACAGAGATGCAAAAAAAATTTCGATCCAACAAATTATCCAATCGGCACACGATTCACAAATCCACTAACAAAATTAATCAAAAACCAAGATTAATCAGATCCACACATCCGGTTCCATCATTAATCAACAAATCGCCCAAACATAAACAAGGTGTAATTAGTTTTTATTTCTTTTTTTTTGGGCCTTTTGTTATATTTGTTATATATGTGGTTCATAAGAATTAGGGTTTAGGTTAATTAAATTGTGCTTATTGTTATTGTTGTGATGCTTTATGCAAGTAGATTGGAATACTTAGTTTAGGCTTGCGAGTTTGGAAGATTACCTATGTTTTCTTATGCTAAGGGTAGGATGATTTAATATGGGGTTTTTTGGTTTTAGGAGGGACAATTTTACATATTCCTGACAAATCCTTCTATTATTAAGTACGGCTGGTACCATTTCGATGTGTAGTGCATTTGTTTTTTTTACAAGCAAATCATCAGGAAAAAAAAAATCAGGAAGAGGTGTAATTTTTTTTCGTTTGTTAAAATTGTTTGTGGTGATTGTTAAACTTATATTATGCAGCCTCTTTGAATGAGAATCCGTTTTTTTTAAATAAATTTATACGGTATGTGGCTTTTTAACAGGTTTGTTTGATAGACTATTAGTGTTTATAGGTGTTTTGGAATGGCTTAGAATTGGTATCTCTTTACTTTCACTATGTTAGTGTTTATAATAACATAGGGTTCATTTTAGGCCTTTCAACTCTCAATTGTTGTTATATACTTATCGTTTTTTTGAAATCTTATATAACAGGTCTTTAAGAGAGATGAATCCAAATCACCAAGTTCAAATGTTCGCATCACAAATGAAGGATGAGGGAAGATGCTTGTAGCAGCGGCAACATCAAACTTGAGGTATCAAATGAACAAGTGTGTACATAGGTTCTTTTGTATATGTGGTTAGGATTTCATAACCTAGAGGTTTAGTTCCTTAACACTAATGTGGTGATGCATATGTTATTAAGTTGTTCGAAGACGGGGTGCAAAAGGAAGTGTTCCAGTATTATTATACTCTGTGTACTTGCGATGATTAAATGACAAAACGGTTTAAGGAACACATAGATACTCATTAATTCACTTTTTTGTAGGTGATGTTGTGCCCACGACCCGAAGGACCCTTATCTTTCGAGTGGGAAGCAGCCCGGGGGAAGAAGGACCACTGCTTTGTTCCAGGGGTGATAAAACTAACTCTAATCGATTCCTTCCGCTATATTGATTCAGGTAGGCAGTTGGTTTCAGCTTCCTTTACTCACAGGGTGAGTAAGTAGTAATCTCTGGCACCAAATCAAAAGACATGGGTAATAGGTCACAATGGGTACTTTTCTATTCAGGCTTCATCGAGCCAAAACACTTTTTTGCTCAATATCAAAATAATAATATTTAGTGCCAAATATGATGTCGCCGGTTATCTTATTTGTTATGAAGCCCTCAAGAATTTGTGCTCATACTTATCTGTTTAGCTTCCATTTATTAATGGTTGACACTGTTGGGGGTGGAAAATGGACGTTTGGGACCCCAACAATAGTACCAGGTTCAGTTTTGGCTTATGAACTGTCTTTGATGTTGGTTTTTCAGTTATATTACTAGGTTACACGTTTCTGTCTAAAGAATAATGTTGTTTCTTTCTTTATTGTGGCATAGGTCAAGGAAATAATGCAACGAACCGTGGAAATCCTAATGATTTGTGATTGTTTTGGGCTCATGGCCGCTTTCAATATTAAAGAACCAGCATTATGTCATTCTGGCAAATACGCATATTTATTGGTAATGAACATTCAACTTTTATCCTTATGTTGTCTTGATTAAACTTAAACCTTATGTTTTCTCGAGAGACTGGTCACATGTATGCTTAAAACTTCCTAAATTTTTGAATGTGGTTGTTTGACAATTCGCAAGTGTATACTTTTGAACATTACTTTTTTTGTAAATTATTGTAGTTAATCATCAGAATGGAGATATTGGATCGGTTGAAATTTCTGTGGTGGAAGGCCCTCGTGTGAAAGAAGTTAGTGCACCTATAAGCCCCGGAACCAAATCAATGAAAAAAACTCAAGACCCTTTAGAGGGTATTTTTGCAGGAAGCTGTCATATTAGCAGTGAAGTTTTGTCGACTTTTTGTTGGTGAGTTTGCTTTTTTTACCTTTTCATATATTAATTTTGTTGTTGAAAGTGGGCGGCATCTAAGATTATTTTTAGAGTATGAGATATATGAATAGTTGAACCAATCAAATAAAGCCCCATGGAGGGAAGCTGCAGGTAAATGAGGAATAAACCACAAATGACAACAAATGGCATTTGATTCCGAAAGCATTTACCCAACATTGATAGCATTGAACATAAAGATGGTTGTATGTTACTCTCTTTTTCCCTTTCCGATTGTGTTTTCTATATATTGCATTGTTAAATAACTGAAAAATGATTACTGAGATTTTCTTAAAACAGACTAAAATAAGCAAATAGGCAGATTTTGCTTTTGCATATTTCTATTTCATCAGACTTACTGAAATAAATGTAATATATCTCTTTTCGGTCTCTCTTACTTGAGCCAGGGTCTTCTAATCTGCATCGCTAAATATATGATTACACACTCAGGTATTTTTATAGGAAATGACTTTTACTGATTGTTTGTATTTGGACCAGATTAAAATAACTTCAAACCACAATAATCGGTACTTATTGTTTACGTAAACGCATTATGTTTAATAATGTTTTGTTTTAGTTGGTGATCATATATCAGGTATATACCAACACCACTTATGGATTGTCTAAGCTTATAATACAATTGGTGATATCAGATATATGTGTACTTCGTAGAAAAAAGCTATGCAGGACTTGAGATATGAATTATCAGCAGGTGATATTGTATATATGTGTATTTCTTCTGTCATTTATGTATCCGTACATGAACTTGGACATGCCCTTGATGCCACGAGGTTAGTACTTGACTGGTATCTAATCCTGATGTACATTATTGGCTACTTAAAATGCTATTGTATAGGAAGTAATGATCATATTTTTAGCAATCGATCTAGGATGTACAATAAAGAGAATTAAAACGTAATGTAGAGCAATTTGATGTCCTTACACACACATCTTCCCCAGTCAACTTTCGACAACAACTGATACCAATGAATAAGCCATGGCAATAGGTATCTTAAATCAAAGAATATTTCGTTATATTTTAGCTCAAACATTTGTTGGGACTTACTGAATATGTCTTCTCTGATGATCTTTTCCATTGGTGGATCTTTCATTTTTTACCCTTCTTTATTCGGGTTGCAGGTTTTTTGCAAAGGAAATACTAAAACTTAATCAACATGAGAGGATAAGAGCATCGTAACGATCTGGACAAGGGATTGCTCTTAGATTGCTCTTTAATATCGCTAGATATGCTATTGGAGCTGCTGCACATAGCCAGCATGGTGCGAAAACAAGGTTTATCTAAATCAGGTTAGTGCAACAATAAGGATACGATGTGCTTGAATCATACTTATGCAGAAACAATTGCAAGTTCATCTGATGGTAAAAGGAATGTATCATTTTTGAAATGGAAGTTGTGGGATAAAGCAAATAATGCAAAGTCATCTATAGAAGAACATGAAAGAGGTGGCAAAAAGCAGAAGTCAAAAGAAGCCTGGATTCCAAAACATTTTGTATTATCTAATTGTAACATTTTCTATTAGGAGCAAACTTGGTGATGTTTTTAGTTTTTGTCATATAGAGTTTGCAAGTAGTAGTAAATAAAACTGCTTTGTAACACTAACTTCCTTTTAACACCTTATGATATGAAGATACTGTGTGCAATATGATCGTATACATAGGCCCCGCAGCAACGCGCGGGTGAACATCCTCGTTAATAACAAGTAAACCACAACTTCACTCTGTAAGCAAATGAGAAAAACAATCTCAAACACCCCAACTTACTCCAAATATCCCCTTAGCTAAACTAACAGCATACACAATTATGATAAGTAATATAAGATGAAAGAAAAAAAACAAAATACCGTTAAATGGTATTGATCGGTTAGAGGTTGAGTAATTGAGAGTCAAAGCCTTGTGATTAATCTTGTAATAAGTCCAGCAAAATACTTGCACAAGTTTATGCATATGTCGAAACTTTGAACCCATAACTATCAACTAGTCTGACCAACGTTCAGAATTAGGACACAAAGATACATACATGTGATATATTTTGTCATCATCAAAATGCATGGTCCGCGCCCAAATCATTGTTTGATACCTGTATAATCACTCCTCATACTAAAGTGGATCGTTCATTTGTATGAATATGATATCAAAATTTACGGCCCGTTAACCGTTAGCCTTAATAAAATCAAAGACATTTATTTCATCTTCATTTCCTTCTTTACACCAACACCAAATAAATGAGCTTAATAATTCGTATTACATCATACTCATTTCTACTTAGAACGAAATGCGTTCTAAAAAAGAGAAAACACAGACCACAACTGTGTTTCACAACAGTGTTAACAATCTCTTTCAATAAAAAGTAGTTACTCATAAGATCGGACATTTTAAGGTCCAAAATTTACATACCGAACAGAGCCGTATTTGAGGATGTGCGAGGTGTGCTACCGCACAGGGCCTCAAAATTTTAGGGGCCTCAAAATATATATCCCTTTATATATTTTTGAGCGTCAAAATATACTTCCAACTTTAAAATGTTAACGATATATGAAATTATGCTCTAAATATCATCTTAAAGTTGTCTAGAGTGATGAATAACTCATTAAAACTTAAAGCTGGATGGTTACAATAAATTGTCATCATCATGTTTAGGCCTCATGAAATTTTTTGCACAGGGCCTCCGCTAACTCAGCTACGGCACTGATACCGAAGACCACTAAGACATCACGGATCTGTTTCAATGTCATTGAACTTTATTTTATCTAGTAAATTATAGTCCAAATGCTTCTTGAAAAAATAATTGGAAACTGCATTCTACAATGGCGATTATCACTCTGCGTCCTAACATTGTCCTAACACTCTAACAGTAAGAGCATCCACTATGGGAGGTCCAAAAATAGGTTTATAATTGTTAAAAAGGTTTATGTTTCATTTCAACCATAGTGGATTTCCATTTTATGTCTATGTGGCATGCAAAAGGTCCTAAACTTTAGACCTCTTCATAATCTCAAGACATTTAATGTATGTGTTAAATGAAACAATTACAAAGCTTTACAATGTTTGTACCATAGTGGAGATAGGTTTATTAACACAAAAGGTTTATAAAAAATTGACGTGGCATGAAATATTAAATTTTTAAAGCTTTATAAATTTTAACCATAGTGGATGCCCTAAGAAGAATAGCCATAAATGCTTTTGCTTCAGCTCTTTTTACAATCAGAGCGGATATCTCGCGTCTCATTTTGACATAATGACATAGGTGAAAAAATATGATCGATCGTAAGAAAAAACAAACTTTATGTGAGATCACGAGGATTGCATACATGTAATTAAAAAAAAATCTAACGGTGATGCAACTGGAAGTGTAAATCATTGTCACCGAGTGGATTATATTGTTGTCATGTTAGTAAACTTTCTTGTTGTTGGATCATTGTTGGCGATGTGGACGTAACAAACATTAGAGTTTATTTTAAAGTAGATACAAATTACAACTTATTAAGAAAGATACAAGAACTTTTTTTTTTTTTTTTTTTTTTGAACATCAACAAGAACAAATTATTCTATGTCAAACTAGGAACCTACAACATTAATTAACCTACCAATTTGATACCAACTTCCCGACACTCAATGCACTGATGTCATGTCTAGTAAGAATGTATGTTTGAAATTTAGACATAATTTTTTCTTTTACCTACCAACGATGTTTTTTACTCAGTAATACTAAAATTGATGTTGTTTAAACCGTCGTCTAAAGTGACTTGTTAGCGAGTTTGCAGCCGATAAAAAGGCTAAAAGAATTTGGTTTTCTGCTACTAACTCATTCCTCATCCGCTATGTACTTGTAGTCATAATCTATCTCTGTATTTATAGTTGCACGACATTGTTAACTTTCTAACGAAACTATAGTATTGACTATTAACTATCTCTGTATTTATAGTGCCTCTTGTAGACAGAAATTCTACTATTAATTCCTCATTTTACAAAAGACCAAATCGGGCATGACCTCTATTTGCTTCTATGAACTCGAAAAGTCATCCAATTTAAAAAAGAAGCTATAAATGTTGGAACGTATGAGAGTTTAAAGAAAGTTTTAGGTGTCCCACATTGGTGGAGTTTGTAACTAAAAGTGGGTATATACACGATAGTATACATGTTTATCATCTTAGAATATAATAAATTGTAGTGACTTGGGGCTTTGGTTGAGTTAGTAGTGATAAAATACCACATCTGAAGTTGCGATCGAACTAAAATACATTTATTTGTTACTTTTTTTCTAACAAAATATACTCCGTATATTTTATTGCAATCAATAGTTCATAGGTAACTTTTTTTCTAACAAACTATATATTTTATTGCAATCCATAGTTCATGGGTAAGGTTTTCTAAAGCCACGTGACTAAGTGAATCAAGCGGTACCACTTCTACGATGATTGTTTGGGATTGCTTATAGAAACTACTTACTCCTTTTTACATAGTAGGGAGCAATAACAAAGTTAACAACCGGTTGTTATTTACTCATTTTACTCTTTAAGCAATTCGGATAAATAATCCCAAACACCCAAAAGTAGTCACTCCAAATCATAGACAGAACTTGATTGGAGTGGCCAGAGTGTAATTAAAATTCACAATTATATAACACTATTCCATTATCAAAACACACGCACAAACAAAGTGAAACAATTAAAATTCAATTAAATAACTGAAAAAATCTACTTTAAATCATTATATCCTAATAGATAAAGGTGGCAATTTTGGTCCGGTTAAACCCAAACACGACCTTTTTAAGTAATAGGGTTAGGTTTGTCAACCGTAACATCTATACGTCTAACCCATACACGATATATTTAACTGATTTATATAAATGGGTTTCGAGTTAAACATATTACTCGTGTTAAACAAGTTATTGAACCCAAACAACTTATTTAATCAATTATAAATATAATTTTTGATTTAAAGAATAATAATAAACGGGTTGGCAACTCGACCCATTTAACTCACCCCAACCCGAACACAACATGTTAAATATATAGGTTGAGTGTGTCCCCTTGAACACTACCCCAAATATGTTTTTACTTAATCTAACCTGTTAATTTTGTGTTGGTCTCGGATCGTGTTTCGTGTTGCGTCAAATTTTGACACCCCTAGATAATGCCCATTCTTTTACCAAATGCACAACCCAACAATATCCAAATCATCAACTACTGGGTTTGTTTTATTCACTTTGTTAATAGTATTCACTGTTATTTTACTATGTTTGAACAAATCGTAGAATTAAGAAGGTATATAAAATAATTGAGTCATTAACTTATGTTTACATACGATGAAAGTCCAATATGTCTCACTAAAAAGAAAGAACACACAATTTCAACTAAGTTCAAAGTCACTGAAAAAGGAACCAATTTAGCTTCGTATGCGTATGATATGAGTACTAAAATGTTCTAATGACCATCTGTACATATATGCACATTTTAGGAAATTTTAACTGAAAAAATAGTACTTTTGGCATCATACTCCATATATTTTATATGATTAGAAAAAATGGAAATTACAAATTAAAAAAAAAAAAAAAAATCAATATATCAAAAACTCGTACGGACACATATTCAAGCGCAAATGAAAACAATTAATTTTTGTGCAAATGAAATCTTATCTTATATACTAAAAACTTAAGTAGCCTTATAAATATAAAGTGGTCACAATAAATGGCTCATAAATTGATGGTATGGTATTGAGTATCCACATTGATTTCGACTATTGAAGTTCAAGTGTTGTTGGAGTTATGAGAATGTGAAAGATGTAGTCTCTTCATATCTACAAAGAGAGTTACACATATAATTATTGTTGAAAACTCTTCAACTTATGAAAAAGTATAAATACCACAGGTTGCTTCACTTTGGTCACGGTTCCGGTTCAGCACCGTCCACAACACCAGAAGAACACCATGCATTAGTTTGGACAGAAAGTGGTCGAAAAGAGTTGGAAGGTATGTCGTAAATTATCGAATGAGCATGATGAATTGTATTTTTATAATTATACTGATACATGATGAAAACCATGCGTCTTGGCTAGGGGTGAGCAGGAACTGCACCACAAACCGCAAACCCGAAAAAAAATCGCAAAACCCACACCGCAAAAACCGAAACCGCAACAAAAACCATTGTGTGGTTCCTAAAAATAAAAAAACTGCATTTTGCGGTGCGGTTTCGGTTTCTACCAAAAAACCGCACCACAATAACCGCACCGCACCACAAATCATATTCAAATATATATATTTTCTTTTCTAAATAAACCAACTAAATTTCTTAATTTTTGTATGATAAAATGTTTTAGTTTATACTTTCATAATTAGTTATTTCAAACGCATTTAATAGGTTAATTATTGTCTGAGTTTTTAGGTTATATAATTTTATTTTTCTATTAATTTATCATTGATGTTTTTAAAATTATTCGCCTCATTTGACTTTTAGTATTGTCAAGACTCAAGATTTATAATTTCATACTAATACACAACATTTTGTAGATATGTTTCAACTCATCATGTAATCTTATAATATATTTATTCTATAATAAATATATACGAAAAATTTGATTTAAGAAAAAAAACTTTAAAAACCGCAAAACCAATCCGTAAACCCGCAAAACCGCAAAATCGCACAATTACGAATTCTCATTTTTTAAAAACCGCAATTGCAGATGCGATTCGGTTTTTACCGAAACGCACCAACGCGCACAATGCTGATCCTTGTTACCACGCTTTAAAGTACTGTAGTAGGATCGACAAAGAAAAAAGTGACTTTGACAAACCAATTAACATTCTCAGATATTCCACTCACCATCATCATCATCATCAACAACAATCAAACAAACCTAAAAAAATGTCAGATCAAGAGATTCAGTCAGTTCCTTTTAGTGAACCGTCGTCCGATGATGTCAGTATCACAATTTCACCTGATTCGTCCAATTCTGCGAGGTAATTCCTTACAAACGCAATAATGATCTTTGACCAGAATTAAACATAAGGAAATCTATATTCACTTTACCAAACAAGCAATTTCTCACACTTTTTTTTTTCTTTTCTTTAGTGCTTATTTTATTTTTATTTTATTTTATTTTTTTAATTTTTTTCCAACTAAGGCAATAATGATCTTTGACTAGAATTAAACTTAAATTTGCCTAAGATAACTTGGAACATTGCTTTTAAACAGTGAACATACTCGATTGATTATCCGTCAAGCATTCATGGCGGCTTCTCGCAGGTTCACTACTCACTTTTTCCATTTAGTCAGATATTAGCTTTCATATGTTCACTTTTTCAATTGTATATTGTTAATCTGAATCTCAATTTGTGTATGTAAATGAGTGGCTATGTTAAAAGCTACAAGTTTATTGTCTCTAACTAAATCACCTTTCGTTAGAAGGTTAGGTGCCTTTTCACTAGGCTATTTGATGGTGGTTTCGGGTAAAACAGAAAAACGAATGAGACCTTGTTTAGTTTAAGTGGGGAGGGAGGGTCTTTGACTCAGATGTACACGGCCTCACCGGGGTATCCCGCTTACTGTTTCCGACCCTTTCCATGGCACCCAAAATGTACTATTACAAAATAATCAAATCTTAACATTATTCCTCTAAGTGATTATATATAAAAAAAAAAAAAAAAAAAAAAAAAAAAGCTTTTAATTACTTATTTATTAAGTACAAGCATAAAAAAAAATCATATGCAGGTTTCTGTGAGGTAATTCCCTACAAAGGCAATAATGATCTTTGACTAGAATTAAACTTAAATTTGCCTAAGATAACTTGGAACATTGCTTTTAAACAGTGAACATGTACGGGTGAATAGTCAACAAGAGACTCCCCATCAAGGAACGGCTATTGGCAGGTACACTTTTCACTTTTTCCATTTAGTCAGATATTAGCTTTCATATGTTCACTTTTTCAATTGTATAATGTTAATCTGAATCTCAATTTGTGTATGTAAATGAGTGGCTATGTTAAAAGCTACAAGTTTAATGTCTCTAACTAAATCACCTTTCGTTAGAAGGTTAGGTGCCTTTTCACTAGGCTATTTGATGGTGGTTTCGGGTAAAACAGAAAAACGAATGAGACCTTGTTTAGTTTAAGTGGGGAGGGAGGGTCTTTGACTCAGATGTACACGGCCTCACCGGGGTATCCCGCTTACTGTTTCCGACCCTTTCCATGGCACCCAAAATGTACTATTACAAAATAATCAAATCTTAACATTTTTCCTCAACTGATTATATATATATGAAAAAAAAAAAAAAAAAAAAAAAAAAAAAGCTTTTAAGTATTTATTTACTAAGTACAAGCATAAAAAAAATCATAAGCAGGTTTCTGTGAGGTAATTCCCTACAAAGGCAATAATGATCTTTGACTTGAATTAAACATAAATTAGCCTAAGATAACTTGGAACATTGCTTTTAAACAGTTCTTTTCCGGTGCACAGGTATTTTATGTCCTTCACACAAGGATGGAGACTGTCGGACCGGGAAAGATGGAATGCTCTCCGTCAAGCTGTGGTTACTGCCAGGTTCACTTTTCACCTTTTCCATTTAGTCAGATGTTAGCTTTCATATGTTCACTTTTTCAATTGTATATTGTTAATCTGAATCTCAATTTGTGTATGTAAATGAGTGGATATGTTAAAGCTACAATTTTATTGTCTCTAACTAAATGAGTAAAGCCGCTGACCTTTCGTTAGAAGGTTTGGTGCCTTTTCACTAGGCTATTTGATGGTGGTTTCGGGTAAAACAGAAAAACGAATTGTGGAAAACTAGAAGGGGGGTTGAATAGTTTTACGTCCTTTTAAAAGTTTATTACCAAAATATTTTGTAGGTTATTAAAAACTTTCGATTCGATCTCAAGTGAATTCAAATGACAATCAATATAAGCAATTCTAATCAAGTAATGAAAGTATTGAAATGTAATGAAGAAAAGATAGAGTTAGAAAGATCAAACCACAACACGCGAATTTATAGTGGTTCGGCTACAAGGACACCTTCCTTGCCCTACTCCACTCCCCGAGTATCACACTCGAGAGTTTTCTTCACTATGTCAACAAACTCCTTATGGTGGAGAAACCTTACACACCTTGGCTTACACGAGTTAACGACACTAAGCTAAATGTCGAGTTCTAATCGTAGCTAGAACCAATCTCACGACTTCTTCAAGGCTTCACACCTTCTTCACAACTTCACAACTTCTTCAAGGCTTCACACCTTCTTCACACCTTCACAACTTCACACCTTCTATGCACAACTAATTCACAACTACTAAACTACTTTACAACACACCTATTTTCTACACACAACAAATTTACACAACACTTTTACAAATATCTACCACAACTACAATATGAAACTAGCTATTCACAACACTACTACAATTAGATGGATGTAGAGGAGTGTTCTTCTTCTTGCACTTGAATGGATGAAGCTTTGGATCACTTGGAAACAAAGACTTATGAATTATATGATCAAAGGATTTTAGATCTAGAGATGGAGGTTGGATCAGAAAGTTTATAGTGCAAAAAGGTAAGAAAAATGTGTAAAATGATCCAATATTTATAGGGCCAGATTTTACTGTTCGGGAGCGTGCCGGTCCCCTTAATTATAGGCCGGTCCCCTTAATCATTAAGGGGGCCGCCTAGTAAAATTAAGGGGGCCGCCCTCCTGAAACGTTGGAAAAGTTTTTCTGGATAAAATTTGCCCTTTTTGGTTGGAAATTTAAAATTATATCTTTGTGGTTTAATATAGCATTACCAAAAATGATTTACAAATATATATAAAATGTTTATATCATATTATAAGATGTTATGTCTTAAGACAAAATTTCCTTTGATCATGTAATGCATAAGATGCTTAGTTTATGCATACCTTAAGTGATATAAGATGTAGAGGTAAATATTTGTTACCAAATACTTGTTTACGTCTTAATCTTGACTTAATTTGATTTGAGTTTTGTGATTATCAAAACACAGGTTTATTGAGAGATATTAATAACCTTTTTAAGCATTATTTATATCAACACGAATGAGACCTTGTTTAGTTTAAGTGGGGAGGGAGGGTCTTTGACTCAGATGTACACGGCCTCACCGGGGTATCCCGCTTACTGTTTCCGACCCTTTCCATGGCACCCAAAATGTACTATTTCAAAATAATCAAATCTTAACATTTTTCCTCTAAGTGATTATATATATAAAAAAAAAAAAAAAAAAAAAAAAAAAAAAAAAAAAAAAAAAAAAAAACTTTTAATTACTTATTTATTAAGTACAAGCATAAAAAAAAATCATATGCAGGTTTCTGTGAGGTAATTCCCTACAAAGGCAATAATGATCTTTGACTAGAATTAAACTTAAATTTGCCTAAGATAACTTGGAACATTGCTTTTAAACAGGGATCGTGAAGAGCTTAATCTTCAAGAGCTTATCAGTGAAGCAGCGGCTTCTAGCAGGTTCACTTTTCACTTTTTCCATTTAGTCATATATTAGCTCTCCTATGTTCACTTTTACCATTGTATATTGTTAATATGACACTCTTAATTTGTGTATGTAAATGAGTGGCTATGTTAAAGCTACGAGTTTATTGTCTCTTAACTAAATCAGTAAAGCCCTGACCTTTCGTTAGAAGGTTAGGTGCCTTTCCACTAGGCTATTTGGTGGTGGTTTCGGGTAAAACGGTAAAACGAATGAGACCTTGTTTAGGTTAAGTGGGAGGGAGGGTCTTTGACTCAGATGTTCACGGCCTCACCGGGGTATCCCGCTTACTGTTTCCGACCCTTTCCATGGCACCCCAAATGTACTATTACAAAATAATCAAATCTTAACATTTTTCCTCAAATGATTATATATATTAAAAAAAAAAAAAAAAAAAAAAAAAAAAAAAAGAAAAAAAAAAAAAAAAAAAAAGAAAAAGCTTGTAAGTACTTATTTATTAAGTACAAGCATAAAAAAAATCATAAGCAGGTTTCTGTGAGGTAATTCCCTACAAAGGTAATAATGATCTTTGACTAGAATTAAACATAAATTAGCCTAAGATAACTTGGAACATTACTTTTAAACAGTCCTTTTCCGGTGTCCGACACACAAGGAAGGACGCTGTCGGCTACTGGCAGGTACACTTTTCACTTTTTACATTTAGTCAGATATTAGCTTTCATATGTTCACTTTTTCAATTATATATTGTTAATCTGAATCTCAATTTTTGTATGTAAATAAGTGGCTATGTTAAAGCTACAAGTTTATTGTCTCTAACTAAATCAGTAAAGCCCCTGACCTTTCGTTAGAAGGTTAGGTGCTTTTTCACTAGGCTATTTGATGGTGGTTTCGGGTAAAACAGAAAAACAAATGAGACCTTGTTTAGTTTAAGTGGGGAGGGAGGGTCTTTGACTCAGATGTACACGGCCTCACTGGGGTATCCCGCTTACTGTTTCCGCCCCTTTCCATGGCACCCAAAATGTACTATTACAAAATAATCAAATCTTAACATTTTTCCTCAAGTGATTATAAAAAAAAAAAAAAAAAAAAGCATTTAAGTACTTATTTTTTAAGTACAAGCATTAAAAAAATCATAAGCAGGTTTCTACAAAGGCAATAATGATCTTTGACTAGAATTAAACTTGAATTTGCCTAAGATAACTTGGAACATTGCTTTTAAACAGTGAACTTGAAGGGATGTATACTTCATGGATTCTCGATCAACCACTGGCGGCGGCTTCTGGCAGGTTCACTTTTCACTTTTTCCATTTAGTCAGATATTACCTTTCATATGTTCACTTTTTCAATTGTATATTGTTAATCGGAATCTTAATTTGTGTATGTAAATGAGTGGCTATGTTAAAGCTACAAGTTTATGGTCTCTAACTAAATCAGTAAAACCCCTGACCTTTTGTTAGAAGGTTAGGTGCCTTTCCACTAGGCTATTTGGTGGTGGTTTCGGGTAAAATAGAAAAACGAATGAGACCTAGTTTAGTTTAAGTGGGGAGGGAGGGTCTTTGACTCAGATGTACACGGCCTCACCGGGGTATCCCGCTTACTGTTTCCGACCCTTTCCATGGCACCAGTGGCGGAGCCAGGGTATGCGGTCACGGGGGGCAAGTACTGTAGCAGCAACCAAACAGCCCAAATTTCAGCACCCAAAAACAGCTTTCAGCACCAAATTTCAGCACCCAAAAACAGCTTTCAGCACCAAATTTCAGCACCAAAATCAGCAGCAGCAATTCAGCACAAAAAACAGCCCAAAAAACAGCTTTTAACATGCAAAAACCTATCGAAAACCTGTTTATAAAGTGAATATGTGACAAAAGAAAAAGATTATATGTTGGGCTCAATTTTGTTGAGGGCAAGTTCAGTTTTTAGCTGAGGGCATGAAACATAAAAGTCCACTAAAACCAAAATTTTGCACTATAAAAAATTTCATTGGGCCAATTTGTTGAGGGCACCTGCCCCCCCTATTTACATGCTCCCTCCGCCCCTGCATTGCACCCCAAATGTGTATCTAGTGAGGTTTGAACCCATCACCTCTTGGCTCTTGTGGGTGTCACCGTTTGGCCACTTTAAAATTATATTCAACATATAAAACCTTGTTTAATTGGATTTCATTTAAATCTTCAACATTTTTATAGTACTATTACAAAATAATCAAATCTTAACATTTTTCCTTAAGTGATTATATATATATATATATAAAGAAAAAAAAAGCCTTGTAAGTACTTATTTATAAGTACAAGCATAAAAAAAATCATAAGCAAGTTTCTGTGAGGTAATTCCTTACATAGGCAATAATGATCTTTGACTAGAATTAAACTTAAATTTGCCTAAGATAACTTGGAACATTGCTTTTAAACAGTGAACATGAAGGGATGAATCCTCCGTGGAATCTCGGTCAAGCTCTGGCGGGTGGTTTCGTTAGAAGGTTAGGTGCCTTTTCACTAGGCTATTTGATGGTGGTTTCGGGTAAAACAGAAAAACGAATGAGACCTTGTTTAGTTTAAGTGGGGAGGGAGGGTCTTTGACTCAGATGTACACGGCCTCACCGGGGTATCCCGCTTACTGTTTCCGACCCTTTCCATGGCACCCCAAATGTGTATCTAGTGAGGTTTGAACCCATCACCTCTTGGCTCTTGTGGGTGTCACCGTTTGGCCACTTTAAAATTATATTCAACATATAAAACCTTGTTTAATTGGATTTCATTTAAATCTTCAACATTTTTATAGTACTATTACAAAATAATCAAATCTTAACATTTTTCCTTAAGTGATTATATATATATATATATATATATATATATATATATATATATATATATATATATATATATATATGTAAAAAGAAAAAAAAAAAAAAAAAAGCCTTGTAAGTACTTATTTATAAGTACAAGCATAAAAAAAATCATAAGCAAGTTTCTGTGAGGTAATTCCTTACATAGGCAATAATGATCTTTGACTAGAATTAAACTTAAATTTGCCTAAGATAACTTGGAACATTGCTTTTAAACAGTGAACATGAAGGGATGAATACTCGATGGATTCTCGGTCAAGCACTGGCGGCGGCTTCTGGCAGGTTCACTTTTCACTTTTTTTCCATTTAGTCAGATATCATTCCCGGTTATCTCCTATCGTTATACTCTTCCTCATCATCAATCAATCAATCCAACCTGCAGAATGACAGACGATCGCTTGTCACTCTTTTGTTCACGTTTGAGTGAGTTCAATAATGTACTGTATAATTATGTGAGGTAATTCCCTACAAAGGCAATAATTATATTTGACTAGAATTAAACATAAATTAGCCTAAGATAACTTGGAACATTGCTTTTAAACAGTGAACATGTACTGATGAATAGTCAAGAAGGGACTCTCCGTCAAGCAGCGGCTTCTAGCAGGTTCACTTTTCACTTTTTCCATTTAGTCAGATATTAGCTGTCCTATGTTCACTTTTTCCATTGTATATTTTTAATATTACTCTTAATTTGTGTATGTAAATGAGTGGCTATGTTAAAGCTACAAGTTTATGGTCTCTAACTAAATCAGTAAAGCCCCTGACCTTTTGTTAGAAGGTTAGGTGCCTTTCCACTAGGCTATTTGATGGTGGTTTCGGGTAAAACGGAAAAATGAATGAGACCTTGTTTAGGTTAAGTGGGGAGGGAGGGTCTTTGACTTAGATGTACACGGCCTCACCGGGGTATCCCGCTTACTGTTTCCTACCCTTTCCATGGCACCCCAAATGTGTATCTAGTGAGGTTTGAACCCACCACCTCTTGTGAGGACATTAGGTGTCACCGTTCGGCCACTTTACCATTATATTCAACATATAAAACCTTACTTAATTGGATTTTATTGAAATTTTCAACATTTTTATTGTATTATTACAAAATAGTCAAATCTTAACATTTTTCCTCAAGTGATTATTTAAAAAAAAGCTTGTAAGTACTTATTTATAAGTACAAGCATAAAAAAAAATTATAAGCATGTTTCTGTGAGGTAATTCCTTTCATAGGCAATAATGATCTTTGACTAGAATTAAACATAAATCAGTTTAGGTTTTCGAATCTAAGTTGATCCAGTTTAATTTATGGCGAATAGCTGTAATTTAATTTGCGATTACTTGTTAATGTGAAATTTTGACTTCGCTATAAGCATCAATCGGGTTAACCCAAATAACCTGGACTTTTAATTATGCATATTGTGTGCTGGATTAGAATCAATACCTGATCACTAATCTTTCTCCATCTATTGTTAATAATATGTAAAGGCTGCAGCTTCTACTGAATGGTACTTGCTTATTTTTCCATTCTGTAATGGACCCATAACCATTATTTAGAGAGAGCAATTTTGATCTGTTATCTTATGAAGGTATTCAGGTTATGATTAATCAGGTGAAATGGGTAAAAAAGTAACATAGCTATAAAACTGCATCAAATGGGTCAAAATTTGATGATAGGGTCAGGGGAGGACTGAGGAGATAAAGGGGGGTCCGGGGGGTTACGTGACCCCCTGGCGAAAAAAATTGTAGTGTAGATTTTCGAAAATTTTCGGCTATTTTTGTAATTTGCCCCCCCCCCCCCCAACGGACCAATTTTTAGTGTAGTTTCTAAAAATTATCATATTTTGCCCCCTCGACAATAAAGTTCTTGCTCCGCCCCTGGATAGGGTATTAGTATCTGATAAACCTCACAATTCAATTTAGATTTCATTATAGTAGAAAATTTATTGAGATAATTAATAGTTTGTAATCGTGTTTGACATGCAAACTATTTAAAAACTTCATAGATTTTGGCTATTAAGTGTTTTAGGTCATCCCGACCCATTTTGAATAGTATAAAAAAAAATCTCATTTACTGGTTGTAACTTCAACATGTTTTGACATGTTACCCAATGTACTCATTTTTCCAACCATTGTGAGTAACAATTAAAAAACAACAAGGTTTCAAAGACACAATCATTGGCTATGTAGTTTCCATGTTGCTTCACATTCTTTTCATTCATGCATTTGTAGAACTGGTGTATTGTATCTGCTGGTGTATGATTGGGTGCTAGATTTTGTATTCCGATGCTCATCTATGACATTATTTTGGTACTGTAACGTATGTTTCCATTTTTTGTTTTCATACACAGATTCAATCTGCGTTGATTTATTTTTTTGCTTGTATGGCTAACTTTTAGGTTTTTTGAATTGAAACCATTTACTCCCTTACATATACCCTAGCACATGATGGCCTGAGGAAAAATCTTAACAGAATGAGAATGACAGACAGATCGGTTACAATAGAACGGCCAGAAACTCCAAGTAGGAAAATTAGGAAAAATAAAATACTTATTCTATACTGAGAGATACCAAGTAAAAAGATCCTGTGCTGAAACTATTTGTTTATAAAGATTTAGGCAAAATATTTGTAGTCTGTTTATTTTAATTCCATTTCCTTACGTTAATATTGTTCTTAACAGGTCCCTAGCAGACAATATTGCTGTCATTGGGCTCATTGGTGCAAACTCAGCTTGGCTTTACGGTATTCTGTTTCAGTTAGCCGATAAGATGCATGGTTCGTTCTTCAGCCATCACCGTGGTATGGCCATGATTTCTGGGGCGTCAATGGTATATGCTGCGTTTTCAGCAGTTTTCTTGTGTGTGATCTTCTTCTTAGCCACAGCAGACCCAACAAAAACGTATCGTAAACGTATGAGGTTTTTGTGGGGGACTTATTTCTATGCAGCTTGCTGTGGCCCCGCAGTGTTGCTCATGGCAATGATTGATCCGTCATTTGGTTATAAAGTGTTGGCATGGGCAGTGTTAGGTGCTCTTTTTACACCGGTGGGATTGTACATTGGAGGTTACTATTAGTGGATAAATATGATACAAGCGCGATTGTGAATTTGAATCCATTTCACTATATTACATGTAATCGATAAATGCTCTGCCTAATAATAATTAGTTCAGTTATTTTGAAGATAACCGAGGGAGTGTTTATTTAATCGAGAGTAAATGGTATGGATCTTTTTTGCAATTTGTCAAGGGCCATGTATCTGATCAGAAGTAAACCACATGGACCATTATTGCCATTTTTGTTTGCTGTTTACTATTTGGTGGATGGTAAACATTTGACAAATACTTATAGTTAAAATACCAATCATTTATGTAAGGGTTTCAAATGATAAAAATCTTAAGTGGAATATTTTTAGCACATAAATGGTCCCCATGTGCTAACCGCTGTTCTAGTTTTTAATAAAAATACTTGAACGCCTTGCTAGTTTTTAATAAAAGTTGCCGTTCAAAATAAAAAAAATAAAAAATGGTCCCATGTGGTTTGCCTGGTCTCACGAATTTAATCCCTAAAAATGTTTTCGTTTGTTTTTATACATTTTCGTCATTTTTATACGTTTTTGTCCATTTTCTTATGTTTTCATCCGTTTTATACTTTTTTGTCCGTTTTTATACGTTTTCGTCTGTTTTCGTCCGTTTTTATATGCTTTCGTTCGTTTTCTTACGTTTTCGTCAACTTTTATACGTTTTGTCCGTTTTCTTACGTTTTCATCCGTTTTTATACGTTTACATCCGTTTTTATACGTTTACGTCTGTTTTTATACATTTTCGTTCGTTTACTTACTATTTTATACATTTGCGTTCGTTTTTATACGTTTTCTTACATTTTTATACGTTTTCATCCGTTTACATCCCTTTTTATACATTTTCGTCATTTTTTATATGTTTTCGTCCGTTTTTATATGCTAACATCCGTTTTTATACGTTTTCGTCCGTATGAAAAAGTATGAAAACGGACGAAAACGTACGAAAACATAATAAAACGATTTAAAACGTACGAAAAAGTAAGAAAAATGTATTAAAACGTATAAAAACGGATGTAAACGTATAAGAACGGACGAAAGCATATGAAAACATAAGAAAACGGATGAAAACTGATGCAGGATTTACCGACCAGGTTTTATATTTAATAATTAACTCGTCTACCTAAGGTCTACCTAATGCATTATCGGGCAGTGTACCCGGTCGTGTATGGTATAGCTAACGGTAAAGCCGAGGCCATCCCAAGAGCTATGCGTGCGGATTATATCTAAGTCTAGTGTCACTGGTTTTAGAGGGGTTTTGTAATGATTAATTAAACTAATGAAATTAAATAAAATAAACACGAAAGCAACAAAATGCTCATCGTGCGTATTATATCTAAGGTGGTGTTTGTTTGTTAAGAGGGTCTGAATCTGAATCTGAACCGCACATCTGAATCTGAATCTGATGCGTAAATGTCTGAATCTGACCGCATCTGAACGGGAAAAAAAACTCATGTTTGAACCGCACATTTGCTTGCTCGTACTATTTTTTTTTTGGTTTTTATTTGTGTCAGCAAGAGGCAACAAGACGCATTCAGACACCCCTCTCAAGTCTAAACCATTAAGATCTTACTGCATCTGAACGCGTCTGAACGAAGAAAAAAAAAACAAACGGTCTGAACGACTAAATGTCTGACCGATTCAGACATTTTGGCCATTCAGAGCTTGTTAAGAGGCAAAAACAAAAAATCAAACACAGCCTAAGTCTACCGATGATTTTCTCAAGTTTGGGGCCCCTGCGATGTTTTGTGAAAAGTTTAGGGAACAATGATTTTTGTCTTCGGTAAATAAAATGCTCATCGTTATTTGAGATTTGTTTATCTTCGTTTGACATGCATGATGCTTATCGTCATTTGTTAATTACTTTATCATGTTAGTTAATTATATGTAACCGCTAATAAATACGGAGTACAAT
The DNA here is from genome assembly GCA_030686995.1 of Artemisia argyi. Lineage (NCBI taxonomy): Eukaryota > Viridiplantae > Streptophyta > Magnoliopsida > Asterales > Asteraceae > Artemisia > Artemisia argyi. The sequence continues at coordinate 332,824,808 of CM060709.1, forward strand.
ATTTTCATACATAAATTTTTAGAGTTTTGAATCTTTTATAAAACATAACTAGGTCTCTGCCCGTCTGATGGACGGTTTACTTAATAGCTGATTAAAATCATAAAACCGTGTTTATGATTCAATACATATTAATTATAGCAGAATGCAAACATTTTATGACGGGTAATATTAAAGGAGTCTTACATGTTTATGAATTCATATGTAATAATAGTTAGAGTATATATGAAATCAATAAGAAAAAAGTTTGAGTTACTACTAAGTAATTATGTGTCGGAGTTGATATTTATAAAAAGATGTTCTAAACGGTTTGTTCAATTAACAAAAAGAACATAATATCTTGTTTTGTTCTAAGTTACTCTAGTTTGTTTGAAATAAGTTATCATTTAAGAAACATACTCTATGAATCCATGTGTTGTAGTAACATTTTTTGTATTTTTGTATTTGAAGTTAGAAAAAGTTAAGGTTTGATAATTGTATACTCGTCATCTGTGCTTTATAAACTTAGGCCCCTATATAAATATACATTACAAAACGGGTCAATAAAAACCAACTATGATTTGGTTCAAGATCAGCATACAACCTGAACAAAGTTTATGTACATTTCAATCCTGGTTAATTAAGTATTAGTTAAAATATAATTCAACTCATAAATTAACATTAAGAAAACATTAAAGTACCCCAAATAAAAAGCACCAAACTTCCAATTCGATTAACACTAAAAAACATTAAAAACAGTGTAGTTATTATAGTGAAAAAGAAAGACCGATAAGAAAACATAAATACATAAAAGAACAATGTTTGAATGATATATTCCGGAATTATTCGGTGTCCTTCCAATAGTTACTTGGTATTTAAAGAACTTGTTATGTTGGGTTGTAAGAATTATGAAACTAACGAATTTTATGTGATTTAAATTTAAATACTCACCGACTGTGATGCAACTATGTCATTGAACATGTTGATTAGAACATGATTATCCGAAATGCATGACACGATATTAAGTATAACATGTGTTATGGTTAGTCTAAGGTAATCTAAATAACTATTATTTTCTAACCATGTCATATAACTCATGCGTAATTTTGTCAATATGTTTTAGACCTAAAATAATGAAATTGGTACTTCATTTAATCCACGATGTTATTGTAAATTGTATGATGAAATAATATGGTTTTTCTAAGCATTGTGCTGGTGCAAACTTATATAATGTTAAACGAACACAATTGTTTTCTTAAATAGTTTTACTTGGATAAAATTTAATAAGCATCACAAATTTTAGGAAAATGATATTCTCTTAGTATGGATTATCAAACACAAAGTTCACACTATACTTGTCCCTTTTTATTTATTTAACTTTTACTTTTCACCCATAAAATTTATATAAGTTAGGCTTCATTACAACATTGGGTAAATACCATCGGAACGTAGGAGAAAAAGCCTTGTTAACACCAACTAAAACGTGAATATTGCAATTTCAATTCATTTGACGCCTCTGGATAAACATTCAAAGTCAGTAAATAGTTCGTTCAATAGATAAAATACACATTATACACAATATGTTAAAGAAAGTCGATTATGCGATACAATGAAACATTCTTTGCTCGTCATTTTAAAGGCTTCTGCTATGAACTTGCAATGGTTACTTCATGTAGGTTTCAATGTCCATTTCTTGAAGAGATGTTTTGATGTATTCAATCAGTAGAAGTCACACTAATCCTCATACGTGAAAGCAACATCTCATTTATTGCATATTTGTTCATCACTATAGATATCCATATTATAGGGTCATTGATCATATTAGTAAGCCCGCCCAAAAATGACAGGTTCTCTGCCCCTGTGGGGAGATTTCCTCCCTTCTACGCCCAGACTTACAAACACCATAGATATAAACATACACTTGCTAGGTAGTATGTACACAATTTCCAAAAACTGATGGGTGCTCATAAATAACCAACTGGTGTTTCTCATTTACCTCAGAATCGACAGATATGGGATTTTAATTTTATTTTACATCAAATGGGTTGAATTACATAGGCTCATAAATAACATAAAGTTTACATTTACTGGTGAAGTGATAATAGACAAGACTTGCACGAACATTTTGTTAAATATTACGTGTAACATTAATAGGTAAATGTCTAGTATCGAACCCGAGATCTCGGGATTGCACACAATACAAACGAGAGTCAAAGATTAATAAATATTAATTGTTAGATATATTTATTAATAACACAAGTTTAAGGACTAATGGTCGTTAGTTATTAATTGTACGGACTAACTATCGTTAAAAGGAAACGAAAAGTACTAGATTGAAACTTGGTAACAAGAAGGATCCGGAACACCCTCTTAGGTGTGTGTGTGCCCTTGCTTGCTCTCCAAGTTTTAACTAGTATATATACAATCCCAAGGGTCATTGTTTCTCACCTTTTGTGCACACACAATACCCTAAGTTTTCTTCTTTTCTTTCTCTTGTTTCCAGCCGATCGAACACCCCTAAACTTTAAGGGTTTTCGATTTTTTGTTTTATAAAAACAAATACTTGTGTTTAATCTTGCAATTAATTTGATTCGGTATTAGTTTGTGTGTACAAGAACGAGGTAACAACTCATTATAGTTGTTATCAAGGAATCGATCAATAAAAAGGTAAGGGATTGATCATTGATTCATAAACCCTAATTAGGGTTCATCAATTAATTCAAGATTTGCTTATTTGATTCTTGTTCGGGCTAGAATCACCACGGTACGTTCCTATTTATGTTTTAGTTAATATTATGTGTTATACTTGATCTTAGCTTCCGCATACGTGTACTTTGATTGTTAAATTATAACAGTGGCATCAAGAGCCATGTATAACATGTAATTGATTACTAAAACGTAATAAAAATCGGATCTTTAATTGTTTTAGATACATGTTTTGATCTAGGGTTTTTCTTTTAATTTCTTTTTATAAAAATTTTGAAACCCTAACCCTAATTTTTTTTGGGGGGGGGCGATTTTCCACTTAAAACCCTAATTAGGGTTTGTGGTTTATTTGATTAATATTTAATCACTAGAGAAACTCTAGGTCTTTAACCGGTTATGTGAACGTATCTTGTGACCTATGTGCTAATTGTTAGGTTTTATCCGTGATGAAACATGCATGTTAGTCATGGATCCTTTTTTATTATTTGTCACATGTTTTAGATAGATCTAAAATTGAGGAAGACTCCAATACATATATATTAAAATCAATTTATATGCTATGTGGTGTGTACATTAGCTTTGGCTTACGCAATTGATTCGTCAATGTATGTGACTCTCTTTCATTAAGAGGAGAAGGCCTTAGTTGATTACATGCATTATTATACCTAGACTTGATTTTATTAGGATCTTTTCTAATAAGGTTGTTTTAATTTCTTTATTTATTATTGGTTGTTTTGTTTTCTTTGAATACTTGTTTTATTGTTAATTGTTTGACATGATGTAAGCAATAAAAAGGTGATTTTTCATAAAAAAAATAATACGGACTAATAATGGTGAAACCCTAAGTGATAAAGATTGAATCTTGCGGAGTCTTATGTGCCAACAACGGTTCACTTCGCACGGTAATTCACTCCAAGGAGAGACTAGCAAGATTCATACTTTATTACATGTTTTGAGATTGAATCCATAAACTTTTGCTTGATTGATGTTTTGTACAACATGCTTTTAAAAGTAACTCTTTTAAGACAAAATTCATAGTCGTGGTATGAAGACTTGGAAAGAGCCTTAGAGTCTGCCTTGGTTATCACACTTACGAATATGTCTTAAATGAATTTCCTTTAAAATAATTCTTGTAGAAAGTCTTCTTAGGGTTTTTTAAACCTCAAGTAAAACTTTGTGTATTAATTTCAAGAATTGGTAATAAAAAGTTTTTTTTGAAAACTTATGCTATAAAGATGAGTGCATGCATCTTTATACATATTTCGATTGACATATCAAAATTGAATACCCTTAAAATTTAAGTTACATGCCATCTATCTATAAGGAACACTTGGAATTTTAATTTAGTAAACGTGAGACCTAGGCTAAATTACTATAACAAGGTAAAATTCTGTTAATGCGTGAGACCATAGATAGTAATTTTACAGTTTCTAAGGTAGACGACTTAATTAAATTGTGCGTGAGACCTAGAACTTAAGGCATAAGATGGGATGAAACATGCTTACAAGGCAAATTGATGAATCAATTTGATGTAAATCCCATAATGGTCTAGGAATTGGAAATCTTGTTTGCCAATTATTGTTCGACAGATTACCGTCTTTTATACTTTCACCACTAGCAGATCAACTGATGTGGTGGAATCTATGTAAAGTTGGATCCTAGATTTTCAAGAAAATTTGTTGGTTATATGAATATAGCCTTTGGGTATTTTATTTTCTTGAAGATATTTATTATCGAAAATACTAATGTTTGAACTTTTATCTGTAGATATGGCTCAACCCGATAACCCAACTGTGATTTCTACTTTCAAGAGTCATCTTGAAAGAGAAAAATTGACTGGAAAGAATTTCAATGATTGGCACCGTTCGCTTAGAATTGTATTGAGGGTGTCCGGAAAGCTCGATTACTTGACCGATGAATGCCCTGCTGAGCCTGCTGCTACTGAACCAGAAGCACTTAAGGCGGCATGTAGGGTGGAGCATGCTAAGTTTAATGAGGTTGCTTGTTTAATGCTCACTAGCATGAGTGCTCAGTTACAAAAGAAGTTTGAGCACTACTTTCCTAAAGACATGCTTGAAGAACTTCAAAAGTCTTATGAAAAGTCTCCTGCAGTTGAATTGTATGATGAACTTGACAAGCTACACAACTGCAAGCATGGTGATGGTAAACCAGTTGATGATTATGTGAATGAGATGAAAGAATACTTTGATCAACTTCACAGAATTGGATTTGGTTACCCCGACAATGTGCAAGTGCACTTGATCAATAGGTCCCTTAACAAGGACTTTGCTGGTTTTGTGCAGAATTTCAACATGCACTGCTCGGGGAAGACAGTCGCAGAATTACTCGCATTGCTTGTTGATTATGAGAAAAGTCTACCAGCCAAGGTCAAGGCTCCTACCCCGCAAGTGTTGGCGATTCATGGGGGGAGAATCCAGAAGAAATCGCATGTGAACAAAGGCAAAGGCAAAGGTGATAAAGGTAAGCAGGTCATGGCCTATCAACCACAACCTAAGATGAAGCAACATCAGCCTAAGCAGAACAAGGTGAATCCGCCAAACAAGAAGGATCAGGCTTGTCACCATTGTCATGAAAAGGGCCATTTGAAGCGCAATTGTCCTATCTACATTCATGACTTACGACTCAAGAAGCAGGGTAATGAAGCTGGTAACCCCAGTTCATCAGGTGCGTTCTTTATGATTGAATTATTCACTCTTACTCATAAATTGAATTCATGGGTATATGATACGGGATGTGGCATTCATATTTGCAATTCCTTGCAGGGGTTTAGAGTTGAGAGAAAGCTGGCCTATGGACAACAATTCTTGCATGTGGGTAACGGAGCACATGCAGAAGTTGAAGCTATAGGAGTTTTTAATTTAGTGTTGCCTTCGGGCCTAGTACTATCTTTAAATAATTGTCATTATGCACCGTCAATTGTTAGAGGTGTAATTTCATTTTCATGTTTGTTGAACCTTGGTTTTGAGCATACTATTTCTAGCAATGGAATTTCAGTTTCTTTAAATGGTGTTTTTTATTTTAATGCTATTGCTGTGAATGGTGTCTTTGAAATTGATATGAATGATAATGATAATGCTTTTGTTAAAAATAATTCAATGTATAGCATCAATAATAAGAGAATCAAGAAAGGTCTGGATTCTTCTTATCTTTGGCATTGTCGACTTGCTGACATTGGCAAGGCTCGCATGGATAAGCTGCAACATGATGGGCTTTTAGATAAGATCAATGATGAATCATTTGATAAGTGCGAATCTTGCATTGCTGGGAAGATGAAAAAGAAACCCTTTAAAAATAGGATTGAAAGGGCTAATGATCTACTTGGTCTTATTCACACAGATGTGTGTGGACCACTTAGACATGTGTCAAGGAGAGGTGCTAGCTACTTCTTAACATTTACAGATGATTACAGCCGTTATGGTTATGTTTATTTACTTAAACATAAACATGAGGTGTTTGAAACATTCAAAGTGTTTAAAGCAGAAGTAGAGTTGCAACTTGGAAAGAAGATTAAAGCTCTTCGATCCGATAGAGGTGGTGAATACCTGAGTCAGGAGTTCATAGATTACTTAGCTAAGGAGGGAATTGTCCAGCACCTTACTTCTCCATATACTCCACAACAAAATGGTGTATCTGAGAGAAGGAATCGTACATTGCAAGACATGATACGATCTATGTTTAATCTAACAACTCTTCCTTTTTTGTTTTGGGATTATGCCATAAAATCTGCGGTTCGCATTCTTAATATGGTTCCAACAAAGAAGGTGGATAAGACACCATATGAGTTATGGACTGGAAAAGCTCCTAACTTATCTTATCTAAAGGTCTGGGGTTGTGAGGCGTATGTTAAACATGACTCAGCAGACAAACTCCAACAAAGATCTGTAAAGTGCATCTTCGTAGGATACCCTAAGGAAACTATGGGTTACTGCTTTTATTACCCACCTGAAAACAAAGTTTTTGTTGCAAGGTATGGAGACTTCTTGGAAAAGGAGCTCATATCTCAAGAATTCAGTGGGAGAGTATATGATCTGGAAGACGATCATGAAGATGTAGCACCTTCTGAAAACACTAGCCAACTTCCTGTGGTACCTGAAAGTTTAGGTCCTCCACCTGAAGTTGAAGTGGTTCCCATTCGTAGGTCAACTAGACCTGTGAAAGCTCCTACACGTCTATGTCTTAATGTAGAGTGCGAGGAAAACTTGCTAGGGGATCTTGATGAGCCTACAAGTTATAAAGCTGCCATGAATGGTCTTGAAAAGGAAAAATGGCAGGTTGCTATGAATGGGGAGATGCAATCCATGAAAGACAATGAAGTCTGGGAAGAAGTAGACCTACCTCCGGGTGCCAAGTTAGTTGAGAGTAAATGGCTTTACAAGAAAAAGACTGATATGGATGCCATTGTACACACCTATAAGGCCCGTTTGGTAGCTAAAGGCTATACTCAAACTTTTGGTGTTGACTATGAGGAGACCTTTTCTCCTGTAGGTGACATTAGGGCTATTAGGATTCTTATGACCATAGCCGCTTACTGTGACTATGAGATTTGACAAATGGATGTCAAAACCGCCTTCTTAAATGGTCGCCTAGATGAAGACATCTATATGGCGCAGCCTGAGGGGTTTGTGAATCCAGAATTCCCAAATCGCGTATGCAAACTTCAAAGATCCATTTATGGATTGAAGCAAGCATCACGACAATGGAATAAGGGATTTGACAGTGAGATTAAAAAGTGTGGATTCACTCAAAATCTTGATGAGCCGTGCGTATATCACAAAGCTAGTGGGAGTAATGTAATTTTCCTTATATTATATGTTTATGACATATTGATCATGGGAAACGATATTCCAAGCTTGCAAAAGGTTAAGGTATATCTTGGAAGTTGCTTTTCTATGAAAGATTTGGGGGAAGCTGCATTTATTCTGGGAATCAAGATATATAGAGATAGATCTCAGCGATTAATTGGATTAAGCCAAAGTGCTTACATTGATAAAATATTGAAGAGATTCAATATGCAAAATTCCAAGAAGGGATATTTGCCGATGCAAGAACAACATGGCTTGAGCGAGAAAGTTTGTGCTTCAACACCTGCAGAGGTGCAACGCTTGAAGAGAGTCCATTATGCTTCGGCTGTGGGATCTATTATGTATGCGGTAAAAAGCACAAGGCCTGATGTGGCATTTGCTCAGAATTTAACCAGTCGATATCAACAGAATCCAGGTGAAAAACACTGGACTGCTGTTAAGAATATTCTTAAGTACCTTAGGGCTACTAAAGAGATGTTCTTAGTTTATGGGGTACTCCATCCGCAGAACTTGATGTTACAGGTTACTGCGATGCTTCTTGGAAAGGTGATAAGGATGATACGAAGTCTCAGACGGGTTATGTCTTTGTCATTAATGGAGGAGTTGTGGATTGGAGGAGCAGAAAGCAAAGTGTACTAGCGATGTTTGCTGCAGAAAGTGAGTATATAGCTGCTTCAGAAGCTGCAATGGAAGCTGTTTGGATTAGGAAGTTTGTTTCAGGGCTTGGGGTTATGCCTTCGATTCGACGACCTATAAAAATGTATTGTGACAATTCAGCTGCAATTACATTTGCCAATGAACCTGGAATCATGAAAGGCACCAGACATTTCCCGATTAAGCATCACTATGTTCGAGAACAAGTCGAAATAGGTGAAATCGAAATGCTCAAAGTTCACTGATGAGGCAAAAAATAATCCGTTTTTAGGGGGTCATTTAAGCCCGGAATTGAATTTATTTGATCAAATATTGCCCTAAATCGTTCCTTTTGTGATTTTAGGTACTTTTGGAGTGAATTCTGGAAAAGGAAGCATTTTGGACGTTTTTGGAGCATAAAAGTGAAGAAAACGGCAAAGTCTTAATTTTCCTTGCTGGGAACAGTACCTGACGGCGTCACAAGTTTCTTAATGACGGCGTCAAGAGGAAAAACAAGAGGTGAAGAGGATGGAGTCCATGACGGTCCAAAATATTTTTGCACTAGGGCATAACGGCGTCACCATAGGCCATCATGGTCCCTTAACACGTGACGGCCCAGAGGAAAAACACTCTTGACGGCGTCAGATCTGGATCTCAGCAATCCAATTTTATTATGGGCGGCGGGTTGACGACGTCAGAATTTTCTTCTTGACGCCGTCACCTTGGAAAATCTATATATAGTTTTGTAATTTTCATTCATTAGGGGAGGACAATTTTAGGGACGACTTGAATAAACCCTAGCACGATTTTATCAGTATTTTCAAGGGTTTTCACCTCTTGAAACCTTTCATGTTCAATTAAGATAAGTATCCTTTCAATTCATTCAATATGTCTATGTGTTGTTTGAATATATCTTACGCTTGTCTTGATTTTAACATGCTAGGCTAGATCTCTTGTGTGTTTGCTTAGATGTAATGAAACCTAAATGTTGATTATGGGTTGATTGCTTGTTTATAGTTGTTACGGATGAATGATTTCGATGTTAGGCTTAAGAAAACTGGCAGACTTCCATAGTGTAACTTGCTTGAACGTCTTAAGAAACATGAACCAATGTGTACTAGGTTTTTATGGTTGTATTTAATGCATGAGCGAATTCTAATGATCCCATGTTAGGAGCTTCTTGCAGGCTCGACATAGGAGTGAAGTAGGAGCTTATAGAGATGGGGAAGTACGTACGCCACCCCACGATTGGTATTAAGGAATATAACCCGTCATCCAAGCAACTGTAACAAACTATCAACCTGTAAAAGATATCTAGGGAGTAATGAAATCTAAGTAAATACAATTTTCCCATTTATTGTTCACACCACATTAGTAACTAGTTTATTTACATTTTTGTTATTTTATTTTGATTGTATCTTAGTTATTGGGTTAGTTGACTAGCAACTAATTCCGCCCACTCTTCCAATACCCGAGATTTTTACTTGCTTTTCATAAAATACAAAAATACAAAAAGAATCATCCTTCACCTCTAGACCTAGTTTATAGGTTTTCTAATCCTAGCGACACTATTCCTGAGTTGAACGATCAATCCCCGGTACTTGTCACTATACTATACTACAACGATCAGGTACACTGCCTGGTGGGGGTTGTAAGCTTCTCGAGATCCCTTGAGAGGTAAAGCCTGGTGCAATTCCCACGCATCAAGTTTTTGGCGCCGCAGCCCGGGGAATAGTTATTGTCTAGGTTAGAATTTCTTTTTATTAGGTCTACTTGCTAGATTCCTTTCTAGTAAGACTTTATTTTTATTTTTAGGTTTTTTCTTTAGTCTATCTTATTTCTTCGTGTTTTTGTTCGTAACCTTTACCATCCGACATCATGGAAGGTGGTAACATCTTTGAACCCATCAACCCACCACAACAAGATCACCCACAAAACCCACCACTAGCAAACCAACCTCTTAGGCCCCGAACCCTAGGAGAGTATTCCCGACCTAGCCACCAAGGCTATCGAAACACTATTGAGCTCACCCAAGGGGCCAATGTGTCTCCCTTGCGATCCGACACCATCCGGTTGGTGCAAAGCGGATGTGCATTCCATGGACTTCGTTCCGAAGATCCTAACCAACATCTCAAGGACTTCCTTAAAATCGTAGATTCTATAAACCTTGATGTTACAACTAGAGAGTCGACCCGATTACGCCTATTCCAATTCTCTCTACGTGATCAAGCTAGTCAATGGCTTGAACGTTTACCCGCGGGATCCATCACCTCATGGGATGATCTCACCACTCGTTTCCTTGCTCAATTTTTCCCACCGGGGAGAACTACCAAGCTTAGAAATGATATCTTGATGTTCCAACAACGTCAAGGTGAAACTCTATATGAAGCATGGACTCGTTTCAAGGACTTACTCCAAAAAGTCCCTCATCATGGCATAGATCTTTGGCTCCAAGTCCAAATCTTCTATGACCATATCGATCTCTCCACAAGGCGAACCATTGACCAATCGGCCGGTGGTAAGCTACGTGATCTAAGTGCGGAACAATCATGAGAACTCATAGAAGATCTTGCTCTCTATGACAACGAAAGTTGGAATGATCCCCGTGATTTGAATAAAACGGTCAAGGCAATATCTTTGCCTTCGAACAATTCTAGCACTCCCGACCGTAGGATCATGGAACTTGAGGACCAAGTCAAATTTCTCATAAAATCTTACGAAGCTCCTAAGCCTTCAAGCCAGGTGAACAAAATCACTTCTTCATGTGAATTATGTAGTGGTCCCCATGACACTCGTGATTGTGTGGAACTCCCCGGAACAGCTTTTGCGGCTACGCATCCTCGCGTACCGACGAAGCAGGAGATAAGTGGTACACTTTCAAACCCGAGCCAAACCCTTACGGTGATTCCTACAACCCCTCTTGGAAAAATCACCTAAACCTTAGGTGGAAACAAAACCAAAACAATTCTTCCAATCCGCCTAATCGTTACCAACCAAATGGTCCACCCTCCAACCGTACTTTCAACAACAATCCTTCTAATAACTATGGTAGTACCAACAATCTTGAAGGATTGATGTCCAAGTTTATGGCATCTCAAGAAGCTCGCATAGTTAAGTTTGAAACCGAATTCAACCAACAACAAACGGAGATGACCAATGAGATTGACAACTTGTTGAAAGCCCTCAACAACCAAGCGCTAACTACACCTAGAAAGGACACTAGGGACGCCAATAGCAGAATCCAAACTAAGGACCCCTCTTCATCCAAACACGTCCACTTTGTCAGTGTTGTCACTATTAAGCCAAAAGATGAAGATATAGAAGAAAGTGACAAGGATGAAGTTGGAATAGAAACCGAGCCTAGGGATGAAATTAAGGAAGTTGAGGTTAATAAGGGAGAAAAATCAGAAAACGTAGAAGAGTACTTTGATAAGTTGCCCACCAAGGAAGAACAGTAATATCACAAGGATTTATTCGATGATCCCGAGACACCATATATCCTTGGTTCACCCCTTATTAAAGTAGGTGACCCCTCTAACATTAACATACCATGCAACATTGGGAATATGCATGTATGGAAAGCTTATATCGATCTTAGGTCTCCTATAAACATGATGTCTAGGACTTACTATAATTGGGTAATGAAGAAGCAACTTGGTTATAGGATGATGCCCAGTAAGTATTTGATAAGTAATTTTGTAGGAAGAGTGAAAGGATTGCATGTGATTGTCGGAAACTTCACTTATGAGACCGATTTTATGATAGTGGAGGATACTCGTCCGGTGATAGATGATTGCCTAAGTCAAGTAGTGTTCGGAAAACCGTTCGTTGAGGCTTCTAAGATGAGTTATGATCCGACTCTAGGCATAGTTAGATTCAAGGAAAAGAATGATGAGATTACTTACCAAATGCCCTATAAGATCGAACAATATCGCCTCCTATCAAACATAGAAAAGAAACACAAGCAAGCGGTTTACTATAGGAATGATGAGGATAGACGTAGAGGAGTAGAATATGTTATGAATAGAATACTTGGTTTCTACAAAGAATGCTTGTAGCTAGGTCTGGAGTATAAAACTAATATAGGAGATGACCTAGAGAGTGAAACCAACGATGAGGTCACGTGATAGCCCATGACCTTGAGTCTAGCTACAATAATCGTAAATAAAGAAAAGCGCTTCTTGGGAGGCAACTCATGCTTTGTGTGATTTTTATTTGTTTGATTGTTTTTGTTTCCGTATGCATGCTTTATTTTTATTGTTGGTAGATCATGTTTCAAACTAAAATGGTGAAAATACTTTATTTTGTCGTTTGGCTTAGTCTTAATTTCATCCAAAGGTATTTCGCAAAAGATAAGTGTAAGGGGAAACCCAAATATGTTTTTAAGATGCAAAATCGATCATGATTCTCCGCAATATTAAATGGACATGTATATTCGTATTTGTTAGAGTCAAATGCTTGTATCGAGTCATAATGATGTTTTGCAGGATTTTCCAGGAAGTAGGACATAAGTTTTTCCAGAAATTTTCTGGAAACTTAACGTAAAGATTTCTACAGATCACTTCTGATGGCGTCAGGAAGAAATTCCTTACGGCGTCATGTTTAAAATTCTGGAAATTTTGCTAGTTTTGTTTTTCTAATGAAGTCTTAAAGTTTTTGTTGAATCTCTAGTTTTATAAACTTCAGGAAATCTGCAAACATTCATTCCACAAGCATTATATCTTACTTTGCTTTCTAGGATTTATTAGTATATATAGATTGCCGCCGATTTTACGCGAGGTTGCCTTGTTTGTTTTCTCAGGTTTAATAGGTTACGTATGAAAAGAAGATGATTTATATTCTGGAAGGGAAGCTTTGATTGTTCATTTTCTTGGAGGAAGATCTAACCTTGTTACCACACTATCCACACCAAACGAATCAGGGGAGTATTTGATTTCATTCTTTTTCCTGTTTTACTTTTACAATCTTTAATTGAACATTGGGGACAATGTTCATCCTAAGTGTAAGGGGAAGGTAAATGATGATACCTTATAGTATACAATTGCACTTGAGTTTGTTTGTTTGATGGTAGGTGTGTAATAAAACTATGAGAAATACTTGTTAGTGTAATTTTAGCGCCAAATTTAAATTTTTTTACAACATTTAGGAGTGAAACTTTAGCCTTAGCAAGCGTCTCATGGATAGGAGATCATATGACTAGCACAAAACCATACCATTCAGAAAAAATTTTCACCCAAATATGTGAGGTTCGCCTTTAGATTTGTGATGAGGCGAAAAATGAACCACTTTTAGGGGGTCATTTAAGCCCGGAATTGAATTTATTTGATCAAATATTACCCTAAATCGTTCCTTTTGTGATTTTAGGTACTTTGGGAGAGAAATCTGGAAAAGGAAGCAATTCAGACGTTTTTGGAGCATAAAAGTGAAAAAAACGCCAAAGACTTAATTTTCCATGCTGAGAACAGTACCTGACGCCATCAAGAGGAAGACCCTGACGGCGTCAGGAGTAAAAGTGGTGACGACCCAGTGCAAACCTGGCGGCGTCACAACTAGGGCGTCAAGAGTAAAATTCATGACGGCCTGCACAAGGTGTACACATGACGGCGTCAGACCCAGATCTAGGCAGTCCGAGGAACTATTTGGCGGCGAGATGACGGCGTCAGCCCTTTGTTCTAGACGCCGTCACCTCCTAAACTCTATATATAGTTTTCTAATTTTCATTCATTGAGAGGAACTTGTGTGGAGAAACCCTAGGGCTGAACTTAGTGAACCCTAGCTCGTATTTTACAGTATATTCAAGGGTTTTCACCCCTTGAATCCTTTCATGTGCTATTGAGATAAGTCTTCTCTTAATTCAATCAATATGTCTATGTGTTGGTTGTCTATATCTTGTGCTTATCTTAATTTCAACATGCTAGGCTAGATCTATCTTGTGTTTGCTTAGATCTAATGAAACCTAGATGTTAATTATGTATTGATTACTTGTTTATGGTTGTGTTGGATGAATGATTTCAATGTTAGGCTTAAGAAAACTGGCAGATCTCCATTGTGTAACATGCTTGAACGTCTTAGGAAACATGAACCGATGTGTACTAGGTTTTATTGGTTGTATTTAATGCATGAGTAAATTCTAATGATCCCATGTTAAGAGCTTCTTAGCCGGCTCGACATAGGAGTGAAGTAGGCACTCATAGGATTGGGGAAGTAAGTACGCCACCCCATGAATGGTATTAAGGAATACAATCCGTCGTCCACGCAACTATAACAAGTAATTAACGTGTAAAAGATATCTAGGGAGTAGTGAAATCTAAGTAAACACATTTCTCTCACATATTGCTCACAACTTTAGTTTAATATAGTTTAATTTCATTTCTAGTATTTTATTTTGATTGCATCATAGTATTGGGTTAGTTGATTAGCAACTAATTCTGCCCAAATCCTTCAAACCCGAGATTTTAACTTGCTTTCTAAAAAATATAAAAAATACAAAAAGAATCATCCCTCATCTCTAGACCTAGTCTTTAGGTTTTCTAATCCTAGCGACACTATTCCTAGCTGAACGATCAATCCGCCGGTACTTGTCATTATACTATACTACATCGATCAGGTACACTACCTGGTGGGGGTTGTAAGCTTCTCGAGATCCCTCGAGAGGTAAAGCCTGGTGCAATCCCTACGCTACCAAGTTTTTGGCGCCGCAGCCTGGGGAATAGTTATTGTCTAGGTTAGAATCTCTTTTTATTAGGTCTACTTGCTAGATTCCTTTCTAGTAAGATTTTATTTTTTATTTTTAGGTTCTCTTTAGTCTATCTTATTTCTTTGTGTTTTTGTTCGTAACTCTTCACCACCTGACATCATGGACGATGGGAACATCTTTGAACCCGTCATCCCACCACAACAAAACCCACCACTAGAACCTCTTAGGCTCCAAACCTTAGGAGAGTATTCCCGACCTAGCCACCAAGGCTACCGAAACACCATTGAGCTCACCGGAGCCAATGTGACCCCCTTGCGATCCGACACCATCCGGTTGGTGCGAAGCGGATGTGCATTCCATGGACTTCGTTCTGAAGATCCAAATCAACATCTTAAGGACTTCCTTAAAATCGTAGATTCCATAGACCTAGATGTTGCAACTAGAGAGACAACCCGATTACGCCTATTCCAATTCTCTCTACGTGATCAAGCTAATCAATGGCTTGAGCGTTTACCCACGGGATCCATCACCACATGGGATGATCTCACCACTCGTTTCCTTGCTCAATTTTTCCCACCGGGGAGAACTACCAAGCTTAGAAATGACATCTTGATGTTCCAACAACGTCAAAATGAAACTCTCTATGAAGCATGGACTCGATTCAAGGACTTACTCCAAAAAGTCCCTCATCATGGCATAGATCTTTGGCTCCAAGTCCAAATCTTCTATGACCATACCGATCTCTCCACGAGGCGAGCTATTGACCAATCGGCCGGTGGTAAGCTACGTGATCTAAGTGCGGAACAATCATGGGAACTCATAGAAGATCTTGCTCTCTATGACAACGAAAGTTGGAATGATCCCCGTGATTTGAACAAAACGGTCATGGCAATATCTTTGCCTTCAAACAACTCTAGCACTCCCGACCGTAGGATCATGGAACTTGAGGACCAAGTCAAGTTTCTCATGAAATCTTACGAAGCTCCTAAGCCTTCAAGCCAAGTGAACAAAATCACTTCTTCATGCGAATTATGTAGTGGTTCCCATGACACTCGTGATTGTGTGGAACTCCCCGGAACAGCTTTTGCAGACTACGCATCCTCACGTACCGACGAAGCGGGAGATAAGTGGTACACTTTCATACCCGAGCCAAACCCTTACGGTGATTCCTACAACCCCTCTTGGAAAAATCACCCAAACCTTAGGTGGAAACAAAATCAAGCCAATTCTTCCAATCCGCCTAATCGTTATCAACCAAACGGTCCACCCTCCAACCGTACTTTCAACAACAATCCTTCTAAAAACTATGGTAGTACCAACAATCTTGAAGGATTGATGTCTAAGTTCATGGCATCTCAAGAAGCTCGCATATCTAAGTTTGAAGCCGATTTCAAACAAAAGCAAAGCGAGATGACCACCAAAATTGACGCATTGTTGAAAGTTCTCAATGACCGAGAAATGGGAGCACTCCCAAGCGACACGGTCAAGAATCCAAAACTAAACGTTAATTCCATATCATCAGTTTCGTCACCCACCTCTTGTCCACAATACTACTTGGTTAAATCTATGAGCACGTGTTTCAAACAAAGCCAAATTCTTCAAAAGGACCAATCGAATAAAACACCCGATATAAAACCGGTCAAAAGCATAGTTGAAACACCTCCTACGCAAGACCTTGACGATGAATTCAAGGAACTTCACCTTGAACGCCTCATTTTTGATGTCTTAGCCCGTGCTCCTTACTATAGTGCCCTCCTAGAAAAGTATGAGAAGTTTAAACTAGGTAAAAATGGGACCGCCTTCGTTCAAAACAAGTTACCTAAAAAACTTGATGATCCGGGTATATTTGTTTTGCCATGTAAGATAGGAAGATCCGAAGCTTTCGACACACTAGCCGATTTAGGGTCAAGCCTCAACTTGATTCCCTTATCCCTTTTCACCATTCTTAAGCTAGGAAAGTTAGAGGAAACGGAGGTATTGATAGGTCTAGCGGATGGAAGTATTGCCCACCCGGTTGGAATGATTAAGGATGTAGTTGTTCACGTAAGAAAGTTAACTATCTTAGCGGATTTTCACGTCCTAGACATGGTTAGTGACACTACATGCCCATTGTTGGTAGGAAGAGGATTTTTAGCAACCGCTAGCGCCATGATAGATTGTAAGGAGTCTAAGATAGCGGTAGGTGAAGGCGATACTTGGTCGGTATATGATGTTAAGAAACATAGTTATGATTGTGATGATGAACCGACACCACATTGGGTAGAGATGAATAGGAGACCATCTAGATATGGACCTTGGATAGAAAGGAACTTTATAGGACCTCAACGCCCATTCTATTTAGAAAAGGATTTCATCGAAAAGACACATTCGGTGGAACAACTCATAGCTAGAGATGAAGAGCTAGATCCTTTTGAGGACCCCTTAGTGTTTAGGAAGATGATTGAGTTCTTAAGCGTAATGCCTATTAATATAGAGATGAACAAGTGGAAAAGAGGAGGAGATAAGTGTAAATGGAGGTTGGACAAGCCACCTAAGGAAGGTGACGGATCATGGCATATGAAGATGACTTTGTATGATCCGGATGGAGAAAAGTTTGAAAGGTCATACCGTACTAAGAAAACCGATAGGAAGTTAAAACCTAAGTTTGACCCCAAAGATATCCTCAATGAGGAACTCACCCGTGTCACGTAGTAACCCATGACCTTGAGTCTAGCTACAAGACTCGTAAATAAAGAAAAGCGCTTCTTGGGAGGCAACCCATGATTTTGTGTGATTTTTATTTTGTTTGTTTGTTATTTGCTTCCGTATGCATGCTTTATTTTTATTGTTGGTAGATCATGTTTCTAAACTAAATAGTGGAAATACTTTATTTTGTTGTTTTGCCTAGTCTTAACTTCACCCAAAGGTATTTTTGCAAAAGATAAGTGTAAGGGGAAACCCCAAATATGTTTTTAAGAAACAAACCGATCATGATTCTCCACAATATTAAGTGAACATGTGTATTCGTATTTGTTAGAGTCAAATGCTTGTACCGAGTCATAATGATGTTTTGCAGGATTTTCCAGGAAGTAGGACCAAGTTTTTCCAGAAATTTTCCGGAAACTTAACATAAGAATTTCTGCAGGTCACTTCTGACGGCGTCAAGAGTTTACTCTTGACGGCGTCACGTGTAAAAATCTGGAAATTTTACCAGTTTTGTTTTTCTAACGGAGTCCTAAAGTTTTTGTTGAATTATTAGTTTTATAATCTCAAGGAAATCTGCAAACATCATTCCACAAGCATTATATCTTATTTTGTTTTCTAGGATTTATTAGTATATGTAGATTGCCGCCAATTTTATGCGAGGTTGCCTTGTCTGTTTTCTCAGGTTTTACAGGTTATGTATGACAAGAAGGTGATTATTATTCTGGAAGGGAAGCTTTGATTGTTCATTTTCTTGGAGGAAGATCTAACCTATACACCTTATTATCCATACCGAGTGAATCAGGGGAGTATTTGATTTCATTCATTTTACTTATTTCACTTTTACATTCTTTACTTGAACATTGGGGACAATGTTCATCCTAAGTGTAAGGGTAGGGTAAAATGATGATACCTTACAGATACACTTTCGCTTGAGTTTGTTTGTTTGATAGTAGATGTGTAATAAAACTATGAGAAATACTTGTTAGTGTAATTTTAGCGCCAAATTTAAAATTTTTTACAACATTTAGGAGTGAAACTTTAGCCATAACAAGCGTCTCATGGATAGGAGATTGTATGACTAGCACAAAACCGTACTATTCAGAAAAATTTTCCACCCAAATATGTGAGGTTCGCCTTTAGATTTGATAGGAAAAGCATTTACTATTAGTGCTTATGAGTGTACCGGTAGCATTTCGATTCTAGAACTTGCGTTAGTGATGCATCCCGAGACCGCTAGTGAGACTACATTCGTGTAGTAGGATTTACTACATGATAAGAGACATTAGGATCACCCTTGTGTTAAACCCGTATCATAAATACTTGACCATTTAAGTCATATTATTTGGCTAGTTAAGTCAACTAATTTTTCCCACACCTTAGTGTTGTACTCATTTTTAGTACACGAAACCCCTAGTACACCCCTCCGAGCCTATCTTTTCGTTTCTAACTTTAAGGATTCTACTTAAAGGAAGAATTTGTTACACCCCACTTAAATGTACACCCAAATCGCCTTAGCCTTCCGTGTATGCACTCATCTTTACTGCATTATTGTTATTTGTTAAACCGTAAGTTAATTATCTAATTGATTATATGGTTGCTAAGTCGAGTCATATCCTTGTACATATTGTTTTGGGACGATTGGGACTCATGGGTAAAGTACTTATTTTATGGAGTAATGGGGAAGAACATCATTTATTACCCCCATATGTACGTTAATCTTAAAAGTACTCCAAGTGTTTTGATTATCTTAATTCGAGTCATTAGATTAGTTTATTGTAAAGTATGTAAAAATTCAAGTGTAAGGGGAATTTACATTCCCTATGATGTATTATTTTGGATGGTAGGGTAAGAGTGTATGCAAAAAAAAAAAAAAAAAAAAAAAAAAAAAAAAAAAATGGACTACCATCCCTTTTCATTCTATGTTTGTTTTATGTTTTTGTTATTTTTCATTTATTAGCCTAAGTCGAGTCTAGTCTTGGCTTAGCAACGCCATATTGTACATGTAATTGACCAAGATTGTTAACTCGCCACCAGTAAAGACTGCCAATATCCAACAAAACCGTGTATTCCATATCCCTACACCTAACGTTACAACCCTTTTAAAAGACCTCTTTGATAGTTTATCCCAGGTGCTTACGCCATGTGGTGGAGGTTTGATCCTTTCCCAAGCCTATGGTAATCTATTTTTCTATGACAGGTAGTGAGAGATATTTTCCATTTCCACATTGTGATATATACTTTATTACACACGAGAGATGTGAGTATCTAAACACTATTTGTGAGGTGCTAGTATATGACCTCCGTGCTTGTCTTTGGTCTTTAGTGGAACGATTATTTGTTGTAATTGTAATTACTTTTATATTAGTGTTAAATGACCCCTAACTTGTATTTTGACTAGAATAAAAGCGCATTTGCTTGAGGACAAGCAAACCTCAAGTGTAAGGGTATATGATGAGGCGAAAAATGAACCACTTTTAGGGGGTCATTTATGCCCGGAATTGAATTTATTTGATCAAATATTACCCTAAATCGTTCCTTTTGTGATTTTAGGTACTTTGGGAGAGAAATCTGGAAAAGGAAGCAATTCGGACGTTTTTGGAGCATAAAAGTGAAGAAAACGCCAAAGACTTAATTTTCCATGCTGAGAACAGTACCTGACGGCGTCAAGAGGAAGACCCTGATGGCGTCAGGAGTAAAAGTGGTGACGACCCAGTGCAAACCTGACGGCGTCACAACTAGGGCGTCAAGAGTAAAATTCATGAAGGCCTGCACAAGGTGTATACATGACGGCGTCAGACCCAGATCTAGGCAGTCCGAGGAATTATTTGGCGGCGAGATGACGGCGTCAGCCCTTTGTTCTTGATGCCGTCACCTCCTAAACTCTATATATAGTTTTCTAATTTTCATTCATTGAGAGGAACTTGTGTGGAGAAACCCTAGGGCCGAACTTTGTGAACCATGGCTCGTATTTTACAGTATATTCAAGGGTTTTCACCTCTTGAATCCTTTCATGTGCTATTGAGATAAGTCTTCTCTTAATCCAATCAATATGTCTATGTGTTGGTTGTCTATATCTTGTGCTTATCTTAATTTCAACATGCTAGGCTAGATCTATCTTGTGTTTGCTTAGATCTAATGAAACCTAGATGTTAATTATGTGTTGATTACTTGTTTATGGTTGTGTTGGATGAATGATTTCAATGTTAGGCTTAAGAAAACTTGCAGATCTCCATTGTGTAACATGCTTGAACGTCTTAGGAAACATGAACCGATGTGTACTAGGTTTTATTGGTTGTATTTAATGCATGAGTAAATTATAATGATCCCATGTTATGAGCTTCTTAGCCGGCTCGACATAGGAGTGAAGTAGGCTCATAGGATTGGGGAAGTAAGTACGCCACCCCATGAATGGTATTAAGGAATACAATCCGTCATCCACGCAACTATAACAAGCAATTAACGTGTAAAAGATATCTAGGGAGTAGTGAAATCTAAGTAAACACATTTCTCTCACATATTGCTCACAACTTTAGTTTAATATAGTTTAATTTCATTTCTAGTATTTTATTTTGATTGCATCTTAGTATTGGGTTAGTTGATTAGCAACTAATTCCGCCCAAATCCTTCAAACTCGAGATTTTAACTTGCTTTCTAAAAAATATAAAAAATACAAAAAGAATCATCCCTCATCTCTAGACCTAGTCTTTAGGTTTTCTAATCCTAGCGACACTATTCCTAGCTGAACGATCAATCCCCCGGTACTTGTCATTATACTATACTACATCGATCAGGTACACTGCCTGGTGGGGGTTGTAAGCTTCTCGAGATCCCTTGAGAGTTAAAGCCTGGTGCAATTCCCACGCATCATTCACACAGATGAAAACTTAGCAGATCAGTTAACGATGCCTCTACCTGGCACCAAGCTTTACAAGCATGCTGAAGGAATAGGACTTAAATTAACTGAAAGTTTCATGCCCATTTGTGATTAGTATTTGGATAAGAGATGTAATGTACAATTATTATTTTAATGAAATAAAATATTAGTTATGTTTATTTATTCATTGTTTTAATAATATATCCTATATTTGCATGTTTAAATCCATGAATAAATTATTATTCTAAATTGTCAGTTTTCGATTAATGATATGGGAATATCATTAAACTAAGACAATTTTGAGTATTGGTTAAGGATATACTTGAAAGTATATTGATGCGTAGCCATACTAATTTCACATGATATTCAATGAATTGAATATTGGACTTATCCCAACAATATGGTTTAATATTTATTGTGAGAATCATATTTAAAGTTATCCTCAGACTTGAGATACCAGATAAGTGTCATGGATGTAGTGCATTTTTGTGAAGCAATCTACCGCTCACCGTAATAGGGAGTTATAAGGGTTGTTTTCAGAAGTGTTGCAAAGTTCATGGGTTATTCTTGTAGTCAAGAGAGAATTTGTTCCTTCTGATTTGTTCAAAAGTTTAATACTGCTGGGCCCCTCGTAGGGTTGATAAAATGTTTGCGTGGCCACGTCCAAAGTCTATCTGGAATACGTTCAGGTGTTTTGGTAATTTTGTTCAATCATAAAGAGACGAGAAATAGAATATTAATAAAGAATCTCACATCTTTATTAAATGTGGTATTAGAAACAAAAGGATAATTATAATGATGAATCATTAAAGGTTTTTCCAGGAAACCTAGCTCGAGTCGTGCTGGGGGCATTGGAGTGTTGCAAGATGCTAACCAATGTTATTTTACTATTAATGGATATACGAGTGGGAGCTGTTAAATATTACGTATAACATTAATAGGTAAATGTCTAGTATCGAACCCGAGACCTCGGGATTGCACACAATACAAATGAGAGTCAAAGATTAATAAATATTAATTGTTAGATATATTTATTAATAACACAAGTTTAAGGACTAATTGTCGTTAGTTATTAATTGTACGGACTAACTATCGTTAAAAGGAAACGAAAAGGACTAGATTGAAACTTGGTAACAAGAAGGATCCGGAACATCCTCTTAGGTGTGTGTGTGCCCTTGCTTGCTCTCAAGTTTTAACTAGTATATATACAAACCCAAGGGTCATTGTTTCTCACCTTTTGTGCACACACAATACCCTAAGTTTTCTTCTTTTCTTTCTCTTGTTTCTAGCCGATCAAACACCCCTAAACTTTAAGGGTTTTCGATTTTTTGTTTTATAAAAACAAAAACTTGTGTTTAATCTTGCAATTAATTTGATTCGGTATTAGTTTGTGTGTACAAGAACGAGGTAACAACTCATTATAGTTGTTATCAAGGAATCGATCAATAAAAAGGTAAGGGATTGATCATTGATTCATAAACCCTAATTAGGGTTCATCAATTAATTCAAGATTTGCTTATTTGATTCTTGTTCGGGCAAGAATCACCACGGTACGTTCCTATTTATGTTTTAGTTAATATTATGTGTTATACTTGATCCTAGCTTCCGCATACGTGTACTTTGATTGTTAAATTCTAACACATTTATCATGCCACAATCAAAGAAACATATTTGTCGAGCTAAACACTATGGTAATAGACTCACTAACCAACTTTAGAGACTTCCAATTTGACCCATTTTACATAACCACGGACCGTTATAAGTAAATCTTTCAAACTTACTTTTTTGATATATAAGATATGGAGTAGTTGATAGTGAGTAGGTGACAATGGATGATGAGGAATGAGCCTTATCCTTGTGGAAGATGACGGCAATGAAGGTGATCAACTATATTTCTTTATCTTCGGCATCCATTTATGTCTCTGTATGTTCGTACACTGCAACTCAAAACACGTAGGATGAAACATGTATATATACAGTTTTTCAACATTTCAAAGGTAACCGCAAATGCTGCATTATTCCTGAATTAAAAGCTTTTATTTAATAAGGACAAATAGCAAACTTAGAACGACAGGTGAATATACTCATAGTAATATCCTATACTCTTGGTTACATCTAAAACAATCAAGTTTTGTACATAAATAATGTCTACTAATTAGTTCTCATCTGCTTGCTACCTCTCCTAAGTCCTAAGACTATTTGACTCGCAAATGCGATAACTCGCTATCAACTGTTGAAGGTTGATACACATTCCCTCAGGATATATATTTTACTAAAACAACATACATGAGAACTATTGAATTGGTATATTCATTCGGGATCAAATAGTTCTTATATTCTAATTGTCTTTTGTACCCATAACCTTAAATGCCAAGTTACAAGTTCATGCATTTGCACCAACATTGTGAATCAAACAGAACCTCTAGAAGCTCGTATCTTTTATCGTATTCAATAGAAGTGGAAATATTGACCCTTATACTAATTATGATCCACTTTGGGTGATAACGCTCAAAGTTAACATGTTTTTATAAGCGTTATTAGTGTTTTTGTGTATGTTATTTGGTTGTTTTTATATGCTTTTGCCACTAAATCGTATCAAAGTATGTTTTTGTAGCATATGTAGCTAAATGCAGAAAATGGAGAAAAAGTGAAGAAAATGAAGTATATGCGATTACATGAAGATTCCCAAGCTCAAAAGTCGAATCTGTGAAGCATTCCATATGAGAACCTAAGTTTTGTCATCTCAAAGTTCCAAGTTCAGAAGTTAATCAAGTTTGGATAGTGCATAAAGAACTACACAAGGAAAAGTCAAAGTCCAAAACAGCCAGGATCTACCATCCGATCGGTTGGAGTCTAACCGATTGGATAGCCATTATGACCATTTCAATCCGATCGGTATCAATCCGCAACCGATTGGATGGTCATTTCTGCATGTTTTTGCCAACTTTTGTGCATGAATCTTGGTCTTTTGTCTCATGGTTCTAGGCCCTTCTTAGTGTCTTATTGTCCAAGTTTCAGCATTTAAGTCCCTATTCATTACTAGGAGTATTGGACAAGCCTATAAGGACCTCAAAAGTGCACAATTCATGACACCATTCAAGATACCATGTACTCTCATAACTACACACAATTATTATCATCATCTAGCTCTCAAAGGAGGAAAATTCGTGCAGAAAGAACCAGGAACTTTGGAGGACCAAGGAAGCAACATTTGGAGTCCGAAAATCTCAAGAAATCATCACCAACACTTAGGTTATCAATACCTTATCATTTGTTATCAATTTCAAAGCATTGTAAGACTTAAAACCATGGATTCTAATGTTAAATATTCTGAGTTTATTTGCATGTTTGCTATGAGTGGCTAGTAATCTTTTTACACTTGTTTTGATGATGTTTTATACTTAGTGATAGCTATGATTGTGATAACATGTTTTAATTCAATTTCAAGTCAATCCTAAGAACCAATTGTACCTTAAGTTTCATCGTGACATTTGTTTAGCTAAGGTTAACTAATTGATAATAGTTTCAAGGGTCGAAAGATTTGTTATTACTCAACTAGTTATAATCATTTGTCTAGGAATGATTGTATTTCACCATAATTATTCTTGACTAAACAAAGAAACAAGAAGTATGATTGTAATGAGAATGCTTTTATAACATCAAATTGGATTGTTTGTAAACCTTTAGTTGGACGAAAGTTTAAATGTTTATAAACAATTGTGACCTTTTTGTCTATGAATAGGTTACCTTTTGTATTGACCATTTCTTAAGAGTATTTGATTTGTAATAAGAGTTTATTCTTGTGTTTAAGATATTCACCATACCTTATGAACCTTGGATAGATCTTGAATTGATTGGTTTACACCTAAAGCTTGTTTTTATGAACTAAAATCTTGACGAAGGTTTAACTTGTAGAAACAATAGATTAGATCACCATCTAATTATCTCAACCAACATGTTATCAAAAGTTATCACAATCATGTGTGTCATTAAGTAGAAAACTAGTCTAAACAAGTGTAGTTTTTAATTTATTAAATTTGCTTATTATCTTATTCGCGTACTGATGTGTGGGAATTGCACCAGGCTTTACCTCTCGAGGGATCTCGAGAAGCTTACAACCCCCACCAGGCAGTGTACCTGATCGATGTAGTATAGTATAATGACAAGTACCGGGGGATTGATCGTTCAGGTTGGAATAGTGTCGCTAGGATTAGAAAACCTAAAGACTAGGTCTAGAGATGAAGGATGATTCTTTTTGTATTTTTATATTTTTTAGAAAGCAAGTAAAAATCTCGGGTTTTAAAGGAGTTGGGCGGAATTAGTTGCTAGTCAACTAACCCAATACTAAAGATGCAATCAAAATAAAATACTAAAAATGAAAATAAAACTAAATTATACTAAAGTTGTGAGCAATATGTGGGAGAATTGTGTTTACTTAGATTTCACTACTTCCTAGATATCTTTTACACGTTAATTACTTGTTATAGTTACGTGGATGACGGATTGTATTCCTTAATACCATTCATGGGGTGGCGTACTTACTTCCCCAATCCTATGAGCGCCTACTTCACTCCTATGTCGAGCCGGCTAAGAAGCTCCTAACATGGGATCACTAGAATTTGCTCATGCATTAAATACAACCAGTAAAACCTAGTACACATCGGTTCATGTTTCCTAAGACGTTCAAGCATGTTACACAATGGAGATTTGCCAGTTTTCTTAAGCCTAACATTGAAATCATTCATCCAATACAACCATAAACAAGTAATCAACACATAATTAACATCTAGGTTTCATTAGATCCAAGCAAACACAAGATAGATCTAGCCTAGCATGTTGAAATCAAGACAAGTAAAAGATATAATCAACCAACACATAGACATATTGATTGAATTAAGAGAAGACTTATCTCAATAGAACATGAAAGGATTCAAGGGGTGAAAACCCTTGAAAAAGCTGTAAAATATGACCTAGGGTTTACAAAGTTCGGCCCTAGTTTCTCCACACAAGTTCCTCTCTTTATGAATGAAAAATAGAAAACTATATATAGAGTTTGATAGGTGACGGTGTCAAGAACAAATGTCTGACGCCGTCATCTCGCCGCCAAATAGTTCCTCGGACTGCCTAGATCTGGATCTGACGCCGTCATGTATTCTCCTTATGCAGGCCGTCACAAAATTGAGTCTTGACGCCCTTGTTGTGACGCCATCAGGTTTGCACTGGGTCGTCACCACTTTTACTCTTGACGCAATCAGGGTCTTCCTCTTGACGCCGTCAGGTACTGTTCTCAGCATGGAAAATTAAGACTTTGGCGTTTTCTTCACTTTTATGCTCCAAAAACGTCCGAATTGCTTCCTTTTCCAGATTTCACTCCCAAAGTACCTAAAATCACAAAAGGAACAATTTAGGGTAATATTTGATCAAATAAATTCAATTCCGGGTTTAAATGACCCCCTAAAAGTGGTTCATTTTTCGCCTCATCATATACCCTTACACTTGAGATTTGCTTGTCCTCAAGCAAATGCGCTTTTATTCTAATCAAAATACAAGTTAGGGGTCATTTAACACTAATATAAAAGTAATTACAACAAATAATCATTCCACTAAAGACCAAAGACAAGCACAGAGGTCATATACTAGCACCTCACAAATAGTGTTTAGATACTCACATCTCTCGGGTGTAATAGAGTAATATCACAATATGGAAATGGAAAACATCTCTCACTACCTGTCATAGCAAAATAGATTACCATAGGCTTGGGAAAGGATCAAACCTCCACCACATGGCGTAAGCACCTAGGATAAACTATCAAAGAGGTCTTTCAAAGGGTTGTAACGTTAGGTGTAGGGATATGGAATACATGGTTTTGTTGGATATAGGCAGTCTTTACTGGTGGCGAGTTAACAATCTTGGTTAATTACATGTACAATATGGCGTTGCTAAGCCAAGACTAGACTCGACTTAAGCTAATAAATGAAAAATAACAAAAACATAGAATGAAAAGGGATGGTATTCCGTTTTTTTTTTTTTTTTTTTTTTTTTTTTTTTTTGCATACACTCTTACCCTACCATCTAAAATAATACATCATAGGGGATGAATATTCCCCTTACACTTGAATTTTTACATACTTTACAATAAACTAATCTAATGACTCGAATTAAGAAAATCAAAATACTTGGAGTACTTTTAAGATTAACGTACATATGGGGGTAATATATGATGTTCTTCCCCATTACTCCATAAAATAAGTACTTTACCCATGAGTCCCAATCGTCCCAAAACAATATGTAAAATGATATGACTCGACTTAGCAACCATGTAATCAATTAGATAATTAACTTAGAGTTTAACAAATAACAATAATCCACTAAAGATGAGTGCATACACGGAAGGCTAAGGCGATTTGGGTGTACATTTAAGTGGGGTGTAACAAATTCTTCCTTTAAGTAAGATGCTTAAAGTTAGAAACGAAAAGATAGGCTCGGAGGGGTGTACTAGGGGTTTCGTGTACTAAAAATGAGTACAACGCTAAGGGTGTGGGAAAAATTAATTGACTTAACTAGCCAAGTGATATGACTTAAGTGGTCAAGTAATTATAATACGGGTTTAACACAGGGGTTATCCTAATGCCTCTTATCATGTAGTAAATCCTACCACACGAATGTAGTCTCACTAGCGGTCTCGGGATGCATCACTAACGCAAGTTCTAGAATCTAAATGCTACCGGTACACTCATTAGCACTAATAGTAAATGCTTTTCCTATCAAATCTAAAGGCGAACCTCACATATTTGGGTGGAAAATTTTTCTGAATAGTACGGTTTTGTGCTAGTCATACAATCTCCTATCCATGAGACGCTTGCTATGGCTAAAGTTTCACTCCTAAATGTTGTAAAAAATTTTAAATTTGGCGCTAAAATTACACTAACAAGTATTTCTCATAGTTTTATTACACATCTACCATCAAACAAACAAACTCAAGCGAAAGTGTATCTGTAAGGTATCATCATTTTACCCTCCCCTTACACTTAGGATGAACATTGTCCCCAATGTTCAAGTAAAGAATGTAAAAGTGAAATAAGTAAAACGAATGAAATCAAATACTCACCTGATTCGCTCGGTATGGATAATAAGGTGGCCAGGTTAGATCTTCCTCTAAGAAAATGAACAATCAAAGCTTCCCTTCTAGAATTATAATCATCTTCTTGTAATACTTAACCTGTAAAACCTGAGAAAACAGACAAGGCAACCTCGCATAAAATCGGCGGCAATCTACATATACTAGTAAATCCTAGAAAACAAAATAAGATATAATGCTTGTGGAATGAAGTTTGCAGATTTCCTGGAGATTATAAAACTAATAATTCAACAAAAACTTTAAGACTCCATTAAAAAAACAAAACTGGTAAAATTTCCATATTTTTACACGTGACGCCGTCAGAAGTGACCTGCAGAAATTCTTATGTTAAGTTTCCGGAAAATTTCTGGAAAAACTTGGTCCTACTTCCTGGAAAATCCTGCAAAGTAAAGTATTTCCACCATTTTGTTTAGAAACATGATCTACCAACAATAAAAATAAAGCATGCATACGGAAGCAAATAACAAACAAACAAAATAAAAATCGCACAAAACATGGGTTGCCTCCCAAGAAGCGCTTTTCTTTATTTACGAGTCTTGTAGCTAGACTCAAGGTCATGGGTTACTACGTGACGTCATCGTTGGTTCCACTCTCTAGGTCGTCTTCTAAAACAGTTTTGTACTCTGGACCTAATTGCAAGCATTCTTTGTAGAAACCAAGCATCCTATTCTTCACATACTCTACTCCTCTACGTCTACCCTCATCATTCCTATAATAAGCCGCTTGTTTGTGTTCCTTTTCTATGTTAGAGAGAAGGCGGTATTGCTCAATCTTGTAGGGCATTTGGTAGGCAATCTCATCATTCTCTCCCTTAAATCTAACTAACCCTAAAGTCGGATCATAACTCATCTTAGTGGCCTCAACAAATGGTTTTCCGAATATTACTTGGCTTAGGCAATCATCTATCACCGGACGAGTATCTTCTACTATCATAAAATCGATCTCATAAGTGAAATTACCTATAATCACATGCAATCCCTTCACTCTTCCTACAAAATTACTTATCAAATTCTTATTGGGCATCATCCTATAATTAAGTTGTTTCTTCATCACCCAATTGTAATAAGTCCTAGTCATGATGTTGATAGGAGATCTAGGATCGATATAAGCTTTCCATATATGCATATGCCCGATATTGCATGGTATGTTGATGTTAGAGGGGTCTCCCATTTTGATAAGGGGTGTGCCAAGGATATATGGTGTCTCGGGGCCATCGAATAAATCCTTATGGTATTCCCGTTCTTCCTTGGTGGGCAACTTATCAAAGTGCTTTTCTATAGTCTCTACTTCCTCTAACTCCTCTCCCTTATTAACCTCAACTTCCCTAATTTCATCCCTAGTCTCGGTTTCTACTTCAACTTCATCTTTGTCACTTTTTTCTATATCCTTATCTATTGGCTTAATGGTGACAACATTGACAAAGTGGACATGTTTGGATGAAGAGGGGTCCTTAATTT
The DNA here is from genome assembly GCA_030686995.1 of Artemisia argyi. Lineage (NCBI taxonomy): Eukaryota > Viridiplantae > Streptophyta > Magnoliopsida > Asterales > Asteraceae > Artemisia > Artemisia argyi. The sequence goes on from CM060709.1 coordinate 332,854,798, forward strand.
GGATTCCGTTATTGGTGTCCCTAGTGTCCTTCCTAGGTGTAGTTAACGCTTGGTTGTTGAGGGCTTTCAACAAGTTGTCTATCTTATTGGTCATCTCCGTTTGTTGTTGGTTGAACTCGGTTTCAAACCTAGTTATGCGAGCCTCTTGAGATGCCATGAACTTAGACATCAATCCTTCAAGACTGTTGGTACTACCATAGTTGTTAGAAGGATTGTTGTTGAAAGTACGGTTGGAGGGTGGACCGTTTGGTTGGTAACGATTAGGCGGATTGGAAGAATTGGCTTGATTTTGTTTCCACCTAAGGTTTGGGTGATTTTTCCAAGAGGGGTTGTAGGAACCAACGTAAGGGTTTGGCTTGGGTTTGAAAGTGTACCACTTGTCTCCCGCTTCGTCAGTACGCGAGGATGCGTAGTCCGCAAAAGCTGTTCTGGGAAGTTCCATACAATCACGAGTGTCATGGGGACCACTACATAATTCGCATGAAGAAGTGATTTTGTTCACTTGGCTTGAAGGCTTAGGAGCTTCGTAAGATTTCATGAGAAACTTGACTTGGTCCTCAAGTTCCATGATCCTACGGTCGGGAGTGCTAGAGTTGTTCGAAGGCAAAGATATTGCCTTGACCGTTTTGTTCAAATCACGGGGATCATTCCAAGTTTCGTTGTCATAGAGAGCAAGATCTTCTATGAGTTCCCACGATTGTTCCGCACTTAGATCACGTAGCTTACCACCGGCCGATTGGTCAATGGCTCGCCTTGTGGAGAGATCGATATGGTCATAAAAGATTTGGACTTGGAGCCAAAGATCTATGCCATGATGAGGGACTTTTTGGAGTAAGTCCTTAAAACGAGTCCATGCTTCATAAAGAGTTTCATTTTGACGTTGTTGGAACATCAAGATGTCATTTCTAAGCTTAGTAGTTCTCCCCGGTGGGAAAAATTGAGCAAGGAAACGAGTGGTGAGATCATCCCATGAGGTGATGGATCCCGCGGGTAAACGTTCAAGCCATTGGCTAGCTTGATCACGTAGAGAGAATTGGAATAGGCGTAATCGGGTTGACTCTCTAGTTGTAACATCAAGGTCTATAGAATCTATGATTTTAAGGAAGTCCTTGAGATGTTGGTTTGGATCTTCGGAACGAAGTCCATGGAATGCACTTCCGCTTTGCACCAACCGAATGGTGTCGGATCGCAAGGGGGTCACATTGGCTCCGGTGAGCTCAATGGTGTTTCGGTAGCCTTGGTGGCTAGGTCGGGAATACTCTCCTAAGGTTCAGGGCCTAAGAGGTTGGTTATCTAGTGGTGGGTTTTGTTGTGGTGGGATGACGGGTTCAAAGATGTTCCCATCGTCCATGATGTCGGGTGGTGAAGAGTTACGAACAAAAACACGAAGAAATAAGATAGACTAAAGAGAACCTAAAAAATAAAAATAAAAATCTTACTAGAAAGGAATCTAGCAAGTAGACCTAATAAAAAGAGATTCTAACCTAGACAATAACTATTCCCCAGGCTGCGGCGCCAAAAACTTGATGCGTGGGAATTGCACCAGGCTTTACCTCTCGAGGGATCTCGAGAAGCTCACAACCCCCACCAAGCAGTGTACCTGATCGATGTAGTATAGTATAATGACAAGTACCGGGGGATTGATCGTTCAGCTAGGAATAGTGTCACTGGGATTAGAAAACCTAAAGACTACGTCTAGAGATGAAGGATGATTCTTTTTGTATTTTTATATTTTTTGGAAAGCAAGTAAAAATCTCGGGTTTTGTAGGAGTTGGGCGGAATTAGTTGCTAGTCAAATAACCCAATACTAAAGATGCAATCAAAATAAAATACTAAAAATGAAAATAAAACTAAATTATACTAAAGTTGTGAGCAATATGTGGGAGAATTGTGTTTACTTAGATTTCACTACTCCCTAGATATCTTTTACACGTTAATTACTTGTTATAGTTGCGTGGATGACGGATTGTATTCATTAATACCATTCATAGGGTGGCGTACTTACTTCCCCAATCCTAAGAGCGCATACTTCACTCGTATGTCGAGCCGGCTAAGAAGCTCCTAACATGGGATCACTAGAATTTGCTCATGCATTAAATACAACCACTAAAACCTAGTACACATCGGTTCATGTTTCCTAAGACGTTCAAGCATGTTACACAATGGAGATCTGCCAGTTTTCTTAAGCCTAACATTGAAATCATTCATCCAATAAAACCATAAACAAGTAATCAACACATAATTAACATCTAGGTTTCATTAGATCCAAGCAAACACAAGATAGATCTAGCCTAGCATGTTGAAATCAAGACAAGTAAAAGATATAATCAACCAACACATAGACATATTGATTGAATTAAGAGAAGACTTATCTCAATAGAAGATGAAAGGATTCAAGGGGTGAAAACCCTTGAAAAAGCTGTAAAATATGACCTAGGGTTTACAAAGTTCGGCCCTAGTTTCTCCACACAAGTTCCTCTCTTTATGAATGAAAAATAGAAAACTATATATAGAGTTTGATAGGTGACAGCGTCAAGAACAAATGTCTGACGTCGTCATCTCGCCGCCAAATAGTTCCTCGGACTGCCTAGATCTGGATCTTACGCCGTCATGTATTCTCCTTATGCAGGCCGTCACAAAATTGAGTCTTGACGCCCTTGTTGTGACGCCGTCAGGTTTGCACTGGGTCGTCACCACTTTTACTCTTGACGCTGTCAGGGTCTTCCTCTTGACGCCGTCAGGTACTGTTCTCAGCATGGAAAATTAAGACTTTGGCGTTTTCTTCACTTTTATGCTCCAAAAACGTCCGAATTGCTTCCTTTTCCAGATTTCACTCCCAAAGTACCTAAAATCACAAAAGGAACGATTTAGGGTAATATTTGATCAAATAAATTCAATTCCGGGTTTAAATGACCCCCTAAAAGTGGTTCATTTTTCGCCTCATCACGTACATTAGAGATTTACTTTTAGACTTATATTTTGATTCACTCACAAATCCCTGCGAACGATCCCGACTTACCATCATATCTTGCTATAACAGACGAGTACACTTGCTCGTATGTGTTGTTTCTAGATTTGGTAATTCACCCTTATAAATTTAAAACTTGCACTAACAAATAGCACATCAAGTTTTTGGCGCCGCTGCCAGGGATTTTGATTGTGTTTCTTTAAGTTTTAAAAGTCCGTTTCTTTTCGTGTTCGTTTTCTAAAAAAAAATCCGTAGCATCCATCCGATCGGATAGATTTCCAACCGATCGGTTTCCCATTTTTTTTATTTTACCGTAGCATCCATCCGATCGGTTTGGTATCCAACCGATTCGGATAGATTTTTCTGTTTTCGATTTTTTTTATTTTCTTGTTCTTTTGTTTAGGTAATTGACTCGATTCTCTTGTTAGTTGTATGAACACTCGTTCTACTACTAAAAAGCTTAGTACACCTTTATCCGATCCCGAAAGTTTGTTTCGTAAGAAGATATCTTCATCTATTCTTAATTGGTTTGATAATCTTTCCGACGAACATCCGATTTCCAATCTTTTTGAACCAATACCCATGGCGGACGATCAACCCATGTGGGCCGCCAATAGAACCGTAGAACCTACTCCTGGAGCTGCTATTGTTGTCGCCGACCTTGGTGAAACTTTACCGTTAAAGGTCATCATCTTTCTATGATCAAAGACCGTCAATTTGATGGCCGTTCGCAGGCCGATTCGCATAAACACATTGCCGAATTCATTGAAATTTGTGGCATGTTTCGTTAAGGAGATACTAATGTCGATGCTATCAAGCTCAAACTTTTTCCATCATCACTCGCCGGAGATGCCAAAGTATGGTATAACGAATTAACCCCAGGAACTATCAATACTTGGGAGGAGATGAGGCAAGCTTTTGTAAGCCGATTCTTTCCACCTGCCATGTATGATAGACTAATGGGAGAAATCCGTGCTTTTTCACAAAATCCTAATGAATCTCTTGTTGAAGCTTGGCTTCGCATGAAAGATTTGCTTCGAAGTTGTCATGGTAATAATTTAGGACGAGGAACAATAATCCAAATCTTTTATCATGGTCTTGATGAAGCATCACAAGCAATCCTTGATGCCGGAGGAATTTTCCTTTACAAAACACCTAACGAGGCATATCAACTTCTTGAAGATCGAGTACTCCTTAAACTCGATTGGTCAAAAGATTCCAAAACCAAACCCTTACGGAAAACCGTTGCTTTTACCGAAAGTTCAGATAATTCAAAACTCATGGACAAAATAGAAGCCTTGTCTTCTAAAATGGACTCGCAATACAAAGATATAAAAGGAGAAATGTAAGAAATGCAAGATGGCTGTAATAATTGTGGAGGAAATCACACATCATCCGAGTGTGATGACCAACCTATGAATGGACCCAACGAAGGGGAAGCCAATTATGTCCAAGGAGGATATCGTGGAGGAGGTTTTCGTGGTAATTATTACGGAAGAAGTTCTGGAAAATGGCAGGACCGCCAACAAAGGGATAACAACCGTGATTTTCAACCCCGAACAGACAATCCAAACCCAACAAATTCTGATAAAAAGGAAGAATCTGATTTCAAAAAAATGATGCGAGAATTCGTAAATGCTCAAAGAACTACAAATGAGTTTGTAAAAACCCAATTTTTCAATCTCAAAACCAAAGTTGAGCAAGGTCAGAAAAATCATCAAGCTTCTATCCAGGATCTTGAACAAAAATTTGGTAGACTTTCTGATCAATTTTCTTCTCGAATTCCTGGTACATTACCAAGTAATACCCAATCCAATCCAAAACCATCTAGATCAAATGATAAGAATTATCGTCCACCACAAAACAGAAATGAGCATATCAATGCTGTATTCACTCGAAGTGGTCTCTCCTATGATCCACCACCCATTCCTACCGATCACACTCTTATTCAAGATGAGGAGGAGGAAGAAGCTGAAGAAGAAGCAGTTGAAGAAGAACCAACCCAAAAACCAACCAAAGAAAATACCGTTCCGCCAATAAAACCTTATACACCGAAAATACCATATCCACAAGCCCTAAGAAAAGAGAAAAGAGAGGAGAGAAATAAGAAGTTTTTAGAGATGATCAAAGAAGTTAGAATTAATGTACCCCTCGTTGATGTTCTAACTGGAATGCCCAATTATGGGAAGTTTTTGAAAGAACTTCTTAATAATCGAAACAAGTTGGAACAAATTTCCGCTACCGTTCTCAATGAAGAATGCTCTGCTATCATACAAAACAAAATTCCACCAAAACTTGGAGATCCCGGAAGTTTTCTTATACCATGTACATTAGGAAACAACATCACATGTGATGCTTTAGCCGATTTAGGTGCAAGTATCAATTTGATGCCCTATTCGTTGTATTCTAAACTTTCCATCAATACATTGAAACCTACTAAGATGAGTATAAGATTATCCAACCATACATACCAATATCCTGTTGGGGTTGCTGAAAATATGCTTGTTCAAGTTGGTAAATTTGTTTTTCCTGTGGATTTTGTCATCTTAGAAATGGAGGAAGATAGGCGAGTACCCTTAATCTTAGGAAGACCTTTCTTAAACACTGCTGACGCAATGATTAAAGTCAAAGGCAAAGAACTCAATCTTGGAGTAGGAGAAGATCGAATCACATTCTTAATCGATAAAGCAATGAAATATCCAAATTCCAGTGATGACACATGCTATAACATCGATTTAATTGATGAAGTCACTGAAAAAGAATTGGATGCATTACTTGACGATTCAAAACCATTCATGTCTACTTCAGAAAAGATCAGTGAAACAGATTTTGATAAAGAATTTTAGGAATTCATGGAAATTAAATTGGAAGAAGAGGAAGAAGAGAAATTTGAAGATATCATTGAGAAAGATCAAATGAAAATCAAATCATCTCTAGAAGAACCACCTACTGATTTGGAACTCAAAACCCTTCCCAATAATCTAGAATATGCTTACTTAGAAGAAAATTCACTTCTTCCAGTAGTCATATCGTCGATGCTCGAAACAAATCAAAAAGAAAGACTCGTTTCTGTTCTTAAGAAGCATAAACGCACTTTTGCGTGGAAAACTTCTGATATTCCAGGAATTAGTCCAGATTTTTGCAAACACAAAATCAATTGTGAAAAAGGTACTAAACCCGTTGTAGAAAGACAACGTCGACTCAACCCCAATATGAAAGAAGTTGTTAAGAAGGAAATCATCAAACTTCTTGATGCAGGAATTATTTATCCTATCGAGGATAGCCCATGGGTGAGTCCAGTTCATTGTGTTCCAAAGAAAGGAGGAATGACTGTAGTGACAAACGAAAGGAATGAATTAGTTCCTACTAGAACTGTCACTGGATGGCGAGTATGTATTGATTACAGAAAACTTAACAAAGCCACCAGGAAAGATCATTTTCCTCTACCATTCATGGATCAGATGCTCGAAAGATTAGCAGGAAACAAATACTTTTGCTTCCTTGATGGTTTTTCGGGATATTTCCAAATTCCTATCGATCCAGCCGATCAAGAGAAAACCACATTTACATGTCCTTTTGGAACCTACGCTTACTGACGTATGCCTTTTGGTCTATGTAATGCACCTGCAACTTTTCAAAGGTGTATGATCGCAATATTTCAAGACATGCTTGAAACATCTATGGAAGTTTTCATGGATGACTTTTCAGTTTTTGGTGATTCTTTTGAAACTTGTCTTTCCAATCTTGATAAAATGCTTGAGAGATGTGAAGCTGCACATCTAGTTCTTAATTGGGAGAAATGTCATTTCATGGTAACTGAAGGAATTGTGTTAGGGCACAAGATATCAAGTTCAGGAAAAGAAGTAGACAAAGCTAAAATAAATGTTATCACCAAATTATCGCCACCAACTAACGTTAAAGCCGTTAGAAGTTTTCTAGGACATGCCGGTTTTTACCGCCGATTTTTCAAAGATTTTTCAAAACTATCACGTCCTATGACTAAACTTTTAGAAAAAGATTCTGTATTTGATTTCAATGCTGACTGCATTAAAGCTTTCGAAACATTGAAAAGTCAATTGACTAGTGCCCCAATTATGGTTGCACCTAAGTGGTCACTACCATTTGATATCATGTGTGATGCAAGCGATTTCGCTGTTGGAGCTGTTTTAGGACAACGTGAAGGAAAACATTTTCGTCATATATTCTTTGCTAGTAAAACACTCAACAATGCTCAACAAAACTATACGGTTACAGAGAAAAAATTATTAGCCGTAGTTTTTGCATTCGACAAATTCAGATCTTATCTCGTGCTTTCAAAAACGATAGTTTTTACAGATCATTCCGCACTCAAATATCTGTTTACCAAACAAGATGCAAAATCGCGTCTTATCAGATGGATTTTATTACTGCAAGAATTCAATATCGAAGTAAAAGACAAGAAAGGAGCAGAAAATCTTGCAGCAGATCATTTGTCACGTCTCGAGAATCCGAATTTGGAAGAATTAAAAGAAAATGAAATTAATGATTATTTTCCAGAAGAAACTCTCATGACGATAGATAAAGAAGATGATGAGGAAATACCATGGTTTGCAGATTACGCAAATTATCTTGCAGGAGATATTCTTAAAAAAGGGATGAGTCACTACCAACGTAGTAAGTTCTTTTCAGAACTAAAACACTATTATTGGGTGAAACCTTACCTTTTTAAAATGTGCAAGGATGGAATGATACGAAGATGTGTTTCGGGTGCCGAAACAAGAAAAATTCTTGATGAATGTCATCATGGCCCAACTGGGGGACATTATGGTCCTTCCACTACAGCTAGAAAAGTTTTTGATGCTGGATTCTATTGGCATACAATTTTCAAAGAAGCGTATACTCTCGTTCAAAATTGCGATGCATGCCAAAAATCCGGTAACCTTTCTCGAAGAGACGAAATGCCTCAAAAGAGCATTCAAGTCTGTGAAATATTCGACATTTAGGGAATTGATTTTATGGGACCCTTCCCTAAATCACACAAATACGAATATATCCTCGTTGCAATCGATTATGTTTCCAAATGGGTAGAAGCTGAAGCTCTTCCTACTAACGATGCACGAGTTGTTGTCAACTTTCTCAAAAAGCTTTTTGCTCGCTATGAAATTCCTAAAGCTTTAATAAGTGATAGAGGATCCCATTTCTGTAATAAACAAATGGAGAAAGTAATGAAACGATATGGAGTTCATCATCGTTTTGCTACAGCTTATCATCCACAAACTAGTGGTCAAGTCGAAAATACCAATAGAGCTATAAAAAGAATACTTGAAAAAACGGTTAAAGACAATCCTTCCGTTTGGTCAAGGAAATTAGATGACGCTCTATGGGCATTTCGTACGGCATATAAGACACCAATTGGTATAACACCATACAGACTTTTGTATGGGAAAACATGTCATTTACCATTCAAACTTGAACACCATGCTTACTGGGCGTTAAGAAGCTGTAATCCTGATCTAAAAATAGTTGGAGGAAAGAGATTTTTGCAATTACATGAACTTGATGAGTTAAGACTTCAAGCTTATGAAAACTCCAAGCTATATAAAGCAAAAACTAAAGCATATCACGATAGAAAGCTAAGAATTCGAAAACAATTCAAAGCTGGAGATAAAGTTCTGCTCTTCAATATGAAATACAAGTTTAAAGCTCCGAAACTCAAACCAAAATGGTTTGGACCATATGTAGTGAAACATGGATTTCCATCAGGTTATGTTGAACTTTATGACAAACATGGTTGAAGTTTCATTGTAAATGGGCACCGAATTAAACTCTATTATGATAAAGAGCAATTAAACGTGATTTCTCATGAAGAAATTTCATCCGAATTTGAATATGAAGCTATAACATTCATGGCTCCACACAAGGGAATGGTCCCTTGGACACACAATAATGGTTTTATATATGATGCTCTTCCTAGAGCATGGGAAAATGTTAAATTGGAAAACATAGATGAAACAGGAGAGGGAATTGTGATAGGAAATGTGTTGTATATCTCTAAAAGGAAACATAACACTAAAACTTCATAATCTATTCGAAGTTTGAGTCCGGCTGAGGACTCGTTAATAAAACAAGCGCTTCTCGGGAGGCAACCCGTGTGTTTATTTTTATTTTTGTTTTTGATTTATTTTATTTTTCAGTGTCTATACCCCAAAGTTTTACCACTTGGTCGAACTTAAGTGTGGGGGTGTGCCACTAATTTGAATAAAACTGCAATGCTTTTTGTTTTTGTTTTTGTTTCTAATAATGCAGGTGTTGATTGCAAGAAACAAAAGATTGGATAGAAACACAACACCGGATATCATGGTTTATTTTCTCATTTTCCCTACTTTCATACTTTTAAGTTCATTTATCACATTGAGAACAATGCTTAACTTAAGTGTGGGGGGGGGGGGGGGGGGTGAGTAGGTAAAATAAGAAATTAAGTCTAATATCGATTTAATTTTTAAAATTTTGTTTGTCCTTATAATCTAGTTGTTTTCACACTTTTAGGAATAATTTAGTAGAATAACTGGATCTATCCACTGGTAAAATTAGTAATTTTGAAAAATTTGAGATGTGTCCCAATTAATATTGCAATCCAGTTTTTAGATCGATAACATTTGCTAGCACATATTATAACCCTTTCCACTAAATTGTGAGGATTTTAGCTTGTTCATATATAGCATACATCTTTTATGCTTGATCATTTACTATGAGTGTGCCGGTGATTTTATTCATTCTAGAACTTGTACTTGTAAATCATTACGAGACCGTTGTGAGATTACATTTTTGTAATATAAGTATACATACGTGATAAGAGGCAACCTTAGGATTTTAACCAAATAGCCTTCATTATTGATTTTTAGCTAGTCACATTGATTAGTTAATTTCCAATTTTTAACCCTCTTGTTAGCGTTCATCTTTAGCGCTAGATACCCCTAGTTACACCCTCTGAGCCATCCTTTTCATTTTGTTACATCCAGAAAAATACAAAAAGATTTTACACTTTAAACCTTAACCTAACCCTTGTAAAAGTCTAAATGGTAGGTTGCTAGTTGCTTGGTATGATGGATTGTTTTTGATGATTATTAGTTAGCCACACTTCACCAATCATGTGTGTGTCATTCCGACAAAGACGGAGACTGCAGCTTCTTATTTGTGGTGATGCTTATGCGAAGTGTGGGGGAGTTTATTTGCAATATATATATATATATATATATATATATATATATATATATATATATATATATATATATATATATATATATATATATATATATATATATATATAATAAGTCATCGCAACTATAAGGTGACAATTATAGCAAATGTGCTATATGTGAATAAAGGAAATTTTGTGATATGTTGTTAGCCAATGTGTTAAGTATGAAGAATATTGTTTTGGCGAATCGATGTATCGATATTTGAAGAAGAGGAAGATTGTAACTATAATCATTTACGGGTTTGTGGTTTGTTCGGTAACCAGCAACAATGGGACTTAGACTTGATTTTATTTTTCTTTTAAAACCAATTTCATAAATATTCCCATGCCTTATCCCTACCCTTACCAAATTACTTTATCTTTCCGGATATTGTAATGGCTTTGTGAGAATATCAAGTGCAAGAATATTGTAGTGACCATCCGGTTTTTGAGTAATCAAAAACTCGCGCCAGTAATCTATTGTGTTTTTGTATGAGATGTTTGAACATAAGCCTGGTACAACCCAAAGCCTTACATTATAACCCGAATAAAAAACCTCTTTGATATGTAGACTTGGTGCTTACGCCATTGCGGTGTAGTTTTGTTTCTTGTACAAGCTTATGGTAATAATTAGATCATGACTGAGCAATGAGTGTGATTTCTCTTATATATACTCCACTACATAAATAAATGAGTGATTGAGTGAATTGTACTTCGTTCCTTTTTCGTGAGGTGTTTTAGAAATGTTAATCAAGCAAGAAAATCATTGGGTATTGTCAAACATCTCGATTTTTCACCACTTAAGCTTAAAAATGATGAATCTTATCTTGTACTTGTACTTGGTGGATTTGCATTGCATTTTTCTAATTATTCTTGGTTACCATGTGGATATTTAGTTTTCTTCTAGATTGGCTTGAGGACAAGCAAAGTTTAAGTGTGGGGGATTTGATAACGCTCAAAGTTAACATGTTTTTATAAGCGTTATTAGTGTTTTTGTGTATGTTATTTGGTTGTTTTTATATGCTTTTGCCACTAAATCGTATCAAAGTATGTTTTTGTAGCATATGTAGCCAAATGCAGGAAAAATGGAGAAAAAGTGAAGAAAATGAAGTATATGCGATTACACGAAGATTCCCAAGCTCAAAAGTCCAATCTGTGAAGCATTCCATATGAGAACCTAAGTTTTGTCATCTCAAAGTTCCAAGTTCAGAAGTTAATCAAGTTTGGATAGTGCATAAAGAACTACACAAGGAAAAGTCAAAGTCCAAAACAGTCAGGATCTACCATCAGATCGGTTGGAGTCTAACCGATCGGATAGCCATTATGACCATTTCCATCCGATCGGTATCAACCCGCAACCGATCGGATGGTCATTTCTGCATGTTTTTGCCAACTTTTGTGCACAAATCTTGGTCTTTTGTCTCATGGTTCTAGGCCCTTCTTAGTGTCTTATTGTCCAAGTTTCAGCATTTAAGTCCCTATTCATTACTAGGAGTATTGGACAAGCCTATAAGGACCTCAAAAGTACACAATTCAAGACACCATTCAAGATACCATTTACTCTCATAACTACACACAATTATTATCATTATCTAGCTCTCAAAGGAGGAAAATTCATGCCGAAAGAACCAGGAACTTTGGAGGACCAAGGAAGCAATATTTGGAGTCCGAAAATCTCAAGAAATCATCACCAACACTTAGGTTATCAATACCTTATCATTTGTTATCAATTTCAAAGCATTGTAAGACTTAAAACCATGGATTCTAATGTTAAATATTTTGAGTTTATTTGCATGTTTGCTATGAGTGGCTAGTAATCTTTTTACACTTGTTTTGATGATGTTTTATACTTAGTGATAGCTATGATTGTGATAACATGTTTTAATTCAATTTCAAGTCAATCCTAAGAACCAATTGTACCTTAAGTTTCATCGTGACATTTGTTTAGCCAAGGTTAACTAATTGATAATAGTTTCAAGGGTCGAAAGATTTGTTATTACTCAACTAGTTATAATCATTTGTCTATGAATGATTGTTTTTCACCATAATTATTCTTGACTAAACAAAGAAACAAGAAGTATGATTGTAATGAGAATGCTTTTATAACATCAAATTGGATTGTTTGTAAACCTTTAGTTGGACGAAAGTTTAAATGTTTATAAACAATTGTAACCTTTTTGTCTATGAATAGGTTACCTTTTGTATTGACCATTTCTTAAGAGTATTTGATTTGTAATAAGAGTTTATTCTTGTGTTTAAGATATTCACCATACCTTATGAACCTTGGATAGATCTTGAATTGATTGGTTTACACCTAAAGCTTGTTTTTATGAACTAAAATCTTGACGAAGGTTTAACTTGTAGAAACAATATATTAGATCACCATCTAATTATCTCAACCAACATGTTATCAAAAGTTATCACAATCATGTGTGTCATTAAGTAGAAAACTAGTCTAAACAAGTGTAGTTTTTAATTTATTGAATTTGCTTATTATCTTATTCGCGTACATTAGAGATTTACTTTTAGACTTATATTTTGATTCACTCACAAATCCCTGCGAACGATCCCGACTTTCCATCATATCTTGCTATAACGGACGAGTACACTTGCTCGTATGTGTTGTTTCTAGATTTGGTAATTCACCTTTATAAATTTAAAACTTGCACTAACAAATAGCACATCATTGGGTAACCTTTTATAACTAAAGGTCAAAAGGTTAAAATATAAATCAACAATGAAAACTGCTCAAATAGGTCAAAAGTCACCACAAGCTCATTTTTAAGATATACTGCTTCCATATGGCTTTAGTAGAATAATTAGAATATGTTGAAGCAAACTAATTCTTGAAATAAATTCACAGATAAATACTCCGTATTTGGATAAAATTGGAAATTAAACTCTAGTCCACAAATTTATAACATACCCATTTTGAGCCCTTACCTAACCAACCAATGTATCTCCTCATTGTTTAAGTTAATCATGTAATAATCCTTTCATACACATGAATCATGAATGTTAAAGTCATCCCTAGGTTAGATTAAAACACTTGATAGCTTCATAAAAGTTCAAGCATGACCTTTTATCTTGCGCCAATATAGTTTTATACTAAATTATTATAAAGATATCCATCAATAAGAGGAAAATGCAGAAAGAAAGAAAAAAACCAAAACTAAATGCTAAATGCAGAAAAAAAGACCAAAATCAGGATCTCTATAACTTTCAATCAATTAAGTAGAAATGCATAACTAAATCCTAAATCATGGACAAACAAATAGTAAAAAGAGTCTGCAAAAAGTAATATTTACCGCTTAATGGTAAATTTATCCTTGAACAAAGCCTTTTGCAAGTCTTTCCTCTTGTGATACGGCATGCCAACTAAACTTTTGATCATGTAAAGATGTACACAAGGTTAAGTCATTAGTCATCAAACTGACAAAATAAAAAATAAAATAAAAAAAATGATTAACATGCTACGACGTTGGTTCTTAATTAATATAGCTGTGTGAACAACGTGATTTCCCTGGTTTGAGCCATAAAGCATTTTTCTTAAATCCTGAATTAACTCTCATACACATATTTGGCAAGATTTCTTAAACAATGCCGATTCACTCACTCTATGTGTCCTACCTTCTTCTAAACATCATCGTGTATGTGTAATGTTACATGTAAGAGCTTATGCAAAGTGGTTTGTGACTTTTGATTCGTAATACATTTTTAAAAAATATAACACTAATAGGATGATGGACCAACCCATATTTTAACACTTGCTTACAAATCTGAAACATATAAGAAAAACAAAGAAACACTAGTTATCTCATTGCCAGAAATAAAAAATAAATACGCACAACTAATGTGCCACAGACACGTGAACCGGCCGGAATGGTAGCAGGGGCTTCCTAACATAGTTGATCATTGTTACTCAAAAATTACATATAAATTATACTTAATGTCAGTATGTCTCACAATACCAAATTCAAAGTGACTTAAAGACTTATTTAATCAGTGTTGTACTGATGAGGCGAAAAATGAACCACTTTTAGGGGGTCATTTAAGCCCGGAATTGAATTTATTTGATCAAATATTACCCTGAATCGTTCCTTTTGTGATTTTAGGTACTTTGGGAGTGAAATCTGGAAAAGGAAGTAATTCGAACGTTTTTGGAGCATAACAGTGAAGAAAACGCCAAAGTCTTAATTTTCCATGCTGAGAACAGTACCTGACGGCGTCAAGAGGAAGACCCTGACAGCGTCAAGAGTAAATTCCATGACGACCCAGTGCAAACCTGACGGCGTCACAACAAGGGCGTCAAGACTAAATTTTGTGACGGCCTGCATAAGGAGAATACATGACAGCGTCAGATCCAGATCTAGGCAGTCTGAGGAACTATTTGGCGGTGAGATGACGGCGTCAGACATTTGTTCTTGACGCCGTCACCTATCAAACTCTATATATAGTTTTCTATTTTTCTTTCATAAGGAGAGGAACTTGTGTGGAGAAACTAGGGCCGAACTTTGTAAACCCTAGCTCATATTTTACAGTACTTTCAAGGGTTTTCACCCCTTGAATCCTTTCATGTTCAATTAAGATAAGTCTTCTCTTAATTCAATCAATATGTCTATGTGTTGGTTGATTATATCTTTTACTTGTCTTGATTTCAACATGCTAGGCTAGATCTATCTTGTGTTTGCTTGGATCTAATGAAACCTAGATGTTAATTATGTGTTGATTACTTGTTTATGGTTGTAATGGATGAATGATTTCAATGTTAGGCTTAAGAAAACTGGCAGATCTCCATTGTGTAACATGCTTGAACGTCTTAGGATCTAATGAAACCTAGATGTTAATTATGTGTTGATTACTTGTTTATGGTTGTAATGGATGAATGATTTCAATGTTAGGCTTAAGAAAACTGGCAGATCTCCATTGTGTAACATGCTTGAACGTCTTAGGAAACATGAACCGATGTGTACTAAGTTTTATTGGTTGTATTTAATGCATGAGCAAATTCTAGTGATCCCATGTTAGGAGCTTCTTAGCCGGCTCAACATAGGAGTGAAGTAGGCGCTCATAGGATTGGGGAAGTAACTACGCCACCCCATGAATGGTATTAAGGAATACAATCCGTCATCCACGCAACTATAACAAGTAATTAACGTGTAAAAGATATCTAGGGAGTAGTGAAATCTAAGTAAACACGATTCTCCCACATATTGCTCACAACATTAGTATAATTAGTTTTATTTTCATTTTTAGTATTTTATTTTGATTGCATCTTAGTATTGGGTTAGTTGATTAGCAACTAATTCCGCCAAACTCCTTCAAACCCGAGAATTTTACTTGCTTTCTAAAAAATATAAAAATACAAAAAGAATCACCCCTCATCTCTAGACCTAGTCTTTAGGTTTTCTAATCCTAGCGACACTATTCCTAGCTGAACGATCAATCCCCCAGTACTTGTCATTATACTATACTACATCGATCAGGTACACTGCCTGGTGGGGGTTGTAAGCTTCTCGAGATCCCTCGAGAGGTAAAGCCTGGTGCAATCCCTACGCATCAAGTTTTTGGCGCCGCAGCCTGGGGAATAGTTATTGTCTAGGTTAGAATCTCTTTATATTAGGTCTACTTGCTAGATTCCTTTCTAGTAAGATTTTATTTTTTATTTTTTAGGTTCTCTTTAGTCTATCTTATTTCTTTGTTTCCTCTGTTCGTAAACTATCTCGATGGATAACAATAACATTGATCGTTTGATTCCTGTTATTCGTGTTTTTCGTCGTAGGATTTTCCAAATGCCCGCCCCAATCCCTTTAGTGGAAAATGAGAACCCACCTAACCTCTCACCTAACCACCACTTTGACAATAATTTTGAGTTAGAGGAGTCTGACCATGATGATGACCATAGGGCTAGTCCTTTTTACTATTCAGACTCCGATGAGGATCTTGATGATGGTGATGTGATTAATGAGGATAGGATGGAAGATGAAGTGAACCCTCGTAGGTATATCGACCCTAGAACAAGGATTGAGAGTGATAGTTCATTCAATATGCGATTTCCTTGTAAGATTGGATTTTGGAGCTTTAACGCCTACCTTAACTCATCTCTCCCAATGAACATAATCTCGCGTAATGAATATAATAAAATCATGGTAGATGAGTTAGAATACAAAGGAGATAATATCATTGCTAGGGCAATATCATTGCATGTTTTTGTAGGAAGCTTTGCTTATCTTGCTGAGTTCATGGTTATGGAGAATCTAGGAGAATTTATTGACAGTAAGTTAACCCAACTTGTGTTTGGGATACCTTTCAAAAGGTTGACCAACCTCGATGAAAAACTTATGGAAGGGTTAATTACATTCTCGGATGGGGATGAAGATTTTGTCTACCAAATGCCTCGGGCACACCCTAGGTTCAAGGATTTTTCCATGGAGAAGTGTAGTAGGTATCCGCCCATAGAAATGCTAAGTGAGAATGATAAGAGAAAATGGCTTAAATATACTCATGAAAAGAATAAAAGAAACTATCGTGGATGTTTAGAGTTAGGAGATGATTATAAGAAAGATGAGGCGACCATTAGATGGCTCACGCTTGGTTATGTGAGCATAAGCGATACACGGTAACCCATGACCTTGAGTCTAGCTACAAGACTCTTAAATAAAGAAAAGCGCTTCTTGGGAGGCAACCCATGTTTTGTGTGATTTTTATTTTGTTTGTTTGTTATTTGCTTCCGTATGCATGCTTTATTTTTATTGTTGGTAGATCATGTTTCAAAACTAAATAGTGGAAATACTTTACTTTGTTGTTTGGCCTAGTCTTAACTTCATCCAAAGGTATTTTTGCAAAAGATAAGTGTAAGGGGAAACCCAAAATATGTTTTTAAGAAACGAACCGATCATGATTCTCCACAATATTAAGTGAACATGTATATTCGTATTTGTTAGAGTCAAATGCTTGTATCGAGTCATAATGAAGTTTTGCAGGATTTTACAGGAAGTAGGACGAAGTTTTTCCAGAAATTTTCCGGAAACTTAACATAAGAATTTCTGCAGATCACTTCTGACAGCGTCACGAGTTTACTCTTGACGGCGTCACGTGTAAAAATCTGGAAATTTTACCAGTTTTGTTTTTCTAACGGAGTCTTAAAGTTTTTGTTGAATTATTAGTTTTATAATCTCCAGGAAATCTGCAAACTTCATTCCACAAGCATTATATCTTATTTTATTTTCTAGGATTTAATAGCATATGTAGATTGCCGCCGATTTTATGCGAGGTTGCCTTGTCTGTTTTCTCAGGTTTTACAGGTTATGCATGACAAGAAGATGATTATTATTCTGGAAGGGAAGCTTTGATTGTTCATTTTCTTGGAGGAAGATCTAACCTGGCCACCTTATTATCCATACCGAGCGAATCAGAGGAGTATTTGATTTCATTCTTTTTACTTATTTCACTTTTACATTCTTTACTTGAACATTGGGGACAATGTTCATCCTAAGTGTAAGGGGAGGGTAAAATGATGATACCTTACAAATACACTTTCGCTTGAGTTTGTTTGTTTGATGGTAGATGTGTAATAAAACTATGAGAAATACTTGTTAGTGCAATTTTAGCGCCAAATTTAAATTTTTTTACAACATTTAGGAGTGAAACTTTAGCCATAGCAAGCGTCTCATGGATAGGAGATTGTATGACTAGCACAAAACCGTACTATTAAAAAAAAATTCCACCCAAATATGTGAGGTTCGCCTTTAGATTTGATAGGAAAAGCATTTACTATTAGTGCTTATGAGTGTACCGGTAGCATTTAGATTATAGAACTTGCGTTAGTGATGCATCCCGAGACCGCAAGTGAGACTACATTCGTGAATCGTTCCTTTTGTGATTTTAGGTACTTTGGGAGTGAAATCTGGAAAAGGAAGCAATTCGGACGTTTTTGGAGCATAAAAGTGAAGAAAACGCCAAAGTCTTAATTTTCCATGCTGAGAACAGTACCTGACGGCGTCAAGAGGAAGACCCTGACGGCGTCAAGAGTAAATTCCAAGAGGACCCAGTGCAAACCTGACGGCGTCACAACAAGGGCGTCAAGACTAAATTTTGTGACGGCCTGCATAAGGAGAATACATGACGGCGTCAGATCCAGATCTAGGCAGTCCGAGGAACTATTTGACGGCGAGATGACGGCGTCAGACATTTGTTCTTGACGGCGTCACCTATCAAACTCTATATATAGTTTTCTATTTTTCATTCATAAGGAGAGGAACTTGTGTGGAGAAACTAGGGCCGAACTTTGTAAACCCTAGCTCATATTTTACAATACTTTCAAGGGTTTTCACCCCTTGAATCCTTTCATGTTCAATTAAGATAAGTCTTCTCTTAATTCAATCAATATTTCTATGTGTTGGTTGATTATATCTTTTACTTGTCTTGATTTCAACATGCTAGGCTAGATCTATCTTGTGTTTGCTTGGATCTAATGAAACCTAGATGTTAATTATGTGTTGATTACTTGTTTATGGTTGTAATGGATGAATGATTTCAATGTTAGGCTTAAGAAAACTGGCAGATCTCCATTGTGTAACATGCTTGAACGTATTAGGAAACATGAACCAATGTGTACTAGGTTTTATTGGTTGTATTTAATGCATGAGCAAATTCTAGTGATCCCATGTTAGGAGCTTCTTAGCCGGCTCGACATAGGAGTGAAGTAGGCGCTCATAGGATTGGGGAAGTAAGTACGCCACCCCATGAATGGTATTAAGGAATACAATCCGTCATCCACGCAACTATAACAAGTAATTAACGTGTAAAAGATATCTAGGGAGTAGTGAAATCTAAGTAAACACAATTCTCCCACATATTGCTCACAACATTAGTATAATTAGTTTTATTTTCATTTTTAGTATTTTATTTTGATTGCATCTTAGTATTGGGTTAGTTGATTAGCAACTAATTCCGCCAAACTCCTTCAAACCCGAGAATTTTACTTGCTTTCTAAAAAATATAAAAATACAAAAAGAATCACCCCTCATCTCTAGACCTAGTCTTTAGGTTTTCTAATCCTAGCGACACTATTCCTAGCTGAACGATCAATCCCCCGGTACTTGTCATTATACTATACTACATCGATCAGGTACACTACCTGGTGGGGGTTGTAAGCTTCTCGAGATCGCTCGAGAGGTAAAGCCTGGTGCAATCCCTACGCATCATGTACATTAATGAAGCAATTCGTGAGCACCAGCGAAGTTGTAAAGATAGTGAAGTTGTAAACATTCGATCTATCTTTTCAATGTTTCCCTAATCTTTATTGTCGTATGCTCATATGAACAAATCAATTAATAAGTCACTCGCACACATAAAATCAATAGAATTGAAAATAGGAAGACAGTAAGTGATTTCAGAAAAAAGTGAAAACCGGAGTATCTTAAAAATTAGTAGTGTTCATATCCAATGTGCACATGTATATCATCCTTTACCTCAAACATACAGTTGTATATCTTTCTTCGGAAAAAAATGCTACAAATTACAAAATTCTGATCATATCAATGGCTAAAATTCAACTTAAGGAAGGTTATCTGTTTACACAAAATAAGGTTCTCCTCAATCACTATTATTTGAATTCACATAACCAAATTCCACGCATTAACCAAACGTCACTATGTAACCAATATCCTACTTATAAAGAGCAAAAACTTAGAAGAGTGTGTCTACTAACGACGTTCTTGTGGATTTCAATTTGTCTTAGACTATAAGCCCACATAACATTCAACATCTAATCTCCAAAATTAGCCAAGGCTTCCTTCGTAGCTTGATTACAGACAAATGTGATTAACATATCAAGTCCACCCATATAATTCAGCAATATCATAACAGATTCCAACATAGATACCGGCAAGACCAATTACTTAAAATTAATAATAAATTTTGTACCAATGTCAATTTCACCCATTAAAGAGTAAACATAACCTGAATTGACCCATTTATATATTCGTGGGTTTGAAATTTTCTCCGTGTTAAATAGTATATACTACTACAGTTTTATGGAATTACATGAATAACCCTTTCTTAATACAGTAACATATAAATGCACTGACATTGGTAGAATAGTTAAAGAAGCTTACCAAGTACTATCGTCGATGCAACCGTGAGCTTCAATTCTTGAGTCAAGCTTTCAACAGCTGAGAATAATGATGACATAATTGATTGACTGACAAAAAATAATAGATAATAGATTCAAAATGAATACTATTTAATTAAGCATCAAATTAAATATATTAACTTTAGAAAAAAAATGTAATGACAGGACCGGAGATAATAGGATTATTATCAGGGGGAGCTAGGAAATTTTGCTCGAGGGGTCACACTTTAATCACCGCAGTATACAAAAATGGCAATAGAAAATGTACAGTCTCAAATATAATCATTAGGCTTGCAGAGAGAAGCTTCCAAACTGTTCAACATATAGTTGAAGCTATCCATAAAATTAAGTGAGCCCTCACTGCAAAAATATGCAATCATATTTACTAATATTAAAGAAAAATGGTCATATTAATCACCGCATCCATACAATTTGAAATACATATTAAATTAGGCATTGTCTTGAAATACAAGGTGTTGCGTCGCAAGTGGGTGTTACCGGTGTTAACCTCATTGGGTGACATCCAAGAGTGACTAATGGTGATACCAGGTGATAAACATACGGTGACCAAAGTGTTTCAGGTGTCATGCAAACGGTGTCTACCGGTGATACGGGTGTCATGCAAACGGTGTCTAACGGTGATACGGGTGTCATGCAAACGGTGTCTCAAAAAAAAATTAGCCCGCAAAAATGGCTTTGACTAGAATAGACTTGGTAATTAGCATTAATAAATGACATCTTAATAAGATCATAACTCAAGTAGGCTCGTATCAGGATCGTAGGATTGCGCGTAGGATCGTAGGATCGAAGTATAGGATCGTAGGATCGCCTATTATCAATTTAATTTATTATTATTATTATTATTTGCTATATGAACTTTTTAAGCATAAACTCATGTCTTAAAGTCCAATGACTAAAAATTCTTCATCAAAACTATTATTTTGGTGATGTTAATTGATTGTCTTTTGCAAGATTAATAAGTGTCAAATCATTATACTTTTATGGACTATTTAGAAATAGTTTAGATGTTTCTTTTTGGAGTTATTATGAAAAACAATTTCATGCTTTGTAACTTGTCAGAAGCTTGTTTTTGAAGTAAACCATCTAGATACTTGACTCAATTGTATTCATAATTTATATTATGTTACATATAAAAGCATGATTATATGTTAAAAATTTTCATTAATATTATCAGAATATCCTAATTTAATTTATTTGGTCTCAAAAAAAATATTGTGTTGCCCTCTATTATAAATTATGTCTTTTCATTTTCAAATACAATCCATTTATCTTTTTGCATTAATCTATATATTGTAACAAAAAAGTCACATAATCACGTACCAATAAATTAACACTATCTTTTTGCCTTAATCTAAATGTTATTACGAAAAACTTATAAGAAAAAATATTGAAACAAGAAGTAGGTGCACGCATGCAGTAACTTTGTGCAAGTATGCATTGCGATAAATCTAATATTCTACTACTACGTTACTTGAACATATCACTTTTTCTTTTATCATCCATTTAGATTCGTTTATCACATGAAATATTATATATAAATATAAAACAACAACCCCTATACAAAAATAAATACATTTTCATAGGATCTTAGGATCCCGATCTGATCCTATGATTACGATTTTGCAAAGCCGAAAACGATCCTAGGTAGGATTCCGATCCTGACAACCTTGCCCCGAACAGTTATATCAAGAAAACCAACGACAATTGCTTAACCAACAATTTCAAATCTTCAACAAAATCTACCACAATAAACACAATCAATGCCACCACCAACCGAGCCCACATCGTCCCGCTGCGAACAAAAGTTTTGAAGAAAAGGAAAACAATCTTCAAAATGTAACAAAATCGAGATACCCGACGAGGAAGATGAACCCAAACTTGTACGAGCTCATTCTCGTTGGACGACGGCGGGGGAAACTTTATTAGCCTCGTGTTATGTTAACGTTTCCGAGGATAACCCAGTCGGAAATGACCAAAAGGCCTATTCGTTTTGGAACAAGGTTCTTTTCAAGTTCAAGAAACCTTCTCATCACAAACGTATAAAAGGATATGTTGACGGGAAAATGGGCAAGTTTGAACCCTAATTGTTAAAGGTTCAAGTGTTCAACGCTATTTACAAACGTTTAAAACATGTGGTTCGAAGTGGGGAAACGAAAATGATCTTATGAAGCGTGTTAGGCAAGCATATCGTGATGAGTCCAAATTGGAAATAAAGAGTTTACTCACACCGGGCGTGAGAAATATACTAACAACGCGCCAAGTGAGATTCGCCCGGCCCCGTTGACTCGGTTGATTTCAACGAACATGCCAAGATATTCGATGATGATCCGAGACTACGTCCCAGGGGCAAGCCACGTGCCATGAAAAATACAAAATCAGAAACTTCGTCGAGCACCGCGGGAAGTAACCCGCCGAAATTTGCGGGTGTTATGAAAAATGAGTTTCGACTCAAACGAGAAGCCACTCAAGCGGCGTAGGAGGCGACGAGGAAGAAAGACGGGGCATACTAAAAATGCAATAATTGAGGTTTCTCAATACTTCAACCGACCCCAATTTGCCACGGGACAGAGCCTTCCTCGTCGAAATGCTAAAAGATGAAATATTGAGGAAATATCGACAACAACAAAATTAGTTATTGTATTTTTTATTATTTTTTATTTTTTTAAGTTTCCTATGTGTTTTTTAAATTTTGTAACGTTTTTTTTTTTAATCATCTTTAATATTGCATTGTAAATTGTATTTTCATTTTATGAATGAAAATTAAGTTTGTTTGAAATTATGGCTTGTCATCTTTCACAAACTGTCGAAGAAATCAAGCAAAATGTTGAAAAACTAATTGAGGGCGATACTATTCGTAAAGAACAGATTATCGAGTTAGCTGAGGAGTTTACGAAAGCATCAACTGCAAAAGATGATTTGATAAAACAACTAGATTAACGACCCGCTTGATGGGCGGGCTAATTTCGATATATTATTATGTAATTTAATGAAATTTTGTTTAGTAAAAGTAGGAAACAATGGCTAAGTTTTAAAATGTAACTTAGCGTTATAGTTCGAATTTTGTTGATTGTCAAGTTGTAAAAAAAATTTTGCATTTTAATATTTCATGGTAAGGTATTTATCACTTTTAAATGTAGTGTTAAACAACCCAAGTAAAAAAAAAACTGGCCCAAGTATACATATAAGAATTGATTTCATTAAAATTTGAGAAGTACATCCAAACATGTCTTGATAATGTCTGTGATAGTGGTATCACGTGGACACGTGGCATGTTCTTTGTTAACAGCTTTTTGGCAAGAATTGGCAAAAGATTAAAGTTGATATAATACATGTCAAAAATTTTGCTAAAAGGAACTCAACAGTCAACACCATCAAATTATTCTACTCAAATAATTCTTCTTAAATACTAGAAGATTAAATCTAATGATTATGATATACTAAAACAAAAATGACAAAGAATTATATATTCAAAAATTATGTGAAAAGATACGTACATCAAATTCGAATGAAAAACTTCTAAAGCATGAGTCGAGTTATTCTACAAACCAAATATTCCTTACATACCAAGGGACTCATCACCACAATCCATCTAAAAAGGAAATTAATGATTGGGATTAAAAGCATTTTAATATTTCACCCATTTTTTATAATTTAAATATCTCTTAAACCGTTAATCGTTAAGCGAAAATAATTACACCATCGCGACGGACATTTAATTATCTTTCTATAGACGAGCACTTTGATATACTTTCTGTTAATACAAATATCGCCTAAAAACGTTATTTATATTTTACGATATTTGCTATGTTTTATTAACGACAAAATGTAAACTTTAGTTTCTAAGTAAAACATAATCTTAGTTTTAAAGACTTGCATAAACTAGACTTTTGCTACATTTTACATTTCATAAAACACAACACTTTTTATTTCTTAAAATAGAAATGTCACATCACATTTATGGCAAGTTTTGTCAATATACATTTATGGAAAGTGTGTTTTACTAACTTTGTGTTTGCTTGCAAGTTATGTGTTTGACTAGATGTAATGAGATGTGACATTGTTTGGTTTGCAAGGTGTAATGAGATGTGACTTTGTTTGGTTTACAAGATTTATTGCAAAACCAACTGCAAGCCCGGCGGAACCCTGGGGGTACACGGGCGGAACCCATCTGAGGGTTCCGCCGTATCCGCCAGGCCTGCAGAAGGCTTTGCTATAAATACCAAGCCACAAGTTAATTTTTGGCTCATCACTCTACATTATATTTTACACACACACATTCATTCTTTCATCTAACCCTTTAACATTTCATATGTGAAGTTTCTTTTTGTAGCAAAGAGATTCACGAGCTCATTAAAAGTAACAAGTTTGCTAGCTTAGCATTGTGTAGACTTGTGTAGTTTACACTTCATTTGATTGTGTATTTTTAGTAGTGATCGGTTAGTATTTTAGTCCTCAAAATACAAAGTGTATCGGGAGTAGTTGTACCCTTGTAAAAGAACTAACGGGAGTGGTTGTACCCTTGGTAAAGAACTCGACATCTAGCTTAGTGTCGGTAATAGTATAAGCGACGTGTAAGGTTTTCTCCGCCGGTGAAAGGAGCTTGTTGACTAGTGAAAGAAACTCTCGAGTTGGATACTCGGGGCGTGGACGTAGGGCAAGGAAAAAGAGTCCTTGTAGCCGAACCACGATAAATACTCGTGTTGTGGTTTGATCGTTTCTTTTATTTACTTGCATGTTATATATTGTGTTTTTGTATATATCTTTGATCAAACGGAAAGTTTCAAAGCTAACTAAACAAGTTAAAAAGATTTTAAACGGGAAACTATTCAACCCCCCTTCTAGTTTTCCACAATTGGCATCAAGAGCTACGTTACTCAAGCTTTTAAAATATATTGTGTTTTAAAACTTGAAATGATCCATGGATTTTGAAAATTACAAAGAAGGGCAATCTATGCAAAGACCACCACTCTTTGAAGCAAATGGTTTTATATATTGGAAAAATCGTTTTGAAACTTACGTGAAATCTAAAGATATAGATTTATGGTATATAATCATTGATGGTGATAACGTAGTTACTAACATTAAAGATGATGATCAAAAGAAATTGATTGGTAAAAATAATGAAGCTAAAATGATGCTTTACAATGCTTTGCCTAAGAAAGAATATGAAAGAGTCTTTATGTGTAAAACCACCAAAGATATTTGGCAATCTTTAATTGTCACTCATCAAGGAAACTCACAAGTTAAAGATAACAAAATTGATCTTCTTGTTCAACAATACGAACAATTTGTTATTTCCGAAGATGAGATTATTGATAATGCTTTTGCTAGGTTTAACACTATTATTACTTCACTTAAAGCACTTGATGAATCTGTTTGTAGTAAGAACTTTGTCAGGAAATTTCTTAGAGCACTCCATCCGAAGTGGAGAGCAAAAGTGATGGCAATTGAAGAATCCAAAGATCTTTCAAGCATGTCACTTGACGAGCTAATTGGAAACCTCAAAGTTCATGAAATGGTGATGGAAAAAGATTCGGAACTAGTTAGAGGCAAGAAAGAAAAAGTTAAGTCCATTGCCTTGAAAGCTAGAGTCCAATCAAGTGATGATGAAGAATCTACTTCGGATAGTGATGATGAGGAATATGCTATGGCCGTTAGAGACTTCAAGAAGTTCTTTCGTAGAAGAGGGAAGTTTGTAAGGCAACCTAAAGATGACAAGAAAACTTTCCGAAAAGATCGTGATGATAGAAAAGGAAAGGTTGAAAGAAAATGCTATAGGTGCGAAGACACAAGTCATCTTGTAGGAGAATGTCCAAAACCACCCAAGAGCAAACCTCAACAAGCTTTTGTGGGTGGTGCTTGGAGTGACTATGAAGGAGATGACGATGAGCCAAAGAATGATGATATTGCTCTCATGGCTCACAACTCAAATGAGGTATTCTTTGACTCATCTTACTCCTCTATTGACGATGACACTTTACAAAAAGAATATAACAAACTTTGTGAATTGAGCTTAAAAATCATAAACAAAAATAAATTTTTGAAAACTAAAAAGGAGTTTTTAGAAAATGAAGTTTATGAGTTAAAAGAAAAAACTAAGAGATTAGAAAAGAGTAAAGGTATTGACACATCTTGCAAATCATGTGAAGAGCTTAAACTAGAAGTTGAGAAACTTAAAATTACTCAAAATGATCTAATAAAACAAACCACAAAGTTTAAGAAGTTCGATAAGAGCATTTCTTGTGCGGATGAAATTATGAAACTTCAAAAGTCACCCTTTGATAAAACAGGACTAGGATTCACGAAAATAGAAACTTCAAAAGGACAAACGAAACAAGAAAAGAAGGCACAAGAAACTAACAAAACTGCTACAGCAGCCTGCGGATCAGACGAAACCCAATCCAGGGTTCCGCCCGTTGGACCCGAAGGTTCCGCCAGGTCTGCTGCAGCAGTAACTCCACCCACATCGGATTGTTCAAAATTTGTTAAAGTTACGTATAAAAATGGAACAAAACCTGCTTTTAAACTGGAGTAGGACTTAGTAAAAATGAATTTAGAGCTAAGACTACTCAACCAAGACCTAAGACTCCAATTCCCAAACGCCCCTTTCCAAAGAGCAACTTCAACGCTCGACCAAACTACCAACATGTTTGGAACCAAAACACTCCTAGACATTACCAAACTCATAATTACATGTCATGGAACCCTTATGTTCTATTTTCATATTTGGAACAAGTTAATGGTATGCTTAACCAAAATGGACCCATGAGAAATTAGGGACCAAATGTTTGAGTGTTTTTCATAAAATAGGTGTGCCTCAAAGTTTGTTTGGAACCGGATGAATGGATTAAAGATAGCGGTTGTTCAAGGCACATGACGGGTAACAAAAGCCTCTTCACTACTTATCACAAATGTGACGGAGGTAATGTTACGTTTGGTAGTAAAGCTAAGAGCAAAATCATCGGAAAAGGTACAATCTCTCATGACTCCCTTTTTATAGATGATGTAGCTCATGTTGATAACTTAGGTTTTAATCTCCTTAGTATTAGTCAACTTTGTCGTAATAAGTATAATGTCCTTTTTAGTGAAAACGGAAGTAAAATACTTAAAGATGGTATAACAATAGCCAAAGGTGTCCTTAAGAACAACGTATACGTCATGAAGATGGATCCAACATCTAGAGACAAACTTTGTCTTACCTCATTAGATGAATCTTCAACTTTATGGCATAGACGTTTAGGACACGCTAACATGAGACTAATCCAAAACCTCTCCTCCAAAGACTTAGTTCGAAACCTACCTAAGTTGAAATATGACCAACACTTTTGTGATGCTTGCAAAGTCGATAAACAAGTCCATAGTAGCCATAAGGCTAAAAACTTGGTTTCTACATCTAGGTGTCTAGAACTTTTGCATATAGATTTATTTGGTCCATCCGCTATACAAAGTTATGGAGGTAACTTCTACACTTTGGTCATAGTTGATGATTATTCAAGATATACTTGGACAAAATTTTTGAAAAGTAATAATGAAGCTTTTGATAAATTTGAGATTCTAAGTAAGAAAATTCAAAATCAAGTAGGGTCTAATATTGTGTCTATTAGAACGGATCACGGTCGTGAATTTGATAATGAATTTCAATTTGAAAACTTTTGTGATATTAATGGTATTACTCATAACTTTTCGGCTCCACGTACTCCTCAATCTAATGGTGTAGTAGAACGTAAAAACCGGACATTGCAAGAGATGAGTAGAACAATGCTTAATGAACAAAACATTCCACAAAAGTTTTGGTGTAATGCCGTTGACACATCAACGTACATTTTAAATCGAGTCTTAATTAGACCATTTTTGAATAAAACTCCTTATGAACTATATAAAGGTAAAAAGCCTACATTAGGATACTTTAGAGTGTTTGGGAGTAAATGTTTCATTCTTAATACTAAGGATTATCTCACCAAATTTGACCCAAAGTCTTATGAAGGTGTATTTCTTGGATATTCACAAAATAGTAAAGCTTACATTGTTTTGAACAAAGAAACCTTAAGAGTCGAGGAATCGTTGAACGTAACATTTGACGAGAGTCCACCTCCCTCTAAGACATCACCTTTGGTAGATGATGACTTAGTTGAAAGCCAAGCAATAGAAAGTCAAGAAATTTTAAGTGATGACATGGAAGATGAACTATTAAACAAAGAACTTGTCAATGTCAAAGAATCTAAAAGTCATCCATTAGATCGTGTCATTGGCAACATTAACGAAAGAACACTAAGGTCAAAAGTTCAAAATGAAAGCAACTACTTTTGTTTCGTGTCAACCATTGAACCTAAAAATATTAATGAAGCCATTAAAGATGAGTCTTGGGTAATTGCAATGCAAGAAGAGTTAAACCAATTTGTTTGGAATGATGTATGGACATTAGTTCCTCAACCAAAGAGTCAAACTATAATTGGAACAAAATGGGTATTTCGTAATAAAATGGATGAAAATGGATTTGTTTCTAGAAACAAAGCTAGGCTAGTTGCACAAGGGTATAACCAACAAGAAGGCATTGACTACGATGAAACTTTTGCTCCGGTTGCTAGGCTCGAGTCAATTAGAATCTTACTTGCATATGCATGTGCACATAATTTCAAACTCTTACAAATGGACGTCAAAAGTGCATTTCTAAACGGAGTCATAAAGGAAGAAGTGTACGTTGCTCAACCACCGGGCTTCATCGATTTTGAAAAACCAAATCATGTTTACAAACTTAAAAAGGCTCTTTACGGACTTAAGCAAGCTCCAAAAGCATGGTATGATCGACTTAAAACCTTCCTAGTTGACCATAAGTATACCATGGGCTTAGTTGATAATACTCTCTTAACTAAGAAGAAAGATTCACATATTATCATAGTCCAAATCTATGTTGATGACATTATATTCGGATCAACTTGTTAAGAATTATGTGTGAATTTCTCAAAAATCATGCACGACGAGTTTGAAATGAGTATGATGGGAGAACTCAACTTTTTCCTAGGACTCCAAATTAAACAACTAGAAGATGGTATCTTCTTTAACCAATCTAAATATATTAAGGACATGCTTAAGAAATTTGGATTAGAAGATTCGAAACCAATCAAAACTCCCATGTCCATGGAAACTAAACTCACCAAGGATGAGGAAAGTGAATCCGTAGATAGCACTAAATATAGAGGTATGATTGGTAGTCTACTTTACCTAACGGCTAGTAGACCCGACATTATGTTTAGTGTTTGTCTATGTGCTCGTTTTCAAGAAGATCCTAAGACTACCCATCTCGAAGCCGTTAAAAGAATTTTTAGGTATATTAAGGGCACTACACATTTAGGTTTATGGTATCCCAAAGGAACGGGAATAGACACCATAGTGTATGCCGACTCGGATCATGCCGGTGACTATGTCGATAGAAAAAGTACAAGTGGTATTTGTACTTTTGTTGGACATTGTCTCACCTCATGGTTCTCTAAGAAGCAAACGGCTCTTGCTATCTCAACAACGGAAGCCGAGTACGTTTCGGCCGGAAAGGCATGTCAACAAGCTCTTTGGATGAAGCAAGCTCTTGTCGACTACGGAATTCAACTTAACGACATCACAATTCTTTGTGACAACAAAGGTGCCATTGATCTTAGCAAAAACCCGGTTCAACATGCTCGTACCAAACATATTGAAATCCGTCATCATTTCCTTCGTGACAACGTTCAAAAAGGAAATATCTCAATTGAGAAAGTTTCTTCCGAAGACAACATAGCCGACATTCTCATAAAACCTCTTAAACGTGAACCTTTTAACCTTCTTAGGCTAGGCTTAGGACTCATGGAACCTACATTGTAGTTCTAGACATTAGTCAAAAATTACAAAAATCAAAACAAATCCATAACTCTTTTTCTCAGCAGGGTCGGCGGAACCCTCAGACAAAACGGACGGAACCCATTTCAGGGGTCCGCCGACCTGCAGAATCAATTTTTTGTTTATATTAAACCAAACACCCATTATCTCATACCACCACTTCCAAACTGCTACTATTCACTTTACCATTCATCCATACCTACGAATTCTTGGTCTCCCTTTCACTCACATTGCAAATCAATCATCATTGTAAGTATTCCAAACTTGATTACAATCCTGATCTGAGTCTAGGAATTCTATTTTTGCACAAAAACAAAAACTTGGGGTTATGCATTAAACTTGAGAAACTCATGCATAAAATTAGGTGTTTAACTAAACTAATCATGTTCCCCATAGTTAGGAATTGCATTCTTACTTAGTATAAACATGTGCTAAAACACCCCATGACAAATTTTTCCAAAAATTTCTCACAAATAGGACAAATATTTTTTCGTCTCACATTGAGAATACAAAATCAAAACGTTATGTTTTAAACATCACTTGCATAATGTCTCTTGAATGCTAAAGGGAAAACATAACCAATATGTATTTTCGGGTACATTCAAACGAAGCTACATTGAACTAGGAGCGTTTGGGTTACCTTTTGTTTTATAACAAAACTTGCATTATAAAACGTTTTTGAAGCATCAAAATGAGTCAAGATAACCGCACCTCCACATTGTTTTCATATAGGCACACACTAGAACATCTACATTATAATAGTAGTTTACTTAAACAAAAATGTGAAAATTTGTTGTTCTAGGAATCATCATGCCTCCTCTAACCCACTACGATCACAAGGACACCATTAAGTACCTACCAAAACACCACAAAACCAAAGGCCTTACCACAAACCAAGTCAATGTTTTCAAAGCCTTAGAAAAACACTATGTCCATGAGGGTAGAACCATTGACCCGTCTTTCCTAGAAGGCACAAACCTTTACGCCGAATTTGCCACAATCAACTTTGAGTGTCTTTTGAATATCGACGAGCCTATTTGTCCTAGATTCATTCTAGAATTCTATGCATCCGCCGTCCTCTCCACGGATGATTATGGTCAAATGTCTATCAACTTTAGGGTTAGTGGTCATCAATACTCCTTCACTCTTGAGGAGTTTGCTCAAATCCTAGGTGTCCCAAACTGTGGTACTTGCATCTATTCCGACTTGCACTCACTCGCAACTCTTGACAACCTCCATGACCGCATCCATCCTTATGACACACCTCTTGTGTCAAAAGATGTACTCCGTGACCACCTCTTTGTTAGGACAACCAACACTAGGAGAACTCGTTCGGGAAATGAGGTCAATAAGGACCCATATGGAATGGAATTGAATGAACTCAAGCCCCAATTCAAGAAATGGGAGGAAGTCCTTAGAGCAAATGTCATTAGCACCATAGGAAACCGAGACCATATCAACCTTTGCCTTTGCTACATGCTCTACTCTTTGTCCGTTAGGCAACCCTTCAATCTTGCCTACTACATGGCCAAGAGAATGGCTGACATTCCCGTGCATGGCACAACGGCTATGCCGTATGGAATGCTCTTGACCCGTCTCTTTAAGTTCATCTCACCCATTCCACCAACTCCAAACGGTCTTCGCCTTGACTACTCTCTCATTCCACACACCTTTGTTCCACTAAGTGATAAGAGAGTGTACAAAGCCCAAGGAAAACGTCCACATCCTCCTACCTGATCTTCATCTTCCTTAATGAGTGAAGATGACAATTTGCCAAACTCTAGGCTCCCACCTCTCGAATACCTATCCCAACTTCCGGATATTCCTAATGAGTCAGCGGAGTTCAAGCAAACAAAGGGGATGTTTAAGAATCTTGGAAGATTCCTTGGAAAGCTCAAGGACAAGATTGACCGTCAATGAGTGCGGGTGTGTACGAGTGTTTGGCACTAGGTGCTATTTGAACAAATTTGGTTGTTTAAACAATGTTTATGATGTATTTGTGTGTTAGTACAATGTTTGATACAATTTGGAATATGTAGTATCTAACTTTGATGCAGGTAGACAACTTTTGGCAAGTTGTCAAATTTTCATGTTTATGATATTTTCACTAAGTATAGTGAAATTCTCGACCTCAAGGTCAAAGTCCTATGATATGTGTGTTTACGTGTCTATTTTTTGCATTGCCTAACCAGAAATGCATTATCTTTTTGATTTTAGGAGTTTTCGAAAATTTTGAAAATCGTCTCGCGGGTCAAAATCGCGTTCTGCCACTTTTTTCAGCCCTGGCGGATCTGGCGGTACCCAAAATTGGGTTCCGCCAGTGTATTTTCTGGGCAACCCAGAAATGGCCCAACGGACCCCGCGGAACCCTCAAACGGGTTCCGCCTGTGTAACCTGAGGGTTCCGCCAGTTGCCTGCAGAAATTTTCTTTTTGTTTTCAACATTTCAACATCCAAACACCAAAATACAATCCTTTTAGATAGAAACCCATTTCCTGCAATTTGTTTAGCACAATAGGGTACTTCTCATTTCTCATAACTCAACCAAAACCATTTCCCGCCAAATTTCAAAAATAGCCATAACCACCCCACGGACCCTTCACACATAAAGGAAGGAACCCTTCTAAAGGTTCCTTGAAATCCCTGAGATTTATACTTCAAAAAATCTACCAAAAACCACTAAGCATTTAGTGCAAACCTTGTCTTCTCACTTCACCATTTTCATTGGATTGACTTTCATGATATGACTACCCACAATTAGTTTTCCAAATCATTAGGAACCTCCATTTTTGTATGGACTAACATCAAATCCAAACACTCCTTTCCACAATCCTTCATCACTATAAATTAAACCATCCTAAACACTATCAAATCACACCTTCTTCATCACAATTTCTGAACTTTAAACCATTTTAACCATGACCAAGTCAACAATCACCTCTCAACCATCACGACCCATCCGGAGAACTGCCCAGATAAGTGTAAAACCACTATGGTCTAACCAATCCATCAACCTAAGCTCCTCATCTTCGGATGAATTCACCTCACCTATAAAAAATGAACACTTTTTGAACCTTGCATCTCCATCTCCATCACCCAATGAACCCAATGAGCTCACTCCACCACCTACTAAATCACCCATTGATCCAACTCCACCAAGTGCTCCAACCCAACCATCCAAAACTCCATCACCATCACCATTACCCAAAATTGAACCTATGGAGTTATTTGGGTCTCCTCCCACATCACCACACCCTTTTGTCCAAGATCTAAATGATCTTCCACCAAGACCTACACAACCACCACCTTTTGCAAATCAATCACCAAGGTCAATTCTTGACCTTGATGAAGATTTTAACCACACCCAACCACCACAACAAGTGTACCATCAACCCAAACCATTGTTGTTTCACCCTATCTACCATGACATCCATGGTCCTCTTTATGGAGAACCAAACTTTGAAAACCATGATCACCCAACTCCACCACATTCTCAAGCCCAAACCTTTGAGTCTTTCTTCCCCTCAAATGAGGAAATCCAAAGCATGGTTGAGAACCACCTTCATTAAGCAATGGAATTTCAAACCACCTTGCTTGACTCAATACCAAATCCATCCTCTACCCAAGAACTAAAAACCAACCAACCCTCAAACCAAGAAACCAAAACCAACCCATTTCCACCCACTCATCCCCATGTTTGCTCAAATTGTGAGCGAATGGGTGAAAGCATCAAAATGTTGCTTCACCAATTCAAAGATGAAATCCGTTTTGCATTCCAACATGTCATAGAACGTTTGGATGCTCTTTCCCACCCAAACAAATCCTAGACAACCTTTGGAGGCCGTTTGCCCCATTTAGGAAAGTAGGATTTGATTTTCTTTTCTTTCTTGGTTATTTTTTAGTTTTTGTTTAGAAGTAGAAGAATATTTCACATTTCTTGTCGTTTGACTTTTAAAAGTCAAAATTTTACTTAGAATGATATTTCTTTCTACTTACTTTTGTGCATTGTTGGTTGATCATTTTTGTGTTGTCATTGTGGTTGCAATGTGTGTGGTAACTACAAGCTTGACTATATATATCACCAACTAACCATTTTTTTTGTAGGATCAAAATCCATGTTTCCCATCTTGGCACTCCTTTTAGGGGGAGTAACAAATAAGGGGGAGCAAGTGCATTATTCCGCTTCGCTACTCTACTTTTTGTTTCGACAAAAAGGGGAAGAAATATATTAAACCTTCAAAACTTAACATGATTTTTATCACTTAAGTAAAACAAGTTTAATATAATTTTTTTTTTAAGTCTTAAACACCAAGATTTTGTGAGTTACTTAAAAACAAAGTTTATGTTTTGTCATCAACAAAAAGGGGGAGATTGTTAATACAAATATCGCCTAAAAACGTTATTTACATTTTACGATCTTTGCTATGTTTTGTTAACGACAAAATGTAAACTTTAGTTTCTAAGTAAAACATAATCTTAGTTTTAAAGACTTGCATAAACTAGTCTTTTGCTACATTTTACATTTCATAAAACACAACACTTTTTATTTCTTAAAATAGAAATGTCACATCACATTTATGGCAAGTTTTGTCAATATACATTTATGGAAAGTGTGTTTGTCTAACTTTGTGTTTGCTTGCAAGTTATGTGTTTGACTAGATGTAATGAGATGTGACATTGTTTGGTTTGCAAGGTGTAATGAGATGTGACTTTGTTTGGTTTGCAAGATTTATTGCAAAACCAACTGCAAGCCCGGCGAAACCCTGGGGGTACACGGGCGGAACCCATCTGAGGGTTCCGCCGTATCCGCCAGGCCTGCAGAAGGCTTTGCTATAAATACCAAGCCACAAGTTGATTTTTGGCTCATCACTCTACATTATATTTTACATACACACATTCATTCTTTCATCTAACCCTTTAACATTTCATATGTGAAGTTTCTTTTTGTAGCAAAGAGATTCACGAGCTCATTAAAAGTAACAAGTATTCAACACAACGTTGCAAGACTTGTTAGCTTAGCATTGTGTAGACTTGTGTAGTTTACACTTGTAACACCCCGCCTTACGTAGACCATAATATTGTCCGCTTTGCCCGCAGGCTCACGGCTTTGTTTTTGTGGCCTCATTTGAAGACTTCCCGGCAGGTCACCCAAGCAAGTACTACTCTCACATGAGCACGCTTAATTGCCAGTTCCTAAGAACCCCACTCGCAGTAGACCACAAAACGCGTTATGTCATTGTAAGGCGAATGTTATCTTTTGAGCCCAGCATCTCTTCAGGCCACAGCCGATGTGGGATTTGCCTAGGGTGTTACAATCACCCCCCGTAGGGACTCATCGTCCTCGATGAGGTTTGCCCCACCATCCCGAATAGCTCAGGAGTGGCTCTGATACCACTTGTAACACCCCGCCTTACGTAGACCATAATATTGTCCGCTTTACCCGCAGGCTCACGGCTTTGTTTTTGTGGCCTCATCTGAAGACTTCCCGGCAGGTCACCCAAGCCAGTACTACTCTCACATGAGCACACTTAATTGCCAGTTCCTAAGAACCCCACTCGCAGTAGACCACAAAACGCGTTATGTCATTGTAAGGCGAATCTTATCTTATGAGCCCAGCATCTCTCCAGGCCACAGCCGATGTGGGATTTGCCTAGGGTGTTACACATTTGATTGTGTATTTTCAGTAGTGATCGGTTAGTATTTTAGTCCTCAAAATACAAAGTGTATCGGGAGTAGTTGTACCCTTGTAAAAGAACTAATGGGAGTGGTTGTACCCTTGGTAAAGAACTCGACATCTAGCTTAGTGTCGGTAATAGTATAAGCGACGTGTAAGGTTTTCTCCGCCGGTGAAAGGAGCTTGTTGACTAGTGAAAGAAACTCTCGAGTTGGATACTCGGGGCATGGACGTAGGGCAAGGAAAAAGAGCCCTTGTAGCCGAATCACGATAAATACTCGTGTTGTGGTTTGATCGTTTCTTTCATTTACTTGCATGTTATATATTGTGTTTGTGTATATATCTTTGATCAAACGGAAAGTTTCAAAGCTAACTAAACAAGTTAAAAAGATTTTAAACGGTAAACTATTCAACCCCCCTTCTAGTTTTCCACACTTTCGAAAAAAAAATCGTCTTTTTCACGTTTTTTTTCGTGGCCGAAAAAAATCATATTGATATTATGTAATATCATATATGATATGATATGTAATATCATATATGATTTTTTCGGCCACAAAAAAAAACGTGAAAAAAAGGGGAAAAAAATTGTTGAAAATATGTCAAAGTGCCTATCTATAGAAAGATAATTAAATGCCCGGCGTAACGATATAATTTTTTTCGCTTAACGATTAACGGTTTGAAAAATATTAATATTTGAAAAAAAAGGATGAAAGTGGGTTTTTAAATTGTTGGGATTAATCTCATCCATTAGATCAAACAAAGATGGAGGGAAGATGGAGGGTGGAGATTAGTCCCTTGGTCTGTAAAAAAAGTTTGGTACTCAAATGATCTTATATCCTAAAGTATATGCAATACTTCTTTATAGACAAAATATGGACTTTAAGCATCTATGAAATTAAAAAAATTAAATTATAGGTATTGCATAAAATTTATAGACAACGTTTGATGTAAAATGCATAATCTAATCCAGCTGCACCTGATAATACGTGAAGTTCATCCTTGAGAGACTACTTCAGCTAATGAACCGCCATCTTTGTATCGATCTTGAGAGACACGTTCCAATCGCCATTTCAAGCAGGTCCATAATATGTTTGATTCGCCTTAAACTAGTTATCTTTTATTTCTCAACCACTTGTGAATGGTCAATAGTAAAGTCAAACTAATCAAGACAAATGCTTCCGTGAAATACAGTGTTTTCCCGGGTCGTAATGTCCCAACGAGGTGTGCGATGTTTTATTATAAACGAGTCTGTGATCAGTGAATGTGAACAGGAAAGGGTATAAAGTGTGTGTGTGTGAATTAACTAGGGTTTTATAACTTAAAATGACTTTAAATAAACTATCTTAATGATTACGTAAAAGCTAGGTTTCTAAAACGTTTAAACGTACACCAAATTAAAATCAGACGCGGCTGCGTACTGAGAAAAATGTGAGTTTTTAAGAAAAATAAACTATAGGGGTTAAAAATGAAAATTATATAAACTTAAACTTAAAATAAAATTAAATTAAAAAGAAAACTATTTTTTAGATTATTTTATTATTTATTATTAATTATTTAATTAAAAACTATTTAACTATTTAATTAAAACTACTTAAATAAAAACTAAAAATTATAAATACTACAAATTAAACTAAAAACTTGTAAAAATAATTTCTAAAACTTAAAATGAACTTGAAGAAAGAATAAAAAATAAAAATAAATGTTTTTGTCTTTTTATAGATTTTTTATTAATTAAAAACTATTTATATTAATTATACTAATAAAATATTTTAAATTACAAATAATATTAAACTAACTTAGAAAATTATGGAAAAATTTATAAAACTATTTTATAACTTATAAAAGCTAGAAAAAATATAAAAACTAGGGTTTACCTTATAAAAATTAATTATGCTATTTAAAACTTAATTATTGATTAATTATTAATTAAACTAATTTTAATTATAATAAATACTAAAAGACAAAATTAAAATCTGAGAAAATTATTAAAAATACTTTAATATAAGAAGAAATTAATAAAAATATAAAAACACAACTTAATTAATAAAACTATAAAAATGAAAATTAAAATTAAATTGTATTAAATAGAAACTATCACTTATTTTTATATTGTTTTTTTTTTTTTTTTTTTGAATTTTCTTTTACAAAACTATATTATACCTAAAAACAAGCAACTTTAATAAAAACAACTTTTTTATAAGCTAATAATAAGCTCTATGGAAGCTTATTACTTCCACAGTTGACTATTGTTGACCTAACAAGCTAATAAGCTAAAACTGACTTATGTGGGGCCCGCCTTGGTTTATTCTGGTACTAATAAGTGAGTTGGACTTGTATAAGCTCAATTTGGTCAAATAAGCTCAGTAGATAAGCTGATAAGCCAAAATAAGCTAATCCAAAACTTAATTTCAACACAGAATAGGGACAAGGTTTTGGGTCTGATTTAGGTGGGGTCCACTGGGATTCAGGTCAAACAAAAGGTCAATCTAAGTTCCCTGGTAGGAGGGGGGTTTTAAGAACCTAAGTATGAAAGGTGGGGCCCACTGTGGTGGCCACAAAACCACCACAAAGTTGTGGTGGTGGCCTGATATCTGCTGCACAGGGGAGATTATCTCCCTGCAGCTGTGTTTGGCTAGATGTGGGACCCACACTAAAAATCTTAAAAATCTAATGAAGATGGGAATCAATAGTTGAGGTGGTAGGCTATAAGTAGGAACAATTTTCAAGTCCTAAATCCTACTCTCAAATTCTAAACAATTCTTGGAGTTTTGGGAAAAAACTGAGATGAGTAATTTTTGACTTTTTAGTGAAACTTGCTAGTTTGACTTTTATGAACTTCTAGCTTAATCTAGT
Organism: Artemisia argyi; assembly: GCA_030686995.1. Lineage (NCBI taxonomy): Eukaryota > Viridiplantae > Streptophyta > Magnoliopsida > Asterales > Asteraceae > Artemisia > Artemisia argyi. The sequence goes on from CM060709.1 coordinate 332,893,531, forward strand.
GACTGAATATGAAGAATTATCCTATATTAAGACTAAATTAACCTAAATCAACTAGCTTATGACTGAATTGAGGTGTTATGGATCCTAAATCCACAACAGATGGCAGCTTATGAAGCTCAATTAGTCATTTTGACTTTTTAACTAATGACCTATGGTTTTTATTACTTGACAGTACTAATAAAACCTAAATAGACTTACCTAGATTATAAACAACAACAAACTCAGCCTAATGCTCAGTGGAACAACCTGAGCCAAACACTCCTTAATATGACAGTTTACCCTACAACTTTTAAATCTAAAACTATAACTATGATTTTAAACCTTAAAACAGATTTAATAAACTTAATTAAAACTATATTAACTAAATTTACACTATAAAAACAATAAAAATAAATAAAGTAAGAAATTTGGAACTTGCTTACAAATTGTGATCAAGGCTGAAACAAAGAACCCAAGGACTGTGAACCACCTAACAACCTTCCACAAGGTTTCTAATACCAAAACAATCCAGAATCACACCTTGCTCAGCTTCAATTCTTAATCAAACACTATTTTTTATTTTCTTTATATTTTCTTGATTATTTTTGATATTTTTGCTTTTCTATTCTAAACAGATTTTTAAAGTATCCAATAGCTTACAAGAGCTTGTCAAGGCTTATGTGAGCTGAGAGAACCAACAAACAACAACAAATAACAAGGTTATGTGAATTTGTCAATTTCACATAAATTTGCTAAATACGAATTTTAATTAACAAGAGTGCAAATAAAAGTTTCAAGAAAGATCAAATTATACTAAAGTAACTGATTACAACATGTTTTGATGGAAATTACAACTGAAAATGTCAATTACACTACCTACGACTACTTTATTCTAAGACTACACTAATACTCTTTACTTCTTCTCCCTTTTCTTCTTTATAGAGTTTTTCTGAGCTTGTGGGACCCACAGAGGCATATCCCACCAATTTAGAACCATTGATTTAGTCTGACTCATCTCCACCGTTTAAAACGCTTTTTCGCGCCAAAATAGTCAAAGTGTCAGTGTTATGCGTGGAGAGGGTATTTAGGCATTAAATGGGGTTTGGTGAGGCGTGGAGGACAAGGGGATAGGGTAGGACAGCTGGGGGTTGAGGTGGAAGGTGGTTTTGGCAGCAGCGGTGGTGGTGGTATGGTTTGGGAGGGAAGGTGGTAAAGGTGGAGTGGTGTTTGACCGGGGCACTGACCCTGGTTTTTATTTAAGGTGTGGACTGGGCTGGTAGGGTTTGGGCCTTGGGATTGGATAGTGGGTGGGCTTGGTGTGTAAGTTGGGTTTATTTTAGTTTTGGGTATTAAGAATAATAAGGATCCGTTTGGTTGTTAACTTGGAAAATCACAAGGACCAATTTTGTAATATTATGAAAGTTTGGGGGGGCTGATGTGTAATTTTCCAAATGTAATCATAAGGACCTATTTTGCCATAAATGAATAGTACACGGGTATTTTTGATATATTTCATTTTTTTAATTACCGGGGACTATTTTTGCCAAACCTTCAAAGTCCAGGGACCAAACATGTAATTTTTACCAAACTTCATACCAAGGGCCATTCCTGCAAAAGATTATTAGTACAAGGACCAAAATTGAATTTCTCAAAGTTTTTACATCCCAGGGACCATTTATGTCAATTTCCAAAGTATAGGGACTAAACTTGTAATTTTGTGAAACTTTGCACCAAAGGACTAAATATGTAACTTTATGATTAAAAAGGACCTTTGGTGACTTTTTCATGTTTTTAGAATAACCAGGGACTAGTTTTGCCAATTTATGAAACTTGAGGGACTGAAACTGCCAATTATGCAAACTTTGTACGTTTTTCATCTGTTTTTGCATATTTTGCATTTGAAACATATAAAACACACTTCTAAGATATTTTAAGTATTATGATGCATATTTGAGTGTTTTTGTATGTTTTGGCAGCTCAGATTGGTATAAAATGATGAGTATTTAGACACTCATCAATCCCCCACACTAAACTATTGCTAGTCCCTAGCAATCTTTTGAGAAAAACTTAATGGATTTGAAAAAAACTCTTTACCAAAAGCCATTACTTCTGGAGTAGCCAGGTGTGAGAACTGTGGTACACCTGATAACCGTGTGATTTTGAGCAAATCACCAGCTGTCAACGGATTTGATTTGTCTTTACCAAAAGCCGTTTGCTTCTGGACTAGCCAACTCTTGATGGAATAGTCAACATCTTAGTGAGCTGATTACCAATTATGGATTTTTCCACTGCCTTTACCACAAGCCATAATCTTGCGGGCTAGCCAACTCATTATCTTTTGAGGATGATGGGAAGTTGAGGAACCATACAATTTTTGGCAAATTGCAAGCCATCAACGGGTTTGAGTTATCTTTACCAAGAACCGTTTGCTCCTGGATTAGCCAATCCTTATGTGGGTTAGACATGGCGGACTGATAACCATTTATTGCGTTCTAAGTGAGAAAAAATTTTAAAATTTTGGCTAAAATGGGGGTTCTTGATGGAACATGTGTTTAAATTCGTTAGAATAACGAATCTCCCCCCACATTTAGAACTGAATATTGTACTCAATATTCAAAGTACCGGGTGTTAAACCGAACTTAGAACGTAAAAAGGAAATATTACTAGCCATTATTTTATGTGTATATACATACAATTATTATTTTTTTTTTTTTTTTTTTTATTATTTTTTTTTTAGATAAAACTTCTTAAATAGAAGCTATCACTATATGTACATTTTATATATATATATATATATATATATATATATATATATATATATATATATATATATATATATATATATATATATATATATACATATATATATATACATACATATATATATATATATATATATATATATATATATATATATATATATATATATATATATATATATATATATACAACATGTGGGGCATCACCCCCACACTAGGGTGTTATACACGGGTGACAAGCCCATGTTTTAGCTAATGTTTTTGATTCCCGAGTCACTAGCTTGACTCGACCCCGTATTTGATTTCTTTTCTCCCAAACTGTCAGGTTTATCACGCAAGCTAACCGCTTGTGAACGGTTAACTGTAATAAAGAGGTCCTGAACAGACCGGAAGAAAAAGCAATTTTAAAAATCTATGGGGAAGTAAGTGGAAGAAACCATCTCCATCGGACTTTCATTCAAGATGTTTGGATAAACATTTGAAGCACGTGAAAGTTCCACACCGACGAGATATAATGACACCCGGCTCAAAATTTATAAATGAAAATGCCGGGGTCAAAGATAGTGTCTTCATTCCCGAAGGAGTGAAGAATAGGAGAAATCACCTGGTAGGTGAAGGAAAGTAGGGAGATCTTAATAGTAATTAAGATAAGAACTTCCTCCTCAAGAAATGCATATTCAATTGGAGGAGGCAAGTCCTTAAGCTTGATCTCAGGAAATTTATCAGTTTCCTCAACTGATTTGATTTCCTCATTATGAAGTTGTTTGGGTGGAAGAGGGGGAAATGTATCTTCGTTTAACAAACTTTCTAGAAAAAGAATGTCCCCCTCGGGATCAAGATAATTATCATCAACTTCGTATGAAATTGAACTATCTTCAGTCATAAAAGCTTCGAATTCGTCCAAATCATTTTCACTTTCCGGAGGAAGTGGATTGATCTGAATGAGTTCAAAAGTAGGATCATGAGTAGGTAAGAATTCTAACTCTCTCAAATCCGCTTCAAAGTCAAAGACTTCATTTTCATCCTTTGGTGGGATGGGATCCATATGAGAGAGTTCATCAGCGAACTCTTCAAAAAGATAGTCATTATCAGACTCGGGAAGTGATGCATCAACAAATTCGATGTCTCCATAAGATAAACAATCATTACTGGAATCAGAGACAGTCTCAATTTGTTCATTTGGATTATCAGGGGTGAAAGGAATATCACACATAAGATCAAAAGTCCCCTGTGACTCTCTCGGGATTGAGACAAGGTTCTCAACACTAGACTTTATGAATTCGTCCGATTCCTTTGCGGGAATTGTGTCAAGATACTCGTCCCCCATGCTCAGAGAGTGAGTGGGAACCTCGGGTGTGATAACATTATACAGAGGGAGCTGAGAAGGACTAGCAGTAATGGAGTCTACAAGTTCCATTATTTCTACTGCTGGTGATTCAGTTATATTATTTTCCCCCTGTATATCCATGGAAGGAGTCTCAACTGATGAACATGATGAGGTATCATCACTTTCATCATCCTCATAGAGAAGAGCAGCATTTTAAAATTTGATACGTGTTATAGCTGCTTGTTCTAAGACTCGTAATTCTTCCATACTTCTTTCGTTTCCAGCTGCACGTCCTTCAGCAAGTAATTCCGCGATAGATTTATCACGAGAATATGGAATGAGTGGAAATTGTGGGGGTGTGGATGTGTCAAAACCGGAAGGTTGACATTGATCATCATTATGAGGACCCCCACAACGTACACAAGAAGAACTTGGTGCATTGTGAGACGACATATTAGCCAACTCCTCTCTAATGTTTTTAAGTTTTTCAAGAACCTCTAGACAAGGATCTTGCTGGATATGAGGAGTTGCTTGGTTTATTTGGCACTGTGGAGGTGGGTCTTGAAACGAATAGTCGTAATTGTTACAAGGAAATGGATTCCTTGTTTGACAATCAGAGCTAAAGTGTGGACCTCCACAGTACTCACAACAGTAAAACTGTTGAGTCAGGCTTGGTGTATTTTGATACGAAGCATCATTGATATTTGGATAATATGATTCTTGCTCGTATGAATGTGATGGGTAGTTGGAAAAATTTGAGGAGTCGTTGAATGAGTTTTGATTAGGATCATAAGCAAATGAATTACTCGATCCACAAAACAAACAACTCCCGTTTTGAATATCATTACCACATTGTTCACATGTACACCAACGACATGGAAAACCGAAAAGCGGCTCACCACAACCGTCACAAGGAACAAAATCTGGAGGTGGGACAAGTGGTGTGCTCTTAGAGCTAGAAATTTCCACCACTTCCGTTATGGTCTCGGGTTTTGGTTCTTGATAGACGTGAAGATTGGGTAAGTCGTTTTTTTCAGTCACTACCCTAAGCTCTGTACGTTTGCTTGACAAACTTTTAACCGTAAACCGTGAAAGGTTATGATCAATTTTTGAAGGTTTGTCATTAATAGCACGTATCTCGGGCTGTGAAGGGTAGTTGGTAGAATTTGGTGAATCATTGAGAGAATTTGGACTTATGAACAGATTGCACTTAGTACAAAATCTGTTACTACAATTATTGCCACATTTATCACAAATACACCGGAGACAATGAAAGCCGTTCTCAATCGGGCTTTTACAGTGAAAACACTTGTAACCGAGAGACGCCATAAGAATTATGTATAAGATGGGTGTAAGAAGGTAGAATCAAATGGATAGAGGGTATAAAGGTGAATATTTATGGGTTTTGAAATTTTTTGTAGTACTAATAAGAAGGAAAATGTTTTTGGTTTTTTTTTTTTTTTTTTTTTTTTTTTTTTTTTTTTTGTGTTCGTTGAAAACTGATTTTAAAAAGTTTTCGGGAACTGTTTTTGGTTTTATATGATAATAGCATGAACAAGGATGAATAAATATACAAATGAATGTGTATTCAGATTCACAAATACGCAAAATCGTTTAGAATATGCGCACAACCTCCCCGGCAGCGGCTCCAAATTTTGATTCGCCTTAAACTAGTTATCTTTTATTTCTCAACCACTTGTGAATGGTCAATAGTAAAGTCAAACTAATCAATACAAATGCTTCCGTGAAATACAGTGTTTTCCCGGGTCGTAATGTCCCAACGGGGTGTGCGATGTTTTATTATAAACGAGTCTGTGATCAGTGAATGTGAACAGGAAAGGGTATAAAGTGTGTGTGTGTGAATTAACTAGGGTTTTATAACTTAAAATGACTTTAAATAAACTATCTTAATGATTACGTAAAAGCTAGGTTTCTAAAACGTTTAAACGTACACCAAATTAAAATCAGACGCGACTGCGTACTGAGAAAAATGTGAGTTTTTAAGAAAAATAAACTATAGGGGTTAAAAATGAAAATTCTATAAACTTAAACTTAAAATAAAATTAAATTAAAAAGAAAACTATTTTTTAGATTATTTTATTATTTATTATTAATTATTTAATTAAAAACTATTTAACTATTTAATTAAAACTACTTAAATAAAAACTAAAAATTATAAATACTACAAATTAAACTAAAAACTTGTAAAAATAATTTCTAAAACTTAAAATGAACTTGAAGAAAGTATAAAAAATAAAAATAAATGTTTTTGTCATTTTATAGATTTTTTATTAATTAAAAACAATATAAAAACTAGGGTTTACCTTATAAAAATTAATTATGCTATTTAAAACTTAATTATTGATTAATTATTAACTAAACTAATTTTAATTATAATAAATACTAAAAGACAAAATTAAAATCTGAGAAAATTATTAAAAATACTTTAATATAAGAAGAAATTAATAAAAATATAAAAACACAACTTAATTAATAAAACTATAAAAATGAAAATTAAAATTAAATTGTATTAAATAGAAACTATCACTTATTTTTATATTGTTTTTTTTTTTTTTTTTTGAATTTTCTTTTACAAAACTATATTATACCTAAAAACAAGCAACTTTAATAAAAACAACTTTTTTATAAGCTAATAATAAACTCTGTGGAAGCTTATTACTTCCACAGTTGACTATTGTTGACCAAACAAGCTAATAAGCTAAAACTGACTTATGTGGGGCACACCTTGGTTTATTCTGGTACTAATAAGTGAGTTGGACTTGTCTAAGCTCAATTTGGTCAAATAAGCTCAGTAGATAAGCAGATAAGCCAAAATAAGCTAATCCAAAACTTAATTTCAACACAGAATGGGGACAAGGTTTAGGGTCTGATTTAGGTGGGGTCCACTGGGATTCAGGTCAAACAAAAGGTCAATCTAAGTTCCCTGGTAGGAGGGGGTTTTAAGAACCTAAGTATGAAAGGTGGGGCCCACTGTGGTGGCCACAAAACCACCACAAAGTTGTGGTGGTGGCCTGATATCTGCTGCACAGGGGAGATTATCTCCCTGCAGCTGTGTTTGGCTAGATGTGGGACCCACACTAAAAATCTTAAAAATCTAATGAAGATGGGAATCAATAGTTGAGGTGGTAGGCTATAAGTAGGAACAATTTTCAAGTCCTAAATCCTACTCTCAAATTCTAAACAATTCTTGGAGTTTTGGGAAAAAACTGAGATGAGTAATTTTTGACTTTTTAGTGAAACTTGCTAGTTTGACTTTTATGAACTTCTAGCTTAATCTAGTGACTGAATATGAAGAATTATCCTATATTAAGACTAAATTAAGTTAAATCAACTAGCTTATGACTGAATTGAGGTGTTATGGATCCTAAATCCACAACAGATGGCAGCTTATGAAGCTCAATTAGTCATTTTGACTTTTTAACTAATGACCTATGGTTTTTATTACTTGACAGTACTAATAAAACCTAAATAGACTTACCTAGATTATAAACAACAACAAACTCAGCCTAATGCTCAGTGGAACAACCTGAGCCAAACACTCCCTAATATGACAGTTTACCCTACAACTTTTAAATCTAAAACTATAACTATGATTTTAAAACTTAAAACAGATTTAATAAACTTAATTAAAACTATATGAACTAAATTTACACTATAAAAACAATAAAAATAAATAAAGTAAGAAATTTGGAACTTGCTTACAAATTGTGATCAAGGCTGAAACAAAGAACCCAAGGACTGTGAACCACCTAACAACCTTCCACAAGGTTTATAATACCAAAACAATCCAGAATCACACCTTGCTCAGCTTCAATTCTTAATCAAACACTATTTTTTATTTTCTTTATATTTTCTTGATTATTTTTGATATTTTTGCTTTTCTATTCTAAACTGATTTTTAAAGTATCCAATAGCTAACAAGAGCTTGTCAAGGCTTATGTGAGCTGAGAGAACCAACAAACAACAACAAATAACAAGGTTATGTGAATTTGTCAATTTCACATAAATTTGCTAAATACGAATTTTAATTAACAAGAGTGCAAATAAAAGTTTCAAGAAAGATCAAATTATACTAAAGTAACTGATTACAACATGTTTTGATGGAAATTACAACTGAAAATGTCAATTACACTACCTACGACTACTTTATTCTAAGACTACACTAATACTCTTTACTTCTGCTCCCTTTTCTTCTTTATAGAGTTTTTCTAAGCTTGTGGGACCCACAGAGGCATATCCCACCAATTTAGAACCATTGATTTAGTCTGACTCATCTCCACCGTTTAAAACGCTTTTTCGCGCCAAAATAGTCAAAGTGTCAGTGTTATGCGTGGAGAGGGTATTTAGGCATTAAATAGGGTTTGGTGAGGTGTGGAGGACAAGGGGATAGGGTAGGACAGCTGGGGGTTGAGGTGGAAGGTGGTTTTGGTAGCAGCGGTGGTGGTGGTATGGTTTGGGAGGGAAGGTGGTAAAGGTGGAGTGGTGTTTGACTGGGGCGTTGACCCTGGTTTTTATTTAAGGTGTGGACTGGGCTGGTAGGGTTTGAGCCTTGGGATTGGATAGTGGGTGGGCTTGGTGTGTAAGTTGGGTTTATTTTAGTTTTGGGTATTAAGAATAATAAGGATCCGTTTGGTTGTTAACTTGGAAAATCACAAGGACCAATTTTGTAATATTATGAAAGTTTGGGGGGGCTGATGTGTAATTTTCCAAATGTAATCATAAGGACCTATTTTGCCATAAATGAATAGTACACGGGTATTTTTGATATATTTCATTTTTTTAATTACCGGGGACTATTTTTGCCAAACCTTCGAAGTCCAGGGACCAAACATGTAATTTTTACCAAACTTCATACCAAGGGCCATTCCTGCAAAAGATTATTAGTACAAGGACCAAAATTGAATTTCTCAAAGTTTTTACATCCCGGGGACCATTTATGTCAATTTCCAAAGTACAGGGACTAAACTTGTAATTTTGTGAAACTTTGCACCAAAGGACTAAATATGTAACTTTATGATTAAAAAGGACCTTTGGTGACTTTTTCATGTTTTTAGAATAACCAGGGACTAGTTTTGCCAATTTATGAAACTTGAGGGACTGAAACTGCCAATTATGCAAACTTTGTACGTTTTTCATCTGTTTTTGCATATTTTGCATTTGAAACATATAAAACACACTTCTAAGATATTTTAAGTATTATGATGCATATTTGAGTGTTTTTGTATGTTTTGGCAGCTCAGATTGGTATAAAATGATGAGTATTTAGACACTCATCAATCCCCCACACTAAACTATTGCTAGTCCCTAGCAATCTTTTGAGAAAAACTTAATGGATTTGAAAAAAACTCTTTACCAAAAGCCATTACTTCTGGAGTAGCCAGGTGTGAGAACTGTGGTACACCTGATAACCGTGTGATTTTGAGCAAATCACCAGCTGTCAACGGATTTGATTTGTCTTTACCAAAAGCCGTTTGCTTCTGGACTAGCCAACTCTTGATGGAATAGTCAACATCTTAGTGAGCTGATTACCAATTATGGATTTTTCCACTGCCTTTACCACAAGCCATAATCTTGCGGGCTAGCCAACTCATTATCTTTTGAGGATGATGGGAAGTTGAGGAACCATACAATTTTTGGCAAATTGCAAGCAATCAACGGGTTTGAGTTATCTTTACCAAGAACCGTTTGCTCCTGGATTGAAAAAAATATTGTGTTGCCCTCTATTATAAATTATGTTTTTTCATTTTCAAATACAATCCATTTATTTTTTTGCATTAATCTGTATATTGTAACAAAAAAGTCACATAATCGCGTACCAATAAATTAACACTACCTTTTTGCCTTAATCTAAATGTTATTACGAAAAACCTATAAGAAAAATATTGAAACAAGAAGTAGGTGCACGCATGTAGTAACTTTGTGCAAGTATGCATTGCGATATATCTAATATTCTACTATTACGTTACTTGAACATATCACTTTTTCTTTTATCATCCATTTAGGTTCATTTATCACATGAAATATTATATATAAATATAGAACAACAACCCCTATACAAAAATAAATACATTTTCATAGGATCTTAGGATCTCGATCTGATCCTATGATTTCGATCTTGCAAAGCCAAAAACGATCCTAGGTAGGATTCCGATCCTGACAACCTTGCCCCGAACAATTATATCAAGAAAACAAACGACAATTGCTTAACCAACAATTTCAAATCTTCAACAAAATCTACCACAAGAAACACAATAAACACAATCGATGCCACCACCAACCGAGCCCACATCGTCCCGCTGCGAACAAAAGTTTTGAAGAAAAGGAAAACAATCTTCAAAATGTAACCAAATCGAGATACTCGACGAGGAAGATGAACCCAAACTTGTACGAGCTCATTCTCGTTGGACGACGGCGGGGGAAACTTTATTAGCCTCGTGTTATGTTAGCGTTTCCGAGGATAACCAAGTCGGAAATGACCAAAAGGACTATTCATTTTGGAACAAGGTTCTTTTCAAGTTTAACAAAGCTTCTCATCACAAACGTACAAAATGATATGTTGACGGGAAAGTGGGCAAGTTTGAACCCTAATTGTTAAAGGTTCAATGCTATTTACAAACGTTTGAAACATGTGGGTCGAAGTGGGGAAACGACAATGATCTTATGAAGCGTGTTAGGCAAGCATATCGTGATGAGTCCAAATTGGGAAATAAAGAGTTTACTCACACCGGGCGTGAGAAATATTAAAAACAACGCACCAAGTGAGATTCGCCCGGCCCTGTTGGTCGGTTGATTTCAATGAACATGCCAAGATATTCGACAATGATCCGAGACTACGTCCCAGGGGCAAGCCACGTGCCGTGAAAAAAACAAAATCAGAAACCTCGTCGAGCATCGCGGGAAGTAACCCGCCGAAATTTGCGGGTGTTATGAAAAATGAGTTTTGACTCAAACGAGAAGCCACTCAAGCGGCGTACGAGGCGACGAGGAAGAAAGACGGGGCATACTAAAAATGCAATAATTGAGGTTTCTCAATACTTCAACCGACCCCAATTTGCCACGGGACCGAGCCTTCTTCGTCGAAATGCTAAAAAATGAAATATTGAGGAAATATCGACAACAACAAAATTAGTTATAGTATTTTTTATTTTTTATTTATTTTTATCTTTTTAAGTTTCGTATGTGTTTTTAAAATTTTGTAACCTTTTTTTTGTTTGTTTTTGTTTTTTTAATCATCTTTAATACTGCATTGTAAATTGTATTTTCATTTTATGAATGAAAATTAAGTTTGTTTGAAATTATGGCTTGTAATCTTTCACAAACTGTCGAAGAAATCAAGCAAAGTGTTGAAAAACTAATTGAGGGCGATACTATTCGTAAAGAACAAATTATCGACTTAGCTGAGGAGTTTACGAAAGCATCAACTGCAAAAGATGATTTGCTAAAACAACTAGATTAACGACCCGCCTGATGGGCGGGCTAATTTCGGTATATTATTATGTAGTTTAATGAAATTTTGTTTAGTAAAAGCAGGAAACAATGGCTAAGTTTTAGCATGTAACTTATCGTTATAGTTCGAATTTTGTTGATTGTCAAGTTGTAAAAAAAATTTTGTATTTTAATATTTCATGGTATGGTATTTTATCACTTTTAAATGTAGTGTTAAACAACCCAAGTAAAAAAAAACTGGCCCAAGTATATATAGAAGAATTGATTTATTAAAATTTGAGAAGTACATCCAAAGATGTCTTGATAATGTCTGTGATAGTGGTATCACGTATTCACGTGGACACGTGGCATGTTCTTTGTTAACAGCTTTTTGGCAAGAATTGGCAAAAGATTAAAGTTGGTATAATACACGTCAAGCCAAAAGTTCTAGATCCAACTTTTATCATAGAACCAATCAAGTAATTTTAATCACTCATTTTTTTTTATCAAAATAAAAAAATAAACTTCCATCATTTTTTTAAAACTTAAATATTTCGCAAACAGTAAATCGTCAAGCTACAAAAAAAATACCATCGCGACGAGAATTAAATTATCTTTCTATAGATATGCATTGTTATATACTTTCGACGAACTTTTTTTTTCGATAAACTTTTTTTTTTTCGTCTAGAAAAATCATATATGATTCGATTTTAATAAATCATATATGATTCGATTTTAACAAATCATATATGATTCTTACGAATCATATATGATTCTTAAGAAATCATATATGATTCGTAAGAATCATATATGATTCGTAAGAATCGAATCATATATGATTTTTTACGAATCATATATGATTTTTACGAATTGTATATGATTCTTTCTGGGCGGAAATTTAAAAAAAAAAAAAACAAAAAAAAAAAAAAAAAAAAAAAAAAAAATCGAAAGTATATAAAAATGCATATCTATAGAAAGATCATTTAATTCTCGTCGTGATGATATTTTTTTGTAGCTTGAAGATTTGCCGTTTGTAAGATATGTTGTTTTGAAAAAAAAAATGAAAAATATAAATGGGTGATTATGATTGGTTGATAGGTTCTATAACATGTATTGATTCTTCATGGATCTCAACTCTGCATGTCAAAAATTTTGCTAAAAGGAACTCAACAGTCAACACCATCAAATTATTCTACTCAAATAATTCTTCTCAAATATTAGAAGATTAAATCTAATGATAAATGATATACTAAAACAAAAATGACAAAGAATTATATATAAAAAAAATTGTGTGAAAAGATATGTACATCAAATTCGAATGAAAAACTTCTAAAGTATATGCAATACTTCTTTATAGACAAAATATGGACTTTAAGCATCTATAAAATTAAAAAAATTAAATTATAGGTATTGCATAAAATTTATAGACAACGTTTGATGTAATATGCATAATCTAATCCAGCTGCACCTGATAGTACGTGAAGTTTATCCTTGAGAGACTACTTCAGCTAATGAACCGCCATCTTTGTATCGATCTCGAGAGACACGTTCCAATCGCCATTTGAAGCAGGTCCATAATATGTTACTAAAAACTACACATCAATACAAAATCCAATATCTCAAGGAGAAAACGAAAAGTCTTGTTAACACCAAGATTTTCAATTTATTACAGTAACAAAAATGGTTTTATTAATGAAGGGCATAGTGCCATAGCTTAAGCATTCAGCATACCAAAAGTGGCAACATAGAGATAACTGGTCAAAACACATCCTATTTAATAATTAGCTTTTGTACATGTCGAGTTGGATTGACTGAAACACTTTTATCTATGGGTAACTGATGTGTCACACACTCACACACGATTATAAAAGTTACATTGTTTCAATTTTCAAATATTATCTATAGATATCATGGTTCGAAATCGCTACCTCTGCTAAATACATATGGGCAAAAATCAACTGAAATAAACTTTGAGATACATATACAGGCAATACTATAAGCACTTATAGCTGATTGGAAACTAACAAATAGGCACAGTCAGTTACCAAATTTTTTATCCACATAACATTAATTGATCTAAAACTACCTCTTAGCTAAGAAAACGGACCAGCAAGAAACAAAATCAGCCATGTCGCAGCCATGTGTAAGGCCAAAAATGTATTATCCATAATTTATTTATTTTCTTACCTTGTAATCTCAAAATCGTAAAATCTTTATCCAAACATCAAGCATTCCCCAAGAGATTGTCGCCTCCAAAACTCCGTGTTACCTTCTTCTAACCTAAATCGAGCTATTAATGCTACTAAGTGCTACCTCCTCATTAATCTGTAATCAAAAAAGAATCCATATGATCTATTGTTTTATCGAATATGAACATACAAAATGTATAAATGCATATCAAAGAAAAAATTGGGTTGTGGGATTCGAACCCCTTACCTCAAGCTTGCCCAGGCACCAAACCAACACAGAGCACCATCTGGGCTATTGTGTTCTTAGTGTTTTAATTTCCCCCTTTTTAATTTATAGTGATAGCTTTTATTTAAGTCTTTTTAGCTTATTTTTCTGCTTATTCATTAAGCACTTGTCACTTTTTATATTTTTTCTAGGTTCCTGCTATCATATAGTGTTTGTATAAAAATTTCCATAATTTTCTCTTCTCAATAGTCTTTTTAATAATTAATATTAGTTTAATTAGTTTTAATTAATAAATCAAAAATAAAAACATTAACTACTTATTTATAAGCACTTTCATCTTTTTATATTTTTCCTAGCAATCTGTTATAGTAGAGTATTTTTAGAAAAAGTTTCATAATATTTACTGTTCATCTAGTATTTTTCATAATTAAATTTAGTTTAATTAATTTTTAATTAATAATAAGTAAATAATTTCTCAAACAGCTTATTTATAAGTTGTAGGAGCTTTTTATAATTTTTCAGGATTCCTGTGATGGTTAAATAGTTTTAAAAAAAATTTCATAATTTTCCAAATTAGTTTAGTATTTTTAATAATTTAAATTAGTTTAAATAGTTAATAATTAGTAATTAATTAATAATAAATAGAGAAAAACTAAAAAAAAAATTCTTTTTGCTAAAATTTTCTTTTATCATTAGGTTCCTAGAAAACTAATTTTCATATCCGTAAGATTTGTATTGCTCACTTTTCACTTTTTATTTGGTACGTTTACGTTATTTTTAACCTAAACGTACGTTTTGAAGTTTTAATACGTTTCTAGGTTATTTGGTTTTACGTATTTGTTAATATAGCTTGTCTTAGTCATTTTCATTTATATTTTCTTAGTGTAATCACTCATACCCTTTTCCCATTCAAATTCACCCGATCACAATTCGTTATTGTTGATACAAAAGTTGGTCGTTCCTTGTTTGGACTCCTGTTCTCGTACCAATTGGATCTTAATGCTTGAGACCTGCGCACTAAGAAAGCAAACAACACCGTTAGGCTTATCGTGGGATTGTCTCCTACGATTATCCTCCGGCGTGAGAGTAAGTAATCGGTTTAGGGTTTTAGTGAAGAGTTAGGGTTATTAGATGATACCTTAATGAGAGCCGTGATATTCTTTATATACACACGAAATCCTTGTCAGTTTCGTGTTCCTTACTCTTCGGCGTATCCCGCCTCATAAGGTCTATTGATCTCTATCCATAAATAAGAGATCATTATCATGACCATAAATAACATAATCGGGTTTGGGCTTTTATGAGCCCAAATTGTTATCATGATAGCCCACACGTAGTGGGCTTGAGTATTAGTGGTGTCTATTGGTCGGGTTCATGACCCGAGTGCGGACTATACGTCATCATGTCCCCCCAATCTAGTATGCACAAGGTGCAACCGCGTATGCTAGAATAACAACTGCAGCGGAAAATTATTCAGAATGCGTGGCGGGGAAGCGTCAAGGATTTCCCGCCGAAAAGAAATGTATGGTGTATCTAGTCCAAATTAGTCCCGAATATCCCTCGGAAATCGTGAGGAGGTGGGTGAAAATTATTGTACCTCTTGATCTCCCAACCACACGATTAGAACTAGTGCGATCCACATGTCAAGCATCCAAGGGTATGGGTAACCCTATATAAAGGGTATCCTCTCTTTCACTGTGATTACCACAGTAAAACAAACCATTTCCACCATTGTTAAGCTTTCCATAGATAAATCAAGAACTCAATTTTTACAAAGGTAATAGCGCGTACGCATCCATCAAAATTTAATAATGGTTCGCCAATTATCCCATTTTTCTACCAATATAACTGAGGATGAACTTCGTGAGTTCACCTTGGATTATTATATTATTCTCGCATTGCACCCGGTAGTACCGGTGGCAACCGCATCCATAGCCGATTTCCCTAAGGGAAAAGTAGGGGTATACACGCGCTTTTTCGAATTTGCGAATCAGCGCGTGCCCATTTCACTATTGTTGTGCGATGTCCTTAATTATTATCGCCTTCATATATCCCAGCTGCACTGAATAGGAGCAGCTAAAATAACCAATTTTGAAGTAAACTGTCGTTTACTTGAAATTAACCCTACCATCAGTCTCTTTCGTGCGTTTTATCACACAACGTGGTCAAACGGGTGGGTTTCCTTTTACAAACACGCAGGGCGCCTTCAATGCTACACGGAAAAGGTAGACGCACTTAGGAATTAGAGGGAGAGGTTTTTCTGGGTTGATAATATAGTGTTCCCTTGGGCCTTTGAGTTCTATACCCAGGGGACGTTACCAAAGGATGAGCACCCACACCTCGAATCGTACAACGCAGATGACGCGGAGACAATAAATACCAACCGCATCCCCATCAACTCCTACCCAGAAGAGTTTTTGGTGCATATGGGGATCAGTCGCAACTACTTCCAAGGCGCTGAAGAAGTGCCAACATTTCTGGATGAAGACAACCGGGGTGGGTGCTTGTCCTTCCTTTCCTTCGCATCTGTAGTGTAAGCAATCTCTTGTATTGTATCTTTATATAACTCCGTTTTGTTTGTTGTTTGTTGCGCAGAGATGGATTTGTTTAGCGTAGTGAAGCTAGCGAAGCCCACACTGGTAACCGTGGGGGTACGCCCTTTGAGAGATGGTGAGACACCAATTTTGGAGGCTAATGCAGGGCGTACCATGGAATTAGCGTAGGAAGAGCCAGGGAATGCTTCCCCAGGGGTATTAGAGGCGACCCCAGTGCGCAGTGTGCCATCTCAGCAGGTACCATCCCCAGAACCATCGCGCACGGATTCCTCAAAAAGTATGGGGATCCTTAAAGCTGACAGCGAGCCAGGGAGTGAAGCGCAAGAAAGCTTCCGGCGATGGTGGCCCGGGCATATCCAAGCGAAGACGCCACATCATTACTGTGGATGTGTCCTCAGATGAGGATGCGTCGCCATCCATCAATGCGCAGGATACAGCTGAAGCTCCTTCCCCTAAGTAAGTAATGAAACCTTTGCCTCGTTTATTTTTTCGTATCCTCTGTTGATATAATAACCTTGAATCCTTGTCCTTTTCGTGCAATGATGAAGCTGCAGGGGGTGATGCTGCACATACTGGGAAATCGACATCTGAGGCAAATGTCCCTCAAATGGATGAGCCTTCAAAGGCCTGTGAGGATGTGCCTACAGAGCAGCTGATAGAGGAGCTTGGCTTGGCTGCTGCGCACCAGGCCGCGTTGGTCGCTCAGCTCAAGGCTAAGTATGCTGGTGAAGGGAGCAGCAATGCGCAGAAGGATGAATAGATTGCGCTACTGAAGGCGCAGTTGGCTAGTGCTCATGCAGCAGTATAGTCAACAAATGCGTACGCCTAGAGGCTCGCTGATGAGAGAATGTCACTATTTGCCCAAGTTAGCCAAGAGCATGCTGCTGCTACAGATTACAAGGCCAACTGTCTTTTGGCTCTGAAGTATATGGAGCAGAATAAGAGCAAACACTTCTCACAATTGGATGAGTTTCGCAAGGCTGTAGAGGATGCCTTGGAGAAGCATGAGGGTAAGCTGCGCAAGCTCAGTATAGAATATGATGAGGAGCTGTACCCTCACTTGGTGTCTTCCATAGCTGAGCTGATACGTGGGAATTGCACCCTCGCAACTGGTTTTACCTCTCAAGGGATCTTGAGAAGCTTACAACCCCTACCAGGCAGTGTACCTGATCGTTGTAGTAAAATATAGTGACAAGTACCGGGGGATTGATCGTTCAACTCAGGAATAGTGTCGCTAGGATTAGAAAGCCCACTAAACTATGTCTAGAGGTGAAAGATGATTCTTTTTGCATTTTTATATTTTATGGAAAGCAAGTAAAATCTCGGGTTTTGAAGGAGTGGGCGGAATTAGTTGCTAGCCAACTAACCCGATCAATAAAAAGCATACGTGGCTTGCTTAGAATTTTGACAAGTACGTTAGTTTCTTTTTTTGTATGAGGAAGGAATAGTGGGGTCCACATCTATATTAACATCTTAATGGGGAGAGGTTAGTATTTTTTGGCTTGTGGGTATAGCGGAAGTAAGGGAAAACTAGCGGGTCCTACTTAAAAAGAAATATTATTAAATGTTATGGAGCCACTCCCTTAGCTAAGGGGTAGATATTAGGACCCGTTTGATTTGAGGTGATTGGGTTAGGATTTGGGAGTGGTAGTAAAAAACAATACTACCTCCGTCCCATTTTAAGTGTCCACAATGGAATCTTGAATTGTCCCAAATTAAGTGTCCAGATTCTATTTCAACCAATGAGATGAGACTTTAGTGGGTAAAAATTATATTTGATTGGTGGAGAGTGTAGTTAGTGGAATTTCCTAAAACTTTGTGCATGATGTAAGTGGACACTTAATGTGGGACGGAGGGAGTAATAAACTAACAACAAACATGTGATTCATACAAAATCATCAAACTACACACAAATTAAAGTTTCACACACACACACACATCATTAACAAAGACCAAATGGTGTTATTTATAATATTCAATGATAGTGGTTGAAGGTTTGTACATTTATTTGAAGGCAAATGAAATAAGCAAATGATAAAATGAAAATAAAGGCTAGCAACACTTCGTATGGTTTCAATCATTTACATTTGAAACACTACATATAGCTCATATGTACTTTCCACTTAAGCATGATCATTAAATCAAGGTACTTACGTATGAAGCCTCCGCATAATGAAACTCTATTTTCTGCATTTAATTCCGAGCATTAGGTAACTTGTACTCTATGCAATCTTGACGCCTCCACATTAAATTTTAGGACTTAATCTTATATGTTTATAGATAGATTTTTGTTTTTATTTCACTTATTATATTATAAAATATATTAATTCAAAGCAAATTTATTTTTTATATTATTTTCTTTTTCCTACATTAAGTCAAAATCTTAATCCTAATCCATCTTCAAATTCAAATCCTAATCCTAATTCTAAACCCACATGTATACCAAACGGGCTCTTAGTGTCTCTCGTATCTAAAAAGTTTTTATAATTCGATAAAAATTAGTGTTTGAATATCGGGCTTTTGCGGGCTTTTTCGGCCCTCAGGCTAAGCCTGGCCCGACTCAGGGATTGGTCTCAAGACCATGCTTTTAGGTGCCGGGCTTTTTCGGCGTCTTTCGCGCCGGGCCTAAGACCGGTCCTGGGCTTTAGCCCATCCGTGCACCTCTACTCAAAAGTCTAAACAAACATATACTAATTCTCTAAACAAACCAGCCCATATATTCACAAAGGCAGCAATTGGATTACAAACCCATAGTTTACGACAAATTGGACCTATGGTCATTGGTGGGGGGTTCAAATAACTCTTTGTACTTCTATCAAAGCTATGGACTCATTGAATACCGCTGTTGCTGGCGATAAAGCCGTTAAAGGTCGACAGGTTCCGATTTCAGGAAGAGATGGAGTACAAATACAGCACGCTGATCCACAGTAAGTCCTTTTAATTACTCAACGACTAGATCTAATTAGCTTTAGAACGAATCTTCAGATTTCACCTCAAGTTTCCCTTTCAAATTGATTTTGGATTCTTAATATTTTTTGGGGGTTTTGTTAACAATCGTTTTCTAGGTTCTGGTTTCAATTGTTAAGTGATACTCACGGTTTATTTATCTATTGAATTATTAGATTTAGGTTTTGTCATATTGATTGTGTTTACGACTAAGTTTCTTCATTAAACAAGAAAAGATTGAATACTTGGTTGATTTAATCCTTGCTACATCTGGAAATAAATAATTTTTCTTTCTTTATTTAATTATTATTATATTATTATTTATATTTATATAATTTAGTGATCAAATTTTCTGGTTTCAATTGTAAATTGATTCCCACGGTTTGTTTATCTGTTGAATTATTAGATCTAGGGTTTGTTATATTGATTGTGCTTACGTTTTTCGTGCTTCAGGTGTTTCTTATACTTCGTATTTTTGTATATGATGACTATTCTATTTACGGCTCTATTAGCAGCGGTTCCATCTGTATTTCGTGAAAAAGAATCCCCTTTCAAAGCTCATGGTGGGTTCTTCATGTTCATGACTGTTGCCTCGGTATCTGTGGCTGTGACATCGTCTGTGATTTTGATTCTCACTAGCTGCTACTTGCAAACTTGGATGAAGGATATCCATTACACCGTTTTGAAAAGTATTGGTTGCCTTGGAGCAATTATCGCGCCTTTCTCGCTAATTGCTGTGTTGCTCGTTCCACATGACCTAAGTTGGATTGTCTATTCAGTCATCTGTGTAGTATGTGTTGGGATCCTAGTTGTATATTGCTTTCTTTGGAAGTATGTATGCGCTCATCGACAAGAGAAACATAGCAACGATTTCCCTGTCCACTACAGCGGATTCCTTATTGTTCTTGTACCCCTTTCCATCGTGTTGCAACCATTTGTTCACCCCAACTTTCAGTGGGTCCGTTATCCAATCATATGTCTAAGCTTATCAATCCTAGTCGCAGTTTGCTCTATTGCCGTCGTGAGGTTTATCAACAGGGAACGAGATAAGTATGCAACTTGGAATATTCCCAACAACACAAGACCATCATCCTTGTGCTTACACACAATCAAGGACTAGTAGTGAGAATAAAAATAGTTGTATCATACACATCTGTCATTTTGTTGAATGCTTCTTGTATTTCATTCCGTCTTTTTTCTTATTTCTTTTTTACTTTGGTCTTGTATCTATCCAGGAACCCATGAAGCCCATGTTTGCTCGTATCTGATCCTTTCCCTAGCTTGTGAAACTTAATGGTTATAGTGAACCAAAATAACAAATTGTTGACATCTACATGATGTTCTCTTCGTAAGATTATCTTACACATTTGGTGGCCTGTATGTGTTTTTGGCCCAAATCAAATTAGCATTACATACTGCGGTTATAATTTTTTATTTTTTTATTTTTTTATTTTTATTTTTTTTGGGTGCAAAGGTAAATTTATATTAATCACTACCAAAACTGTACATCATAAGAATAACTGATAAGGACATGCCCATTATCAGATGCTCAATACAAATAACTAGAACAAACTGTTCAATCTATATCTGGTAACAAGAAACTCTATTACAAACTACACTGTTTTGATGGAAGAAACAGAGTATTCATCCTGCTATACCATTCCTGTATTTTATCATTTACCTTTATGCACCAAAATACCATCTAGCTACATTTCCTTTCATCTCCACTCCATGATCACTCAACCCACATCCACAGTAATCAAAGAACGGAGACAAAAGGCATCACTAGGCACCCATAACCTTTCCAATCAAGAGCTCTTCCAAGAAACCTACATTTCCTTATCTTTAAAAAGGCTTCAGTTCCTTGGAAACACATACCTTGAGGGAAGACCAACCATTACCTCCTTTGGTAGTGTATTGGGTGGACCAAACACGTTCATCTTTCACTCATCGCTGTTCCACCCATCATACACTACCCACCCAAACCATATACCCTTCACAAAACATTGTCTTATATTATGGTACATTCATATGAATTAGGCCTCTCATTTGATCCATCAAAGCCTACACAATTTCCTCCCTAGGCTAAACTGTGAAAGCGAATGAGGATCCAAATGAGTACAGCCTTACCATTAGAACTCCAAGTACTAAGACAATGTTCTGTTATGGTCTGCAATAAAAAACAGTTTACAATTCCAGGATAGAAATGCAAGCTGTATGATTCTGCATAGATAAGAAACCTTAATGCCAAACACCCCTTAAGAATCTGAGGCCTCAAAATACAACCACTAAACATCACTAGCCCAATACCATGTTTCATGTAACATCACTATTAAGACATTGCTCTTTTGCAAGTTATGCCCCATACTTTTTCCATTCTTCTCACTGTCATACTTTCTTTAACTGTCAAGCTCATGAGCCTATTTTTAACGACTTCCACTATACTTTTGTAAACATCTTCACAACTTTTAGTCACCTTTCTAAAAATTCTCCCATTTCTTTCCTTCCAAATATTATAAACAACTGCAGCTAAAAGCAACCTTCTCACCACACTCATGATATTATTGTCATTACCAGCTTTCACCATATTATTGACAATCTCATTCCAGTTATTACCCTGCCCACACATATCAGCTAAATTTTTGACTTTACCCAAGATTTTAGTAGCAAACTTACATTGAAAGAGTAAGTGTTCAAGATCTTCAGCCTTGTTATAGCAGAGATAGCATCTGTTTACACTCCCTATTTCATTAGGTTATCTTGAGTAGACAACCTATCATGTAAAGCTAACCATAGAATAAATGAATGCTTGGGTATACACTGAGAATACCATATCAATTTCCACCATTCCACTCTAGGTTTTTGATCATTAAGGTCAACATTAGCAGCTGAAACATAAAATTCAACCTCCTTACCATTATTAGTTCTCCATACAATCTTATCATCCATATTACTATCCAAGACTGGAACAGTCAAATTAGTAATACTAGGATATTTTTCATACCATTCTTCTGGCCATAACCAACTTCCATTGGAAATCATATCATGAACTTTTAAGTCACACTGCAGCCTAGAATCATAAAGATCCCTATTAGTCACCATTTGATTTAAAGCACCCAAACTACTCCAATTATCATACCATAATGAAGTATTCTGACCATTACCTATCTTGTGTACAACATTGTTCTTAATGAGATCTCTTATACCAAGCAAATTCCTCCACCCCAACTAATACTTTTCTCAACTTCAATATTCCATATGTTCTTATTACTCAATTTAACTGAATGTACCCACCTCACCCATAATGTGTCTTTTTTGGCAGCAATGTTCCACACATGCTTAGCTAACATTGCTTGATTCCAAACCTTATTGACATCAACTTTTCCAGCTTCATTCATACTTCATTCATACTTCCAAAGAAAACTGTGCTCTTAGAGTAATTACGATTCAGACCAGAAACCCCACTAAACTTCTCCAAAGCTTTCTTTATAACATTCACAGAAGTAGTATCCCCATGACACATAACTAATAAGTCATCAGCAAAACATACATGAGAAAGCTTTAATTCCTTACATCCAAAGTGGTATTGAAAATTCTGTTCTTGAGCAATTTCATTATTGAGAATCAAAGTGAAAACTTCCATTACCAGCGTAAATAGGTAAGGAGATATTGGATCTCCTTGCCTAAGTCCCCTCCCACCTTTGAAGAAACCAACTCTTACACCATTAACATTGAGAGTAAATGTTGCTGTAGTGACACATTCTAAGTTATAGTGGTAAATTGTTTTGAACGCTGTCTTTTTTTTTTTTTCTTTTTTTTTTTCTTATTATTATTATTATTATTATTATTATTAACAAATATAATATTTTGATAAGAGACAGCCGAATCCCCAATTGATGATATATTATTCACTTGAGTTGCTCATATTATAAAAGCTACTTGACCATTGAGAATTTTCAACCACCCAATGACTTGACTTTTGTGTCTAATATGTTTGAACTCAACCTCACCTAAGATCAACTTGAACACAGACCTTGAACGATTTGGCTGACCACACTTGGAACTCTCATTGCGTGCCTTGGATTTAAGACTCTAAGAGGGAAATGTATGGTGGCGCCATCCCCTCGCCATTACCACGTGGCACAGCAAACGATGCCGGCGTTTACTTGTTACCACACCGCGAGTGCCCAACGCCATTTCCCAAGCTGACTGAATTCACCCTCGCCAAAAGCACACTCAAGTCAATTGTTTTGACTATTTGGCACATTTCTCTATACATACATTAACCCCCGAACCATAGTTGTCAAAATCGCGATCCTGATCCTAGGATCGTACGATCCTACGATCCTACACACAAAAAATGATCAGGATCTTAACAAGATCATAACTCAAGTAGGCTCGTATCAGGATCGTAGGATTGCGCGTAGGATCGTATGATCGAAGTATAGGATCGTAGGATCGCCTATTATCAATTTAATTTATTATTTTGCTATATGAACTTTTTAAGCATAAACTCATGTCTTAAAGTCCAATGACTAAAAATTCTTCGTCAAAACTATTATTTTGGTGATGTTAATTGATTGTCTTTTGCAAGATTAATAAGTGTCAAATCATTATGCTTTTATGGACTATTTAGAAATAGTTTAGATGTTTATTTTTGGAGTTATTATGAAAAACGATTTCGTGCTTTGTAACTTGTCAGAAGCTTGTTTTTGAAATAAGCCATCTAGATACTTGACTCAATTTTGTTCATAATTTATATTATGTTACATATAAAAGCATGATTATATGTTAAAAATTTTCATTAATATTATCAGAATATCCTAATTTAATTTATTTGGTCACAAAAAAATATTGTGTTGCCCTCTATTATAAATTATGTTTTTTCATTTTCAAATACAATCCATTTATTTTTTTGCATTAATCTGTATATTGTAACAAAAAAGTCACATAATCACGTACCAATAAATTAACACTACCTTTTTGCCTTAATCTAAATGTTATTACGAAAAACCTATAAGAAAAATATTGAAACAAGAAGTAGGTGCACGCATGTAGTAACTTTGTGCAAGTATGCATTGCGATATATGTAATATTCTACTATTACGTTACTTGAACATATCACTTTTTCTTTTATCATCCATTTAGATTCATTTATCACATGAAATATTATATATAAATATAGAACAACAACCCCTATACAAAAATAAATACATTTTCATAGGATCTTAGGATCTCGATCTGATCCTATGATTTCGATCTTGCAAAGCCAAAAACGATCCTAGGTAGGATTCCGATCCTGACAACCTTGCCCCGAACAATTATATCAAGAAAACAAACGACAATTGCTTAACCAACAATTTCAAATCTTCAACAAAATCTACCACAAGAAACACAATAAACACAATCGATGCCACCACCAACCGAGCCCACATCGTCCCGCTGCGAACAAAAGTTTTGAAGAAAAGGAAAACAATCTTCAAAATGTAACCAAATCGAGATACTCGACGAGGAAGATGAACCCAAACTTGTACGAGCTCATTCTCGTTGGACGACGGCGGGGGAAACTTTATTAGCCTCGTGTTATGTTAGCGTTTCCGAGGATAACCAAGTCGGAAATGACCAAAAGGACTATTCGTTTTGGAACAAGGTTCTTTTCAAGTTTAACAAAGCTTCTCATCACAAACGTACAAAATGATATGTTGACGGGAAAGTGGGCAAGTTTGAACCCTAATTGTTAAAGGTTCAATGCTATTTACAAACGTTTGAAACATGTGGGTCGAAGTGGGGAAACGACAATGATCTTATGAAGCGTGTTAGGCAAGCATATCGTGATGAGTCCAAATTGGGAAATAAAGAGTTTACTCACACCGGGCGTGAGAAATATTAAAAACAACGCACCAAGTGAGATTCGCCCGGCCCTGTTGGTCGGTTGATTTCAATGAACATGCCAAGATATTCGACAATGATCCGAGACTACGTCCCAGGGGCAAGCCACGTGCCGTGAAAAAAACAAAATCAGAAACCTCGTCGAGCATCGCGGGAAGTAACCCACCGAAATTTGCGGGTGTTATGAAAAATGAGTTTTGACTCAAACGAGAAGCCACTCAAGCGGCGTACGAGGCGACGAGGAAGAAAGACGGGGCATACTAAAAATGCAATAATTGAGGTTTCTCAATACTTCAACCGACCCCAATTTGCCACGGGACCGAGCCTTCCTCGTCGAAATGCTAAAAAATGAAATATTGAGGAAATATCGACAACAACAAAATTAGTTATAGTATTTTTTATTTTTTATTTATTTTTATCTTTTTAAGTTTCGTATGTGTTTTTAAAATTTTGTAACCTTTTTTTTGTTTGTTTTTGTTTTTTTAATCATCTTTAATATTGCATTGTAAATTGTATTTTCATTTTATGAATGAAAATTAAGTTTGTTTGAAATTATGGCTTGTAATCTTTCACAAACTGTCGAAGAAATCAAGCAAAGTGTTGAAAAACTAATTGAGGACGATACTATTCGTAAAGAACAGATTATCGACTTAGCTGAGGAGTTTACGAAAGCATCAACTGCAAAAGATGATTTGCTAAAACAACTAGATTAACGACCCGCCTGATGGGCGGGCTAATTTCGGTATATTATTATGTAGTTTAATGAAATTTTGTTTAGTAAAAGCAGGAAACAATGGCTAAGTTTTAGCATGTAATTTATCGTTATAGTTCGAATTTTGTTGATTGTCAAGTTGTAAAAAAAATTTTGTATTTTAATATTTCATGGTATGGTATTTTATCACTTTTAAATGTAGTGTTAAACAACCCAAGTAAAAAAAAACTGGCCCAAGTATATATAGAAGAATTGATTTATTAAAATTTGAGAAGTACATCCAAAGATGTCTTGATAATGTCTGTGATAGTGGTATCACGTATTCACGTGGACACGTGGCATGTTCTTTGTTAACAGCTTTTTGGCAAGAATCGGCAAAAGATTAAAGTTGGTATAACACACGTCAAGCCAAAAGTTCTAGATCCAACTTTTATCATAGAACCAATCAAGTAATTTTAATCACTCATTTTTTTTATCAAAATAAAAAAATAAACTTCCATCATTTTTTTAAAACTTAAATATTTCGCAAACCGTAAATCGTCAAGCTACAAAAAAAATACCATCGCGACGAGAATTAAATTATCTTTCTATAGATATGCATTGTTATATACTTTCGACGAACTTTTTTTTTTCGATAAACTTTTTTTTTTCGTCTAGAAAAATCATATATGATTCGATTTTAATAAATCATATATGATTCGATTTTAACAAATCATATATGATTCTTACGAATCATATATGATTCTTACAAATCATATATGATTCTTAAGAAATCATATATGATTCGTAAGAATCGAATCATATATGATTCGTAAGAATCGAATCATATATGATTTTTTACGAATCATATATGATTTTTACGAATTATATATGATTCTTTCTGGGCGGAAATTTAAAAAAAAAAAAAAAAAAAAAAAAAAAAAAAAAAAAGTTAATCGAAAGTGTATAAAAATGCATATCTATAGAAAGATCATTTAATTCTCGTCGTTGATTGAGCCTGAACCGTCAACCTAAATTGACCAAGGTATGGCCAATAAAGTCAAACAGCCTAGAGTCAATGCTCCGAGGAATACAGGGTTTTCCCGGGTCGTTATGTCCCGACGAGGTGTGAATGGTATTAAAAACGGGTTTGTGATCGGGTGAATTTGGACAGGAAAGGGTATTTAAGGGTTTCGAATAATTACACTAAGGAAATACGGATGAGAACGATTTAAACAAGTTATATTAACAATAACGCGAAACCTAATTAACCTAAAACGTAATCTAAGAATTTAAAATCAGAATTTGCTTATACGTAAGCAGAAAAATAAGCCAAATGGCTTAAATAGAAGCTATCACTTTATTTATGTTTTTGGTTTTTCTTAATTTAACAAACTACTTTTAATAACGTAACCTAAATTTAAAAACGTAAAAGTTATTTAAATAAAACGCGAGTTAAAATTAAAATAAACGCGAGTGCGCGAAATAAAAAGTGAATTTTAAGCTACGTTAATCCTACGGACATAAAAATTATATTTTTACGGACCTAATGATAAAAGAAAATTTTAGAAAAAAGAAAATTATTTTTTTTGACTTTTTAATTATTTATTATTAATTAAAAACTATTTTTAACTATTTAATAATACACTAAAAATTAAGAAAATATAAAATAAACTTAGAAAAATGAAATTATAACTTTGAAAAATCTAAAATATTATAAAATTAATTTTAAAACAGAAAATATATTTATTACACTATTTATCTATTTATCATTAATTATTTACTATTTATTAATTACTAAAACTACTTTTGATTTATTAAAAATACTTAAAAGGCAAAGAAAAATCTGAAACTTTTAGGAAAATTCTAAAATATAATTAGGAACTTATGAAAAATAAAATCTACTGAAAAAGCAATCACAATAAGCAGAATGGGCAATAAGCAATTGCAAATAAGCACTTAAAAATAAGCAAACAGTGAAATTAATTACCAAAAGCTAGGGTACACTCCAATTAACTTATATGAACTTAAATTAACTTAGAACAACCAAAGACATGCTCAGAATAAGCCATAACAAGCTAATAACCAAAAATCAAAAGTTTAAGATTAAGCTGTCCACTGGGCTGAATTGGGGGCCAAAATAAGCTAAGGCAAAAGCTTCCAAACCCAATATAAGCCTGGAATCAACAAGCCAGCTATGTGGGCTTCTCAAAGAACCCACAAGCTCTCATTGGGATCCACAAATGAGCTCTCTAAGAGCTTGGGAAGTTGGGGGGGTCAACCTGAGTATGAAGTGAGTGTATGCAATAAGCAGATTGAGCACAGTGGTCACAAGAATAAAAATAAAAGCACAATGGTCACAATCAATCTAAAAACAATATCAAAACAACAATTGACAACAAGAACGTCAAAAGAAATAAAAATCAACAAGCTTGTTGGTTACTTAGGTATAGCAGCAGATGCAGAGCCTGAGGGAACAACTTAGGGGGTGAGATAAGCTAGATTAATAAGCTTATGAGTCCAAATTAGCCATGGATACCCCAAGCCTAAACAACAAGCTAACTGAAAAGCAAAAATGGGGACACCAAGGAGTTTGTATGAGCTTATACCACATGTGTGAGTGGACTGTTGTTATAACTTAAGAGCAGACCTGCTCTTGGTGAGCTGACTTGCAGCCCTTGATAAGCTACAATGATAAGCTCTAAATCCTCACATAAGCTGAAAATTGTAAAGTCTAAACTACAAATAACTTGTATATCCAAAAGCAAGCATTAAATTCTACTCTGCCTAATCTAATTTAAAGATCAAAAAGGGTTGTTTGGGACCTGCTGATGAACTAGTGGGTGAGTGGGGTTGTTACAGGGCAAGATTTAAGCCAAGGGTAATGGATGTGAGATCCAATCTAAGCACTAATCTAATAAGCTAACCTAATAAGCTCTCCTAAAAGCCATGAGTAGGGTCCTGGGACCCACTAATGAAATGAGGCAAAGCCTGGGAAAAAGGGACTGAGTGGAACTAAGGGTATGGTGCAGAGTATAGGCAGTCCACAAGAGCTTATATAAGCTCAAGCACAACTCAATCTACAACAAACTAATGCTCATAAAGCTTCTACATCTAAAGTCTACCTACAGGGAAACATGTGTGCAAAGTTCTAACAACTTACGAATTTGCGCAAGGACTTAATGTCTAGCTGAGAAAAAGGGTAAATAAAACAGCAGTTAGGATGAAACACAAGGATTTGAAAACTAACAACATATATATTTTAGGCTGTAGGTTAAACTTAATGGGGAGACATGCAAAGGCTTTTATGGGGGATCCTAAATAAGCTATGAAAATAGAAGATAAGCAGTTAACAAGATTCCAAAAAGTACACCACAAGGTGGTTATGGGCTATTGTTGGAACTGTTATGCAGGCCTAAATTAAGCAAGTGCAAAGGTTATGAAAGCTAAAACAAGTGCAGGCAAATCAAAGTGGAGCTATGACTTGATTCTGAACCCAGAATCCAAACTTAAATCCTACTTCTACCTGCTTAAACTTGGACAAAAGGGCTGCTGCAAGCATGCTGAAACAGGAAGTCCAAAATGGGTACAAATTGCAATTCTCACTCCAAACCTTGAATCCTAACTGCTAGACTTATGTAATAACATCTTGTGAGTAAAACTAAGCTAATACTACCATTAAAATTGACATTAAACTAGCATCTACCTAAACTACTCATATAAACTGTTATTAACTAGGATTATGAAGTTACCAACTAAAAGCTTTTCAGACTACTAATCAATGCTTGATTTCACTTTATAATTACCACCAATCCTGATCTAAGGTAACCTGCAAGTCAGATTTGGATCATAGCAAAGAATCTCTTGCACAAAAACCTGAGCCAAACACCCCTTCATGGGGACTGATTGCTTATTTTTCAACTTAAACCAAATAAATTTAACACAAACTTAAAAAGCAAAGATGAACAAAGGTAAAGCTAGACTGAATAAGCATAATATGAAAGGCAATGAACAGTAAATAAGCAGTTATATTAAACTAACTAGAATAAGCAGTTGAGATTTTTAAAAAATTAAATTGCATTCATTAAGAGTAAAGAGTACATAGATTTTTTTTTTTAGAAAACTAAACTAAAAACCCATTACAAACTAAATTAACTACTGCTCAAATGAGCTACATATTGACCTATTTATACTATAAAAAAAACTAGGGTTTCCCTCTTTTTCTTTGTCTGCTTCCTCTGAGTTTCTTTTGACCATTTCCTGCCCTAGGATCAGCTTGGTATCATCTCCACCCTAGGATGATTTGGCGCCCACAATGAATTTGGCTATTAGCCTGTGTTAACTTGTTCAGGGTTACAAGTTTTGGACTGAGGTGATTGTTTTGAGTAGGTGTAATGATGGAGGAGGGTTGAGTGGAGTAGTGATGATGAAGGTTGGTATGGTTGTAGCAGGGTTGGTTTTGGAGGGGAGTGAGGATGAGGTTGACTGTCTTTGACCTGGGAGAGGGATTAATAAAAACGGGGGGGAAAAGTAGGGTTTTATTTTTGTTAGGGAATTGGGCTTTTGAGGGGTAATGGGCTGAATTTGGTTTTGGTAATTTTGGGTTTACTTATGGTTTGTAGTTTAAAAGTACAAGGACCACATTTGTCATTTCTGAAAATTAAGGACCAAACCTGCCAAATTTCCAAAGATATTTTCAAGGATCAATTTTGCCACATTCCAACAATATAAGGGGCCACAAAAGATATTTCAACTTTAAAATTCCCAGGGACTAAAACTGCCTAATTTGAAACTTGAGGGGCCATTTTTGTAATTTTCTCAAACATTTCACCCAAGGTCCGTTTTTGATAAATTTTGATTTTTTAAGGACTTGGGTTGACTTTTATTTCAAAATAAATGCATAGGGACTAGTTTTGTTAATTTTTGAAAGTTGAGGGACTGAAACTGCCAATTGTGCAAACTTTGTTCGTTTTTCATTTGTTTTTAAACATTTTGCATCTAAAACATATAAAACACACTTTTGAGATAATTTCAGTATTTTGATGCATTATTGGGTGTTTTTGGATGTTTTGGCGGTTCATATAAGACAAAAATGATGAGTATTTACACACTCATCAATCCCCCACACTAAACTATTGCTAGTCCCTAGCAATATTTTGAGAAAAACTTGATGGATTTTAAACTCTTTACCAAAAGCCATCACTTCTGGAGTAGCCAGGTGTAAGAACTGTGGCACACCTGATAACCGTGTGATTTTGAGCAAACCACCAGCTGTCAACGGATTTGAGTAGTCTTTACCAAAAGCCGTTTGCTTCTGGACTAGCCAGCTCTTGATGGAATAGTCAACATCTTGGTGAGCTGATTACCAATTATGGATTTTCCACGGCCTTTACCACAAGCCATAATCTTGCGGGCTAGCCAACTCATTTGTTTTCGGGGAGTTGATGAACCATACAATTTTGGGCAAATTGCCAGCCGTCAACGGATTTGATATGTCTTTACCAAGAGCCGTTTGCTCCTGGACTAGCCAATCCCTTTTGTCGTTTAGACAAGGCGGACTGATTACCACGAAAATTTTGAAGCACCAGTGAAAAAATTTTTAAAATTTTTGAAATTTTGGCAAAAACGGGGGTATTATATAGTAAAATGTGATAAAATTCGCTAGAATAGCGAATACCCCCCACACTAAGCATGAATATTGTCCCCAATATTCAAAATCCCGGCTATTATGCCGACATTTTGAACGTAAAAGGGCAACATTACAAGCTGAGCGTGGAAAAACCATTTTGTTTTTTTCACTCATTTGTAACCATAGCATGGGGGACTCCCCCACACTTAGGGTGAAAACCCTATAAGCGTGCTACTGTTTTTGTTTACCGAGTCGCTAGCTTGACTCGACCCCGAATTCATTTGTCCTTGGGGAAGCATGATGTGGAAGAAACAATCTCACTCGGACTTTCATTCAAGATGTTTGGACAAACATATGAAGCACGTGAAAGTTCCACACCGATGAGATAAGTATCCGGCTCAAGATAATGATACATGAAAATGCCGGGATCAAATATAGTGTCCTCACTCCCGAAGGAGTGAAGAAGAGAAGAAGTCACCTTGTAGGTGAAGAAAAGGAAGAAAATCATGATAAAAATCAGGAGTTGATTTTCTTCCTCAAGAGGAGGCTCAATAGCCTGAGTTTGGATTTCAAAGGGTAAGCTCATAAACATCCCGGGAGGGTGGGTGGGAATTTGCAAATTCTCAAGATTGAGTGCATCTCCCCCCGGGGTATCTAACTCCGGAGGAGTAATGATATGATGAGTAAGTTCACCGGAGAACTCCTCATGAAGAGAATTATTCACAAGATGTGAATTTGTGAACTCATGTTCCATTGTGGACTCATCACAATCCTCGTCAAAGATTGGATTATTAGAAATCATAGTGAATTCAGAATCGAATTCAAATAGAGGATTGGTGAGAGTCGTATCGAATGTTTCGGGAACAAAGTGAATATTATTCTCTGTTGGATTGTCGGGATCAGAAGTGAGTGACGGATCATGATAAAGGAGACTTTCAATTTCTCCCAGATCGGCTTGGAAATCGAGGAGACCATCATCACTTTCCAATGAAAGTGGATCGAAGTGAGCAAGTTCATCAGCGAACTCCTCAAGAAGATGATCAGCATCAGTTTGTGGAACCGATGCCTCAACATACTCGATGTCTCCATAAGATGTGCAATCATCGCTAAAATCTGAGAAAGTCTCAAATTGATCTTTAGGACACTCAATGGGTGAAGGAATATCACACATGTGCTCAAGAGTTCCCTGTGACTCTCTCGGGATTGGGACAAGGTTCTCAACACTAGACTTTATGAATTCGTCCGATTCCCTTTCAGGAACAGTGTCAAGATGCTCGTCCCCCATGATCAAAGAGTGAGTGGGAACCTTAGGTGTGATAGCAGTTGTTTGAGATGGAATCTCAACTGCTGGGGTATCAACTGATGAACTTGAAGTTTTATAAAATTCAAGGATGTCAAGTGTATCCTCATCATCACTGTCATCAGGAATAAAACGGAACAAAGAGCTAGACTTGGCTGCTTTTTCTCTTGCAATGGATTCCCGAATAGATTTTTCATATTCATCTTGGGAATTTATTCTAGCAGCCTGCTCTTCAGCAAGCAATTCTTCCATGGATTTTTGATGAGTATGTCTTTGGGCAAAGTCGTCAACTAAACCCTTAAGCTCATCAACGATTTTCATCAGATTTTGCATTTCTGGAAGAAGTGCTTGATTCATATCGTACTGTGGAGGTTGGTCGTAACAAGGTGTGTCAAAATTGTCACAAGGGTATGGATTCCCCGTTTGACAATCTGAACTGAAGTGTGGACCTCCACAAAAATCACAACAGTAAAACTGTTGAGGCTGTGAGTCGTATGTGCTAGAGTCATAATTGTTATCCGGAAACTGCTCATAGACAAGCGTGTTTCCCGATTGACAATCAGAACTGTAATGTGAACCACCACAGTACTCACAACTGTAAAACTGCTGAGTATCATGGTGTGGTAACTGATGGAATAAATCAGTCGTGCCATGGTAGGAATAGGGATCTTGGTTATAGACAGACCCGTTTCCCGACTCTACCATGCCACAACTGGGGCAATTGCCACCATTATGAGGATTACCACACCATTGGCAAACCAGAAGGTGTGGGTGAGACATAGAAAGAATCAAATGGTTTGGGAGGGGTAGGGATGAAGAATCAAAGATGTGAGAGGGTTAAGGTGAATATTTTTGGGTTTTTGGAAATACATTTTGTACAAATGAGAAAGAAAATGTTTTTGTGTTTTTTTGTGTTTGTTGAAAACTTTATTTAAAAAGTTTTCAGGAACGGTTTTGTTTTGAAAATAGGAAAATATGAACAAAGGATGGATAAATGTACAATGGAACGAATTCCAAAGACACTAATCAGAAAAACCGTTTAGATACGCACACAACCTCCCCGGCAGCGGCGCCAAAAATTGATTGAGCCTGAACCGTCAACCTAAATTGACCAAGGTATGGCCAATAAAGTCAAACAGCCTAGAGTCAATGCTCCGAGGAATACAGGGTTTTCCCGGGTCGTTATATCCCGACGAGGTGTGAATGGTATTAAAAACGGGTTTGTGATCGGGTGAATTTGGACAGGAAAGGGTATTTAAGGGTTTCGAATAATTACACTAAGGAAATACGGATGAGAACGATTTAAACAAGTTATATTAACAATAACGCGAAACCTAATTAACCTAAAACGTAATCTAAGAATTTAAAATCAGAATTTGCTTATACGTAAGCAGAAAAATAAGCCAAATGGCTTAAATAGAAGCTATCACTTTATTTATGTTTTTGGTTTTTCTTAATTTAACAAACTACTTTTAATAACGTAACCTAAATTTAAAAACGTAAAAGTTATTTAAATAAAACGCGAGTTAAAATTAAAATAAACGCGAGTGCGCGAAATAAAAAGTGAATTTTAAGCTACGTTAATCCTACGGACATAAAAATTATATTTTTACGGACCTAATGATAAAAGAAAATTTTAGAAAAAAGAAAATTATTTTTTTTGACTTTTTACTTATTTATTATTAATTAAAAACTATTTTTAACTATTTAATAATACACTAAAAATTAAGAAAATATAAAATAAACTTAGAAAAATGAAATTATAACTTTGAAAAATCTAAAATATTATAAAATTAATTTTAAAACAGAAAATATATTTATTACACTATTTATCTATTTATCATTAATTATTTACTATTTATTAATTACTAAAACTACTTTTGATTTATTAAAAATACTTAAAAGGCAAAGAAAAATCTGAAACTTTTAGGAAAATTCTAAAATATAATTAGGAACTTATGAAAAATAAAATCTACTGAAAAAGCAATCACAATAAGCAGAATGGGCAATAAGCAATTGCAAATAAGCACTTAAAAATAAGCAAACAGTGAAATTAATTACCAAAAGCTAGGGTACACTCCAATTAACTTATATGAACTTAAATTAACTTAGAACAACCAAAGACATGCTCAGAATAAGCCATAACAAGCTAATAACCAAAAATCAAAAGTTTAAGATTAAGCTGTCCACTGGGCTGAATTGGGGGCCAAAATAAGCTAAGGCAAAAGCTTCCAAACCCAATATAAGCCTGGAATCAACAAGCCAGCTATGTGGGCTTCTCAAAGAACCCACAAGCTCTCATTGGGATCCACAAATGAGCTCTCTAAGAGCTTGGGAAGTTGGGGGGGTCAACCTGAGTATGAAGTGAGTGTATGCAATAAGCAGATTGAGCACAGTGGTCACAAGAATAAAAATAAAAGCACAATGGTCACAATCAATCTAAAAACAATATCAAAACAGCAATTGACAACAAGAACGTCAAAAGAAATAAAAATCAACAAGCTTGTTGGTTACTTAGGTATAGCAGCAGATGCAGAGCCTGAGGGAACAACTTAGGGGGTGAGATAAGCTAGATTAATAAGCTTATGAGTCCAAATTAGCCATGGATACCCCAAGCCTAAACAACAAGCTAACTGAAAAGCAAAAATGGGGACACCAAGGAGTTTGTATGAGCTTATACCACATGTGTGAGTGGACTGTTGTTATAACTTAAGAGCAGACCTGCTCTTGGTGAGCTGACTTGCAGCCCTTGATAAGCTACAATGATAAGCTCTAAATCCTCACATAAGCTGAAAATTGTAAAGTCTAAACTACAAATAACTTGTATATCCAAAAGCAAGCATTAAATTCTACTCTGCCTAATCTAATTTAAAGATCAAAAAGGGTTGTTTGGGACCTGCTGATGAACTAGTGGGTGAGTGGGGTTGTTACAGGGCAAGATTTAAGCCAAGGGTAATGGATGTGAGATCCAATCTAAGCACTAATCTAATAAGCTAACCTAATAAGCTCTCCTAAAAGCCATGAGTAGGGTCCTGGGACCCACTAATGAAATGAGGCAAAGCCTGGGAAAAAGGGACTGAGTGGAACTAAGGGTATGGTGCAGAGTATAGGCAGTCCACAAGAGCTTATATAAGCTCAAGCACAACTCAATCTACAACAAACTAATGCTCATAAAGCTTCTACATCTAAAGTCTACCTACAGGGAAACATGTGTGCAAAGTTCTAACAACTTACGAATTTGCGCAAGGACTTAATGTCTAGCTGAGAAAAAGGGTAAATAAAACAGCAGTTAGGATGAAACACAAGGATTTGAAAACTAACAACATATATATTTTAGGCTGTAGGTTAAACTTAATGGGGAGACATGCAAAGGCTTTTATGGGGGATCCTAAATAAGCTATGAAAATAGAAGATAAGCAGTTAACAAGATTCCAAAAAGTACACCACAAGGTGGTTATGGGCTATTGTTGGAACTGTTATGCAGGCCTAAATTAAGCAAGTGCAAAGGTTATGAAAGCTAAAACAAGTGCAGGCAAATCAAAGTGGAGCTATGACTTGATTCTGAACCCAGAATCCAAACTTAAATCCTACTTCTACCTGCTTAAACTTGGACAAAAGGGCTGCTGCAAGCATGCTGAAACAGGAAGTCCAAAATGGGTACAAATTGCAATTCTCACTCCAAACCTTGAATCCTAACTGCTAGACTTATGTAATAACATCTTGTGAGTAAAACTAAGCTAATACTACCATTAAAATTGACATTAAACTAGCATCTACCTAAACTACTCATATAAACTGTTATTAACTAGGATTATGAAGTTACCAACTAAAAGCTTTTCAGACTACTAATCAATGCTTGATTTCACTTTATAATTACCACCAATCCTGATCTAAGGTAACCTGCAAGTCAGATTTGGATCATAGCAAAGAATCTCTTGCACAAAAACCTGAGCCAAACACCCCTTCATGGGGACTGATTGCTTATTTTTCAACTTAAACCAAATAAATTTAACACAAACTTAAAAAGCAAAGATGAACAAAGGTAAAGCTAGACTGAATAAGCATAATATGAAAGGCAATGAACAGTAAATAAGCAGTTATATTAAACTAACTAGAATAAGCAGTTGAGATTTTTAAAAAATTAAATTGCATTCATTAAGAGTAAAGAGTACATAGATTTTTTTTTTTAGAAAACTAAACTAAAAACCCATTACAAACTAAATTAACTACTGCTCAAATGAGCTACATATTGACCTATTTATACTATAAAAAAAACTAGGGTTTCCCTCTTTTTCTTTGTCTGCTTCCTCTGAGTTTCTTTTGACCATTTCCTGCCCTAGGATCAGCTTGGTATCATCTCCACCCTAGGATGATTTGGCGCCCACAATGAATTTGGCTATTAGCCTGTGTTAACTTGTTCAGGGTTACAAGTTTTGGACTGAGGTGATTGTTTTGAGTAGGTGTAATGATGGAGGAGGGTTGAGTGGAGTAGTGATGATGAAGGTTGGTATGGTTGTAGCAGGGTTGGTTTTGGAGGGGAGTGAGGATGAGGTTGACTGTCTTTGACCTGGGAGAGGGATTAATAAAAACGGGGGGGAAAAGTAGGGTTTTATTTTTGTTAGGGAATTGGGCTTTTGAGGGGTAATGGGCTGAATTTGGTTTTGGTAATTTTGGGTTTACTTATGGTTTGTAGTTTAAAAGTACAAGGACCACATTTGTCATTTCTGAAAATTAAGGACCAAACCTGCCAAATTTCCAAAGATATTTTCAAGGATCAATTTTGCCACATTCCAACAATATAAGGGGCCACAAAAGATATTTCAACTTTAAAATTCCCAGGGACTAAAACTGCCTAATTTGAAACTTGAGGGGCCATTTTTGTAATTTTCTCAAACATTTCACCCAAGGTCCGTTTTTGATAAATTTTGATTTTTTAAGGACTTGGGTTGACTTTTATTTCAAAATAAATGCATAGGGACTAGTTTTGTTAATTTTTGAAAGTTGAGGGACTGAAACTGCCAATTGTGCAAACTTTGTTCGTTTTTCATTTGTTTTTAAACATTTTGCATCTAAAACATATAAAACACACTTTTGAGATAATTTCAGTATTTTGATGCATTATTGGGTGTTTTTGGATGTTTTGGCGGTTCATATAAGACAAAAATGATGAGTATTTACACACTCATCAGTCGTGATGATATTTTTTTGTAGCTTGAAGATTTGCCGTTTGCAAGATATGTTGTTTTGAAAAAAAAAATGAAAAATATAAATGGGTGATTACGATTGGTTGATAGGTTCTATGACATGTATTGATTCTTCATGGATCTCAACTCTACATGTCAAAAATTTTGCTAAAAGGAACTCAACAGTCAACACCATCAAATTATTCTACTCAAATAATTCTTCTCAAATATTAGAAGATTAAATCTAATGATAAATGATATACTAAAACAAAAATGACAAAGAATTATATATAAAAAAAATTGTGTGAAAAGATATGTACATCAAATTCGAATGAAAAACTTCTAAAGTATATGCAATACTTCTTTATAGACAAAATATGGACTTTAAGCATCTATAAAATTAAAAAAATTAAATTATAGGTATTGCATAAAATTTATAGACAACGTTTGATGTAATATGCATAATCTAATCCAGCTGCACCTGATAGTACGTGAAGTTTATCCTTGAGAGACTACTTCAGCTAATGAACCGCCATCTTTGTATCGATCTCGAGAGACACGTTCCAATCGCCATTTGAAGCAGGTCCATAATATGTTACTAAAAACTACACATCAATACAAAGTCCAATATCTCAAGGAGAAAACGAAAAGTCTTGTTAACACCAAGATTTTCAATTTATTACAGTAACAAAAATGGTTTTATTAATGAAGGGCATAGTGCCATAGCATAAGCATTCAGCATACCAAAAGTGGCAACATAGAGATAACTGGTCAAAACACATCCTATTTAATAATTAGCTTTTGTACATGTCGTGTTGGATTGACTGAAACACTTTTATCTATGGGTAACTGATGTGTCACACACTCACACACGATTATAAAAGTTACATTGTTTCAATTTTCAAATATTATCTATAGATATCATGGTTCGAAATCGCTACCTCTGCTAAATACATACGGGCAAAAATCAACTGAAATAAACTTTGAGATACATATACAGGCAATACTATAAGCACTTATAGCTGATTGGAAACTAACAAATAGGCACAGTCAGTTACCAAATTTTTTATCCACATAACATTAATTGATCTAAAACTACCTCTTAGCTAAGAAAACGGACCAGCAAGAAACAAAATCAGCCATGTCGCAGCCATGTGTAAGGCCAAAAATGTATTATCCATAATTTATTTATTTTCTTACCTTGTAATCTCAAAATCGTAAAATCTTTATCCAAACATCAAGCATTCGCCAAGAGATTGTCGCCTCCAAAACTCCGTGTTACCTTCTTCTAACCTAAATCGAGCTATTAATGCTACTAAGTGCTACCTCCTCATTAATCTGTAAACAAAAAAGAATCCATATGATCTATTGTTTTATCGAATATGAACATACAAAATGTATAAATGCATATCAAAGAAAAAATTGGGATGTGGGATTCGAACCCCTTACCTCAAGCTTGCCCAGGCACCAAACCAACACAGAGCACCATCTGGGCTATTGTGTTCTTAGTGTTTTAATTTCCCCCTTTTTAATTTATAGTGATAGCTTTTATTTAAGTCTTTTTAGCTTATTTTTCTGCTTATTCATTAAGCACTTGTCACTTTTTATATTTTTTCTAGGTTCCTGCTATCATATAGTGTTTGTATAAAAATTTCCATAATTTTCTCTTCTCAATAGTCTTTTTAATAATTAATATTAGTTTAATTAGTTTTAATTAATAAATCAAAAATAAAAACATTAACTACTTATTTATAAGCACTTTCATCTTTTTATATTTTTCCTAGCAATCTGTTATAGTAGAGTATTTTTAGAAAAAGTTTCATAATCTTTACTGTTCATCCAGTATTTTTCATAATTAAATTTAGTTTAATTAATTTTTAATTAATAATAAGTAAATAATTTCTCAAACAGCTTATTTATAAGTTGTAGGAGCTTTTTATAATTTTTCAGGATTCCTGTGATGGTTAAATAGTTTTAAAAAAAATTTCATAATTTTCCAAATTAGTTTAGTATTTTTAATAATTTAAATTAGTTTAAATAGTTAATAATTACTACCTCCGTCCCATTTAAAGTGTCCACTTTTATAATGCACAAAGTTTTAGAAGATTCCACCAACTAAACTCTCCACCAATCAAATATTACTTTTACCCACTAAACTGTCATCTTATTGGTTGAAAGGTACAAGTGGACACTTAATTTGGGACATCCAAAGATTCTATTGTGGACACTTTAAATGGGACGGAGGGAGTAGTAATTAATTAATAATAAATAGAGAAAAACTAAAAAAAAAAAAAATTCTTTTTGCTAAAATTTTCTTTTATCATTAGGTTCCTAGAAAACTAATTTTCATATCCGTAAGATTTGTATTGCTCACTTTTCACTTTTTATTTGGTACGTTTACGTTATTTTTAACCTAAACGTACGTTTTGAAGTTTTAATACGTTTCTAGGTTATTTGGTTTTACGTATTTGTTAATATAGCTTGTCTTAGTCATTTTCATTTATATTTTCTTAGTGTAATCACTCATACCCTTTTCCCATTCAAATTCACCCGATCACAATTCGTTATTATTGATACAAAAGTTGGTCGTTCTTTGTTTGGACTCCTGTTCTCGTACCAATTGGATCTTAATGCTTGAGACCTGCGCACTAAGAAAGCAAACAACACCGTTAGGCTTATCGTGGGATTGTCTCCTACGATTATCCTCCGGCGTGAGAGTAAGTAATCGGTTTAGGGTTTTAGTGAAGAGTTAGGGTTATTAGATGATACCTCAATGAGAGCCGTGATATTCTTTATATACACACGAAATCCTTGTCAGTTTCATGTTCCTTACTCTTCGGCGTATCCCGCCTCATAAGGTCTATTGATCTCTATCCATAAATAAGAGATCATTATCAAGACCATAAATAACATAATCGGGTTTGGGCTTTTATGAGCCCAAATTGTTATCATGATAGCCCACACGTAATGGGCTTGAGTAATAGTGGTGTCCATTGGTCGGGTTCATGACCCGAGTGCGGACTACACGTCATCATGTCCCCCCAATCTAGTATGCACAAGGTGCAACCGCGTATGCTAGAATAACAACTGCAGTGGAAAATTATTCAGAATGCGTGGCGGGGAAGCGTCAAGGATTTCCCGCCGAAAAGAAATGTATGGTGTATCTAGTCCAAATTAGTCCCGAATATCCCTCGGAAATCGTGAGGAGGTGGGTGAAAATTATTGTACCTCTTGATCTCCCAACCACTCGATTAGAACTAGTGCGATCCACATGTCAAGCATCCAAGGGTATGGGTAACCCTATATAAAGGGTATCCTCTCTTTCACTGTGATTACCACAGTAAAACATACCATTTCCACCATTGTTAAGCTTTCCATAGATAAATCAAGAACTCAATTTTTACAAAGGTAATAGCGCGTACGCATCCATCAAAATATAATAATGGTTCGCCAATTATCCCATTTTTCTTCCGATATAACTGAGGATGAACTTCGTGAGTTCACCTTGGATTATTATATTATTCTCGCGTTGCACCCGGTAGTACCGGTGGCAACCGCATCCATAGCCGATTTCCCTAAGGGAAAAGTAGGGGTATACACGCGCTTTTTCGAATTTGCGAATCAGCGCGTGCCCATTTCACTATTGTTGTGCGATGTCCTTAATTATTATCGCCTTCATATATCCCAGCTGCACTGAATAGGAGCAGCTAAAATAACCAATTTTGAAGTAAACTGTCGTTTACTTGAAATTAACCCTACCATCAGTCTCTTTCGTGCGTTTTATCACACAACGTGGTCAAACGGGTGGGTTTCCTTTTACAAACACGCAGGGCGCCTTCAATGCTACACGGAAAAGGTAGACGCACTTAGGAATTAGAGGGAGAGGTTTTTCTGGGTTGATAATATAGTGTTCCCTTGGGCCTTTGAGTTCTATACCCAGGGGACGTTACCAAAGGATGAGCGCCCACACCTCGAATCGTACAACGCAGATGACGCGGAGACAATAAATACCAACCGCATCCCCATCAACTCCTACCCAGAAGAGTTTTTGGTGCATATGGGGATCAGTCGCAACTACTTCCAAGGCGCTGACGAGGTGCCAACATTTCTGGATGAAGACAACCGGGGTGGGTGCTTGTCCTTCCTTTCCTTCGCATCTGTAGTGTAAGCAATCTCTTGTATTGTATCTTTATATAACTCTGTTTTGTTTGATGTTTGTTCCGCAGAGATGGATTTCTTTAGCGTAGTGAAGCTAGCGAAGCCCACACTGGTAACCGTGGGGGTACGCCCTTTGAGAGATGGTGAGACACCAATTTTGGAGGCTAATGCAGGGCGTACCATGGAATTAGCGTAGGAAGAGCCAGGGAATGCTTCCCCAGGGGTATTAGAGGCGACCCCAGTGCGCAGTGTGCCATCTCAGCAGGTACCATCCCCAGAACCATCGCGCACGGATTCCTCAAAAAGTATGGGGATCCTTAAGGCTGACAGCGAGCCAGGGAGTGAAGCGCAAGAAA
Organism: Artemisia argyi; assembly: GCA_030686995.1. Classification (NCBI taxonomy): domain Eukaryota; kingdom Viridiplantae; phylum Streptophyta; class Magnoliopsida; order Asterales; family Asteraceae; genus Artemisia; species Artemisia argyi. The sequence goes on from CM060709.1 coordinate 332,936,164, forward strand.
GCTTCCGGCGATGGTGGCGCGGGCACGTCCAAGCGAAGACGCCACATCATTACTGTGGATGTGTCCTCTGATGAGGATGCGTCGCCATCCATCAATGCGCAGGATACAGCTGAAGCTCCTTCCCCTAAGTAAGTAATGAAACCTTTGCCTCGTTTATTTTTTCGTATCCTTTGTTGATATAATAACCTTGAATCCTTGTCCTTTTCGTGCAATGATGAAGCTGCAGGGGGTGATGCTGCACATACTGGGAAATCGACATCTGAGGCAAATGTCCCTCAAATGGATGAGCCTTCAAAGGCCTGTGAGGATGTGCCTACAGAGCAGCTGATAGAGGAGCTTGGCTTGGCTGCTGCGCACCAGGCCGCGTTGGTCGCTCAGCTCAAGGCTAAGTATGCTGGTGAAGGGAGCAGCAATGCGCAGAAGGATGAATAGATTGCGCTACTGAAGGCGCAGTTGGCTAGTGCTCATGCAGCAGTATAGTCAACAAATGCGTACGCCTAGAGGCTCGCCGATGAGAGAATGTCACTATTTGCCCAAGTTAGCCAAGAGCATGCTGCTGCTACAGATTACAAGGCCAACTGTCTTTTGGCTCTGAAGTATATGGAGCAGAATAAGAGCAAACACTTCTCACAATTGGATGAGTTTCGCAAGGCTGTAGAGGATGCCTTGGAGAAGCATGAGGGTAAGCTGCGCAAGCTCAGTATAGAATATGATGAGGAGCTGTACCCTCACTTGGTGTCTTCCATAGCTGAGCTGATACGTGGGAATTGCACCCTCGCAACTGGTTTTACCTCTCAAGGGATCTTGAGAAGCTTACAACCCCTACCAGGCAGTGTACCTGATCGTTGTAGTATAATATAGTGACAAGTACCGGGGGATTGATCGTTCAACTCAGGAATAGTGTCGCTAGGATTAGAAAGCCTACTAAACTATGTCTAGAGGTGAAAGATGATTCTTTTTGTATTTTTATATTTTATGGAAAGCAAGTAAAATCTCGGGTTTTGAAGGAGTGGGCGGAATTAGTTGCTAGCCAACTAACCCGATCAATAAAAAGCATACGTGGCTTGCTTAGAATTTTGACAAGTACGTTAGTTTCTTTTTTTGTATGAGGAAGGAATAGTGGGGTCCACATCTATATTAACATCTTAATGGGGAGAGGTTAGTATTTTTTGGCTTGTGGGTATAGCGGAAGTAAGGGAAAACTAGCGGGTCCTACTTAAAAAGAAATATTATTAAATGTTATGGAGCCACTCCCTTAGCTAAGGGGTAGATATTAGGACCCGTTTGATTTGAGGTGATTGGGTTAGGATTTGGGAGTGGTAGTAAAAAACAATAATAAACTAACAACAAACATGTGATTCATACAAAATCATCAAACTACACACAAATTAAAGTTTCACACACACACACACATCATTAACAAAGACCAAATGGTGTTATTTATAATATTCAATGATAGTGGTTGAAGGTTTGTACATTTATTTGAAGGCAAATGAAATGAGCAAATGATAAAATGAAAATAAAGGCTAGCAACACTTCGTATGGTTTCAATCATTTACATTTGAAACACTACATATAGCTCATATGTACTTTCCACTTAAGCATGATCATTAAATCAAGGTACTTACGTATGAAGCCTCCGCATAATGAAACTCTATTTTCTGCATTTAATTCCGAGCATTAGGTAACTTGTACTCTATGCAATCTTGACGCCTCCACATTAAATTTTAGGACTTAATCTTATATGTTTATAGATAGATTTTTGTTTTTATTTCACTTATTATATTATAAAATATATTAATTCAAAGCAAATTTATTTTTTATATTATTTTCTTTTTCCTACATTAAGTCAAAATCTTAATCCTAATCCATCTTCAAATTCAAATCCTAATCCTAATTCTAAACCCACATGTATACCAAACGGGCTCTTAGTGTCTCTCGTATCTAAAAAGTTTTTATAATTCGATAAAAATTAGTGTTTGAATATCGGGCTTTTGCGGGCTTTTTCGGCCCTCAGGCTAAGCCTGGCCCGACTCAGGGATTGGTCTCAAGACCATGCTTTTAGGTGCCGGGCTTTTTCGGCGTCTTTCGCGCCGGGCCTAAGACCGGTCCTGGGCTTTAGCCCATCCGTGCACCTCTACTCAAAAGTCTAAACAAACATATACTAATTCTCTAAACAAACCAGCCCATATATTCACAAAGGCAGCAATTGGATTACAAACCCATAGTTTACGACAAATTGGACCTATGGTCATTGGTGGGGGGTTCAAATAACTCTTTGTACTTCTATCAAAGCTATGGACTCATTGAATACCGCTGTTGCTGGCGATAAAGCCGTTAAAGGTCGACAGGTTCCGATTTCAGGAAGAGATGGAGTACAAATACAGCACGCTGATCCACAGTAAGTCCTTTTAATTACTCAACGACTAGATCTAATTAGCTTTAGAACGAATCTTCAGATTTCACCTCAAGTTTCCCTTTCAAATTGATTTTGGATTCTTAATATTTTTTGGGGGTTTTGTTAACAATCGTTTTCTAGGTTCTGGTTTCAATTGTAAATTGATACTCACGGTTTGTTTATCTGTTGAATTATTAGATTTAGGTTCTGGTTTCAATTGTAAATAATTTTTCTTTCTTTATTTAATTATTATTATATTATTATTTATATTTATATATATATATTAGATTATTTAGTGATCAAATTTTCTGGTTTCAATTGTAAATTGATTCCCACGGTTTGTTTATCTGTTGAATTATTAGATCTAGGGTTTGTTATATTGATTGTGCTTACGTTTTTCGTGCTTCAGGTGTTTCTTATACTTCGTAGTTTTGTATATGATGACTATTCTATTTACGGCTCTATTAGCAGCGGTTCCATCTGTATTTCGTGAAAAAGAATCCCCTTTCAAAGCTCATGGTGGGTTCTTCATGTTCATGACTGTTGCCTCGGTATCTGTGGCTGTGACATCGTCTGTGATTTTGATTTTCACTAGCTACTACTTGCAAACTTGGATGAAGGATATCGATTACACCATTTTGAAAAGTATTGGTTGCCTTGGAGCAATTATCGCGCCTTTCTCGCTAATTGCTGTGTTACTCATTCCACATGACCTAAGTTGGATTGTCTATTCAGTCATCTGTGTAGTATGTGTTGGGATCCTAGTTGTATATTGCTTTCTTTGGAAGTATGTATGCGCTCATCGACAAGAGAAACATAGCAACGATTTCCCTGTCCACTACAGCGGATTCCTTATTGTTCTTGTACCCCTTTCCATCGTGTTGCAACCATTTGTTCACCCCAACTTTCAGTGGGTCCGTTATCCAATCATATGTCTAAGCTTATCAATCCTAGTCGCAGTTTGCTATATTGCCGTCGTGAGGTTTATCAACAGGGAACGAGATAAGTATGCAACTTGGAATATTCCCAACAACACAAGACCATCATCCTTGTGCTTACACACAATCAAGGACTAGTAGTGAGAATAAAAATAGTTGTATCATACACATCTGTCATTGTGTTGAATGCTTCTTGTATTTCATGCCGTCTTTTTTCTTATTTCTTTTATACTTTGGTCTTGTATCTATCCAGGAACCCATGAAGCCCATGTTTGCTCGTATCTGATCCTTTCCCAAACATGTGAAACTTAATGGTTATAGTGAACCAAAATAACAAATTGTTGACATCTACATGATGTTCTCTTCATAAGATTATCTTACACATTTGGTGGCTGGTATGTGTTTTTGGCCCAAATCAAATTAGCATTACATACTGCAGTTATAGTGGTAAATTGTTTTGAATGCTGTCTTCTTTTTATTTATTTATTTATTTTAGCAAACAAATATAATATTTTGATAGGAGACAACCGAAATACCCAATTGATTATAGTATTCACTTGAGTGGCTCATATTACAAACGCTACTTGACCATTGAGAATTTTCAACCACCTAATGACTTGGCCTTTTGTGTTAAATATTTTTGAACTCAACCTTACCTAAGATCAACTTGAACACAGACCTTGAACGATTTAGCTGTCCACACTTGGAACTCTCATTACGTGCCTTGGATTTAAGACTCTAAGAGGGATGTGTATGGTGGCGCCATCCCCTCGCCATTCCCACGTGGCGCCTTTTGCTCGTTACCAGACCGCGAGTGCCCAACGCCATTTACCAGACCTTCAAGCGGCTAGTGGTTTGTTTAATTTTATTTAATTTTAAAAAAATAGAAAACTAAAACTATTACAGTACATTTTACTACTCTATATAAACTCAACTATACAACCATTTTTACACAGTTATTTACTTTCCACCTTCATTTCTTTACGCACTAAACATATTTACTTTCATTTTCACTTAAAAAAAATGTCTCAAACACCCCGATCAACTTTTTCAAAGTCTTCTCAATATGTCACAATAAACATACTAGTCTAACCTTCCGACACCTTCGTCCGGACACTCGACATCTTCTCAATATCCTTCTTTTGACACCTAATTCTCTATACATACATTAACCCCCGAACAACTATATCAAAAAAAAAAAAAAAAAAAAAAAAAAAAAAAAAAAAAAAAAAAAAAACCCGACAACAATCGCTTAACCTATACAATTTCAAAATCTTCAACATAATCTACCACAATAAACACAATTGATGCCACCAACAACCGAGCCCAACAACCGAGCCCACATCGTCCCCCTGCGAACAAAAGTTTCGAAGAAAAGGAAAACAATCTTCAAAATGTAACAAAATCGAGATACCCGACGAGGAAGATGAACCCAAACCCGTGCGACCTCATTCTCGTTGAACGGCGGCGGAGGAAACTTTATTAGCCTCGTGTAATGTTAGCTTTTCCTAGGATAACTGAGTCGCAAATGACCAAAAGGACTATTCGTTTTGGAATAAGGTTCTTTTAAGTTCAACAAAGCTTCTCATCACAAACGTACAAAGGATATGTTGACGGGAAAGTCGGCAACTTTGAACCCTAATTGTCAAGGTTCAATGCTATTTACAAATGTTTGAAACATGTGGGTCAAAGTGGGGAAACGACAATGATCTTATGAAGCGTGTTAGGTAAGCATATCGTGATGAGTCCAAATCAGGAAATAAAGCATTTACTCACACCGGGCGTGAGAAATATTAAAACAACACGCCAAGTGAGATTCGCCCGACCCCGTTGACTCGGTTGATCTCACCGGACATGCCAAGCTATTTGATGATGATCCGAGACCACGTCCCAGGGGCAAGTCACGTGCCGTAAAAAAAACAAAATCGGGAACCTCGTCAAGCACCGCGGGAAGTAACCCGCCTGAATTTGCGGGTGTTATGCAAAATGAGTTTTGACTCAAACGAGAAGCCGCTCAAGCGGCGTACGAGGCGGCGAGGAAGAAAGATGAGGCATACTAAATATGCAATAATTGAGGTTTTTCAATACTTCAATCAACGCCAATTTGCCACGGGACCGAGGCTTCCTCATCGGAATGCTAAAAGATGAAATAATGAGGAAATATAGACAACAACAAAATTAGCTATTGTATATATATATTTTTTAGTTTCGTATGTGTTTTTTAATTTTGTAACTTTTTTTTTTTTTTTTTTTTTTTTTTTTTTTTTTTTTTTTTTTTTTTAATTTCGTATGTTTCATCTTTAATATTGTATTGTAAGTTGTATTTTTATTTTATGAGTGAAAAAATTAAGTTTGTTTGAAATTATGGCCTGTAATTTTTCACACACTGTCGAAGAAATCAAGCAAAGCGTTGAAAAACCAATTGAGGGCTATACTATTCGTAAAGAACAGATTATCGACTTAGCTGAGGAATTTACGAAAGCGTCGACTGCAAAAGATGATTAGATAAAACAATACGAGAAATGCTTTGACATTCCGACCGAAAAATTTGTTGTGGTTAAAAAGTTTTTAGAAGAGGAAAGTTGGAAAGATGTCGAGATGCATAATGATTGTATCGTTTGGCCAGCAGAATCCAAGATAACATTAGTCACAACTCACAAAGTTCGTTGGATGCATAAAGAAAACAAGTAGAATGTTTGTAATGGTTTTTAGTTGTCGTGTTTTATTTTTCGTATCTTAATTTTTTTTCAATGTATTATTTTCTTTTTTCGTATTTTATCAAGAGGTTTTTTAAGAGGATGTTTATATGAAGCCAAATGAAATGACGGGAGAAAATGATCTCAGTATGTCATTAAATTTGACGGGAGGAAATGATCTCCGTCTGTCATTTCATTCGGCTTCATTATAAATATCAGAGTAAATTGCATAAATCGTCCTTAAAGTTTGGCCAAATTGCATGTTTCGTCCCTAATGTTACGAAAGTGCGAGGATCATCCGTGTGGGGAAACCTTTGTTGCAAGTATTGTCCTTTTTGGGGAAACCTTTGGTGCAAGTATCGTCCCTGTAGGGACGATACTTGCACCAAAGATTTTCTTACAGGGATGATCCTTGCACTTTTGTAACATTAGGGACGAAACATGCAAGTTGGCCAAACTTTAAGGACGATTTATGCGATTTGCTCTAAATATCCTCAAACCACCCCCCCCCCCCCCTCGTGATACTTCATTTTAATCGAAATGTTGTCTTTTTTTTTTTTTTATTTATGTATTGTAATTTTATTTTTATTTGAACAAAATGTGTTTTTTTTAAATGTAATATTTTTAATTTCGTCGTTTACATTTACGTTTTTAGTTTATGAATAAAACTATTTAAATAAAAAAAAATGGGTATGAAAGGTGCGGGGAAGGTGATCACTACGGATGAAAAATTAGAGGGAGTGAGTAGGATGTGAAAGGAGAGAGAAAGTTGACGTGCCTCTAATGTGTAAAGTGGTCAAAGGTAACCACTACCTTTAGTCTAAACATCAAATGAATTCAGAATCACAAGATGTGCAAGTCATGTACCTTACCTACATAGGTCGCAATATGATTACAACGAGTGATTCGGTTCCGCGCATTACGGCGGAGCTATTTTGAATCTGATATTTGTATTTTTTTTAGTGTCGAAATTTTACATAATTATTTGTTTTGTGTTTGTGTCTTGAGTATTTTTGGAACATGTCTTCTTTTGTAGATTATGGGTTATTAGTCTATATTTACACTTCGTTGTGGTATATGTAACATTCTTTTAGTAAATTGCACATTATTTGACAACTTTTTAGTTTTAGTTCTCTAAATTAGGAAATTCACGGGAAATCATACAAAAGATCTTGCAAACATAATAAAAAAGTTGCCACTAATTTCAGATTTACATTACTTCTTCTTAGTAAAAAGTAAAAGTTTATGATTTTTTTCTTTTTTGACAAAGGACAAAATTGGTTGCACAAAAATACAATAGCCCTCGCCAAAATAAATAAATAATAAATAAAAAAACAATCACCGTTACTTTTCAAATTAAAAGGGGACATATGTCAAAATATTAATCGAGTAGCACTGATTTATTTTAATTTTTTTTTTTTTTTTTTATAGAAAGTGGACTACCATTTCATTTTTGGATTACTTAAGAAATTTTATCATTAAATTATTATGTGGCAGACTATCACGTTGACTTTAAAAATATAGTGTAACACCCCAAATTTAAAGAAAACTTTAGCGAAATTATCTAATATGTTAGTGAAGATGTCAATTATTTTAGTGGAATAAATAGTATTTGGTTACAAAACGTGTATACAACGTACACGCTAAGAGACCTATACCACATATAGGAATCCTGATAAAAATAATAATAATAATACTCGTGCTTAAGCTTAATGTAAAGCTTCTTTAAGTATAGGCTCCGAGTTCGATTAGGCTCACTAGTATTAACGAGCTTTTGCATATATAACATGTACAAATGCTATGTATCACTTGAGATATATCTATACTACCTATAAAGCAAAAATGGTCAAAGTGGAAAAATGAAAAAGTGAAAAGTCAATGAATGTGAAATGTTGAAAAAACTTATTAAAGGAAATTATAAAATGTAATTAATACTCTTATTAAAACACCTCATTACTTAAAAGTACAATGATTTATACACATTGTACAATCAATTAAAACAATTAATACAAATCACAAACTGGGTTGACCCGGGACGCTTCAAACCCGACGGGTTGAACCGGTTTAATTTGACCCGTTTTCGACCTAACCTAGCATGTTGACCCGGTTTAAATCGACCAAATTTTCGACCGGAACGGTTCAACCGGTTGAATCACCCGGGTCGAACCGGGTTTCAAAACATTATGTTTAATTCCCAAATCTTCAAACTTTTATTATTTTTCATTTATAACCTATAAATTTTTTTTATCAATAAACTATCTGTCGCTATAAAATCCCGTTGCTATGCATGGGTACTCGTCTAGTTGTGGTATCAAATTAGATTCTTTTGTTTATAATACATGAATTAAAATTTCATTTCAAACACATTCTTTTTTTCCTTTTTGGGTTTTCAAAACCTAAATGAGTAAATATATTTCATAAACAAGTCAAGCCTGAGCTTTAGGAGTAACTAATAGTTGAACTCAAGTTTTATGAATAAGGCTTAAACGAGCCAAGCTCGAGATCGAGATTCTTCTATACTAAGTTTACGAATATGGCTAGAGAATAAGCAACATAAACTCTTTCATAAATGCTATCAAACAATTTTTTATTTTTATTTTTATTATTTATTTATTTATTTATTTTTACTGCAATAAGCTAGGTAAAAGCCTTCTTTTTTGTATTGTGCCAGTGACGACACTTACATTATACAAGGCTCAAAAATCTTTTAACAATGTATAAGTAGGGTGCTAATTAGCTCGAGCTCTCAATTTATTGTATGTTTTGGCCTCGTTTTATGTACTTGGACTCATGAGTTTTGATTTAGGTGAGCTCATGTCAATATCAAGCTCGAATAATTCGACAGAAAAGTTACACTCACTTGTAGCCATATGTGTGGTATGTTTTCTGGAATATATTTTATCACTTTATGTGGTTTATCATTAAAGGTTTTGCATGGATCTAGTGAATTGAAGACTTTAAGTGTAAGTTCAACTCAATAGGTTTTGCACAGAAATGTGAAATGTCATCAGCAAACTAATAAAAACCCTACTACTATTCTATGTAGTGCAGTGATCATATGAAAAAGGTGTTACAAGCAGTGAATATGAAACATCATGTGAAACCTTAATTTGACACCATTTCATTGACTAACAACATGTTTAAGAATAATACAGAGTTTACAAACAGACACCAAAGCAGTTTATGTATTGCAATGGGAAAACAGAAAACTAAACAACACAGTTTAACACAACAGATTATTTCGAATATTAGTAAAAAAATAAATCATATGGATTGTATATTTGTAATTTTGTATGTATATCTATCTTTTGCAGGAGTATATGTAATGTCTGCCGATGAATGAGATTCAATATGATCTTACCCAATCCTCGAGTATTACTATAGAGTCTTAGTTGCCTCATGTTGCCAGCAAAACTTGCTATCTTTACCTGGTTTCCTTTTACAAGATGTGCCATTACGTGTAATAGCTACACAACTCAATGAACCTTTCCCATCAACCTCTATCCGCTCGTGTTCTTCACAGCTCTTTTGCCTATTGCAAAATGTCTCAAGTTGTGTATCTAAACCTGATTGAATGCGCCTACCGATTCTCATTCCTTTGTGATCCTCACATCGTTTTTTCCCTACAACGGGAGCTCTTGTACATATAGAAGAATCATCTAAAGTGACCCCACAAGTAAGATGAGGGGCGTCCTCTGTGTTTGTATGTGAAGTAGGTTTCACAACCGCGTTGACTTTCATTCCTTTGTGGTCAACACATCTCTTTCTTCCTTCAGCCGGAGGCTTTATACATACAGACCCATGACCCAAGGCCACACCACATACAGTAGCATCAGTGTTGTTTATGTCGAGCTCTTTTGATACTAATGTAGGGCGTGACCGGCCGAACTTGAAAATCCTAAAGAGGATATTCGTGTCTTTTTGCTTCGTATAGAAGCTAGATCCATTCTCCGACACAGGTGAATCACGACGTTTAATAGTGAGACCAACCTTCTTGGGGCGGAAGACGTGAATTTTCTTAAATACCAATGGTACCCTTTTAGTACCTGAAACCGCATCGAGCTTTCGGTGTATATCACCTGGGCGACGCTCTCCATTCATCTCTCTGTTCCATGCATAATCGAAGGTTTTTAAAAGTTGGGTTTCTGTTTTCTCAGCATCCTTCTTACTTTCCATCTGTAAAATCAACCAAAATTTCTCAAATGATTTTGGAACGCATTTGTTATGAGCGAATGTAGAAAAACTATAGAATTTCATGGTTATTGCAGATAAGTAACGGCAGGCTATTTTTGCTGACGTGACATAACAAGTAGTCAAGCATACACAGTTATTTGCATAAAAGTGAAAGTCCATGGGATTCTTTGTTTCTTATTCATGTTAGCCCTTTTAAGTTTCACTGGTTAAGACCTTTTCGTTAAAAAACTATTCACCTAAAAGAAAAGCTCAAATTATGCAGAAAAAGTGAAAGTTCCATATATTTCTCTTTCTGACATTTGACCTTCAATTATCAAGTAAAAAACGACACAATAAGGAGTGTTTCAGTGAGCCAGTTAAGCAGGTCGCTTGCCTTAAGAACTAATTTCTTAGTACAAGATTTGTGGGAACTTGCTAAATCTTAGATGCTTAGTAAATTAGCATCATGATATTATTCGAAACTCAAGCAATACAAACGAAAGTTAGAATCAAAATATGTTTCTTACCGGAGCCCATCTAAACGCAATGACAAATCCATACGAGAATATGTCAGAGAACAATCCAAGTATTTTCCGGTCACGTTGCTCACCATTTGACAAACCATTCTCCAAATGAGCACCATCACGGCCATACTGCTGAAGTCTGGTCCTAACATTATCAGCTTGTCCAAGATAAACCGGAATTATGTTTTTGGAAGTAAGTTTGCTACTAGTCTTTTCATTCGTACGTGAGAGTGAAACAACTATCCCGAGCTCATAAATCCCTGCACAAGAAGAACAGTTCGGAATATTCTGAGTCCTGTATCTCTCTGCACCTTCTTTGTTCAACAAATAATCCTCCCAATCAGAAGCCACGATAAGAATCTGCAGATTAACATAAAATCAGAAAAGAATTGCAGATAGGATAGATAGAGTTTAGCTGCAAACTTAAATATAGGCGTTGTTTGGAAGAAACTGGTATGCAACAAAGATGGTGTTTGGGATTGTTTATTTAAGAGCTTCTCTGCTTTTTTTTATAAGCAGTTTTGTACATGATCATGTGATAACGGTTTTTGAACCGTTTTTGGCGAATTTGGATACAAATGCATGATTATATAAACTTTTAGCGAATTTGGATATGTATAATATTATGTTTGGCGAATTTGTGATGTGAGTGTCTTTTGTGGTGTTGTAGCATGATTATATACAGGTTGTAATGTTGTGGATTCTTTCCGGAAAAATTGAAATTACCCATTTTGCAGTAATATACTGCAAAATGGGTCAGATGCTTTTAGCGGGGACATGTCCCCGCCAAAAGTATGGCCAGATTACTAGTGTCATACTTTTTAGCGGGGACATGTCCCCGCCAAAAATCTGGTCAGAGTGCTATTGTCACAGTATTTAGCGGGGACATGTCCCCACCAAAAGAGTGACCAGACTACTGTGACACACTTTTTAGCATGTCCCCGCCAAAAGTGTGCTTTTTATTAATTAAATTAGTGTTTAAGACACCAATTATATCCGTGTAAACATCTTTTGGCGGGGACATGTCCCCGCTAAAAAGTGTGCCACGCTGGCAGTGTGGGTCCCACGTGTCCCCGCCAAAAAACCAAACTGTCCTCGCCGAAAATTAACAGCGAGGGGGTTTTGGCGGGGAACTTTCGGCGGGGACATGTCCCCGCGGAAAGTCTTTGGCGGGGAGAAGTCCCCGCAGAAAGGTGGGGTTGTGTCCTCGCTGAAAGTGGGTACTGTTGTAGTGTTCCCCCATCCACAAAGAGGCGGTGAACTTGGTAACCCTCTATTTCGGCTTTGACTACTATGGGGTGGTCCTCACCATCATCTCCCTCCAACGGAGGAATGAGATTTCCGTGCAGCTGAGAGGGAAGTCCTGACGTATCTTTTGTCTTGTTGCTCGTTGCTAAGGCTTGACCGTGCATGAATATGGCTAGACCTTTCTCTCCGGCCGCGGTTTCTCATTTCCGATCTTTGCCACTCTCGGAACTCCTTCCTTGGGGTTACTCACATGAGCTAGGTGGCCGAACTTTACAGGCTCCTCTATCTGTTTCTTGAGGTGAAAACAATCATCCATATTGTGTCCCTTATATCTCCATGGAATTCACATAATTTGTTTTTGTTTCTGTTGTCTGCGGAACTAGTCATGGGCGGAGGCCGGTGCTGTGAAGCTTGCTCTTACAGATTCCATTACCACATCATGTCCACATGGCTTATTGTTAGCTTTCTCAAAATGTCACATAGTTAAACTCAGCTAGTGTTTGTATATTTTGGTTAGACTTACGGGCCATGCATGCATGCATGCAATAGAAGTGTCTTTTAGGGGAAGTATAATCAGTTCATGTTTTATCCAATCTTCATACATTGTGTCACAGTTGTTTCTACAGGTTTGAAAATAAACTACATTAATTGGCAGCTTAGACGTACTTATTGAATTCAAATATAAAGCCAAACCAGAACATTTATTTGATAAACAGAAGAGACGAATGGTCAAACTGGTTTACAAAGCTTCAATTGTGGTCAAGTACGAGGAGCATAACATAGGAGTTACGTTCCACATAAGTTTTGGAGCACAGAAATATTCTCCAAAATTGCATCTGTGATTCTGGAAGATTGTGATTCAGATAATACTAATATGATGTGCTGAAAAGTTTGCATTCTACCAAAGGATTGTGGCTCCAATTAATCAGTGCCTAAAAAATACAGTTGATGGTAATATATATTGTAACCACTTGAGTTTACTAAGATACTTTTTTTTATGAATCCACCTTCTGAAAGCAAACATACTTTTATGGATAAAAATACTTGTCTAGTTTACAAATCATGTCCTTGACTCATTAGTTACACATTCTTGGCTATCTCATTAACAAAAATACTTGGCTATCTCAGTTTGGAAAGTTTTCACTGCATCCGCATAGTAACCTGGAATGTTTGTTAGAGCAGGCTTTGGAAGAAAGTTCCATTGAATTTGTGGAATAGTCTTTGCGGAAGTACCTTTACCAGCTAACTCATATAACTTAGCAATGGCTGATAGAACTTGATTATTCTCTTTACGGGATAGTTCCAACTCTCGTTTCAGATTTTCATTCTCTCTAGTTAATGCATCAATTTGCTCCTTTTTCTTTTTATCCTCTAATTTCAGCTTTACAATCTCTTGAGTTGGTGTGTTCATTTTTGCTTGTTGAATTTTCTGAGTGACACTTTGAGACTTTCTCTGCTGCTTTTCTCTCTCGTCTTCCATTGGAAGACTAGCAACTGCAAGGGTAGTGCTTTCACCTTCTTCAACTTGAGGGATGATTGGAGACCTGCAGATAGAAAATGTTTACAAAATATACTATATAGGACAAACCAAAAAAAAAATAGACAGTATGTGGCATGTAATGTAATCAAATATGAGTACGTCCAATTAAGCAAACAGATTATAATAAACCTTGATGATAAGGCACGACGGACAGAACATGGAGGTTCAACATGAAGAATGTGGCAGTTGCCATTATTATCCGCAGCAGCAATCAAGGTGTCAAAAAGTTCCTTCTTATTTGCGGACTGGTCACCAAAGGTGACAGCATCACAAGCTAAATTCCTCTCTTTCATCATTTTTCCTAATGCCTCCCCTTCAAGCTTTGGTTGAAACACAACACTGAAAGCCAAGAAACAAGGACATATAAATTTTAGATTAAATAATTAAGTAAAACGTTGCATTAGTTAATTACTAATATATTGCATATATAAACAAACATACATACCCTCCCGCAAAAACAACCATCTTTTTTTGCATATGTGACCCCGGGCTACTGAGCAAAATACCACTAGCATACGAAATCGCCTCTGATAGCAACAAAACACCGCCTATTTTAGCACCTGAGTAACAACAATAAACTTGTTCATACATAGAGTCACAGATCGAGTACGTGTCACTAAATAATGAATTAAAGAAGCTAACAATAAATGGCATTCATGATTTTTCGAAGATCTCTAGTAGGCTTAATCAGACAAAAAGGAAGCTTTTCACCCATTCCACATACGCCCACGACATTCTGCGGATGAGACTGTAACAAAAATAAAAGATCAATCATAAGTGACAACAGCAAAGCATATATATATATATACAAGCGATAAAAGAAAGAAAAAAAAATACCTTTAATTTGTTGGTACAATAGAGTTTAATAGCATCAGCTTGTTTCTTAAATCTACGTGATTCGACGCTTTGCATCCAGTTACTAGTGTCCATACATATCATTGTAGCCTGCAGATGAAAATTTACATAATTTATTAGAAATAACGTACGCTAGATACTTGATGAGTTGGTTTTCGTATTAATTAAAGGACGCGTAAAGAAAAGATACACTAGATAAAGAACGAAAGTACGTACCTCGGCCTCCATTGTTGAACAAGTTTCAATCGATTTTTTATAAGATTGATGAAGTTTGGTTAGGGTTTTGGAATCTCTTCTTGATCGACGATATATATAGATAGTAATATTACATGTCGTCTGCGTTATGAAGATTTGGTATTTATAGATTTCCATGCCATATATAACTTGAGGCGGTATTCGTTTCCATCATATAAAAACGGGCTTGTATCATGTATGGAAAATTTTTGGGTCTCCTTCACTCTTTGGGCCCTTCCCTTTTTATAAAATACTACGTAGATATTAGTCTAATACGAGTTTCTTAGGTAACCCATGTATTCATAAAATAAACTAGATGCGAGACTCAAGTCTAATGTTACGCATTAAATTTGTTTTGGGGTGTAAAAATATGGTAGTATATATATGGATTAACGGTTATGGAAACTCACCAATAATGTCCAACTAACACATGAGTTTATCACAAAACTCAAAATGACCTATAACATTTGCATTATAATTCATTACATGTCAGTCAATAAACATGTAATTCATTAAACATGAGTTTATCCCATGAGGAGAAAGGTTCGATGCTTGCATACTGCCCAAGAGTTGAGATCCATGAAGAACCCATACATGCCATAGAACCTATCAACCAATTATAGCCACCCATTTAAATTTTTCACATTTTTTTTCAAAACAACATATCTTGCAAACGGTAAATCGTTAAGTTACAAAAAAAAATACCATCGCGACGAGAATTAAATGATCTTTCTATAGATATGCATTGTTATATACTTTCGACGAACTTTTTTTTTTAATTTCCGCCCAAAAAGAATCATATATGATTCGTAAAAATCATATATGATTCGTAAAAAATCATATATGATTCGACTCGTACGAATCATATATGATTCTTACGAATCATATATGATTTTTACAAATCATATATGATTTTTCTAGGCGAAAAAAAAGTTCGTCGAAAGTATATAGCAATGCATGTCTATTGAAAGATAATTTAATTCTCGTCGCGATGGTATTTTTTTTTGTAGCTTGACGATTTACGGTTTACGAAATATTTAAGTTTTAAAAAAAGGGTGGAAGTTTATTTTTTTTATTTTAATATAAAAATGAGTGGCTAAGATTGCTTGATGAGTTCTATGGTAAAAGTTAGATCTATAAAGAACTTTTGGCGAGTTGAGATCCATGAAGAACCCATACATGCCATAGAACCTATCAACCAATCATAGCCACCCATTTATATTTTCCACATTTTTTTTCAAAACAACATATCTTGCAAACGGTAAATCGTTAATGACGAGAATTAAATGATCTTTCTATAGATATACATTGTTATATACTTTCGACGAACTTTTTTTTTTTAATTTCCGCCCAAAAAGAATCATATATGATTCGTAAAAATCATATATGATTCGTAAAAAATCATATATGATTCGACTCGTACGAATCATATATGATTCTTACGAATCATATATGATTTTTACGAATCATATATGATTTTTCTGGGCGAAAAAAAAGTTCGTCGAAAGTATATAACAATGCATGTCTATAGAAAGATAATTTAATTCTCGTCGCGATGGTATTTTTTTGTAGCTTGACGATTTACGGTTTGCGAAATATTTAAGTTTTAAAAAAAGGGTGGAAGTTTATTTTTTTATTTTAATAAAAAAAATAAGTGGCTAAGATTGCTTGATGAGTTATATGGTAAAAGTTAGATCTATAAAGAACTTTTGACTACTGGCCAATTGGATATCACTGTGAGCTCGAATCACTAACTACTAACTCGCCGTTAAAAAATAAATAAATAAACATGTAAAGTCAGCATCTAAACATTCATTTAAGCTATACAAGTGATCGATCAAAAAGCTCAGCAATACACCCTAGTCTAGTTAATCGTGAGCAATGAAATTAAAGTTCTTTAGCTTTCTTCTTTTAGATAGAAGATTTCAATAAAGCTAGCTAGCAAAAAGTTTAAAAAAATATTACAGTTATGTTTACGGTCAAGTTTCGGATTAATTAGCTAAACAATTAATCACTTTGGGCTTAAATTTTTACTCTCCAAGTGTGTCTTTTGGTGGGGGTTTTGCATCGAAGCAAAACTATATGTTAAATAATAGTGGTAATTCTGTAAAATAGTTTAAGCCATAATAAAGTTTTCTTAATTTATTCACATACATTAGGGTAAATTATAAGTTACGTCCTTAATGCTTAAACTATTATGGTGTTGTGGTGGTGTTACAGCATCGTGGTGATGGCGGTGGTGGTTTTGTCTGGTGGTGACGTGATTGTGTGGTCGTGGTTACAACAGTGGTGACGGATTTGGTGGTGAGGTTGCTTTGTGGTGGTGTGACGTGGTTGTGTGGTGGTGGTGAGGTTCAGCTAGGGGTAGAAATGTGCCGAGCCACTCGTGAAAAGCTCGGGATCGGATCGGTAAAAAGCTCGAACGAGCCGAGCCTAAACGAGCTCGAGCCCGAGCTCGAGCCTAAGTTGCAGCTCGTTTATTAATCGAGCTCGAGCTTTACATAAAAAGCTCGTTTGAGCTCGCGAGCCTAAACAAAAATATGATATTTTAACTTATATATCTTTATTGATGAGCTCAATAAAGATATATTACGAGCCGAGCTTGAGCTCGAGCCAATCTTTAACTTTTCATGGCCAAATCGTATAAATGAGCCGAGCCCGAGCCTATATAATATTCCACGAGCCGAGCTCGAGCTTAAAGTTTAAGGCTCGAAACGAGCTCGAGCTCGAGCTCGAGCCTTTTAAAACTTAAACGAGCCGAGCTTGAGCTCTGGCAGGCTCGGGCTCGGCTCGGTTCGCTTCCACCCCTAGGTTCAGCCTTAGAATTCAACCTTATATATTGATCGGTGTATTTTAGCATGTTAATTACGCATTGTTGCATTGTTATTCGTTGTTCTACATGTACTTTGAGGTGTTTTGTAATTTATGTAGGTTATGCATTAAACGGAGTTAAGATTGTGATTTTACAAGACAAGAATGAAGAACGAATAACATATGGTTTTTAGCCTACGAAGACTACAAGTTTAAATGAAGCACAAGAATAGTATCGATACTAAGTCATTTAGTAGAGGTACTATATTTGTTAGTTATTATGTGTTTGAGTGTTCCCAGAACAGGGTAAAGATAATCAATGAGTACCGGATATTCACTTGAAATCGTGTTATCACTCTCCAATATAAACTATTCGACCCTATGCCTAGGTTACACGAATATCTCTATGGGATAAGACCAAGTGATGTTCTTGTTTTAGGCACAAATCAAGAACAGAATCATATTCAAGTGTTTAGGGTTTGTGTTGATAATCGTATCCATGCAGAATGTTATGATCTCTATTTATAATAGAGAATACTCAAACCCTAGCCCATGAAATTATGTATAATTAACGGCCCATTAATTATAACATAATACTTTCTATAATAGTAGGAATCAGTGGTTATCAGTGGAAACAATAACACTTGCAGTGGTAATGTTAACACATCAGTGGAAACAATAACACTAGCAGTGGTAATGTTAACACATCAGTGGAAACAATAACACTAGCAGTGGAAACAAGCAGCAGAATCCATTGTCAGTAGAATCACACTATCAGCAGAAACAGATTCATGCTATCAGCAGAATCAATACATAACCACTATTGAGTCAGAGGATTCAGTGACCAAATGAGTGTACACTCCGTACCTCCAAACCCATTACCAGGTGTGAATTAATCCCTCAAGTGCACTAAATTTTCCAACAATATTATTAAAGAGAAGGAAATGCATGAGACAAAGGGATGTTGGTATCTAGGTTCTACCTAGATGCTTATCAAAACAAAAGCATCTATCCAGGGAGGTAAATGAGCTGAGTTGATAGTAAGTCACTCGTGCTTAAGAGGAATGATAGATCCACAAAAATAAATCCACAAAACAATCCACAAAATGATGTGGCAACCTATGATTGGCTTATAAAGGTAAAGAGAGAGAAACTAAAAAAAAAATACACTAATCATAGAGTGACACATCCTTTTGTGGCTGATTTTGTGGATATATTTTTGTTGTTCTATTATTCCTCCGTGCTTAAGCTTAATGTAAACCTTCTTTTAAGTGTAGGCTTCGAGTTCGATTAGGCTCACTAATATTAACGAGCTTTTGCATAGTACAAATGCTATGTATCACTTGAGATATATTGTTGTATCAAATTAGATTCTTTTGTTTATGATACTGAATTAAAATTTCATTTCAAACACATTTTTTTCCTTCCTTTTTGGCATTTCAAAACCTAAATGAGTAAATATATTTCATAAACAAGTCAAGCCTGAGCTTTAGGCGTAACTAATAGCCGGATTCAAACTTTATGAATATGGCTTAAACAAGCCAAGGTCCAGATCGAGCTTCTCCGATACAAGGTTTACGAATATGGCTAGAGAATAAGCAATATAAACTTTTGTTATCAAACAATTTTTTTTACTGCAATACGCTAGGTAAAAACCTTCTTTTTTGTGTTGTGCAAGTGATGACACTTACATTACACGAGGCTCGAAAAGCTTTTGACAATGTATAAGTAGGGTGCTTATTAGCTCGAGCTTTCAATTTATTGGATGTTTTGGCCTTGTTTTATGTACTTGGGCTCAATGAGTTTTGATTTAGGGAGCTCATGTCAATATCAAGCTCGAATAATTCGATAGAAAAGTTACACTCATATGCAGCCATATGTGTGGCATGTTTTCTAGAATATATTTCATCACTTAATGTGGTTAAACACAATAGGAAGTAAAGGTGCTCATCGGGCGAAAACCGGACCAGACCGAGAAAAACCGGACCGGACCGAGACCGAATCTGGCAAAAAACGTAGACCGAGACCGGACCGAATGTGGTCGGTCCGGTCTCGGTCCAAATAGGCTATATGTTCGGTTTTTAAGCCGGACCGGACCAGACCGGACTTAGCCGGACCGAGACAATAGGAAGTGGTGTGGTTTTTCTTACACAGAAATGTCATCGACAGTTTTATATAAAAAAACGAACCACATGGAATGTATATCGGCACATGTTTCACACGTATAACTATTCTATGTAACGCAGTGATCAAGCATTGAACATGAACATCAAGGGAACACTTAACCTTAAACCATTTCATTGACTAAGAACATGTATAACTATAAGAATTCCGAGTTTACAAACAGACACCAGAGCAGTTTATTGCAATGGGAAAACAGAAAACTGAACAACACAGTTTAACACAACAACAGATTATTTCGAATATTAGTATAAAAAATAAATCATATGGATTGTATATTTGTAATTTTCTGCAGGAGTATATGTGATGTATGCCGATGAATGAGATTCAATATGATCTTAACCAATTCCCGAGTATTACTATAGAGTCTTAGTTGCTTCATGCTGCCAGCAAAACTTGCTATCTTTACCTGGTTTCCTTTTACAAGATGTGCCATTACGTGTAATAGCTACACAACTCAATGAACCTTTCACATCAACCTCTATCCGCTCGTGTTCTTCACAGCTCTTTTGCCTATTGCAAAATGTCTCAATTTGTGTATCTAAACCTGATTGAATGCGCCTACCGATTCTCATTCCTTTGTGATCCTCACATCGTTTTTTCCCTACAACGGGAACTCTTGTACATATGGAACCATCATCTAAAGTGACCCCGCAAGTAAGATGTGCGGTGTCTTCTGTGTTTGTATGTAAAATAGGCTTCACAACCGCGTTGACTTTCATCCCTTTGTGGTCAACACATCTCTTTCTTCCTTCAGCCGGAGGCTTTATACATATAGACCCATGACCCAAGGCCACACCACATACAGTAGCATCAGTGTTGCTCATGTCGAACTCTTTTGATACTAATGTAGGGCGTGACCGGCCGAACTTGAAAATCCTAAAGAGGATATTCGTGTCTTTTTGCTTCGTATAGAAGCTAGATCCATTCTCCGACACAGGTGAGTCACAACGTTTAATAGTGAGACCAACCTTCTTGGGGCGGAAGACGTGAATTTTCTTAAATACCAATGGTACCCTTCTGGGACTTGAAGAAGCATCGAGCTTTCGATGTATATCACCTGGGCGACGCTCCCCATTCATCTCTCTGTTCCACGCATAATCAAAGGTCTTTAAAAGTTGGGTTTCTGTTTTCTCAGCATCTTTCTTACTTTCCATCTGTATAATCAAATTACCAAAGCACGCTGAATTTACTTAAATGATCATGTAGTATGCATTTGGCTATAAGCAAATGTAGAAAAATCATAGACTTTCACAATTATTGCAAATAATTCACTGAATTACTAATTTACTATAGAAAAACCATAGACTTTCACAATTTTTAACTTATCTTAATGAAAAGTTGCTACATGGGAGTGGACACCAAGTAGGCGATTTTTGCTAACGTGGACATAACATGTACAGCCGTACAGGGACTTATTTACAGCCATATTATGTGGCCTTATAAGTTTGATCAGTTACGAGCCATATTGTGTGGCCTTTTCGCTAAGTCTAATTCATAGTAAAGCGAAGTTTAAATTATGCAGAAAAAGTGAAAAATGACTAAGGAGTCTTTCAGCGAGTTGAGCACATTGCATGCCTTAAGAACTAGTTTCTTCATACAACATTTGTGGGAAGTTGCTAAATCTTAGATGCTTAGTAAATTAGTATCATGATGGTATTAGAAACTGATCTCGTAACTAACAGATTCAAAAGAAGTTCCTTACCGGAGCCCATCTAAACGCAATGGCAAATCCATACGAGAATATGTCAGAGAACAATCCAAGTACTTTCCGGTCACGTTGCTCACCATTTGACAAACCATTCTCCAAATGAGCACCATCACGGCCATACTGCTGAAGCCTGGTCCTAACATTGTCAGCTTGTCCAAGATAAACAGGAATTATGTTTTTGGAAGTAAGTTTGCTACTAGTCTTTCCATTTGTTCGTGAGAGTGAGACAACTATCCCGAGCTCATAAATCCCTGCACAAGAAGAACAGTTCGGAATATTCTGAGTCCTGTATCTCTCTGCACCTTCTTTGTTCAGCAAATAATCCTCCCAATCAGAAGCCCCGATAAGGATCTGCAGATTAACATACATACATACATAAAATCAGAAAACAATTACAGATAAGCTAGAAAGAATTTAGCTGCAATGTTAGAAGTATGAAGTACAGCAAACTTAAATTTAGGAGTTTTTTGGATGAAACTAGTAAGCAACAAAGAGGGTGTTTGGGATTGCTTATTTAAGTGCTTAACTGTAACCCGCTAAGATTATAAACCAAAACTTTGGATCCTAATGCCTGCAGTGATGCCACCATATGTAAGACGCACTGAAATAGGCAAAGTAAACAGCCAAGAACGCAACAGCAAATTAACTTGGAGCGGCCTACGTCTACAAGTATGAAGCAGCTCTTATACATGGAACCTTGGCTACAAACACTTCTAACCAGATCCCAAACTACGGATAGACCGAACTAATATAAACAAAACGCCAAATACTCACCCTAACATCCCTTTAGTCCCAAAATCAAGTCATGTCATATCACAATTCCAAGCTGCACTTAAACAGTTTGAATATCGAAATAATTCCTTAAGTATTAGTACCTATATGCAAACTCCATCTTAATTGCTTGGATTGACATCGAGTACAGGACTGAATCAAAATCAGTTAAATACGTGAACTACATTACTTTGAATTCAAACATGAGAGATCCTTCCCTCACTGCCTCGAATTGAACTGGTAAGCGATTATCAAGTTCTAAGGGGGTGTTTGTTTCAGCTTATATAGCTGGCTTATGGCGTATTTGGTTTTGGGCTTATGTTTCATAAGCTAACTTTTTGTGGCTTATTTTGAAACTTTTCGGGTTATATGGAGTAGAAGATTATTATAATATAGGAAACATATATAAGCCGAAAAGTTTTAAAATGAGCTTATGAAACATAAGCCCAAAATCAAATAAGCCATAAGCCGAAACAAACACCCCATAAATTCACTATTCGAATGAATTACTCATCACCTGACCAGCATTTCCTAGCTTATAAAAAAACATAGATAAAAATAAAGTCAATTAATATAGTGTCTCAACTTCTATAAGACTGTTCCATTGTCCTGCATTTCCATAAATAAATAAACACTCTCAAATCACTGTTCCATTAACAAAAAACACAGTGAAAAAATTAAAACATTCAAACTATATCCTAACTAACTAACTAACTGAAAATTAAAAATAAAATTAAAAATAAAATGGAAACATTTTTATAAAAAAAGTGTAATAAGATGTAGATCTAGTTTAATAAGTAGTAGGTACCTTCCAATTTGAGAATAAGGAGTCGTGTTTGGTTCTTTTACAATTCTCTCTTTTTAATTCCGGTGCGGTGGAGATGGTGGTTTTCGTCATGGTGTGGTGGTCACCGGAGACTGACCGTTAGAGGGAGGAGGTTAACCAACCGTCTTATAAACATGACCGGCGCCTCTGCTTTTTTTAAAAAAGTGTAAAGTGGTCTTTCAACTTTATATTTGTTTATTTTATATTTTATTTTAAAGCCTCCATCAATTTTTCTCACTTTTTATATATTTAACCACTGAACAGTTTTTTTTTTTTCCCTTAATAATTGTTACTCTAAACTTTTCAATTTCGTCTTAACTTTGAGCAATAGTTACTTTTACCAAACATACTCTATATCCACACATATTTCACACAAAACCAAACACATTAAATCATGAGTCGAAAGTAGCCATGGGTCTATCCTCATCTTCCTTCAATTGACTAGGCTGGTAACTTGCTCGGTTTAACCGACATGTGCTCAACTGGTTCGATTTCATTTTCAGTTTTACCTAGAATTTTTTTTTAATCTAATTAACCAAACCAAACAAACCGATAACCGAACGGATC
Organism: Artemisia argyi; assembly: GCA_030686995.1. Classification (NCBI taxonomy): domain Eukaryota; kingdom Viridiplantae; phylum Streptophyta; class Magnoliopsida; order Asterales; family Asteraceae; genus Artemisia; species Artemisia argyi. The sequence continues at coordinate 332,959,637 of CM060709.1, forward strand.
CTTAAAATAATTTATCGGATTTTGGACTGCCAAAGCCCAATAATAATTGTCAAGCCCAACATTCGTTAAAACCCATTGTTTTCCTACTTTTTGTCCTGAATTTCAATAAAGAAAACTAAGCCTCAAAATTTGTTTTTTAGTGATAAAACTATAAGTCTTAATTTCTTACATGTAAATTTTGATTTATAATTATTTTTGATAACTAAAAATACCAAAACTTATATATATAATAGATGTTTTTTTTATGCTAATGTACATAAACTTTATTTATTTTATTATTATTATTATTTTTTTATGCAATAATTTTTACAGGCCAGAAACCTAAAAATTGTTTATATGAGTACTAGCAGGGTCCCCGCGCGATCCAGCTGCGAGCACCCTGTAATTTAATTTTTTCGGTTAATAATTTATTTTATTTGTACGTTTTTTGGTAATAGCTTTACTGATTAGTTTTTTATGGCAAAAGTTTGATGAAATTTTGCTTAGTTTGTATTATTTTATTTATTATTTATTTTATGTTTTTGTTTAGTAGTTTGCTTGGTTTGTACAATATGTGAACATATTTTATTTTATTATATTTTTTTTTGACAATAAATTTACGGATATCAAAAATTTCGTTTAGCTCGTGTCCGTTCGGGCTCGAGCCCGTTTGACCCGTGCCCGTTCGGGCTCGAGCCCATTTGGCCCATTGCCCGTTCAGGCTTAAAAATTTGTATAATATGCTTTATTATTTGTATTAGTGACATTTAATGCAGGAATTGTGTCTAAGTTGGTTGTATAATATGCTTGATAATTTGTATTTCTTATGTAAGGCATGTTTTAATAAGTGTATTAATTGTATTTATTGACTATTTAATTAATTGTATTTAATGTACATAATTCAATTTTAAGTCATTAATTTTAAACTTTAATGGCAAAGACAAAGTGGTGTATACATGAAGCTACTAAACTTGTACATATTTAATTATATCTTATTTATTGTATTAAATGTCTAATTGTCTTGAATCACTTGTATTTTTAGCATTGAAGTGTGTAATGCTTAATTTTAAGTATTATATTAATAAATTCATCTAATGCTCCTTTATATGGGAGACTTACACAAATGATGAGTTGAATTTACATAATCCTCATATTTTAGCCCGCATCATTGCCAAGAATATGATTACAAAGTTACAAGTTTGAGCATTTATGTAATTACTTATCATCTTTTAGCATGCTCTTATAGTATTAACTTTCTTTTTTCTTTGGTACAATAATACTCATCAATTCTACTTTAGATGCATGATTTAACTTAATAATATTTCAATTGCAGTAAAAATAGTTGATTACGTCACTTTGGCATGTAACTAATGTTGTTTAAGACACCATTAAATGGATGTAATGGTTATGCACAAATCGTTTCAAGTTAAGGATTACAAGCGAGGCCGTTCCATGATATCGCATATCGTTAATTGTTGTCTCTAAGAATTTCCGTTGCTATGCACGGGTACTCGCCTAGTTTTTATTAAATGATTTATTATGAAACATGTCATTTACGTTGATAACAAAAGGTTCATAAGTACACATATTTTTTTTACTACATTTTGGTTGTAATTATACTATTTTTTATTTATTTATTTATTTATTTTTCTTTTGTATATTCTTTTAATTTGGTAACAAAAAATAGTGGGCTTCACCAGTTTTTAGGAAATGTGATCATTAGGAATATCTGAAAAGTCGGCTGCATGGTATCTTTGGTGTGTCTTACCGATGTTTATTCGTATATTTTGTTAACACAATATAAGCAGCCGTGAGTCCGTGACAAATAAACAAACTTACCAAATGCTGTTTTCTTTGGGCCTAAAAGAGCGGCCAATATTTATTTGAATCATCTCTGCGTTCTTATCATAACAGAAAGGTGGCAAAACATTGGTTTGGGCTGGGCCAGAGGAGCCAGAAGGCTAAGGAATGGGCTCCCGTGATGTGACGTAGGCTGACGCATCCAAAACGTCAAAACATGCCGACGAGCTTATAGACCCGTGAAATTCACGGGATTTTAGAGGGTTTTTGATTAAAAATAGTAAGTATGTGAATAAAGTAAGAAAATAACAACGAACGTAAACGCTATGAAATTTTCTTATAACGGAATAATAAGTTATAAGTGACTGATAGTATCAAATACAATACTTGTAAATATATGTGTAATAAACGTTCATTGCCTCGTGATCTCCAATATGTTTGTCTTCAAAAGCAAATGTATGTAGTGACCATCTAACATGTCAACAAAATATCTATTACGTGAACACCTAAAGTAACAAATAACAACGAACGTAAATATGTTACATTATTTTTTTGAAGAGAATAATAAGTAATAAGTCAATCATATGATAATCAACGTCAAACACTACTTGAGTAGCAAATATATGCAGTCAATGTCAAATACTTAAGTAGTCCATGTTTATTCCGTAAATGTCTAAAATTAAAAAATAAACGTCAAACACTACTTGAGTAGCAAATATATGCAGTCAATGTCAAATACTTAAGTAGTCCATGTTTATTCCGTGAACGTCAAAAAAAAGAAAAAAAAAAAAAAAAAAAAAAAGGTCAAATTAAAAGAAAGTTGTTAATAAGAGTATAGTAAAGTTAAAAAATGATATCAAACATGAAATTTATGGGGTTTTTGCATATATATCCTTCTGAAAATGCATAATTGCATATATATCCAAAGCATGCATAAAACCATTGTACTATGTGCATAAAAAACTTGTACAAAGGATATATATATATATATATATATATATATATATATATATATATATATATATATATATATATATATAAATATAATTATTCATTTTGGGAGGGATGTATATGCAATTCTGACAAAATTTTATTAGTTGTACATACTTGTTGAACATTGATCATATATACTTTCAAGTACTTCTTTGTAGACAACATTTGTAGTACTTTTCGAGAATTAGACGTAGCAAATTGGATCCATCCTTTTGAAAGTGATTGATCCTGACTTTTGTTTATTGTCATAGCAAATAAAATGGACACATATAGGATGATTTTTGTAGTTTTTACAATGAAACTAACCACCATAGCAAAGATTATAGACCGGTGGAATCACGAGTATCTTAAAAATAAGAACTTTCGAACATGTTATTTGTATACATAATTAAAGAAAAATACAAAGTAACGGGTAAAATTATTTTATGAAGGTAATCAAAAGTTATTAGGCAATGAAAATGTAAACAGCTTGTCAGCATAACTGTTAAAAAACGTGCATGTCTCGTATTGTTCAGGTGTTATTTGCTCTTAGAACGCAAAGTGATGTAGCCGACTTGTAGATAACTTAAAGAATCCATGAGATTTCCTCAACACTCTAATATATGAAATCAAAAGTTAAAATCTAATAAATTGTTGATAACATTATATATGTAGTAAATAAATTATATAAACACTTATGTCGATACTTGTAGATACGGTTTCAACATTTGATTGTAGACCTTGCAAGGCCTATTTCTTGACAACGTTTGTTGTTGATAACTTCATCACAAATCATAACCAAATATGGTAGTCTTTAATTACTTGGCGACAAATTCAACTACACTTAGTTTGGTACTTTTGTTTAAGTAGGACTTGCAGATGGAACCCTTTTATTGGTTGAAAGCAAATCCAAGACATTTGTTGCAGGAATTATCTTGTCGCCCGGCCATAAGTAACTACATCCCCATAGTTCAGGGCCCGTGCCTATTACCACTTCCAGTGCCTACATACCTCCAAGTAAAACCTATAGTTGATTGAGAAAAAAATTACATTTATTTTGTGGGAAGAAAGTAGTACATACACGTACACAAATATCTCGCAAATCAACATCATTGTCCAAGAAAAGACAATATAAGCATCAAACCTGGTGTGAATGGCATTGAAGGTGCCTTGAATATAATACCTCTCGGGATAAAAATCATATAAGTTTACCCAATCGTCTTGTTCTCACCTTAACCTCTCCATATTTCAGGTCTCCTATTTCAACGTCCTACCATTTAAGGACCTGTGAATGGGTCATTTTCCGCTATTGTCAATATATGCCTGCCAAGTCAAACATTTCCAAAAAAATTTGAAGTCAAGGGTGACCATTTTATTAGAGTTGAAAAGCAGCCTCTCGAGAGCAGACTCGATAAACATGGATTTAGAAAAGTCAAATACTGGGCGACTTTGACTAATTTATTAGAGTTGAAAAGCAGCCTCTCGAGAGCAGACAAAACTTCAAATTTCACCCGTAATGATACATTTACAGCATTGTTTTAATAGCAAACAAAATAGGAAGCAGGCGGGAAAAGATGTGCTTACTGCATCCATCAAGTCATTCATTTCGGACTCCATGAGTTTAGAACTCACTCGTCTCATACCCTCTTTCAGTTCCTCAAAAGTAATTGTTCCACTGTTTTAGGTGTCAATCAATTTGAACAACTCCTTTAGTCCGCCAATTTCTTCTTCCGAAAGCGTTTCTGCCAGCACCTACACATAACATAGAGTCAGCAATAGTTCCTCTTGTTTGTTTTATAAATGTGAGAATTAGGTTATGTTTTATCTTTAACAAGTCAAAACAGGGAACTATTTAAATATACTATAAAGAACTGAACCAAGCGGACACAGATTGAACAAACATATATGAAAGCTGCATAAACCACCCCTTTTAGCACCTTTAAAAAATTAATACACACACCATAGTAAGAATAATTATGTAGGTAACAATAATTAATAGTTATGTAAAATATTATGTAGGTAGCAACCTATAAGCCCAAGTGCCCAACACCCAATTGCATAAAATGGGTCAAAAACTTTGAAATAGTTACTTATCTGAAATGGGTATAACAATGATAGCAATAGGGACGAACATAACATAATCATGAACATAACATTATAACACTAATAGCAAATAAGAATTTCATAATTACATAAGATGGTTTTCATTGTTTTCATATGCTACAGATACATTCGTTATACTCATATTACAATTGGAATGGGAACCTCTTTCTCATGTTATTAAATCCATAAGGTTGCAAACCCGTTTGCAAAATAAATACCTTATTTAAGGACATGCAATTGGAACGTGTTACACTCATATTACATTAGTAAAGGGGCATTTTGGTAGGCTTCTATAAGAAAGTTTTGTGCTCATTTCGAAAAATCCTAATCTAAGTGTTTGTGCTTCTTAGATTATTTACGCCCTAAAAAGGCACGAGCCTTTAAAATAAGCTAACAAATACCTTCAAAGTACATAATGGCTTTTGCAAAAAACAATAAGATATTAAACATTGAAAAAATAAGCTTACCCAAACACCCTCTTAAAAGATTATCAACCATTTGTCCCATTGGACACGCTTTTTTGTATAAAAGACACGCTAACTTATCCATCTGTCCGAGTCTGGGTGGGGTATATCCGAGCTTCGTTCGTCATAGCATTGATAAGAATTTTGTAAAGACGTTTGGTATGCAGTTTCAGAAGCTGAAGCTTCTGGCCAAAATCTTGGGAACTCATGAGAAAGATCTGGATTATCATCAAAGAGTGAGGCAACCTGCACATATCACAAACAGGAACCAAGAAATGCAAATCAAATCAAATCAATGATGTGAATCGAAATAACTATTGCTACACATAATTACTTTAAGGTTACTGAAATTTACCTCAATACACTTCATTAATACCCTTGTGTTCCTTCCTATACATGTTCAAGGTGTCAAAAAAATGACTTGTAAACATGATCATCATTTTGAAAACGTTTCTGCATTGGAGGGATAAAATAATTACATTCCCAAGTTAATATATATGGTTGTTTAATTCACCAAATAAGAAAATAACACCTTTTTTACTGACAAATCTTATAGCCTATTCAAACTCTTATCCTAAGTGACATTTCTTCTTGTGATGCAGCAGATTCTTCACCATCAGTAGTGTTCTGCCGAGCAAATAGCAATAACTATGGATGTTTGTTACTCAAAAATAGAAACTAACCTGCTTATATAGTTTTTCTTTTACACTATAATAAGCAAATAATATATACTAATAGAGATAATATAGATGGTATGTATAAAAAAAGATATAAAAATATATACCAAAACCATAATATAACTAATAAATGAGCAATAATATTTACCAATGCTATCCATGCTGTTTGTAACTTATCGAAAGGCAATAACTATAGCGTACCTCGGCTAGTCAATGGAATGTTGTTTCCTGGTGGCCGGCCGCTTCCACTTTTAGTAAGCATTAAATGATTTGTATAGTTTCTTGAAGCTCATAGCTTGTTAATCGAACCCATTTAACATTGATAGTAGTTGTCCAACAGCAGCGTTAGTAGGCTGCAGCTGCAATAGCTAAAGGCAGCAAGTCATGATTCAAAAACTATCCGTTTAGACCTGCATTAAAGATTTAAAGGTTACCCATTTTCAGTTTTGACAATATTTCCACTTCTAAAGGTACCTCTTTTGAAAGCTATTACCTGAGAACTTTATTCTCGCATGCTTTATTCCAAAAAAAAAAGAAAAAAAAAAGAAAAAAAAAAAGTGATTGAATCAAGTATGGTCTTTTCATGTATTCATGTCCTCTAAACTTATTGCCAATACCAGACCATTCAATGGGTACCAATTGTCTAAAAGACAACGTAGAAGTGCATATTTCGAGTAGACCAAATATCATTATTTTTAACTTTTCTTTTATAATTTATAAATAAGAATTGCAAACCAGAAGGTGATGGGTTGAATGAGGCTTTCACTTTCCACTGACAAAAACATGTGAAAGATGATTGTTTCATACCAAAATTTGTTAGTCTTTAGCGCATTTTGCTCATACCAAACTCAGTTTATGCTTTAACCCTCTAAAATCGACCTGTTTTTAGGAAAATGGTTTAAAACACCATCAAATTTTGAAAGACTGATTCTGTCAAATCCAAATTCAATTAGTCTTTAGCGCATTTTACTCATATGAAATTCAATGTATGATTTAAGTTATCAAAATCGACCCATTTTTAGGAAAATGGTTGAACATAAAATGAATATGTATAATATACAAATACGGGCAATGTTGCAAAAATCGTGAATCGGTAGTCGGGCGGTCGACCACCCTGCAGCCTGTAATCGGTCAAGGCGGTGATTAATCGGTTTGGCATTTCCTGCATGTTTTGGGAATTTCTGGAGAGCAAACTAAAGATCTTAACTGATTACAAGCCTTCTATGTTTACAAACCTCAATAAAAGGCTTCAATTCTGATTATGAGGCCCATTGTACGTTATAAGTGAAATAAACAATCCCCAAATTAAGTAAAATGCCTAAATTTCTATTTTTTTTAAATTGACCGATTCGGACGATTTTTGGCCGATTCGGCCGATTTTTGGCCGATTCGGCTGATTTTTGACCGATTTTTTCTTATTTTTTTGCCTAGGCCGATTTTTTCACCGATTTTTGAAAATCAACAAGGTGCATCACCGATTAGCGATTAATCGGCTGATTTCTGCAACATTGAATACGGGTAAGAGATGAAAATACTCACTCCGCACACTCAGTTATTTTCCCTGAACTTTGGATTTCAACAATCTTCAGAACCAAAGATTTGCTCCCATCAAGCAACTGCATAAAAATAGCAAATAAAATTTAGTGCCAAAAAATGGTAGAACATATATTTTTAATAGTAAAAAAGGTGGCATTTTATTACCTATTTACTTAAAATGGGTCGATTTGGGGTATGTGTTATCTCTAGTGAGTCAACGCGGAAAATAAATCGACACAAAAGCAGGCCAACTACACCCACTGTAGTTGATTTTTGATCTGAAATACATAGCTTTTATCATATGAAAATTTAATAGTAAAAAGAGGTGGCATCTTTTACCGATTTACTTACAAATGGGTCGATTTGGGGTATGCTTTATCGCTAATTGTGCAGTACCCAGAATTTATATTGAAATGAAAGTGTCAAAACGATCCCAACGTGTATTTTTAATAACTAAAATACTCGTGATCATTTTTACAATATTGAAGTAAGTAGACTTTGTAAAAGCACGTATTACAATAACAAAAACAACTTCTAACACCTGAATGCATAAATAAATAATGAAAGTAAACACTTTCATGATGATGATGATCACTCTTACCAATAATCATCACTCTTGCTGATGATCATCACTCTTTCCCAAACATTCTGAAACTACCTCCTACACAATTTGTCTTTTTCAGTTTGTGTAAAAATTAGGCATGAGTTAACCGGACCCCCCCCCCCCCCCTATAGGGAGGGTTTGTGAAAGACTGTGTTGCCGCTGCCTGTACTATCTGCATTAAAACTTGTACATTTTGACTAAAGTAGGTGGACCCCCCATGGTAGGGAGGGTCCGGTTAACACATCCCAAAAATTATACAACCTTTGATAATTTTAGTTTGTGTACAAAATAGTATTATACAATTAATTTTTGTCACTTGACCATCACATAAGCCAACTGAAAGACAATGAACTGCAAAAGTTATGTCTTAGCCAAACATATACATATTTAATATGATCATGCCCCAAAAGTAGGTCTATAGTTAATTTTTACGAAGTATAGTCTTTTTATGAAATTTAAGGCTTAACCGTTATAAAATTGAAGGAAAGGCAAGAACTATCTGTGGTCTATAACACACCTAACCAATTTGAACTGCACCGGAACTTATGCATTGTGAAACATAAACTGATGTACCGGAATACACCATATAGAGAACTTGAAATATACATAAATAATGTACTAAAAAACCATAAATTACATATATGGTACTCCCAGTAACTAATTTTCTTAGAAAGGGTTTAAAAGATATCATACCATGTTACTACAAATTTGTTTCAAATATTTCATCAAACACCTTGCTCTCTTTAAATGACTTACAGACATTTGATCTTCTACCTTCAAATTCCTGCACAAACATGTATTAAAGAAAAATGACACAAATCTTTAGATCTACTACATCAAACGACACTCATATTCATAATCAATGAAAAATTTGGAAGTCCCAAATTAACACATAAAACACAACAAAGGAAGACAATTAAAACTTACATATGTTTAAATGCCGTGATTAAATTAAACTTCCATAATCAAAATAAAAAAAAAATTATCATGCTAATATCAAGTATTCATTTTTTAAAACAAAATGAGCAATGATTAGATAAAAGAGTTGACTTCATTTGTGTGGTGTTTGAATGAGTGATAATGATGGTAATAGATTTAAAGCAGCTTTTTACATGCGAACACTTCCATGGCAACTGCCAATCAAGTTTAAGTGATGATCAATTTCATTGAATAAGTAAATCAAAACATTTAACTTTTTTAAAAACCATAATCCGCAAATATTTTCATATTGGTATGTAAACAATTTAAAAAAAAAAAAAAAAACGTTGTTTTCCTAATCTAACTTTCCCCCAAAATCATTAGCCATACATAAAAATCATTAGCCTCAAATATATTCATATTGGTATGTAAATAATTACTAAAACAAAATGGAAAACAATCGATTCATTACAATTAGAATAACTATTCGTTAAATTAGCATTATCATGTAAACATAAGACAAAAAGCAATTTAATAAAAAGAAAAACTTACAATCGAAACATAAAATAGTTTTTTTGTTGTATCTTATAAGATCCCCAAAATAACTTCTCTGATTTGATTCTTTTGAATGCTTCGTTGCGTTTCTTTGTAGTGTTTTTGAATTGATCAATTAATTATTTGGCTACAAAAGGTTGAAGAATTAAGTAGTTACCACAAATATGATAAGTGATTTGATTCTTTTGAAGGAGTAATTAAATGACTTTTGTGTACGCGTTTTTGTGAAATATGTGAGAAAACAGATGCAGTAGCAACTTGTACGCATTAAATCACCGGCCAATCACAAGCGAGACACATCATCGCATTAATTGCATGACATGCTTTAGAAGGCTTGTAAATTATTCTGATTTATTATATTTTATAGATAGAATCAAACCACCTTAAACTCATATGAATATTAAACGAAAGATTAAACAAACACCTTATAATGTTCAAATATGTTTATATTGGAATCTCACAAGCACAAAAACTAGCTTAACCTTCTTTGGTTAAGGTGATTACTTTGTTCTTGTTACAACCCTAGATCTGAAGTTGACCGGCCGCCGCCAAGGCCTATTTTGACCAATTTTGACTGGCCGCCAAGCTCCGATTTTGTCCCATTTTTTACCGCCATATCGGCCGCCATGGCCGATTTTTACAACTCTGACTACAGGAGTGATCCCCAAAAAATAAAAGCACGTCCTAATCACCAATCTAGTTGCCCGCAATAACAATATTTTGCGAGGTGACCGAGGTGACCGAGGAACCTGCCAAAACTTTCAAAGTTACATGAAATCCTTACAAAAAAATCATCAGATTGGCCTTTCTATATATTAAATAAACTTTCAGAAAATTAAATCTGATTAGGATAAGCGGGGATTTAAATTCAGTATTGTATGAGAAACAACGCATATGTAAAGTTAATATACCTTCCCGTTGTCAGGGTATAATATGTTAAACTGATGGCATAAAACAAAAAGGTAATCACACAAGATATGTGGTGCGAGTACTCTGCAAACCTCTCCAAGAACCTAAAAAAGAAAGTTATATTATTAAAAAGGGTGTAAACTGTATACTAATATATAAAATTGTGGGGATGCGGACTATGATCCCATATGACTCGATCCTCGCGAGATTTTCAGGATTAAAATACCCATGTTATACCTAATCTGTATATTAGTCCGAACTATAAGAGTCCACATACAAGTTCACAAGTTCATGAACCATTAAGCATTGTATAAAATGTATTATGTAAATGTATCATGTTTGAAAAATTAGTTTTAAAAAATGAAATCTAGAAAAGGTCTTGCAGATTCACTTAAAACTTGATTTGACAAACTTTGATATTCTGTTAACTAACATTACGATGCCATGTAAACAATTTGACTTCTTTATAACAATTGTTGATTTGGAAAGTAAAGATTTCAAATGTATTAATAATTTATTTGAAAAGGCTAGAGCGTGGAAAATTTAACCAATCATGATCTTACCTCAGTAAACCGGAGTAAATGTAATCCCAACTTACGTTCACTATCGTCCTTCAATGTTAAACAGTACTTCATTTTATAGATTTTATCCTGTTGCAAACAATTAGCAATTATAATATATATGATATGTTATATACACATAGAATCTTATTCAAACAAGAAACATCTCAAAATAAAAATAACAGGACCAACTCTTGACATACAGAATTGTTAGCTTAAAGTTAATTTAATTAAATGACTGATTAGGCAAAAAGGGTATCCTAGGCATTTTCAATCTGTTTTATCACCAAATAACTGTATCCCTCTCTAGCTCTCTCACATCACAAAAATAACCACCTCCCAAAACAAAAAACAAATTTTCCTCGTATGTCAAAAAAACTCCGAAAAAGTTCCACAAAGCAGAGGATATTGGATAATGAAGAATCAAAGGAAAAATATTGAAATTAAAAATGTAAATTGTTACAAAAAGTTTCTTCAAATATGAAAACATAGACATGTGAGGAAATTGTGTTTTGTTTATAAATATTCATATGAGAATATCAAAAAAAAAAAAAGGGGGGGGGGGGGGGCATCAACCACAATCACACATACATGGTGTACGTGTCTATGCGTATCTTTTTGCGTGTGTATGAAATTACATTGAAACAAAAAGAAATTCTTACAGCTAACACCCAAACGCTTTTAGTAGATCTCCTCAGACTTAAACAAATTCGAGCATGCGTTTTCTGTAGAAATACCGCAGTATCACCCTATTTATCAATGAATGTAAGCAAATAAGAAACAAGATCAATGTAAAGATTTTTTATCAATGAGAAAATATAATATTATTACTGCATAACATCACTAGAAACGAAAGAACATCGTAAGAATACCGTTTCATTAAGCATATCATCAAAGCTGAATTTGTAACCAGTTAATCTGTTGTTCTTCAAGACTTCATACCTGTTAAGAACACAAGCATAAAAATATGAATAAGCATGAAACTTGACAATAAAGTAAGGTATATTGTGTTATAAAACAAAGGAAATAGCCCATAAGTGTTGTTTAATTCGATAAAAATAAAACTGTAGAGTTTATCTACACCTCTTTTTGGAAAAAGAAATTCGAGTGCAGCAAGTTCTTACGATCAAAGGTACTCAAATTATTGGAACTTATAGCATAAGTATGTCGTAATATATATGATAATGCATGAGAATCTTACTTGACAGCACCATATCCAAGTGCTTCAGCAGCATGCTCAAGCTCTTTGCCTGCTAAGAAACATAATGCAAGTGTTGTCATTTTAATATCGACCCATTAACCTATTAATGGATTTGGTCTTGCGATAAGAAAGTTAATTAAATAAAACTGAAATAGGTGAAACGGGTTGAAAGCCAATATGAAAAATATTTGGTATACCTTTACCCACAAGGACCGCTCTACAACGACTTTTAGCTTCGTCAAGCAATTGAACCAGACTAAATCCCTCAAAACCTTTAGCTTGAACAAATCCGACATGACTTAACCGGTCATGACAATAATTAGTTACGCTCCACCCTACACTTTCAGCAGCCTGAGGAGGAGGAGGGGTTCAATAAGTATTCATTTCAATTTCTTGATCCTTTTTTGAAGATGTTATCATTTATGGTGTATTACTTACAGTAATGCACATTTCAATTTTGTCTCGTTGCCCTTTATCAGCCACATGGACTATCCGGTCTGCTTTTTCTATTTCAAGTGCATGCCTACATATGCAGCCACAAAATTAGGAAAGGGCATGCTTTGTCATATTAAACATTACAAAAAACAATATTCAAACAGTTTAGGAGTGGGTTTACTTGCAGCGCAAATAGAACCCGAAAAACAAGAATAAAACTCGACGCTTATTAAATGTATGTTCGGTCAAACAGTAAAGGTTCAGAGCCTTTTCAAAAAAAAAAATGCATTGCTAGCCAACTCATATATATTTTGATAAAATCAGCATTTATTGCACGTAAACTAACCACAAAGCTGCGACATCCACGAGAGGTAACTTTCGTCCTTCAATAACTATCGCCTCATCTCCTTCACTTTTTGTAATATAACCCTTTTCCCTCAATAAATCTAGAGTCTTGCTAATGTAATGATCATGAAGTCTTTCATCCTGAAAAATAACAGAATTAAACTCATAAACTGCAAATATACTAGGTATATTCCTATTTTATATCAAAATGGTGAAAACATGACACCTCTTCTTTCATGCGGACTCCCAGACGCTGATATACTTCGCGGTAACGTTCTCGGCTTATCTTACAGATTTGCTCCCACGCAAATTTGTGCCTTTCATCCCAATCCTATTCCAAAATTCATTATTTTCAATATATAGCAAAAGTTAAGAAGACCAAGATAAAAAAAAATAATAAATCACAGACTCACTTGCACCGACTGGGTTCTCTCTTTGAAATCAGCATCTTCAGCAAACCTCTTCTTCGATTCCTCATACAACACCTATCAACAAATCAGTTGAGAGGGAATGACAGATAAATATAAATAGCTAAAACCTCCGGATGCATCAGGTATTGTTGCACAAACCAGAAAGACATTTCGGATAAATATAGAGATTTTCAGTACCACGTGTGATTTAACTTTAACGAAATTGTGCTCACCTCAAGTTCTCCAATAGCTTGATCGTTAACTTCCCCATTAGGGAACCTATCGATTAGGAACTCCGTCATCATCATTTTTGACGGCAAAAAAAAAAAAACACGTTTAGTGTATGGATGTATTATGTATGTATGTTTATCAGTGTGAGTGTGTGTGTGTGTGTGTGTGTGTGTGTGTGTAACACAAGTTTAGACTCTAGAATAATAACAGGCTAAAAAAAGCTTTGTATATCATGTTAGATGCAGGTATAATACGGATTTAATTTAACAAACATTCAAACAACACACATACCTTAATGTCCAGATAATTACCATAATAGAATCTTCGGCGCACGCAAACTCCAGAATAGTCAAGCACACGAGCTAACGTTTCTCCAATAACAGTGGATTGTAAATGACCCATATGCATTTCCTTGGCTATATTTCGAGGCAAAAAGTCTATAACTGCTTTTTCAATAGGGAGTTTTGGTGCCCATGTGATTATACTACCCTCTATCATCTTAAAAATACTCTGCAGCGAAGGGGGAAAAAAGTGACAGATATTGAAGTAGACAAGAATTTGGGTCAGAATTGTAATGTGCGTTTTAAAACACTTGGAAACGGAAATACCTCAGCTATCCATGTCCTAGATAACTTAAACTTCAGAAAACCAGGACCACCTACGACGCATCTTTCCAGCATGGCAGCGTCTTCTGGAAAACAATCTATCATATCTTTGACAACCTATTAAAAAAGAGAAAAAAACTAAGCAGTAAATTTTTCAAAATCCATGAGATTTCACTCACAAGAGAATATTACCAGTCCAGCACGTTTTGGTCCATCTAAGCTAGAAAGGCTTCTTATTTCAGGCCATATGTTCAAGACGCTGGTGCTATTACCAAATGTAAATTTCTGAGTTAGTACTCATATCATTAAGAAAAAAGTAAAAGTGCATAAGTATGTATGAGAAAGGTCGTATATACCATAAGTAATCAAAACTATCCGCTTCGGTGCCGGTAGAAATACTAACACACACTTCACGGCCTTGACTAGGTAAACTGCCATTCACATAAGAGCCAAATAACCAAGAAATTTCTTTTTGAAGGCTCCATCTACCATCTTCTTCCTGCAATGTATTACAATACAAAACCGTTATTCGTAACTGTTGACATATCCTCTAGTTTGCTTTATATATTAAGCTTCTTCTAAATCTATATAGTTCACGTGTGAATTGTGACAACAAAAGACAGCTTCAGATATAGCTATGAGCATGATAATGTGTACGTTAATTATAGACTTACATCCGTTGTTACTGGATCGAATACGCTTCTTTCAGAAAATCTGTGGAGTAACAAATAAGTAGATTAGCACAAGGAAGGGCCAAAAATAATATGACAACTTAATTAGCAGTTCATATTTTTACCAACGTGGCCAGAGAATAGATAGTCCATGAACTACTAGATTGGCAGTTAGACCAATTCAACCAGTCCAATGGCTTTTGAAAGTTACAATCTTTACTCTTCTAATTTTGTACTTAATTTGATGACTAGGTGGATTTGTCGTGTTAGTTTGATTCACTGGTGATATGATGCAAGTGTTCAAATTAAAGTAAACTCACATTTGTTTCTTGGTTAGATCTGAATAGTAGGATCCTTTAGCCAGTGTTGTTTCTTCGGCAAACGGTGGCAGCTTCCAGTCCACTGTCAATTTTAAAGAGCAACCATTCCCCTTAATACTACCATCCATGATCCCACCATCAGCTGGCACACGGAATTCGTAAACGCCGGACAAAATTATATCCCCAGAGGTGGAGTCACTTAAGTTTGCATCAATGATGAGGGAGAATTGGGCTGGTACAGACAACACAGATTGCATCAGGTTTATTTTGCCAGGCTTAACCTCAGGTTGTTCGGTTTCAAAGAGCATTGCCTTGTAATCATCTACTTCAGCAGGAGAACAGCCATAATCAAAATTTTTGCCATAATAAGCCATTACTCTTCCAGCAACTTTTGTTTCCTTAGAAGTTGCAACAAATACTACTTCCAGAGCTGCGTCTACTACATAATTTAATGCAACGTAATACAGCTTTAAACAGCCATCTCTGCCTTTTAAAGTATAAGAACACGAACCGCCATTGGGTCTCTTGGCAAAATAATCTGAGAAGTTTATAACCGCAGAGTCATTGCAAACTTCAAATGCATCATTGAATTGTTCGGGTGCACCTCTTCTAAAATAAGAATAATATTCACTCGTAGTATTCATGTCAACCAAGTTGTCAGTGGTAACATAGAGATTCGCAGCGATCTTAACAGAGGTAGAGAATGGAATTGAACAGTAACAGATACAGTGTGGAGATAAACATCCCAGTTTAGCGACAGCTATGGGATCATTGAATTTTTGGTTGAATATATTGAAAGTAGGTGACGCCGGATCTAGAGAGAAACGAGCTGCCTGTATACTCCCAAACAGCTGATGACCGCTGCCCACCAACTTACTGTGGGCAGTGCCTTTTGGAGGATCATATGTATAGACGTTAAGCGAATTTGGTATGTCGACTCTACGTGGGTTGGAAGCTTTTGCATCATCACTGTTATAGCTAAGAAAAACCTTACACAGCACAAACCGAAACTTGGCAACTCCACAGAATGATTGCATCCTGTCGTGAACAAAAACCAATACGCAATAATACAAAATTACAAGTGTAAAAGAAACAATATGTATATAACATTGTGTTTTGAATGACTCACAGTTGTTCCTCGGTTAGATCTGAAAAGTAGCATCTTTCATCCGAGTGTTGTTTTTGTGGTTGTTCTTTTAGGAGATCTTGGCGTTTGGTTTTCATGGAAAAATTTGTTTTGAATCTTTTTAGTCGATTCTTAAACCCTAAACTTCAAATATCGCCAATAACAAAAAAAGGTTAAAAAAACAGAAAACAAGACCAAATCTCCTATGTTATGTTGTTTTCATTGTCGGTTATATTTTTTTGGGCTGCATGCATGCAACGTGGCTTCAATTCTCGGATCATCAAAAAGCTAGCCCAAACGCCAATTCTTTCTCACATTATCTAGCTTCATATATCATAAGATCTTCCATAATTATTTTCACAATTATAACACTGTTCCATTAACAAACTACACACAGTGAAACACCAATTAAAACATTCAACTATATCCTAACTAACTAACTAACTAACTAACTGAAAAATAAAATTGAAAAACAATTTTTATAAAAGTGGTCTTTCAAGTTTATATACTACTTTATTTTATTTTATTTTAAGGCCTCATCAATTTTTCTCATCTTTTTTTATATTTAATCACTGAACAATTTTTTTTTTACTCTTACTCTAAACTTTTGAATTTCGTCATTTTGGAATATGGCTGATCACGGTTTGAAAACCAGACCAAACCGGAGACCGATTTGGTCCAAAAGTCCGGACTTTCAGTTCGGGTCAGTCCTGTCCAGTCCGGTTCGTCGGTTAGTCCGGTCCAACAAAGCATAATAGTCAGAACTGGACTAAGGACCAAAAACCGAAAATGAAGAAACGGATTGACCGAAGATCGGATCAAAATATGTTCGGTCCAGTTTCTTGATTCGGTTTGGTCCGGTCCACTGTTTATAATGATCGGCCCTAGTTTGATGTATCATTTACTTGCTCAACTGATTGTGCTCATGTGAAGCAAGTTACCAGCTTAGTCATAATATTAAATGGCATGTCATTTTTTTAAATAAACATAGTGAACTTTAAAAATCACATATCATAAGTAGCCATGGATTTATCCTCATCTTCTTTCAAAGCACCAATCATGGCACAACGGTTTGACTAGGCTGGTAACTTGCTTGGTTTAACCCACATGTGTTCAATCCGATTTGGTTCGGTTTAACTTAGTTTAAATTTGATTCAGTTTCATTTTCATCAGATTTTTTTTTTAATTGAACCGAATAAACCAAATAACCAATAACCGGACCGATGAACACTCATGATGCTTAATTTTTTTTATCAGATTTTGGGCTGTGAAAGTCCAATAATAGTTGTGAAGCCCAACATTTGTTAAAACCCATTGTCTTCATACTTTTGTCCTGAAGTCCAATAAAGAAAACTTAGCCTCAAAATTTGTTTTTTGTGATAAAACTATAATTCTTATTTTTTTACATGTAAATTTTGATTTCTAATTATTTGTGATAAATAAAAATACTAAAACTTACACATAAATTTTTTTTTCTTTTATTATTTTTTTAAAATGTTAATGTACATAAACTTTATGTTTTTATATATTTAATAAATTTTATAGGCCAGAAACTTGAAAATAGTTTATATGAGTATTTGCATGACTAAAAAGATGTACGTTTAAAGTCATGTTTCGCTGCAGACCGTGGGCTCTCAGTCTCTCACTACTCGTATTTTAACATAATTTAAGATATTTAGTTTAACCTTTTTGATTGAGTTGGTGTGACATATAATTTTAACTCTGGAAAGGAGGAGTCGTAGTAGCGGAACCAGGACTAAAAGTATTTACCTGTATAAAAATTTTCGAGTTAGAATAAAGGGCGTTAATTGAAAGTTGAGTTTATCATTCACTTATTAATGAAATGACTATACAAATACTAAGACCACGATTATCTTGTACCTGGTTCAATTAGAAAGAGTTGGACAAAAATTATATATGAAAAATTAACGTTACAAATCAAAATTTAACGGGTATCTAGCGACACTCTAGTAAGTTCACTGGTTATGTACGTGTAGAGTTGGGATCAAACTCAAAACCTTGTCTTATACCGGATATCGCGCATCATGATAACATTTGCGCTAAAAAAGTAGGGCACATTGTAGCCGGCCTCAAAGTTGTGATGCGTAGGTTTAAAGTTGGGTTTCATCTCAATCCCACTTATAAGGGTATACATTTTTAGTCGAAGGAAAGTTTTTAGTTGTAAGTGTAACATATTTGCATGCCGGTTTGTTTTGAGAAAACTTACGTTAAAAAATATATGCGTAACAATAGCTGTTAAATGCTATTCTGATCCAACACAATTGTTTTACCCTACAAAGCATAAATATATGTATGGTCAATGGTGGTCCAAAGAGTATAATGGTCAATTTATACAAGTGCATTAATGTTTTTCTGAAATGTTTGTCGACATTTAATGGGTAAAAGAATAGAGTGGTCCAAAAGTTCATCCAGGAATTATACAAGTTTCGCTTCATTAAAATCATCAAAAAAAAAAAAAAAAAAAAAAAAAAAAAAAAAAAAAAAAAAAAGGCACTATAAATTAAACGATAGCAAGTTACTCGTGGTAGTCCTTAACTAGAATGCTAACCGTAACGAATGTTATATAAAAAGTTGTGGCAACTTATTTGCATACTGGTTTGTCTTGGGACATTTTTTCGTTTTAAGGAAAAATAATCATAAGAGATAATTGTTAAGGCAAATATGAAGATATTAAAACTAAACAGTCTATTATGTTTTAATGATTATAAAATGTAACTTGAAATGTATAACATAAAATGCTTTTGAAGAGCTTAGACCGAACCCACGTCAACGATCAAGCTTTCGCCGAAGGAATGAACACATCAAAATTGGTTTTAACATTGTTGTGTGTGAAGTTTTAACTTGTGTCTCCGATAACTATTTACATACCAGTTTGTTTTCGGAAAACTTACATTTATAGAAACAATTGTTAAACATATACTCTTCTAATACAACATAATGTAATTGATTCAACTAAGAAAATTAATAAAGTTATGGACAGTGGTCCAAATAGTATAGTGGACCATGGGAATTTTATTCCATTTCATATAAGTGCATAAATATTACTGTATGTTTTTTTTTGAAGGAATGAAGGTATGCTACCATTTAATGAGAAAAAGAGTGTAATGGTCCAAAACTGTAGATGTAAATATGCAATTTTACATATCAATAGGTTATCATTTTATACAATTTTCTCTTCATAAAACATATTAGATGATGGCAATTTTGCTCGTGGTAGTCATTCTCATTTCTCAATGAATTGGCTCTAAACTCGACTGCAGGGGCGGTGCTAAGAACGTCAAAAAAAAAAAATTAGGCCCGGCACGAAAAAAAATAAAAAGTGCCCATATATTATAATATCCATAATTAGTTGGGTCTAGTACATATAATGTGTATAAAAATTTTTAGTGCCCCTTAGTGGGTTGGGCCCGGCTCGATTGCTGATGGTGCGCCGGCCCAAAACCGCCCATGCTCGACTGGATAGTCTTCGGCTGATAAGATATCGATCTGAAATTTAGATGATATTTTTCATACTCACTTGAGTTGGGCACAAAAGGGATTTGAGTTTCATTCAATTATTAAAAGGATAATAGCGTGCGTATAAATGTATTTTAGTTGTCATTCTATCTATTTATATGTATTAAATAAATTTTTTTTTGCTAGTCTAGTTGCTTCTACGTTTTGGATCCTACGGAAGTATAGAAACTCCATCACATTTCATTCTTGTCCCATGAGAAAATGCTATCTTTTCGATTCTATTCGTTTAGTTTCTTTTAATTGGCTTAAATTTAAACGTAGAAAAGTCCATACTGGTCTCAATGGCTTTGTAATCGTTTTTTTTTGTAATTTTCTAGCTTCTTACTAGCTTTTATATTCACTTTCGGCCGTTCAAAAAAAAAAAAAAAAAAAAAAAAAAAGCTTGTATTTTGTGTCACTTGTGTGTATTTTGTGATTTTTTTTCCTTCTCCAGTAACATGAGTGTTAATAAATTAAAAGGCAAAAAAGTCACCAAAAATACACACAACTGAGCACAAATGCATGTTGGATATATACAATAGCAAAAAGAATAATTTTATCATGTAAAAGAATATAGTGCCAAGTAAAATACATTTATGGGCAATTATCCTATTATTAAATAGCTAAAAAAAAACATTTACAGGCACAAAAAACTTTACAATGTGAGTTATGCTTTGGTTTACAACATTTAACACCAAAAGCTACATGATTCTCATTATAAACTTACTCTATAGTTCATACGGCCAAAAATATCAATATCGTGTAACGAGTCATAAGATTTGACCTAATCATTATTTAGATTAGTTAATGAAACTACAAAAGTTGATACTTGACTCGATATTAAACGTGTTGGTGCCTTGCTAACATTTAACACGAATCAATACATATTAAAGTCATAAAGATACTTATTAGATTGACAAAAGAGTAAATTACAAAACCGTTCTTGTGGTTTGACAAAATTGAATGTTTCGTCCGTACAGTTCAGAAAGTGCTAGCGGTATCTTTGTGGGAAACCATGGATCTGATTTCGTCATTCCCTAAACTGAAACTACTAGAATAGCCTTTTGCTCTGCCTGTTTAAGTAAGAAGATGATGAGGGTATTTAGTAATTTTGGACTCAAGGTTTCCCAACAAGAATACCGTTTGCACTTTCGAACCATACGGACGAAACATGCAATTTTGCCAAAGTGCAAAGACAATTTTAGCAATTTACTCTTAATAAAATAATCCGCAATCAAGGGTATCTAAATTTATGCTATGTTGTTCACCATTGAAGACAAGAAAACTCCCACGACATAAACGAAAACAATTTTTAATTAACTTTTACGATTATTTTAATAGAAATAAAAGAAGAGTCAACTTTAAGATGATTAGGAAAATAAAAATATATCGATTTTGTTTTTTTATACTCAGTGAAATGAGGTCATCTCAATTGACTGTACGAGTAGACCAATGTGGTGCAGTATGCATATAGCGATAGAATTAGGATTAAATATAAGGAAAATGATATGCATGCCTAATTTTCATGCCTAAAAGTGTGCCTAAAAATCAGATGAAGACATGTGGCAGATTCAAAGGTGAAGATTTAGAGGGAGAAAATGTATATGGCATGTGTCAAGTGATGAATGAATTAGGCCTAATATTAGTCACATGAGTTAGTCATGTGTATCATCACTCTAAATATAATTGGGTGCTTAAAATTTTTTTAACCGTAATATATAATCAAATTTTAATTGACCGGATGCATTTAAAATGCGTTTGAAGAAAAATTGATAATTTTTCAAAAATTAACACTATATCATAAAAATTCATAAGGGTCTCGTGCATCTGCGGGCACCTCTTTCACTCTGTCCACAATAACGTACGTGCACTCTTATTTCCTAAAAACAAGTCAACAATATAAATAAATTAAATCGAACAAGTCAGCAAGATGGTTAAAGATTATAGCGAACTTTGACTAACTTGGCCTAGATGAGCCATTACAACGACTCTAAGAGCATCCACATTGCACCAAGTCTTTCAATGACTTGGTGCATTTATGGCATTAAATGCAAAGCTATTTTGTCTTAGAAACATTTATTAATAATGCTAGCAACTAAAACCTTTTCCTTCAACCACTTTGCTAGTGCAAAGTCTTTGGTTCAAAGCTTTTTAAAAGTCTTTTGTTACAATGGAAAAAAGCTTTTGAAAAGCTTTTTTAAATAGTAAAAAGCTTTTGCAAAACCTCCCCATTGTAGATGCTCTAAGCTTGCAAGTTGTAACACCAGCTAATACCTCTGACAAAACATCCCACAACCATACTACTGTAATACAACGACTTTAAACTTAACATATTCAAATTATCAAAAAAATGTTTTAAAATCTCTTAAACTTGAAATATTAATTAGTATGTTTAACACACAAGATTATAAATTATACTCATTTAAAGAAAATAATAAACTACTTATAATATAATATTCGTTAAGAAGTTATAAGAAATTATAAAAGAAATAATCTTGCATAATTTCTAAAAATCAAATGTTACTAATATAACTTATAAAAATATATATATTTTTTTTTTATAATCTTCATTTTTATCTAAATCTAAGGCTTTGTTTGGCTGGCATAACTTTTAAGAGATTAAAAATACTACCTCTGTCCCAAAATTATTGTCCCCTATTGACTTTTTCGGTCTTTACTTTTCAACTTTGACTTTAAGTATTTTTGTTTATATTACATAATATTTTATACAAAATATATGAATGAATTGAGTTTTAAATGTATTTTCATTTGATATAATTTTTATAAAAAATTGTATAACACAAACAAAAATATTTATAGTCAAAGTTGAGAAAGAAAGACCGAAAAAGTCAATAGGGGACAATAATTTTAAGACAGAGGAAGTAATAATTTTTCATAATTATGTAGCTTATAAAAATAATATTTTTTTATAATTTACATCCTAACTCTATCTTTATTTAAAACTCTATTGTCAGTTTCAACAACAATTACTTTTGTCAAACATACAAATCGAGTATTCTATAAATATTAATCAACATGGGTGGTCCAAGCTTAAAATCGATGAGGTGTTTGATACTTTTTTTTGAACATGTGTTTGATACTTTGAAACATATATGCTAAATGAAATGTGGGCTCTTTCCGGCATGCAACTGCATTAATTGTTACATATGGGGTACCAAGTTCGTGAGTTGTATACAAAAATCCGAAACATATGCAACTGGCGTATCTTGTTTTCGTCGAAGTAAATTAAAAGACATGACATTGTTAGTGACGGATCCGAAATCAAAAAGTATCAGGCACATGCATTTCATAAAAGTTGAAGAAATTTATACATTGTGGACTTCGTATCCATGTGATTCACGAACATCTTCGAAAAACTTATTCGGTCCATCAATGACATTGGTACGAGTAAGAATATTAGCAACCACTAGGGGTGAATGGTTCGGGTTGGCTACGTTTTAAGTTAAAACCGAAACCATAAAAAGATTTCGGTTTTGCTTTTTAGAAATTGTTCGGTTCCGGTTTTAACTAGGTTTGGTTTTTTCTTTTCTGTTTAAATTTGATTTATCGAGATTTGGTCTTTTCAAGATCAAATTTGTAATGCATCGTACATTAGTACTTTCAAGTTTCTTGAATAAAACAACACGCAATTAGGGGTGTAAATGAGTCAAGTACTGCCAAGCTCTAACGAGACTCGATTACCAAAACTCGAGCTTGAAACTCGACTCGAGCTCAGTTGAGCTTTGGAATTCAAGCTCAAGCTGGGCTCGACATCTCAAACTTGAGCTCGAACTAGACTCGATTACCAAAACTCGAGCTCAGTTGAGCTTTGGAATTCAAGCTCGAGCTAGGCTCGACATTTCAAAGTTGAGCTCGAAACTCAACTCGAACTCGATTTATGACAATTACGTAACTACATGTATATAAAAGGGTAAAAGTGTAATATCATTGAAGCTCAAGGGCTCACGAGCTGAGTAATTTCGAGCTCGAACTCGACTCGAAAGTGTACTCGAGTAGCTCGAACTCGACTCGTTTATATCGAGTCAATTTCGAGCAGTTTACGAGTCGATCTCAAATAGCTCGGGAGTTGTCTTGTCTCTTTTACACCCCTACACGCAATAATGACAATAAAGAAACTAATGACTAAAAAATAGAAGATAATTGTTTAAGTTTCATAATTTACCCAATAAAAATATGGGAATGTCTAACCAATGCCCTTAGAGATAGGGGTGTCATTCGGGTTGACCCGGTCGGGTTCGGGTCAACTCGGGTCAAGCCTCCAAAAAACATACCCGAACCCGACCTTGTTTAGTCTCGGGTCAATTCGGGTTCGGGTCAATTCGGTCGGGTCAATTCGGGTACGGGTCTCGCCTTTTTTTTTTTTTTTTTTTTTTTTTTTTTTTTTTTAATAAGAAATCTGATTCACTCGGTTTGTATTTTAATAATGAATATAAAGTTTTACCATAACACATGACTATCCATTATTCCATTCTTAAAAGATATAGTGAATTAGTGATTAGCAGATCACATCTTTGATTGGTTTATATAGTTCTCAACGTTATTTTGTTCCTTTGTTGCAAATATTCATCACAGTTATTCATTCTATAACTTTTATACACCAAAAAATAGTACTCTTGCCAAAAAAAGAGTACACCTATAACTTTAATTTGTAAATGATATGCATAAAGTTTGAAACGTGAGTCTTGTTCTTTAGAAGTTAGGTGTGTTTTTTTTTTTTTTTTTTTTTTTTTTTAATTTTTAATTTTTTATTTTATGTAAATGTATGATGAACTTACATTACATATTTACATGGGCTTGACTTTGGAACGTTTCTCTACATGGTCCTTTTAATAAAAGAAAAGCCTACAAAGTTTACATTAAAAAAAAAAAAAAAAAAAAAAAAAAAAAAAAAAAAAAAAATCAAACTCGGGTCAATTCGGGTTGACCCGAACCCGAGCAAGAGATATATATTAAACCCGAACCCGATCTTGTTTAGAACTCGGGTCAATTCGGGTTGACCCGATTGACCCGAATATGATTTTTGACCCGAGTTGACCCGAACCCGGTCGGGTTCGGGTCGGGTCGGGTTCGGGTCGAGTTTTATGACACCCCTACTTAAAGCATTGGTTAATATTTGTCTTTTTGTGGGTTTTAATTACTATTTCTGCGGGTCCATATCAAAATATGCAATTTTGTATTAACCACATGGATCATTTATGTAATTAAAAGTCACAAGAAGATAAATCTTAACCAAAAATATTAATGATCACCAAAAATCATAGAAGAAATAGTTTATCCATTTTATGTCACGCATTCAAAAAGCAATTGAACAAGAGTGTTTTAAGATTATTTTCCGGTTGGTTTTTATAAAACCAAACCTAACGGTAAATTTAAGTTTTTTTCAAAATACAAAAACCAAACAATCGGTTTTTCAATCGGGTTTTTCTGTTTCTAGTTAGGTTTGATTTTTCGGTTATCAACACACCTCTAGCAACAACATATATATGGGTCGTTTTATTAAGCAATCATGGACTTCCTAAAAATGTTAGACAAATTTGATATCTTGTTGAATCGATAGTTTAATCAACTTTAACTTATAAATCAAAGGTTAAATCAGAATTTGAAACATCATGATCATCGTGTTTCTAGTCATGATTGTGATGCATTTATGTTCTTTCATTTAATTTGTCAATTGTTTGTCGTTTAGATAGGATTTAATCGACTATATTTAGACGTCATTTTTGCACATCCACATCCAAAGATTTTATTAAAAAAAAAACATTTAGGTTATGTTTGACAAAATTAGCTGTGAGCTGTGAGTAGTAGCCACAGCTCACTGCTCACCGCTCACAGTTTCATAAAGAAGTATTGGAAAAATGAATTTTCATAAAAAATAGTAAAACTCACAGCTCTCATGGCAAACGAACAATAAAAATACAAAAGCTCATTACTCACCGCTTATCGTCCAAAAACGCTTTGCGCCAAGCCTTAGTATTGTCACTAAATGTTATGTGAACTCGTTGTAGGATCCATATGAAATATTAACCGATGCCTAATTTGTCTTGTGACAAAAATAAATAAAATGATAAATTAAAAATTTGTTAAAAAAATATATAAAAAATATTTAAATATTGATCATCGTATCTGCAACCAAAGTTATATTTAGTCGAAGGAAAGTTTGGTAGTTAAAACTGTAACATCAGCAGCATCTCGGTTTTTTTCTCTTTTCTTACGTCCTCTTAGGCTCTCACTCTTTTCCACTTTTTACATGTTTTGATCACTATCCTCTCACCTTTAATTAAAATAATCACTTTATACAAACATATCTCGCTAAATATCTTACACACTTATAAATAATATAAAAAACATTAAAACAAAAAAACGACTCATATTTTTTTTAACATGACAAAGGTGAGCCATTAATCTTTCGTTTCTCTATGATGAGTGCTCACTTGGTGACCGAGAAGAGAATGAAAGATAAGGCTTGCCTCACTTGGTGAATGCTCCCCCCACGTATAGTGTTCTTTGATAAATAAATAAAAGACATTTTATGAATATGTTTCTTTATATAAATTATATTAACAAAATACTGTATGTTATATTCCCGAGTATGAGTTTGAGTTAATAGAACCAGGTTAAAGCCCCCCTCTAGTATGATACAACACAATGTAATTGTTTTACCCTACAAAGCATAAATATATGTACGTTGGTCCAAAGAACATAGTGGTCAATTGTATACAAGTACATTAACGTTCTTCTGAAATGTTTGCCCCCATTTAATGGGTAAAAGAATAGAGTGGTCCAAAAGTCCCCTAAATATATTATCATTTTCACAAATTTCTCTACCTTAAATTCATCAAAAAATAGATATTTATGTTAAACGATACTGTAGCCAGATTGTTCGTGGTAGTCCTTAACTAGAAAGTTCGTGTAAGAGATGTAGTATAAAAAGTTAATCGTAACATATTTGCATACCGGGTTATGTTGACATAAACAAAAAATAGTCGCAACAAATTAAAAATTGTTAAACATCTTATACTATACAACATATCATGGACGGAATCAGAGGTTTCCGCGGGTGCCCGGGACCTCTATGGGTTTTTTCGATTTATTGTTAGTTTTTATATTACGGTTAAAAATTTTGTTCATCCGATCATATTTGGTTCTGGTTTCTGGTTCCGGTTCTGGTTCCGTCCTTGTAACATAATGTAATAGTTTTACATGCAAAATATAAGTATACGTATAGTGGTCCAAAGAGTATAGCGGTCAAAGTGGCAATTTTATTTCATGCAAGTGCATTAATATTACGTAGTATATTTCTTTTTGAAGGCATGCCACCATAATCACCATTTAATGAGAAAAAAGACTGTAATGGTCCAAACTCTGTAAATATGCAATTTTACTTATAGATGAGGCTTGCAGAACTCGTGCTACGCACGGGCTTTTAATCTAATTGTTAATCGCGCGTATCGATTTTTTGAATTGTCGAGTGCATTTGTATTTTTAGTTTAGTATGTTCTATGAAACTTTTTTAGTTTGTTGTTTAAAAATATAAAAATGGTTGATATTGTTTTGGTTTTTTGGTCTTTATATTTTCTAAATGGGGTTGTCGTTATTAAATTGGCATACGCTTGATGTAATTTCCTTTGATTGTTTTGGCCTATTACATAACCCAACAATAATTTTGCATTATGTGGTTTTTGCATGGTAATACGAAGCACACTGGCTTTTTCTTATTTGTTATAGTGTAATTTGCGTTATCATGTATATATAATAATGTCACATAAACTGTATAAAAATCGTTACAACCTTTTTACCTTCATCTCATTTTACTGTACAACTAATTTCATTGAAAATTAAAATTGAAGTCTAACTAATAATACAGTAATAAATTTTATCAGTAAACTCAATTCTAAATAACTAACCAAATAAATATTAATTAACATTATTAATAATTCTTAAAACCTTTGGACTCTACTATTATGTCTTAAACTTTATTTTTTTAATTTATTATTATAATTTACAAATGGGTTCGAGTAAAAATTATGCACTTTATCATTTAACCATTTAAATGTTACTTACAAATATTTACATACTAAATGTGATTTTGGCAGGTTTATATATGCATGAATTAGGTTAAATCATTAATTATTCTTGCAGCCTTTTCAAATTCATCTCAGTTCATAACCGTCTTTTAATTCTTTACTAAATACGTGATTAATTTCTGCAACCCTTACACTTCCATCTCGATGTTGTATATACTTTACATTAAATTATGGGACTCCATCTTGAGTACTTGATTACTCCACATTAATTTAAGGGACTCAATTGAAAATTAACATTGAAGTCTAACTAATATTAATAAATTTTATTAATAAACTCAATTCTAAATAGCTAATTATATGAATATTAATTAACATACTATTAATAATTCCTAAAATCTTTGGACTCCACTATTATGTCTTAAACTTTTTTTTTTTTTTTATTATTATTATTATTATAATTTACAAATGGGTTCGAGCAAAAATTATGTACTTTATCATTTAACCATTTAAATGTTGTTTACAACATATACATACTAAATGTGATTTTGGCCGGTTTATATAGGCATGAATTAGTTAAATCATTAATTATTTTTGCAACATTTTCAACTTTATCTCAATACATAACCGTATTTTAATTCTATACTAAGTACGTGATCAATTCCGGCAACCCTTGCACTTCCATCTCGATGTTGTATATACTTCACATTAAATTATGGGACTCTATCTTGAGTATCTTGATTACTCCGCATTATATTAAGGGACTCAATCTTATAATATTATACTAAAGTTTGTGCAATCATGTATATATAGTAATGCCACATAAACTATATAAAAATCGTTACAAACCTTTTTTGTTTCATCTCATTTTAGTGTACAACAGTACAACTAATTTCATTGAAATTAACATTGAATTCTAACTAATATTAATAAATTTTATCAATAAACTCAATTCTAAATAATTAACCAAACGAATATTAATTAACACACTATTAATAATTTCTAAAACCTTTTGACTCCACTCTTATGTTTTAAACATTATTTTATTTATTTATTATTATAATTTACAAATGGGTTCGAGCAAAAAGTATGTACTTTATCATTTAACAATTTAAATGTTGCTTTACATACATGCTTGTCCATAACCGTCTTTTAATTCTATACTAAATACGTGATCAATTTCGGCAACCCTTGCACTTTCATCTCGATGTCGTATATATGCTCGTGCACATTTTCTTGAATCAATTCGCATATGTGAGCTACATCATAAATTGATCACGATAAAAATTATATTTAACCATTTAAATGTTTCTTTACATACATGCTCATGCACATTTTCTTGAATCAATTCGCACATGTGAGCTACATCAATAGAAATCGCACATAAATTACTTGTATATGAAAATGCATTAACATAATATATATATATATATATATATATATATATATATATATATATATATATATATATATATATATATATATACTAGTTTTCAAGGCCCGCCCTATGGGCGGGCATGCTTTGTAATTTACATTTTAGTTTAGTTATGTACAGATGTTAGTGATCTTTTAGAATTATTAGTTATTTCTTAATAAGGAGACATTTACGATTTTTTTTAATGGTATTTGCTAATATTATTTCATATTTAAGGACGGAGAGGTTAATTAATTTTGTGATGATATTAGTTTACGTCAAATATTTCCAAAATTTTATATCGGGTTTACTGATACCGTCAATGCACACTTTATAGCCTTACAATAAGGAATTAATCAAATGTCGTTTTTTGCATTTGTGTATGAATGCAATAAATACGTACTTAAAACAAAGAAAATTGAAGCTAATATTATATAACTAAGAACACATGTATAACTTAATTATTATTAATTATATCCAGTTTTTTTTTTTTTTTTTTTTTTTTTTTATATTGAATAAAAAAGACTAAAACATCAAACATCATCTACGTGGTTGATGACTTATTTTCCAACAAAACAGTGAACCCAAGTGATAGCCCAGGGGAAAAACCGTAACGAAGTCTTTTCATTGTCATGTGCATTGTAGAAACTATTCACCATGTCAAGCACACTTCTATGCACACCTTTTGCTTTTAATAGGATCTCCATCATCATATAATAAAAACACCTAAAACAACATCAAAGAATTAACCACGTAAACGATGTTTTATATCAAACTTTAATACATAAGTATTTGTTTTATGCTACCTGTTTAAAGGTATATGATATGCTGTAAAGAGCAAGGCAATATTGAGATCATAACAATTAAGAAAATACATTTATCTCTTTATAGAATTCTTCCACCATTGTGTAGGAACCAGTTAAGACCAAAAATGCAAATAAAGTAAATCAATGATTGAAGATTCAAATGATGTACAAATTTGAAAGAAAATCAAACGCAACAAAAAACTTCAGTCAATGAAACATACTACTTTCAAATTGTTGTCGTTAAAAGAACTATTATACATAAAACTCATGAGAAGTTGATATTGCGTTTAAGTCTCCTGCGATTATATTATTTATAACATTGCTTCCTAAATGACTGTCACCAGCGATGACACTACAATGTCCCTTGGACCCTAACTGCTTCCTGCTTGGTTTGACTTCACATAAAGTCTTTTGCAACTGCTCTACACTATCGAGGAGCAGATGCCGGGTGTGGCCTATTTTGGCCCGCGAAGTGCAAAACAATTTCAAGAAAATGTTATCTTTAGGTTGTGCTACATGATTTATATTTTCTGCTACATCCATTTACTTGTTGGCTACTTAGATAGAGACAATTCCAATAATAATCTAAGCTCAAAATTAAACTTAAGTCCAAGAAATTTGCTTAGATCTGAATATATACACTAAGCTCAAATTATATAGTCCAAATTTAAATAACCCTAAACTAAAAGCGTTAACTCTTCTTTTTCTTCACTGGTGAAAATATTGACGAAATAAATTGCATGGATATACAGTTGCATATAGAGACGTATTCGGACAAATCCTAATAGGATACTACCTCTATAACTAAGTTAAATCCTTAATAACTAAAGCTACAATTGTGACCCATCAGAGACACTCGCTCGCCCTTTGACTCCATCTCCATGGTGGTGAACTTTTTTTGCTACATGGCCTCAAAATACCTGAAGTGCCTCTACCACTATTACTATGCTAGATGCTGGTATACCATCAAGTCGGTCTTATAACATTGAACTACTGACAAATTGTGATTTCACTGTACTGAACTCTCTGTTGTGTAGTCTGTAGAGATCTTAACTATATCTTCTATACTTAAGAACCAAAGTGCTCCTCTATTTATACTCCTCCATTAATTAGGATCAGTATGTATGCTAAGTTCCCTAGTATTTGTTCTCGGCTGTCTTGTGTTTCTATAGGGGCTTGTCCTATAAAAGGCAATGACTTGCTTATTGTATTCTCATTGAGTATGTTCTTATTAATATAATTCACCCATTTCATCAAAAAAAAAAAAAAAAAAAAAAAGGTGCTCCTCTATTTATACTTCACTGATGGACATGATAGTTTGCAAATGTCCAGGGAGTAAGGTAAGTAAATATAAGATTACCATTGTATTATTGCTTGCATAGTGGATATGCATTGAGATAATTTCATCTAATGAATGAACTACACATTTAAAAGATAGCTAATTTCTAGATAAATGGAATTAAAGGTTTACCTATGGATATATTAAAGTTTTTTAAATTAATCTACCTGCGATGGTCAACAGCCCGGGTTCTTTTTTATCATAATTTCTACCATTTCAATATTCTCAGCTACAGCTGCCAAACAATATCCTTTCTCCTCGGACTACCACCTTTCGTAGGGATCCCTTTAATCGGGCTATCTTTGCGATGATGAATTTTTTGGGATCTCGGTAATCTTGGAGACAGAGATTCTTAACGTAGAAACAGATGACGGGTCCGCACTCTCTGAAGCAGAGTGAAGCTGTTCCTTGTGGTCATTAGACATGTCCATTTCTATTAATCTTGCAAAAAGAGGGGATGCTACAACTAAACTTTCATAAGACGATTGAAGCCTCCTCTCAAAGCTTTCATATTCCCGCACAAACTCCAGCCCCAATCAATATTTCCTGCAACTTTACAACCAAATAAATCAGATATTAAACTAAATAAATAAAAAATAATTGAGGAACATAGCAAACTGATTATAGTGATATATACAACTTTCACATTGCGTTTTTAAAAAATAAACTATTCATCTTGAAATCCTGAATAAGTTACTCTCAAACCAATCAACCAAAGGGAATATGTGATCATCAAAATATCAATAATAAGAATCAAATGCCCTCCATTGAAACACTCAAAACTGCATATTGTCGTTAGAAAAACCCAATAATCATATAATCAGTCGGCAATCACAACCCCAAACACCCCCTTATTATCCGAGTTTTCTAATTTTTCTTTCTTCTGAACATCCTCTTCGCTATGAAAATGCACATCCAAACACTATCATCACTAAAATGTTACATGTCTTAATTCAATTTCTACTTATACGCAGCAAATTTGAAGTGGTGCTTCAGAAATCCTACATCTGGAATTGTTTGTATGTCCGTGGCTTTTCCAAACACCAACGTCATTCGGTTTTGTAGTCTTCGCATCTACTTTTTGGTTTTCTGAAAGCCGAAACCAGTTATCCTATACGTTTTCAAAAAAGTAGATTATTTATAATTTACCAAAATAATAAAAAATAAAATACAATTTACCAAAGCGAAATGTACAATCAGATAAGTAATGAGTAATATTTACCTGTTAAGAGCAATATTATAGCACACTCTAATTGCAATCAGCAATGGTTCCACGTGAACTGAATATGTGGACATTATATAAAATTAAGAAATAAGCAATAATTAAAAAAAAAAAAAAAAAAAAAAAAAAAAAAAAAAAACAAAACAAAACAAAACTAATTCAAGCAATTCTAGTTACCTTTGAACTTGGTGGATGAAACAGCAGTAAGTAGCACTTACAGAACTTGAAGAAGAAGACTTGAGAATCAAATTACCATTTACTCTTTTATAGTATGTGCATTCAATATAATATACATAAAGAGAAACCCTTTCTAGTATAATCAATATCTCAGTGATGCCCAGCATGGTACGCAAAGTGAACATCTGATATCGCCACATAGCCTTTAATGATGTCGGTTTGATATCATCAGATTCTTCAGGTTCTATACAGGTGTAACGGTCCAATATGACAAACACAGACTTCACTGCATCAAACCTTTTGTACAGATCATTCTTCATGGTTCCAGCTTCCGCAATGACTCTTCGAGTGCTTAATAAGATCAAATACGTGTGGTAAAACGCTTTTGCATCAAGTTGGTCTTCGCTAATTAATTTCGCACCATACCAGTAGCTTAAAGCCAAAACACAATCGATTAGGCATTGAGAAAACCCGAGCCATAATCCAGTGCCTAACAAAGTATATCATGAACTGGGGTTATCGAACCATGGCTAATCACAACGTAAATTTCTGAAATTTTATAGTTTAATCTACAGGAGTCCATGAGTTAAGAATATGAGACCATAGAATTAAAATGCTTTCTATCGTATAAAGTTATCTAAAAGAGGATCTAGAATCATTATCCAGTTGTAAAAAAGTGTATATATAAGATCGACAAATAAGAACCTAAAGCTCTATATGACTGCAGGTGTTTAAAGTTATGTGTCTTACCTCACATTGTCCACGTCAAATAAATGAGGATTAGTTCAGGACCTGAATTGATAATGCAATATATAAACATCTACAATCCATAAGTGATTAACACGATGTATAGTAAAAAAGACCAACTAATAACTCGAAAACACATACCAATTGACATGCATCCATTGGTACTGTCACCAAGTGCATGAACGTGAAATCCATGAGCTCCAGGTTTTAGGCCAGAAAGTTCTCCGGTAATAGTAGTGGGAGCACTTGACACATTATGCAAGTAAGATAACTCGAATATTGCCTTGTGACTCCTGATTAAAGAGGATGGTGCCGCTAACACCTTCGCAGCTGTTAAGAACCACAACTACCTCCACAATTTTAATTTCTGTTTGTGATCTAAACAAAAAAATATCCAAATATTATTAGCAAAGGACCTACAACTTTCAAATCAGCGAGTATGCTAGATAGAAAGATTCAACAGTTGTATGATTGCAGAACAACTGATAAGTAACCTGATAGTAAAATCCGTTACCGCCAATCAATAGAACTTTACACGACAATATAGCATTTTCTACAGTTTATATCATTTTAATAATGCAAATAAGAATAACAGTAAGCGAACGTAAATAAGCTTACCCTCGAAGGTGTGTTGAAGCTGCATCTTGTAGAAGTTTCTTAGAGTATGAGTAGTCGTCTTTAATGGCGATTGATGCTACTGCCAATGTTGCTGTAATTTCACCTGCAATATCAGCCCCTGATGTAATTATCTGTGTAAGGGCGACTGTAGTTCATTTCATTCACTTACGTATGCTTTGTACAGTGGCATAAAACCGTATCAGATATAACGGTCTTGGTGCAACTGATATATGTCAGAAATGTAATGTAAGGAAACATATCAGTTGACAGTTTGTTTGTGGAATACCTCCAGCCCTAATTTCACAACAGCTGAAATAGAAATGAAGAGTAAGAAATTCAGAATTTGTTTACAAAATGGATAAGATACAGGATACGAAAATAGATTATATACATTAAAGTAGACATGCAATTAGTAAAACACACTTTACCTTCAAATTCATCATCAGGATGCTCAACGTATGATTGCTTTTTGAAATTCTCTTTATGACTGTCTTCAGAGTCTGGTTATTCATTTTCATCGTCAAACGTGAGTTATTCAATTATCGGGCCCCTTGAATTATTTGGCAATAAAGGTCTGCTTGCAGGGATTCTATATGCATGTTCATCCATGAAAGGATTTGGTATTGGACCAAATAGGCTTGATCCCAATGGATTCATGTCCATGAAAGGACTCCCACCAGGGATAAATAGAAATATACCACCAAATTGGCGTCTAAAGAAAGGGTCATCAAATGGATCTCGTTTTCCAAAAAGGCTATGCATACACTCAAAACCAGCAAAGGGGTCACCAAAACTGAACAAATTCTACTTGAATGTAACTCAACGGTAACAAATTACCTGGTTCCCAAGGTTGCAAGCATGCTCAGCTAAGGATCTCAAAATAAAACACTGAGAAGTTAAGTGCAAGCCTAAAGCTGATGGGGTGAGTGGGAGCCAACTCAGAGAGAGTGATATCCTACAACAAAATACCATAATTATAAGTTAGCACACGAGGCAGACATAAAGCATAGCTAAATCACAGAATATAAAGAAATAAGGATTACCCACCTGAGCAGATTTGTACGTCAACAAATTAGTGCTCTTTGAAAAGTAAATGAGTGTCAAATAAAGGGTCAAAAGGGGATTAGGTAAGATAGGATTTCTTATGCAACAATATACGTATGTACTCATAGGAATGAGCATCTCTGCAATTGCCTCAAAGTCTCTAAGCAGCTCTTTGGATAGAAAGTTCAATATGTGGCAAGCCTAGCAAAAGTTGTAACATACAAATTTAGATGCTTTACTGTAACACACACACACACACATCTGTCAAATATACAGCCAGACATCATAAAGTCAAGATTGTGTTTATCCATTCCAAAATTCAATCTTTTCTTCTCATGCATTGCAGCAACGGTACCGAAGAGAGAAAGACATGAAAGTATTTTAAGGTAAGATATTAAGATATAAGTAGTTGCAGCATAACTGCTTTACTATGCTCGACCTTCTATCAGCTAACTGTGTGGTTATGCCTATGTGCTTCCACCATTTTGTATTCAAATGGTACATTGGCATCATATATATAGTAGGGTTGCAGAGGTATTGACTTCGGTACATAATCTTTTTTTGCATCCACTTCTAACCCACTATCACATTCAAAAACTTTTTTACTCAAGTGTTCTTTGTGAAAGGCCAGTTATCAAAAATAATGTATGTTGATGAATTCACAATGTGCATATTTGAATATTAGATAAATCCACACAAAGTTACTAAAATAAACGTATAATAAGATTATGGATATACAATAACATTGTTTATGTACATATTCCATGGTAAGTATATAATAATGAGATCACAGTATGTATAACTTTATAACGGGGCAACATTGTTTTTCTCATAGTATGCTATATAGTGAAAATGGTCCGGTTTATCCTTTAATCAAGCTCTTATAACATTCTTTTATAATTCCCACTTAAGCTTACTATGCTTTAGGACTTTTTTATAGTGTAAAGAAACTGAAAATGTGTAGAAATCCATGATAGTGGAGGATTGCAATTTATTATTATACCAGCATATATAGTTTTTTGTTTTTGAAAATAAGAGCATGCCTGACACTTTTGTTTGATATCCTTGACATGGCTTTTCAATAAACGATGAACCTGCACCACCATATGTATGAGCACACCTTCTTGCTTGATCAGTTTGAGCAACACTTGAGTTCTGATGTTTTTCAGAAGATCTTCAATATAATTTCTGATAAAGGGATCATCCATGATGGTTTTTCTTTTACTATGCCATATACAAATTTTAAAGGTTAAAAATCATAAATATTTAGCCATAAAGAAGATTATAGGGGCCAAACACTTGTACCTTCAGGATCTTCTCAAACTCCAAGATTTCATTCCTTTGGTATGCTGCAATCAAGTTCTGTCATTGTCAAGATTTACGGATCATTTTTGTATCTACAACATTTTTGTATCTACAACATTTTTGTCACATACGGCTTTGTTTCTTGTCCATCAAATGGATTGATTTTAGATTGCATAAGCATGTTGGCCAGTACCAGATATCTGTAACATGTGATTTAGAGTTCAAACTATGAGCACAACATTTACAAAATCAGGAAGAATTTAAATATGATAGAATGATTCCCAGCTTCATCATAGTTCTTGAAAGCTTCAAAAAAGTGAGTAGCTGCTTCTGCCCATTGGCGCTCAGCCATATTGACAAACCCACAACCGCCTGTTGCAAATTTCCCATACAGGTTTCAATCAATGAGATGTGTATAGTTAGATATTAGATATCTAAAGTAAGATGTTTCGAGTTAATAGTGGTTATTGAATGAAGACAAACAGTTAAAATATATAGAATGAGATAAGAAAAAATGAAGCAGCATCCTCTGTACATTAGTTTCACATGTAAAATTGATGTTTTTTGGAACAATTATATATAAACACTCCAAGATCACAAACCTGTTCTTCTTTTGCTTCTTGATCATGGGATTCGGCCAACTAACTGCTTCAGCATGCAAAACCCTAATTCACAAATTAAATGGTATGAAAAAAAACTTATCTAATATATATATGTAATAAATTCCAAACATGAGCATCTGGACGACCTAGTATAAGAATAACTTATCATCATGAGCATCCTGCAGATCAAACTAAAACTCACACAAAAAAAGGTACCTTATCATCATGAATAAGTGAATCATTCTGCAAAAAATAATCAACAAACTTTAGGAAGGACTGAATGGTGCAAGAATGAATAAAGAAGCACATTAGGGTTTTTTTGGAGAGGATCACAATTGAAGCGCATTAGGTTTATATTTAATGATTTTTTAAACGCAGAATTGAATTAGATATATGTGAATTACTAAAAATAATTAATTGCACAGGTTTATAGTTTTGGAGTAACAAAATCTCAACAAAAAATTGTGGTGGTTTAGTGGTTAAGATACTACATAAGCATGGTCATGAGTTCAACTCCTTGCAGTGACTTTTTTGAAAAAAAAAATTACAACCGAAATTTCACATTCAAATACTTTGTGTTGTCAAATAAATTAAATAAATGATTTTCGAAATTCAAATTAAAAAAATGTCTTGCTTATGTGGACATTAATGCGATGACATGGACATATTACAATTACATGGCATTGAGGTGGCATTGAGGTGGCATTAATGACGTCATACGCCTCCTGTTATATATAATGTACAGATATATATATATATATATATATATATATATATATATATATATATATATATATATATATATATATATATATATATATATATATATATATATATATATATATATATATATATATATATGCTTACCTATAAGAATCACCTAAATATGTAAGAAACAAATAAAATAGTTGGTATCTCAATCTTTGGTTTCATTTATCTGAGCATGCATGATCTTGTGTGATTTTCATGGTACCTGCGTATAATAACGAAATTAAGAAAAAAAGAATACCAAGTTAATTACAAAGATCTAAAAGATGTGTGAATCATCTCCAAAATGTTGCAAAATAGAATTTACATACCGCTACCAACAATCAAAGAAAAATGTTTTAATCATAAGGAAAAATGTTTTAATCATACTAAATATATGATTTCAAATATTTAACCAAAATCAGTTAGTTTTTCACCAAATAAACTTTCCCCACTAAAAGACAAAGTTTCTGGCCGTTTCAGCTAGGCGGCCCCCTTAATTATAAAGGGCGGTCCCCTTAAAATTAAGGGGACCGGCCATGATTTAAGGGGACCGGCCACGCTCCTCTGTCAGAAACTTTTGCCTATAAATACCACCTTAAACCTGGATTTTTTCCCCACCTTTTGCACTTCTAAACTTTCTGATCTAGATCTATTTTTCTATTCTCTCATCCTTTGATCATAAGTGTATATATTCTTTGTTTCAAAGTGATCCAATTTCCATCCTCTCAAGTGCAAGAGAAGAATACTTCTATCTTCCTAGACAAGAAGTATTACAACTTGTTGTGATCTCCACATCCAAGTTGTTGGTGTATCATCAAGATTATTTACATATTCTTTGTGAAGATTGTTGTGAATATTTGCTTGTAGATAGTTGTGTTAGATATAGATTGTGTGAATAGTTGATAACTTGGTGTGAAGAAGAAAAGCTAGGAAATCTATTGGTGTGAAGAAGATAGAGTTGAAGTTGATTAGTAGTGAAGTAGGATAGTTGTGAAGATTGGTGTGTAGAAGAAGGTGTGTAGAAGATTGGTGTGTAAAAGCTAGGTGTGAAGAAGATTGGTGTGTAGATTGGTGTGTAGATTGGTGTGTAGATTGGTGTGTAAATTGGTGTGTATATTGGTGTGTAAGGTTTTCTCCGCCATAAGGGAGCTTGTTGATATAGTGAAGAAAACTCTCGAGTAGGTGACTCGAGGAGTGGAGTAGGGCAAGGAAGGTGTCCTTGTAGCCGAACCACTATAAATCCTTTGTCTCGCGGTTAGATCTTTCCATATCTTACTTATTATCTTGCTTATATCGTTATTAATTTTGTAGACGTAGACGTATATATATAGTTGCTCATATAGTGCTAGTATTGATTTTACTTAAAGATCAAACGAAAGTTTTATTCACAAAACAAAGTTTTTACAATCAAACTAAAAAGGTTACATACATATAATTGATCATTTCGATCAAGTATAGTTTTCATACAAAATATAACTAAGGATTATAAAATAAACGATTACGTACTTATCTCTCGTATATAGCTACAATTGTTTATATTATGCATGTGTTGATTTCACATACTTAGCATACATTATTATTATTGTTTATACTTAGATATACTTGTTCATATTGTTCAAGATTTGAGTTCACATAAGATTGAATCAAAGTTTTAAAAGCAAACAAGGTTTCAAAACTAAACTAAGTTTTCAAAATAAAATTAAAAAGACGTAAAACTATTCAACCCCCCCCCCTTCTAGTTTTCCACAATTGGTACCAGAGCCACGTCTAGCAAGATTTTTAAAATATATTGTATTTTAAAACTTGTAACGATCTATGGAATCTGAAAAATATTTAGAAGGGCAATCTATGCAAAGACCACCACTATTTGAAAGTGATGGATTTTTATATTGGAAAAATCGATTCGAAACTTATGTGAAATCAAAGGATCTAGATCTTTGGCATGTTATTACTAATGGTGATTTTTTACCTACTCAAAATAATCCCGAAACAAATAAAGATGAAATAGTACCTTTTGAAAAACAAAATGATGATTTAAAAAGAAGACTTTCTAAAAACAATGAAGCAAAAATGGTTATTTACAATGCGTTACCACGTAAAGAATACGAAAGAATTTTTATGTGTAAAACCGCAAAAGAAATTTGGGATTCTTTACTAATCACTCACCAAGGTAATAGTCAAGTTAAAGATAACAAAATAGATCTTCTTGTTCAACAATATGAACAATTTACGATTCCGGAGGAGGAATCAATAGATAATGCTTTTGCTAGATTTAACACTATTATCACAAGTTTAAAAGCACTTGATGAGAATTTTTCTAGTAAGAATTTTGTTAGGAAATTTCTTAGGGCTCTTCATCCAAAATGGCGAGCTAAAGTTACGGCGATTGAAGAATCGAAGAACTTGTTAACTCTTCAACTTGATGATTTGATCGGCAACCTGAAAGTCTACGAAGCAATAATAAAGAAAGACTCCGAGATTCTCAATGGAAAAAGGGAGCAAAGCAAATCAATTGCGTTGAAAGCTAAAAAGGACTCTAGTGACGAAGAATGCTCAACCTCCAAAAGTGACGATGAAGAGTATGCTATGGCCGTACGAGACTTCAAGAAATACTTCAAAAGACGAGGAAGATATGTTAGGCAACCATATAATGAAAGGAAGTGTTTTAAATGTGGCAATCCAAATCATCTCATCGGAAAGTGTCCAATGATGTCAAGAGATCAAAATCAAAAGGCGTTTATCGGAGGTGCTTGGAGTGATAGCGATGAGGACAAGAAAGAAACCACAAATGAAGAAAAGTGTCTTATGGCTAAGACATCAAGCGAGGTACGTTTCGAAACCAAATACTTTAGTGACAAAAATTTATCATTAGACGAAAAAGACCTAGATAGTGAATATAATAGGTTATGCAAATTAGGTCAAAAGGTTAAAGCTAAAAATAAGTCACTAAAACATATTAATAATCAATTAGAAAATGAAGTACTCGAATTAAAAATTAAACTACAACATTTGGAAAAAGGAAAAGAAGTTTTTGTAAAATGTAAAACTTGCTTAGAGGTTAAAAATGAAAACGAAAAACTTAAAGATGAAATTTTCAAACTTGACAGGTTTAAAAATAGTAATAACCCACTTAAGAAAATACTAAGTACTCAAGAAACTTCGGGAGATAAAACCGGTCTAGGATTAACTTCAACTAATGTTTCAACTAGTGAAAATAAAAGTATAAAGTTTGAATGTGAATCTAGTAAACAAAAATTATTAGAATCAAATCCTAAGTATATACTTACAAAAGATAGAAAAATACCCATTGCGAATGATGAAAAAGTAAAAACTTTTTATAAACCATCCTTAAAGACCGAAGTAGGATCCTCTAAACCTAAATTTAGATCTAAAACTCCACCACCAAGAAAAACTAAAAATCATCATCCAAGATCTAAAACATCTCAACCTAGAAGAAATCAAAATAGACAATATTACAATAACACTAGAAATCAAATGTGGAATTATCAACCAAGTTACAATCCTTGGGAAATATTACCATCATACATGCATCCTAGCCAAATGTTAAATATGTTTGGACCAAACAACTTTGGACCAATGAGACAATGGGAAATATTACCACCATACATGCATCCTAGCCAAATGTTAAATATGTTTGGACCAAACAACTTTGGACCAATTAGACAATAGGGACCAAGTGGCTAAGTTGTCAAACTTGGAAGAAGTTGGAATATCATCTACAAATGACTTCTATAAGTCAACATGGTCACTTGAAGTGCTTGAAGATATTCCATTGAAGACTAAAAGGTACGCGTTTCTTTTAAGTTCATCACTATAATTTGCATGCTTAGATAAATGATTAGTTAGATTAATGATTAGTTAGATTAATGCTTATGGTTTAACTTTTTTTATACATACCAAATTTTAATAACTTTTTTTTAGTATTTTATTGAAAATTTCTACACCTAATATTTGTGTTTTTAATATAAACATACTACGCTATGATAGAATTAGTTGTGAGTTAAGGGGTTTTTTATTAAGCTTCTCAAAAAAGCTTAAAGCTTTATCATAAACTTATTGTGTTATAGTAATTAAATAAGCCAATAAGCACCTTTAATAAGCATACCCAAACACCCCTTTAGTTCTAATATGAAGTTTTCTTATTTGATATTAGGACTAACTTTGTTGTTATCTTCACTATAATGCAAAATGTTAGTGATGTTTGCAGTTTTATGATCTTATCATACACACTAAAATGCAAAGCAATTTGTTGTGTGCGTTTTTAAAGGAGGATTAAGTATCAACACATGATTGTCGTGGAAGGATTATCTACGCTTGCTCAAGGTATGAATGTATAATTAAGTTAAGTTGCTAATTTAGATAATACATGAATGTATTTTAATGTATCAAATATGTGTTTTAGTGCCTATATGAGGAACTATAAGGTAGGAATTCTTAGCAAGTGTCTTTGAATGAGTTAATGAAACTTAGCAGGTGTTTGTTGTCATTGATAACATTATAGGTGTCAACCAACGAGCTAAAATATGGGTGTTTTTTACATTATGATTTAGGCTAATTGTAAAGAAAGTTGCAATAAAGTGAAAGGTCGGTAAGGATTCAAACAATCCTAAAAGACTTGCGAGTGTACTCTTTGCCTTTTTTTCATGCATTTATAATTTACTTATGCAAGTAATAATAATTTCCTTATATAGTTCGGTCTCACATAAAAATTGTTCTTATACCTTATAAATAAACGTATTCTACCATTACATCTTTTTTTTGTTTCTCTTTATGTAATAAAAAAGTTATAGTGTAAGTATCTATGTTAATTTGGTAATTTTATGATCAAACATGAGAAGTAAATAGCACAAACTTATGAAAATATAATTTTTCAAACAAAAATATACATTGGTAAACATGGTATGATGGTTATTCATAATCAAGGAAATGAATCAATCTTCAAAGCTATCTAAATATGCTATAAGTAAAAGAAATACCACAATTACAAAACACATCGTAAATTGATATCACGGGTTAGCAAAACTAAAAGCATATATCACTAACATCTTATGCAAGTCAAGTATCGTCATGTGATTTTGCTTAAATAATAAAATATTATTTTTAATCCAAAAACATTATACTAAAATAATAAGTAGATTATAACATATATACATTTAGTTTTTTATTTTTAGTCCACAAAGTAAAACCATTTGAAATATGTTAAGTGATTCATTTATTACTCGATAATAATATATAATCAAAAAGAAATTTTAAAAATCATGTGCGTGCACAGGTTTATAACTAGTATACAGAAAATAAAAGTAGACATTTAACTGGATAATTAAACGTGTTGGGGTATCTATAGTTATGCTAAGTTGTTCATCATTCAAGACAAGAAAACTCCCACGACATGAACGAAAACAATTTTTAATGAAACTTTTACGATTATTTTAATAGAAATAAAAGAAGAGTCAACTTTAAATGATTAGGAAATAACAATATTTTGATTTTCATATACGGTTTTGTTTTTTTATACTCAGTGAAACGAGGTCATCTCAATTGACTGTACGAGTAGGCCAATGTACGTGGTGCGGTCTGCATGCACCTCTAATTTCACTCTGTCCACAATAACGTACTTGATGTATATACCCAAAAAAACAACTTACAGTTA
This sequence comes from Artemisia argyi, assembly GCA_030686995.1. NCBI lineage: Eukaryota > Viridiplantae > Streptophyta > Magnoliopsida > Asterales > Asteraceae > Artemisia > Artemisia argyi. The sequence goes on from CM060709.1 coordinate 333,003,311, forward strand.
GATCAAAACTAACCAAAATTTGACTAAGATTTCCGACCTAATTAAATGAACAATCACTACGACTCTAAGCTTGTAACGTAGCTAATAATTTTGACTAAAATTACAACAACCCAAGAGATGATCCACCAATCGTGGGAGCTACCAGTTGCCATCCAACTCCAACATAGACGGAACTAAAATATTTCTTTTGGGGGCCGAATCGGAGATTTGCTTGTAACCTCAACTAAATTACCTCTAAAACTTATAATATTTACATTAGGTGCCGCAAATTTATTATTTTTTTTTGGAGGGGGGGGGGGGGGGGGGGGGGAGCAGGCCCTCCCCTGCCCCTACATAGTTCCGTCCCTGAACTCCAACAAAAAACCAGTTGCCAATTCGTCTCATTATATTTCATTTTTATAATTCAAAAAGTTTTAAAAAATCTCAGTAACTATACTCAGTGTCAGTTAAATATCATATGCACCTATTAAAGTCGATTTTCATTAGTTGAAATATAAAGAACACGCTTATTATAAGACATACCAAAATAGTAATGTGGACACTTAATATGAAACTTAGAAAGTAATACCGTTAATGCAACATACTTAATTGTATAATCGAAAAGATTACATGGGAGAACATTTATATGTTGAAACAAATGTTTTAGTAAACTTGAAATATTATTTTGACAGTTGCTAAACTTATAGAGTTTTCTACTACCATTAAATCATTAATACAACGTCGATGGTTCGTACTTAAAATGGGTGAGGTGATTGATACTTTGAAAGTTGAAACATGCTAAATGTGGGCCAATGTTTTACAAAAATCCGAAACATGTATCATGTTTTCGTCGAAGTAAATTAAAAGACATGACATTGTATAGTGACGGATCCAAAATCAAAAAGTATTAGGCACATGCATTTCATAAAAAGTTAAAGAAATTAATACATTGCGGGCTTCATATCCATGTGATTCACGGACATCCTCGGAAACTTCCTCGGCCCATCGCTGACATTGCTACGGGTAGTAACACTAGTAAGCAGTGGCGCAGCTTCATAGGGGCGGGGGGCGGCCGAACCCCCGAAATTTTTTTTGCGATGTAAGGGTATATAGTTTTCGTGTAGAAAAATTTCGGTATTTTCGGTTTCGCCCCCCCAATTTAATTCGGTTTCGACCCCCCATAGTGTTAGGAAAAAAAAAATTTAGATCCCGACACCCCACTCGAAAAATCCAAGCTTCGCCACTGCTAGTAAGTATATTAGCAACCACTAGGGGTGAATACTGGTTTGGTTTGATTTTAGGCTACAACCGAAACCATCGGGTTTTGCTTTTTAGAAACGTTCAGTTTCGGCTTTATCTAGGTTCAATTTTGGATTTTGGTTTCTTTTTAGTTTATATTAGTTATAATACCCGCGCACGCGCGGGTTTTTTAAAATTTTTTGAATCATATATTTTTATTTATTAAAAAATAAATAATTTAATCTTTGTTTTGTTAGATTTATGATGTTTAATTATAATTTTTTATTATTAAAGATAATTATTTAAAAATTTTAATCCTATTATTAATTGCATCTTATCTATATTTTTTGTATTTATCTTCTACTTGTGTTAATTGCATCTTATCTATATTTTTTGTACTTATCTTCTACTTGTGTTATGGATAAATATAAAATGTTACCTAATAAGAAAATAATATTTTTTTTTAAAATAAAATTATTACTAAATAAGGTATTAATGCATTTTTTTGAAATGAAAAATTCCCAATAAGGGTTTTGTTTTATTATATAAAAGATTTGATTTATCGGGGTTTTGTCTTTTCAAAGTCGAATTTTGTAATGCATCATAAATTCACACTTTCAAGTTTCACGAATAAAAAAACACGCAATAATGACATTAAGAAACTAACGACTAAAAAAATAAGACACAATTGTTTATGTTTCATAAATTGGCCGATAAAAAAATGGTGACAACCAAAAAATCTTAGAAAAAATAGTTTATCTCTCAAGTCTCAAGTAACGTCTTGAAAAAACAATCGAAACAAGAGTGTTTTAAAGATTACAATATTTTGTCAGTTCGGTATTTTTCTGTTTGGATTTTATGCTAAACCAAACTGAACCGTAAACTTTGCTTTTCCCAAAATACGAAAACCAAACAATTGGTTTTTCAACCGGGTATTTTTGGTTTCGATTTCGAAAATTTTCATTTAAGGTTCGATTTTTCGGTTTATGCACACCTCTACCAACCACATATATATGGGTCGTTTTATTAAGCAATCATGAACTTCCAAAAAATGTTAGACAAAATTGATATCTTGTTAAATCGAGAGTGTAATCGGCTTTAACTTATATAAATCAAAAGGTTAAATCAGAATTTGAAACATCATGATCATCGTGTTTCTAGTCATGACTCGTGCATTTATGTTCTTTCATTTAATTTGTCTAGATGCATAAGCCGTCTAGATGCATAAGCTATCACCTTCTCGTTTTGCATTAGCACAGCTCCAAGTCCTTGATGCGAAGCATCGCAATATACCACAAAGTTCTCAATACCTTCAGGTAGTGACAAAATCGGTGCGCTACAAAGCTTTTGTTTCAATAATTGAAATGCGGACTCGTGTTTTTCTCCCCACTCGTACTTTTCATTCTTTTGTGTCAGCTTTGTCAACGACTTCGCTATCTTAGAAAACCCTTCAATAAACCTTCTGTAATATCCGGCAAGTCCTAGGAATTGACGAATTTCCGTAGGAGACTTGGGCGTAGCCCAATCCTTAACTGCCTCGATCTTTGCTGGGTCGACTTGTAATCCTTGGCTATCAATAACATGGCCAAGAAATTGAACTCTTCGTATCCAAAAATCACACTTAGAAAATTTGGCATACAATTGCTCCTTCTTGAGTAGTTCCAGGATTGTTCTGAGGTGTTCTTCGTGTTCTTCCTTACTCTTGGAATAAATCAAGATATCGTCAATGAATACGATCACAAACTTATCAAGATATGGTTTGCACACCCTATTCATGAGATCCATAAATACCGCAGGTGCGTTGGTTAATCCAAAAGGCATCACTTGAAACTCATAATGACCATAGCGTGTTCTAAATGCCGTCTTCGGGATATCCTCTTCCCGAACTTTAAGTTGATGGTAACCGGATCTTAAATCAATCTAGGAATAAAAACTAGAACCTTGTAACTGGTCAAACAAGTCGTCGATTCTGGGGAGTGGATAACGGTTCTTCACCGTTAACTTGTTCAGCTCACGATAGTCGATGCACATTCTGAAAGTTCCGTCCTTTTTCTTCACAAACAAAACCGGCGCTCCCCAAGGCGAGGAACTCGGTCTAATGAATCCTTTGTCCAAAAGTTCTTGTAGTTGGTTCGACAATTCTTGCATCTCCGAAGGTGCAAGTCTATACGGTGCTCGTGCAATTGGTGCAGCTCCTGGCACTAATTCGATTTGAAACTCAACTTGGCGTGTAGGCGGAAGTCCTGGCAATTCTTCCGGAAAAACTTCTGGAAATTCCTTAACAATTGGCACATCCTCAAGTCGTTTCTTATCCGACTTCTTCTCCGTGATGTGAGCCAAGAATGCATAACAACCCTTCTTTATTTACTTCTCGGTTTTAATGCATGATATGATACTGAGTCTAGTTCCACTTCGTTCTCCACGAACAACCAAAGTTTCACCGTTATAAGGAAGGTGAACAACTTTCTCATCACAAATAATCCTCGCTCGATGCCGAGATAACCAATCCATACCGATAACAACGTCGAAACTTCCAAGTTCTACGGGCATAAGGTCTATATTGAATAGGTGGTTTAGGAAATTTATAGTGCAACCACGAACAATGGTGTTGGTGTTAACTAAAAACCCATCGGCTAGTTCAACGATATAGGAAATGTCTAATGGGGTTGGTTCTATGTTAAGTAAAGGTGCAAATGCAATAGAAACAAAACTTCTATCCGCTCCTGAATCAAATAAAATGGATGCATAACGATTATTAACGAGGAACGTACCCGCAACAACATTCGGGTCTTCTTTGACATCTTCTCCTCCCATAACATAAGCTCTTCCTCGAGCCATTCCATTTTGGTTTCCAGTTCCTTGATTCTTCTTCTTTGGGCACTCATTCTTAAAGTGTCCAAGTTCTCCACAGCCAAAACATGTTACCGGTGGTTTCTGATTGCCACCAAAGTTTGGACTCTTGCAATCTTTGGTGTAGTGACCAGCCTTCTTGCAGTTGCCACATATATCTGGGCAACGTCCTGGGTTATGATGCTTCTGACACCTTTCACACTTGGGTAGATTACCCTCATATCCTTTCCTTTCCGTTGGTCCTGCAGCATAGGCCCTTGCCACTTCTTGCCTCTTAGGTGGCGGCTGAACAGCGTTTCCACCTTGGTTGTAGTCAAACCTTCTCTTGTTGTTGTTGTTGTTATTGTTGTTTGGATTGTTGTTTCGGTTATTGGGATAGTTGCGGTTTCGATTGTTGTTATAGTTGTTGTTGTTTCGAGTGTTGTTGTAGTTGGTGTTGTTTGGACGGTTATTGTTGTTGACAGCAGCTTTTCCTTTTACCACTTGGACCATGAGTTTCTGAGTTATACGAATAGCCTCTTCCATTGATTGAGGATCAAAAGAAATCACATCTCCTCGAACACTTTCGGGCAATCCACCAACAAAGTTTTCCATCTTTTTCTCATCGTCGGGAACCATAGTTGGACATAGTGCAGCCAACTCCTGAAACCTCCTGAAGTAGGTCTCGATGTCATCACCCTTAGTCACAAGCTCATAAAATTCTGTTTCCAACTTTTGCACCTCGGTACGAGGGCAAAACTTCTTAGACATCAGTTTCTTGAATTCCTCCCAAGTGAGCTTGTAAGCATTCTCCATACCAATCGGTTGAGCATACATATTCCACCAAGACATAGCTTCATCAAGAAGCATACCTGTAGCAATTTTACCTTGCTGACGTCCGGGCATCCGCACATGAGAAATACATTCGCAGTCTTTTCAAACCAGCGGATCAAAGCAACCGCTCCTTCAGTGCCCTTAAACTTGATAGGATCACTAATCTTGAAATCTTTCCATGTACATTCCCGCTTAGTAGCGGTTGGTTCAACTGTTCCTATATTAGAAGCAGTCTCAGCAGCCCTAGCAGCAACCTCAGCTCTCTCAATCTCCAGAGCTTCTGCAATACTATCCCTGACCAACTTGCGGATAGCGGCTTGAGTCATAGCGGGTGTTTCTGGTGCAGTCTTACTCTTCCTTGGTGCCATATTTCTGATAAATCACAATGGAAATAACCATGAGAAAAATCATAATAGAAATAGTCATCGAACCAAAGATATACACCCACAACATGTATAAATATATACAACCACAACAAGTATAAATACAACCACGACATATACGAATACAACCACAATCTGTCTAGATACAACCACGACATGTATATATACAACCACAACCTGTATAAATACAACCACGACATGTATATATACAACCACAACCTGTATAAATACAACCACGACATGTATATATACAACCACAACCTGTATAAATACGATAATAATAAAGAGCAACAACGAAACATCATAAATATAATCACAACACATGAATATAATACATGAAAATTTCGGCCTACATGGACCGATATAATATATAGCACAACATTTCCAACATAGTAGAGTCGCACTTAATATATTTGTTTGTACAACAACCAAAAGACTACAAGTTCTTGAACTATGTCCCACACCCCGGGACTAGGAAAATAATAAAAGCTAATACAATACCAGTCTACGTCTAGGCTCCTCCAGGTGCTCTAGATGGTCCAGGCTCTCCCCTCAAGCGGCGAATCTCACGATCCATCGCAACCACTATCTCCTCTAAGTGCTGGACTCGTAACTGAAAAGAAGCATCTCTGCGCTCCAACACAACTAACCTCTCTCGGATCACTGCCAACTGGTCTACCTGCTCCCACTGAGTCTCCTGTGTCGCCTGAGCTCTATCTCGAATCTCAGGTAGCTCATCCCTAAGTAGCTCAATCTGCTCCTGGTGCCTCAACTGTCGTGCCTCGAGTCCATGGTAAGACACATCAATACTAACTCTGCCCTGAATCAAATCCTCAACCTGCTCCTCGACAGCCTCAAGTCGAGTAGTGATAATCTCATTAACTCTATACCCCAAACTATCAACTTGCTCCTGCTGAGCCTCAAACTGATTCTCTAGTGTAACGGCTGTAGGATCCCTAGCTGCAGCCGCTCTCGAACTCTCACCTATGTGGTATACTGGTGGTGGTGAAAGGTCAGCAGTCTCGGTAGTGGGTGAATCTGGGGTGGTAAGCCTTGCACGCTTCCTGAGCGGCAAGAGTGAGGTAGCTATAGGAGTGGTAGTGGGTATGGCTGGTGGTGGTGGTGTAGGCACAGTAGGACTAGGGAGACTCCTATAAGTAGATGTAGCTGGGCAAACCCTCTTCCTAGCAACCTGAATGATCTTACTACTAGGAAACATAAGCATCGGTTCTGAAGAAGTAGCAGTAGTAGGTGATGGTATGTCAGTGGGTACAGTAGGATGGACATGAGAAGTAGGAGCCGTCTCCTCCTCCTCGAAAGGCTCGGTATCATCATCTGACGCCAAAAGTGGCAACTCAGGTGTAGGAGAAACAAGTGGTGAAACAGCAGTGGAGGACACAGAGCCCTCATCATCAGAGTCTGATATAGTGTAAAGTATGACAGTGTTTGGATTCGAAGACATGTCTCTGTGATAATCAAGGTGAAATAAAAATAAATAACTCGTAAAAATGGAATCACCTGAAATAAGTAAATATGCACTTATGATGAAATGATGATATGCTATGATGGTGTGGTTATAGTCTAGGGTCCATGATGCATCCTAGTTCGCTATAACCTTGGCTCTGGTACCAACCTGTCACACCCCCAAAATACCTGCATGGCAGCGGAATGGAATACCTGAGGGTGTAACGGTCATAGCACACAAACAAGGATATATTGAACGACCTAAAGTGTCGTTTAGAAAATACATCGTTTGATTCATTCAAAATATTCAAAGTTATAAAACATAGGTCCCAAAAGTTGGAAAATGTTTAAGGAAATAATTTAGTGCAATCAAACGATAGTTCAAAAGTGCATGAATATTGATGCGTGGGAATCGCACCTTGCTTTACCTCTCGAGGGATCTCGCGAGGCTTACAACCCCCACCAGGCAGTGTACCTGATCGTTGTAGTATAGTATAGTGACAAGTACCGGGGGATTGATCGTTCAGCTTAGGAATAGTGTCGCTAGGATTAGAAAACCTAATTAATAGTTCTAGAGATGAAAGATGATTATTTTTATGTTTTTATGTTTTTATAAAAGCAAGTAAAATCTCGGGTTTTGAAAGAGTGGGCGGAATTAGTTGCTATTCAACTAACCCAAAACTAAGATGCAATCAAAATAAAATACTAAAAATGAAATTAAACTAAATTATACTAAGGTTGTGAGCAGTACGGGGAGAAATTGTGTTTACTTAAACTTCATTACTCCCTAGATATCTTTTACATGTCAATTACTTGTTATACTTGTATGGATGACGGATTGTATTCCTTAATACCATTCGTGGGGTGGCATACATAACTCCCCAACTCTATGAGCTCTTATCTCCTCCTACACCATGACCCAGCACAACTATAGGGATTGTAAACAGTGGCTCATGCATTAAATACAACCAATAAAGACCTAGTACGCCTCGGTTCATGTTTCTTAAGACGTTCAAGCATGTTACCATTGGAGATCTGCCAGTTTTCTTAAGCCTAACATACAATATCATTCATCCAAGAACAAGAATAGACAAGTAATCAACACATAATCAACATCTAGGTTTCATTAGATCTAAGCAAACACAAAGAAAATCTAGCCTAGCATAGTAGAATTAAGATAAGAACAAAAGATAAACAACCAACACATAGACATATTGATTGAATTAAGAGTATACTTATCTCAATTACAATGCAAGGTCTCAAGGGTTTGGAACCCTTGAAAAACCTGTAAAAGAGGCACCAAAATCGTCTTTAGGGTTTCACCAAAACTTCTCCTCTTTTTATGAAAAAACTAGAAAACTATATATAGGAAAATCGTCCTGACGGCGTCAAGAGTTAAATCTGACGCCGTCAACTCGCCGCCATAAACTTCCTCGGACGCCCTAGATCCACTTGTGACGGCCTATGTGACGCCGTCACCACCTACGGTAAATTAATCTTGGCCACTTTGACGCCGTCATCTTCTCATCTGACGCCGTCACCAGCTACGGTAAAATATTCATCATGTCTGACGCCGTCAAGACTCAAGTCGTGACGCCGTCACCTTGTATTTCCAGCTTGGATTTTTGGTACTTTGTCGTTTTCTTCACTTTATGCTCCAAAAACGTCCAAAATAGCCTCTTTTCCAGAATTCACTCTCCAAACACCTAAAATCACAAAAGGAACGATTTAGGGCAATATTTGATCAAATAAAGTCGGATTCGGGCTTAAATGACCCCCTAAAAACGGATCATTTTTCGCCTCATCATATACCCTTACACTTGAGATTTGCTTGTCCTCAAGCAAATGAGCTTTTATTCTACTCAAAAGACAAGTTAGGGGTCATTTAACACTAATATAAAAGTAATTACAACAAATAATCGTTCCACTAAAGACCAATAGACAAGCACGGAAATCATATACAAGCACCTCACAAATAGTGTTTAGATACTCACATCTCTCGAGTGTAATAAAGTAATATAACATTATGGAAATGAAAGATATCTCTCACTACCTGTCATAGCAAAATAGATTACCATAGGCTTGGGAAAGGATCAAACCTCCACCACATGGCGTAAGCACCTAGGATAAACTATCAAAGAGGTCTTTTAAATGGTTATAACGTTAGGTGTAGGGATATGAATTACACGGTTTTGTTGGATAAAGGGAATTTTACTGGTGGCGAGTTAACAATCTTAGTAAATTACATGTACAAGATGGCGTTGCTAAGCTAAGACTAGACTCGACTTAAGCTAATAAATGAAAAATAACAAAAACATAAAATGAACATAGAATGAAAACGGGATGGTAGTCCGTATGTTTTTTTTTTTTTTTTTTTTTTTTCTCTTTATTTTTTCTATTTTTTTTTTTTTTTTTTTTTTTTTTTTTTTTTTTTTTTTTACATACACTCTTACCCTACCATCCAAAATAATACATCATAGGGGTTTGAGCAATCCCCTTACACTTGAATCTTTACATACTTTACATTAAACTAATCTAATGACTCGAATTAAGAAAATCAAAACACTTGGAGCACTTTTAAGATTGACGTACATATGGGGGTAATAATATGATGTTCTTCCCCATTACTCCGTAAAATAAGTACTTACCCATGAGTCCCAATCGTCCCAAAACAATATGTACAAGGATATGACTCGACTTAGCAACCATGTAATCAATTAGAAAGTTAACTTAGGGTTTAACAAATAACAATAATGCACTAAAAATGAGCGCATACACGGAAGGCTAAGGCGATTTGGGTGTACATTTAAGTGGGGTGTAACAAATTCTTCCTTTAAGTAAAATGCTTAAAGTTAGAAACGAAAAGATAGGCTCGGAGGGGTGTACTAGGGGTATCGTGTACTAAAAATGAGTACAACGCAAAGGGTGTGGGAAAAATTAGTTGACTTAACTAGCCAAGTAATATGACTTAAATGGTCAAGTAATTGTAATACGGGTTTAACACAAGGGTGATCCTAATGCCTCTTATCATGTAGTAAATCCTACCACACGAATGTAGTCTCACTAGCGGTCTCGGGATGCATCACTAACGCAAGTTCTAGAATCTAAATGCTACCGGTACACTCATAAGCACCAATAGTAAATGCTTTTCCTATCAAAACTAAAGGCGAACCTTACATTTTTGGGTGGAAAATTTTTCTGAATATACGGTTATGTGCTAGTCATACAACCTCCTATCCATGAGACGCTTGCTATGGCTAAAGTTTCACTCCTAAATGTTGTAAAAAAATTTAAATTTTGCGCTAAAATTACACTAACAAGTATTTCTCATAGTTTTATTACTCATCTACTATCAAACAAAACAAACTCAAGCGAAAGTGCATATGTAAGGTATCATCTTTTTACCCTCCCATTACGCTTAGGATGAACATTGTCCCCAATGTTCAAATAAAGAATGTAAAAGTTAAAAGTAAAAAAAAATGAAATCAAATACTCCCCTGATTCGCTCGGTATGGATTTTAGGTTGGCCAGGTTAAGTCTTCCTCTAAGAAAATGAACAATCAAAGCTTCCCATCCAGAATATAAATCATCTTCTTGTCTTAAATAACCTGTAGATCCTGACAAAAGTAGACAAGGCAACCTCGCGTAAAATCGGCGGCATCCTATATAAGTTTCTAAATCCTAGAAAACAAAGTAAGATATAATGCTTGTGGAATGAAGTTTGCAGATTTCCTGGAGATTATAAAACTTAATAAATCACAAAAACCATAAGACTCCGTTAGAAAAACAAAACTGGTAAAATTTCCAGATTTTTGACTCCTGACGCCGTCAAGAGCAATTGCCTGACGCCGTCAGAATGGACCTGCAGAAATCGTTATGTTAAGTTTCTGGAAAAATCTTGTCCTACTTCCTGGAAAATCCTGCAAAACTTCATTATGACTCAATACAAGCATTTGACTCTAACAATTACGAATATACATGTTCATTAAATATTGTGGAGAATCATGATCGGTTTGTTTCTTAAAAACATATTTGGGGTTTCCCCTTACACTTATCTTTTGCAAAAATACCTTTAGGTTGAAGTTAAGACTAGGCCAAACAACATAATAAAGTATTTCCACATTCTAATTGAGAAACATGATCAACCAACAATAAAAATAAAACATGCATACGGAAGCAAATAACAATCAAATAAATAAAATTACACAAAACATGGGTTGCCTCCCAAGAAGCGCTTTTCTTTATTTACGAGTCTTGTAGCTAGACTCAAAGTCGTGGGTTACTACGTGATTTCATCATCAAACATCACATCCTCCTCATTAATCATTTCATTGCTATTTTCTTGGTAATGTTTTACACGTTGTATGTTAACCGTGAATTCCCTACCCTCATCATCAACTAGCACTACTGCTCCAAACTTAGAGGAATTCTTCACCGTGAACGGCCCGTACCATCTAGACTTAAGTTTTCCCGGAAATAATCTCAACCGAGAATTGTATAATAGGACCTTGTCTCCATCTGAAAATTCTTTGGGTTTCTTAATCCTTTGATCATGCCATCTTTTAGCTCTCTCTTTATATGTGATGGAGGATTCGTAGGCTTCTAATCTAAGCTCATCTAGCTCGTGTAATTGCAAAAACCTACTATTCCCCGCAGTTGTGTAATCTAAGTTACATGCCTTAAGCGCCCAATAGGCCTTGTGTTCTAATTATACCGGTAAATGACATGCCTTACCATACACCATGCGAAACGGGGTCGTTCCAATAGGTGTTTTGTAGGCAGTTCGGAATGCCCATAAGGCTTCGTCGAGTTTGAATGACCAGTCTTTTCTGTTTTGACTAACCGTTTTTTCAAGTATTCTTTTAATAGCTCTATTGGTGTTTTCGACTTGGCCATTAGTTTGTGGGTGATAGGCGGTGGAGAATCGGTGGGGTACTCCATACCTCTTCATTACCTTTTCCATTTGTGCGTTGCAAAAATGTGTCCCCCTATCGCTGATGAGAGCTTTCGGAATCCCGAATCTTGCGAAAAGCTTTTTCAGGAAATGAATGACCACTCTAGCATCATTAGTCCTAAGGGCTTGTGCTTCAACCCATTTCGAAACATAGTCAATGGCGACTAAGATATACTCGTTTCCCCCTGAGGACGGAAAGGGTCCCATAAAGTCAATTCCCCAAACATCGAATACCTCACAAACTTGTATAAAGTTCTGAGGTGCCTCATCCCTACGTGATATATTTCCAGCCCGTTGACATGCATCACACGCTTGTACCATATCTTTTACATCACGGAAAATTGTGGGCCAATAGAATCCTGCATCGAGAATCTTTCGGGCAGTAACATTTATCCCATGATGCCCTCCAGAGGGACCGGAGTGACATTCCCTCATGATTTTTACTGCCTCATTCTCCGAAACACAACGCCTTACAATGTGGTCAGGACACCTTCGGAATAAAAATGGTTCATCCCAGAAGTAGTATTTTAGCTGGGAAAAGAACCTCTTCCTCTCGTATTTAGTCAGGTGTTCAGGAACGAGCCTACATCTACTTGCGAAGTAATTGGAAAAGTCGGCGTACCATGGTTCCGAATCAAGGATAGACATTAGCTGTTCGTCAGGGAACGAATCTTTAATCTCACTTCTATTGTGTTCATCCAGGGGGTTTTCAAGACGAGATAGATGATCAGCGGCTAGATTCTCTGCCCCCCTCTTATCGCGAACCTCAACATCAAATTCTTGCAGCAACAAGATCCACCGAATCAGTCGTGGCTTGGCGTCCTGTTTCGCAAACAGATATCTAAGAGCTGAGTGGTCAGTGAAGACGACTGTCTTTGAAAGGACAAGATATTGTCGGAATTTGTCGAATGCAAACACTACGGCTAATAATTCTTTTTCGGTGGTGGAGTAGTTCTCTTGAGCGGGATTCATGGTTTTGCTAGCGTAGTAAATAGGTTGGAAAAGCTTGTCATGTCGCTGACCTAATACAGCCCCGACAGCGAAGTCGCTAGCGTCACACATTATTTCAAATGGTAACTCCCAGTTGGGTGTGATCATGATTGGAGCTTGAGTGAGTTCCCTTTTTAGGAGGTCGAAAGCATCTTTGCATTCTTGGGAAAAATCGAATGGGGCATCCTTCACAAGCAATTGAGTCATTGGCCGGGCAATTTTGGAGAAGTCCTTGATGAATCTCCGATAAAATCCGGCGTGCCCCAAAAAGCTGCGTATTGCCTTAACAGTCGTGGGGTATGGTAACTTAGATATAGCTTCAACCTTAGCTTGGTCCACCTCTATCCCGTTCCCTGAAATCTTATGTCCCAACACAATCCCTTCCTTTACCATGAAATGACACTTCTCCCAGTTCAACACCAAGTTGGTTTCCTCACAACGTTTAAGCATCTTTTCTAAATTAGCAAGACAGCGGTCGAAGGAGTTTCCGAAGACTGAAAAGTCATCCATGAATACCTCCATGCTGTCTTCCATGAGTTCGTGAAAGATTGCGGTCATGCAACGTTGGAAAGTGGCGGGGGCATTACATAACCCAAAGGGCATCCTTTTGTAAGCAAATGTTCCATAGGGGCAAGTAAACGTGGTCTTTTCTTGGTCCTCAGGTGCTATGGGGATTTGAAAATATCCTGAGAATCCATCCAAGAAGCAATAGTACTCGTGTCCAGATAATCTTTCTAACATCTGATCAATGAATGGTAAGGGAAAGTGATCTTTCCTCGTGGCATCGTTGAGCTTTCGATAATCAATGCATACCCGCCATCCAGTGACAGTCCTCTGGGGCACCATCTCACCCTTGTCATTTTTTACTACAGTCATTCCACCCTTTTTGGGTACAACCTGCACAGGACTGACCCAGGGGCTATCCGAGATCGGGTAAATCAGTCCTGCATCGAGGAGTTTGATTACTTCTTTCTTCACCACTTCCTTAATGTTAGGGTTTACTCGCCTCTGGGGTTGCACAGTAGGTTTATAATCTTCCTCCATAAGAATCTTATGTGTGCAAAAAGTTGAGTCAATCCCCTTAATGTCGGCCACACTCTATGCGAGTACCCCTTTGTATTTCTTCAGGACCTCTAAGAGTTTAACTTTTTGTTCCTTTTCCAAGGAAGAGTTTATGATCACCGGGAGTTGGTTCTCTCCCTGAAGAAAGGCATATTCCAAATGAGTAGGGAGCTCTTTAAGATCAACGTTAGGGGGTTCGATAATAGAAGGTTTGAGCTTGTTCTCGGGCTTCCGGAGCTCGAGATGCTCCGTTGCTTCTTGCCTGGGATAGAAGGAGACTGCGTTAACCTCCTCTGTCTTTTCCACCTCTAGCAAAGGCAGAAAACTCTCGTCCCGTAGCCAGCCTTCATCGATTTGTTCATCGATGCAATCATCAATGACATCTGTGAGCTCATCTACTTCCCCAATAAAGTAGAGCCGGTTGGATGCTTCGAGGGAGAGGTCCATAGAATCCTTAATGTCGAAGGTAGTGCTATCGTCTCCTACTCGCAGGGTCAATTTGCCATCGTAGACATCGATGACTGCACGAGCGGTAGCAAGAAATGGTCTACCTAAAATGATAGGTACCACGTCGTCCTCCTCCATATCCAGGATTACGAAGTCGACCGGGAATTTGAATTTCCCAACCTTGACTAGCACGTTCTCACATATCCCTTCGGGGTATTTGACTGATCTATCGGCTAGTTGGATGTTCATACGGGTGGGCTTCAATCCGGAATATCCTAGTTTACGGAACATAGAGAGAGGCATGAGATTGATACTTGCTCCTAAATCGGCAAGAGCGTTCTTGATTGATAGAGGCCCTATAGAGCATGGTAGGGTGAAACTGCCTGGATCGTCTACCTTCTTTGGTAGCCCTCGATGGGTCACCACTGAGCATTCTTCCCCCAGGGTTACAAGACCCTCGAGCTTCTTCCTGTTAGCGAGCAGCTTTTTGAAGTATGTGCTATACTTTGGCATCTGATAGCAAGCATCCAGGAGAGGTATGGTGACAACTGAGTCCTTTAGGTATGACAAGAACCTCTTGTTATCATTCTCAGTTTTCTGGTTCTTTAGTCGGGATGGGTATGGTATCCTCACAGGTGGGTTAGGAAGGGCTGATGGGGAGGGGGTTGTCACGGGTGGTTGGTCCGGGGTGCTAATGCCGACATCCTGCTCCTCCTCCCCAGGTTTGTCTGAATCGAGTGTGACGGGGGATGAGTTTGGGTAAGGAGGGTCCTTGGTTGTCGTTCCGGCCCGTGTGGTTATCGCGAGCATGGGGTCTTTCCTTCTTTCTAACGGTGGTTGGATGTTATCTAGGGCTGAGTTAAGCTTGCTGAAAAATTCTCCGACACCCCACTGATATTCGTCGAAAAGCTCATTAAGCCCTTTCATTTGCAAGTCTTTTTCTTGAGTGAAGTGACCAAGGTCATCTTCGAAATTGCTCCTGATCTTGAATTCAGGGCCTCCTTCCCCTTCCCTTTTTCTCACCAGATTTCCCCAAAGGGTATAATCATCATTTTGGTAGAAAGGCAAAAGGCAGGGGTCCGCATCAATGTCTCCTCCTGACAAGCACGCATGCTCAGTTGTGGCTGCTCCTCCGCATTCCTCCACCTCATGCGGACCTCCACAGTAATCGCAGATCAAGTAAGGATTCGACAGCATTTTGGGTGGTTGCGACCCAGCTAGGCAATCCATTCTTTTGTGAACTTTGCTTAATCGATCCGAGATGGTTTCAGAAATGCCTATAGTCGACTCAGGTTCATCCCAAGTGTCATCCTGGTCTTGGGCATATTCTTCAATTCTGTCCCACCCTTCCTCGGCACTAAGATTGGCCAATCTTCCTTTCCTAGATTGGTTGATTCCGTTTCGGTCATTAGAGGAGATGTTTTCGTAAAAGATTTGGACCAAGAGCCAAAGTTCAATACCATGGTGTGGAACTTGTCTTATTAAATCTTTGAATCTAGTCCATGCTTTATGAAAGGGTTCATCCTTCTCCTTTCGGAAACGAAGGATCCTATCCCTAAATGCTGAGGTTTTTCCAGGTGGGAAGAACTTCTCATAGAACTTGGATATGAGTTGCTCCCATGTGAAAATAGATTCGGAAGGGAGTTTGTTATACCATTCTTGGGCTTTTTCGTATAGGGTGAAAGGGAAGAATCGCAGTCGGGATGTGTTTCTAGTAGCCCCACCCGTATGGATAGTGTCCACTATTTTTAGGAAGTCCTTGATGTGTTGGATTGGATTTTCCTCATCAAGTCCGTGAAACTTACACACATTCTTAACAAGCCAAATATCATTTGCATGTAAGACCTCGTTGGTATGTTCGTTTGGATAAACAATGGCATTGGAGAACCCACGAGGAGTTGGGGAAGAGTAGTCCTTGAGACGCTTAGGAGGAGGTATTATAGGAGTATTCGTTTCATTATGGGAGCTTGGGGTTGTGATGTGATTTTCTGAATTTTCTTCAGAGAGAGGTGCATCAAAGTCGATAGCAATGCTGGATGGTTCAGGTGTTGAGTGAGTTCGTCTTAGCCTACACATTTCTCTTTCGGGTTCTGCATAAGGCAAGACGAGGTCTTTAGTGGTGCTACGACTCCTAGTGATCCTAAGGTTAGAGAATTCGTTGGTTGCCATGATGGTGGATGGTGAAGAGTTACGAACAAAGGCACGAAGAAATAAGATAGACTAAAGAAAACCTAAAAATAAAAATAAAATCTTACTAGAAAGGAATCTAGCAAGTAGACCTAATAAAAAGAAATCCTAACCTAGACAATAACTATTCCCCGGCAGCGGCGCCAAAAACTTGATGCGTGGGAATCGCACCTTGCTTTACCTCTCGAGGGATCTCGCGAGGCTTACAACCCCCACCAGGCAGTGTACCTGATCGTTGTAGTATAGTATAGTGACAAGTACCGGGGGATTGATCGTTCAGCTTAGGAATAGTGTCGCTAGGATTAGAAAACCTAATTAATAGTTCTAGAGATGAAAGATGATTATTTTTATGTTTTTATGTTTTTATAAAAGCAAGTAAAATCTCGGGTTTTGAAAGAGTGGGCGGAATTAGTTGCTATTCAACTAACCCAAAACTAAGATGCAATCAAAATAAAATACTAAAAATGAAATTAAACTAAATTATACTAAGGTTGTGAGCAGTATGGGGAGAAATTGTGTTTACTTAGACTTCATTACTCCCTAGATATCTTTTACATGTCAATTACTTGTTATACTTGTATGGATGACGGATTGTATTCCTTAATACCATTCGTGGGGTGGCATACATAACTCCCCAACTCTATGAGCTCTTATCTCCTCCTACACCATGACCCAGCACAACTATAGGGATTGTAAACAGTGGCTCATGCATTAAATACAACCAATAAAGACCTAGTACGCCTCGGTTCATGTTTCTTAAGACGTTCAAGCATGTTACCATTGGAGATCTGCCAGTTTTCTTAAGCCTAACATATAATATCATTCATCCAAGAACAAGAATAGACAAGTAATCAACACATAATTAACATCTAGGTTTCATTAGATCTAAGCAAACACAAAGAAAATCTAGCCTAGCATAGTAGAATTAAGATAAGAACAAAAGATAAACAACCAACACATAGACATATTGATTGAATTAAGAGTATACTTATCTCAATTACAATGCAAGGTCTCAAGGGTTTGGAACCCTTGAAAAACCTGTAAAAGAGGCACCAAAATCGTCTTTAGGGTTTCACCAAAACTTCTCCTCTTTTTATGAAAAAACTAGAAAACTATATATAGGAAAATCGTCCTGACGGCGTCAAGAGTTAAATCTGACGCCGTCAACTCGCCGCCATAAACTTCCTCGGACGCCCTAGATCCACTTGTGACGGCCTATGTGACGCCGTCACCACCTACGGTAAATTAATCTTGGCCACTTTGACGCCGTCATCTTCTCATCTGACGCCGTCACCAGCTACGGTAAAATATTCATCATGTCTGACGCCGTCAAGACTCAAGTCGTGACGCCGTCACCTTGTATTTCCAGCTTGGATTTTTGGTACTTTGTCGTTTTCTTCACTTTATGCTCCAAAAACGTCCAAAATAGCCTCTTTTCCAGAATTCACTCTCCAAACACCTAAAATCACAAAAGGAACGATTTAGGGCAATATTTGATCAAATAAAGTCGGATTCGGGCTTAAATGACCCCCTAAAAACGGATCATTTTTCGCCTCATCAAATATCCAAAAGAGACGCGTCATCCTTGATACACAAAATGACTCCATGCATGCCATGCGAATATGCCTTAGTTACCTGAGAAATACATTGCGAAAACGGTCAACATAAAGTTGGTGAATAATCATAGGTTTGTAAGTAAATCGTATGCACATAAACCACAAGTAATAAGTACACCGACAAGAATGTCAAAAATGCTACATTGGCTCTTAAGCTCATGACCCCGAAGCTAGACTTTGTAATGGCCCCACCAGAGTGTTTACCAGACACTCAATTCGTTAAGACATGAAATGCATTCGTCCCGTTGGAGCAACCCAAACGCGAATGGAGGCGTCACCCTCGATAGATCTATCCACTCACTCTCGCTTAGCAATATAACTAACGGTCCATGATATATAAGGGGACTTAACTTGGTAGTAAGGCAACTTAAGCAATGTATGGAATTTGTAATACTTGGGCATGTACAAAAATAATTGTGCAATGTATTCTCCCCCGTGGGATTTAAAATCAAATAAGTAATTAAAACGGGGCTATGAAAACTCACCTCGAAAGGATGGTACAACGATGGTACAATGATGTAAAAGTAGTCGGGACAATGAGGCGCGAACACTAACCGCAACCTAAATGAATAATCGCGATCTAATTAAGATCAAGCCGTAATGAAATGAATGCACATGCACATGATACTCATACCACTCGTAATTTGGAAATACTAGTTATCGTCATGGTAAAATAGTTTCCATACTTAGGAAAAATAAGTCCATATATAGGAGTATATAACTTGTCGTATTATCTCGTATGAAAATGTTAGTGTTACATTCCTTGTATCGAAAACCTTGAAATAACGTCGTTACGTCGTATAAATATTCTCTTGGGTCATACGTATTCATTTGTTAAAAATATAGCCCTTAGTAACATTTCTAGAAAATATACCATTTAGTGCGCAAGTTATTATTTTTATTTGTGTCCATATATATATATATATATATATATATATATATATATATATATATATATATATATATATATATAGTTTGACAATGTTAAAATGGGTATAACTTGGTCGTTTTAAGCTCGTTTTCCTTGTTCTTTATGTCCACGGATTCGTTTTTGTATATACTAATATATTTTTGATAACTCGGCTCCTTTAGGTTACGTTTAACACCTCTTTTTACCCGTTGAAATCTGCCAAACAGCAAGCAGTTTTTATAAAAATAGTTTTCGTCGTTAAATTTGCAAAAATCATATCTCCCTCGTTATAAGCTCGTTTTAATCCGTTCTTTCGCCCAAAGTTTCGTTTTTGAAAGTATTTTCTAAATCTTTGGTCAAAACTTAGTCACCATCTACTGATTTTCCCATGAAATGAAAATAGGGACAGTAGGTATTTCTATTGTTTCAAAAACCATTTTCAAGTCTCCAAATTAGTTCTAACCTCAATCAAACCACTTTCAATCACCACAAAACTAGTCTAATCCTACCATACACCTTCTTAGGGTGTCATGGGTCCTTAAACATCATCAATCCACTAGGTCTAACAAGGGTTTCTCATGTGTTCATTTCTAGGGCTCAAAGTTACATATGTACAAAATAGAGTGGTATAAACCATTATATGCATGAGTTCTTGTAAGAAAAATATATAAACATGGTAATAACTTGTAAAAATCATAAAAATGAGTTTGTTAACTTACTTGAAGGTTTAGGGAGTTTGGATGATGAAAACCTACTAATCCTTGAGTTTCTATTTCAAAACTCCAACAAGGATGACTATATGAACAAGTTTATACCTAGATCTTGTAAAATTTGTTGTTCTTGCTCCTTGAATCACCTAGGTCGATTCTACCTTAAGAGAAATGAGAGAAAATAGTTTACTTGAGCTAGTAAAAATGATTTGTGATAAATGGATGAGAAAAAGTTTAATATATACTTAGAGACAATTGTTTGGTAAGCATTTAATTTGGTTGGTGAAGTTTCAATGTATTAGGACCATGGGGGGGGGGGGGGGGGGGGGTTGGCCGGCCCAAAAAGGAGGGAAAGGGGGGGGGGGTTGTCTTGGGTTTAATTAAAAAAGTTAGTAGTAGTATTATGTAGTTTTGGTTTTAGGTTTAATCGGGTACCGGGTTTGTTAGAAATAAATTTTATTGAAGTAATTCGGGACGTAAATAAGTCGTAAAAATTGTAAAAATATGTCGGGTACAAGTACGGAGAGTTTGGGTGGTTATCGTTTAATTTTTATGAAAACCGTCGTTATTAAGTTAGACGTACGATATGTAATAAATAAATTTCCAAAATACCGGGTAAATTAATATTATAATTTTTATATTATAAAAATGAGTATAAAAATATATTGGGATAATAGTCGGGAGTCTCGGACATGTTAGACACATTTATAGTTCGCGTATTAGCGTTTATTTGAAATAAACATACGTAAATCATTAATTGTACCAAAAGTATTACTTTAGTTATCCTACGAGTGGAATAGCATGCAAGTGCCCTAATGATGATGTGCAGATTATTTCTAGTCCGTATGAAATGTCCCTGATAATAATGCATGAATTCGCTCCTGAACCAATACGGTTACGCGAATTTGAACACTCGTAAACTAAATTTACGATGACATGAGTAATGCACGTGAATAGTGGCTTCCTCTCGGAAATGAATAGTGTCAAGTGAATAGTAAAATTTCTGAATGTGTCTCGGAATGTCAAATTGACCTAAAAAACGATGAATAGTAAAACGATGAATAGTGATTGATGAATAGTAATTTGTGAATAGTAGAATGTCGAAGTTTGGAAAAATGACCTGAAATTGTGGGTTGTGACAAAATCCCATCACATAACTCACAATTGAACTAGGAAATTTTGCAAAAACCTGAGAATGGTAAATTTTGACTTTTTGATTAAACTAGACTTTTGACTTATTTGGATTTCCAAAAGCTCTTACTGATTACTAACTAAGTTATAAGCTATATTAGGACTAGTTTATACTATATTAACCACTAGTGTACCTAATGAGTATGATTTGGACACCTAAAACTCTCACAGTTAACTGTGAGAGTTAAAAAGTTGAGATTTTGACTTTTCTTTGAAACAAATCTGGTTTTAATGGTCTTTATTACTAATTCATGCCTAAGGAAAATTGTTTGAGTTATGAAATCCTTCTGGGAATAACAATGACACAACCAATTAGGCTGATCCAAACACCCCTATTGTTGAACTGTTTTGAGCTTTTCAAGGCATATGATCACTAGGGTTTGAGAACTTGATTTCAAACAACAATTTATGACTATGTAGGCTAATTTAAGCACTTAGAAACCAAATGTAACAACCACAACACAGGTATACCACTTATACTACTTTATGACAGTTAACTCTAAGATAATAAGTGGATATTGATTTACTTAAACAAGCTACTGATATTAGATTAAGATTAACTTAAACTCTACTCAAATACCACAAATAAACACAGATTATCAATAAGCAATCAAGCAAAGCAGACAATACTAATACTTAAATTTTTAGTGGAACTTTAAAATTTTCAAGAGCTTACAAGCTACCCCTAGCTTGAACAAGGGGCTTCTCCACAGAAGCCTATCTTTAGATAGGCCAATTAAGCTCCAATCTTGATCATCAATCCATCTTTCAACCTGAAAACAAAAATCAAATACCACAGTTGACCAAGTTTGACTATTTTGTGTTTTTTTAGTTTTCTTCTAATACAGCTGAATTTTAGAGTCTCTAAAGCTTTGATAAGCTTGTTGGAGCCTATGTGACCCTAACTCAGTCCATGAAACTTGCTTCTTCTTCTCAACTCAGTATACAAGAATCTCAAAATTATTTGAAAATGGCATAAACTGAAATACTGAATAGAACTTGAAATTGATTTATTAAAAACTTGAGATTACATGAGAATAGACTTTTACAATGCTTAAAAGCTTAAGAAACTAACAGAAATTCGAATTATGCTAAATGCGACCTAAATTACTATTAATTAACTAACTACTGACTTCATTGCACTCTTCTTCCTTTTATAGCCCAATATTAGGGTTCCCCAAAGCTTTCTGAGCATATCCCATCCAATCTTGGCCGTTGATTGACTCTGAATTGATCTACACCTTTAAAACGGATTTTGGCGCCAAAAATTGGGAAGGGAATTTTGGACTGGAATTGCAACTGTGGGGGTGGCATTAATTGCTGAGGTGATATAAGGTGCAGAGGGGTGTGGGAGGGTGATGATGGTTTGGTATCAAGTGGTGGTGGTGGATGAAGGTGGTTTTGCAGGGCTAAGGGGTGGTTTTGAGGGTGAGGGTGGTTTGGTCAAACGGGGTTTGACCGGGGGATTATTTAAAACGGTTTTGTGGTAAGGTTGGGCTTAGGAGTGGGCTTGGGGTAAAGGGTGGGCTTTTGATGGATTAGATTTGGTTTTATTTTTTTTGGGTAATAATATTTAAGGGTCCGGTTTGGTTAAATGTTTCACAAGGACCTTTTTTGTAATTTAACGAAAGTTTGGGGGTGGGTTTTGGCATCTTTCCAAATTGTTTCCAAGGGTATTTTGTGCCATATTGTGAATAGTAAAAGGTCCTTTGTTGATTTTTCCAATTTATTTTCACCAGGGACTGAAACCGTCAAACTTTCAAACTTCAGGGACCATATGTGTAATTTTCACCAAACTTTCTACCAAGGACCAATCCTGTCATAAAAGGTTAGTGCAAGGACAAAATTTATTTTTCTAAAAGTTTTTCATATCCCAGGGACCATTTTTGACAATTTTCAAAGTTCAGGGACTAAACTTGACATTTTGTGAAACTTTTCACCAAAGGACTAATTATGTAACTTTTTTGATTTATAAGAACCTTTGGTGACTTTTTCAAGTTTTTAGAATGACCAGGGACTAGATTTGACAACTTTTGAAAGTTGGGGGACTGAAACTGCCAATTATGCAAACTTTGTGCGTTTTTCATCTGTTTTTGGTATTTTTGCATTTGAGACATGTAAAACACTTTCCTGGGATATTTTCACTATTTTGATTCATTATTGAGTGTTTTTGAATGTTTTGGCAGCTCAGAAATGGTAAAAATGATGAGTATTTACACACTAATCAGTATTTATCTTCTACTTGTTTAGTATATCAATAAAACAAATTTTTAAAATTTTGAATTAAAAAATAATAATTAAAATATTACCTAATAAGGAAATATTCTTTTTTCAAAAAACTACTAGGAGTTTTGTTTTATTATATAAAAGATGTACTATCAGTTGGAAATTAATATAAATTCACTTTGCAAAATATATATATATATATATATATATATATATATATATATATATATATATATATATATATATATATATATCACAACTTAATTAATTATTAAAATATTATTTTCTTACTTTTGCACCTATACAATTTTACATTCAACCAATTTTAACTTTTTTTATCATTTATTAACAACACAACCTAACATATAATATTAATTCTTTTTATTTAATTTAATTACAAAAAAATATGTATAACCATTCATGTTATGACATTTGGTAGATTGAGTAAAAAAAATTAAAGTCATCAAGTGACCACCAGATTAGTTACCAGATTGTTGTATTCTCTTTTCAATTTTGTACAAACTCAATTAAGTATTTATTTAATTTTGTACTATAACTGGTGACCTTTACCAATTACCAATAACCATAGTCTAAACTAAAACGATTTTTAATGAACTTTCACGATTATTTAATTAGAAATAAAAGAAGAGTCAACTTCGAATGATTAGCAAATAACAATATTTTGATTTTCATATACGGTTTTGTTTTTTTATACTCAGTGAAATGAGGTCATCTCAACTGACTGTACGAGTAGGCCAATGTACGTGGGGATGTGTTATCCCAACCCTCTCTATTGTGTCACATTATAGGCTTTTAGTCAAACCGTGCAACCGTTGATGCATACCGTACAACCAGGGGATGAGTCCAATAATTGGCAAACCCTCTCTATAGGAAGGTCCGGATAACTCAAGCCATGTACGTGGTGCGGTCTGCATGCACCTCTAATTTCACTCTGTCCACAATAACGTACTTGATGTATATACCCAAAAAAACAACTTACAGTTAAGATCAAAACTAACAAAAATTTGACTAATGTTTCCGACCTAAATGAACCATCACTACGACTCAGCTTGTAACGTAGCTAATACAGTAATTTTGACTAAAACTACAACAACCCAAGAGAAGATCCACCAATCGTGGGAGCAACCCCTTGCCAGTTGCCATCCAACTCCAACATAAAACCACTTACCAATTTGTCTCATTAAATACCCATTTTTATAATTCAAAAAATTTTAGAAAATCTCGGTAATTATACTCAGTGTCAGTTAAATATCATATCTACTCACTAAAGTTGATTTTCATTTGTTAAAGGGTTTGTCTAACTTGTGCCTTAGGGGCACAAATTAAGCCAACTAAAAGACAGCGGGGTCCCACAGAAAAAAACATAAGGATCCACGAAACTGTACTTTTCTGTGGATCCCTTATTATGAGGCATCCTAAAATAATAACGTGAACACTTTATGAGACGGAGAGAGTAATACCATTAATGCAACATCCTTAATTTATAGTTGTGTACTAAAAAAGATTACTTGGCACAACATTTTATGTTGAAATTATTGAAACAAATGTTTTAGTAAACTTGAACTATCAAATGCAGCATACTTTTTTTTTTGGTAAACATGATTATGACATTTTGGCTGACTAATATACGGGATTTAAATTTATCGACTCACAAATTGAAACCGGGTAAAGCCATTCTTTTTCAGAAGGTTGGCGTGACCATTTCAGAATTGTTTGCACCTAACAGAAATTAAACTTGAAACCTTATACATCTTACTCACAAGTCCTTTTGTCAGTAGACCATCCATAAATTATTTAAATGCAATATACTTAATTGTCAATTGTATTATACTAAAAAAGATTACATGATAAACGCTTTAGTAAACTTAAAAGGGTTTTTTTAATAACCACCCTTTGGGTTGTGCTAAACTTATCGAGTTTTCTACTACCATTAAATCATTAGTAAAACATCGATGGTTCTTACTTAAAATGGGTGAGGTGATTGAGACTTTGAAACATGCTAAATGTGGGCCAATGTTTTACAAAAATCCGAAACATGTATCATATTTTCGTCGAAGTAAATTAAAAGACGTGACATTGTATAGTGACGGATCCAAAATCAAAAAGTATCAGGCACATGCATTTCATAAAAAGTTAAAGAAATTTGTAGATTGTGGACTTCATATCCATGTGATTCACGGACATCCTCGGAAACTTCCTCGGTCCATCGCTGACATTGCTACGAGCTGAGTAAGTATGTTAGCAACCACTAGGGGTGAATGCTCGGTTTGGCTCAATTTTAGGCTAAAACCGAAACCATCGATTATTTTCGGGTTTTGCTTTTTAGAAACGTCCAGTTTCGGTTTTATCTAGGTTCAATTTTGGATTTTGGTTTCTTTTTAGTTTATATTTGATTTACCGAGGTTTTGTCTTTTCAAGGTCGAATTTGTAATGCATCGTAAATTAATACTTTCAAGTTTCACGAATAAAAAAGCACGCAATAATGACATTAAGAAACTAATGACTAAAAAAATAAAACACAATTGTTTATGTTTCATAAATTGGCCGATAAAAAGATGGTGACAACCAAAAAATCTTAGAAAAAATAGTTTATCTCTCAAGTCTCAAGTAATGTCTTGAAAAAACAATCGAAACAAGAGTGTTTTAAAGATTACAATATTTTGTCGGTTCAGTATTTTTCTGTTTAGTTTTTATGCTAAACCAAACTGAACCGTAAACTTTGCTTTTCCCAAAATACGAAAACCAAACAATTGGTTTTTCAACCGGGTATTTTTGGTTTTGATTTCGAAAATTTTCATTTAAGGTTCGATTTTTCGGTTTGTGCTAAGGGTGGCAATTCTCGACATGACACGATAAACAACATGAACCAGACACGAAGTTAAACAGGTTTGGGTTGAAGATAAACATGTTTGGTCAAAAACAGATCAACGCATTTAACCTATTTAATAAACAGGTCGTGTTTAGGTTGAGTAAGTATTAAACAGGTCAACTCGTGAACTCGTTTAATTATATAAACTCTAAAAATAAAATATATAACCTAGTTTTTATGTTGGATGTGGATTAATTGTATTTTGTTATATACTTAATATAAGTCATATCATTGAAATTGACGTCATAAAATTGGTGTATAGCTATTTATATGTTATTTTTATCATATTTTAGATCATTATAACATTTTGCATTTAAATTAATTAAATCAACAAACCACCAACCTTATTCACTGCTTGACATATTTACTTAAACGGGTTAAACGGGTCACAAAGAGGTTACACATGTTATGCATGTCTAGGTTAGGGTTGAGTTTTTTGACACGATTAATAAATGGGTCGTGTTTGGGTAGAGGTTATACTAACCCTTCAACACGCGAACCCGAATAGGTTAACACGAACACGACTCGATTACCAGCCCGAGTTTATGCACACCTCTACCAACCACATATATATGGGTCTTTTATTAAGCAATCATGGACTTCCAAAAAATGTTAGACAAAATTGATATCTTGTTAAATCGAGAGTGTAATCGGCTTTAACTTATATAAATCAAAAGGTTAAATCAGAATTTGAAACATCATGATCATCGTGTTTCTAGTCATGAATTGTGATGCCTTTATATTCTCTCATTTAATTTGTCAATTGTTTGGCGTTTTAGATAAGATTTAGTTATTATATTAGACGTCATTTTTGCACATCCACATCCAAAAGATTTTATAAAAAAGGACATTTAGTATTGTCACTAAATTTTATGTGAACTCGTTGTAGTAGGATGCATATGAACACATAGTAGATATTTGACTTCGTGTATATTTTATTAACCGATGCCTATTTTGTCTTGTTACAAGAATACATAAAATGATACAAAAAACTTTGTTAAAAAAAAAAAAAAAAAAAAAAAAAAAAAAAAAAAAAAAAAACTATTAAAATATCGATCATCATATCTGCAACCAAAGTTACATGCTTGTATTTGTCATTTCACTCATTTCTTACACGTTAATTAACCTCAAAATATGCAGAAAATTTATTTGGAGTGCACTAATATCGATAAACAATTGTTTTTTATATAACTTAATTTGAATTGCTAATCTTTAAGTTGTGGTTAGCAAAACATTTAAAAAGAATAGTTAGGTAAACATAAACAAATACAATATATATATATATTTTTTCAACTGAAAGATGGGATCCAAAGACAAAACAATAAAGGTCCAATAAATGGCACATGTTACATTGACTTTAAAAGCAAGTAAAATAATTGTGGGAATTTGGATCGGAATGGTTATAATTGCTTTATAAATCACCAGATTATATAAAGTAACTAAAACTGTCAGTTAATGATAAGATAAACAATCGAATTCGTTGGGGATATTTTGGATTATCTTGTATTAAACAAGTTGGTAAAATCAAGTGTTTGATTTAGCTTACGTCGATAAATAAATAAATCATCAGAGTTAAGTATGTGAGAGATGAGATGTTAACCGCCACAAATCTACGAGAAAGTAAGAAGAGGTGAATGTTAGATTAAGTATAATAGAAAATTGTAATTTGCAATGAAGCATTAAAATATGTTATATAAGTCTAACCACTTTAAAAAGCCACACTTTTGAAACTTATCAAAATACCTTTATATAGGCATGTTTGACGCATGAACTAGTCAGAGCTTATCATAGCATGAGTTTATTTTATTTTTTTTGAAAAATAAGCTACCATTAAAACTAAGTCTCGTTTGGCTGACATAGCTTGAAAGAGAATGTAAAAAAAATAAGCTACTAAATTGAATGCTAGTTGAAGCAGCATAAAGAAAAAAGCTACAGTAACATGCTCCAGCGACCAGCTCAAGCAACCTGCTCCAGCGATCCGCTCAAGCTCCTACTAGTGCCAAACATACCCATAAGCTCGCAAGCTCACTCAACTAAGCTTAGCCAAGCACTTAATTTAGTCTTATTTGACACATATAACCTAATAAGCTCATAAGTCGATCATATGCATATTAGTTGCCTTTCGAACAAGCTTTCACTTGTGTCTACGAGATGTATGATACTTGTTTTCAATAAGTTTGTGATTTTAATGCTTATCAAAATCACAAAAACAAGTGTTTAAAGTTTAAACATAAGTATGAACTTTCATGGGGTTTTACATTTATATCTACAAATTAAGTTTTCTTACAAGTGTATCTTTCATGTTTGCCTAACATGGATTTTTGTGACCATAAAATATCAAAATGTTAGTAATACGGTATTACCAAACTTTCTAATCATTACAAACGTGAAATCACAACATTTAATTCGGCAAATACAATATATTGAATTTCACATCGCTGCAATATGGAAAGATAGTGAACATATGTATGATGACCATTGTCTCCAAGATAAGTGACACATATTAGTGGAAACATGAGTCTTGGATCAATTTGTGGACGTGTGAAGCATGAGTCTTGGATCAAAACTAAAAATTATCTTGTATATTTTCAGTAAAACTAAATAAGACTCGTAATACGTAGTACAAAGTTTTTGGACGTGTAAAGCATTTGTATAAAATTAAATTTTGTTACATACGCGATAAAAATACCATATAGTTCACAGAAACTCTAAAAATATGAACACGGAGAGATGTTGAGTATACAAACCTTAGTTGATACTTGATAGCACATCTTTTGGGTACATCCTAGAGCTCATGTTGCGACTTATGAACAACACACAAAATATCATTATACGACTATACGGCTATATGTATGTCTTAGTGGAGCTTTATGGTGTTTAGATACGGTTGCATCTAAACGCCATAAAGCTCATGTTACAACCAAACTCAAACTATCATTCGTGGTGCAAATATACAGTTGACTTTATCAAAAGATGATTTTTGAGAAATAAACTTGGGTTGAACCCTAGCTCTCGCTAAAACAAAGGTTACACTGAACAGCTAAACATTGCTTGTGGCTGGTGAAAATAAAGTCAATCGACACCCATAAATGCGATAGATTAAAGTTTTTTCGCTGACACGAGTACTCTATACTCTTTTAAGCAATCATCTATACTACGAAAAGAAAACATATTTACTTAAAACTTAAAATTTTAAATTGAGTAATGTTGTTGGACTAAAAATACTATAACCTCCGTCCCAAAATTATTGTCCACAGACAAAAAACATACAGTTTTAGAAAATCATCATCTTTACAGCTTTCTTTCTCTTACTTTTTGCACAAAGACAATTTTACCCTTAACTAATTAATTTTCAACTTCTTTAAAATTTGTAAACCATAAATGAGGGTAATATGGTAAAGTTGATTTATATTCCTTATCTATTTATTGAAGTGGACAATTAATTTGGGACAACCGAAAAAGGAAAGATGGACAAAAAAAATGAGACGGAGGTAGTAATATTTATAAAAAACAATACAAATTATTAGCTATTTAAACTTAGTTACAATTAAACTATTAACTTTCTTCATTCTCATTTACTTCACACCTATATATACATAAAAAAAAACCCTGCACGCACAGATTAACGTTATTATACAATGTTACATTATGCGCGAGTAATCGTCAAACATATAATTATGAGCATTCCTATAACCTCCTACGATATATTCTCACTAATCCTCCTACACACAACAATATTATATATTTTTTCCCCACTAATTTTTTTCTGCATCTAAATCGTCAATTCTGACACTTGTCAGGATCTTGTGAGTAAGAGTATTTGTAGAAAAAAAAAGTAGGATGATTCATCAACTTTAGTCTTGTTTTTTGTAACAATAATAATGTAGCTTATAGCTAGCATCTAGACACATAAAATTCAACACATTGAACTCTTTTTCATACTAGTGTCCAACATTTAAAAAGGCTCACCATCATCATAAAACAATATTCTAGGGAATGAAGCTCATTATATTAAATAAAGAGAAATGCTAAAGCACAAAGAAAATCTCACAAAAAAAATCCATAAACTGATGTGAGAGAGACTGGTTGGTTCAATAAGATAGAGGAAAGAGAAACTGTTATACAGTTCACTAATAAAACGATAACACTAATAGATGCACTAAATTTAGACCATGTGTAATAAGGAGACCCCAAGACTGCATTCACTAATAACACATCATTGCCACGTTAATTTTCTCCTTTTACAACTATCTTCACCATCAACTTAGTCTAATAACACAACCAACTTCACCACAAAAATGTACCACACTTAAACACATATATACTCTACCAAAAAACACATTGGACGACTCGGTCGACCACAAGACCATGCCTTTTTGAGCTTGAAGACGCGTGTTGTGATGCGTCTTCCTTGGGTTAAGACTCGGTCTTCATTTACCTATTACGCACAGTCTTAGGGTATGTTTGGCAAAACTAGCTGTAAGCTGTAAGCTGTAAACTGCAAAACTGTTAATATAAGCTACAAGTTGTATCTTGTTTTTTCAATAAAAGTGTTTGGTAAGTTAACTGTAAAATGTAATTATATGATGTAAAATGACATATTTATGATTGTAAACAAATGTTTGAAGGGTATATCAGTAATTTAAAATTTTAACAGCTCTGAGATATTTTAAAAGATTCATGAATCAATTTTTCATTTATGAACTATTTGTTTAAAATAAAAGCTTGAAGTTGATATAAACTTTTTAAGCAATTATTTTTGTAACAAAAAATACTTATTTTAAAAAAGATTATTTTTATAACAAAAAGTTAAAAGCTAATCAAAAATCTCAAAGCGAAACATACCCAAATTTCTAAGTCGATATAAACTTTTTAAGCAATCATAAATCATGATAAAATCAAGTTGCGTCTTGTTTTTAGTAGAAACAATAATGTAGCTTATAGCTAGCATCTAGGCACATAAAATTCAACACATTGAACTCTTTTTCATACTAGTGTCCAACATTTAAAAAGCTCACCATCATCATAAAAATATTCTAGGGAATGAAGCTCATTAAATAAAGAGGTATGCTAAACTCAAGTAGAAACTTTTACAAAAATATTTATAAGTTGATGTGTTAGCATTTTATTGCTGTACTGTGTAAAAGTTTCTTTCTCCTCTCTTTTACTGAACCAATCAATCTTTGCCACATCAATTTGTAAATTTTTTTGTACGACTTTCTTTGTGACCCTAACGTTGGTCTTAAATAAATGTCCATAAAAACAAACAAAAACTTGTAACCATCAAATAGAGTAAAGAAACAACCAGCCTTCCAATTCCATAAATCATTGACTAAATAATTCTAGTAGGGCTGAGCACAGGTTCGGAACCGACCCGAAAAAACCGAGAACCGAATTTCACAAAAGACCGGAACCGAAACCGAACCGACGGGCCGTCGGTTCGGTTCGGTTTTCGTCGGTTCGGTTCGGTTTTGTCGGTCCATGTGTATGTTGGCATGTTTTTGTCGGTTTTGAGCCGAACCGGACCGAACCGAACCGACCCGAAACCGAAATTCAATAAAAACCGGAACCGAAACCGAACCGACGGGCCGTCGGTCCGGTTCGGTTCTTGTCGGTTCGGTCCGGTTCGTCGGTCCGGTTCGGTTTTGAACATGCGATGCTCAGCCCTAAATTCTAGTAACATATTCAGACTTGTGGGTCCCACTCTTGTCTCTTCAACTCTTTTGTTTTCTTGCACTTTCTTTTTTTTACCGTTTGGCATTTCATTTTTGTTTGTTTTATAAAAATTGGCCAAGTAATGTGACCAGATTGCTTTTGCAGGCTTTCTTTGTTTGTTATAAAATAATCTTTATATAGTTTGCTCATGCATTTCTTGTGTAATCTTCTTGACCAAAAAGTGAACCTTTTTTTAGGCTCTGATTTTGTTAAAAAGTTATAAAGTTGAAAAGTTTCCACATTTTTCTGCTTTTTCTATATTTTATTTATAAAAAATTTTTGTTGGTTTCAACAAATATTGAGTTTTGGGAATTGGGTTCTCTTGATTTTAGTGTTTCTTGAATTTTTGGAAGGTTTTCTTGAAAAAATGGATATTTTCCATTTTTTTGTGGGTGTTTGATGATTTGATGAAATAGTGTATTTGGGAAATTGGGTTGTTTTTATTTTGGTAAATCTTGCTGTTTTTGGGCACACATAGTGAAAATTCTAGTGTGGATTTTTGCTCATTTTGGGAAAATTTTGCTGTTTTTAGGCACACATAGTGAAAGGTGAAGTGTGTATTTTTTCCAACTTTTTTTGGTAAAAAATTTGTGTTTTGGTGTTTTTAGGCACACATAGTGAAAGGTGAAGTGTGTGTTTTTTCCATCTTTTTTTTGGTAAATTTTGTGTTTTTGGTGGTATTGGAAAATGATGAAGAGGCAAAAGAGTGGTTCAGTTAAAGATCATAGTGGAGATAGAGTTGTGCTTATTGCTGTGCAAGCATCAAGAGATATTTCGAAAAATGCTTTGATTTGGGCTTTGACACATGTTGTTCAACCTGGTGATTGTGCTAAGCTGTTGGTCATCATTCCTGATCATACTCCAAGTAATAATCCATTTTAATCTCATTTATGTTTTTGTTTTAGGTTAAGGTTCTCATGGTTACTCATTAATGTTGCAAAAGTGCAAGTTTGACTTTTGATTTTGACCTTTTAGGATCAGTTTTTGACAGCTATGAGTTTTTGTGTTTGTACTTGTTGAGATTGCATTATTTAGAGTTTAATGAGTCTCTAAATGTATGAGTTTATGATGCTTGATGTCCATATTTAGGCTATGTTTGGCGCACGAGCTTATCAGAGCTTATCGTAGCATGAACTTATTTTTTTAGAAAAATAAGCTACCATTTAAAATACGTCTCGTTTGGCTGACACGGCTTGAAGGAGCTTGTTAAAAAAATAAGCTACTAAATGAAATGCTAGTTGTACTGGCATGTAAAAAAATGCTCCAGCAACCAGCTCCAGCAATCCGCTCCAGCTCGTACTTGTGCCAAACATACCCTTAGCTTGTGTTCTTCATTTTGGCTAGAAAATTATATTCTGATTTTGGAATGTGGAAGAGTAATCTGTAGTTCTTGATGCAAATTGTTCTTGTAGCGTTCATGTGATCGAGCTTTAGTTAAAGAGCTTAGACGTGCTTTTTATGTTAGTGAATCATATGGTTTTTACAATAATGGTTAAGTTTGGTGTTTCTAGATATGAATGCGGATCTTAGTAGATGATTCTCAAACAAAACAGGATATTGAGGGTGTTTTCCTTGACGAAAATAAAATGCTAATGTTGGCCTGTTTTAGGTCATAAGCTATGGCATTTTTCAAAGTTCAATAACGATTGCACGACGGGGAAATGGAAATCTCTTACGGGTGATGTAAGGGATCAGAAGGAAGATATCACTGAATCGTGTTCTCAAATGATGCTTCAACTCCATAATCTATATGATTCAGACAAGGTGAGTCCTGTCGCTCTTAGTCTCATTAGTCATTACATTTTTTTTTTTTTTTTTTGGTCTAATGGTATTTTCTTGTTTGATGGTTACTCATAGATAAAAATGAAGATCAAGGTCATTTCTGGCAATCAATGTGGAGCGGTGTCTGCAGAAGCAAAGAAAACACGAACCCAATGGGTTGTTTTGGATAAGTAAGTACCCATTTAGAGGTTGCGAATGAGTTCGGGTTGGGTAATGGGTCAAAACATATTCGGGTAAAAGGCATTTATCTTTTTAGTGTGGGTTGAAACGTGCCAAGCTGACCCGCATGCAATTTTTACCGTGTTAAGTCTTTTAGCTCGACACATATGGCCCATCAGTGATAAAAACATAACCAATTTAAAAGGGGCGTGTTTTACATGAAAGAAACCGTGAATTTCATGCGATTTAACTTATAGGAAGGGAAAATAAATGAAAATATTATGAAATTTAGGAGAACTTTTAAAACTATGCTCGTTTTCTTACATGTTTAAGATGATATATACCGCTTAAGATGCAATATGATTATAAAAATTTAACCAAATGCTTTCATGTTTTCTGGTGACAGGAACTTGAAAAAAGAGGCGAAAATATGCATTGATGAGCTAGAATGCAACGTCGTGGTGATGAAAAAGGCTCGGCCAAAAGTACTTCGCCTAAATTTAATCGGATCACCAACAAAAGAACAAGAAAATTCAACTTCATGTTTAGAGACCGAAACAGATTGTTTCAATGAGAATGTTTGGAACACAACCAAAGTCCCAAACGTGACACCCGTAAGCAGTCCTGAACACTCATCATTCACCACCACAACCGAGAATAAAACTTCTTCATTGTCAAGTTCTGATCTGGGGTTCTCACCCTTTTTAGTAGCAGATCATGACTGGGATAACACAAAAAAAGATGTGTTTCTTTATTCAGATTCGGATTCTGATAGTGACAACATAAGTTCATCACCATCAACGAGTTTATGTTCACCATGGAGGGCCGATGTTCTTACTTCATCAGATGAATTCCCGAAAATGTCCCTTGAGAAAGGTTCGAAACATTTGAATGAAAAAGTATCGATGAATCCAATTACGGACGCATTACGTGTAAAATTCACCGAGCTTGACCACAGACTTGAAATGTCACCCAAGAACGTGAAGGAAATGGTTTCGTTAACGAGACACGTACCGCCTAAATCACCTCCACTTTGTACAATTTGTCAGCATAAGGCACCGGTGTTTGGGACACCCCCCAAATGGTTCAGTTTTATTGAGCTTGAAGATGCTACAGACGGGTTTTCTAGAGATAATTTCTTGGCAGAAGGTGGGTTTGGGTCGGTGCATCGAGGGGTTCTGAAAGATGGACGAATGGTTGCTGTTAAACAGCATAAGGTTGCTAGTTCGCAAGGTGATAACGAGTTCTTTTCGGAAGTTGAGGTATTAAGCTGTGCACAGCATCGTAACGTTGTGATGCTAATTGGATTTTGTGTGGAGGATGGTCGACGGATGCTTGTTTATGAATATATTTGCAACGGATCGTTAGATACACACCTTTACGGTACAAATCTATCTGTTTCTTTTCAATACACTTTGGATGACTTTTGACCTGTTTTCTCCTTAGCTGATTTAAACCCGTTTGACCCATTATAGACAAAACATGATCCAAATAGTCCCGTTTATAAGTAAATTGGTCAAAATCGCCACTTATAGATTGTCTGAAGTTGTTGATCAGTGGCTAATAAAAGGTGTATTATTGATATGCAGGGTATGATAACGGGCCATTGGAATGGTCAGCGAGACAAAAGATTGCGACTGGTGCTGCTCGAGGGCTAAGATACCTTCATGAAGAATGTAGAGTAGGTTGTATAGTTCATCGAGATATGCGTCCAAACAACATTCTCTTAACTCATGATTTCGAGGCTTTGGTATGTATCAACTTAACTCTTTCGTAAAAAAGATGTCCATTTTGACTTTTGAAGTCAACCCTTAAAGAGATCTCGTTCTGGATACAGGTTGGAGATTTTGGGCTGGCGAGATGGCAACCAGACGGTGAAACTGGTGTCGAGACGAGAATAATTGGCACATTTGGGTAAATTTGCACGAGGATCTATAAATACACACACGATAATAGTTATAGGAAACCGAAGAAAAACTAACATGTTTTGGTTTGTGTAGGTACTTGGCTCCGGAATATGCTCAAACCGGTGAAATTACTGAAAAGGCAGATGTGTATTCGTTTGGTGTAGTGTTGGTTGAGCTCATTACCGGAAGAAAAGCTGTTGATATAAACAGGCCGAAGGGCCAACAATATCTAACTGAATGGGTACGTGTTTCAAGTATCTCAGTTTGGTTTTATGTTTCTTGCCTATTTTGTGGTTTTAATGTTTAATGTTGTGTTTTGTTAACCGACAGGCACGACCATTGCTCGAAGAGACTGCCATTGCTGAGTTGATTGACCCTCGGTTAAAAGATAGTTACTCGGAGGCTGAGGTTCGGTGCATGTCCCATTGTGCCTCGTTGTGCATTCGCCGAGACCCACAGTTGAGACCTCGGATGTCTCAGGTGTTATGGATGTTGGAAAACGATGATGTCAAGTGATCGATAGGTACTCCAGGAAATCATTGTGATTCCTGTAACCATTTTCCGGCCAGACGGTTGCGGGAGCAATAGATAGTACAAATAGTCCATCTGCAATTAGTGGAATACTTGTACATAAACATATTCTTTTTATATTTATAAAATCATTTTATTTTGTGAAAATGGAAAAAATCGAAAAACTGGAGTAATTTTATTTGAGGTATTCACTTAGGATAAATGAATGTCAAATTATCAAAACGCGATCCTACTCATAGAATTGTACAATCTTATAATCGATGTAGCATGTTCAGTGCATCTTGTCGCAGAGTCAAACTACTCGTTTTAAACAGGCGAGATTATAGGTCAATGATGGTTGGTCAAAGCTCATGTGCTTGACGAAAATCCACAAGCTTTGTTCATTTTACAGGACTCTAGCTTCTACATTTTCTACCAAGGACTCCAATAATCCGATAAATAGTATGTTTGGTTGGTAAAATTCTGTATTGTGATGAACATCCATGTATGGACGATTCGAAATCCTTCCAAAAATGGATGTGATATATCTCGAATCACAAGCCATTTCTCATTCTTCATTACGTATAACTTGACGGCCGTATAAAGAAATTGGAGATTGTTCATGAACTGTGATACAACTTTACAGTGTTTTATGTGAAGATATAAGGACTAGACTAATGTCTTTAAGAGTTAAAAAGAGAAGTGCAGCTCTGGAGGTTGAAAATGCCGGGAATGTGAAGCTTATAGAGGTTGGAAAGTGATAATCTGGTTGTAGGAATTGGTATGGGGTATATGTATGCTGATTAAAATGCCCTGCGTTTAAAGGGGTGTTTGGATATGGGTCTAAACTTCAGAAGGACAGTGTCATGAAGATGTCTGCAGTATTGTTAAGACCATTGAATTTGACTCTGCGGGGTTGTTATCATAAAGTAGGTAGTCTGGTGTGAAGGGTAAATGAGCTTGGTGTGAAGTAAGCAGCTTAGAATAGAAAGTCATGAAAGATGGAACTTCTTCGTCCAAGCTTTACTTCACTGTGAGGAGGATAGGTTGGATTCTAAATGATGGTATGTGTTCGCTAGCTAGTGATGCCTGGACAGCCTGGTCCTTTTTACTTTCTATGTTTAAATAGTGAGGTTGAGCTGCTATTAGGATAATAGGGGTACAAGATCAGGAAATGTAGCTAGTTGCGTATAGCCCTTCATTTTAGAGTATGGGTGCTATAATGTTCATGATGATGCCTAGTAAATTGACCTCATTGATCATTGTGGTTGCATGTTGAATGGTCTATGATGGTAGTTTACTTAGGAAATGTAATCATGGGGTTATGGTATTTGGTGAATAATGGTGAACTTCTTGCTGAACTGTCTGATATTGGATGAGATGTTTCAGACATCTATGTTTAGTTGTATCCGAGATAGTTGTATCTGTATGCTTTATCTTTGATAGCTTTAGTTATGAGTTGTATTAGAGATTTTGGGCATGTCCATATCTCTCTATTATTTCTTGTAATTGGTTGAGATTAATATATATGTTCACCGTTTCACCAAAAAACTAACGGCCGTAGACTTTAACACAGTTAATGTAAACAGCAATGTTGGTTATTGATTTGGCCGGGTCTTACCTTCTTTTGACCTAAGGCCAATTCGTCCTAACAAATAGTTACTTACAGTATTTTGACAGATGAAAATACAAAATGATGAGTATGCCCTTACCCGTGATGCACTATAATTTTTGACTGATCAAGAACAAGGGCATACACGACATAGAATACGGTACTTGTTAAGCTGGTAGAATAAAATAAACTCGATTCTATTCCAATATATAGCTAAGCAAACTAATAGCACTCAAACTGATACTAGGCACTCAATTCATCCCACCCGTCCCATTCATCTTCAACAAAACACCACATGCCACAAAAGCACCCATTTTATAGGCAATGATAATGATAAAAAATAAATAAATAAATAAATAAATAATAAAAAATAAATAAAATAAAAAATAAGAATTATTAATTAAACCATTAGATAAGGGTGTAAACGAGAAGAGACAAATCGCGAGCTACTCGGGATCGACTCGTAAAATACTCGTAATCGGCTCGATGTAAACGAGTCGAGTTCGAGTTCGAGCTACTTGAGTATATTTTCGAGTCGAGTTCGAGCTCGAAAATACTCTGCTCGTGAAGCTCGCGAGCCTTATCGAGCTTCAACTAAATTACACTTTTACCCTTTTATATACATATATTTATTTAATTTTCATACAAAACGAGTCGAGCCGAGCTTGGTATGTCGAGTATTCATCGAGCTCGATCGAGCCTTAAATATGAAAATAATCGAGCTTGAGTCGAGCTCGAATTATAAAGCTCGAC
Organism: Artemisia argyi; assembly: GCA_030686995.1. Lineage (NCBI taxonomy): Eukaryota > Viridiplantae > Streptophyta > Magnoliopsida > Asterales > Asteraceae > Artemisia > Artemisia argyi. The sequence goes on from CM060709.1 coordinate 333,041,660, forward strand.
CGAGCTCGAGTCGAGTTTCAAGCTCAAGTTTTAGTATTCGAGTCGAGCTCGAGCTTGGAAGTAATCTGCTCGACTCGACTCGTTTACACCCCTACCAACCCTACCATTAGATGAATACTAGTGAATATTAGTGAGAATAAGAAGAAATTTAAACCATTAAATCAATCATCAAAGGCTAGGATCAAGGAGTGGCATAATTGTAATAAACAACTTAATTAACCATATTTAATAAGAGACTGGAGGGTACAATACAAACGTATTTCTAGCGTCTTGCTAGCGATTTTTGTTTTTATCTAACTAGTTATAATGCCCGCGCACGCGCGAGTTTTTTAAAAATTTTTTTTAATCATATATTTTTATTTATTAAAAAACAAATAATTTAATCTTTATTTTGTTTGATTTATGATGTTTAATTATAGTTTTTTTTTTTATTATTAAAGATAATTATTTAAAAATTTTAATCTTATTATTAATTGCATCTTATCTATATTTTTTGTATTTATCTTCTACTTGTATTATAGATAAATATAAAATATTACCTAATAAGAAAATAATTTTTTTTTTAATAAAATTATTACTAAATAAAGTATGAATGCATTTTTTTGAAATGAAAAATTCCCAATAGGGGTTTTGTTGTATTATATAAAAGATTTGTTTGGATGTTAAAAAAAATGACTGGAGGGTAAAAACGTAAATTAAATTAATTTTGATATGCTTCTATCCTTTTTAATCGGCATCTCCAACTGGAGTTTCACCCATAAACATTTTTTTTAATATCTAATCAGTGTCTCTTAATTTGATAGCACCAAAATTTTTGGATGCATTGAACAAAGAGATTACTTAGATGCATGATTTTTACTTCGCGCGCGATGCATCATATGTCTGTTGTTAATTTGATCGATAGCTAGTGTACAGTTAGATGCATCATGCGTGGGCTTTTAGCCTTTTAATAATTACGTATACTTATGTCAATTTGCAATATATAAGCAGACGAATATCAAACCGCATCCTCTTTAAACTAATGCATTTTGTCACAGATACATATTCGATTATAAAACACTACTTAGGCATCTATATTTTATATCATCGATGCCATGCGATGGATACCCGATAGGCTGATACTTCGAACCAGTTTGTCTTGATCGATGCATCTAATAATAATAATGCAGATTATGTTGCACATTTAGTCTGCAAGACACTACAACATTTACCCGATTCCCCATCGACATTTTCCCCAGCGACAGTTGTCGCTGGGGTATCCTCGCTAAACGACAAAAATAGATCCTACGTGGCACAAATTCTCGTAGAAAAGTCAAATAAATTATTGTGCACTTTTCCCCGGCGACATGTCGCCGGGGATAAAGCCGTTATGTTTTGACCGAATATTTCTTCGCAAAACGCGGCGGGAACTTTTCCCGCTCATGTTTCCCCAGCGACATGTCGCTGGGGATACTTTTTTAAATTACGAAATTGTAATTAGTGTTAATAACTCTCACGGTGACGTGGACAAATGTTTCCCCGGCTACATGTCGCTGGGATACTAATCTGGGCTTTAAATTTCGCAATTGGGCTTAAGTTTTGGGCTTTCGTATTAAGGAAAGATAATATTATGTTTTTATTGGACGTTTTCCCCAGCGACATCTCGCCGGGGATTCTGTTTGACTTCGTTGACTTTCAACGAAACTACGTTTTTTAGGTTTGTTTCGGTCCGATATTCCGTATATTTTAACAAAAAATATATATACGTCTTTAAGGTGATATCGTTATATATAATTAGTGGTGGTGAGAAGATTACGGTGGCCGGAAACTGCTGGTGTCGCCGGAAAACGGAAACTTCTAGAGAGAGAGAGAGAGAGAGAGAGAGAGAGATAGTGAGATGAGTGTGTGTGTATGTGTGTTAATTAGTGGTGGTGAGATGAGTGTGTGTGTGTGTTTATATAACCATAGCATCTCGACTCGTTCGTTTTACATATCGTCTATAACCATATCGTCGCCGAGGATACAATGCCACCGTGGCACTGCTTCTTTGACTGAAAAATGTGTGGGACCCACATCGTCGCCGGGGATTATCGCTGGGGATACAATCCCTGTCGAGGCTTCCCCAGCGACAAATCACTGGGGAAAGTAATCCCCAGCGACATGTCGCTTGGGAAAGGCCCAAAGTGTCGATGGGGAAAGCGGTAAAGGTTGTAGTGAGACCCACCCGTCGAGCAAAGGATGAACGGACTAAAGTTACTCTAGGTGCATCTAATAATATGGATGCAAATTATGTTGTTCTTTTAAAGTCGATGCATACGTACGTCTTTTTTGTCCATGCATCTGTTTGCATCTAATAATATATACGTCTGCATATGTTCTTTTAATTTCATTAAAAAACAAAAGCTCCAATAATGTCCATGCATCTATTTCAACCTACAAAACATAAATGCATCCATGTTTTCGTATACTTGCATGAGTTACATCGGAGGTCGATGCATGATCCATCAACATATTTCATGCATCTTCTTACGTGTTTTGTGCTTGCACCTGGTTGAAATATATGTTGTATATCATCGCATCTATTAAAGTCGGTGCATCCGTTGTATATACATGTTGTATGTGGTTGCATCTATAATGCACCTATTTGAAGTAATATTGACAGCGAGAGACATAAATTGTTGGTTTCTATTTTGTATGAAAAAATACAACTACGAATACATGCAAGAAGTAGATGCATGGCTTGTTTTAACATGACGATGATGATCAGATAAAAAATATGAATGGATTCAACGCAATGATAAATATATGATGTGGTTTGAGAAAAGTTAAAAACTTTAATGATCGTCCACCATTTTTGTAGGGATTAATCGCAAAAAAGAAACCGTATTTTGATTGAGACAATTATACCCCTCAAACCGCTTCATAAATGAGTGGTCCATATCATTTTTTATTTTTCTTATTTTAAGTTTTTCTTTATATTTGATCTTAACTTTCGGCACCCCCTATTTTTTATTTTATTTTTAGAATTTTGTTTTTGTTACAAAACTATATAATCAGAAGTACGAAACAAAAAATATGAAGTTTGATAAGTTAAAAGTATTGAAAGACGGTACGAAACATAAAACGATAAAAAACTATGTTTCACCAGAATGGGTGAATGTGAGTGAAGGGTGATGCCATTAACCACTAAATGGTACCAATAACAACACCCAAATTTCGTGTCATAAATTATATGAAACTCTTCAAACTATAAGAACAACAAGAAGCTAAAAACAACACCAACAACAATCACACTCAATATAAAATAATCAAACACCTACACATTATAATTTCTTTCCATTGAATGATCTTGTTGATGATCAATCAGACTCTAAAAAAAGAAGATGTCCAAATGCATGGAGATACTCATTCAAAGTTATTGGAGTACATGATTAGGAATGAACTTAAAAGCTTGGACGCCGCACTTATCCATTTGTTCAACAACTCAAATAATGTGGCTTAAGTTACAACAACTCGTGATACGAAAATCAAAAGTGTGTGTAAATGAAAATACATGGAAGATTGTCATCATACAAGTCTTTTTTTAATTTAAAAAGTTTTAGTGATGCAATTTTTTTGCCTATGAGGGACTGGTCCAACTGTTCTAGAAACAACCTGTGAGGGACCGGTCCCACCCTCGTGTTAATAGGTTGTTGTGGAAAGAACCCCTTATTAGAACAGTTGTAGTGTTCGCCGAGGGAGCTAGGAGCACGCTTGTTTCTAGAAGAGTTCAACGATGCCAAATGAGAGGAATAACAACTGTTGTTTATTCATATGAGGGTGGGACCAGTCCCTCACACGTTTCCGCTAGATCTAACCTTGAAAGGGCCAAGTTGAGGAAGGCTAATTAGAGCACAAAGACGATCTATCATGGCAACCTAAAGCTAGAAACTAACGGGCCAAACCCAACAGGCTTGCGGGCCTTTATTATCTAACACATGTGACAATTCCAAGTTCCGAGACCACCTAGTCCAACAGTGATTGAAATGTTTTTTGCTTGTGTCGTAAAATAAAAGTACAACTATATATAGGTTTGAGCATATGTGTTTGTGTGAGTTTCGCCAAGGCTTATGTCTGAAAATATTTTTTGGAGAAACACAAGTGGTTGCATGCTCAACACTTAGGGCTAACATATTAAGAGTTCTACGTGGTTCTACGATGTTGGAATATGTGTGTGTGTGTGTGTTTTGTGTGACTAAGTTTAAGATGAAGAATGATGAAATGTGTTGGGAGTGTAGATGTATAGTAGTAGATGAGTTGGTTAGAATTGAATGAATTATAATTATTTGGCATTGAACTGCACCAGACTGCCTCATATATGCATGACTACTCATAAACTTTCTAGCTCGCTACCTCTTCTTCAGTCAGTCAGTGGCGTACACTGAATAGTAATTATAACCACACCATAGCTATATACGGTGCTGATTTATTGCACTTGTCTATTCACTAAATGAGATATGTGCCAAACATCAGTAATTGAAGCCAACCTCACTACATGTTATATATTAGTAGTAACTTAAACATACATTAGGGACTTAAGTGTACTTTGTAATAAGATTAGGTGGTAGACTAGAATTAGGATTAGTTAGCTTGGCTTGCAAGCTAAGGTTTCTACCCCTCATCTCTATTTATAGAGATGAGGGGGGATGCTAGTTATTAATTCTTCTTCCTCAATTGTAAAAGCTTTATTGGTATTAATAAAGGGTTCATTGAGGGTATAACGTGTGCATATATTCTTGGTTCTTTTGTAGTCTCTCGTGTTTGCTACTTTTGCTCGATACAACTCGCGATCTAGCGTTCCGCGATCGAACTTCGGGTTTGTTGTTGAGGTATTTTATCCAACAAGTGGTATCAAGAGCCACGGTTATTGTGGTCATCGAAGTTCGAGTGCTAGATCGAGGTTACGAGTTCATTCGAAGTATTGAGGTTTGGTTTCGGGTTTCGAATCGTTCGTGGAAGTAGCAGGTTTATATCGAAGACAAAGACGTGTGGCTGTAATTCACAAAGTGATCAAGTGAACTAGAAAAGTGGTCATTGATTGGTTTGCATGTGCATGTGAAGAATAATATAGAAAAGTGGTCATTGATTGTTTTTAGTATTACGATAACAAAGAACAACTACTGGTTCTTGTCGTTTTTTGTCTATAAAAACGATTTGGTAAAATTTGTTATTGGGTTTCGACTTCTTGTGGGTCAAGGTATAATCGGGTTCTTTTAGGTTTAAAGGTTTACGATTATTGCTTGATTTAAATCGAGGTTTAAAGTTTTTCTTTAAAGAATTGATTTTTGCAAGAAGGGTATACTAAAACGATATCGAAGGTTTCTCGTTGCGGGATTTTCTTGTAATTCAGGTTTTGATCGTGGTTAGCTTGGGTTTTCAAGTTTACGATCGGGTTTGCTTGTTCGAAATCGAGGGTTTAGGATTATCCTAATTAATTCGATTTGCAAGAAAAGTTTTATAGCAACAAGGGGAATATTGCACACGGCTTGTGAGACTTGTCGGTAAAGTTGGTCAAAAAACAACTTGACAAGGTTTGTAGCAAGGTATAAGAAGAATGGCTAGTTCTATAACTAGGTTTGACATCGAAAAATTTGATGGAAACAATGACTTCGGGTTATGGCAAATAGAGACATTACCCGCGGACATGGAAGCAGGAGAAAAGGCTGCTTTGATGAAGAAAGCATACAGTACCTTGATTCTATGCTTGGGAGACCGGGTTTTACGGGAAGTTACCAAGGAAACATCTGCTGCAGGAATATGGGCGAAGTTAAATAGTCTGTATATGACTAAGTCCTTAACAAACAGACTGTATCTGAAGAAGAAGCTGTACACATTTTATATGAGTCCAGGTACGAAACTGGGTGATCATATAGATGAGTTTAATAAGTTGATACTTGACTTGGCGAATATTGATATCGAGATTGAGGATGAAGATCAGGCACTTATGTTACTTACGTCGTTGCCATCGTCTTACGAAAACTTTGTGGAGACATTGTTGTATGGGAGGGAATCCTTGACAATGGAGGATGTTCTGGCGACTTTGAATTCAAGGGAGTTGAAGAAAAGAACTGAAGGCACAAAGGAAGAAACTGGTGACGGGTTATACGTAAGGGGAGGGTCAGATCATTCAAGGAAAGCTCATTCTGGTCGAAGTTCGCGGTACAAGTCAAAGGGTGGAACTGGTAAAATCAAGTGCTTCATATGTCATTCAGAGGGTCATCTGAAGAGAGACTGTCCAATGAAGAAGTCAAGTGGGTTCGTCAGGAAGGGTAAGCATGATCAGGATTCTGATTCTTCTGATGATGAGGGTAACGCCTACTTTGGAGAAGCCTTAGTGGTAGTCGGGAATGATGAGATGACTGAATTGGTAATGGATTCAGGTGGGTCTTATCATATGACACCTAGGAAGAATTTCTTGTATGACTTCAAGGATTTTGATGGTGGATCGGTTCAGTTAGGTGATAAAAAAACATGCATTATCAAAGGGACAGGAAAAGTGAGGATACAGTTGCATGATGGTTCAAGCTTTATACTGGAAGATGTCAGGTATGTTCCAGGGTTAAGAAAAAGCTTGATTTCATTGGGTACTCTAGAAAAAGAGGGTTATACTGTGAAGATGCAGATGGGTAGAGTCAAAGTGATCAAAGGTTGTCGGGTTATAATGACTGGGATCAGGGGAAAGAACTGTGTGTATACTCTTGAAGCAAAAGTAATGACTTTTGGTGTACAAAAGCATGGAGGTTCAAAACAAGTTGGATTCAAGCAACTTGGTCATAAACAAGTTGGGTTCAAACAACTTGGTCGTAAACAAGTTGTGTCCAAACAACTTGGTCATAAACAAGTTGGGTTCAAACAACTTGGTCCTGGTGTTAAAACAGGATTCCATGGAGTACAGGTTGCTAAACGTGTTTGGTTTGAGGTGGAACTGCAGGGAGCTCAGGGGAATCGTGAAGCTGATGATGTTCAGGTTAGTAACGATGATGTTGCAGTGGCTCAAAGAAAGTTGGAGGTTAAACAATTTTAAGAAAAGACAAACACGAAATGCTTGGTAAAGGAGCAGGAAAAGGTACACCTTGGTATAAAGGTGGGGGCGGACATTACGGAAACCGGAGTACCTTGTCAAGAGGGTGTAGAGGGTAATGCTGCTGAAAAGAAGAAAGTGAAGGAGTCTACGGAAGCTAATCTTGGAAAATTACTGAAGTACAATGCCTGGTCGACAAGGTGGTCCCCAATCCAAGGTTCCAGCACAAGGAAAAGGTGTTGAGTATCGGTTATGTTTAAGTGTTACTCCTAAGGTGAAATTTGTTATATATTAGTAGTAACTTAAACATACATTAGGGACTTAAGTGTACTTTGTAATAAGATTAGTGATTGAGCCTAAACAGTCAGCTAAATTGACCAAGTGATTTGGTCAACAAAGTCAAACTGCCTAGAGTCAATGCTCCGTGGATAGTATAGTTTCTCCCCGGGTCGTTATGTCCCGACGAGATTGCAATGGTGCTTGAAAACGTTTTTGAGAATGAGTGGTACTGAGGACAGTAACCAAAGATGATTGGGAAGTGATTATACTACTGATTGCTTGGTATTTGGACAATTTGAAACAATATTAACAATAACAGATATACAAATATGATTACACAAACTCAAATTGAAAATCAGATTTGTTTACAGACAGAGAAAAATGTGAGATTTAGACAATTTTACAACTACAGGGGGTGCAAGTGAAAATTTTACAAACTTAATTATAAAAGAAAAATGAAATCAAAAATAAAATTATTTTTTTGATTATTTTTTTATTTCATATTAATTATTTAAATAAAAACTATTTAACTATTTAATTAAAACTAATTAACTTAAAAACTTAATAATACAAATTTAAACTAGAAAATTGCAAAATTAATTTCTAAAATTCTAAAATGACTTAAAATAAAATTAAAAATTAAAAATATGTATTTTTGTCTTTTTGTGGATTTTTTTTATTAATTAAATACTAATAATATTAATTAAACTATTTAAATTACTAATAATACTAAAAATGACTTAGAAAATTAAAGAAAAATTTATATATCTAATTAACCATCACAGGAATCGTAAAAAAATTATAAAAGTTTCTAAAAATTATATTTAGACTATTTTACTAATTATTTACTTAATTATTAATTAATAACTAATTTAACTAAATTAATTAAGAAAATTAGAAAATGAATAGTAGAATTTAAGAAACTATTTTCTAAAAATCCTAAATGATGTATAAAACCTAGGAAAAATATAAAACCTATTGTTGTTAATTAAAATTTGATAAAACTATTTAATTACTAATATTACTTAATTATTTAATTAAACTAATATTAATTCTAATAATTATTAAATTAAAAGAGAAAAATCTAGGAAAATTACTGAAAATACTTTAAGGTAAAAGAAAATTAAGAAAAATATAAAAATGATGAAGTGATTAATAATAAGCTGAAAAAAAATTAAAAAGATAAATCCTATTAAATAGAAGCTATCACTATTTTTAAATTTAGTTTTTGTTGGTTTTTCTTATTGACAGATGATTATAAGCTAAAAATAAGTAACTTTTGTGAAAAGACTTTTGATATAGCTTATTTATAAGCTATGTGCACCCCCTTTGTGCTTAACAGTGGACTTATTAGCTTATTAGGACTTATGCACTTTTTGAAAAAAACTTTGAAATAGATAAATGAGCAACAACAGATGATTAACAACTAGAAATAAGACAAATAGCACAAATAAGCACTATGGATAAGTTGTTATGAGCAAATAAGCACTTAAACAAAATACTAGGCCAAAACAGGCCAAACACAGGGACCTTTGGACCTTTGTGGGGTCCACAAATAAGCTCAGAGATCCAAAATGAAACTTGAACCAACAAGCTCACCTGGCAAGCTTTCAAATAAGCCAAAAATGAAGGCTTAACTCTTACAAATAAGCTCTGTGTGAACTTATGAAATTTAGCAAAAAGCCAAGTGTACACTGACCATTCAGTGTACACAGTCAAATGGGACAATCTTCTTGGAACTTGCAGCCCTATCAAATAAGCTCTAGACCAAAAAATAAGCACTGAACCTTGGAGTTGAGCTTATTGGCTTTCCAAAAAGCTAGGGTACAGGGTGTGGGGTCCACAGGGTCAGTCACAAAGAAGCTTGGAATATTGACCAAGAACCTGTGCACAGGGCATGTACTTGCCCTGCAGGTCTAATTAAGCTAGTGTATAAGCTAAACAAAAAATCTCAAAAATAAGCTGGTGGTGGAAACTTGTAGATTAGGTGACAGACAATGACTTGTGAAAAGCTCAGGGTCTCAATCCTAACACAAAAATTACAATAAATCTCCCAATTTTTGGATTTCTGAAACAAGTATGCTTTTGACTTTTTGAAATTATGAACTTAGGTTGACTTTTGTGAGATTCTACCTAGATTTAAGCACTGATTAGGTTATGATAAGCTAGGATAAGACTAAAGTAAGCTAGAACAACTACTTGTGAAAGGATTTGATGAGGTTTGAACTGAAATCTCTTGATAGACAACAAATGGAATTAAATCAAAAGCTATTTTGACTTTTTAACAAACAAGGGTTGCTTTTTATTGTTTGACTGAGCTAATACAAACCTAAGTAACAAGTAACAACCACAAGCATCAACAAAAACACCCTAGGGCACAGATATCTCAGTAATCCCAAACACCCTTTTAAAAATATGGTTTTATGATTTTCAAAGAGTTTGACAGATTAAGACCAAGCACTAGATTCTAAGGCTTATAATGTGATGAAATAAGCTGTTTTAAACACATAAACAACAACACCAACAACAAATACACAAGAATCTCTATAGTACTAATTAAACAGTGAAAATGAAATACTAAGCAAATACCAATTTTAAATAACAAGCTACTGATTTAAAGCAAGATTAACACTAACTAACACTAAACAAGCACAAATAAGCCAAATAAGCAGTGATATAAGCTATGCTACAGTAGAGATTTAGAATTGAGATTATAGGCTTACAATGTGCAATCCTGCCAAAACCATGAACCAAGGACCAAAGACCTTTCCAATAGAATCCCCACAGATTCACTAACCCGCAGCCATCCAAGATTTACTGTGCTCCAGCTTTCTCCACCATCTTCTTCATTATTATTTTTTTTTTCTTTATTTTTCTGATTTTTTTTGTATTTTCTTGTTTATGAGACTAGACTGCTTTTAAATGTTTCTAAAAGCTTTTCAAAGCTTTCTTGGAGCTATATGTGCCTAGGAGTCCATACTGTGGAAAACTAGAAGGGGGGTTGAATAGTTTTAGCGTTTTAAAAGCTTTTTAACTTGTTTAGTTAGCTTTGAAACTTTCCGTTTGATCAAAGATATATGCACAAACACAATATATATATAACATGCAAGTAAAGGAAAGAAACGATCAAACCACAACACGAGTATTTATCGTGGTTCGGCTACAAGGACTCTTTTTCCTTGCCCTACGTCCACGCCCCGAGTATCCAACTCGAGAGTTTCTTTCACTAGTCAACAAGCTCCTTTCACCGGCGGAGAAAACCTTACACGTCGCTTATACTTTTACCGACACAAAGCTAAATGTCGAGTTCTTTTACAAGGGCACAACCACTCTCGTTTAGTTCTTTTACTAGGGTACAACAACTCCCAACACTCTTTGTATTTTGAGGACTAAAATACTAACCACTCACTTCAGAATATACACAAACAAATGACGCGTAAACAACACGAGTTTACACAATACTAAGCTACCAAGTCTTGCAACGTTGTGTTGGAAACTTGTAACTTTAGACGACCTTGTGAGCTTCTTTGCTACAAAAGGAAACTTCACATTTACAATGTTAAGATGTTAGAAAGAAAGATGAGTGTGTGTGTAAAAATGATCTCAAGAGGTTAGCCAAAAATCAAGTTATGGCTTGGTATTTATAGCACAACAAACTGTGTGCTCGGCGGATCAGGCGGAACCCTCAAATGGGTTCCGCCCGTGTACCCCCAGGGTACCGCCGGGTCTGCAGTAGGTTTTTGCAATTACTCTTCAAACCAAACAAGGTCTTGTCTCATAACTTCTATCAACCAAACAATGTCACATCACTTAAAGTAAGTCAAACATGATACTTGCAAGCAACATGAAAGCAAGTCAAACACATAACTTGCCATAAATACATAATGACAAAACTTGCCATAAATGTGATGTGACTATTTCTAATTTAAGAAATAAACTTGTGTTATGTTTTATGAAATGTAAAATGTAGCAAAAGTCTTGTTTATGCAAGTCTTAAAAACTAAGAATATGTTTTGCTTAAAACTAAAGTTTACATTTTGTCGTTAACAAAACTTAGCGAAGATCGTAAAATATAAATAACGTTTTTAGGCGATATTTGTATTAACAATCTCCCCCTTTTTGTTGATGACAAAACATAAACTTTGTTTTTAAGTAACACACAAAATCTTGGTTTTTAAGACTTAAAAAAAATTATATTAACCCTGTTTTACTTAAGAGATGAAAAGCACATCAAGTATTGAAGGTTTAATATATTTCTCCCCCTTTTTGTCGAAACAAAAAGTAGAGTAGCGAAGCGGAATAATTGCCATGCTCCTCCTTGGTCGATACTCCCCCTAAATGGAGTACCAATATAGGAAACATGGATTTTGAGACCTACAAAAAAATGGTTAGTTGGTGATATATATAGTTAAGCTTGTAGTTACCACACACAATGCAACCACAATGACAACACAACATTGATCAACCAACAATGCACAAAAGTAAGTAGAAAGAAATTTCATTCCAAGTAAAATTTTGACTTATAAAAGTCAAAAGACAAGAAATGCTAACTATTCTTCTACTTAGTAACCAAAAACTAAAAAAAATAACCAAGAAAAAAAAAATCTACATTCCTAAGTTGGGGCAAACGGCCTCCAAGGGTTGTTTAGGATTTGTTGGGGTGGGAAAGTGCATCCAAACGTTCAATGACATGTTGGAATGCAAACCGAGTTTCATTTTGGAATTGGTGAAGCAAGGTTTTTATGCTTTCACCCATTTGCTCACAATTTGAGCAAACATGGGGATGGTTGGGTGAAAATGGGTTGTTTTTGGTTTCTTGGTTTAGGGGTTGGTTTGGTTTTGGTTCTTGGGTGGAGGATGGATTTGGTATTGATTCAAGCAAGGTGGTTTGAAATTCCATTGCTTGATAAAGTTGGTTGTCAACCATGCTTTGTATTTCCTCATAAGAAGGAAAGAAAGACTCATAGGTATGGGCTTGAGAAGGAGGTGGAGTTGGGTGATCATGGTGTTCAAAATTTGGTTCTCCATAGAGAGGACCATGGATTTCACGGTAGATTGGGTGAAATAACAACGGTTTGGGTGGTTGGTACACTTGCTGTGGTGGTTGGTTAAGTTCAAGATCTTCATCAAGGTCAAGAATTGACCTTGGTGAGTGAGTTGCAAAAGGTGGTGGTTGATTATGTCTTGGTGGAAGATCATTTAAATCTTGGACATATGGGTGTGGTGATGTTGGAGGAGACCCAAAAAGTTCCATAGGTTCAATTTTTGGTAATGGTGATGGTGATGAAGTCTTTGATGGTTGAGTTGGAGCACTTGGTGGAGTTGGGTCAATAGGTGATTTAGTAGGTGGTGGAGTGTGCTCATTTGGTTGTTTGGATGATGGAGATGGAGCTGCAAGATTCAAAAAGTGTTCATTTTTTATGGGTGATGTGAATTCATCCGAGGATGAGGAGCTAAGGTTGATGGATTGGTTTGACCATAGTGGTTTTACACTTATCCGGGCGGTTCTACGGATGGGTCGTGATGGTTGAGAGGTGTTTGTTGACTTGGTCATTGTTTAAAATGGTTTAAAGTTTCAGAATTTCTGATGAAGAAGGTGTGGTTTGAGAGTGTTTAGGATGGTTTAATTTATAGTGATGAAGATTTGTGGGAAGGAGTGTTTGGATTTGATGTTAGTCCATACAAAAATGGTGGTTCCTAATGATTTGGAAGACTTAAATGTGGGTTGTCATGTCATGGAAGTCAATCCAATAAAAATGGTGAAGTGAGAAGACAAGTTTTTGCACTAAATGCATAGTGGTTTTGGTAGATTTTGATTGTATAAATCTCAGGGATTTCAAGGATCCCTTAGAAGGGTTCCTTCCTTTATGTTTGAGGGGTCCTTGAGGTTGTTATGGTTAAATTTGAATTTTGGCGGGCATTGGTTTTGGTTAAGTTCATGGACGAAGGAGTATCCTATTATGCTAAACACATTGCAAGTAATGGGTTTCTACCTAAAAGGATTGGATTTTGTTGTTTCAATGTTGAATTGGCGAAAAAGAAAATAGAAATTCTGCAGTCAACTGGCGGCACCCTGGAAATACACAGGCGGAACCCAAATTAGGGTGCCATCTGGTCCATTGGGCCAAACCTGGGTTACCCAGATTTTGCACTGGCAGAACCCAAATTTGGGATCCGCCGGATCCGCCAGGCCTGAAAAACTTCACAGTCCGCGTTTTTGACCCGCGAAACGATTTTCAAAATTTTCGAAAACTCCTAAAATCAAAGAGATACTTCATTTCTGGTTAGGCAATGCAAAAATTAGACACCTAAACACACATATCATAGGAGTTTGACCTTGAGGTCGAGAATTTCACCATACTTAGTGAAAATTCCATAACCATGAAAATTTGACAACTCGCCAAAAGTTGTCTTCCTGCAACATTGTTAGTTGAAACATGTTCCAAAGTGTATCAAACATTGTACTAACACACAAATACATAACAAAGATTGTTTAAACTACCAAATTGTTCCAATAGCACCTTGTGCCAAACACTCCTAACACACCCGCACTCATTGACGGTCCATCTTCTTCTTCATCTTCCCGAGGAATCTCCCGATGTTTTTGAACATCCTTTTTGTTTGCTTGAACTCCTCCGACTCATTTGGAATATCCGGAAGTTGGGAAAGGTATTCTAGAGGTGGGAGCCTAGAGTTTGGCAAATTGTCATCTTCACTCATTGAGGAAGAAGATGATGAGGTAGGAGGATGTGGACGTTTTCCTTGAGCTTTGTAAACTCTCTTATCACTAAGTGGAACAAAGGTGTGTGGAATGAGAGTGTAGTCAAGGCGAAGACCATTTGAAGTTGGTGGAATGGGTGAGATGAACCTAAAGAGACGGGTCAAGAGCATTCCATATGGCATAGCCGTTGTGCCATGCACGGGAATGTCGGCCATTCTCTTTGACATGTAGTAGGCAAGGTTGAAGGGTTGCCTAACGGACAATGAGTAGAGCATGTAGCAAAGGCAAAGGTTGATATGGTCACGGTTCCCTATTGTGCTAATGACATTTGCTCTAAGGACTTCCTCCCATTTCTTGAATTGGGGTTTGAGTTCGTTCATTTCCATTCCATATGGGTCCTTATCGACCTCATTCCCCGAACGGGTTCTCCTAGTGGTGGTGGTTCTAACAAAGAGGTGGTCACGGAGTATGTCTTTTGAGACAAGGGGTGTGTCATAAGGATGGATACGGTCTTGGAGGTTGTCAAGAGTTGAGAGGGAGTGCAAGTCGGAATAGAGGCAAGTACCACGGTTTGGAACACCTAGGATTTGAGCAAACTCCTCAAGTGTGAAGGAGTATTGGTGACCGCTAACCCTAAAGTGGATAGACATATGACCATAATCATCCGTTGAGAGGACGCATGATGCATAGAACTCTAGAATGAACCTAGGACAAATAGGCTCGTCGATATTCAAAAGACACTCAAAGTTTATTGTGGCAAAATCGGCGTAAAGGTTTGTGCCTTCTAGGAAAGATGGGTTTATGGTTCTACCCTCATGGACATAGTATTTTTCTAGGGCTTTGAAAACGTTTACTTGATTTGCGGTAAGGCCTTTGGTTTTGTGGTGTTTTGGTAGGTACTTAATGGTGTCTTTGTGGTCGTAGTGGGTTAGAGGAGGCATGATGATTCCTAGAACAACAAAATTTCACATTTTAGTTTACGTAAACCACTATTATAATGTGGAAGTTCTAGTGTGTGCCTATATGAAAACAATGTGGAGGTGCGGTTATCTTGACTCATTTTGATGCTTCAAAATCGTTTTATGCAAGTTTTGTTATAAAACAAAAGATAACCCAAACACTCCTAGTTCAATGTAGCTTCGTTTGAATGTACCCGAAAATACATATTGGTTATGTATTCCCTTTAGCATTCAAGAGACATTATGCAAGTGATGTTTTAAACATAACGTTTTGATTTTGTATGCTCAACGTGAGACGAAAAAATATTTGTCCTACTTGTGAGAAATTTTTGAAAGGATTTGACATGGGGTGTTTTAGCAAACATGTTTATACTAATTAAAGATGCAATTCCTAACTATGGGAAACATGATTAGTTTTATTAATTACCTAATCTCATGCATGAATTTCTTAAGTTAATGCATAACCCCAAGTTTTTGTTTTTGTGCAAGAAATAGAATTCCTAGACTCAGATCAGGATTGTAATTATGTTTAGAATACTTACAATGATGATTGATTAGCAATGTAAATGAATGGAGGACCAAGAATTCGTAGGTGTGGATGAGTAGTGAAGTGAATAGTATCAGCCTTGAAGTGGTGGTTACGAGATAATGGGTGTTTGGTTAAATATAAACAAAGAAAATGATTCTGCAGGTCGACGGACACGGCGGAACCCTGGGTTGGGTTCCGTCCGTTATGGCTGAGGGTTCCGCTGACCCTGCTGAGAAAAATTGTTATGGATTTGTTTTGATTTTTGTGATTTTTGTCTAATGTCCAGAACTACAATGTAGGTTCCATGAGTCCTAAGCCTAGCCTAAGAAGGTTAAAAGGTTCACGTTTAAGAGGTTTGGTGAGGATGTCGGCTATGTTGTCTTCGGAAGAAACTTTCTCAATTGAGATATTTCATTTTTGAACGTTGTCACGAAGGAAATGATGACGGATTTCAATATCTTTGGTACGAGCATGTTGAACCGGGTTTTTGCTGAGATCAATGGCACCTTTGTTGTCACAAAGAATTGTGATGTCGTTGAGTAGAATTCCGTAGTCGACAAGAGCTTGCTTCATCCAAAGAGCTTGTTGACATGCTTTTCCGGCCGAAACGTACTCGGCTTCCGTTGTTGAGATAGCAAGAGCCGTTTGCTTCTTTGAGAACCATGAGGTGAGACAATGTCCAACAAAAGTACTGATTGAGCCCGAACCGTCTTATTATTATTGACCAAGGTCAACAAGTCAAAGATAGCCTAGAATCAATGCTCCGTGGAAGTATAGGGTTTCCCCGGGTCGTTATGTCCCGACGAGGTGTGGATGGTACTAAAACGGTTTCGTGATCGGGTGAATTTGGATGGAAATAGATATAAGTGAGTGGTGATGATTACACTACTGAAATATGAAAGAAAACAACTTAATTACACTATATTAAAAATGCTGGAAACTAGGAAAAACCAGAAACGATTAAAACCTAAAAACGCGTACGTTACGTTTAAATAAAACGTAAGCGTACGAAATAAAAAGTAAAAACGGAAATCTGAAAACACCCAGGGGGTGAAAATGACTTTTTTTACAAACTAAAAGGTAAAAGAAAATTTTTAGAAAATTAAAATAAATTTTAACCCTAATTAATTATTTAATATTAATTAAATACTAATTATAACTAATTTAATAATTAAAACACTTAAATATAATTTAATACTAATTAAATACTAGAAAAATGAAAATAAAATTTCTAAAATTATAAAATAACTAAAAATAAGTTTTAAAAATAAAAATAAGTGTTTTTGTCTTTTTGTGGATTTTCTATTAATTAATTACTAATTAATTACTAATTTAACTAATTAACTATTTTAAATTAAGAAAAATACTAAATGAACAGTAAAAATTCTAATAAAATTTCTAAAATTACTTTATAACATATAAAAGCTATAAAAAATATAAAAACTAGGTTTTGATTAATAAAAACTAATTATGCTAATTTAAACTAATTATTAATTAATAATTAATAAAACTAAAATTAATTCTAATAAATACTAAATGGAAAGTTACAATTATAAAACTTTTTCTACAACTACATTAATATAATAGAAACTTTATAAAAATATAAAATTTCCTAAGTGCTAATAAATAAGCTATTTATATAATTAAATACTAATTATTATTTAAACCTAATTTAAACTATTTTTAATTTTAATTAATATTAAACTAACTTCTAAAAATCTGAAAATTTATATATAAATACTACACTTAATTAAGGTCCTAAGAAAAATAATTGAGGTCTACGTTTAATACAAAATAAGCTGTCAATAAGCCATCATAAGCTGTAAAGCTTATGTTTACCAATCAACACAACTAAGGGTCTAATATTTAATTTTGCAATGTATTACCGAAAAAAGACCCAAGGGCGACTGGCATACAGGTACACCTTATCACTCTTCCAAAGGGGGAGGTCTCAGGTTCGACCCCTGCCTCCCCTTTTTGGCCAAACATTTTTTTTTTCAAATTTTCTTTTGCAAACTTATTAAAAACATAAAAAGGAACAATTTTCACAACTAACACTTTTTCTGAAAACCACAAATAAGCAGAGTAATAAGTAAAAATAATAAGCAGTTTTAAAGTAAAAGCTTAAAAATGATTTTTGAAAACTGAAAAGCTAATTTAAGCTACTATAAGCTAACCTAAGGTGACAATAAGCTAAGGCAAGTTAAGAATGCTTGGAATAAGCTAGAATGATGAGAAATAGACACTGAATAAGCTGGAATTAAGAAATAAGCACAAAAAGCAATCCAAACATTCTCAGAACAAAGCAGGCTAAAGGGGCAAGTTGCAGGCCAATTTGAGCTAATCAAATGAGCTTACAGGTCCAAGGTGAGCTTGGAACCTACAAGCCAGATTGCTGAGGTATCCAAAAGACCAAAATTCACAGGCTTAAGCTCAATGGTGAGCTTTTTGAGGAGCTTGTGAAGTCACTCCCTTACACTGATGGCTCAGTGTAAATGGAAAAGTGGGACAAAGTAAATGGGTGGTGCAGCCCTACTTAATGGGATCTAAACACAGAAATAAGCTAATAACCTTGAAGTTTAGCTTATTGGCTTTCCAATAAGCCAAAGTTCAAGGTGTGGAGCCCACTGATGAGGTCAGGGCATGCATTTGAAATTGGGTGTCTGATCATACCCAGTGGTGCAGGGTATACCCTTGCCCTGCAAGGTACTTTAAGCTAATGGAATAAGCACAAGAAAAAATATTAAAAATAAGCTGTGGGGGGGAATCAACAGTTAAGCTGGTACACAATAACATATAGAAAGCTCAGACCATAAATCCTTACACAAAAATTATTAAAAATCCCATAGTTTTTGCATTTCTACCCAAAAGCAATTTTTGACTTTTTATTTAAACTTGGACTTTTGACTTTGTTGAACTTTGATCTTTCCTAAGTTACTAATTATGTTATATAAAGCTACTTAATATCTGATTTAACCTATTAGAACAACTTATAACTTGAAATTAAGGATTGTACCACTTAAAACACCAACAGTGAGACTAATAAGCAATCTTAAAAGAGATTTTGACTTTTTACTAAATGGGACTTAGTTTTATGACTAAACTTAACCTTAATAAACATAATGAGACATGTTCAAGTAGAAAGCAACAACCAAAAACAATTGCACAGTGGTGAAAACCACTGTGCCAAACACTCCCTTATTTTGACTGTTTGAAAGATTTGTGAAGAAAAAGGTCACCCTGATCCACTTTTAAAAGTCATTAACTAATTTTAGACTAAAATAACTATATTTAAGTACAAACAAACAGTAATAAACAACAACAACTCACTAACACAGATTATGCAAAGAGTGGAGATTTGGACTCACAATTGACTTGGGCTAAGAACTGAGAACCAGAGATCATAAGCACATCCTATAGCTTACCATTAAGCTCTATTACCCACAGCAATCCAAATAATCCAAGTAACTTTGCTCTTTCTTCTTCCAAACTGATTTTTGAATTTTAAACTATTTATTTGGTATTTTTTTTTTGTATTTTTGGTTTTCTTTATACTATACTGACTTAACTGCTTTGGAAACTTAAGAAAACTGATAAGTAAGCTTAAATGAGCTTATACAAACACTGAACAACAACACTTAACACTGTTAGAAGAATTTGTCAAATTCCTTTAAAAGTGCCAAATTCGAATTTAGTAAACAAGAGTGTAATTTAAAGGTTCAAGAAAGATTAAATTGCATTAAATTAACTGAGTACAACAAGTTTTGAACTTAAAATTACATTTGAAATGGAAATTGAACTACCTACGACTACATAAAACTACCACTACACTAATTACTCTTCACCATTGCATCTCTCTTTCCTTTTATGCCTCCCCTGAGCTCTGTGGGTCCCACTTGTCAAATCCCATCAATCAATTATCAACTTGGATCACTTTTGCTCCTTCACTAATTTTGGCGGGAAAGAGGTATTTCGACCAATTGGGTCTGATTAGGGCCATAGGGGGGGGGGGGGGTTTGAGGTGATGGGTGTATTGGGAGGTGTGAGGAGATAGGATAAGGGATGGGGTGCAAGTGGAGATGGTGCAAGGGGGGGGGGGGGGAAACCAGGTGGTAATGGAGGAGTAGCAGGGGTGGTGGTTTTTGGAGGTAAGGGTGGTTTTTGGTTTTGGTCAAACCCAGGTCAAACCCAGGGGTGGAAGTGGGCTAAGTTATTTTGGGCCTGGTGGAATAGGAAGTGGGCTGTTTGTTTGGGTTTGGTTTATTTTAGTTAAGTCCGTTTGGTTTATTACTTGAAAAATCACAAGGACCAAAAATGGAATTTAAGCAAAGTTTAGGGGCTAGAATGGCATTATTCCAAATTTGTTCAAAGGACCATAATTGCCAATATATGAATAGTACTAGGGTATTTTTGATATTTTTAATTTTTTTAAATACCCGGGGACTAAAAGTGACAATTTACCAAACTTTAGGGACCAAACCTGTAATTTTCTGATTTTTGAAGGGTTTAATTTGTAACTTCTCAAAAGTTATCATAAGGACCAATTTTGTCTTTTTAGAATAGTATAAGGTTTATTTTTCACATTTTCCATTTTTCAAAACCTTAGGGACTATTTTTGACATTTTTCAAAGTTGAGGGACCAAAGTTGTAAATATGTGAATTTTAACTTTAAAGGACTATTTCTTACAACTTATGAATCCCAAGGACCTTTTATGATATTTGTACAAGTTTTGATTCACCAGGGACTAGTTTTGCAAATTTATGAAACTTGAGGGACTGAAACTGCCAATTATGCAAACTTTGTACGTTTTTCATTTGTTTTTGCATATTTTGTGTTTGAAACATATAAAACACACCTCTAAGATATTTTTGAGTATTTTGATACATATTTGGGTGTTTTTGTATGTTTTGGCAGTTCATATAAGACAAAAATGATGAGTATTTACACACTCATCAATCCCCCACACTAAACTATTGCTAGTCCCTAGCAATCTTTTGAGAAAACTTAATGGATTTTAAACTCTTTACCAAAAGCCATCACTTCTGGAGTAGCCAGGTGTAAGAACTGTGGCACACCTGATAACCGTGTGATTTTGAGCAAACCACCAGCTGTCAACGGATTTGATTAGTCTTTACCAAAAGCCGTTTGCTTCTGGACTAGCCAACTCTTGATGGAATAGTCAACATCTTGGTGAGCTGATTACCAATTATGGTTTTTCCACGGCCTTTACCACAAGCCATAATCTTGCGGGCTAGCCAGCTCATTTGCTTATGAGGATGCGGGGGAGCTGAGGAACCATGCAAGTTTTTGGCAAACTGCCAGCCATCAACGGATTTGAGATGTCTTTACCAAGAGCCGTTTGCTCCTGGACTAGCCAATCCCTTTTGTCGTATAGACAAGGCGGATTGATTACCACAAAAAATTTTTAGCTCAAGTGAAAAATTTTTGAAAAATTTTTGGTCAAAAACGGGGGTATAAGATAGTAAAATGTGATAAAATTCGCTAGAATAGCGAATACCCCCCCACACTAATCATGAATATTGTCCTCAATATTCAAAGTCCCGGCTATTATGCCGAATTTTTGAACGTAAAAGGGCAACATTACAAGCTAAGCGTGGAAAACACCATTTGTATTTTCACTTCTGTAATCATAGCATGGGGGACTCCCCCACACTTAGGGTGAAAACCCTATAAGCATGCTCATTTTTTGTTTACCGAGTCGCGAGCTTGACTCGACCCCGAATTAATTAGTCCATGGGGCAGTGTGATGTGGAAGAAATAATCTCACTCGGACTTCCATTCAAGATGTTTGGATAAACATTTGAAGCACGTGAAAGTTCCACACCGATGAGATATAATCCCGGCTCAAGATAATGGTACATGAAAATGCCGGGATCAAAGATAATGTCTTCATTCCCGAAGGAGTGAAGAACAGGAGAAGTCACCTTGTAGGTGAAGAAAAGGAAGAAAACCATGATGAAAATCATGATAAGATTTTCTTCCTCGAAGGCAGGCTCATTAGCCTGATTTTGGATTTCAAAGGTTAAGCTCGTAAACATCCCGGGAGGGTGGGTGGGAATTTGCAAACTCTCATGATTGAGAGCATCTCCCCCCGGGATATCAAACTCCGAAGGAGTCATGATATGAGTGAGTTCACAGGAGAACTCATCAAATGTGAATGAATCATATTCTGGATTGATGTGCGTGAGTTCACAGGAGAACTCATCGAAGGTAAATGATTCATAATCAGGGAGAGAATTATGAGAATGAGAAGTGGTACTGCCACTAATCTTCTCTCCCATAGGATCAAAAGTAAAGGCTTCAAATTCCGGTATAGGGTCATCGGAGAGAATGTCACTATCCTTTATGGGGATAGGAGATGAAATAGGTTTCTCTTTGAAAGCCTCGATTTTAGAAATGAGGAGATTGACTTTCACTAATGTAGCACGAAGTGCTTCATCCTTGATTTCAGTGTCAATCTCATCATTCTCTTCTTCTAAGCTAACTAGCTCAGAAGGTAACTCTTCCACATGACTGATGTCTCCAGAAGATAAAGAATTTTCATCAGCATGTGAAGTACTAAGCTCGATGTTGGGATTAGAGTTTAAAAGATTTTCAGTTTCTCCCACATCGGCTTCAGAATCAAGGAGACCATCATCATTTCCCAAAGGAAGTGGATTGATGTGAGTAAGTTCGTTTGTGACATCCTCAATAAGAGGGTCAACATCCGAATGAGGAAATGGTGCCTCCTCATACTCAACTTCTCCATAAGATGTGTAATCATCATTAAAATCGGAGAAGGTCTCAAAATGATCTTTTGGATTTTCAGGGTGAGAAGGTAGATCACACACATGATCCAAAGTTCCCTGTGACTCTCCTGGGATTGGGATAAGGATCTCGACACTAGACTTTATGAATTCGTCCGATTCCTTTGAAGGAACAGTGTCAAGATGCTCATCCCCCATGTTCAGAGAGTGAGTGGAAACCTCGGGTGTGATAGCAGTTGTTTGAGATGAAATCTCAACTGCTGGGATATCAACTGATGAACTTGATGAATCTTTTTGAATAATAACAATGTTATCTTCATCATCACTGTCATCATAGTCATCAACTAGAGCAGTATTGCGAATGTTAGCACGAAATTTAGCTGCTCGTTGCTCAGCCAATAATTCTTCCATGCTTTTTCCAGATTCTCGTTCTTCAGCAAGTAATTCTGCCATTGTTTTCCCACGAGAATTTGGAATAAAAGGAAATTGTGGGGATGTGGATGTGTCAAAACCGTAAGGTTGACATTGAAAATCACTATGAGGACCCCCACAATAAGCACAAGAAGAATTTGGAGTTTGGCGGAGTGAAATATTAGCTAACTCCTCTTTAAGTTCTTTAAATTTCTCAAGAACTTCTAAAAAGTCTTGCTGGATTTGAGGAGTTGCTAGGATAGTTTGATACTGTGGAGGTTGGTCTTGATACGAAGAGTCATAATTGTTACAAGGAAATGGATTCCTCGTTTGACAATCAGAGCTAAAGTGTGGACCTCCACAGTAATCACAACAGTAAAACTGTTGAGGCTGTGAGTCGTATGTGCTAGAGTCATAATTGTAATCAGGAAACTGCTCATAGACAAGCGTGTTTCCCGATTGACAATCAGAACTGTAATGTGAACCACCACAGTACTCACAACAGTAGAACTGCTGAGTATCATGGTGTGGTAACTGATGGAATAAATCAGTTGTGCCATGGTAGGAATAGGGATCTTGGTTATAGACAGACCCGTTTCCCGACTCTACCATGCCACAACTGGGGCAATCGCCACCATTATGAGGATTACCACACCATTGGCAAACCAGAAAGTGTGGATGAGACATAGAAAGAATCAAATGGTTTTAGAGGGTAAGAAATGGAGAATCAAAAAGGTGAGAGGGTAAAGATGGATATTTTTGGTGTTTTTGGAAAACATTTTATAAGAAAGAAAATCTTTTTGTGTTTTTTGTGTTTGTTGAAAACTAATTTTACAAAGTTTTCAGAAACAGTTTTGTTTTTAAAACAAGAAAATATGAACAAGGGATGGTAAATATACAATGGATGTATATCCAGGTTCACTAATACGCAAAACCGTGTAGAATACGCGCACAACCTCCCCGGCAGCGGCGCCAAAAATTGATTGAGCCCGAACCGTCTTATTATTATTGACCAAGGTCAACAAGTCAAAGATAGCCTAGAATCAATGCTCCGTGGAAGTATAGGGTTTCCCCGGGTCGTTATGTCCCGACGAGGTGTGGATGGTACTAAAACGGTTTCGTGATCGGGTGAATTTGGATGGAAATAGATATAAGTGAGTGGTGATGATTACACTACTGAAATATGAAAGAAAACAACTTAATTACACTATATTAAAAATGCTGGAAACTAGGAAAAACCAGAAACGATTAAAACCTAAAAACGCGTACGTTACGTTTAAATAAAACGTAAGCGTACGAAATAAAAAGTAAAAACGGAAATCTGAGAACACCCAGGGGGTGAAAATGACTTTTTTACAAACTAAAAGGTAAAAGAAAATTTTTAGAAAATTAAAATAAATTTTAACCCTAATTAATTATTTAATATTAATTAAATACTAATTATAACTAATTTAATAATTAAAACACTTAAATATAATTTAATACTAATTAAATACTAGAAAAATGAAAATAAAATTTCTAAAATTATAAAATAACTAAAAATAAGTTTTACAAATAAAAATAAGTGTTTTTGTCTTTTTGTGGATTTTCTATTAATTAATTACTAATTAATTACTAATTTAACTAATTAACTATTTTAAAGTAAGAAAAATACTAAATGAACAGTAAAAATTCTAATAAAATTTCTAAAATTACTTTATAACATATAAAAGCTATAAAAAATATAAAAACTAGATTTTGATTAATAAAAACTAATTATGCTAATTTAAACTAATTATTAATTAATAATTAATAAAACTAAAATTAATTCTAATAAATACTAAATGGAAAGTTACAATTATAAAACTTTTTCTACAACTACATTAATATAATAGAAACTTTATAAAAATATAAAATTTCCTAAGTGCTAATAAATAAGCTATTTATATAATTAAATACTAATTATTATTTAAACCTAATTTAAACTATTTTTAATTTTAATTAATATTAAACTAACTTCTAAAAATCTGAAAATTTATATATAAATACTACACTTTAATAAGGTCCTAAGAAAAATAATTGAGGTCTACGTTTAATACAAAATAAGCTGTCAATAAGCCATCATAAGCTGTAAAGCTTATGTTTACCAATCAACACAACTAAGGGTCTAATATTTAATTTTGCAATGTATTACCGAAAAAAGACCCAAGGGCGACTGGCATACAGGTACACCTTATCACTCTTCCAAAGGGGGAGGTCTCAGGTTCGACCCCTGCCTCCCCTTTTTGGCCAAACATTTTTTTTTTCAAATTTTCTTTTGCAAACTTATTAAAAACATAAAAAGGAACAATTTTCACAACTAACACTTTTTCTGAAAACCACAAATAAGCAGAGTAATAAGTAAAAATAATAAGCAGTTTTAAAGTAAAAGCTTAAAAATGATTTTTGAAAATTGAAAAGCTAATTTAAGCTACTATAAGCTAACCTAAGGTGACAATAAGCTAAGGCAAGTTAAGAATGCTTGGAATAAGCTAGAATGATGAGAAATAGACACTGAATAAGCTGGAATTAAGAAATAAGCACAAAAAGCAATCCAAACATTCTCAGAACAAAGCAGGCTAAAGGGGCAAGTTGCAGGCCAATTTGAGCTAATCAAATGAGCTTACAGGTCCAAGGTGAGCTTGGAACCTACAAGCCAGATTGCTGAGGTATCCAAAAGACCAAAATTCACAGGCTTAAGCTCAATGGTGAGCTTTTTGAGGAGCTTGTGAAGTCACTCCCTTACACTGATGGCTCAGTGTAAATGGAAAAGTGGGACAAAGTAAATGGGTGGTGCAGCCCTACTTAATGGGATCTAAACACAGAAATAAGCTAATAACCTTGAAGTTTAGCTTATTGGCTTTCCAATAAGCCAAAGTTCAAGGTGTGGAGCCCACTGATGAGGTCAGGGCATGCATTTGAAATTGGGTGTCTGATCATACCCAGTGGTGCAGGGTATACCCTTGCCCTGCAAGGTACTTTAAGCTAATGGAATAAGCACAAGAAAAAATATTAAAAATAAGCTGTGGGGGGGAATCAACAGTTAAGCTGGTACACAATAACATATAGAAAGCTCAGACCATAAATCCTTACACAAAAATTATTAAAAATCCCATAGTTTTTGCATTTCTACCCAAAAGCAATTTTTGACTTTTTATTTAAACTTGGACTTTTGACTTTGTTGAACTTTGATCTTTCCTAAGTTACTAATTATGTTATATAAAGCTACTTAATATCTGATTTAACCTATTAGAACAACTTATAACTTGAAATTAAGGATTGTACCACTTAAAACACCAACAGTGAGACTAATAAGCAATCTTAAAAGAGATTTTGACTTTTTACTAAATGGGACTTAGTTTTATGACTAAACTTAACCTTAATAAACATAATGAGACATGTTCAAGTAGAAAGCAACAACCAAAAACAATTGCACAGTGGTGAAAACCACTGTGCCAAACACTCCCTTATTTTGACTGTTTGAAAGATTTGTGAAGAAAAAGGTCACCCTGATCCACTTTTAAAAGTCATTAACTAATTTTAGACTAAAATAACTATATTTAAGTACAAACAAACAGTAATAAACAACAACAACTCACTAACACAGATTATGCAAAGAGTGGAGATTTGGACTCACAATTGACTTGGGCTAAGAACTGAGAACCAGAGATCATAAGCACATCCTATAGCTTACCATTAAGCTCTATTACCCACAGCAATCCAAATAATCCAAGTAACTTTGCTCTTTCTTCTTCCAAACTGATTTTTGAATTTTAAACTATTTATTTGGTATTTTTTTTTGTATTTTTGGTTTTCTTTATACTATACTGACTTAACTGCTTTGGAAACTTAAGAAAACTGATAAGTAAGCTTAAATGAGCTTATACAAACACTGAACAACAACACTTAACACTGTTAGAAGAATTTGTCAAATTCCTTTAAAAGTGCCAAATTCGAATTTAGTAAACAAGAGTGTAATTTAAAGGTTCAAGAAAGATTAAATTGCATTAAATTAACTGAGTACAACAAGTTTTGAACTTAAAATTACATTTGAAATGGAAATTGAACTACCTACGACTACATAAAACTACCACTACACTAATTACTCTTCACCATTGCATCTCTCTTTCCTTTTATGCCTCCCCTGAGCTCTGTGGGTCCCACTTGTCAAATCCCATCAATCAATTATCAACTTGGAT
Source organism: Artemisia argyi (assembly GCA_030686995.1). Classification (NCBI taxonomy): domain Eukaryota; kingdom Viridiplantae; phylum Streptophyta; class Magnoliopsida; order Asterales; family Asteraceae; genus Artemisia; species Artemisia argyi. The sequence continues at coordinate 333,068,583 of CM060709.1, forward strand.
CACTTTTGCTCCTTCACTAATTTTGGCGGGAAAGAGGTATTTCGACCAATTGGGTCTGATTAGGGCCATAGGGGGGGGGGGGTTTGAGGTGATGGGTGTATTGGGAGGTGTGAGGAGATAGGATAAGGGATGGGGTGCAAGTGGAGATGGTGCAAGGGGGGGGGAAACCAGGTGGTAATGGAGGAGTAGCAGGGGTGGTGGTTTTTGGAGGTAAGGGTGGTTTTTGGTTTTGGTCAAACCCAGGGGTGGAAGTGGGCTAAGTTATTTTGGGCCTGGTGGAATAGGAAGTGGGCTGTTTGTTTGGGTTTGGTTTATTTTAGTTAAGTCCGTTTGGTTTATTACTTGAAAAATCACAAGGACCAAAAATGGAATTTAAGCAAAGTTTAGGGGCTAGAATGGCATTATTCCAAATTTGTTCAAAGGACCATAATTGCCAATATATGAATAGTACTAGGGTATTTTTGATATTTTTAATTTTTTTAAATACCCGGGGACTAAAAGTGACAATTTACCAAACTTTAGGGACCAAACCTGTAATTTTCTGATTTTTGAAGGGTTTAATTTGTAACTTCTCAAAAGTTATCATAAGGACCAATTTTGTCTTTTTAGAATAGTATAAGGTTTATTTTTCACATTTTCCATTTTTCAAAACCTTAGGGACTATTTTTGACATTTTTCAAAGTTGAGGGACCAAAGTTGTAAATATGTGAATTTTAACTTTAAAGGACTATTTCTTACAACTTATGAATCCCAAGGACCTTTTATGATATTTGTACAAGTTTTGATTCACCAGGGACTAGTTTTGCAAATTTATGAAACTTGAGGGACTGAAACTGCCAATTATGCAAACTTTGTACGTTTTTCATTTGTTTTTGCATATTTTGTGTTTGAAACATATAAAACACACCTCTAAGATATTTTTGAGTATTTTGATACATATTTGGGTGTTTTTGTATGTTTTGGCAGTTCATATAAGACAAAAATGATGAGTATTTACACACTCATCAAGTACAAATACCACTTGTGCTTTTTCTATCGACATAGTCACCGGCATGATCCGAGTCGGCATACACTATGGTGTCTATTCCCGTTCCTTTGGGATACCATAAACCTAAATGTGTAGTGCCCTTAATATACCTAAATATCCTTTTAACGGCTTCGAGATGTGTAGTCTTAGGATCTTCTTGAAAGCGAGCACATAGACAAACACTAAACATAATGTCGGGTCTACTAGCCGTTAGGTAAAGTAGACTACCAATCATACCTCTATATTTAGTGCTATCTACGGATTCACTTTCCTCATCCTTGGTGAGTTTAGTTTCCGTGGACATGGGAGTTTTGATAGGTTTTGAATCTTCTAATCCAAATTTCTTAAGCATGTCCTTAATGTATTTAGATTGGTTAAAGAAGATACCATCTTCAAGTTGTTTAATTTGGAGTCCTAGGAAAAAATTGAGTTCTCCCATCATACTCATTTCAAACTCGTCATGCATGATTTTTGAGAAATCCACACATAATTCTTGACAAGTTGATCCGAATATAATATCATCAACATAGATTTGGACTATGATAATATGTGAATCTTTCTTCTTAGTGAAGAGAGTATTATCAACTAAGCCCATGGTGTACTTATGGTCAACTAGGAAGGTTTTAAGTCGATCATACCATGCTTTTGGAGCTTGCTTGAGTCCGTAAAGAGCCTTTTTAAGTTTGTAAACATAATTAGGTTTTTCAAAATCGATGAAGCCCGGTGGTTGAGCAACATACACTTCTTCATTAATGACTCCGTTTAGAAATGCACTTTTGACGTCCATTTGAAAGAGTTTAAAATTATGTGCACACGCATAAGCAAGTAAGATTCTAATTGACTCGAGCCTAGCTACCGGAGCATAAGTTTCATCGTAGTCGATGCCTTCTTGTTGATTATATCCTTGTGCTACTAGCCTAGCTTTGTTTCTAGGCACAATTCCATTTTCATCCATTTTATTACGAAATACCCATTTCGTTCCAATTATTGTTTGACTCTTTGGTTGAGGAACTAATGTCCATACATCATTCCTAACAAATTGGTTTAATTCTTCTTGCATTGCAATTACCCAAGATTCATCCTTAATGGCTTCATTAATATTTTTTGGTTCAATGGTTGACACGAAACAAAAATAATTACTTTCATTTTGGACTTTTGATCTTAGTGTTCTTTCATTAATGTTGCCTATGACGCTATCTAATGGATGACTTTTAGATTCTTTGACATTAACAAGTTCCTTGTTTAATAGTTCATCTTCCTTGTCATTATCTAAGATTTCTTGACTTTCAATTGCTTGGCTTTCAACTAAGTCATCATCTACCAAATGTGATGTCTTAGAGGGAGGTAGACTTTCGTCAAATGTTACGTTTAACGATTCCTCGACTCTTAAGGTTTCTTTGTTTAAAACAATGTAAGCTTTACTACTTTGTGAATATCCAAGAAATACACCTTCATAAGACTTTGGGTCAAATTTGGTGAGATAATCCTTGGTGTTAAGAATGAAACATTTACTACCAAACACTCTAAAGTATCCTAATGTAGGCTTTTTACCTTTGTAAAGTTCATAAGGAGTTTTATTCAAAAATGGTCTAATTAGGACTCGATTTAGAATGTACGTTGATGTGTCTACGGCATTACACCAAAACTTTTGTGGAATATTTTGTTCATTAAGCATTGTTCTACTCATCTCTTGTAATGTCCGATTTTTACGTTCTACTACACCATTAGATTGAGGAGTACGTGGAGCCGAAAAGTTATGAGTAATTCCATTATTATCACAAAATTTTCCAAATTGAAATTCATTATCAAATTCACGACCGTGATCCGTTCTAATAGACACAATATTAGACCCTACTTGATTTTGAATTTTCTTACTTAGAATCTCAAATTTATCAAAAGCTTCATTTTTACTTTTCAAAAATTTTGTCCAAGTATAACGTGAGTAATCATCTACTATGACCAAAGTGTAGAAGTTACCTCCATAACTTTGTATAGCGGATGGACCAAATAAATCCATATGTAAAAGTTCTAGACACCTAGATGTAGAAACCAAGTTTTTAGCCTTATGGCTACTATGGACTTGTTTACCGACTTTGCAAGCATCACAAAAGTGTTGGTCATATTTCAACTTGGGTAGGTTTCGAACTAAGTCTTTGGAGGAGAGGTTTTGGATAAGTCTCATGTTAGCATGTCCTAAACGTCTATGCCATAAAGTTGAAGATTCATCTAATGAGGTAAGACAAAGTTTGTCTCTAGATGTAGAATCCAACTTCATGACGTATACGTTGTTCTTAAGGACACCTTTGGCTATGGTTATACCATCTTTAAGTATTTTACTACCGTTCTCACTAAAAAGAACATTATACTTATTACGACAAAGTTGACTAATACTAAGGAGATTAAATCCTAAGTTATCAACATGAGCAACATCATCTATAGAAAGGGAGTCATGAGAGATTGTACCTTTTCCGATGATTTTGCTCCTAGCATTACTACCAAACGTAACATTACCTCCATCACATTTGTGATATGTAGAGAAGAGGCTTTTATTACCCGTCATGTGCCTTGAACAACCGCTATCCTTGATCCATTCATCCGGATCCAAACAAACTTTGAGGCACACCTATTTTATGAAAAACACTCAAACATTTGGTCCCCAATTTCTCATGGGTCCATTTTGGTTAAGCATACCATTAATTTGTCCCAAATATGAAAATAGAGCATAAGGGTTCCATGGCATGTAATTTGAGATTTGGTAATGTCCAGGAGTGTTTTGGTTCCAAACATGTTGGTAGTTTGGTCGAGCATTGAAGTTGCTCTTTGGAAAGGGGCGTTTAGGAATTGGAGTCTTAGGTCTTGGTTGAGTAGTCTTAGCTCTAAATTCATTTTTACTAAGTCCTACTCCAGTTTTAAAGGCAGGTTTGGTTCCATTTTTATATGTAACTTTAACAAATTTAGAACGATCCGATGTGGATGGAGTTACTGCTGCAGCAGACCTGGCGGAACCCTCGGGGCCAACGGGCGGAACCCTATTTTGGGTTCCGTCTGGTCCGCGGGCTGCTGTAGCAGTTTTGTTTGTTTCATGTGTGTTTGTTTCTTGTTTCGTTTGACCCTTAATGATTTCTACTTTCCTGAAACCTAGACCTGTTTTATCAAAAGGTGACTTTTGGAGTTTCATAATTTCATCCGCTCATGAAATGCTCTTATCGAACTTTTTGAACTTTGTGGTTTGTTTGATTAGATCATTTTGAGTTATTTTAAGTTTCTCAACTTCAAGTTTAAGTTCCTCACATGATTTGCATGAGGTGTCAATACCTTTTGTGGAGTTTGATAGACTCCATGGACCGTTTTGAGCACTAGGGTTCAACAATAACAATGATAATAACATGCAGCGGAATAAGAACAAATCAAAGTTATTGACACAAAGTTTTTCACCATCATCACCTCCAATTATTATTTGATCAGAATAAAAACGTGTTACCTAAATGTAACAAGGATCTAAGACACCTCAGACCTTAGAGGATTCGAACTAACACTTAACTAGTTCTAGGCGTTTATAGTTTACACGCCCTAGAACACACACACACTTTTTTTAGTCGACTACATTGTGAAAGACATAATAATAAAACCTGTACCCTATGTCTCTTTATATAGAGAGATATTAGGGTTTACAAAAGACTACGAAGGACTAAATATAAAATCTTCTTTATCAAGCAAGTCCTTCTTGTTTCAATCTTCATCTTTTGTAGAATTCCAGCTTTGCATTATAGTCCCTTTGTTTCATTCTTTTATCTATTTTGTCACATCAAATCAAGAATCCCAACAATCTTCCCCTATTTGATGATGACAAAACAAACAAAGTCATGTACGAACTTCCCTAGACGAAGTAGAGAAGTTGAGATGTATGCATCTCCATGAATGAAACAATTATGTCTTCCCCTTAATCCATGCCATGCCACTCCAAAATCTTGGTATCAGAGCTTGTGATCTAGAAGTTATTAACAAGAAGATTTTGTTTCTTAAAAGTTTGCTGTTCCTAATCTACTGCTACGATGGGTGATGAAACTCATATGGTGACTGCTTCAAGGGTACCCATGCTGAATCCTGCTGAGTATGAGCTTTGGAAGAGAAGGATCAGACAATACATTCGCATGATTGACTTCAATATGTGGAATGTTATTGTTAATGGTGATTCTGCACATGAGAAGAGTGCTGATGGTAAGGAGATACCAATCAAATCTGCTGAAGCTAATGCAGCTAGGAAGATGGAAATCAAAGCACACAGTATTCTCTTAATGGGAATACCTAATGAATTTCAAATGGACTTTGATGACTGTGAATCAGGAAAAGAATTGATGGATGCTGTTGAATTCAGGTTCGGAGGGAATGATGCTACTAAGAAGTCAAGGAAAAACATGCTGAAGCATCAGTTTGAAAATTTTACTTCTGAAAGTGGAGAGAAGATTATTGGGACATACAACAGGCTGAACCAACTTGTTAGCCATCTAAAGCTTGTTGGTTATGTGGTTCCACAAGAAGATGTAAATCTAAAATTTCTTAGAAGTCTTGCACCTGAATGGAGTATGCACACAGTTGTTTGGAGGAATAAGCCTGATTTTGAAACTATGAAGTTGGAGAGCCTCTACAACAACTTGAGAGTGTATGAAGCAGAATTGTCTACCTCTTCTACTTCATCCTCTGGTACTCAAAATCTTGCCTTTGTATCCTCTAAAGGAAAAGAACCTCAATCTTCTGCTCATTCTACTGCTTATGGAGTCTCTGCTGCTGATGGATCTGCTACCAGTTCAAATGATAAGATCTCTACTAGTGATATTGCTTTGTGTGCATTCTTGGCTGAGCTCACAACTACAATAAGATCACATGTCTTAAATCAAGATTTGGATTACATTGATCCTGATGATCTTGAAGAAATTGATCTTAAATGGCAAATGGCTATGTTAACTTTGAGGGCAAGAAAGTTCTTGAAAAAGACTGGAAAAGAAGTCAAGTATAAAGCCAAAGATAGTCCAGGCTTTGACAAATCAAAGATAGAATGCTACAACTGCAATAGGAAGGGACACTTTGCTAGAGAATGTAGAGCTCCAAAGAAGAATGTTGATGCTGCAAAGAAAGTTTCTGAAGAATCAAAGACTACTGCACTAGTGTCTTGTGATGGACTGGGAGATTATGATTGGAGTGATATGGCTGAAGAAGAACCAAACTTCTCTTTGGTAGCTGTTGATCAACCCAAGGTGCAGAACTTTGCACTTATGGCCTATGGTTCATCATCAGGCTCTGACTCTGAGGTATCTAATGATTCAGACTTATCTATGTGTTCTTTTAAATCTTGTGCTGACACTATAGAAGAACTTAAGTCTAGGAATGAGAGCTTAAATAAAGAAATTGAACACCTAAAACTTGATAACTTAGGTTACAAAGTAGGTATTCAAAATGTTGAAAGAAGATTAGAATATCTTAAAGAGTGTGAGAAGGAATATGTAGAACAACTTAATCTCAGAGATATATAAATTTTTAAGAAAAACAGTGAAGTAGAAGTTCTTAAAAATAAGTTGGTAGAAGCAGAAAAAGAAAAAGAGGAAGCTCCTGCTGAAAAAGATAAACATGTAGTAAGAGTACAAAAACAACAATATGCTTCTGATTTGGTTCATAAATCTATAGAGAATAACTTGATGAGAAAAGGTAGTGGAATTGGGTATAATGAAGTGGCTCCTCCAGCCAAAAGCGCTTTTGCTCCACCAGGAAAAGAACTATCTTTCATTAGTGAGCTAAGTATTGAAAAACCTGTAGGTGAATGCAGTACAAGTAAAATTGAAACACCTAAGGTTGAGGATAGAAAATTTCCAGAAGCACCAATTATTGAGGATTGGTATTCTGATACTGACAGTGATGAGGAACAGGTTAAACAAACACAAAATGTGAAAAAGGAAGAAATTCCTACCAAGGTTAAACCTACAATTGAACAAGTTAAGTTTGTTAAACCTGTGTTAGGAAATAACTTCTCTAGGAAAATGGTAGAATACAATGAGATACCTAGAGAACAGATGGAAAGGTTCAATAATAAGCCTAGGGGTAACCAGAGAAACTTCAATAACCTAGTTTCAAACAGATTAGGTAATCAGTTTCAATTACAAAAGAAGGCTTGTTATAAGTGTGGTAGCTTTGACCACTTGATTGTTAGATGTCCTGAACACCAAAAGCCTGTTTGGAATCAATACACTAGGGTGAATCATAAATATGTAACTAAACAAACTCACCCACATCCTAATAGAAACATGGTTCCAAGAGCTGTTTTGTTGAGATCTGGTGCTACTAGATCTATTTATGCTGCTAAATCAACTGGTGTTTTCAAATCAACAACTAGTTCTTCTACTGGCTCTACTGCTAGTAAGCATTCTGCTGCCAGTATGCACTCTGCTGCTAGCAAGCAATCTGCTGCTTGTACAAAACATTCTACTTCTGGGCCAAAAGTTTTAACTAATACAGTTGTTGGTAATCACTTTTATACTGTTAAGGCCTCAGCTTGCTGGACTTGGAAACCAAAAACAAATGGTTCAAATTCTGTTTCCAAGGATAGTAGTGCATCAAGTGATTTAAAGAAATTTGATTATGTTGATGCACAGGGCAGATCCAAGTCAGTAATGGCTTGGGTCGTCAAGAGGAACTAATGTCTCTATTTTTCATGTGCAGGTCAATCTACTGGATGAGCTTAAGGATATGGTTATTGTTGACAGTGGATGTTCTGGTCACATGACAGGAGATGAGTCTCAACTTGAAGACTTTGAGGCTTTTGATGGTGGTTATGTTGCTTTTGAGAATGATCCAAAAGGTGGAAAGATTGCTGGAATAGGAACCCTAAAGACTGGAAATTTGGACTTTGAGAAGGTGTTTCTTGTGAAAGGACTCAAGTTTAATCTTTTTAGTGTCTCACAAATGTGTGACAAAAAGAACTTTGTTCTTTTTACAGACACTGAGTGTATGATCCTTTCTCCTGACTATCAATTGCCAGATGACAAATCTGTACTTTTGAAGATCCCTAGAAAAGAGAATATATACAGTGACCATATTAAGAACATTGTTCCTAAGAGGACTTTGACTTGTCTAATTGCAAAAGCCACTGTTGATGAGTCCAAATTATGGCATAGAAGATTGGGACATCTGAACTACAAGACCATGAACAAACTGGTAAAAGGAAATCTGGTCAGAGGAATGCCTACAAAGACTTTTGAAAATTGTGAAATTTGTGTTGCATGTCAAAAGGGTAAACAACACAGAGTTTCATTCAAGTCTAAGACTGTGAATACAAATACTGAGCCACTACATCTACTGCATATGGACTTATTTGGGCCTGTATTTGTCAAAAGCTTGAACAAGAAGTCATATTGTCTTGTTGTCACTGATGATTTTAGCAGGTTTACTTGGGTATTCTTTCTTGCTACAAAAGATGAAACTCCAGAAATACTCAAGGCATTTATTACAAGAGTTGAAAACCTGTACAATCACAAGGTGAAGATTATCAGATGTGACAATGGTACTGAGTTCAAGAATAGTGTGATGAATCAATTCTGTGTGGGGAAAGGAATTCTAAGACAGTACAGTGTAGCAAGAACTCCACAACAGAATGGTGTTGCAGAAAGAAGAAACATGACACTTATTGAGGCTGCAAGAACTATGTTATCTGATTCAAAACTACCTATTCCTTTTTGGGCTGAAGCTGTGAACACTGCATGCTTTGTGCAGAACAGAAGTAAGGTAGTCAAGCCTCACAATAAGACTCCATATGAGTTATTTCATGGAAAGAAGCCACTAATTGATTTTCTCAAACCATTTGGATGTCCTGTTACAATTTTAAACACTAAGGATCAGCTAGGTAAATTTGATGAAAAAGCTGATGAAGGAAATTTGGTTGGTTACTCTGTGATTAGTAAAGCTTTTAGAGTATACAACAAGAGAACCAAACATGTAGAGGAGACTTTGCATATTAAGTTTTCTGAGAACACATCAAATCCTGAAGGAAAAGGACCAGAATGGCTGTTTAATGTGGATATGCTTACCAAAACAATGACCTATGTACCAGTTATTGCCAGTGTTGACAAACCACAAGAAGAATTTGTTTTGGTTGAGAAATTAAAGGTTGGTCCTACCTTACTACCCTTTCAGTCAGATTCAAGTCCTAAAGATGATGTGGTTACTCAAGAGAAAACTAAGGAAACTGAAGATGATGTTGAAATTCCTATTGAAGCAGAAAAAGAAACAAGTGTGGATCCCAAAATAGTTGATGATGTCTCTCCTTCAAAGACAGAAGACTCTGCTGCTGACTCAACAGACTCTACTGCTAGGCCAAAAGTTACAACTACTGCTCCACCACATTTTGCTTCCAAGCCTACTAACTCTACTGCTACTTCAGTGTTTCCTCATTTGGACTCTCAGGGCAGACCCATTGTTGATTCATTCTACCCTGATGATCCAAATATGTCTCTTCTTGAGAATATTTACTATGACACAGATGATGATGTTCTTGATGGTCAGCTATTTGGAGCTTCTACAGATCTTACTAACTTGGAACTCAATATTCCTGTTAGTCCTACAACTACCACAAGAATACACAAGGATCATCCCAAAGATCAAATTCTAAGTGATCCACAATCATCTATTCAAACTAGGTAGATGACTAAAGCCTTGAAAGATCTTCAACATCAAAGTTTCTTTGCCAGATCTCTGCATCAAAGAAATAGTCATAAAGATCTTCAAAATTGCCTGTTTGCATGTTTTCTTTCTCAAATTGAACCCAAAAACACTTACAAAGCCTTACAAGAAGCAAGTTGGGTAGAAGCAATGCAAGATGAGCTTCTACAATTTAAGCTGCAAGAAGTTTGGACTTTGGTTGATCTGCCAAATGGAAAAAGAGTGATTGGCACAAAATGGGTTTTCAGATGCAAAAGAGATGAGAGAGGAATAGTCATAAGGAATAAAGCAAGGTTAGTAGCACAGGGATATACACAACAAGAAGGTCTTGATTATGATGAAGTATTTGCTCCAGTGGCAAGAATAGAAGCAATTAGATTATTCTTGGCTTATGCTTCATACAAAGATTTTGTAGTGTATCAAATAGATGTAAAGAGTGCCTTTCTGTATGGGACTATTACAGAAGAGGTTTATGTATCTCAACCACCAGGCTTTGAAGACCCTGACCATCCTGACAAAGTTTACAAGGTAAATAGAGCAATGTATGGCTTACATCAAGCTCCTAGAGCTTGGTATGACACTTTGTCAACATACTTGCTAGAATCTGGGTTTAGCAGAGGAAAGATTGATAAAACTCTGTTTCTCAAAAGACAAAAGGATGATATTTTGCTGGTTCAAATTTATGTTGATGACATCATCTTTGGGTCAACAAACAAAGCTATGTGTGTCAGTTTTGAGAAGCTTATGAAGGACAAGTTTGCTATGAGTTCAATGGGAGAACTCACCTTCTTCTTAGGTCTGCAAGTTACACAGAAAGAAAATGGTATATTTATCAGTCAGGATAAGTATGTCAATGATATTTTGAAGAAGTTTGGATTTGAAGATGCTAAACCTGCCAAGACTACCATGGAAACCAATAAATCATTGCTGAAGGATGAATATGGAAAGGAAGTGGATATACACTTGTACAGGTCTATGATTGGATCATTGATGTATCTTACAGCATCAAGGCCTGATATCATGTTTGCTGTGTGTGCCTGTGCAAGATTTCAAGTGTGTCCCAAAGAATCACATCTCAATGCAGTGAAGAGAATTTTTAGATATCTGAGGCATCAACCAAAATTGGGCCTTTGGTATCCTAAGGATTCATCATTTGATTTGGTCTCCTACTCAGATAGTGACTATGCTGGAGCTTCTTTGGATAGAAAGTCTACAACAGGGGGTTGTCAATTTCTTGGAAGCAGATTGGTGTCATGGCAATGTAAGAAGCAAACTGTGGTGGCTAATTCTACAACTGAGGCTGAGTATGTGGCTGCTTCAAGTTGCTGTGGACAAGTTCTTTGGATGCAAAATCAATTATTGGATTATGGGTACAATTTCATGAATACCAAAATTCATATTGATAATAACAGCACACTTTGCATTATTAAAAATCCTGTTTTTCACTCTAAAACAAAACACATTGAGATAAGACATCACTTTATCAGGGATTGCTATGAAAAGAAGTTGATCCAAATTGTTAAAGTTCATACTGATAACAATGTTGCTGATCTTCTCACTAAACATTTTGATGTGGGGAGGTTTCAATTCTTAATTGCAAATATTGGTATGATAAATCTTTGAAAAACTTATCTCTTTGTTTTTGTATAAGTGTGTAAAAGGCATTGTGCTGCTTGTTACTCTGCTGCTTATCATATGTTTGTGATGGAATGTACTATGCTGCTATTTCTAACTCTACTGCTAGTACATATGTTTGTTTGCTGTGTGGTGTCTTGTCTAATATTGTGCAGGAATAAGTCTAGATGATGATTTGCAAATAACAATATTCAGACAACAAAAGAAGCACACTTATCATTCATTCAATTCTGAAGTTTATACATCAAAAGAGATTACAAAAACTACTTCTGAAACTATAAAAGTGGGCAAGAACATTAGATGACTACAACCACTACTTTCTAGGGCATGGCAGTCCAAGAACAATCTTTCTTTCTTTTGGAAGAGGAGAGTTCGTCTTTCTTGTCCTCTTTGCCTTGTTGGATTTCTTTGGTCGTAGCCTTGATGACTGAGGCCTCTCAGGAGTGGAAGGTGGTTGATTTGGAGGCTCATCCTCATCTGAAGAAGTGTAGATAAATGGGGAAACAAGCTCTCTTGGGGATGGTTGTCTGACAGGTATCCAAGCTGTATCCTCTGATGACTCTGAAGATGATGGAGGTTGTGGGGACATCACAGCTTTACCCCTGGAAGTGCTGGGGTTTGATTCAAGTTGAGGAGATCTTTGAACACCGGAAGATCATGTGTTCTCTTCCTTGCTTGCTCCTTGGTTCTACAACCGTCATGAGGAGGACGGAATGGTGGTACATACGTTTCAAATGGGCTCTCATCTTCAGATGATGAATCAGAAGAGATATTGATAATTTCGGGGGTTGATTTCATGATTATTTGATTTGATTGGAGATACGTGAAGATTTGATTTGGTTGATTGGCGTTTTGATTGCAATTAGGGTTTGATTGTGATAAATTAGGGAAAAGATTTGGTCCATTTTTATAGGGGTTACGGTTTATTCTCACATTAATTGCTGAGGATCTTTGACTTTTTGACCAAGGTTGTTTAGTCAACTCTACTGCTGAATTATTTCACTCTGCTGCTAGTAATGATTCTGCTGCTAATGTCAAAGTGCTGCTGAGGATAAATGCTACTGACAGAATCTGCTGCTAATGGGATAAGGATGTATACGGTTTAGATAAATATAGAATAAATTGTGTAAATATTATGTTTATCTAGAATATACTTATCTTGTAGAGAAAGGTATTGTAAACCTAGTAGGACTCCTTGGTCTATAAAAGGAGGATCCTAGGGTTAGTTTATGTGTGCGTTATTATTCACTTCAAGGTTGTAAAACCCTAGCATTGTTGAGTGCTCGTATTAATAATATTGAAGTGTTGAAAGAGAATCATTATTCTTCTTAAGTTAAGCTTTTATATTCCGCGTATTAGCTTAAGTGTTCATTCAAGTTAACTTCTATATAAGATCGTTTAAGGGGAAGACATAATTGTTTCATACAAAAGAAGGCTTGTTATAAGTGTGGTAGCTTTGACCACTTGATTGTTAGATGTCCTGAACACCAAAAGCCTGTTTGGAATCAATACACTAGGGTGAATCATAAATATGTAACTAAACAAACTCACCCACATCCTAATAGAAACATGGTTCCAAGAGCTGTTTTGTTGAGATCTGGTGCTACTAGATCTATTTATGCTGCTAAATCAACTGGTGTTTTCAAAGGAGATTTCGCCGTTTGAAAACTGACCTGCAGAAAGTTACGAAAATTGAAACCAAATTCGATTTTCAGCATCATTCTTCGACTAAAAACCTTGTGAATCCCTAGGTAACGAGCTCCCCAATCTCTGATACCAATTGTGGAGTTTGATAGACTCCATGGACCGTTTTGAGCACTAGGGTTCAACAATAACAATGATAATAACATGCAGCGGAATAAGAACAAATCAAAGTTATTGACACAAAGTTTTTCACCATCATCACCTCCAATTATTATTTGATCAGAATAACAACGTGTTACCTAAATGTAACAAGGATCTAAGACACCTCAGACCTTAGAGGATTCGAACTAACACTTAACTAGTTCTAGGCGTTTATAGTTTACATGCCCTAGAACACACACACACTTTTTTTAGTCGACTACATTGTGAAAGACATAATAATAAAACCTGTACCCTATGTCTCTTTATATAGAGAGATATTAGGGTTTACAAAAGACTACGAAGGACTAAATATAAAATCTTCTTTATCAAGCAAGTCCTTCTTGTTTCAATCTTCATCTTTTGTAGAATTCCAGCTTTGCATTATAGTCCCTTTGTTTCATTCTTTTATCTATTTTGTCACATCAAATCAAGAATCCCAACACCTTTACTCTTTTCTAATCTCTTAGCTTTTTCTTTTAACCCATAAACTTCATTTTCTAAAAACTCCTTTTTAGTTTTCAAAAATTTATTTTTGTTTATGATTTTTAAGCTTAGCTCACAAAGTTTGTTATATTCATTTTGTAAAGTGTCATCATCAATAGAGGAGTAAGATGAGTCGGAGAGTACCTCATTTGAGTTGTGAGCCATGAGAGCAATATCATCGTTCTTTGGCTCATCATCATCTCCTTCATAGTCACTCCAAGCACCACCCACAAAAGCTTGTTGAGGCTTGTTCTTGGGTGGTTTTGGACATTCTCCTACAAGATGACTTGTGTCTCCACACCTATAACATTTTCGTTCAACTTTTCCTTTTCGATCATCACGATCTTTCCGGAAGGTTTTCTTGTCATCTTTAGGTTGTCTTACAAATTTCCCTCGCCTACAAAAGAACTTCTTGAAGTCTCTCACGGCCATAGCATATTCCTCATCATCACTATCCGAAGTAGATTCTTCATCATCACTTGATTGGACTCTAGCTTTCAAGGCAATGGACTTAACTTTTTCTTTCTTGCCTCTAACTAGTTCCGAATCTTTTTCCATCACCATTTCGTGAACTTTGAGGTTTCCAATTAGCTCATCAAGTGACATGCTTGAAAGATCTTTGGATTCTTCAATTGCCGTCACTTTTGCTCTCCACTTCGGATGGAGTGCTCTAAGAAATTTCCTGACAAAGTTCTTACTACAAAAAGATTCATCAAGTGCTTTAAGTGAAGTAATAATAGTGTTAAACCTAGCAAAAGCATTATCAATAATCTCATCTTCGGAAATGACAAATTGTTCATATTGTTGAACAAGAAGATCAATTTTGTTATCTTTAACTTGTGAGTTTCCTTGATGAGTGACAATTAAAGATTGCCAAATATCTTTGGCGGTTTTACACAAAAAGACTCTTTCATATTCTTTCTTAGGCAAAGCGTTGTAAAGCATCATTTTAGCTTCATTATTTTTACCTATCAATTTCTTTTGATCATCATCTTTAATGTTAGTAACTATATTATCACCATCAACAATTATATACCATAAATCTATATCTTTAGATTTCACGTAAGTTTCAAAACGGTTTTTCCAATATATAAAACCATTTGCTTCAAAGAGTGGTGGTCTTTGCATAGATTGCCCTTCTTTGTAATTTTCAAAATCCATGGATCATTTCAAGTTTTAAAACACAATATATTTTAAAAGCTTGAGTAACGTAGCTCTTGATGCCAATTGTGGAAAACTAGAAGGGGGGTTGAATAGTTTTAGCGTTTTAAAATCTTTTTAACTTGTTTAGTTAGCTTTGAAACTTTCTGTTTGATCAAAGATATATGCACAAACACAATATATATATAACATGCAAGTAAAGGAAAGAAACGATCAAACCACAACACGAGTATTTATCGTGGTTCGGCTACAAGGACTCTTTTTCCTTGCCCTACGTCCACGCCCCGAGTATCCAACTCGAGAGTTTCTTTCACTAGTCAACAAGCTCCTTTCACCGGCGGAGAAAACCTTACACGTCGCTTATACTTTTACCGACACAAAGCTAAATGTCGAGTTCTTTTACAAGGGCACAACCACTCCCGTTTAGTTCTTTTACTAGGGTACAACAACTCCCAACACTCTTTGTATTTTGAGGACTAAAATACTAACCACTCACTTCAGAATATACACAAACAAATGACGCGTAAACAACACGAGTTTACACAATACTAAGCTACCAAGTCTTGCAACGTTGTGTTGGAAACTTGTAACTTTAGACGACCTTGTGAGCTTCTTTGCTACAAAAGGAAACTTCACATTTACAATGTTAAGATGTTAGAAAGAAAGATGAGTGTGTGTGTAAAAATGATCTCAAGAGGTTAGCCAAAAATCAAGTTATGGCTTGGTATTTATAGCACAACAAACTGTGTGCTCGGCGGATCAGGCGGAACCCTCAAATGGGTTCCGCCCGTGTACCCCCAGGGTACCGCCGGGTCTGCAGTAGGTTTTTGCAATTACTCTTCAAACCAAACAAGGTCTTGTCTCATAACTTCTATCAACCAAACAATGTCACATCACTTAAAGTAAGTCAAACATGATACTTGCAAGCAACATGAAAGCAAGTCAAACACATAACTTGCCATAAATACATAATGACAAAACTTGCCATAAATGTGATGTGACTATTTCTAATTTAAGAAATAAACTTGTGTTATGTTTTATGAAATGTAAAATGTAGCAAAAGTCTTGTTTATGCAAGTCTTAAAAACTAAGAATATGTTTTGCTTAAAACTAAAGTTTACATTTTGTCGTTAACAAAACTTAGCGAAGATCGTAAAATATAAATAACGTTTTTAGGCGATATTTGTATTAACAATCTCCCCCTTTTTGTTGATGACAAAACATAAACTTTGTTTTTAAGTAACACACAAAATCTTGGTTTTTAAGACTTAAAAAAAATTATATTAACCCTGTTTTACTTAAGAGATGAAAAGCACATCAAGTATTGAAGGTTTAATATATTTCTCCCCCTTTTTGTCGAAACAAAAAGTAGAGTAGCGAAGCGGAATAATTGCCATGCTCCTCCTTGGTCGATACTCCCCCTAAATGGAGTACCAATATGGGAAACATGGATTTTGAGACCTACAAAAAAATGGTTAGTTGGTGATATATATAGTTAAGCTTGTAGTTACCACACACAATGCAACCACAATGACAACACAACATTGATCAACCAACAATGCACAAAAGTAAGTAGAAAGAAATTTCATTCCAAGTAAAATTTTGACTTATAAAAGTCAAAAGACAAGAAATGCTAACTATTCTTCTACTTAGTAACCAAAAACTAAAAAAAATAACCAAGAAAAAAAAAAATCTACATTCCTAAGTTGGGGCAAACGGCCTCCAAGGGTTGTTTAGGATTTGTTGGGGTGGGAAAGTGCATCCAAACGTTCAATGACATGTTGGAATGCAAACCGAGTTTCATTTTGGAATTGGTGAAGCAAGGTTTTTATGCTTTCACCCATTTGCTCACAATTTGAGCAAACATGGGGATGGTTGGGTGAAAATGGGTTGTTTTTGGTTTCTTGGTTTAGGGGTTGGTTTGGTTTTGGTTCTTGGGTGGAGGATGGATTTGGTATTGATTCAAGCAAGGTGGTTTGAAATTCCATTGCTTGATAAAGTTGGTTGTCAACCATGCTTTGTATTTCCTCATAAGAAGGAAAGAAAGACTCATAGGTATGGGCTTGAGAAGGAGGTGGAGTTGGGTGATCATGGTGTTCAAAATTTGGTTCTCCATAGAGAGGACCATGGATTTCACGGTAGATTGGGTGAAATAACAACGGTTTGGGTGGTTGGTACACTTGTTGTGGTGGTTGGTTAAGTTCAAGATCTTCATCAAGGTCAAGAATTGATCTTGGTGAGTGAGTTGCAAAAGGTGGTGGTTGATTATGTCTTGGTGGAAGATCATTTAAATCTTGGACATATGGGTGTGGTGATGTTGGAGGAGACCCAAAAAGTTCCATAGGTTCAATTTTTGGTAATGGTGATGGTGATGAAGTCTTTGATGGTTGAGTTGGAGCACTTGGTGGAGTTGGGTCAATAGGTGATTTAGTAGGTGGTGGAGTGTGCTCATTTGGTTGTTTGGATGATGGAGATGGAGATGCAAGATTCAAAAAGTGTTCATTTTTTATGGGTGATGTGAATTCATCCGAGGATGAGGAGCTAAGGTTGATGGATTGGTTTGACCATAGTGGTTTTACACTTATCCGGGCGGTTCTACGGATGGGTCGTGATGGTTGAGAGGTGTTTGTTGACTTATCCGGGCGGTTCTACAGATGGGTCATGATGGGTAGTGGTTTAGGCGGCGATGGAGGTGATGGGAGGTGGGTGATGGGACTGAGTTGCAGGGTGCAACTTGGGAGGGAATGAGACAGGGTCAAACGGGTGTTGACCGTTCTAAATAATCAAAGGGGGATTGGGCTGGGGTAGGTGTTGGGCCAGGGAAAGGGGTGTTGGGCTGTGTTTATTTGGTGGATTGGATTTGGATTTGGGATAATAATATCAAAGGGATCCGTTTGGTTTTATTAGTAATAATCATAAGGACCATAATTGTAAATATCCGAAAGTTGGGGGTGGCTGTGGTAAATTTCCCAAGGTTGTTTCAAGGTTGAATTTTGCCAAGTTTCCATAGTCCAAAGTACCATGTTGATTTTCCACTTTTTAAAATTCCCCGGGGACTAAATCTGCCAAACTTGAAACTTCAGGGACCAATCTTGTAATTTCACCAAACTTTCCAATCAAGGACCATTCCTGCCATAGATGAGAAGTACAAGGATAAAAATTTATTTTCTCAAAGTTTTTATATCCCAGGGACCATTTTTGTCAATTTTGCAAAGTTGAGGGACTAAACTTGTACTTTTGTGAAACTTTACACCAAAGGACTAATTATGTTATTTGTGATTCAAAAAGGACCTTTGGTGACTTTTTCAAGTTTTTAGAATAACTAGGGACTAGTTTTGAGAACTTTTGAAAGATGAGGGACTGAAACTGCAAATTATGCAAACTTTGTTCATTTTTCATTTGTTTTTGATTATTTTGCATCTGAAACATATAAAACACACTTCTGGGATATTTTCAGTATTATGATGCATATTTGAGTGTTTTTAGATGTTTTGGCAGCTCAGAATATGTAAAAATGATGAGTATTTACACACTCATCAATTAGGTGGTAGACTAGAACTAGGATTAGTTAGCTTGACTTGCAAGCTAAGGTTTCTACCCCCTCATCTCTATAAATAGAGATGAGGGGGGATGCTAGTTATTCATTCTTCTTCCTCAATTGTAAAAGCTTTATTGGTATTAATAAAGGGTTCGTTGAGGGTATAACGTGTGCATATATTCTTGGTTCTTTTGTTGACTCTCGTGTTTGCTACTTGTGCTCGATACAACTCGCGATCTAGCGTTTCGCGATCGAACTCCGGGTTTGTTGTTGAGGTATTATATCCAACACTACCTAACAAATTTATTGAGTTGGCATTCTTATAATATCAACCATGTTAAGTAGCTAATAGTCTAAACTAGCAATCTTTACTCTATTTGATCGAAATGGTATCTCGCTTATACTAGTTAAAATATTAACCACAGGGTCATATAATTTTTTTTTATCAAACTTCATTAAGAAACACATTATTTTAAGATGACATAGTAGGGTACATTTAGTTGCAGACAAACATAGTAGGGTACATTTAGTTGCAGACAAGTTTTTATAGTTTTTGCATCTTTTTTATAGTTCAAAGATATCGGTGCAAAGACTCGTTAAATCAGATTTATACACTAATTTGATGTCGTGGTTTAAGATAGGCTATCAAACCAAAACGTCAACTTTGAAGATTGGTGCCTTCGCTAAAGATGGTCTTATGTTTCAAAATAATAGTTTTGCAATCAAACAAAGCCAAATACAAAATTTTATAGTAGCACATGATTGTGTTGTGTCAATATTAAGTTTTGTTTACTTTGAGACAAAGTCAGTATTTATAAAGGTAAGTCAACCAATAGTCATTTGTTAATTTCTTTTATAGTTTTTGTTCTCAAAAGTGAACTTTAAAAAACTAATGTTGCATTTGGTATGGTTTCAACCACCCACTGCTAAAGGATATGAATGAGGTTAAAGATAAAGAAAGCAAGTGATGACATGAAGAATTCAAGATCCCATTCCAAAGCCAAAGCAAACATTAAAGGAAACACAATCTCATTACACAAACTAACCAGCATTACATGTTGGACAGAAAACAAACCACATTTGCAAATTTGGATTGAGCTTTGTGTAATGGTATGAAGCTTCGTGAGGTTTATTCCCTATCGATATTTGAAGGCCATCATTGGTTGTGAAGCTTCTTGGGGGGAGCGGTTAGTAGAGACGCAGATTTTATTAGTGGGTTGGCTATGAGGAGAGCTGCGAACGCTGTTGATTTGATGAGTCTTCTTCCACAGTTACACGACCCGCAGAGTGAGCTCCTTTTGCTTCGATCATGTATGGGTATTGCCAAACTCTTTTTTGGATTAAGGACTTGTCAACCTGTACACATGGAGGATGCGGCCTTGTTCTTTGACAAAGGGTTACGTGAGTCGATCGAGAACATAGTGGTTTGTGGAGGGCCCTTCTTTGGAGACTTACAGTGGCGACTCGCTTCTTTACCCATTCGATTTGGTGGGTTGGGTTTGTACTCGGCAAAGGTGGTTTCCTCTTATGCTTTTGTGGCCTCGAGGGCCCAATCTTGGGTGCTACAAGACCACATCTTACGGGACAGTGGCATATGTGGTATGGATGATGATTATGTTTGTGCTCTGGATTGTCTTCGTGATATGATTCCAAGCTTTGATTTTAGTGGTTTCACTAATAAGGATACCGCCCCCTCTAAATCCCAACAAACATTGGAGAGTGCTCTTTTTAGTGGAATGGTCAAGGATATGGAAGCTCACTTCAACATGACTATGAGACAGAAAGCAGTCTTTGAGTGTCTACGGGCACCACATGCTCAGGATTTTCTTCTAGATATCCCCATAAACGGGCTAGGTCAACATATGTCGCCGGTGGAATATCGTACTATCCTTAATTATTGCCTTATGATTCCTTTATTTCCGGTTGATGAGATATGCCCAGTTGTCACAAGGCATGTTTGGATTCCTTTGGGGAAATGCGGTTCATTGCAAGGAGCTCCCGGGCTTCAAGTACAGGCATGATATGGTTAGGGACGTCTTTTTTGACATATTTAGGCGTGCCGGGATCTTTGTCAAGAAAGAAGCGCCTGTGAACTTTTTGACTGACCCGATGGATGGAAGATCCACACTCAGACCGACAGACGTTTTGGTTTTTGGATGGGTTGGAGGGAAACATGCGTGTGTGGATCTAACCGGGGTTTCTCCTCTTGTGAGGTTGAGTAGCCGGGGTTTTACAGTGGGACAGGCTGCTTTGAAGGCCGCCTCGTACAAAGTGGCAAAACACGAGAAAGCGTGCGTTGAAAATCAACATGTTTTTATTCCTTTCGCGTTTGATACTTTTGGTTTTCTTGCACCTGAGGCAGTGGAGCTACTCAACAGAGTTCAACGTGCTATGCATAGTAATGTTGTAACACCTAGATCCACAAATGTCTTTTTTAAGAGAATTAGTTTTGCCATTCAAAAAGGGCTAGCGGCGCAGCTTGTTGCTCGCTTGCCTTCCACCACTGTGTAAATTCAAATCGGTTCTAATAAAAAATATGAAAGATTGAGCTTTTCTCTAACCTAGTTTAATTAAGAACACCTTAACACAGATTCAAGCACGCCTATGCTGAGACACGAGAAATGAAGGAAGGCTAGAACATGTTAATTCAAACGGTATAGACAAATAGTAAAACTTTGAAGCAAAATATAGATGAACGTATATGGACTTAATGAGTGATGTGGACCTGTTGACAATCAAAACATAATTAGTTCCTTTTGGAAACAAAAACCTCCGACGATTATGTTCTCCCTTTAAGTTTTATCTTAGAAAAATTAAGAGAAGGTATGATTAGAGAACCACGGATGGAGGGTTAATGGCTGACTAGAGAGTTAAGCTATTACTAATTTACTAGTACATAATTGTCAACCATCCACTTACAAAAAGCATAGAGACTAAGATAACTTACTGATTACTAGTGTCTTCTTTTATATCATGACTATCATGAGTCAAGTCACGAGTTAAACTTTATGATTTCGAGTCATAAGTCGAGTCGTGAGTTAACAACTATGAAATCAAGAAAGATAAATTTCCAATCTAGAAATAACTTGCAGAATTATAAGAAAATGAAATTATGAAAGTCCAAAGATGGGCGGGTTGGGCACGGGTCAAAACAGCAAGGTCAGATTGTGTTGACCCTTTTTGACCTTTTTGCAGTTGAAATTTGCCACTCTCATTATATGGCACATATGCTTAAGATATTTTGAAATTTTTTTGGGCTTTTCAGTTTCCAGTAAACATGGTATGATGGTAAAGAAAAATTTAATCATAAAATCAATAAAACTTACCAAACATGTGCATCGTAGCTATTATTATGATCGTCTCGCATGATAAAAACACAATTTTCTCGTACTCTATGCTGTATAAAGAAATAAATTAGACTTAGATACCGATTTCAAGATTAAGATATTAAACATACAATTGGAGTCATCTCATATTTAATATTAGACTATAGATTATGCTAGTAGGCTCGAGAATATCGAGAAAACAAAGGGAACCATTGCCACAGACAATAAATAACAACTTTCGTCCATTTTTGGTCTACATTCAATCTCCAAACCTCGATAGAAGAGTGTCGATAGATAAAACTAAAGTGAAGCTACCTCTTAGAACCGTGAAAGACGGACATGACGTCTCTTATCCCCCGAAAGATGGAGTTGCTATCTCTTCCAACCTTTCGGTGAGGGTTTCAAATGATATGATTGAATGGGGTTGTGCACTAAAAAAGTTTCCAAGCCGATGTTGCAAGAAGTAAACATTACCATTAATCGAATTACTTGTCGTCCAAGGTTGCGAACTCCAACCGGGTAAAGGATACAGGAATTCCCTTGTAGCTTCGACCCCTCTCCACGAGTCGGATTTCAACAAGTATATGTAAATACCCTCGTCACACGTTAGATAAACAAGCTTGTAGTCATCGTCAAAAGAAGTGAAATACAATCCCAAAGCTGTTTTTAGGATGTCAAAACATATGTTATGAGATCCCTGGTTAGACAACCTCTTATAGTCACCGGTGGTAGGGTTCCACAACATAAAATGGTTGTGCTGACCCAAAACATATTCATCGCGTATGCCTACGCATACAACTCGTGCACTAAACAAAAGAAGACGTTGAATTGTGATGCATGGAGATTGTCATCCATCTGCTCGACGACTATGCTCAAACAAAGTGGCTTGGGTAGAGCAACCCCTGTAACAAAAATAAAAGTACATGTGCGTGTAAGTGAATTTACACATGGAAGATTGTCATCCTACAAGTCTTTTTTTCATTTAAACACTTTTAATGATTCCATGTTAGATTTGGAGAGAGATAGGACCGGTTATATAATAGGGGGAGCAGATGCAAGCTTTTTCTTTCAGTAGCCGGTCAAATGACTACTGGATCATCGGTCTACTCTACCTCAATTCACCATTTCGAACCGATTTTTCTGTACCAGCTCCTTCTACCTATACCGCAGTTGATGCACCTAAAGGAGAATTTGGTGTCTTTCTGGTCAGTAATGGAAGCAATCCTTCAGTTACTTAATTAATGGAAAAAAAAAGGTTACAAATATTATTAGTCTAGGTTTGTTGTTTAGATTGATTTTAACAGACATGCAATGTAATCTAATATATCAAAAAAGTAATAATATGTATAACACACAAGACCATACTTGCCAACCCTATAGCACCACACGCATAACATACTTTTTAAACTCCATTTTGTTCCAACTATATAGCTATGTAAACAAATAGCACCTATTTCATCCAACAAGCCACAAAAGCACCCATTTTATAAGCAATGATAATTATAAAAAAAAAGTAATTAGTTAAAAGTAAGCAAAAGTCAATACAAATGATTTTACAATGGTTGGCATTTTCAATTTATAGCAAAATAGATGTATTAATTATCCATCTTGTGACATAACTTATATGCAACTCTTTAAACTAGCTTTATGTGTGCAAAACAAAAATACAAATTACAACATAAAGAATTAGACCTGCTTGTTACAATTCCGAGACCACCTATTTCAACAACGAAAGAAAGGTTATTTGCTTGTGTATCGTACAATAATAACATAAACAAAGATGGGTTTGAGAATTTGCAACGGTCTGAGTTCTGTTGAGGTTTTTGTTTGAATATATTTCTTGAACAAACAGTTGTGTGACCAACACTTGAGGATAACATACTGATGACAATGGTTCTACGGTAGAAGATGGTGAGTGTAACATATGTTGAATGATAAATAGTGTTGGTTGTATACTTGTACGTGTGTTTCTATGTTTAAAATGGGTATTGATGGTGTAAGTATTAATAAGAATCAAGTGTGTAGATGAATTGTATTTAATTTTTTCAAATGAGAAATAAATGAGGATTGATGTATGTATTTCACTTTTAGGTGAGATAGCATACTACACACGAAAATACATCATTGCTTACTGTCAAAGGTATGGTAGTATTAATTTCAAACCAAAATTATGAAAATCCTCATCACACTTTTTATCTTACATAAATCAACATCTCACATTTATTTTCAGGAAAAGTAAGTTTACACAGACGTATGATATACCAAGTAAATGCTCTTTCCTAAACCATTGGTTGTTGTTCAAATTTACAACTAGACATGAGTGGTAAGAAAGTAAAAAACATGTAGATAAATTAGCAAATAGACATGGCTTGAAAAGACAAAGCTTGCTTCTTGCCTCGGTACATATGTATAATTTTGTTGATTTACCGATCAGAATCCTACTTTATCGGCATTAATATGCATGTATGAGTTAGGTGAAAAGGAAAGAAAAGGACACACAGACTTGCTCAATACATGTAATATTGGCTACACATTCATTTTCGTGTGTGGTTTGAAGAAGTCGTCACTTGTACGTATTTCACAAAAGCAATTGGTGATAGAGCTGCTATGTGAGGTGACTTTAAATAAGAAGATGAATTGTAAAAAATAAGACGTAGACTAGGCTTCTTAGTTTTGGACTTCAATAAGTGGCAGAAGGGAAATTTGATCACAGGGGCATCAAGGAATAAAGGATGTACATGTCAATAACTGATCAATGCATAAATTTTTTTTAACGTTTTTGGTAAAACGAACAGAAAGTACGTGGTCGGACGCATGCATGCATAGATTAAAATGTAAAACGCAAGTTTTCTACGGTATTCATCAACACATGTTAAGTTTAAGTTAGTCATGCCATATGCGTAACACTTCCACCATGCATGACAACTGATTTTAGTAATGATCTTTAATTAGAAAAAGACTTGCGATGTTCATTCTCTTTCAAATCTAAATTTTGCGAAAAATCAAGGTACCTGTTGTAGCAAAGAGAAGTGAGATTGATTATATTAAGTCAAAGAAAATAGCAAGATTGATTATATCTAAACAAAAATACACAAACGATCATAGCTTTTTTAGAAATTAGCGCAACAACAATCACACTGAATATGAATATGGAACACAATCAAACACCCACACTTTATAATTTCTGTCCAATGAATGATGTTGTTCATGATCTCTGAATAGGTTGCAACTAGCGAAAATTTAGGTCAAGATTTGTGTTTAAGTTTAGCTCCGTTTACGGTTGCAACTCCTACTCGTGCACAACAGAAAGACTTATAAAAAGTTATTGGAGACAAGTCTCGAAATCGTGTAACGCCACTTATCCATCTGTTCGACAACTCAAACAATGTGGTGTCGGTTACAACTATTAGCCAATCCATATATGTGGCTTTAGCCCATATTTATCATTAGTATACATTAGGCTTTAGCCCATTAAGCTTGCTTGTAATTCATGTTCATAACATTCCTCATATGGAGTAAGCAGACATGCGACAACTCAATTTTCCATGGATGAGCATATGTTATGACGTGATTTTGAATCTGATAATCATATTGTTGTTGGAGCATGAGTATGAATTGATCGAATGTCATGGGCTCATCAGGCATACACTCCTCGAGGTTTGTTGCGGTTGGATTGTCTGCCAATCATCATGGAAAAACGCTCTATTGGTAAAGTTGAGTTGCCTGGTAACATGGAAGGTTACTCATGTTATTAGTATGGTTTTGTTATTTGGATTGAAGTTTATGTAATAGACATGCAATGCAATGTGAATGTAATCTTCAATGACGACTGAGTTTCTTGTAAAATATACATTATATGAAAGTTAAGTTTATCTTATTATGGAGTATATTGTTATGTGATCCGTCCGTATTGAATTTTCTTACGAACTTAACAACTTCTGTTTTGAGGGTCCTAGCCTCTTCCATTTGAAATCTGTTTGTCATGTCATTTACTTATAAACCAAACCAAGAAAGAATCTCTCATCTAATAGAAAAATAATAAAATGAATAACAATGGCAAGGGCATACTTGCCAGCCCTATAGCAGTACATGTCATAAAATACTTGTTAAACTGGTAAAATAAAATAAACTCTATTTTGTTCCAACTATATAGCTATGCAAGCGAATAGCACCCATTTAATCCTACAGGCCACAAAAGCACCCATTTTTTAAGCAATGATAATGTTAAAATAATGTTATTAGTTAAAAGTAAACAAAAGTCAATAAAAATGATTTTACAATGGCCGACTTTTTCAATATTTATAGCAAAATAGATGTATTAATTATCCATCTCATGACATAAATTATATGCAATTCTCTAAACTAGTTTAATGTGTGAAAAACAAAAATACAAAGTTATAGCTTAAAGGACTTGCTTGTTACACTTCCAAGACCACCTATTTCTACAATGAAAGAAAAGTTCTTTGCTTGTGTATTGTACAATAACAGCCTAAACAAAGATGGGTTTGAGAATGTGCTACTGTAGCAATCGAAAAGGCCACATCATCTCATAAGATTGCTAAAGAATCTAATAAGGCAATTACTCCAAAGGCACCAGTAACTCCGATGGCATCAAGGAAGGTTGCCCGAAAGGCAAAAGGTAAAAGAAGATTAGCTTTGTCTGTTACTCCAGTGGCAAACACTACCCCAAAAGCAAAAGGTAAATCAACTCTAGCGTTGACTGTTACTCCAGTGACAAATACAGTTCGTCTGCAAAAATCTCCCTAAAAATATCGGGAACAATTTGCTAAAGAGACTGAAATAGAGACCGATAGCTGACATGAGACAGAGGCTGCTGAACCAAAGAAATCTATGCAGATTGTTGTTACAATTCCGAGACCATCTATTTCAATAACGAAAGAAAGGTTATTTGCTTGTGTATCGTACAATAACAACATAAACAAAGATGGGTTTGAGAATTTGCAACGGTTCTGTTGAGGTTTTTGTTTGAATATATTTCTTGAACAAATAGTTGTGTGACCAACACTTAAGGATAACATACTGATGACAATGGTTCTACGGTGGAAGATGGTGAGTGTAACGTATGTGTGAATGATAAATGGTGTTGGTTGTATACTTGTATGTGTGTTTCTATGTTGAAAATAGGTATTGATGGTGTAGGTATTAATAAGAATCAAGTGTGTAGGTGAATAGTATTTAATTTTTTCAAATGATAAATAAATGAGGATTGATGTACGTATTTCACTTTTAGGTGAGATAGCATACTACACATGAAAGTAGATCATTGCTTAATGTCAAAGGCATGGTAGTATTAATTTCAAACCAAAATTATGAAACATCCTCATCACACTTTTTATCTTACATAAATCAACATCTCACATTTATTTTCAGGAAAAGTAAGTTTACAGACTTATGATATGCCAAGTAATTGCTCTTTCCTAAACCATTGGTTGTTGTTCAAATTTACAACAACTAGACATGATCAGTGGTAAGAAAGTAAAAATCATGCAGATAAATCAGCAAATAGACATGGCTTGAAAAGACAAATTAGCTTGCTTCTTGCCTCAGGACATATGTACAACTTTTTTAACTTTTAATACTGTATATATATAAGCTGTAGACACTGTCATCCTATAAGGTTGCTTATATGACCGATCATAATCCTTCTTTATCGGCATTAATATGCATGTATGAGTTAGGTGAAAAAGAAAGAAAAAGGTCATACAGACTTGCTCAATACATGTAACATCGGCTATACATTCATTTTAGTGTGTGGTTTGAAGAAGTCATGAAAACGAGAAGTAATCAAAATTCGTATTTCACAAAAGCAATTTGGTGATAGAGCTGCATTGTGAGGTAACTTTAATAAGATGATGAATTGGAAAAAATAAGAAGTGCAGGCTTCTTAGTTTTGGACTTCAATCAGTGGCGGAACTACGAAACTTGACCCAGGGAATCGAGGAATAAAGGATGTACATGTCAATAACTGATCCATGCATAAAAAACTTTAACATTTTTGGTAAAACGAACAGAAAGTGGCCGGACGCATGCATGCATAGATTAAAATGTAAAACGCAAGTTTTTTCTACGGTTTTCAACACATGTTAAGTTTAAATTAGTTGTGCCATATGCGTAACACTTTTACCATGCATGACAACTGATTTTAGTAATGGCCTTTAATTAGAAAAAGACTTGTGATGTTCATTCTCTTTCAAATCTAAATTTTGCGAAAATTCAAGGTACCTGTTGTAGCAAAGAGAAGTGAGATTGATCATATTAAGTCAAAGAAAATAGCAAGATTGATTATATCTAAATAAAAATACACAAACGTTCATAGCTTTTTTAGAAATTAGTGCAACAACAATCACACGGAATATGAATGTTCCGAACAGAATCAAACACCCACACTTTATAATTTCTGTCCAATGAATGATGTTGTTCATGATCTCTGAATAGGTTGCAAGTAGCGAAAATTTAGGTCAAGAATTGTGTTTAAGTTTAGCTCCGTTTACGGTTGCAACTCCTACTCGTGCACAACAAAAAGACTTATAAAAAGTTATTGGAGACAAGTCTCGAAATCGTGTAACGCCACTTATCCATCTGTTCGACAACTCAAACAATGTGGTGTCGGTTACAACTATTAGCCAATCCATATATGTGGCTTTAGCCCATAGTTATTGTAAGATGGAGAGTAATAAGCTAATGTTGTAATGTTTGTTGTCTTATTTCATAAACTCATATGCCCCTATATAGGCTACAATAATACAATACAGCAAGAACATTTAAAGTACAGCTTATGTTCCACTAATGACAGCTAATGCTCCATTGATGATGAGCTTATCCGTATCCCTTGACACTTCCCGCAGTCTGAGCGGCAAAATCACGAAAGCTCGGACCGAAGAAGAAAACTAATAAAACAAAATAAAACATTAAACCAAAGTAAAACGGGATAACCCAAAGTATCCCTTTTTTTTTTTTTTTTTTTTTTTTTTTTTTTTTTTTTTACGGATAACCAAAGTATTCCAAACAGTCGTCTCTGGAATAAAAAACCTAGATTCGACACCAACAAAAGTCGTCTCGGGAATAAGAACCCTAGATTCGACATAAAAAAAACAATTAAATAACTTTTTTTTAATAATAAAACTCATGCACTAGAAAAACATAAAAAACGAAAGTTGGTTCTAAAACTTCAACCCCCAAGGAACTTTCCGAACAAATGGGGCGTGTTTTTCCCTAGAAAAACATAAAGATCTACCACAATTTTTTTTCTTTAAACATAAACAGTTAACCTGCCAACCAATTATTTCACTTAGCTTGTTATATTTCCTTTCTTCCATTTTCCTTTCATCTATCATCTTTCTTACACATCTTTTCCAATAATATCTTTGAAATTAAAATAAGAGAACAGATAATGAGAATAAGTAAACAACTTCGACTAGCAATCATGAATACCAACGATCGAAGTATAAATGTGGCGACTAGCTTTCACAAAACCAACGGTCGACCACAAGAACCAGCAACAAAGGAAAAACTGAAGATGAGGAAGGGTTTAAGGATCGTACAAAGAGAGTGTAACTAGGGTTGATTGAATCGGAAAGATGAGATTTGTTTTGATAGGATTTGATTGATTGGGGAATAAAGAGAAGGCACACGCTACCTTTTGGGGGTGGTGGAGGTGGATTTTCTTTGAAGATAAAATATGACGGAGATTTAAGATTGTAAAGGGAGCCCTTCGAACCTCCAGGGTGTAGCCGGCGGCCGGAGGCGGCGGCTGTTTAGGGTGAGGAGAGGCTGTTTTAAGGTTTAGGGATAAGATTTTTTAGTGCTCTGATACCATGTAAGATGGAGAGTAATAAGGTAATGTTGTAATGTTTGTTGTCTTATTTCATAAACTCATATGCCCATATATAGGCTATAATAATACAATACATCAAGAACATTTAAAGTACAACTTATGCTCCACTAATGACAGCTAATGCTCCATTGATGATGAGCTTATCCGTATCCCTTAACATGTTAAGGGATACGGATAAGCTCATCATCAATGGAGCATTAGCTAAATTCGTTTGGGATATAATATACCTAGCGACCTATTTATCATAATAAACACATCACAGGATACATGACAAGTGCAGAGAGGGAGGGGCTTTCTAAAGTTCAAGAGTAACTGAATTACAAAAAGCAATACAAACTGACATGTCAAAAGGAACCATAGATATTCTATCAAGTCTAGTCATGCTCTGTTCAAGAGCATAGCGTAGCTTGGAGTTGTCTTCCTTTAACTTACTGACTATTACTTTTCCATCTGCAAGTAGTCCTACAGCCTGATTTTCTCAAAAGCTTCTACCTTTCTTTGATGTCTCCTCTAGTTAAGCGTCCCTTTTTGAAGAACGAGAAACACAATTGCCTGATCCAGAGATATCTCCACGTATCCTATTTGAGCTCTAAACACTTCGTTATTTTTTGTAGGCCTTCAGAGAACTTGTTGTCCATGTTTTTGGAGTCTTCCAATTTATGACTTTGTGTTTACAATTTGTTTATGCCGGCGTATTGGAAGCAAGTATAGCAACCAGCTGCGGCACAGACCTTGAATGGGCTTTGATAGAGGGACTGGCCAACAATGGTAATGTACCAGAAGCGCTGGCGGCCCAGATTTTGAGGACGGCTGCAAACATTTAGCAATCTACTATCATTAATTTTTTAACTTGGAAACATATTAGTTTGTCATTATTTGAAAAGGGGGCTGACAACATGGCCAGAAACTCTCAAGAACATAAGAGATCACTACTTCGATGAGGTAAAACACTAATATACATGATCAAAACATGCTGTAGATGCAGCAATTAATAACTTGAGTTGAGATTTGGACTTATCATGGGTAATTAGTATTTACCCTAAGAAGCTCTTATATTGTCCATATATGTTGGTCCTCTCATTGTAATTGTGATCATCAAGCAATAAAGCAAACATTATACAATTATTCTTGTCGTGTATATTCTTCAGCTAATGATAAGACCAAACTAATTACAATATCAATCATAAAATATTCGGATAGGACCAAATCAATTACATAAGAATTTATAGCTAATAGTAACATGATAACATAAAAAAACAATCTTGAAGATAATATCTATTCAGACATATTATTTTGGGTAACATAGTGAAATGTAAATCATGTTACCAAACTATAATTGCAGAGCTATTGACGTTTATAAGTACACAAAGACTTCCCTTTTTTGTTGTCTGTATATATGTTGCGACACTATTATAGGCCATTGGTGTTTGGTTCTATTGTTGTGGTAATCGAGTATCTAATCCGGTTTCAAACTTATACGAGTCTAGTACCACAAAGGCGTGTTTGTTAAAGCTTATATATAATAGCGGGCTATTGGCTTATGTAAATGACTCTTGTTTAGTATATGCCACATCTGAAATTTTTCTAATGATGCATACAATAGGAAAATTAAGGAAGTATTTTAATTTAATATGAAAATTAAAAGTTTAATGCCTACAAAAGAAAAAGGTGACAAATTCAATACTTTTTTAGACCATTAGCCCCTAGTATGGAAGTCTGTATTTTCATGTTATGTGGCCATGGGATGATTTGACTCTAATTATTTGGTGCTTAATATATTTTACTTATTGCCTAAAAAAAAGGTGTAAATAACATAGGAGAAAGTAGAAATGGAGCTATGCCTAAAAATGCTTACATCGGTTAAGTACCACCAAAACATTCATCAAAGTCACCATAATATTGTTTTCATACACTATTGCAAACCCATCGCCTATCCATTCATCAAAGTCATACCAGTCATCACATTCCCATGCCTACCAGTCATCTACCCCAAACATCTCCTGACAAAGAGTAAGAAAAAAGAGCATATCTCCATTAGAAGATAACACAACTTAAAAATGTATAACACACCGACCTTGACAAAATATATCCGAGTTTGATTTGTGAAAAACAAAATACTCACACGAGACAAATTAAACAACACAAAGAATCAAATTTACCTTGTGTAACAATTCCGAGAACACCTATTCCAACAATGAGAGAATTTTCTTTTACTTGTGTGTCGTAAAATAGAAACAAAGACATAAGTGGGTTTGAGCATATGCGTTGTAAGTTTCGCCGAGGCTTATATTTGAAATATTGCTTGGAGAAAGAGTAGTGGTTGTGTGATCAAGACTTGATGCCAACATGTTTATAATAGGTTGAGGACTTGAAGGCAGATCAAGAAATGAATGTGGGTCGGTGTATTTATTTGAGATTTTTGAAAAAAAGTTACTCATGTCAATTTAATGTAATGAATTACCATACCTACCGAAGTAATTACCTCTTTCTCAGTCAGTGGAAAAGAAAGAAATAGACAAGAGCTTAGAACTACACATGGTATCTTAAATGGATGTCACCATGGTACCATAGTACTCCTTCTATCTTGTTTTTAACTATGGTAACTTACAGTAAACAGTGGTAAGTTTGTGGATGCTTTAAGGTGTGAAAGAAGACTAAAGAAAGAAACATAAGTGAAAGTGTGTGTACGAGCTTCCCTGTTTGTGTATGGTCCAAGTTTGTCCATGGTCCATGTTATGGTGTAAAATGAAGGAGCTAGAAAATAATTTCTTAAGAGCAATTTATGAAAGGATAATGGGTAATATGTTTCCACACCACCATTTGACATCAACAAAAAGGTGTAGATTGTCGGGAAAACCTTGACCCTGGATGCCTTTTGGCACCAGCCATTATTCACCCTACAAGGAATAGCACCGGGCAACTCTCCTGGCCTAGTGGGGCATCAACTGGAGTGAGCCGAGACTCTCGGACTCTTGAGCTCTTATCAGTTTTATTGACATGATAAGATAGTTTTTAATGTTTTTTGCTTCGTATATTTTGTCTTTTACTAACTTTATTGTATCGGTTTCACATTTTTTTGCAGTTTTACTTATTTTACTAACGGAACAAAGATAGTTTTTATGGTATTCTCCGTATTTTTTATATTTTAATGCTTTTGACTTATCAACATTTATAATTTTTGAAGACAGTTTAATTTGGAGGTTGGCGGGGAAACAAAGAAACCGTTTGCAGGAGGTTCGAAACTTCAATTTCTTGTGATGACATGGAAGGGTGCTGAGGTTGTGTGATTTGGGAATCAAACGAGGGTCAAGTAAAGGGGTCCATAAATATGTTTGATGGTTCCTACCCTGATGGTGTATGCATTTTCAACATTAAGTTACCCAATGTAATTTCTTTAGTACCTTAGTTTGCATCAATTAAATAGATGATTTCTTATAATGATAAGTCTGAAGTTCAACGTAACGCCGTACCCTTTCGTAACTATTTCTAGCTTTTCAATATTTCCGTTCAAAAAAAGAAGCATAACTTTGAAATCCAACAATGATGGAACTGCGGCGAGAGGTTTATGTTTCATACAGTAACAAGTTGAATCAAACAACTTTGTAGCAATCTGCAACCATTTGCATTCTCTGAGAAAACTTTAGAGCAACTTCATCAACGTTGAGTGGAATGATATCAACAACCTACAACATACATATCTCAATCAGGCTAATAACATCATTCGTAAAGGTGAACTTAAATGAAAATAGTATTAATTAAAGGGGGAAATATAATCAGTAATGTGATCATTTGGTACCTCGATGTGGCTGAAAGTACTTGTTGAGGAAAAACGAGCATGTATGGGAAAGAAAGCTTCGGTATCAGCTGTAGGAACAACAAACTCCAAAGAACCACTGCATTGTGTTCATTATGTCACATTATTAATCTCACGGGTTACCTTGAAAAATAAAATGAGAATATGATGAATTATTCACTAACCTGCGATTTGTTTTATCGATGAGATCTATAGACCACTCAATTACTGAGTTTTTTGAGTCATACCTGCACTAGAAAAGATTATAAACTGTTTGAGCACCCACGAAATACTAGAGGGTTGCAAACGTACACATCCTTTATTTCAAGTTCACTTCATAAAGTCGAGGACTTCATAAAATCTATTCTTATCTGCTTATTGCTTATTAATAAGCAGTTTAGAGAATACGCAGTTCCAAGCTGTTTATTCAATAAAACACATTCCACTCACTATTAATGATATGATTTAAGCAGGTTATACGGGCAATCCCAAACATTCCAGAAACTACGTACTTGTCTCGTAGTAGTATCAAATTACAATAAGCAGAAAAGCAGTTTTAGAAAAGCAACTCAAAATACCACTAACCAACTTGATAAAAATTTTTGGACAAAGTTGACCCGTTTACAAAATTTTGAATTCACTTGTTTAAGTCGCCAGTGTATCTTGTCATACCACCAGATCAACCCATTCAAGACCTCGCTGCCAACCAAATATGGCCACGAGAATACTACTGGATTTCGAGATCTGGAGTGTTAAATTTAGAAAATTAACTGATTCTACTGTTCGCAACCTTTAAAACAAAATAAACATAAAATATTTCGAAAAGCTACAACTTCACCTCCATTCCCCATCGATC
Source organism: Artemisia argyi (assembly GCA_030686995.1). Taxonomy (NCBI): domain Eukaryota; kingdom Viridiplantae; phylum Streptophyta; class Magnoliopsida; order Asterales; family Asteraceae; genus Artemisia; species Artemisia argyi. The sequence continues at coordinate 333,102,805 of CM060709.1, forward strand.
TGCGTTACATGTGGTGCATCTCTGAGATCCGGAAGAGGGACCGATATAACAACATTTTGTAAATCAGACATGTCTGAAGCATCATACCCAATGCTTAAGTTGGTTTTGTTTCCGTAAACACAGGGCCAGCAGTTAACTGAAAATTTTATAATCTGGAGTTAAATTATAAATCATATTTATCCATAATAGAAGTAGCTGATACTTACTGTTCAGTGGCAAATCTGACACATCTTCACTTCGCAATCTCCACCTCAAGAGATGATCAAGAGCAGGAAGTGGAATGTTAGGATCTTCGGGTGTCAGAAGTTTTTCACTCGAGAACCACTCATTATCTATGATAGGATGTATCTCATATTCGATATCCGGATTATCCCCACTCGCAATCTGTACATCAGATTAGTACATTTATATATTTAACAAAGACATCATAAGCCAACAACTATGAAGGTTCAGCGTTAAGCTTATATGAGTAACTGAAGTCATCGGTAGGTTCAATTATTTAAATTGTGTTTAACGTACTTATGTGCAAGCAACTAATAAAAGTAAATACAATTTTTTTTTTTTCTTTTTTTCTCTTTTTTTTTTTTTTTTTTTTTTTTTTTTTTCTCTCTGGGCTAATGTCACAGGCAGGTTCGATCACTCAAAACTTTCTATCCAACGGGGTTCAAGTGATTGTTAACTATAACCCATGCTAACAGAATCATTGGTCTAGTTAATAAACGTGAAAAAAAAAAAAAAAAAAAAAAAAAAAAAATCATGTTCCAAAGCACACGACAAACAACCTATCCTAACACATAAGAATGCACTATTTGTAAGTAAATCATGTTAACAGGTGAACGTGACCCGACATGTTTTGACCAGAACATGTATTGACCCGTTATGGTGTTACACAACCCTCATAACGGGCCCATCTTGCCACCTGTACTAAAGAGATAATACACCAACTATGATTGCGCATTGAGGGAGGGAGCTGTAGAATACATACGTGTAGTTCGCTAAACCCGGCTTTCCAGTTGAGTAATTGGAGAGACAAAGTTCCGTGCACTTCAAAGCTGCATTTAAGGCCATCTCTCTCAAGTGTCGCATTGACGTTTTCTTCAATCATCACAGTGATAGGATCAGTAGGTGGTGGATCCATATGTGATTTACTCAGAGTGCTAACAGCTGCACTTGGACGGTCTGATAAAATTCACATTCAAATGTTACTAATTGGTTATCTGTTTATATATATATATTATATTTTGATTCATTATTGGTTAAAACATTTAGAATTGCTTAATAAAGAGTCGACATCTTACAGTATTTCTTCACGTGTTGCTTCACGTGGTCAATCGTTACGGCCTCCGTGTGCTCAATGGACATGACTTCATCAAAAGCACATATAAGCTCACACCAAACATTGCAAGGGCCATCTTCATCACCAGGGCGATAAAACTCCCGGACCTGTGTATAGTTAAGAAATCAAACTTCATGAACCTCATATGCAGTCAATGAAATAAGAAAACGTTTTGCATAATCAATTATGGCAAAGACTACAGTGTAAAATAGGAAAACGTTTGCATCATTATACCACTTCAGACAGAAGCCTCAGTCTATCCATGTCGTTCTCGGGAACATTGTCTTGCCTCAGTGGCCTGTACGTCACAAGCAGCGCATAAACCTTCTCAAATGGCTGGTACACAAAGCGCAAATTGTTCATACGCAGCACATTAGCGGTATGCTGTTTCTCACTTTTTACCAACTCAAGAAAAGCTGCAAAAAGTTCTTCTAATCTATTTGGAGGCAAGTAACCATACTGCTCTTCAACAAGTGCTGTAAAGAATTGACTACTATTAGTTAACAACTTAAAGGTTAAAAGAAGAGCAAATAGTACATAATTAAACACTAAAATCTAAGGCTTATTGATACTCTTTACTGAAGTGGATGTAGTGGATGGCGTATACAACAGTACTTAAAAAAATGCAAAAGCTTGAGGAAAAATGGTTAGGTACGTGCAGAAAATTAATGGATGTGTGCGCTATGAAAAAACACAGTGGTGTATCGTGCTTATGGTGGTTTGGATACATAGCCTTCTCATGGGGAATCCCCGTGCGTAAAATGTCTTTGTCTCACCTGTAAACACTCAGACTACCTTGAGGTAGGTTCGAAAAATTTGGGGGTATCTTAGCAAGTGTGTTATGAATAAAAAAGTACTACACACTTCTCTGAATTAGCTAAAAATAAGGGTACGTGTTGGTGAACCAAACTGCTCGTGAAGTTTTCCTCGTTAAAAACTCATCTCAAGGTTAACTTAAAGCTCGTTTATCAAACAAGTTCGTGCTAGAGCTTCAACTCCATTGCTTCTACATATACGATACTCCGGCCTTTACAAAATATATGAGTACATATATTTTGATCGATGTAATAACTAATACGGTTAATCTTTTTCAAAGACATAAGTACACACCTAGTTAAACTTTCAAAAACCTTCAATAAACATAACTTACAACCAAGACAAGCGATGTATATATAAATAAAAGAGTATAAACAATTATGTGAAAATATATAATTATAAACATGAAACAAAACAACTCACATTCGCCAGATTTACTGATAATGGTGGCTGCTAGAATAACCTATATAACAAAAGTAAATATAGTCAATTAACAATTCACCATCAAATTTAACGATTTAATAAGCTTGTTAGCTTACCATTTTGAAGAATGTTGAATATTAATGTCGACTAACACGATTGCAAAATTATTTGCACAAACCTATATCTCAAAAAAAAAAAAAAAAAGGTTTGTAGCTTTGTATTATAATCAATCGAGACACCAATAGAATATATAGATAATGTTGATGATGTAATTTCCTTAGATACTTTTGTTATGAGTAGCTTGGTAACAATGAGTTTACTTAACAAATAAGTCTTTTAAAATAGGCCAAATTATAGTTTAGTACCCTAAACTTGGGTAAGTGGAACTTAACGGTTGTTATCCTAAAAATTATAACATTCATTAATATAATTTCTAATGAGGGTAGAAACCAGTTAAGTCTAGCCCAAAGTTGCCAAATCTCGAGTTCGGCTTGTTTACGTTCATAAGTTTCGAGCTCGAGCTCTAATCGAGCCTCATGCTTTTAGGTTGAGTTCGATTTGTACGGGCCAAAATTATAAAAGCTCGAAGCGATCCAAGCTTAAACAAGCTCGAGATCGAGCCGAAGCTCAAGCCTTGTAATCTGGGGTCATTCAATAAACAATCTCAAGCCTTAGTTTTGTATATATTTATCACGTATATATAGTCATATACATGTGTATGTCTATATGTGTGACAACTGGAAAATTAGGGAGCCATTTTGAAAACCCGCATTACGTTAAAGTTCGTTTATAAATTTTTATTTGGAATTTTATTCGTAACGAACTTGTAAGACCTATTTTATGGTTGTTTATACTTAATATCGTTATGGAATTTGAGATTTATTTAACGATTTGATATGGAGATATACATGGTGATTTATTTTGAATTCTCACTTGGTACTACGTTGACTCCGGCACTAGGATAACCTAACAGAAATTTTATGACTTGATTTTACGAGTTCGACTATATTTATTTACTTACGGAACGTTTCGCGAGATATTAAAAGTTTTGAAATGAGTTTCGGGTTTTGGACCGTGTATTTTACACTCACCCTTATTACCCACTCATATTAGTATTATTATTATTATTATTATTATTATTATTATTATTATTATTATTATTATTATTATTATTATTATTATTATTATCAAAAAGAAAAGTTTTGATGAGGCGAAAAATGATCCGTTTTTAGGGGGTCATTTAAGCCCGGAATTGAATTTATTTGATCAAATATTGCCCTAAATCGTTCTTTTTGTGATTTTAGGTACTTTGTGAGAGAAATCTGGAAAAGGAAGCAATTCGGACGTTTTTGGAGCATAAAAGTGAAGAAAACGCCAAAGTCTTAATTTTCCTTGCTGGGAACAGTAGGTGACGGAGTCAAGAAGGAATTTCTGACGACGTCAAGAGTAATTTCCATGACGACCCAGTACAGATTTGACGGCATCACAAGATAGGGCGTCAAAAGTAAAATGCATGACGGCCTGGAAAACGCTAACACATGACGGCGTCAAAAGTAGATCAAGGCAGTCCGAGAAGTATTTTGGCGGCGAGGTGACGGCGTCAACTATTTGGTCTTGACGCCGTCAGACCCTATTTCCTATATATAGTTTTCTAATTTTCACATTAAAAAGAGAGAAGTTTTGGAGAAACCCTAAGTACGAACTTGGTGCGAATTTTACAGGTTTTTCAAGGGTTCTAAGCCCTTGATACCTTTCATGTGTAATTGAGATAAGTATTCTTTTAATTCAATCAATATGTCTATATGTTGGTTGTTTATATCTTGTTCTTGTCTTAATTCCATCATGCTAGGCTAGATCTATCTTGTGTTTGCTTGAATCTAATGAAACCTAGATGTTAATTATGTGTTGATTACTTGTTTATGGTTGTATTGGATGAATGAATTCGATGTTAGGCTTAAGAAAACTGGCAGATCTCTAACTGGTAACATGCTTGAACGTCTTAGGAAACATGAACTGATGTGCACTAGGTTTTATTGGTTGTATTTAATGCATGAGCCACTGTTTATAATCCCTATGGTTGTGCTGGGCATGGCATAGGAGGAGATAAGAGCTCATAGGATTGGGGAATTAAGTGCGCCACCCCATGAATGGTATTAAGGAATACAATCCGTCATTCACGCAACTATAACAAGTAATTAACGTGTAATAGATATCTAGGGAGTAGTAAAATCTAAGTAAACACAATTTCTCCACTTATTGCTCACAACCTTAGTATAATTTAGTTTATTTTCATTTTTAGTATTTTATTTTGATTGCATCTTTAGTATTGGGTTAGTTGATTAGCAACTAATTCCGCCCAAATCCTTCAAACCCGAGATTTTTACTTGCTTTCTAAAAAAATATAAAAATACAAAAATAATCATCCCTCACCTTTAGAACTAGTATTTAGGTTTTCTAATCCTAGCGACACTATTCCTAGTTGAACGATCAATCCCCCGGTACTTGTCACTATAATATACTACAACGATCAGGTACACTGCCTGGTGGGGGTTGTAAGCTTCTCAAGATCCCTTGAGAGGTAAAGCCTGGTGCGATTCCCACGTATCAAGTTTTTGGTGCCGCAGCCTGGGGAATAGTTATTGTCTAGGTTAGAATCTCTTTTTATTAGGTCTACTTGCTAGATTCCTTTCTAGTAAGATTTTATTTTTATTTTTAGGTTTTCTTTAGTCTATCTTTTTCTGTGTGTGTTTGTTCGTAATTTCCATTGACTCTTCCGTTCACCATTATGGAGTACGCGAATCCACCATACCACCAACCACAAAGGCCATTCTACCCTATTGACATCTCGAATTTCAAACAATATCGAGATGAACCCATATATGATGCATGGACTCGTTTTAGAAATTTACTCCGAAAATTCCCTCATCATAGTTTCGCTTTAGCATCCCTAACCCGAACCTTTTACTATCGTATTGGCCAATATGACCAAATGCGCATTGAGGATTTTTCCAATGGGGATTTTAGGGAATTAAGTGCTGAAGAAGCATGAGATACCATAGAAGATTGTGCCCAATATTATTATAGGGTAGACAACCCAACAAACGTTAGTACAAGTCAATTGAATATAAATTTCCAGGATCATGAAACAAGTTTGTTTGGGGATGAATATATTAGTGTTGAGATACCTAAGTGGTTGTCATGTAATGCCATAGTACAAGCTGAACACATAGGTAACCTTGATGTGATGGAGGATTTAGCCGAGCATGATCACATTGATCAAAAAGACCTAGGTCCTATGATCGATGATGATGAATCTCAAGAAACATATGATGAATCTCTTGGGCAATTTGTATATAGCAGTCAGAATATTGAGGATGATCCATATGATTCGGACATAGAAGTTGAGATGCCTAAAGAAGTACGTGAGATACTTGGGAAAATGTTAGGGTTAGATAATAATGAAACACATGTTGAGGATATAGGTGATCTTGACACAAGGAAGGATGAGGTAAATAACACAAACCTACAAAGTACCCCACAACTCCCATCATCACTTGAGGCACACACACCTCCCTTGACTTACCCGGAAAAAGTAGAAGAGACTATAGGAACCCCAGTAGAGGTAGAACATTTGAACCAAACACAACTAAAGGATATAGGTTTGAATATTTATAATGATAACCTTACTCTTAGTTCTAGAGAAGTTCCTAGTTTTGATGAACCGGAGCCTCAACCAAAACCGTTACCTAATCTTCCATCCTTAGATGTGAATTTAGGAATTGAAATAGGTCCCAATCCACCCATCAAACCATATAGTCCGGGTAGTCTTAGGACAAAGGTAGTAGACTCTAAGCCTTGTAGAGAGGAAGCTGACATAGGAGTGGAACATGACCTTACATACTTACATCACCCATTCATGATTGATCATAAGAAACATTATGGGTTTAAACCGGGTTTATTAGGTCAAGATGGATCCCCAACTAGTAATCTCTTGAAGTTGATTGAAAATGATCCCTTTCTAGGAGAAAATCTTAATCCACCCATTAATCCGATTGAATTTGGTAAGGTATTGATGATAGGAGCACACATCTTTGAGCATATAATTCATCCACCACTCTTCTCTCACGTGGCATACTTCCACCCTAAGGGTATGTATCGCTACTTCCACCCGCACTTAATCCTAAGTGTAGGGAAAACCTCACCTGTTTCCGTTAAATAAGGGTAGAGTCAGGCTCGTGACTCGAACAAAAACAAGCGCTTATTGGGAGGCAACCCAAGCTTTATTTATTTGTTTGTTTGTTTGTTTATGTGATTGTTATTTGCTTCCGTATGCATGCTTTATTTTTATTGTTGGTAGATCATGTTTCTCAATTAAAAAGTGGAAATACTTTACTTTGTTGTTTTGGCCTAGTCTTAACTCCACCTAAAAGTATTTTTGCAAAAGATAAGTGTAAGGGGAAACCCCAAATATGTTTTCAAGAAACAAACCGATCATGATTCTCCACAATATTAAATGGACATGTATATTCGTATTTGTTAGAGTCAAATGCTTGTATTGAGTCATAATGAAGTTTTGCAGGATTTTCCAGGAAGTGAGACCAAGTTTTTCCAGAAATTTTCCGGAAACTTAACATAAGAATTTATGCAGGTCACTTCTGACGGCGTCAAGAATTAATTCTTGACGGCGTCACGTGTAAAAATCTGGAAATTTTACCGGTTTTGTTTTTCTAACGGAGTCTTATGGTTTTTGTGAATTATTAAGTTTTATAATCTCCAGGAGATCTGCAAACTTCATTCCACAAGCATTATATCTTATCTTGTTTTCTAGGATTTAGTAACTTATATAGGATGCCGCCGATTTTACGCGAGGTTGTTTTGTTTGTTTTCTCAGGATTTACAGGTTATGTATGACAAGAAGATGATTTATATTCTGGAAGGGAAGCTTTGATTGTTCGTTTTCTTGGAGGAAGACTTAACCTGGCCACCTTATTATCCATACCGAGCGAATCAGGGGAGTATTTGATTTCATTCTTTTTACTTATTTCACTTTTACATTCTTTACTTGAACATTGGGGACAATGTTCATCCTAAGTGTAAGGGGAGAGTAAAAAGATGATACCTTACATATGCACTTTCGCTTGAGTTTGTTTTGTTTGATAGTAGATGTGTAATAAAACTATGAGAAATACTTGTTAGTGCAATTTTAGCGCCAAATTTAAAATTTTTTACAACATTTAGGAGTGAAACTTTAGCCATAACAAGCGTCTCATGGATAGGAGATTGTATGACTAGCACAAAACCGTATATTCAGAAAAATTTTCCACCCAAATATGTGAGGTTCGCCTTTAGATTTGATAGGAAAAGCATTTACTATTAATGCTTATGAGTGTACCGGTAGCATTTAGATTCTAGAACTTGCGTTAGTGATGCATCCCGAGAACGCTAGTGAGACTACATTCGTGTAGTAGGATTTACTACATGATAAGAGGCATTAGGATCACCCTTGTGTTAAACCCGTATCATAATTACTTGACCATTTAAGTCATATTACTTGGCTAGTTAAGTCAACTAATTTTTCCCACACCTTAGCGTTGTACTCATTTTTAGTACACGAAACCCCTAGTACACCCCTCCGAGCCTATCTTTTCGTTTCTAACTTTAAGCATTTTACTTAAAGGAAGAATTTGTTACACCCCACTTAAATGTACAACCAAATCGCCTTAGCCTTCCGTGTATGCGCTCATTTTTAGTGCATTATTGTTATTTGTTAAACCCTAAGTTAATTATCTAATTGATTACATGGTTGCTAAGTCGAGTCATATCCTTGTACACATTGTTTTGGGACGATTGGGACTCATGGGTAAAGTACTTATTTTATGGAGTAATGGGGAAGAACATCATTTATTACCCCCATATGTACGTTAATCTTAAAAGTACTCCAAGTGTTTTGATTATCTTGATTCGAGTCATTAAATTAGTTTATTGTAAAGTATGTAAAGATTCAAGTGTAAGGGGAATGTTCATTCCCTATGATGTATTATTTTGGATGGTAGGGTAAGAGTGTATGAAAAAAAAATCGAAAAATCAAGAAAAAGAAAAAAAATATATAGAAAAAGAAAAAGAGAAAAAACATACGGACTACCATCCCTTTTTATTCTATGTTCATTTTATGTTTTTATATTTTTCATTTATTAGCTTAAGTCGAGTCTAGTCTTGGCTTAGCAACGCCATCTTGTACATGTAATTAACCAAGATTGTTAACTCGCCACCAGTAAAACTTCCTTTATCCAACAAAACCGTGTATTTCATATCCCTACACCTAACGTTACAACCCTTTAAAAGACCTCTTTGATAGTTTATCCTAGGTGCTTACGTCATGTGGTGGAGGTTTGATCCTTTCCCAAGCCTATGGTAATCTATTTTGCTATGACAGGTGATTGGTGCTAAACAGTCAGATAATATCAACCAAGAAATGGTCAACAAGTCAGACAGCCTAAACCAATACTCCGGTGAGTTTAGTGTTTCCCCGGATCGTTAGATCCCAACGAGATGTGAAATCTGAAATAAAACGACTTTGAGATAAGGTGAATTGAACAGGAAAAGGGTTTACGTGATTGTACTACTAAAAAATAAGAGTGAATAGTTTAAATAAGCTATATCAGTCACAACGTGGAATCAGATACGTACAAGTAAAAAAAGGGACTGTAGAACGTAAACGTTTACTAATTAAACGTAAACAAAAACAAATTTAACTTAGAGTAGGATTTTATAAACCTTAGGGGCTTAAATGCAAATTAAATAAATTTAAAATATTTATTTATTAATTAAAAACTATTTAGTTAATTTATTTTTATTTAATTACTATTACTAATTATTTAACAATTAACTATTAATTATGAAAATGTAAAATAAGTCTAGAAATTTAAAATTAAAATTTCTAAAAATCTAAAATATTATAAAACTTATTTTAAAATTAAAATTGTATTTTTCACACTATTTATTTATTTATTATTAATTATTTATTATTTATTTATTATTTAACTAATTATATTGATTAACTTATTTATAATTACTAAAAAGACTTAGATAATTATGAAAATTTTTATATGTCTAATTAACCATCATAGGAATCCTAAAAAATTATAAAAAGTTTATATTATGTATTTTTAATTTAATTTACTAATTATTATTATATTTATTGATTAATATCTAATTAAACTAATTAAATTATGAAAACTAGTAAATGAACAGTATAAATCACAATAAAATTTATAAAATTATTTTATGACTTATAGAAGCTAGGAAAAATATAAAATATAGGTGTTACCTTATAAAAATATATTATGCTATTTAATTCTTATTTATTATTTAATTATTAAATAAACTAATATTAATTATAAATAACACTAGATGACAAAAGAAAATTCTGGAAAAATTTATAAAATTACTTTAATATATAAGAGATTTAATAAAAATATAAAATAGCAGAAGTGCTTATAAATAAGCTAAAAAGAAAATTAAATAGATAATTTCTATTAAATAGAAGCTATCACTATAATTAAGTTTGTCTTTTTCTGGTTTTTCTTTTATAAATCTAATAAAATACTTAAAATATGAAACTTTAATAAAGGAAAATAATTTATAATCACAGAATAAGCACTAAGAATGCTTATTAGACTACACAGTTGACTTTTGTTGACTGTGTATGGATTAAGCTCACAAGAGCTTATGTGGGGTCCACTAGGGTAGATTCTGGTTCCAATAAGTTACTTATACAGGATTTAACAAGATTCAATCAATTAAGTAGCTTGAATAAGCCACAGAACACAAATAAGCACTTTGCTTATTGGATTCTGAGACAGAAAATGGGACAACTTTGTGAGGTAAAACCAAGTGGGGTCCACTATGATCTAGGCCAAACAAAGGGTCAGTAGTTCAAGCCTAGTAGGAGGGGGGTTGGAAGAACCAAGATTTATGGTGTGGGACCCACTGATGAGCTCAGAAAGAGCTTGGGAAGTGAGGGGTCCAAACTGATTCACTCAATTATCTGAGTGAGTGAAAATGAGATAGTAAGCTTGGTAAAAGCTTTAAAACAAGCTTAATAAAGAAAATAAAAAGATTAGTACTATGTATATATGGTATATTAATAATTATGAACAAGTGTGTTCACTGGATTAAACTAATAAGCTTGTAAAAAGCTTATAAGCACTTCCAATGAAACTGAGATCCAAACACCCAGACAGACAACCAAAAAGGTCAAATTTAGCTTATGTAATAAGCTCAAGAGGACTTATTGAATGTTGAAGTTTAAAGTAGGGCTGTTAAGGATTCCAAAATACCAAAGCTTGACCAATGGGGACCACTGGGTAGCTTTTGCAGGGCTTATAAAGTTGAGTGGGTTGACTGAGTCACTCAGTGAACTGAGTGAATGAACAAGTTAAAGCTGAGATGCAGCCCTAGTAAAAGGACTTGTAATGGTAAATTAAAGCTTGAACTTGATTAATGGACTGCTTAGCTTCTTAAAGAGCCAAGGTTCACAAGGCAAAGCTCAGTGATGAGCTTGTGATGGACTTGTGAAAATGCTTGATTACACTGGGTGACCAGTGTTTTGTTTGAATTTGGTGAACAAGATTAAGCACAATAAGCAGTTTAATTAAGCAAATAAAGGCAAATAAGCACTAAAATCAAATGACTAGCCACAAGGGCATCACAAACAGCCAAAATACACAGGCTTTCACTCACTAATCAAGCTTATGCAAGCTTGTGAAAGTGGGTGTTAACACTGTGTACAGGGGAGATTTTTGAAGAATCACTTAAAGATAAGCACTAAATAAGCAATCAAACCACTTTAATAAAATTCAACAAAAATAGTAACAAGTAGATCAGCAACAAGATTATTTAAACCTACAAGCTCAGATCCTATGATCAATTAACAAGCACACACCAAAATTCCAAAGTTTATTTAAAAATTAGTTAAGCTGCAATTTGACTTTTTAAGTTAAACTACTAAGTTGACTTAAGTGAGCTTTGATCTAAATTTTCTAACTAAGTATGTTGTATTAAGCTATACTAAGATGAAAATAAGCTAGGTTATCAGATTATAAGCTAGTATGGTGATTATTAAACTTATTACTCTAACAGTTAAACATATGGATTAGATTAAGACCTATTTTGACTTTTTAACTACTGAGACCTAAATATTATGACAGATATGAACTATATTGATCTAGATAAACATGCACAAACAAGAATTAAGCACAATAACATACACTTACTCAGTGAAACAGCTTGATCCAAACACCCCTAGACAGGACTGTTTTCTAGATAAGTGTTACTCAATACAGATTTAGAGCATGAAACTGAATTTTAACACTTGACACAGATGAACTAAGATCAAATGGACACAATTACACAGATAATAACAACTATAACCTATTAATCACTACTTACACTAATTTGACTGTCTAACTAAAATTGTTATCAACTAAGGTTTTCAATTAACAAACTACCAATTTTACTCTAGATTACCACTAACAAACATCAACTAAGTATGAATCAAGAGGTTTTATACTAAATTAAGAACAAATACAGAAGATGCTAAAAATAATGAAAATGCTTACAATCTTGGGAATGAGATGAACACACAGAACCAAGGACTAAGTAACACTCCTAAATGCTCTCCACAGAGCTCTAATACCAAAGCAATCCAGAATATACTTTGCTCCAAGCTTTGATCATCATTGCACACTATTTTTTTATTTTCACTCTATTTATTTTTATTTTTTAGTATTTTTATTTATTAACTATAAACTGATCTTTAAGGTCTCTAATAGCTTACACAAGCTATGTGAGGAGCTTATGTGAGTTTACTTGTCCATAACAACAACAACTAACAATTTTTAAATACACATGGAAATTTAGTACAAATTTCTCATATCATAAAATTGATACTTGGAACTGAAATTGGAAATTGAAAAAGGTTTATTTATCACTGAGAATACAAAATACAGAACTTGAAAGCTTAAAACAACATTGGAAATTAAAAACTTAATTAGTCGACATACATAATTGAAATTAAAACTAGATACTTCACACATTGCTTCCTTTCTTGATATATATTGACCATCTGTGTTCCTTGCATACTTCTCACACTTTCCCACTTCTCAATTTAGCCATTGGATCAGTCAAACACATCTTGGCCGTTTAAATTGTTTTGGCGCCAAATTCCACAAAGGTTGCTTGAGGCAGAGATTTTGCAATTAAAGAACTTTGGAATGATGTATGAGGTGTAGGGAGACATGGAAGATATTATTGATGCAAGTTGGGGCTTAGGATGGAAAACAGAGGAGAGCAAAGTAGTTTGGAGGGAAAATGAGTGAGAAGTGCATTTAATGATGGTGGGTTGAAATGATTAGGTTGGGAGGTGGTTAGCCAGCTGGAGTGGTGGTGAGGTGGAGGTGCAAGGTGGCTGAAACCACCCTGGTTTCAGGTTTGGGGGTGTTTGTGAGGGAGATGAACAGTGGTAAGCGGGGTGGTGGTTTGTTTGACTGTTTGACCCCGTGGTTTTAATATAAAGGTGTGGGCCGGGTTTTATTTATTTTGGGCCAGGGTAGTAGTAGTGGGCTGGAGTGGTTTGTATGGGTTTATAATAAAAAGGTTAAGTAGTGATAGGTTTAGGTCCGGATTTGGTATATTAGTAACATAGGCCCAAGGACTGAATTTGTAACTTCTGAAAATTGAAGGACCAATGTTGGCAAGTTTTCAAAGATGTCATAGGGACTTTATTTGCCATTCATGAATAACCAGAGGACCATAAATGCACTTTTCCACTTTTCTAAACTCCAGGGACCATTTTTGTAATTTTCTGAAATTTAAAGGGCTAACGTGTAAATATTCAATAGTTAACAAAAAGGACCAATTTTTTCATTTTAGAATAGTATAAGGTTTATTTTTCACATTTTCCATTTTTTCAAAACCTTAGGGACTATTTTTGACACTTTTCAAAGTTGAGGGACCAAAATTGTCATTTTGCCATTTTTAAACTTTAAAGGACTTTTCTTGACAACTTATGAATCCCAAGGACCTTTATGACATTTGTACAAGTTTTGATTTACCAGGGACTAGTTTTGCCAATTTTCCAAAGTTCAGGGACTGAAACTGTAAATTATGTGAAATGTTTTGTTTTTCATCAGTTTTCAATCCTTATGCATAAAAACACAATCCAGGGATAATTTTATGTATTTCAAGGCATCCTGTGTGTTTTCATATGTTTTTGCAGCTTAAATGTAACAGAAATGATGAGTATTTACACACTCATCAACAGGTAGTGAGAGATATCTTCCGTTTCCATATTGTAATTTATACTTTATTACACCCGAGAGATGTGAGTATCTAAACACTATTTGTGAGGTGCTAGTGTATGACCTCCGTGCTTGTCTTTGGTCTTTAGTGGAACGATTATTTGTTGTAATTACTTTTATATTAGTGTTAAATGACCCCTAACTTGTATTTTGAGTAGAATAAAAGCGCATTTGCTTGAGGACAAGTGTGACAACCGGCAGTTTAGGGAGCCATTTAAAAAAAACCCGCATTACAATTTAAGTTCGTTTATAATTTTTATTTGAAATTTTCATTTCACAACGAACTTGTAAGACCTATTTTATGGATATTTTTAATTAATGACGTTATGGAATTCGTGAATTATGTTCATAATTCATTTTTGATTTAAATGCTCGGTGATGTGTATTTGAATTCTCACTTGGTACTACGTTGACTTTGGCACTAGGATTACCTAACAAAAGTTTATGATTCGTCTTAACGAGTCCGACTATATTTTTTTTAATTATTTACGAGATGTTCTCGAGTGATATTGAAGTTTTGAAATGAGTTCGGGTTCGGGCCACATGTTTTTACAATTACCCGCGTTACCCGCTCCACCGTAATAATATTATTATTATTACTATTATTATTATTATTATTATTATTATTATTATTATTATTATTATTATTATTATTATTATTATTATTATTATTATTATTAATAACTTTTAAAAAAAAATAAAAAGATAAAGGGTGTGTTTGGTCCGGTTTTCACACACACACACTCACCCTCACCACACTTCATTCTCTCTCTCTAACTCATTTCTTCCCCATTTCCTTAACCCTAGCCGCCGACCACCAAACCGGCCACAACCGCCGCATCTCCGACCACCCAACAAAATAATTACCACCATCTTCTTCCTCTCTTCACCCTCTTTCATTTGGTATATCATACTCACCCTAGAACCACCGTTAACACCACCAAACTTCTAATAATTCGTTCGAATTTTAATACCTTATCTAGATCCGTTCATTTGGAGGTCCAAGAAGGTGAGAAGGAGCTATTTTTGGGTTTTGGGTGCCACGAATTGGCATTAATCCGTGGCTACACGGATTATTTCGTGAGAATCGAATTGATCTTTAATGGGAAATGATGTTTTAATGAGAAAAATTAAGTTTGGTATCCGGGTTTCTTGGGTTTTGGTTATGGTTGACTCGGAACCGAGAGCTATGCTCTCGGCTTATTTTGGTTCGAGCCCTTGTGTGGCTTTGGTCTCCTTGGTGATTGTTGATTGGTTGTTTGTCGAGGGTGTTGACCTTCGAACCGAGCTAACCGAGACCCATGTGGTCTCGGGGTTCCCTTTGATGCTCGTAGAAATTGTTGTGGTTCGACCCTTGTGGGTCGCGGCCTTTAGCCGCGTTATTATTTTTGTTGCCGATTGACCATTGGATCGAATGGGTCCAATGGGTACTTTGTGGTGCTCTTGTGATGTTTAGTTCGAGTCCATGTGACTCGTGGTTTTGAGCCATGACTCAAGTGAGTCGAGGGCTCGGGTTCGGCTTGGTAAACCGACCCGAACATTAACTTGGTTGATGTTATTTTCTTGTAATAATGGTGAACTTACTTTTGGCATTGTTGTGGCATTTCATTTTCGGCCGAATACTTTTGGTTGGGTCGAGACCATTGTGGTCTCGACAATGGATATAATATGGTAATTGTGGAGTTGTTGTCGATTGGTAAGAGATATTGGGGACCGATTGTGAGACGGTCGTTAGATTGACGGAGATAGGTTAGTCGGGTGCCGTAGTCGGACCCTCATGTTGTAGCCCGTGGTTTGAGATTGTGATTGGACGGAGATTGGTTATTTTATGACTTTTGCTTATTATTGGACTTGGACAATGAGCCGAGAGTCATGACTCGGACATATGACCATTTCGTATAACTCAATAACTATTAAAATTAAAACGAAAGTAATAAAACTCGTAATAATCATTATTGATAATATGAACGTTTATATGAATATATATATACGTGAATAACGTATATATAACTATATAAGCGCGTATATTAATAATAATAATAATCACGAGTCGTATTATAAATAATACGATTAGATATATATTAGGCTACGAAAGTGGCGTAATATTATTGAACGTATTATTATTATTAAAAATTGTGTTATAAAACGGGAAACTCCCGACAATTATGAAACGTTTAATAAAATGTCATTTCGGATATATAACGGATAAACTTATTGAGTTAGGCGAAATTGTTGTCACACGGGTCCAGGTAAGTTATTATTTGTGACGTTCGTGTTGTCACGGATATATGACGACTAATATAGACGTTTTCTATAATTAAATAACCACTTAACCGTAAGGTTGAGCCGGGTTATTTGGCTATACGAAATGAATATATTAGTGGGCATCGTATCCTACGACGCCCATAGGTTGTAGTATATGTAAAGTGTAATAGATTGCGAGTGTATATATCGGGAAATCTGGCCAATTTGACGATATATATGAGGAATTTATTAAACTATGATATATACTATATAGTAATTATGTGCTATGTGCTTTAGGTTGGGTGTAATCTTGGAACGGTATGTTACGTAAATAAATATGAGGATTATCAAATCGACGGATTTGGTAAACTTTAGCGATTTATTTAAATGATATATTGGGCTAATATTAGATCCATAGTTTATTTTATTATTCTTTATGTGATCTTTTTGGTTTGTTTTGAGTCGACCCACTACCCGTATGGATACCAAACGCAAATACACCAAACTAATACGAAATGGATTTTTGGAAATAAAACGGATTCTCGTCCGGGTTTGGGAATATTATATAGTTGAGGAAATGATTTCTGAAAGAGTTAATATTGTTAGGTCGTGCCAAGTCCGTAGTTGCTGTTTCGTGAGTTATCATACATCTTATTTCTACCTACCTCGTCTTGCTATTTTCTGGACTTGAGGTGAGTCATAGCCCCACTTTTTACTCTTGAACTATGTTTTCAATGATTGGGGTGAGAAACGTGCAAATCATTTTACGTGGACTATTATCGCTTTTATATTCTTTCTAAACTTGCTATGCGTATGGACTAGGATCTATTGTCAGCTTTAGTCACGTATTTTGTGTGTACTATTCAAGGTTGGCTTATTTGGTTATTGGTGGCTTGTCAGCTTTAGTCACATATAGGTTGTGTGTACTATTCAAGGTTGGCTTATTTGGTTATTTGGAATTGTCAGCTTTAGTCGCATATATGTTGTGTGTACTATTCAAGGTTGACTTATTTAAATACTATAGTGTGCACCTATAGGTTATTAATACTTCGGAGGTTATCCGAGTTATTATTGGTATTGCGGGGGCTACCCGAATATCTATGTTAGTACGGAAGGGTATCCGTGTGTTATGTTGGAGCGGAGGGTATCCGCAGGCTTTTAGCGAATCCTTAGTCTAGCTAGCAAGCGTTTTGCGTATATGTCCACTATATTGTTAGTTGAATTTAAACCTATGATCTCACCAGCGAAAGCTGACTTTTAGCACGTTTTCTCAGGTAATTAAGTGTTGAGATGCATGCTTGGAATGGAAGGCTCGGCCAAGGCACACGGTTCATGGATCTATTTTTCTAAACTCTGATAATTAAATTTGGACCTATTGTTATTTTATTTTGGGCCTGACTCTGAATGACGTTGGGATAATTGTAAACCTTAAAACCCCGCTTTGGTTGTGTTTTTATTATGTTTACTTTATCTCGTTCTATATTGTCTTGTGTTGGATGCCAATCCCCGTAGCACCCCGAAAGCTTGTTGAGTCTTCCGCTGTATCAAATTTTGGGGGTGTTACAGATTGGTATCAGAGCCAAGGTTATAGAGAACTAGGTAAATAAACGCCTAAACTATAACCGTATTTTTATAGAAAATGATCCTTGACCACCGCCCGCCAGCCCGCCAAGCCGAAGCATCTTCTATTATTTGAGGTATTATGAGATATTTGAGATGATTGTTAGATTTGGAATTTATTGAGATGATTTGAGGTTTATGGATTTTAGTAATAAGATGGCGTTCTCGAGGAATTATATGGTCTATATGTTTTATAAACATTTTAGTAATGCGGTGTTTGAAATTCTTTTTATTGAGATTATATGATTGAACTATTTGATGAGTATATTTGGAATGGTATAATGAGTTGTGATTTAGTTGTTTTGAAACACTTACACCTACCCTACGCCGTTGTCACAAATCATAGCCTCCTTTGCACGTGTCGTTATTAAGAATTGTTATTGTTAGTACGCGTCGCCGACTTTATCGCCTCGTGGTTCGCCTGCTCGGAGATGATGAGTGATGGAGTACCCCTTCGACGAGGTGTACGCGGGTGAGCAGAATGATAACCCTCAAGATGAGGAAGAGAATGATGACCCTCAGGATTGGGAAGAGGATGATCCTCAGGAGGAGGATATGCCTGATGATGATGGGTCGCTAGCACATCCAGTTCATTCTGCGAAGCCCGATTCCCCGATACATCCGTTAGAGCCGTTTCACCTGATCATCCGTTTTTGTTTGATTCACCACCTGGTAGTCCTGTGGCGTCGGATGCACCTTCTGAGGTTTCTGCTGAGCATGCAGAGTTAGGTGAGACTGGTAGGATGTGGGCTCAGAATACTGCACAGGGCGAGAGGATCTCGCGGAGGTCTGACCGACTTGAGATGATTATTGCTGAGTTTATTGCTGAGTTTGTTGTTGAGTTGAGAGTTGATTTGACTACTGTCATGGGCAGGACGATGGCGATTAGGACATGTATGATAGAGATACATGAGCAGATAGAGAGTCTGCAGAGAGGTTTCCTCACGGCTCGCGAGGGAAATCGCAAGCTGTGGCAGAGGAACACAGTGTTAGAAAAGGAGGTTGCGGACCTCAAGAGGGATAGAGATACACATCATGTTGAGCAGGGATCGTTATTGAGGAATTTGGATGGTTTGGGATCAGAGTTGAGGAGTCTACGCCAGCATCGTGGCTAGATCGATTTGGAATCAGGTTGTTGTGTTGCTACATAAGCCAAGGAGTATTCGGTTAGGAGAGCTAGTTATTATAGCTCTTATGTCATGATATTCGGATTGTACGTTCGTCTCGTATGGAACGATTAGTATTTATCATGTCTTTGGTATTTTGGAACGAAGTGTCGATCGCTACTTGTATGGACGATGGTGATCTCATACGATATTCTACGGTTTTTGGCGTACATGGAGAATTGTGTTCCTATTTGCGTGGTTGATATTGTCTTGGAATTATATTAATGGCTGTACGACGAAACCCTGTCAGAGCTACCCGAACTGGTACGGCAGCGACTACCCCTGGTCGCCGAGGACGCCGTCCTACTCGAAATGTTGAAACCCCTATTCCTGATAACTTGGACACCACTAACCGCAATAACAGGAATCCAAATGTTGATGTTCAGGGAGACAATGATCATGTTCCACTTAATGCACCTACTGTGGATCAAGCAATGATCAACCAACTCGTGGAGCAAAGAGTTGCTGAACTACTAGCTGAGTCAAATCATTCCAACAATTCTGCTGGAACTTTTCCACCTGTTCGTGCTAATGGATGTCAATACAAGGAGTTCAAGATTTGTGGACCCATTGAGTTTGGTGGAACTGAAGGAGTGGTTTACTTAGTCAGATGGATTGAGAAGACTGAGTCAGTGTTTAATGTCAGTGGTTGTGCGGAGAATGCGAAGGTAAAGTTTGCTTATTTTACTTTCAAGGACGAAGCTTTGACTTGGTGGAACAACTACCGAAATGCAGTTGGGAGTGATGTAGCTTATGCTATGACTTGAGAGCAATTTAAGTCCTTGCTGATTCAGACTTATTGCCCAAGGAATGAGGTCAAGAAACTAGAGATTGAGTTTTGGAACCACAAGGTGAAAGGTACTGACATGGCGACTTACAATCGTCGTTACCAGGAATTAGCCTTGTTGTGCCCAGATATGGTCAAAACTGAGACTCAAAAGATCGAGAGGTATACTGATGGGTTGCCTGTAGCTACGAGAAATGATGTGATTTCTGCTAGGCCTGCAAACATCCATGAGGCAATCACAATTGCTCAACAACTTATGGATTCGTTGGAATTAGAAAAAGCTGATAAGGAGAAGAATGGAAAGAGAAAGAGGGACCGTCACTCTAAGAGTAATGATCACTGAAGCAAGAGACAAGCTAAGGCTTATGCTATTGGGAATGGAGATAAGAAGAATCAGAACGGTGATGCACCCAAGTGTGATCGTTGCCACCAGCATCATACTGGATGGTGTAGTGTGAAATGCCAGAATTGCTCAAAGAAAGGACACACAGCTAGGGATTGTAGAGCCCGACCTCTTGCTATGGTTCAAGCTGCTCCTGAGATGAGAAATAAGGCAGATGTTACTTGTTATGGGTGTGGAAAGAAGGGACACTATAGGAATGAGTGTAGAGAATCGCGGAACCGTGGAAATCAAGGCTCGGGTGGTAATGGGTACAATTATGGAAACCGTGGAGCAGGAGGAAACCGTGGACGACAAGATAATGGGGACCAACGTGTGGAAGCTGGAGCTGCTCAGGGAAGAGTGTATGCACTCGAGAACGAGAGAGGAGAAGATCCGAACGTCGTTACCGGTACGTTCCTTCTCAATAATCGTTATGCTTCCATACTATTTGATACTGGTGCCGATAGAAGTTTTGTGTCCACTACGTTTGCACCCTTACTAGAAAAACCCCCGATGGCCTTAGGAATTGGATATGATATTGAGTTAGCAAATGGAAACATAGAAAGGATTAATACCATCATTTGCGGTTGTACGTTAAATTTCTTGAACCACCCTTTCAACATAGATCTTCTACCCGTCACGTTAGGAAGTTTTGACGTTATCATTGGTATGGACTGGTTGTCGAAGTATCGTGCTCACATACTTTGCGACGAGAAGATCGTGCGTGTACCATACGGAAAGGAAGTCCTAAATATATTAGGAGACCGAAAGGATTCTAGGAGCCCATCCCGATTAGCAGTCATATCTTGCACAAAGTTACCGAAGCTAATGGAGAAGGGATGTTGCCTTTTCTTAGCCCAAATTTCTGAGAAGGGAGAGACGAAGACAAAGGAAAGGTGCATTGGAGATGTGCCTATAGTTCGTGATTTTTCTGATGTGTTTCTCGATGAATTGCCGGGAATCCCGCCGACTAGACAAGTAGAGTTTCAGATTGAGTTGATACGTGGTGTTGCACCTGTAGCACGAGCACCTTATCGTCTTGCACCTACCGAACTGGAAGAGTTGTCGAAACAATTGGCGGAGTTAGCCGAAAAAGGGTTCATAAGACCAAGTTCTTCACCTTGGGGAGCCCCAGTCTTATTTTTGAAGAAGAAGGATGGATCGTTTCGTATGTGTATTGATTATATAGAGTTGAATAAGTTAACGGTGAAGAATCGATACCCGTTACCTAGGATCGACGACTTGTTCGATCAACTTCAAGGATCGAGTGTGTATTCGAAGATCGATTTGAGATCGGGATATCATCAACTTCGAGTTCGCGAGGAAGATATTCCGAAAACGGCTTTCAGAACCCGTTACGGGCATTACGAGTTTCAGGTGATGCCGTTTGGGTTGACTAACGCACCGGCAATATTCATGGATCTCATGAATCGTGTGTGTAAGCCTTACTTAGATAAGTTTGTGATTGTATTCATCGATGACATTCTGATTTATTCAAAGAATGAGGAAGAGCATGAGGAACATCTAAGACTCATTTTGGAATTGCTCAGGAAGGAGAAACATTATGCCAAGTTTTCGAAATGCGAATTTTGGATTCCGACGGTACAATTTTTGGGTCATGTGATTGATAGACAAGGAGTCCATGTGGATCCTGCCAAGATTGAGGCGATAAAAGATTGGGATGCACCTACAACCCCAACCGAAGTTCGTCAATTTTTAGGTTTAGCTGGTTATTACCGAAGATTCATTGAGGGATTTTCGAAGATAGCTAAACCATTGACCAAATTGACTCAAAAGAGTGTTATGTATGAATGGGGAGATAAAGAAGAGGAAGCGTTTCAATTGCTTAAGAAAATGTTGTGTAGTGCTCCTATCTTAGCGTTACCGGAAGGTAACGAGGATTTCGTCGTCTATTGTGACGCCTCACATAAAGGATTGGGAGCCGTGTTAATGCAACGAGAGAAGGTGATAGCTTATGCTTCCCGACAGCTCAAAAAGCATGAGAAAAACTACACTACCCATGATTTGGAGCTCGGTGCTGTGGTTTTTGCTTTAAGAATATGGAGACATTACTTGTACGGAACAAAGTGTGTTGTATTTACCGACCATAAAAGTCTACAACACATCTTGAATCAAAAAGAGCTCAATATGAGACAACGACGTTGGATTGAGTTGCTAAGCGATTATGATTGTGAAATTCGCTACCACCCTGGTAAAGCAAACGTTGTTGCTGATGCTCTTAGTTGAAAGGAAAGAGTACCACCATCACGAGTTAGGTCATTAGGAATGACTATCGTATCGCCATTACCGTCTCAAATACTCGAAGCTCAAACGGAAGCGTTGAAAGCAGAAAATAGATCTGCCGAGAATATATTTGGGATGGCTGATAATGAGAAAGGATTTATTAAGCGTTCTGATGGATTGTTATGCTTTGGAGATCGAATTTGGGTACCTTTATATGGAGAAATTCGGGAATTGATTATGCATGAGTCGCATAAGTCAAGGTACTCCATTCATCCTGGTTCCGATAAAATGTACCAGGATCTTAAGAAGTTCTATTGGTGGCCAAATATGAAGGCAGATATAGCATCGTACGTTAGTAAGTGCCTGACATGTGCTAAGGTTAAAGCTGAACACCAGAGACCGTCAGGATTACTAACGCAACCAGAACTTCCAGTCTGGAAATGGGAGTGGATTACTATGGACTTCATTACCAAATTACCGAGGACAGCTAGCGGTTGTGACGCTATCTGGGTAATTGTGGATCGTCTGACAAAGTCTGCTCATTTCTTAGCTATTAGTGAAGATGATAGTGTGGATAAGCTTGCGAGGTTATATGTGAAGGAAATTATTTCGCGTCATGGAGTCCCGATATCTATTATTTCAGATCGTGATAGTCGTTTTACGTCAGCTTTGTGGCGATCACTTCAAACGGCTTTGGGGACGAGGCTTGATATGAGTACTGCATATCATCCCCAAACCGATGGACAAAGTGAGAGGACCATTCAGACGTTAGAGGATACGCTTCGTGCATGCATCATAGACTTTGGTAAAGGCTGGGAGAAGTATTTACCTCTTGCGGAATTCTCCTATAATAATAGCTACCATACAAGTCTTAAGGCTGCACCATTCGAAGCTTTGTATGGCAGAAAGTGTCGTTCGCCTATTGGTTGGGCAGAAGTTGGAGATAGTCAACTTACAGGCCCTGAGCTTATTTTGGAAACTACAGAGAAAGTAACTCAGATTCGTGATCGGTTGCAGGCGGCCAGAGATAGGCAGAAGAGCTACGCCGATCAGAGACGTAAACCTTTAGAGTTCCAGGTTGGAGACAAAGTAATGCTGAAAGTCTCGCCCTGGAAAGGTGTTATACGTTTCGGGAAATGTGGTAAACTCAACCCACGCTACATTGGACCATTCTTGATCTTAGAAAGAATTGGGCCCGTGGCTTATAGGTTGGAATTACCACATGAACTGAGTAAAGTTCACGACGTGTTCCACGTGAGTAATCTGAAGAAATGCCTTTCAGATGAGATGCCCGTCATTCCAATGAGGGACATTCGTGTTGATGAGAAACTGTGTTGGGTTTTGACCAAGTGACACTGCTGCTAAGTAACTCTGCTGCTGAGTAATACTGCTGCTATAATGAAACTGCTGCTAGTGCTAAGTAACTCTGCTGCTGAAGACTATCTGCTGCTTGGTGAAACTACTGCTGAATAGATTAACAATTGTATACGATAGGATAATTATGGAATAGATTCTTTGTATAGTTTATCTATTTAGATTATTCTTATCTTGTAGAGAAAGGTATTGTAAACCTAGTAGGACTCCTTGGTCTATAAAAGGAGGATCCTAGGGTTAGAGTATGTACGTATTATTATTCACTTCAAGGTTGTAAAACCCTAGCATTATCGAGTGCTCGTATTAATAATATTGAAGTGTTGAAAGAGAATTCTAAATCTTCTTAAGTTAAGCTTTTATATTCCGCGTTTAAGCTTAAGTATTTGTTTAAGTTAACTTCTATACAAGATTGTATTAGCTCAACTGGGATCAACAAGTGGTATCAGAGCTTGTGATCTAGAAGTTATAATCAAGAAGATTTTGTTTCTTTAAAAGGTTGCTGTTCCAAATCGTTTGCTTAAGATGGGTGATGAAACTCATATGGTGACTGCTTCAAGGGTTCCCATGCTCAATCCTTCTGAGTATGAGCTGTGGAAGAGGAGAATCAGACAATACATTCGCATGATTGACTTCAACATGTGGAATGTGATTGTTAATGGTGATTCTGAACCAGAGAAGAGTGCTGATGGCAAGGAGATTCCAATTAAGTCTGCTGAAGCTAATGCAGCAAGGAAGCTGGAAATCAAAGCTCATAGTATTCTCTTAATGGGAATACCTAATGAATTTCAAATGGACTTTGATGATTGTGAAACAGGAAAAGCATTAATGGATGCAGTAGAATTCAGGTTTGGAGGGAATGATGCTACTAAGAAGTCCAGAAAGAATATGTTGAAGCATCAGTTTGAAAACTTTACTTCTGAACCTGGAGAAAAGATAATTGGCACATACAACAGGCTAAATCAACTGGTTAGCCATCTAAAGCTTGTTAGGTATGTTGTTCCACAGGAAGATGTGAATCTCAAGTTTCTAAGAAGTCTTGCACCTGAATGGAGTATGCACACAGTGATGTGGAGGAATAAACCTGACTTTGAAACAATGAAGTTGGAGAGCCTCTACAACAATTTAAGGGTGTATGAATCTGAATTGGCTACTTCTTCGACTTCATCTTCTAGTACACAAAATCTTGCTTTTGTGTCTTCAAAATCCAAAGAGACTCAAGATACTCACTCTACTGCTTATGGAGTATCTACTGCTGATGGATCTGGATCTGCTGCTAGTTCAAATGACAAGATTTCTACCAGTGATGTTGCTTTATGTGCATTCTTGGCTGAGCTTACTTCAACCATAAGATCACATGTCATAAATCAAGATTTGGATCATATTGATCCAGATGATCTTGAAGAAATTGATCTCAAGTGGCAAATGGCAATGTTGACTTTAAGAGCAAGAAAGTTCTGGAAAAAGACTGGAAGAGAAGTCAAATACAAGGCTAAGGAGAGTCCAGGGTTTGACAAGTCTAAGATTGAATGCTACAATTGCAACAGGAAGGGACACTTTGCTAGAGAGTGTAGATCTCCAAAGAAGATTGCTGAAGTTCCAAAGAAGACTGAAGAATCAAAGTCTGCAATGGTAGCTTGTGATGGGCTGGGAGAATATGACTGGAGTGATATGGCTGAAGAAGAACCAAATTTCTCTTTGGTTGCTGCTGTTCAACCCAAAGTACATAACTTTGCACTTATGGCATATGGTTCATCATCAGGCTCTGACTCTGAGGTATCTAATGATTCTGAATCATCTGGATGTTCATTTAAATCTTGTTCTGACACTATAGAAGTTCTTAAGGCTAGGAATGAGAGTTTAAATAAAGAAGTTGAACATCTAAAACTTGATAACTTAGGTTATAAAGTAGGTATTCAAAATGTTGAGAGAAGGTTAGAATATCTCAAAGAGTGTGAAAAGGAATATGTAGAACAACTTAATCTCAGAGATATAGAAATTTTTAAGAAAAATAGTGAAGTAGAAGTTCTTAAAAATAAGCTAGAAGAAGCTGAAAAAGAAAAAGAACAAGCTCTTGCTGAAAAAGATAAACATGTAGTAAGAGTACAAAAACAACAATATGCTTCTGATCTAGTTCATAAATCTATTGAGAATAATTTGATGAGAAAAGGTAGTGGAATTGGGTATAATGAAGTGGCTCCTCCAGCCAAAAGTGCTTTTGCTCCACCAGGAAAAGAACTATCCTTCATTAGTGAGCTGAATATTGAAAAACCTGTAGGTGAAAGTAGCACAAGTGTTAATGAGACACCTAAGGTTGAGGCTAGAAAATTTCCTGAAGCTCCTATTATAGAAGATTGGTATTCTGATAGTGAAAGTGAAGAAGAACAGGTTCAACCAAAACTTAAAGTTAAAAAGGAAGAGATTCCTACTCAGGTTAAACCTAAGGTAGAACAGATTAAGTTTGTCAAGCCTGTGTTAGGAAATAAGCTTGCTAGGAGAATGGTAGAGTACAATGAGGTGCCTAGAGAACAATTGAGAAGTTTTGATAATAAGCCTAGAGGTAACCAAAGAAACTTCAACAATCTAGTTTCACAGAGATTAGGTAACCAGTTTGAATTACAAAAGAAGGCTTGTTATAAGTGTGGTAGCTTTGACCACTTGATTGGTAGATGTCCTGAACACCAAAGACCTGTTTGGAATCAATATTCAAGGGTGAATCACAAATATGTCACAAAACAAACTCACCCTCATCCTAATAGAAACATGATTCCTAGAGCTGTTTTGTTGAGATCTGGTGCTACTAGATCAATTTATGCTGCTAAACCAAAAGGTGTTTTCAAATCAACAACTAGTTCTTCTAATGGCTCTACTGCTAGTAAGCATTCTGCTGCTAGTATGTACTCTACTGCTAGCAAGCAACCTGCTGCTAGTACAAAACTTTCTACTTCTGAGCCAAAACATCTTCCAAATACAGTTGTTGGTAATCACTTTTATGCTGTTAAGGCCTCAGCTTGCTGGACTTGGAAACCAAAAACAAATGTTTCAAATACTGTTTCCAAGAATAGCAGTGCATCAAGTGATTTAAAGAAATTTGATTATACTGATGCACAGGGCAGATCCAAGTCAGTAATGGCTTGGGTCATCAAGAGAAACTGATTTCTCTATTTTTCATGTGCAGGTCAATCTACTGGATGAGCTTAAAGATATGGTTATTGTTGACAGTGGATGTTCTGGACACATGACTGGTGATGAGTCTCAACTTGAAGATCTTGAGGCTTTTGATGGTGGTTATGTAGCTTTTGGGAATGATCCAAAAGGTGGAAAGATTGTTGGAATTGGAACATTAAGAACTGGAAATTTGGACTTTGAGAGAGTGCTTCTTGTGAAAGGACTTAAGTTTAACCTTTTTAGTGTTTCACAGATGTGTGACAAAAAGAATTTTGTTCTTTTTACAGACACTGAATGTATGATTCTTTCTCCTGATTTTCAATTACCAGATGATAAATCTGTGTTACTGAAGATCCCTAGAAAGGAAAATATATACAGTGACCATATTAAGAATATTATTCCTAAGAGGGCTTTAACTTGTCTAATTGCAAAGGCCACTATTGATGAGTCCAAATTATGGCATAGAAGACTGGGGCATCTGAACTACAAGACTATGAACAAGTTGGTGAAAGGAAATCTTGTGAGAGGCATGCCTACAAAGATTTTTGAGAATTGTGAAACTTGTGTTGCATGTCAAAAGGGTAAACAACACAGAGTTTCTTTCAAGTCCAAGATTGTGAACTCAAATACTGTGCCACTACACTTGCTACACATGGATTTATTTGGGCCTGTATTTGTAAAAAGTCTGAATAAGAAGTCATATTGTCTTGTTGTCACTGATGACTTTAGCAGGTTTACTTGGGTATTCTTTCTTGTAACCAAAGATGAAACCCCAGAAATACTCAAAGCCTTCATTACAAGAGTTGAAAACCTGCACAATCACAAGGTGAAGATTATCAGATGTGACAATGGTACTGAATTCAAGAACAGTGAGATGAACCAATTTTGTGTGGGAAAAGGAATACTAAGACAATACAGTGTAGCAAGAACTCCACAACAAAATGGTGTTGCAGAAAGAAGAAACAGGACACTTATTGAGGCTGCAAGGACTATGTTATCTGATTCAAAACTACCTGTACCTTTTTGGGCTGAAGCTGTGAACACTGCATGTTTTGTGCAAAACAGAAGTAAGGTAGTCAAACCTCATAACAAAACTCCATATGAGCTATTTCATGGAAAGAAGCCAATGATTGATTTTCTCAAACCATTTGGATGTCCTGTCACTATCTTAAACACAAAGGATCAGCTAGGCAAATTTGATGAAAAAGCTGATGAAGGAAATTTGGTTGGTTATTCTGTTAATAGTAAAGCCTTCAGGGTATATAATAAAAGAACCAAACATGTGGAGGAGAATTTGCATATCAAGTTTAGTGAAAACACATATAATTCTGCAGGGAAGGGACCAGAATGGTTATTTGATGTTGATATTCTTGCTAAAACAATGAACTATGTTCCTGTTATTGCTAGTATTGATAAACCACAGGAAGAGTTTGTTGTGATTGAGAAATTGAAGATTGGTCCAACCTTTGTACCTCTTCAGAAGGAACAAAGCTCTCAAGATGATGTTGCTTCTCATGAAAAATCTAAGGAAACTGAAGAAGGTATTGTCATACCTAATGAAGCAGAAAAAGAAACTCCTGAAGTTCCCAAGGTAGTTGTTGATGTCTCTCCTAAACAGCCAGAAGACTCTACTGCTGAGCCAAAAGACTCTACTGCTGACTCAGACGACTCTACTGCTAGGCCAAAAGATACAACTACTGCTTCACCACATTCTGCTTCTAAGCCTACTAACTCTACTGCTACTTCTTTGTCTCCTCATTTGGACACTCAGGGTAGATCCATTGATGATACTATCTATCCTGATGATCCAAATATGCCTGATCTTGAGAATATCTATTATGACACAGACAATGATGCACTTGATGGTAAGTTATTTGGAGCTGCTGCTGATGTTACTAACTTGGAACTCAATATTCCTGTTAGTCCTACCCCTACCACAAGAATTCACAAGGATCATCCAAAAGATCAAATCTTAAGTGATCCACACTCATCCATTCAAACTAGGCAAATGACTAAAGCCTTGAAAGATCCACAACATCAAAGTTTCTTTGCCAGATCTCTGCATCAAAGAAATAGTCATAAAGATCTTCAAAATTGCCTGTTTGCATGTTTTCTTTCTCAAATTGAACCCAAAAATACTTACAAAGCCTTACAAGAAGCAAGTTGGGTAGAAGCAATGCAAGATGAGCTCTTACAATTCAAGCTGCAAGAAGTATGGACTTTGGTTGAATTGCCAAATGGTAAAAGAGTGATTGGCACAAAATGGGTTTTCAGATGCAAAAGAGATGAGAGAGGAATTGTCATAAGAAATAAGGCAAGGTTAGTAGCACAGGGATATACACAACAAGAAGGCCTTGATTATGATGAAGTATTTGCACCAGTGGCAAGAATAGAGGCTATTAGATTGTTTTTGGCTTATGCTTCATACAAAGACTTTGTAGTGTATCAAATGGATGTGAAGAGTGCTTTTCTGTATGGGACCATTACTGAGGAAGTCTATGTGGCTCAACCACCAGGCTTTGAAGACCCTGATCATCCTGACAAAGTCTACAAGGTAAATAAAGCAATGTATGGTCTACATCAAGCTCCTAGAGCTTGGTATGACACTTTGTCAACCTACTTGCTAGAGTCTGGTTTCAGCAGGGGAAAGATTGATAAAACCTTGTTTCTCAAAAGACAAAAAGATGATATTTTGCTGGTTCAAATTTATGTTGATGATATCATCTTTGGGTCTACAAACAAAGCTATGTGTATTAGTTTTGAGAAGCTTATGAAGGACAAGTTTGCTATGAGTTCTATGGGAGAACTCACTTTCTTCTTAGGTCTGCAAGTTACACAGAAAGAAAATGGCATCTTTATCAGTCAGGATAAGTATGTCAATGATATTTTGAAGAAGTTTGGATTTGAAGATGCTAAGCCTGCCAAGACTACCATGGAAAAAGATAAGCCATTGCTGAAGGATGAACATGGAAAGGAAGTGGATATACACTTGTACAGGTCTATGATTGGATCATTGATGTATCTTACAGCATCAAGACCTGATATTATGTTTGCAGTGTGTGCCTGTGCAAGATTTCAAGTGTGTCCCAAGGAATCACATCTCAATGCAGTGAAAAGAATTTTTAGATATCTAAGGCATCAACCAAAATTGGGTCTTTGGTATCCTAAGGATTCACCATTTGATTTGGTATCCTACTCAGATAGTGATTATGCTGGAGCTTCTTTGGATAGAAAGTCTACAACAGGGGGTTGTCAATTTCTTGGAAGCAGGTTGGTGTCATGAATTGTCATAAGAAATAAGGCAAGGTTAGTAGCACAGGGATATACACAACAAGAAGGCCTTGATTATGATGAAGTATTTGCACCAGTGGCAAGAATAGAGGCTATTAGATTGTTTTTGGCTTATGCTTCATACAAAGACTTTGTAGTGTATCAAATGGATGTGAAGAGTGCTTTTCTGTATGGGACCATTACTGAGGAAGTCTATGTGGCTCAACCACCAGGCTTTGAAGACCCTGATCATCCTGACAAAGTCTACAAGGTAAATAAAGCAATGTATGGTCTACATCAAGCTCCTAGAGCTTGGTATGACACTTTGTCAACCTACTTGCTAGAGTCTGGTTTCAGCAGGGGAAAGATTGATAAAACCTTGTTTCTCAAAAGACAAAAAGATGATATTTTGCTGGTTCAAATTTATGTTGATGATATCATCTTTGGGTCTACAAACAAAGCTATGTGTATTAGTTTTGAGAAGCTTATGAAGGACAAGTTTGCTATGAGTTCTATGGGAGAACTCACTTTCTTCTTAGGTCTGCAAGTTACACAGAAAGAAAATGGCATCTTTATCAGTCAGGATAAGTATGTCAATGATATTTTGAAGAAGTTTGGATTTGAAGATGCTAAGCCTGCCAAGACTACCATGGAAAAAGATAAGCCATTGCTGAAGGATGAACATGGAAAGGAAGTGGATATACACTTGTACAGGTCTATGATTGGATCATTGATGTATCTTACAGCATCAAGACCTGATATTATGTTTGCAGTGTGTGCCTGTGCAAGATTTCAAGTGTGTCCCAAGGAATCACATCTCAATGCAGTGAAAAGAATTTTTAGATATCTAAGGCATCAACCAAAATTGGGTCTTTGGTATCCTAAGGATTCACCATTTGATTTGGTATCCTACTCAGATAGTGATTATGCTGGAGCTTCTTTGGATAGAAAGTCTACAACAGGGGGTTGTCAATTTCTTGGAAGCAGGTTGGTGTCATGGCAATGCAAGAAGCAAACAGTGGTGGCAAATTCAACAACAGAAGCTGAGTATGTGGCTGCTTCAAGTTGTTGTGGACAAGTCTTATGGATGCAGAATCAATTATTGGATTATGGGTACAATTTCATGAATACTAAAATCCATATTGATAACAACAGCACACTTTGCATTATTAAAAATCCTGTGTTTCATTCTAAAACAAAACACATAGAGATAAGGCATCACTTTATAAGAGATTGCTATGAAAAGAAGTTAATTCAAATTGTTAAAATTCATACTAATAACAATGTTGCTGATCTTCTCACTAAACAGTTTGATGTGGGGAGGTTTCAATTTTTAATTGCAAACATTGGTATGCTCAATCTTTGAAAAACTTATCTCTTTGTTTTTGTTAAAGTTTGTAATGCATGTGCTGCTTGTTATTCTGCTGCTTGTTAATGTGTATATGTTTGAGATATAATGTACTATGCTGCTCATTGATTTTCTAACTCTACTGCTAGTACATATGTTGGTTGTTTGCTTTGTGGTGTTTGGTCTAACATTTTGCAGGTATATGAATGGTGATTTGCAAGAATTGAAACAAGAAAGTTCATTCATTCATTCCAGAAAAGTACAATGATTCAACATCAATAGACAAAACACAAAAACAGACATCATAACCTAACACCTACATCTTCATCACTTCCTAGGGCAAGGAAGCCCAAGTACAATCTCTCTATCCTTTGGGAGCGGAGGGTTTTGTCTTGATGGTCCAAGAGAAAGACCAGGTGATGGTTGTGGCCTCGTCCTTGAAGATTGTGGCCTCGGCCTTGAAGATTGTGGCCTCTCAGGTGTGGCAGGTGGATTGGTTGCTGGTTCTTCCTCCTCTTCATCTGAGGATGTGAAGATGAAGGGAGATTGGTAATGATGCACTGGAGGAGGTGGTTGCACAAACGTCCAAGCTTGGTCGTCTGATGATGCTGGAACCTCAGGGGACATAGGTTGTTTTCCTCTTGAGGTGCTTGGAGTCTGATTTAGGTTAAGAAGATCTTTAAACACAGGAAGATCATGCTTCCTCTTGCGTGCTTGTTCTTTGGTTCTACAACCAAATCTTGGAGGACGAAAAGGTGGAACAAAGGGTTCCATTGGAGAATCATCTTCTGATGATGAATCAGAAGAGATATTGATTATTTCGGGTGTTGATTTCATTGTGTGATGATTTGATTGTAAAGATGGATAGTATTGATTGTGTGTGAGGCGTTTTTGAAAGTGATTAGGGTTTGATTGCGTAATTTGGGGAAAAGATCTTGCCGGTTTTATAGAGATTACGGAGTGATATGTGCATTAATTGTTATGCATAGTTGACCAAGGTCTATAGTCAACTCTGCTGCTGGCTCCAGTTCACTCTACTGCTAGTTTTATCACTCTGCTGCTAGTTGTGAATGATACGGTTCTGCTGCTATTGTTGTAAGTAAGAGGGTGTTATGTGTAACTTTTACTCATCAGTTTAAAAACCTAATTGACCTTCATTATTGGTTTTCAT
This sequence comes from Artemisia argyi, assembly GCA_030686995.1. Classification (NCBI taxonomy): domain Eukaryota; kingdom Viridiplantae; phylum Streptophyta; class Magnoliopsida; order Asterales; family Asteraceae; genus Artemisia; species Artemisia argyi. The sequence goes on from CM060709.1 coordinate 333,135,511, forward strand.
ATGTTCTAAATTGAAGTTATCACAAACCCTTACTCCCAATCATTCCAATACTCACAAATCCCCAATTCACCAAAACCTAATTCATGGAGATCTCACGTACCTGGGTTGAGCAACATAACAGTGTGGTTGTTTTGAATGAAGAGTTAATTCCTGAAGGATTCACAGACATGGTAAAGTTTTTGAATGCTACTTCTCTTAGGTATGCACTCACTGTGAACCCTACTATATATGTTTCCTACATCAAACAGTTTTGGGCTACTGCCAAACTCAAAACTATGAATGGGGAAAAACATGTCAGTGCTTTTGTTGATGGGCAAAAGGTTCGTGTAACTGAATCATCAATAAGGGAATATCTTCTCTTAGATGATGAAACAGAGACCACTTGCCTTGCCAATGATGCTATTTTTGCTGGTTTGAAGGAATTGGGGTATGAGGGGAAACATACTAATTTAAAATTTCAAAAAGCTCTCCTCTGTCCTCAATACAAATTTTTGATACATCTATTCCTTCATTGTTTGAGTCCTAAAACATCTGGGTGGCATGAGTTCAGTATTACCATTGCTTCTGCAATGATATGTCTGTGCAAAGGTCAACCATTTAATTTTTCAAAAATGATTTTGGCTGGGTTTATTAAAGGTGTTGAAGATGGTGCTTATTTGTTATATCCAAGATTTCTTCAAATCCTTATTGAAAAACAAATTTCTAAAACTAGAGCTCATCATGCTGAATATGAGGCTCCTAAATTGGCCTCAAGGACTTTTACTTTTTTGAATAAACATGGAAAAGGTTTTTCTGGTGCACATACAAATCTGACTTCTTTTATGGAACAAATTGTGCACAACAACCAGGGTGAAGGATCAGGAAATCCCACTGATTCCCATCACACACCCAATGTTACTACATCTGTTATACAACCTACAAAACAATATTCCCGTAGGAAAACCAAAAAGAACACTAATCTACCTCAGGATAGTGTTAGTATGGCTGTACCAGATGAGGCTGTCCTAGGTGATGGAGAGGACATGTTGGCAAGGGCTGTCACTACTGCTTCTAGCTTAGCAGCAGAGCAGGATAGTGATAACATCATTAAGACCCAAACCAAGGCAACATCTAGAGAAAAGGACTCTTATGAGTTTGCTTCTCAGGATGGTAACCCTAGCCAAATGGAAAACATAGGGGGCTCAGATGATCAAACTAGGTTTGATACTGAGTTTTTGTCCCACGATTCACCTCTCGGACCAGGTTACACAGGTCGAAGTGATGAGGACAGGCCAGTGACTCATGAATTGACGGATCCACTTGTACATGATGACAATGTCATTGATTCACCTCTCGGACCAGGTAATACAGGTCGAAGTGATGAGACTACAATGCAACTTATAAAAGAATTGACGGATACTTGTACCACTTTGGGGTTGAAATGTAAATCTTTGGAAGATAAGGTTCTTACTCTATCTGATGTTGTTGCTGGTCAAGCCAAGGTCATCATCAAAATGCGAAAACAGATTAAGAGCTTCAAGACAGCAAGATCTTCAACCTCATTGAAAAGATTAAAGAAAGTGGGAACTACTCAGGTTGTAAGTTCTTCTGAACCATCTACTCATTTGGAAGAGGATGCTTCCAAACAGGGGAGGAAAGAGATTGTCATGGATTCAGGAGAGGTAAATCTTGAAAAAGTTGATAATGTTCAAGATATGGATACTGGAATAGTTTCAGGGGAGGTTCCAGTGATTGAAGATATGGATGTGGATAGTTCTCAGAATAATGAAGTTGGTATGGAAAAGGTGGTTGCTGATAAGTCTGGGAATGAAGTTGGTATGGAAAAGGTGGTTGCTGCACAAGAAAAGGTGGTAGATACTCTTAAAACTTTGGAGTCTGAGCAATTAGTGAAGGCAACAGGGTTGATGGGCAATGAGTTAAAGACTTTGGAAGATTCAGTGGAAAATGCTGCTCCTGCTATTGCTGACTCTACTGCTGTTCATAATTCTGCTGCTAAGAGTTATTCTGATTCTGCTGCTAGTGGAATAGTGAATACTGCTGAAGTTCAAGACTCTGCTGCTGGATCTTTGGACAATGCTGCTGCAGAGGCAATGGTCTTGCTAAGTAAGAAGACTACTGCTGACACCCTTACACCACAATTACCAACTCAATCATTATCACAACCTATCACCAACATAACATCAGCAACAAGAAAACCTCAAAAAGGAATAACAATAAGAGAACCTGCTGCTACTCAAAAGAAGACAATCACATCATCTTCTACAGATAAGGGTAAAGGCAAGCAAGTTGATGTTCAGAGATGGATATATAAAGGGGTTGATTTTACTGATGTACCTTTTGATTCTTGGCCTAAGCCATTACAAGTTGAACATGATGAAGCTGCTGCTATTAAAGCACAAGAGGAAATTAACTTGGAAGATCAGCAGCTGGCTGAGAAAGAGGCTGAAGGTTTAAGAATGTATGATGAATGGGATGATGAAAAGATTAGAATTGCTGCTGATATTGAACTAAATAAGCTTATCAAGATTGAAGAAAATGAAGTTCCAAATTTCAATGTGCAATCTTGGTATAGTGAATTTGTTTCTAAGAAGAGAAAAGAGAATGCTGCTGCTAGAGGAAAGGTTAAAGTATTCAAAGGTCCAACTGTTAAACAGCAAAGGAAAGAATATGAAAGGTATCTAAAGAATATGGGTGGATGGACATTGGTGCAGTTGAAAGCTTACTCTGACAAAGAAGTTTTTGATTTGTATCAACAAACCAAGAGGAGAACAGATATTTTTTATAATATGGGATGTGCTGAGGACTTGGAGCAAATTGCTCAGATGAACAAGAAGTTGATGCCTGAGAAGATAGCTGAAGCAGAGCAGATTCAAGAAGCTAATGTTGTTGAAAAGCTTGAAAGTGATGCAACAAAGATTACTTCTTCTGAGCAAGGTGATAAAAGAAAAGGTGTTGTTCAAAAATCAATTGCCAAGAAGAAGAGAAAGATTGGAGAAGGAAGCAGTTTAATGCCAGAAGGAGATATGTTTCAACATGATTTTGATCACATTCCTGCTGAGCATCTTAAAGAAAGATTGAAGGTGTATACTGTGGTTGGCAAAATGGAAGATCCTGAAGTTGTGGATGCTAAACCATTAGGAGTCAAATATCCAATTGTCAAAGTAACTACAGGGTATGATACTAACATTGGAACATTTCATGATATCCAGAGATCTGATGGTAAGTCTCACAGATTTCTAAGATTTCAACAAATGTTACACTACTTTGATAGAGAGGATGTTGAAGACTTGTGGAAGTTATACAAGGCAAAGTTTGGAGCTAAGAAATTTGATGGTAAAAAGTATGAGACAGATAAAATTGATCATGTCTTAACTGCTTCTGATAATGTTTTGTGGAGAGCTCTTAAACTAATGTTTGAACCTTCAATGGATGACTCTGAGTGGACAGAGATAGCTGACTACAAGGTAAGAAGATGGAGACTTTTTCAAGATTCTGGAGTTCATATGTTAACTCTTGGGCCAATTACCTTGTATATGCTAGCTGAAAAGGATTATCCAGTGGTAAGATACTGGAATGTTGTTAATCAGATGGTTAATAGTGAAAGAACACTTAAGCTGCAGAAAGATTATGATTCTGATGATCAAGCATTCAATTTGCTGACAAAGTATAAGAGAATATTTGATCAACTGAATACTCAAGGGATGAAGTGTTTGGAAGCATCCTCCTAGTAATGTTTTGAGCTTTGAAGAAACTTGAATATTTAGAAATAAATATTAAGTTTAGGGGAGGATTGTTGGGTTTTGACCAAGTGACACTGCTGCTAAGTAACTCTGCTGCTGAGTAATACTGCTGCTATAATGAAACTGCTGCTAGTGCTAAGTAACTCTGCTGCTGAAGACTATCTGCTGCTTGGTGAAACTACTGCTGAATAGATTAACAATTGTATACGATAGGATAATTATGGAATAGATTCTTTGTATAGTTTATCTATTTAGATTATTCTTATCTTGTAGAGAAAGGTATTGTAAACCTAGTAGGACTCCTTGGTCTATAAAAGGAGGATCCTAGGGTTAGAGTATGTACGTATTATTATTCACTTCAAGGTTGTAAAACCCTAGCATTATCGAGTGCTCGTATTAATAATATTGAAGTGTTGAAAGAGAATTCTAAATCTTCTTAAGTTAAGCTTTTATATTCCGCGTTTAAGCTTAAGTATTTGTTTAAGTTAACTTCTATACAAGATCGTATTAGCTCAACTGGGATCAACAAACTGAATTTCGTGGAAGAACCGATTGAGATTTTAGATCATGAAGTTAAACGACTCAAGAGAAGTCGCATTCCGCTCGTCAAGGTTCGTTGGAATTCCCGACATGGACCAGAATTTACGTGGGAACGTGAGGACGAGTTCAGGAAGAGATATCCAAAGCTTTTCACTTCGTAGATAAATTTTTCCAAGTGAAACCCGGGACGGGTTTCCTTCTGAGACGGGGAGGATGTGACAACCGGCAGTTTAGGGAGCCATTTTAAAAAAACCCGCATTACAATTTAAGTTCGTTTATAATTTTTATTTGAAATTTTCATTTCACAACGAACTTGTAAAACCTATTTTATGGATATTTTTAATTAATGATGTTATGAAATTCGTAAATTATGTTCATAATTCATTTTTGATTTAAATGCTCGGTGATGTGTATTTGAATTCTCACTTGGTACTACGTTGACTTTGGCACTAGGATTACCTAACGAAAGTTTATGATTCGTCTTAACGAGTCCGACTATATTTTTTTTTAATTATTTACGAGATGTTCTCGAGTGATATTGAAGTTTTGAAATGAGTTCGGGTTCGGGCCACATGTTTTTACAATTACCCGCGTTACCCACTCCACCGTAATAATATTATTATTATTACTATTATTATTATTATTATTATTATTATTATTATTATTATTATTATTATTATTATTATTATTAATAACTTTAAAAAAAAATAAAAAGATAAAGGGTGTGTTTGGTCCGGTTTTCACACACACACACTCACCCTCACCACACTTCATTCTCTCTCTCTAACTCATTTCTTCCCCATTTCCTTAACCCTAGCCGCCGACCACCAAACCGGCCACCACCGCCGCATCTCCGACCACCCAACAAAATAATTACCACCATCTTCTTCCTCTCTTCACCCTCTTTCATTTGGTATATCATACTCACCCTAGAACCACTGTTAACACCACCAAACTTCTAATAATTCGTTCGAATTTTAATACCTTATCTAGATCCGTTCATTTGGAGGTCCAAGAAGGTGAGAAGGAGCTATTTTTGGGTTTTGGGTGCCACGAATTGGCATTAATCCGTGGCTACACGGATTATTTCGTGAGAATCGAATTGATCTTTAATGGGAAATGATGTTTTAATGAGAAAAATTAAGTTTGGTATCCGGGTTTCTTGGGTTTTGGTTATGGTTGACTCGGAACCGAGAGCTATGCTCTCGCCTTATTTTGGTTCGAGCCTTTGTGTGGCTTTGGTCTCCTTGGTGATTGTTGATTGGTTGTTTGTCGAGGGTGTTGACCTTCGAACCGAGCTAACCGAGACCCATGTGGTCTCGGGGTTCCCTTTGATGCTCGTAGAAGTTGTTGTGGTTCGACCCTTGTGGGTCGCGGCCTTTAGCCGCGTTATTATTTTTGTTGCCGATTGACCATTGGATCGAATGGGTCCAATGGGTACTTTGTGGTGCTTTTGTGATGTTTAGTTCGAGTCCATGTGACTCGTGGTTTTGAGCCATGACTCAAGTGAGTCGAGGGCTCGGGTTCGGCTTGGTAAACCGACCCGAACATTAACTTGGTTGATGTTATTTTCTTGTAATAATGGTGAACTTACTTTTGGCATTGTTGTGGCATTTCATTTTCGGCCGAATACTTTTGGTTGGGTCGAGACCATTGTGGTCTCGACAATGGATATAATATGGTAATTGTGGAGTTGTTGTCGATTGGTAAGAGATATTGGGGACCGATTGTGAGACGGTCGTTAGATTGACGGAGATAGGTTAGTCGGGTGCCGTAGTCGGACCCTCATGTTGTAGCCCGTGGTTTGAGATTGTGATTGGACGGAGATTGGTTATTTTATGACTTTTGCTTATTATTGGACTTGGACAATGAGCCGAGAGTCATGACTCGGACATATGACCATTTCGTATAACTCAATAACTATTAAAATTAAAACGAAAGTAATAAAACTCGTAATAATCATTATTGATAATATGAACGTTTATATGAATATATATATACGTGAATAACGTATATATAACTATATAAGCGCGTATATTAATAATAATAATAATCACGAGTCGTATTATAAATAATACGATTAGATATATATTAGGCTACGAAAGTGGCGTAATATTATTGAACGTATTATTATTATTAAAAATTGTGTTATAAAACGGGAAACTCCCGACAATTATGAAACGTTTAATAAAATGTCATTTCGGATATATAACGGATAAACTTATTGAGTTAGGCGAAATTGTTGTCACACGGGTCCAGGTAAGTTATTATTTGTGACGTTCGTGTTGTCACGGATATATGACGACTAATATAGACGTTTTCTATAATTAAATAACCACTTAACCGTAAGGTTGAGCCGGGTTATTTGGCTATACGAAATGAATATATTAGTGGGCATCGTATCCTACGACGCCCATAGGTTGTAGTATATGTAAAGTGTAATAGATTGCGAGTGTATATATCGGGAAATCTGGCCAATTTGACGATATATATGAGGAATTTATTAAACTATGATATATACTATATAGTAATTATGTGCTATGTGCTTTAGGTTGGGTGTAATCTTGGAACGGTATGTTACGTAAATAAATATGAGGATTATCAAATCGACGGATTTGGTAAACTTTAGCGATTTATTTAAATGATATATTGGGCTAATATTAGATCCATAGTTTATTTTATTATTCTTTATGTGATCTTTTTGGTTTGTTTTGAGTCGACCCACTACCCGTATGGATACCAAACGCAAATACACCAAACTAATACGAAATGGATTTTCGGAAATAAAACGGATTCTCGTCCGGGTTTGGGAATATTATATATTTGAGGAAATGATTTCTGAAAGAGTTAATATTGTTAGGTCGTGCCAAGTCCGTAGTTGCTGTTTCGTGAGTTATCATACATCTTATTTCTACCTACCTCGTCTTGCTATTTTCTGGAAAGCTGATCTCACCAGCGAAAGCTGACTTTTAGCACGTTTTCTCAGGAAATTAAGTGTTGAGATGCATGCTTGGAATGGAAGGCTCAGCCAAGGCACACGGTTCATGGATCTATTTTTCTAAACTCTGATAATTAAATTTGGACCTATTGTTATTTTATTTTGGGCCTGACTCTGAATGACGTTGGGATAATTGTAAACCTTAAAACCCCGCTTTGGTTGTGTTTTTATTATGTTTACTTTATCTCGTTCTATATTGTCTTGTGTTGGATACCAATCCCCGTAGCACCCCGAAAGCTTGTTGAGTCTTCCGCTGTATTAAATTTTGGGGGTGTTACAACAAGCAAATCTCAAGTGTAAGGGTATATGATGAGGCGAAAAATGATCCGTTTTTAGGGAATCATTTAAGCCCGGAATTGAATTTATTTGATCAAATATTGCCCTAAATCGTTCCTTTTGTGAGTTTAGGTACTTTGGGAGAGAAATCTGGAAAAGGAAGCAATTCGGACGTTTTTGGAGCATAAAAGTGAAGAAAACGCCAAAGTCTTAATTTTCCTTGCTGGGAACAGTAGGTGACGGCGTCAAGAAGGAATTTCTGACGGCGTCAAGAGTAATTTCCATGACGACCTAGTACAGATTTGACGGCGTCACAAGATAGGGCGTCAAGAGTAAAATGCATGACGGCCTGGAAAACGCTAACACATGACGGCGTCAAAAGTAGATCAAGGCAGTCCGAGAAGTATTTTGGCGGCGAGGTGACGGCGTCACCTATTTGGTCTTGACGCCGTCAGACCCTATTTCCTATATATAGTTTTCTAATTTTCACATTAAAAAGAGAGAAGTTTTGGAGAAACCCTAAGTACGAACTTGGTGCGAATTTTACAGGTTTTTCAAGGGTTCTAAACCCTTGATACCTTTCATGTGTAATTGAGATAAGTATTCTTTTAATTCAATCAATATGTCTATGTGTTGGTTGTCTATATCTTGTTCTTGTCTTAATTCCATCATGCTAGGTTAGATCTATCTTGTGTTTGCTTGAATCTAATGAAACCTAGATGTTAATTATGTGTTGATTACTTGTTTATGGTTGTATTGGATGAATGAATTCGATGTTAGGCTTAAGAAAACTGGCAGATCTCCAATTGGTAACATGCTTGAACGTCTTAGGAAACATGAACTAATGTGCACTAGGTTTTATTGGTTGTATTTAATGCATGAGCCACTGTTTATAATCCCTATGGTTGTGCTGGGCATGGCATAGGAGGAGATAAGAGCTCATAGGATTGGGGAATTAAGTGCGCCACCCCATGAATGGTATTAAGGAATACAATCCGTCATCCACGCAACTATAACAAGTAATTAACGTGTAAAAGATATTTAGGGAGTAGTGAAATCTAAGTAAACACAATTTCTCCACTTATTGCTCACAACCTTAGTATAATTTAGTTTATTTTCATTTTTAGTATTTTATTTTGATTGCATCTTTAGTATTGGGTTAGTTGATTAGCAACTAATTCCGCCCAAATCCTTCAAACCCGAGATTTTTACTTGCTTTCTAAAAAAAAATATAAAAATACAAAAATAATCATCCCTCACCTTTAGAACTAGTATTTAGGTTTTCTAATCCTAGCGACACTATTCCTAGCTAAACGATCAATCCCCCGGCACTTGTCACTATACTATACTACAACGATCAGGTACAATGCCTGGTGGGGATTGTAAGCTTCTCAAGATCCCTTGAGAGGTAAAGCCTGGTGCGATTCCCACGTATCAAGTTTTTATAGAGTAAATAAACAAAAATGGTCCTTGTGGTCATCTCACCACACACACAAACACAATTATCACTCACCCTCACCAAACTCTCTCTCCCCCTCTCCTTAACCCTAGCCGCCGCACATCAAACCGGCCACCACCATCACACCGCCGCCCTCACAAAAAAACCACCACCACCATCTTGTTCATCATCTTTTTCCCTTTCATTTGGTATATAACACGCGCCATATAACCCACCCTAACATCACGAATCTTATCAAATCCGATCTTAATCTTATTGTTTTTACTAGATCCGTGAGATTCAAGGTTCAAGAAGGTGAGTAAGCTCGTTTTTGGCACTTGGGTGCCTCGACTTGGTGTTAAATCCGTGGGTACATGGAGGATTTTCATGGGAATCAAATTGTTATGCTTGTGAAATAATGATTTTGATATTAAAAATGAGTTTGGTATCCGGGTCTTGGTGATATCTCATGGGTCGAGTGAATCGTGAGTCTTGGACTCACGGCTTGATGTTGGTTCGAGCCATGTGGCACGTTATTGTTCTTGTTGTGGCCTTGGATTCTTGGTTTTCATATTGGTTTACTTGTTGATTGGCTAGACTCGATTGAGTCTTGAATTTATTGACCGATTGTTGTTGTTGATGCCGCGACCCAAATGGGTCGATTTGGGCAGTTTTGGGTGGCTCAATGGAGCTCATTTTGGAGACCCCTTGGTCATTGTGGTCGAGTCTTTGTGACTCATGTAGTGAGCCGAGACTCAAGTGAGTCGAAAGGCTCGGGTTTGGCTTGGTAAACCAACCCGGAATTTGTCCTTGTGATACTTCTAATTCCTTGTTATGTTTTTATGTGGACTTAATATTGTTGTGGCACTTTTGAATTTGGCCGAATGCTTTGATGAGTCGAGACCCTTGTGGTCTCGACAATGGATTTATTGTGATATTGAGAAGTTGTTGACGAATGGTAAAGTGGGGACCGATTGTGAGACGGTCACTTAGATTGACGGAGATAGGTTAGTCGGGTGCCGTAGTCGGACCCTATTGTTGTAGCATGTGTATTGAGATTGATTTGGACGGAGATGGATTGCTTATTTATGACTTGCTTATATTATTTTGGACTTTGACAATGAGCCGAGAGTGATGACTCGGACATGTGACCATTTCGTATGACTTGATAATTATTTACAATTTAAAACACGAATAATAAAACTCGTAATAAAATTATTGGTAATATAAACGTTTATATAAATATATAGACGTGAATAACGTATATATAAATATATAAATGCGTATATTAATAATAACAAAAATCACGAGTAGTATTGTAACAATAACGCGACTAAATATATTATGCTACGAGAGTAGAGTAATATTATTGGAAGCGTTATTATGAATAAATATTACAAATAACGAGGAATTCCCGACGTTAACTAAATATTAAATGAAATAATATTTTTTATATATAACGAGGAAAACTATCGAGTTATACAGAGTCGTGGTCACTTGAGTCCAAGTGGGTTATTGTTTGTGACTTTTGTGTTGTCACGGATATATGACGATTAATATAAACATTTGCTATAACTAAATAACTTATTTAATCGACAGGTTAAACCGAGTTATTTGGTTATATGAAATGAGTATATTAATGGGCATCGTATCCCACGACGCCCGTAGGTTGTGGTATATGTATTAGGATAATAAATCACTATATATGTATATCGTGGAATCTGGCCAATTTGACGATGTATATAAGGAATTTATTAGACTACGATATATATACCATATAGTATTTTTGTGTTATGTGCTTTAGGTTGGGTGTAATTTTGGAACGGTATATTACGTAAATAAATATGGGGATTATCAAATCGACGGATTTGATAAACTTCGATGATTTATTTAAATAATATATTGGGCTTATATTAGACCTATAGATGGTTTATTCCTTTTGTTGTGGCTTCTTGGTTGAGTTGTGTCGACCCACCACCCGTATGGATACCAAACGCCAAACTCCAAACTATTACGAGAAATGGATTTTCGGAAAATAAAACGAAATACGTTCGGGTTTGGGAATATTCGATTTTGAGGAAATGATTTCTGAATGAGTTGATATTGTTAGGTCGTGCCGAGTCCGTAGTTGCCGTCTTGTGAGTTACTATACGTCTTACTTCTATCGAGTTCTTATTGCTGATTTCTGGACTTGAGGTGAGTCATAGCCCCACTTTTTCTCTTGAACTATGTTTTCAATACTTGGGGTGAGAAACGTGCAAATTGTTTTATGTGGACTATTATCGCTTTTACTTTTCAAAACTTGCTATGCTTATGGAACTAGGAAGATTTGTCAACCTTAGTCACATAGTGAATTATCGCGTGTGGACTAGTTATGGTTAGACGAATGTTACAACAACCTTAGTCACATAGTGAACCATCGCGTGTGGACTAGATTTGGTTAGATGAGTTACATCAACCCTAGTCACATAGTGAACCATCGCATGTGGACTAAATAATGGTTGGATTACGAGATTGGCTTATTTGAGGATTTTGGATACTATAGTGTGCACCTATAGGTTATTGATACTTCGGAGGTTATCCGAGTATTTATGATGGAGCGGAGGGTATCCGCAGGTTTGTTACGGAGGGTATCCATGTTTTATGTTGGAGCGGAGGGTATCCGCAGGTTTTTAGTGAATCCCTAGTCTAGCTAGCAAGCGTTTTGCGTATGTGTCCACTATATTGAATTATGAATTTAAACCTATGATCTCACCAGCGAAAGCTGACTTTTAGCACGTTTTCTCAGGTAATTAAGTTATGAGTTGGATGCATGGATTGGAAGGCTCGGCTAAGGCACCTGGTTTATGGATCTATTTTTCTAAAACTCTGATATTTAATTGTGGACCTACATTTATTTCTTTTAGGCCTGATTCTGAATGATGTTGGGATAAATGTAAACTTTAAAACCCCGTTTTGGTTGTGTTTTTCTTATGTTTACTTTATCTCGTTCTTTTATGTCTTGTGTTGGATACCAATCCCCGTAACACCCCGAAAGCTTGTTGAGTCTTCTGCTGTACCAAATTTTGGGGGTGTTACAGATTGGTATCAGAGCCAAGGTTATAGAGAACTAGGTAAATAAACACCTAAACTATAACCAAATTTTTATAGAAAACGATACTCGACCATTGCCCGCCAGCCCGCCAAGCCGAAGCATCTTCGATTATTTTGAGGTATTATAAGATAATGGTTTGAAATGAGATTTTGAGATGACTTGAGATTATGGGATATATTGATTTAGTGATAAGATGGCGTTTCGAGGAATTATATGATTTATTTGTTTTATAAATGTTTTAGTAATGCGGTATTTGAAATTCTTTATTAAGATTATATGATTGAAATTATATGATGAGGATTTTTGGTATGGTATTTTGAGTTCGCGCTTTAGTTGTTTTGAAACACTTACACCTACCCTACGCCGTTGTCACAGACTATGGCCTCCCATATGCCCGATGTTGTTGAGGATATTCTTACTGCACCGGTATTCCCAGCACAATTCACTATGGCACCTGATGATCCTTACCAAGTTGCCATGCATTCAGCTACTGTGTCGCCGACAGCTTCTACTTCAGCACCGCCTGCTGCATCTATGCAGGGACCCTCATCTTCTCTAGGGCTCCCTGGTACATCGAGGCAGCTTACTCTTCATCAGGCTTTGGCTCGTGTGGCCCCACGCTTAGCCCACCGAGCTACGGCATGTATGTCGGTACGCCCTACTTCACCACCTTTACAGATAGATGCTCACTCTCTTCTGTCAGAGGCACCACCTACATCATTGCGTCGTCGTCCTAGATCACCTACCACATCTCCACATGGTTCACCTGTTAGGAGACGACGATTGATGACGTACTCTTCCGATGAGGAGGAGGAGGAGTACGAGGGTGAGGATGAGGCTGATGACCCTCAGGAGGCTGAGCAGGGTGATGATGATGACCCTGAGGAGGAGGATGACCTTCAGGAGGAGGAGATGATTGATGATGATGATTTGTTAGTGCCGCCAGCTCAGGCTGAGGAGCCTGATGCACCTATACATCCGATTGAGCCTGTTTCACCTGATCATCCATTTTTGTTTGAGTTGCCACCTGGTAGTCCCGTTGAGTCGGATGCACCTTTTGAGGTTTCTGCTGAGCATGCAGAGTTAGGTGAGACTGGTAGGATGTGCGCTCAGATTACTGATCTTGGTGAGAGAGTTACACATATGTCTGAGCGGATCGATAGGGTGACCGTTGAGTTCATTGGGGAATTGAGGATTGATACGGTTACGGCTGAGAGGAGAGTTACTGAGATGAGGAGAGTTTTGATGGAGATTCACGAGCACATAGGGAGTTTACAGCGAGGTTTTATTACAGCTCGAGAGGCCGACCGCAAGTTATGGCAGAGGAATGCCGAGCTGGAGGAGGAGGTGGCTGACCTCAAGAGAGACAGCGACACCCATGGTGTGGAGTTAGGATCACTATGGAGAGAGCTTGAGAGCTTGAGGCAGGAGTTGAGAGACCTCCGCCAGCGGCGTGGCTAGATGTTTGAGCTATGTTGTCTTATTGCTTTCTTAACCGAGGAGTGTTCAGTTAGAAAAGCTAGTTATCCTATTTTGATGTATTTTCCGTTGATTATTCGTCTCGTTTGGAACGATTACTATCTTTTGTGTTTCTTGGTAGTTGGAACGATGTTGGATCTTTATTGTATGGTTGATGGTTATTATTATATGGTATTATGTGGTTTTTGGATGTTACGAAAATAGAGTCCCTATTCGCTTTATTGATGTCTTTTGGTGTATCGTTGATATTCTTTCCATGACTTGGCTTCGTTGATTTAATTCTTGTTGAGCATATGATAAGTTCTATTGGAAACTTATGAACCTTGCATGATGTTTCAGATCAATGGCCCCACGACGAAACCCTGTTAGTGCTACCAGAACTGGTCCTGCAGTGACTACCCCTGGTCACCGAGGACGCCGTCCTACTCGAAATGTTGAAACCCCTACTCCTGATAACCTGGACACTACTAACCGCAACAACAGGAATCAAAATGTTGATGTTCAGGGAGACAATGAACATGTTCCACTTAATGCACCTACTGTGGATCAAGCAATGATCAATCAACTTGTGGAGCAAAGAGTTGCTGAACTACTGGCTGAGTCAAATCATTCCAACAATTCTGCTGGAACTTTTCCGCCTGTTCGTGCTAATGGATGTCACTACAAGGAGTTTAAGATTTGTGGACCTATTGAGTTTGGTGGAACTGAAGGAGTGGTTTACTTGGTCAGGTGGATAGAGAAGACTGAGTCAGTGTTTAATGTCAATGGTTGTGCGGAGAATGCGAAGGTAAAGTTTGCTTCTTTTACTTTCAAAGATGAAGCTTTAACTTGGTGGAACAATTACCGAAATTCGGTTGGGAGTGATGTGGCTTATGCTATGACTTGGGAGCAATTTAAGTCCTTGCTGATTCAGACTTATTGCCCAAGAAATGAGGTTAAGAAGCTGGAGATTGAGTTTTGGAATCACAAAGTGAAGGGTACTGATATGGCGACTTACAATCGTCGTTACCGAGAGTTAGCCTTGCTTTGCCCAGATATGGTTAGAACTGAGACTCAAAAGATTGAGCGGTATACCGATGGGTTGCCTGTGGCTACAAGGAATGATGTGATTGCTGCTAGACCTGCAAACATCCATGAAGCAATCACAATTGCTCAACAACTAATGGATTCGTTAGAATTGGAAGGAGCTGATAAGGATAAGAATGGAAAGAGAAAGAGAGACCAGCACTCTAAGGGTAATGATCATCGAAACAAGCGACAAGCTAAAGCTTATGCTATTGGGGATGGAAATAAGAAGAACTACAATGGTGATGCACCCAAGTGTGGTCGTTGCCACATGAATCATACAGGACGATGTACTGTGATTTGCCAGAATTGCACAAGGAAAGGACATGTAGCTAGGGATTGTAGAGTACGACCTCTTGCTATGGTTCAAGCTGCTCCTGAAATGAGAAGTAAGGCAGACGTTACTTGTTATGGGTGTGGAAAGAAAGGACATTATAGGAATGAGTGTAGAGAATCATGGAACCGAGGAAATCAAGGATCGGGTGGTAATGGGTACAATCATGGAAATCGTGGAGCTGGAGGAAACCATGGACGACAAGATAATGGGGACCAACGTGTGGAAGCTGGAGCTGCTCAGGAAAGAGTGTATGCACTTGGGAACGAGAGAGGAGAAGATCCGAACGTTGTTACTGGTACGTTCCTTCTCAATAATCGTTATGCTTCCATACTATTTGATACTGGTGCCGATAGAAGTTTTGTGTCCACTACGTTTGCACCCTTACTAGAGAAAACCTCGATGACCTTAGGAATTGGATATGATGTAGAGTTAGCTAATGGAAACATAGAAAGGATTAAGACTATCATTCGCGGATGCACGTTAAATTTCTTGAATCACCCTTTCAACATAGATCTTCTACCCGTCACGTTAGGAAGTTTCGATGTCGTCATTGGTATGGATTGGTTGTCGAAGTATCGTGCTCAAATACTTTGCGATGAGAAGATCGTGCGAGTGCCTTACGGAAAGGAGATCCTAAATATACTAGGAGATCGAAAAGGTTCGAGGAGCCCATCCCGATTAACAGTCATTTCTTGCACTAAGCTACCAAAGCTAATGGAAAAAGGATGTTACCTTTTCTTAGCCCAAATATCTGAGAAAGGAGGGAAGGAGAAGAAGGAAAGGTGCATTGGAGATGTGCCTATAGTTCGTGATTTTCCTGATGTATTTCCCGATGATTTGCCGGGAATCCCGCCTACTAGACAAGTGGAGTTTCAGATTGAGTTGATACCTGGTGCTGCACCTGTAGCACGAGCACCTTATCGACTTGCACCCACTGAACTGGAAGAGTTGTCGAAACAATTAGCGGAGTTAGCCGAAAAAGGATTTATAAGACCAAGTTCTTCACCTTGGGGAGCCCCGGTCTTATTCGTGAAGGAGAAGGATGGATCGTTTCGTATGTGTATTGATTACCGAGAGCTGAACAAGTTAACGGTGAAGAATAGATACCCGTTACCGAGGATCGACGACTTGTTCGATCAGCTTCAAGGATCGAGTGTGTATTCAAAGATCGATTTGAGATCTGTATATCATCAGCTTCGAGTTCGCGAGGAAGATATTCCGAAAACGGCTTTCAGAACCCGTTACGGGCATTACGAGTTTCAGGTGATGCCGTTTGGGTTGACTAACGCACCTGCGGTATTCATGGACCTCATGAATCGGGTGTGTAAGCCTTATTTAGATAAGTTTGTGATCCTATTCATTGACGATATTCTAATCTACTCAAAGAGTAAGAAGGAGCATGAGGAGCATCTAAGACGTATTTTAGAATTGCTCAGGAAGGAGAATCTGTATGCCAAGTTCTCCAAATGTGAATTTTGGATTCTGACGGTACAATTTTTGGGTCATGTGATTGATAGACTAGGAGTTCATGTAGATCCTGCTAAGATTGAAGCGATTAAAGATTGGGCTGCACCAACAACCCCAACAGAAGTTCGTCAATTTTTGGGTTTAGCCGGTTATTACCGAGGTTCATCGAGGGATTTTCGAAGATAGCAAAACCGTTGACCAAATTGACTCAAAAGAGTGTTAAGTATGAATGGGGAGATAAGGAACAGGAAGCATTTCAATTACTTAAGGAGATGTTGTGTAGTGCTCCTATCTTGGCGTTACCTGAAGGTAACGAGGATTTCGTCGTCTATTGTGACGCTTCTCATAAAGGTTTGGGAGCTGTGTTAATGCAACGGGGGAAAGTGATAGCTTATGCTTTCCGACAGCTCAAGAAGCACGAGAAGAACTACACCACCCATGATTTGGAGTTAGGTGCTGTGGTTTTTGCCTTGAGGATATGGAGACATTACTTGTATGGAACCAAGTGTGTTGTGTTTACTGACCACAAAAGTCTACAACACATCTTGAATCAAAAAGAGCTCAATATGAGACAACGACGTTGGATTGAGTTGCTAAGCGATTATGATTGCGAAATTCGCTACCATCCTGGTAAAGCAAACGTTGTTGCTGATGCTCTTAGTCGAAAGGAGAGAATACTACCGTTACGAGTTAGGTCATTGGGAATGACTATCGTATCGCCGTTACCGTCTCAAATACTTGAAGCTCAAACGGAAGTGTTGAAATCAGAAAACCGACCTGCTGAGAACATATTTGGAATGGCTGAAAATGAGAAAGGATTTGTTAAGCGTTCTGATGGAGTATTATGTTTTGGAGATCGGATTTGGGTACCTTTGTATGGAGGAATTCGAGAGTTGATTATGCATGAGTCGCATAAGACAAGGTACTCTATTCATCCTGGGTCTGACAAGATGTACCAGGATTTGAAAAAGCTGTATTGGTGGCCAAATATGAAGGCAGATATAGCGTTGTATGTTAGTAAGTGCTTGACATGTTCTAAGGTTAAAGCCGAACATCAAAGACCGTCAGGATTATTGACGCAGCCAGAACTCCCAGTTTGGAAATGGGAACGAATTACGATGGACTTTATTACCAAATTACCAAAGACAGCTAGCGGTTGCGATGCTATCTGGGTAATTGTAGATCGATTGACTAAGTCTGCTCATTTCCTGGCGATTAGTGAAGATGATAGTGTCGAAAAACTTGCGAGGTTGTATGTGAAGGAAATTATTTCTCGTCATGGAGTCCCTATATCGATTATTTCTGACCGCGACAGCCTATTTACGTCAGCTTTGTGGCGATCCCTTCAAACCGCTTTGGGGATGAGACTTGATATGAGTACTGCATATCATCCTCAAACCGATGGTCAAAGTGAGAGGACCATTCAGACTTTGGAGGATATGCTTCGTGCATGTATAATAGACTTTGGTAAAGGCTGGGAGAAATATCTACCCCTTGCGGAATTCTCCTATAATAATAGCTACCACACAAGTCTTAAAGCTGCACCGTTTGAAGCTTTGTATGGCCGAAAATGTCGTTCGCCTATTGGTTGGACTGAAGTTGGAGATAGCCAACTCACAGGCCCCGAACTTATTTTGGAGACTACTGAGAAAGTAACGCAAATTCATGATCGATTACAAGCGGCTAGAGATAGACAGAAAAGTTACGCCGATCAAAGACGTAAACCCCTAGAGTTCCAGGTTGGAGACAAAGTGATGCTGAAAGTCTCGCCTTGGAAAGGTGTGATACGTTTCGGGAAACGTGGAAAACTCAACCCCCGCTACATTGGACCATTTCTTATTTTGGAAAGAATTGGGCCCGTGGCTTATCGGTTGGAATTACCACATGAGCTGAGTAAAGTTCACGATGTGTTTCACGTTAGTAATTTGAAGAAATGTCTTTCTGATGAGACGCCGGTTATTCCGATGAAGGATATCCGTATTGATGAGAAATTGAATTTTGTGGAAGAGCCGATTGAGATTTTGGATCGTGAGGTTAAACGACTCAAGCGAAGTCGCATTCCGCTCGTCAAGGTTCGTTGGAATTCCCGCCACGGACCGGAATTTACGTGGGAACGTGAGGACGAGTTTCGAAAGAGATATCCGAAGCTTTTCACTTCGTAGATGAATTGTTCCGAGAGAAACCCGGGACGGGTTTCTTCTAAGGCTGGGAGGATGTGACAACTGGCAAATTAGGGAGCCATTTTGAAAACCAGCATTACGTTAAAGTTCGTTTAAAAATTTTTATTTGGAATTTTATTCGTAACGAACTTGTAAGACCTATTTTATGGTTGTTTATACTTAATATCGTTATGGAATTTGAGATTTATTTAACGATTTGATATGGAGATATACATGGTGATTTATTTTGAATTCTCACTTGGTACTACGTTGACTCCGGCACTAGGATAACCTAACAGAAATTTTAAGACTTGATTTTACGAGTTCGACTATATTTATTTACTTACGGAACGTTTCGCGAGATATTAAAAGTTTTGAAATGAGTTTCGGGTTTTGGACCGTGCATTTTACACTCACCCTTATTACCCACTCATATTAGTATTATTATTATTATTATTATTATTATTATTATTATTATTATTAAAAAGAAAAGTTTTTTTTAGAGTAAATAAACAAAAATCGTCCTTGTGGTCATCTCACCACACACACAAACACATTTATCACTCACCCTCACCAAACTCTCTCTCCCCCTCTCCTTAACCCTAGTCGCCGCATATCAAACCGGCCACCACCATCACACCGCCGCCCTTACAACAAAACCACCACCACCATCTTGTTCATCATCTTTTTCCCTTTCATTTGGTATATAACACGCGCCATATAACCCACCCTAACATCACGAATCTTATCAAATCCGATCTTAATCTTATTGTTTTTACTAGATCCGTGAGATTCAAGGTTCAAGAAGGTGAGTAAGCTCGTTTTTGGCACTTGGGTGCCTCGACTTGGTGTTAAATCCGTGGGTACATGGAGGATTTTCATGGGAATCAAATTGTTATGCTTGTGAAATAATGATTTTGATATTAAAAATGAGTTTGGTATCTGGGTCTTGGTGATATCTCATGGGTCGAGTGAACCGTGAGTCTTGGACTCACGGCTTGATGTGGGTTCGAGCCATGTGGCTCGTTATTGTTCTTGTTGTGGCCTTGGATTCTTGGTTTTCATGTTGGTTTACTTGTTGATTGGCTAGACTCGATTGAGTCTTGAATTTATTGACCGATTGTTGTTGTTGATGCCGTGACCCAAATGGGTCGATTTGGGCAGTTTTGGGTGGCTCAATGGAGCTTATTTTGGAGACCCCTTGGTCATTGTGGTCGAGTCTTTGTGACTCGTGTAGTGAGCCGAGACTCAAGTGAGTCGAAAGGCTCGGGCTTGGCTTGGTAAACCAACCCGGAATTTGTCCTTGTGATACTTCTAATTCCTTGTTATGTTTTTATGTGGACTTAATATTGTTGTGGCACTTTTGAATTTGGCCGAATGCTTTGATGAGTCGAGACCCTTGTGGTCTCGACAATGGATTTATTGTGATATTGAGAAGTTGTTGACGAATGGTAAAGTGGGGACCGATTATGAGACGGTCACTTAGATTGACGGAGATAGGTTAGTCGAGTGCCGTAGTCAGACCCTATTGTTGTAGCACGTGTATTGAGATTGATTTGGACGGAGATGGATTGCTTATTTATGACTTGCTTATATTATTTTGGACTTGGACAATGAGCCGAGAGTGATGACTCGGACACGTGACCATTTCGTATGACCTGATAATTATTTACAATTTAAAACGCGAATAATAAAACTCGTAATAAAATTATTGGTAATATAAACGTTTATATAAATATATAGACGTGAATAACGTATATATAAATATATAAATGCGTATATTAATAATAACAAAAATCACGAGTAGTATTGTAACAATAACGCGACTAAATATATTATGCTACGAGAGTAGAGTAATATTATTGGAAGCGTTATTATGAATAAATATTACAAATAACGAGGAATTCCCGACGTTAACTAAATATTAAATGAAATAATATCTTTTATATATAACGAGGAAAACTATCGAGTTATACGGAGTCGTGGTCACTTGAGTCCAAGTGGGTTATTGTTTGTGACTTTTGTGTTGTCACGGATATATGACGATTAATATAAACATTTGCTATAACTAGATAACTTATTTAATCGACAGGTTAAACCGAGTTATTTGGTTATATGAAATGAGTATATTAATGGGCATCGTATCCCACGACGCCCGTAGGTTGTGGTATATGTATTAGGATAATAAATCACTATATACTTATATCGTGGAATCTGGCCAATTTGACGATGTATATAAGGAATTTATTAGACTACGATATATATACCATATAGTATTTTTGTGCTATGTGCTTTAGGTTGGGTGTAATTTTGGAACGGTATGTTACGTAAATAAATATGGGGATTATCAAATCGACGGATTTGATAAACTTCGATGATTTATTTAAATAATATATTGGGCTTATATTAGACCTATAGATGGTTTATTCCTTTTGTTGTGGCTTCTTGGTTGAGTTGTGTCGACCCACCACCCGTATGAATACCAAACGCTAAACTCCAAACTATTACGAGAAATGGATTTTCGGAAAATAAAACGAAATACGTTCGGGTTTGGGAATATTCGATTTTGAGGAAATGATTTCTGAATGAGTTGATATTGTTAGGTCGTGCCGAGTCCGTAGTTGCCGTCTTGTGAGTTACTATACGTCTTACTTCTATCGAGTTCTTATTGCTGATTTCTGGACTTAAGGTGAGTCATAGCCCCACTTTTTCTCTTGAACTATGTTTTCAATACTTGGGGTGAGAAACGTGTAAATTGTTTTATGTGGACTATTATCACTTGTACTTTTCAAAACTTGCTATGCTTATGGAACTAGGAAGATTTGTCAACCTTAGTCACATAGTGAATTATCGCGTGTGGACTAGTTATGGTTAGACGAATGTTACAACAACCTTAGTCACATAGTGAACCAACGCGTGTGGACTAGATTTGGTTAGATGAGTTACATCAACCCTAGTCACATAGTGAACCATCGCGTGTGGACTAAATAATGGTTGGATTACGAGATTGGCTTATTTGAGGATTTTGGATACTATAGTGTGCACCTATAGGTTATTGATACTTCGGAGGTTATCCGAGTATTTATGATGGAGCGGAGGGTATCCGCAGGTTTGTTACGGAGGGTATCCGTGTTTTATGTTGGAGCGGAGGGTATCCGCAGGTTTTTAGTGAATCCCTAGTCTAGCTAGCAAGCGTTTTGCGTATGTGTCCACTATATTGAATTATGAATTTAAACCTATGATCTCACCAGCGAAAGCTGACTTTTAGCACGTTTTCTCAGGTAATTAAGTGATGAGTTGGATGCATGGATTGGAAGGCTCGGCTAAGGCACCTGGTTTATGGATCTATTTTTCTAAAACTCTGATATTTAATTGTGGACCTACGTTTATTTCTTTTGGGCCTGATTCTGAATGATGTTGGGATAAATGTAAACTTTAAAACCCCGTTTTGGTTGTGTTTTTCTTATGTTTACTTTATCTCGTTCTTTTATGTCTTGTGTTGGATACCAATCCCCGTAACACCCCGAAAGCTTGTTGAGTCTTCGCTGTACCAAATTTTGGGGGTGTTACAATATGTATATTATATTTAACGAACATAATAACCGAGCTCAAACTTAACATATTTAACAAACCAAGCTCGAGTTGAGTTTTATTTACCTGTTATAAAAATGATTCGACCCTTAACTTATGAAATATGTTACGAGTTAAAACTCGAGCTAAAAGTGTTTATTTACTGTACCAACAGTCATTTGTAAGTTAAATTTAAGATTAAATTCGCTCTACACTCCGTATTGATGCTACCTCAATTAGGAGCAAGTTTGTATATGGTGTTTGTGTTAACTTATCTAACAGGATTTGTTTATAGGGGATGTTATTTAAACTTATTTACGGGCTTACGAGCTTATTTGTTTTCGGCTTATATATTATAAGTCTAACTTTTCGGTTTTTTTAGAGACTTGCAGGCTTATATAAGTTTGTTATAACATAATAAACTTATATAAGCTCATTAAAAAATATATATATAAATTTAAACAGGGACTAAATTAATAACTTTCATATATAAACACACCTTTACCACCAAAACTCCCCCAAATTCAAACTAATGACAACTTTACCCTTCTGATTCCGGTGACGCCTCGCCGGCAGTTTACTCCGGTCAATTTCCGGCTGACGGTTCTCAACCGTCAACTGTAAGTCATTTACTAATTTTATATAAATTTTAATAAATTGTGTGATTATGAACAGATGCCCGTAATGATGATGATGACGTCAGAAACCCTAGGTTTATCCTTCATCTGTAGTTCATCCTAATGCTATTTGGTTTCGTGAGATTTTTTGTTTGACGCTTGATAAGCCTCCCAACACTCTTCCGCAAACATCGCAAGCTCGCTAGTAACTTCATCTTCATCGTCCGAAGATGAAGTGGCAAAAAATTGCTCGTAAGAATCCATTATGTAGATTTGAGAGAATATGTTTGAATGTGTATAGAGAGAGTTGTAGTTTGAAACTTTGAATGTGTGAATAAAATGATGAAATGAGTGGGTTATTTATAGTGTGAAAGTATTTAAATTTTAAAAGTTATTATTTATTTATTTATTTTCATTTTTTTATTACTAAGTATTTTTTTTTACCAAACAGTCACAACAAACGGTCCAAAAATGGGAAATGAATGGGGTGACTATTAGTCGAGACTGCGACTGAAACTAAAAAAAAGGCAATCGATCGACAAGCGATCGACTGCCACAACAAGGGCGATCGATCGCCTAGTCGATCGTGCACATTATTGCGAGCAGCCTTAAGACCAGGTGCAATTTAGAAAAGATAGATATTTTTTTAACATAATTAACACTACGTTACAAAAATGTATAGGTGTCCCGAAACCCACCCTGGTTCCGTCTCTCATGGTGTCTGCATTTTTGACGTTAAATTACCCAATATAATTTCTTTTGTACCTTAGTTTTCTTCAATTAAATGAGATGATTTCTTATAATGATAAGTCTGAAGTTCAATGTAATGTTGTCCCTCTCGTAAGTAACTATTTCTAGCTTTTCAATATTGCCGTTCAAAAAAAGAAAAATAACTTTGAAATCCAACAATGATAGAACAATGAGGCAAGTGGTTTATGTTTCATACGGTAACCAGTTGAATCAAACAACTTTGTAGCAATCTGCAACCATTTGCATTCTCTGAGAAAACTTTGGAGCAACTTCATCTTTTATTGGGACGACATCAACAACCTGTGACATACATATCTCAATCAGGCTAATCACGTCATTCGTAAAGGTGAGCTTATATAAAGTATTAAAGGTGAAAATATAATCAGTAATGTGTTCATTTGGTACCTTGATGTGGCTGAAAGTACTTGTTGAGGAGAAACACGCATGTATGGGGAAGAAAGCTTCCGTATCAGCTGGAGGAACAACAAACTCTAAAGAACCACTACATTGCGTTCATTATTGTCACAAAATTAATCTCAAAATGATACGGCTTACCTTGCAAAATCAAATGAAAAAATGATGATTTATTATCTACTAACCTGCGATTTGATTTATCAATGAGATCTATAGACCACTCCAATACCGAGTTTTTTGAGTCATACCTGCACGAGAAAAGTTTATAAACTGTTTGAGCATCCACAAAATATTAGAGGGTTGCACACATACACGTACATCCTTTATTTCAAGTTCACTTCATAAAGTTTAAACAATAACAACGAAATTTAATCGCCACAAATTATACATCTTAAGGATTAAAATTATATGGCTGTTAAACTTTTGAAGTCGAGGACTTCATAAATCTACTCTTAGTGATTGCTTGTTAAAGATACTTATCTGCTTATTGCATATAGAAATAACTAATAAGCAGTTTAGTGAATACGCAGCTCCAAGCTCTTTATTCAATACAACACATTCCACTCACTATTACTGATATGATATAAGCAGTTTATAGTGGCAATCGCAAACATCCAAGAAACTACGAACTTGGCTCGTATCAAATTATAATAAGCAGATAAGCAGTTTTAGAAAAAGCAACCCAAAATATATACCACTAATTACAAACTTGCTAAAAATCTTTGGAAAAAGTTGACCCGTTAACAAAATTTTGAATTCACTTGTTTAAGTCACCGGTGTATCTTGTCATACCACCGGATCAACCCTTTCAAGACCTCGCTGCCAACCAAATCTGGCCACGAGAATAACTACTGGATTTCGAGATCTGGAGTGTTAAATTTATAAAATTAACTGTTTCTACTGTTCGCAACCCTTATAGACAAAACAAACATAATATATATAATTCAAAAAGCTACAACTTCACCTCCATTCCCCATCGATCTGTGTTACATGTGGTGCATCTCTGAGATCCGGAAGAGGGACCGATATAACAACATTTTGCAAAACAGACATGTCTGAAGCATCATACCCAATGCTTAAGTAGGTTTTGTCTCCGTTAACACAGGGACAGCAGTTAACTGAAAATTTTATAATTTGGAGTTATATTATACATCATATTTATCCATAATAAAAGTAGCTGATACCTACTTTTCAGTGGCAAAACTGACATATCTTCACTTTGCAATCTCCAGCTCAAGAGATGATCAATACCGTCACCAAACGGTGACCCGACAGCAGGAAGTGGAACGTCAGGATTATCAGCTATCAGAACTTTGTCACTCAAGAACCACTTTTTATCTATGATAGGATGCATCTCATATTTGATATCCGGATTATCCCCGCTCTCAATCTGTACATCAAATTAGTACAAACATATATTTAACAAAGACTTCATAAACCAACAACTACGAAGGTTCAGCATTAAGCTTATCTGAGTAACTGAAGTCATCGGTAGGTTCAATTATTTTAATTGTGTCTAACGTACTTATGTGCAAGCAACTAATAAAATTAAATAAATTATTTTTTTCTGGGCTAATGTCACAGGCAGGTTCGATCACTCAAAACTTTCTATCCAACGGTATTCAAGTGATTGTTAACTATAACCCATGCTAACAGAATCATTGGTCTAGTTAATAAGTGTATAAAAAAAAAAAAAAAAAAAAAAAAAAAAAATGTTTCTAAGCACACGACAAACCACCTATCCTAACACATAAGAATGCACTATGTGTAAGTAAAGATTACAAGAGGAAAACATGTTAACAGGTGAGCGTGACACGACATGTTTTGACCAGAACATGTATTGACCCGTTATGGTGTTACACAACCCTCATAGTGGGCCCATCTTGCCACCTGTACTAAAGAGATAATACACCAACTATGATTGCGCATTGAGGGAGGGAGCTGTAGAATGCAAACCTGTAGTTCGATAAGTCCGGCTTTCCAGTTAAGTAATTGGAGAGACAAAGTTCCGTGCACTTCAAAGTTGCATTTAAGGCCATCTCTCTCAAGTTTCGCCTTGACGTTTTCTTCAATTGTCACAGTGATAGGATCAGTAAGTGGTGGAGCACATGATCTGCTTTTAATAGCACTTGGTAGAGTGCTAACAGCTGCACTTGAACAATCTGATAAAATTCACATTCAAATGTCACCGACCGTACGTTTATCTATTTTGATTCATTATTGCTTAAAACATTTAGACTTGCTTAATAAAGAGTCGACATCTTACGGTATTTCTTCACGTATTGCTTCACGTCGTCAATCGTTATAGCCTGTGAGTGCACAACGGTCATGACTCTCTCAAAAGCAGAAGAAATCTCAGAAAAAAGCTCGCAAGGGCCATCTTCATCACCGGGGCTATAAAACTCTTGGACCTGTGCATAGTTAAGAAATCAAACTTCATGAACCTCTTATGCAGTCGATGAAATAAGAAAACGTTTTGCGTCAGACTACAATGTAAAATAGGAAAACGTTTGCATCATTAGTTATACCACTTGAGACAGAAGACTCAGTCTATCCATATCATCATAAATATCGTCTTGCTTGTACGTCACAAGCAGCGCATACACCGTCTCAAATGGCTGGTATGAAAAGCGCAAATTGTTCATATACAGCACGTTAGCGGTGGTCTTCTGTTCCTCACATTTTACCTTCTTAAGAAAAAATTCAAAAAGTTCCTCTAATCTATTTGGAGGCAAGTAACCATACAGCCCATCCACAATTACTGTAAAGAATGACTACTATTAGTTAACAACTTAACATCACAATGGCAATTCTAACACGCAACTTTAAAGGTTAAAAGAACAACAAATACTAGTACATAATTAAACTGGCAAAATACCTAGTAATGTACTATACTTGCCACAAATGTTACTTCCGAACAAGTACTGAACTTTCATTTTTTTGTCTTTTTGATGTACTTTGTGACATTTTTGCCCCTCGATTTTTAATAATTTGAGGGGCAAAAACGTCATAAAGTACATCAAAAAGACCAAAAAATGAAAGTTTACTACCCAGGTTCAGTACACGGAAGTAACATTTGTGGCAAGTATGATGCATCTTAAAGGATTTTGCCCTAATTAAACACTATAATTTTAGGTTAAAACTTACAACCAAGACAAGCCATGCATATAAATAAAAAAAAAAAGTATACACATGCAATTATGTGAAAATATATAAACATGAAACAAAACAACTCACCTTTGCCAGATTTAGAGATGATTGCGGCTCCTAGAAGAACCTATATAACAAAAGTAAATCTATTCAATTAACAACATTAACTTCATTATCAAATTTAACAATCTAATAAGCTTGTTAGCTTACCATTTTGAAGAATGTCGAATATCAATGTCGATGCATAAACCTATAGCGCAACAAAAAAGGATGAACACTTATGTATTTTAATCAATCGAGACATCAATAGAATATATAGATAATTACTTAAGAAATAAGTCTTTTAAAATATACTTTTGGCAAGCAGTAACAATGAGATTAATTACTTAAGAAATAAGTCTTTTATATAGGCCAAATTATAGTTTAGTACTCTGAACTTGGGTAAGTGGAATTTCAGTGCCTTATTCCTATTTAATAGTTAAGTATGTTAGGAACTTAACGGTTGTTATCCTAAAAATTATAACATTCATTAGTATAACTTATAATGAGGGTAGAAACAAGTAACTTATAATGAGGGTAGAAACAAGTTAAGTCGAGCCCGAGGTTGCCAAATCTCGAGTTCGGCTCGTTTATGATCATAAGTCTCGAGCTCGAGCTCATTTCGAGCCTCATGCTTTTAGGTCGAGTTCGGCTTGTACGGGCCAAACTTGTAAAAGCTCGAAATGATTCAAGCTTAAACAAGCTCGAGATCGAGCCCGAGCTCAAGCCTTGTTTGGGGTCATTCAATAAACAATCTCAAGCCTTAGTTTTGTATATGCATTTATCATGTATACCTATGTATATTTATATTTAACGAGCATGATAACCGAGCTTAAACCTAACGTATTTAACAAACCAAAGCTCGAGTCGAGTTTTATTTACCTATTATAAAAACGATTTGATCCAAAAAGGGCTAGCGGCGCAGCTTGTTTCTCGTTTGCTTTCAACCACTATGTAAATTCTATTTTGATAAAATAAAATCCTTTTAATTCAAAATATATATATATATATATATATATATATATATATATATATATATATATATGTGGATAACTTGGTTACAATTTTTGTAGCCAATTGGCTACAATCCCCTTCCAAAATACACTAGAAAATGAAACAGGGACCCGCAGAAAGAAGTCAAGGACCCACAATTTGTAGCACTAATTATAGGAAATTGGCTACAATTAATTGTAGCTAACATTTCCCCATATATATATATATATATATATATATATATATATATATATATATATATATATATATATATATATATATATATATATATATATATATATATATATAGGGGGCTTTATTTTCAGAACCCTGTTAAGTGCGGGAACTGCGAGAACTCCAATTTTGCATTAGAAAACATGCATGTTCATATAAAACATGTATGTTTTCTTATATACACATGCTTGCGTATTAAGGTGTATGTAAGAAAACATACATGTTTTATATGAACATGCATGTTTTCTAATGCATAATTGGAGTTCTCGTAGTTTCCGCATTTAAAAGGGTTCTAAAAATAAAACCATTTTGCATTGATCTATTGCACTTAAAAGGTTTTTATATAAACATGTATTATGTGTATTAAGGTGTATGTAAGAAAACATACATTTTTATATGAACATGCATGTTTTCTAACGCAAAATTGGAGTTCTCGCAGTTCCCGCACTTAACAGGGTTCTGAAAATAAAGATACACTATATATATATATATATATATATATATATATATATATATATATAGGGTAGGGATCCAATAAGAAGAATAATTAAAATAAGAAGGGTAAGAAATAATTCTAGCCACATATTTTTATATGGGAGGAAAAATTTAAATGAAGATGCATCCAATTTTTTAGGTGCATCTAGAATGTGTGGTTGTGGTTACTTTTTATCCTTCCTATTTTAATTATTCTTTCTATTTGATCATATATATATATATATATATATATATATATATATATATATATATATATATATATATATATATATATATATATATATATATTGTGAAATATGTTTCAAGTTGAACTCGAGCTAAAAGTAAACCATTTAGTGTACCAACAGGCATTGTAAGTTAGAAAAAAAAAAACTTAAGATTAAGTTTGCTCGACACTCCATACATGCTACCTTACTTTATTGAGGAACAATAGGACCAAGTTTCTATATGGTGTTTGTGCTAACTTATTTATCGGGATTTGTTTATAAGGGATGTTTGTTTAAGCTTATTTATGGCCTTAGGAGCTTATTTGTTTTAGGCTTATATTTCATAACTTTAATTTTTTTTCGGCTTATTAAGAAATTTGCCGGCATATACAAATTGTTAAGACGTAAAAAGCTTATATAAGCCCATAAAACTCAAAATAACAATAATAATAAAAACAAAAATAAAAGTAAACTTATAAAACATAACCGAAAATAAACAAACTCAAAAACCTAAAGATAAACTTAGACAAACACCCGAGGTCTGTTTGATAAAAATAACAGTAGCAGTAAGCAGTATTAGTAGTTGTAAATAGTAGTTGTGAGCAGTACCAGTTTTTTATCTATAAAAATGTTTAGTAACGTAGTTGTAGGTGTAATCATAATTTGTAAAATAACTATTAAATGTTCAATGCTACTAAATGTCACTTTATTTGGAACGTTAAAAAATAAGCATTCCAAAAAGTTAAATAAAGCTAATTAGTGCTTGCCAAACGAGTATTATAGATCATATCGCTCACCGCTCCCAAATACTCTTAAATGTTTCGCGCCAAACACACCTAACACCAATAGCTAAAGGACCTTTATTTTGTAAACAAAACACACAAGGACCAAAACAATAACTTTCACATACAAATACACCTTTACCACCAAAATCCCCCAAATTCAAACTAATGACAACTCTACCCCTCCGATTCCGGCGACACCTCGCCGGCAGTCTACTCCGGTCAATTTCCGGCCGACGGTTCTCAACCGTCAACTGTAAGTCATTTTATATATACTTATTTCATCATAATTTTATATAAATTTGAATAAGATGTGTGATTATGAACAGATGCTTGTAATGATAATGATGATGACGTCAGAAACCCTAGGTTTATCCATCCTTCATCTGTTGTTCATCCTGATGCTATTTTAGGTCAGGTATGTTTAATTACTTAGTTTGTTAGTTTAGTTAGTTATAAATTCGTGTGGAATAAGTCGAAACTAGTCTAATGTCGTAAAATAGCTACGAAATGCCGCGGTTATTATACGAATAGTTTGTTATGCCGATTAGTTAGTTTGTTATGTTTGTTACAGTGTTAGTTCAGTTAGTTGTAAATTTGTGCGGAAGATGTAGAAAGTAGGATTATGTCATAAATATCGCGGTTGTTGTACGGATAGTTTGTTATGCCGATTAGTTAGTTTGTTATAGTTTGTGAATTTGTGTGGAAGAAGTAGAAAGTAGGATTATGTCGTAAAATAGCTGCTAAATATCACGGTTGTGGTGTGAATAGTGCGTTTTGCGGATTAGTTAGTTTGTTATATTTGTTATAGTGTTAGTTTAGTTAGTTATAAATTTGTGCGATAAGTAGAAAGTAGGATTTATGTCGATAAAATAGGTACGAGATATCACGGTTGTTGTACGAATCGTTTGTATGCTGATTAGTTAGTTTGTTATAAATTTGTGTGGAACAAGTAGAAAGTAGGATTATGTCGTAAAATATCTGCTAAATATCGCGGTTGTGGTGTGAATAGTGCGTTTTGCCGATTAGCTAATTTGTTATATTCGTTACAGTGTTTGCTTAGTTAGTTATAAATTTGTGTGGAACAAGTAGAAAGTAGGATAATGTCGTAAAATAGCTACAAAATATCGCCATTGTTGTACAAAGAGTTTGTTATGTTTGTTATAGTGTTAGTTTAGTTTGTTGTGAATTTGTGTGGAATAAGTCAACAGTAGGATAATGTCATAAAATAGCTGCTAAATATCGTGGTTGTGGTGTGAATAGTGCGTTTTGCCGTTTTGTTAGTTTGTTATATTTGTTACTGTGTTAGTTTAGTTAGTTGTAAATTTGTCTGGAACAAGTAGAAAGTAGGACCGTGTCGTAAAACAGCCGTGAAATATCGCTGTTGTGGTGTAAATTGTGTTTTTTGCCAACTAGGTAGTTTGTTATGTATGTTATAGTGTTAGGTTAGTTTGCTATGATTCGTTATCGGCTTATTGTTAGAAACTTTAGTGTTTTTTTGTGAAGATAGACTAGAAAGCCGTAAGTAGAACATTCGTTGTTGTACAAGTTGCAGTGCCAAATTAGTCGTTAAATTTTGTGAAAGAATGAATGTGTTCCGGTTTAGCAATATTGATATCGGAAAGTAACATTATGTGTGCAATAAGTAGAAAGTAGTCTTATGTCGTAAAATAGCTACCAAATATCGCGGTTGTGGTGTAAATAGTGTGTTTCGCAGATTAGTTAGTTTGTTATGTTTGTTACGCTGTTAGTTCAGTTAGTTATGACTTGTTATCAGCTCATTTGGATGAGTTTTTGGCATAGAATATCGAGTGAAAGTCGTAAATTAGCATCGTTTTCGACATTTGTTATTCTACAAGCGGATGTGTTGAGTTAGTCATTAAAAATTGTTCCGTTTTATGTTTTTGAGTATAGATAGTTTGTTATGATTGTTAAAGTGTTATCAGCTCATTTGGATGAGTTTTTAAAGTAGAAATGTAGAATATCAAGTGAAAGTAGAAAGACGTAAATTAGCATCCATTTCGGCATTCGGTATTGTACAAGTTGACGTACTGAATTAGTCGTTAAACTTTGTGAAAGAATGAACGTGTTACTGTTTAGTCATATTGATGTCGAAAAGTAAACGCTATATTTTCGAATAGTGAGCTGATAAAAAATCATAACAGATTGTTTATACTCTAACATAAAACATACCTGACTAATGTGATGCAAGAGTATAGATAATTAGTTTGTTATAGTTGTTACGGTGTTAGTTTAGTTAGTTATGATCTGTTATAAGCCCTTTGTATAAGGTTCTGTTCGTATATGTTGATGATATACCTAACCTAGAACGAACCAGTTGAAATGAAGTAAAATTGCAGTGTTTTAATTTCGCTAATGTCGTATATTAGTAATATTTATCACAGTGTTATATTAGTGGTTAGACTTTTGGAAAGTCGCTTTGTTATGTTTGTTACAGTGTTAGTTCAGTCAATTATGATCTGTTATCAGCTTATTATTAGAAACTTTAGTCTTTTTTGCGAAGATAGAGTAGAAAGGTGTAAATTAGCATCGGTTTGGACATTTGATATTGCACGAGTTGCCGTGCTAAACTAGTTGTTAAACTCTGTGAAAGACTGAACATGTTCCATTTTAAGTCTAAAATAGTAACGTATTATCGCTACGTACAGTATAGATAGTTTATTATGTTTGTTACAGTGTTATATAAGTCAGTTATGATTTGTTATCAGCTATTTGTTAGAAACTTTAGTGTTTATGCGAATATAGAGTAGAAAGTCATAAATTAGCATCAGTTTATGACATTTGTTATTGTACAAGTTCACATGCTGAATTAGTTGTTAGACTTTGTGAAAGACAGAAAGTGCTCAGTTTTAGTCATATTGATGTTGGGGAGTATATATTATATTTTCTCGAATGTTTCACGTTCTTTGTTGTATAGTTGAAATGATGAGTAGTTAGTTATGCTGATTAGTTAGTTTATTACAGTGCTAGTTCTGTCTGTTATTATCTGTTACCAGCTCATTCTTTAAAAACCATAGTGTTTTTCGGAAGTTCGAGCTGTATTAGAAATTGGATAAGTTTTTCAAGTAGAATATCGAGATTCTTTTCGACATCTGTTATTGTACAAATTGATATGCCAAACTAGTCATCAAACTTTAAGAAAGACTGAAAGTGATCCATGTTAGTCGTATTGATGTCTGATAGTACCATTATATTTTCTCAAATGTTACGCATTAATCATTGTAGAGGTTGCAGAAATGATGAGTAGTTTGGTCCGATAAAACTCATTGAATCTCTAATACAACTCTGTCTTCTGCAAAAACACCTAGGTTTCTAACAATGAGTTGATAACAAATCATAACAAACTAACTAATCAGCATAACTAACTGTACTCTAACATAAAACATACCTGACTAATGTAAAACGTTAGTTAGTCCTATTTTAGAGTATAGATAGATAGTTATGTTTGTTACAGTGTTAGTTTACTTAGTTATAATCTGTTATAAGCTCTTTGTATACAGTTCTCCTACTACATGTTTATGATATGCATAACCTGAAAATTAGCTTTTTGACTTTGAGTAGAATTTCAGTGTTTTATTTGTGTGGAAAAAGTAGGCTAATGTCGGATAACAGTAACCTAGGGTTGCGATGTTAAATTAGTGGTTAGACTTTTAGAAAGTGTTATAGTTTGGTAAGATTAAATGCAGTAAGAGAGCAACTTACTATCTCGATGTTCTGTGTTGGTCATTGTACAATTTGTAAGTACTGTTGGAATAGTAACACTTTTCTAAGTTTAATCATTACAGACTAGTTTGGCATGATAAATTATATATTGATCAATGTGGAACACTGAGACAA
This sequence comes from Artemisia argyi, assembly GCA_030686995.1. Taxonomy (NCBI): domain Eukaryota; kingdom Viridiplantae; phylum Streptophyta; class Magnoliopsida; order Asterales; family Asteraceae; genus Artemisia; species Artemisia argyi. The sequence continues at coordinate 333,169,212 of CM060709.1, forward strand.
GTGTATTTGTATTATACTCTGTTAGCTCTAGAGAGTTATGCAGACTTTATAAGGGATTTATGTGGGCATTTGTGCTGTAAGAGGAGGGATTTAATGTAAAGGGAACTAAAAAATGGATAAGCGGGTAATTCTCCAACTGTCCTCAGATAATCTATTCCGATGGTCTGCAGGAGTGATATGGACAATGTGTCAAGCTGCAAATTATGTTAACGAGTATTGAGTGGGATTTGAATGGCTGTCCAACATGATATTACTCGTTTTAAAGACTCTAAAGAGTAGTATGTAACGATGTTCTCAGTTCTCCAGTTTTTGTATATTCCCTTAAATGACCTTGGTGACAGATATTTAATCAGCAATGGTTAGATGTGATCAAAGTGATTATTGGGACGACACTTGTTTTTCATATAATTACTTGATTAGGGATTTCTGTAACTGTTAGATTTAATTTATCTACATGACTGCATTGCCAAATTTGTGCAGTTGTGAGTGCCTTCTTGTTTGCTTTCTACACTCAGTTATAGTTACTGGAATAAATAAGACGACTATCAGAAATAAGCCCATGATAACTTGGTTTCAGCTTTATTCCTACCGACTCATGTTTAGAGATTGCCTTGAATTCTGAAGTGGTTAGATTGTCTTGTAACTTACATATATATACTGATTCAACTTTATTAGCTTGCAGGGTGTTTCAGTTGGCCCCTTCTGCACTGTGGGTCCTTCAGCAGTGCTGGGAAATAACTGCAAACTACATCCTGGAAGTCACGTTTGTGGAAACACGGAATTGGGAGATAAATGCATCTTGATGAGGTTTTATTCAGATAGTTTAACTACTTTCATTGCTAAAGATTGTTCATCTAGCCGTAATCCTTGATTGTATTCTATTGTCAAACAGTGGGGCAATTGTTGGAGATAACCTTCCTGGGAAAACGATTATCGGATGCAATAATGTTATTGGTCATCATGCTGTTGTTGGCATCAAATGCCAAGACATGAAGTATAAGGTAGCCAGATTGTTAGACCTATTTTTATCGTTTTACATTTTTTATGCCCATGTATTAAGGGATTTATGTTTAGCTAAGCTCATTATTCTTATCAGGCAGGTAATGAATGCTTTCTTGAAGTTGGTGATAACAATGAAATCAGGGAACACGTTTCTATCCATCGATCTTCAAAACCGTGTGACAAAACGGTATGTGAATATCTTTCCCCCTTTTTGGTATTGATATAAACTTAAGTGAAGCTTGTTTTTTAAATTAAAGAATTGTATACAGGTTATTGGCGATAACAATCTTATAATGGGATCTTGTCATATAGCCCATGATTGCAAAGTGGGTAACAACAACATTTTTGCAAATAACACCCTCTTAGCAGGCCATGTACTGGTGGAGGTTAGTCCTTATATGAGTTATATCACTTTGCTCATGTAACCGTTTTGCTTATTTTATCGTAAAAAGTTTGATTTTACAAGTCTGCATGTAGGACCATGCACACACTGCCGGAGCCATCGTTGTTCATCAGTTCTGCCATATAGGCTCCTTCTGTTTCATTGGTGGAGGTTCAGTGGTATGATTCTTTCAAAACCTTGTACTACCTATCTTTTATATCTTGATTTATATGATACACATGGTAGAGGTGTTTCTCATTTCTGGATTAATTTTTACATACAAATCATATGCTTGTGTTTTGCTCTAATCAAACTTCTTGATTTGTATACACAAGGTTTCACAAGATGTCCCCAAGTATACAATGGTAGTTGGAGACAGAGCAGAGTTACGTGGTTTGAATCTAGAAGGTCTTCGACGAGGTGGCTTCTCAGTTACTGAGGTTAGCTTCTGGTTGTAGTCTCAGACACATTTCTGTGTAATTGCTTGAAGACTTCTGCAGCAATGTAAATATTTTTAGCTGATGAGGAACATTTCATAAAAATCCATGTATCAGAGGGGCAATATGGGCGTGTCAAACTGAATAGGTAATAGGTTGAAACGTGAAACACATCTTGTCCTGTTTGACCCATTTGATCATTTTTTTTTCTGCTAAAGTTTTTTTACCCATTATAGATAAAACTTAACCCAAATCGAACCGTTCAGTACTAAATGGATCGAAATTGCTACCTCCGAAAGCTTAATCTCATGGCATATTTTTGCCAAATGCCATTGTGATGATTTGGAATCTATAAACCATGTATTGGAGGATTTTGGTATATAAAGTATGATTTCCCAAGTGATATTTATCAGTTCTCTGTGCCATTATCTGTCCATTTATTTGATTTGTGCTATTATGCTTATGGTAGTGTTAGTTTATTTTATTTGCAATGATATAGATCAGGAGCCTGAGAGCAGCTTACAAGAAGATATTCATGCCTACTAATGTAAACCTTGGAGGTATTGAAGACCGTCTTGATGAAGTGGTAATATGATTTTCTTTTTGCAAATTCTTGCAAAGTTGTTGATGTTCATCAAAACAACACATCTATATGTTTGGCAACTTAAATGATGCAGGAACAACATGAAGACTTGTCACGTGTTTCTGCTGTTATTTCCCTGGTTCAATCCATACGTGAATCTCTTCGAGAAGAGCGCCGTGGAATTTGCAAATTCAGATCTTGGAGTTTTTCCTGAGTGTATATCTATCTGTATCTCTATCATCTTGTGGTAAGTTTTTCTGTGTGTGTATATATACTCAATTAATGCGGATGTGTGCAACTGTGCAAATGAGAGAACATACGTGTGTAATCATACCAGTTCTCTATGCGATTTCTTCAACGTGATGATGAGCTTTACATTTCTTTTCTACGGAGTCCATAAGAAGATTTTTCCTTTACACTTTTTGGGGCGTGCCTTTTCTCGCACTATTAGTACTTTGTCACCATATACTTCTGACCATAATCGACAAATAAACTTTTGAATTTGTGATAGTGGCATCAGTCCATTTCTTACTGAAGTAGTGTCACTTCTGTTGTGGAGGGTGACAACACCTTTGGCGTTTACAATGCTAGCTTTAGAGAAAGCCCAAACATTGTATGGACTAAAAGTAAGATTAAATACGTGTTAAAACTTACTTATAATGGAAAATAAATCCTATGGGTTAGCCAGGTAATGGATAAAGTAAGTTCAGATCAAAACAGATAACTTTTGGTGACTGTCCTTTCTTGTCCATTTTTAGTTTACTAGCAGGGTACCGGCGCAATGCGGCGGCAGGTATCCTGTGACTAATTTTGTAGCGAGCAAATATTTTTTCATTTCTATGTTTTTGGGTCGGCGTAATAAGCCTTACGCGTCGGGTAACCCCGACCTTATTACTGATGTTTTAGATGTGTGAGAGAGATATGAAATGGTTTGTGTGTATTTATATAGTGGATGCGGTTATATGTTTTTAATAATCATTGTTGATAATAATGATTTTTAGCGGTTACATGTTTTTAATAATGGGCTGTAAATGATTTGAAACTGTATTTAATGGAAACTTCTGCATTTTAATTTTAACAATGGAAGTACTGAATTTTAAGCATTCCTCTTATAGTAAGTGTGTAGGCTTATTTTTTTTAAGACTTCCTTTTTGGAATGGCCTAAATGCATTATAATGTAGTTAAGATAAATAATTATGGTCTTAAATCATTTTAAAGAAACATTTTTAATCTAATAATAACTTACTTCTGTCAATAAAACGATTAAAAGAAGTTATATGAATTTGTATATATGTTAAGCGACTTTTGATCAAGTTAACATGTTTCTGTTGTAGCTAATTTTTTCAACTTATGCATTTTACCCCATATAAATACTAAAAATGTTACATAAGTCGACCCATTAGTAGATGGGTCGAAATTGCCCCATGTACAGTATACTCTACAAGGTATCCAAGATTAAATGTGACTCGATTCTAGTCTTTCAGCTATTCTTATTGCTAACAGCTCTGTTTTCCAATGTCTTGCAGATTTATTCTGCACCCATATTTATCTCAAGTTGGTGCTCGTCATGTGCGATAGATTTGGCTTGGGAAACGTTAGATTTTGAGGTTGCACCAGTTTGTGTGAAGATATTGATGACTTTTTGAAAAAAATACGTTGACCTAAGTGGAGACTGAAGAGTTAGTGTTTTAAGATCGTAGAAGGAAGATTGATGTGATATCTTTCCATATGAAACGGTAAATATCTATAATTCGTATCGACAACTTACCAGTATTTTCTGGTTGAATGCCAACTTGTCTTTTTCTGTTTTTACCTGCAATTTGGTGCTAGTAACATGATATTTGAGTTCCTAAAATATATAAAAAAAAATGAAGAACTCTTTCTCTAGTTTGAAGAGGTCCTGCCTCTCGGAACCTTGTGGTCCAGTTAACATTTAACTTACATATTTATAACTTTTTGGCCTAGTTGCTAATGTTGTGACACTACATGTACTACACTTACAATAATAGACCTTTCGAGTTCTACTTGTGTGTTGTTTTCCATGCTGAAGTGGATTAAAGTCATTAAGGCTTTGTTTAATCATATGTGGGGCAGTTGATTGGTTATTTATGTAATCTTTATGTTATACTAAGTACTAGATTGATTGATTGATTATGATAATATACCATGATTATGCATAGATATTTAAAGTACAAAAAGGTTATATTTAGTTTAGTTTTAATATGTTTTTTTGTACTTCTGTAGATCTTTTGATTTGATGAAAGTGCTCTTGTACTTGTAAAGTGTTAAAAGATTTGGTCTAGTAAATCTAGTATTAGTGCTTCGCCACAGCTGATATGCATGAAACTGATATTATGATCTCAAAAGTAAATGGTTTTCGTTAAAATATTGCTAGTGCTAAAAACGGCGACCTTTTTAATTAACATATTCCGTAAAAGTGGTTATGCCTAGAATTTTCTCATTGTTTCTGGTCAAAATATCTGATTTGCAGGATCATCTTAGAACTTGAAAAAAATAACTGAAACACCCTCTAAATCCCTGTGTTGCTACAAATGCCTATCCCCTTTTTATCGTATGTGAGTTTCATCTACAGTTTAGGACTTTAGGTGTTTGGATTTTATGACATGTGCCCTTTAAGGTTATCTAGCCTGCTTTTCTGGGTCGTGCTTGATGTATGCATAGCAGTACCCGTATGTGCGTAGACTTTGCTTTTCTAGGAGGGACCGAAGTTATAGTTATAAAAACTGAAGTTGGCAACTTGCTGTTTTATTTAAGTTGTTTTCATATGTTGCCAACCTCACTTCAAAATCTGATTTGTGCAGATTGGAGAGTATCTTATTTGGCCAATAAGATTTGTATTGAGACTTATTATAATTATTATATAGGTATATGAACACTTGAAGAGTTATTTATTTATTTTTTATTATTATTATTATTATTATTTTTTTTAGTAGATATAGTACTTTAAGATATCTCAACTTGTAGCAAGATTATGACAAAATGATTATGGAATATATTGTCATGGAAAAACTTAGTCAAAGAAGGTTAATTAGGCAGTATAGATATATGATGTTGAAGATTCCTTTTTTATAGTAATGACAAGTGCCAAATGCTTTTGCATAGATCAGCCAATGAAGTGATATTTGTGTGCATAGGGTGGAAAAATTATTTGAAAAATGCAAGTGGTACATATATGTAAAAGTTTGTTATGAATAGGTACCAATTTTTCTTCAATAAACAAGTTAAACAAGTCTAGATGAATCTTAAGAAAATTAGGTTCATAAAATGCTTAAACTCAACAACCCAATGGCTATTTAATTCTATAGGGTGATTTATATTAAAATATGAAAGTAAACCTATGTTAATATGATAGGTTATGTCGTGAACTGTTGTGAGAGTAAGCAAATATATGTTTTCTTTCTCATTGGCCAACATAAGTGGCCATATGAGAGGATTTTAGTTGACTAAGGGTGTGTTTGGTAATTTAACGAACTATAATTTAGCAACGTTATTAACTTTTGCCGACGAAAGCTAGAGGATGCAAATTTTCCAACAAAAAGTCGTTGCTAATGATGCAAGTCTCCTTGTGTATGAAAATTATGATTGTTATGATGGTTACGAGTATGATGCTAATGACTTAACAGATGAACAACTTGCTTTTTGTGATGCGTGAGACATCTATATCCGTGATAGAGTTAGAAAGTACTACTAGTTTTGCTGTTGGTGTTTTATTTTGATAGGTTCATAAGATTGGTTTGTCTCACTTAATTATTTTTTGGAGTAATATATTTTACGGAAGAAACTCTTTACCCCAAAAAGAAAAAAGGTGAGAATTTTCCCTCCTCTTTTTCATAGATTTAGCAACAAAATTATTCAAAATTCTTGACTGATAATCTTTGCAACAAATAATCCGTTGCTATATTTGCAATTTCGTTGCTAATAATTGATGGTTTGATTTGCAAATATTTTTGCAACAAAAAATTCAAAAAACGTCATTACTAAAAAGTAAAGAACTACACTTGTCATTGTGATTATGATCATTCTGAATTTTGTCAAAACAAAGGGGAGATAAAATCACTAAAACTTGATGAAAAGAATAGTAAAGTTTTTTGTACATCAATTAGTTGTGTTAATCATTCCATCCGTTTTTATTATTATTATTATTATTATTATTAGGGAAATGATGTATGCTTTCCACAGCAGGCAATTACTTGCTTTCTTATGTAAAAAAGAGATGGCTCAGGGGGGAAAGTGTATCAGATACCTGAATTCAAGGGCTTAATCGTAAATTTTTTAAAAAAATTTCAATGGAAAAGCAGGCAACTTGTTGCAGCAGGCAAGTTTTCCCCTTATTATTATTATTATTATTATTATTATTATTATTATTCATCAGCTCTCAAAGCGGTGGTTATTTTTTTTTTTTTTTTAATCAATTATGTCATAAACAAAGATTTAACATGCTAAAAACAACATTTTAGAATAATCAAACTTTTGTATTAACATAGTTTGTTCATCAGATTTTGCATTCTATCATTTTTTTTGTCCATCAAGTCACGTTCATGAATGCTATGTTAACTTTTTTTCCCTTAAAATTTAAAAAACACGCGTGCCAACGCTTGGTTGTTTTATGAATTGGGTTGTCTTTTTAATCGTTTTAGGTTTTGCTAACATGTGCCCACTGGGCATGTGTTAACGTGTTTATAAAAGATATGTTCTGGTTCATTTAAGAGAACCAAAACATAAGTTTTTAGTGCATAAGTATAATGCTTTTAAAGCATGTGTTAAAGAAATATGATGTTTAAGTTGGGAAAATATGAAATTATGTAACCGGACATTCAAAATATTTGTTGAGTAAAAAGATCTAGAGGGTTGTCTTTTTAGTCGTTTTGGGTTTTGCTAACATGTGCCCACTGGGCATGTGTTAACGTGTTTATAAAAGATATGTTCTGGTTCATTTAAGAGAACCAAAACATAAGTTTTTAGTGCATAAGTACAATGTTTTTAAAGCATGTGTTAAAGAAATATGATGTTTAAGTTGGGAAAATATGAAATTATGTAACCGGACATTCAAAATATTTGTTGAGTAAAAAGATCTAGAAGGAATATATATAGTGAACATAGCACATATATTTACCTCATATATTCCAACCGATCAATGGTTTGGATGCCTACAAGTTTATATATACACACATTTACTTCTCTTCTTTCTCGATGTGGGATTAATTTGTCTTAAGAAATTATTCATCCTTGATGATTATAAACCACTTGTGGATATCATAACGGAAGTACTATACATGTTTGTTATGAAATAAATATCATTCCGTTCTTTTATCGACAGAAAACCAACTTTGAAGGATTCTTAGCGACAGAAAACACAGTCACGTAAGCTGTGTAAACCATGTTAACTCTTGCTACATTATATGGGCTCGAGCATCAATATCATTTTAAAACTTTAAAATACTCAACTATATCCAAATTCATAATTAAATTTTAATTTGATCATCGTCAGTCGGCCTTGATGATTTCAAACATTGTTGTAACAATGTGTAGGTATTTGAATACTATATGGTACAAGACATTGTTTGTTTACAAAAGCATGTTTTCAACATGTTAACTAATTCGTTGTGAACAGAAACAAAGACTACTTTTGAGACATGGTTGCTTTGAAACTTTAACCAAAACTTCGTCAAAGTGTAATTATCTAAATATGAGAAGTATGATTGTTGATGGTTTATAAAGTAAACACGACTCATTTCGCACATAAAAGTCAGAAGATATAACCAATGAGATAGACAGATGTACTTTTTATTTAGAAAAATTATATGAACAAAAAAATTAAATTATAGTGTGTTCAACAATTGTAGATTTTTATTTTTTATTTTTATTTTATTTTATTTTTTTACTGGTTATATGTTAAGTACTTCCTAAGGTAGTGCCTCAGGGGATTGGGTGGATGTGTACTTATATCATTAACTATTGGTTTCATAGCTACCCAATAAGACATAAACAGAAATATTTAAAAGCTGTTAATATAAAATGTGAGCTTAAAAACAAATCATAAATTGATTTTTTCTAACCAAACACTCTATCTTTGGTAAACTATATATTCTCGAAACTTACAAACTAAATTTTATTTAAAAATTATCTTTATTAAATGAAAAGATAGGTCAAATTTGATTTGTTTCTATTATATTTGCTCAAGTGACATCATTACTTTTGGCAAGAAAACCTATAGGGTCGAAGCAGATAAATTAAATAGCATATGAAGGACAAGTATAAGTTTGACAACATGATATCTAAGTTACCAAATCATGGTAACTTATGTACAGAAATTCTTACACTTTTATTGATAAATATTAGGGATTAAAATAAATAAAATTAACAATAAATAAATTAATTAAATAAATAAATAATAGAATAGAGGCGGAGGCAGAAGTCATACTTTAAACAAAGATAAGTAAATAAAACAGTAAAAGGTCAAGGCACGAGGCTTATGTTTAACACAATTCTCTTAAAACAGATTCGTCGTTTGTTTCTCAAGGTACAATGGTCAATGCACTGACGGACGTGACAAACTTGCATTAGGTTTCACAAAGATGATGGCGCGTTTTGATCGAACAAGTTGGAAGGAGAAAAGGTATGGAGCTAGGTAAATTTTTGGATCTCTCAAACGAATGTGCAAGGGTTTATTATATAGTGTAAACCTAGCTTTGTGACCAAGACAGATCGCTTCTATATAAAGCTTATTTGCAAATCTGATCCGTATATACGATTTCATGTCCATAAAGAATCAATTAGTTACTATAATAAACTGATGCAAAATCTGGAAAGTATTAAAAAAGAAACAAAATCTGCAGCAAAAAGATTCGCGCATAGGTGAATTTTCGACGCTGCGTTTGAGTCCGCAGGTCGCACAGGCTCACAGGGTTGGACTCATTTTGGCCCAAAAATCTGATTTGTTACACCTCTTGCGCACGGATGTAGGTGCTAGAGTAAAACCAACCAAAGCAATTTGATGGTTGATACCAAGATTTTTATATAAACAACTCAACACTTCCTAGTTTAGGCGATGTGAGATACAATATATGCAAATAATAATTTATGCATAATATTTTTCAACAAATTTACCTAACTGAATCAAACTATCAAAGGGCATTAATTAGTATCCATATGATATGAAATTGTTTTCCATCCAAGTCGTTTTGGGTTCAAGTTTTAATCGTAACACGAGAATATTTACGATGCACATAGTGCGAGAAGGTTGGTTTGCGTTTCAGAAATAATAACCTTTTTTTTTTTTTTTTTCTTCTTCTTTTTCTTTTTTTCTTAGCAAAACTTGGTTGGTCTTAGTTGATAAAAACAATCAAACCACTTTCAACCAGTTGATACAAACTTCCAATCTTGATGATTGGGAATGGTTTATTTAAGGATCATGTCAACATATGCTTACAACTTTAATGATGTTAATGTGTGAAAGATTTTTTAAGAGGTTAATTGAGACTTTAACTACTCACCAATAATGGCCGGCTATTGTGAAATAATAGGCACGCGGTCCAAATTTGTTTTTAATTGTCTTTACTTAAAGGGAAAAATATTTAATAATGTACCATACTTCTCACAAAAATTACTTTCGTGTAGCGTACAAAAAAAATAGTTTTTTGATGTACTGAACTTTCATTTTTGTCCTTTTTGATGTATTTTCGTGACTTTTTTGCCCTTGGATTTTCAATATTTTGAGGGGCAAAAATGTCAATAGTACATAAAAAAAGGCCAAAAAATGAAAGTTCAGTACATCAAAAAGCTATTTTTTTTGTTCGCTACACGAAAGTAATTTTTGTGACAAGTATGGTACATTATTAAATATTTTTCCCTTACTTAAATTAAAGCCTCAAAATTGATTTATTGTTAAGACAAATTATTAAATATGTAACTTTCCAAATTGGAAAAAAACCCAAATGGACAAAAGAATGTCTAGCTCTTGAAACCTATTATTTGTGTACGAATTAATCACTAACATATCATATCATATCTTTTTGTGATAGTCCTTTGAGATGCCAATTTGATACATCAAGATTCTTTTGTCTAATAATAATATGTTGAAGATAAGTGATTTTAGTCATAAAAATGTTATCTTTTTTGTTTTAGGTAAGAACCCAAATTGTAAAAAGGAATATATCCATTCAATCATTTATCTTAGGTTTTCATCCATTTTTGCTCAAACCCCACCTCTCACCACACATATATCATCATCACATTTGCCTTTGTGCCAAACTTAACACTTTCTCTTTTCTTTCTCTCCTTACTCTTTATTATTCTTTAGGTGTTGTGAGCTTGTTTTACCAAAACAACTTTGGGCAAAAATGGGGAGAAAATGCTCACATTGTGGCAACATAGGCCACAATTCAAGAACTTGCACTAGTTACAATAGAGGCAATGTCAATAGCACAGTTTTGGTTGGAGGAGGAGGTGGTGGTGGACTAAGGCTATTTGGAGTTCAACTTGACTCACCACACTCTATGGTCATGAAAAAATGCCTTAGCATGGATTGTTTTCCTTCTTCTTCACCATTACCAGCTTCGGCTTCACATTCGCCCACGTCTTCTTTATCGTCTTCTCGTATCTCTCTTAACGACCTAAACTCCGACAAGAGTATGTCGATTGGTTATCTCTCTGATGGTCTCATTGCCCGAGCACAAGAAAGAAAAAAAGGTACTCAATAAAGTAATATTTTGAAACATTAGTTACTAAATTAACCATGCATGCTATGATGCATGCATGATTACTAAAAGTTGTCTTTATGTTTTGTTACATTGTGTATGACATGCATAACTTCAACTCCAATATTCTGTATTCTTGTATTGGTCAAGTGCTAACATTTTGGAAGGATGATATTATAGGTCTGCCTTGGTCCGAAGACGAACACCGACGATTTCTAACCGGACTTGAGAAGCTAGGAAAAGGTGACTGGAGAGGGATTTCAAGAAACTTTGTGACCACAAGGACACCTACACAAGTTGCAAGTCATGCACAGAAGTACTTCCTTCGGCAAGCAAGTCTTTTTAAGAAGAAACGTCGTTCGAGCCTCTTTGACTTGGTAGGTATTTTCGCATGGTCATGCATTGCAAGGTCTTTAGCATATGTAATGCCTATCAAATGTTGAAGCTCTAACCAAATGCATTATGAGGTTGCTTTATTCAATCATATCATACAATGAAAACTTCTTAGAAAATCCATGATGTTTTCTTGATAAAAATATGAATAATGATGTGCCTAAAGTATCCTTCTTGGTGGTCGCAGGTGAGAGGCAATAACAACAAGAATGCACTACATAATCAAGAAAACACTAGCCATATAAGTCAAACAAGCTCATTTGAGGAAGAGCTACAAGATCAAAATGACAAACTTTCTTTGATAGAATTCAATTCTTTAAAGCAAGAGAATGTCTACTACAATCCAATGATCAAGTCCTATCAAGCATCATCAATATGTTCACAAGCTCATGGTTCTCCAAGTGGCACTATTGGCTCTAAAAGTGGTACTCTTGATTTAGAACTTACATTGGCTGCACCAAAGCCAATAGACCCAAACAAGTCATCTACCACTTCTCTCCAACTTGGGCCAATTATTAGTGTTATTTAATTTAGTTTGATTTTGATTCTTACCCTTTTCATATGCTAAAAAAATCTAATTAAGAAATCTTGTAGATACTTTGGTTAGATTAAACTACTTTTGTAACTACAACTACATATATGCACCCTATTAATTAAGTTAAGGCTTAGTTCAATTCATTGGAGCGAATAATTCTTATCGTGTTGCGTTTTTTTTCATGTCTACTGTATTGGGATTATGTTTTTCATCGGTATATGCTCATACAAACCCGAGACGACAAATCTATCCAAAACAAAACCCGAACATGGATATGATCACTTGATTATGATTGAGAAATTAAGTCATACACTTACAAGGGTATGTTAAAACTTAAGACAAAAATTAAGCCATCATTTGAAGTCCTTAAAATGAGAAAAATCTAAAAGATCCAATCATGCTTGTCCTTTTTTTCACAGGAAAAGAAAAGACATTGGTGTGTATATCTATCGCATGCAATTACTTTAAGGTCACATATATATGATGTTTAAATCTATTAATTAATCAAATGTTTACAAGGTTTTAAAAAAGATTTTGGGAAGACTCATGTTTAGTGATACTTTATTTAAGGTTAAATGTTTTGTAATAATAATAATATATCCTTATCATGAAGTCATTAGCCCATTATTTTATTGGATAAAAGGATATCCCATCAACGTCGATACCTAATTACCTCCCTAATTACCTCCCATGCATGAAACACATAGTTTTACTTTTAATAAGTTCTTTTGGATATATTATATGTTATCAAACTTGCTATTAATAATTGCCAACTTCTTTTTGCTTCTAGAAAAGCAGTAGCGGTATTTATCCCCAAAAAAAAAAAAACATTAACATGATCTCCAAAAAGATACGAACATAAGTGAGATAAAATTGTCAGGATATCCATTTACCGTTATTTCACAAGATTTTATAATAGTACTAAGGATGAATGTTATTCAACATTAGTTTTGGCCCATACCATAAATTTTAAACCTGAAAATAGCACTCAAATTCTTTGGAAGTTTATACAAGAAAAAGTTGTCGAAAAAAACAAAACCATGAAAGATCATACAATGTAACAAAGGCACCTTCGAGTCCCTGGATTTAGACATGATGAATTGGAATGTAATTTGCTACAACTTGATAGAAATGGACCACATAAAAATTTGTACAATGTATCATACAACTACAGGGTATTAAGATCAAGACCTAAGAGAATTGATATGTGGACCTTTTTAGAGGATGAAGACAAGATAGAAAGATTTCAATAAATCTAAGAAAAGATTTTAGATCAGTCTAGAGTTTTATAAATTTCAAGGTTTTGTCTCCTTATTATTCATGCCTACATGATGAACAAGAATATATCACAGAAAGATATATTTTTGTGAAGATTTGAGGATTGAAAATGATAGATGCATTAAACTTGGACATGCATGTTTCTTGATTTTGATAATATAAACTATACTTAGGTATATCTAAATGTGATGCAAAATTCATGACCCATCTTATCACCCTTAAAAAAAATCTCATCTTTGATATGAAATTATTGAAATTTGTGACATGATAGCATTTTGATATCATCTTTACAAGTTTGTGTAGTTTAGTGAGGGCCCCTTCATTAGAAGTTTTGTATATATCGCTATACAACACGTTTCAAACTTGATACGATTCTGCCTTTATAAAAAGGCCTCTAGTCGACTTTAAAACTAACGCCGTAAACGAACTGAACGTTAAGTGAATATTTCATGAATCGTTCGGTAAAAAGTTCATTTATGTTTGTTCGTTTATTAAATGAACGAACATGAACAATATTTTACGTTCGTTTAGTTAAATGAACGAACATGAACAAAAGTCTCGTTCTTTCTTTTATGTTCGTGAACGTTCAATTAGACGTTCATTTATGTTAATTTATGTTCATATATCATATCTTTTAATTTTATAATTTTAAAAATTGGTTTGTTTAAACAAAGTAACACTTATAAAACAATATATTATGAAGAATTCAATAAAGTTTATATGTGTTTGTCTATTTTCATTTATGTTCGATCGTTTATGTTCGTTTAGTGTCTTAATTAACGGACATAAATGGACATGAACAATTCATTTTCTAAATAAACGAACATGAACAAGAAAATTCATCCGATTAACCGTCCGTGTCCGTTTATTTGTTCGGTTAAAATTAAATGAACGAACATGAACAAGGATCCGTTCGTGTTTGTCCGATTCGTTTACAGCCCTATTTAAAACTATCGTTCTTGATTGTGTTGGAAAATTTAGTGCACTTGAGGGATCAATTCACACCTGGTAATGGGTTTGGAGGTATGGAGTATACACCCATTTGGTCACTGAATCCCCTGACTCAATAGTGGTTATGTATTGATCAAGGTACTGCTAGTAGACTCTGCTGCTAGTGTTGTGAATCTGCTGCTAGGATTCTGCTGATAGCTGATTCTGCTGCCAGCTGATTCTGCTGCTAGTTGATTCTGCTGCTGATAGCATTCTGCTGAAAGTGTGATTCTGCTGCTAGCGTTTCCACTGATGTGTTAACATTACCACTGCTAGTGATAATATTTCCACTGATAACCACTGATCCCTATTATTATGGAAAGTATTATGTTATAATTAATGGGCCGTTAATTATACATAATTCCATGGGCTAGGGTTTTGAGTATTCTCTATTATAAATAGAGATCACATCATTCTGCATGGTGATACGTTTTTACAATACGAAAAACAAAAAACCCTAAACACTTCAATACGCATCTGGTTCTTGGTTTGTGCCTAAAACAAGAACATCACTTGGTCTTATCCCATAGAGATATTCGTGTAACCCAGGCATAGGGTCGAATAGTTTCTATTGGAAAGTGATACCACGATTTCAAGTGAATATCCGGTACCTTTATTGATTATCTTAACCCTAATCTGGAAACTGTTTTACAAATAACAACCAACAATCAATAGAAACTATTAGTGATAATCAATGGCTGCTGCTATGAGACAAATGGCTGCTAACTTTTCCAAGTTGGAAAAGTTTGAAGGTGTTGATTTCAGAAGATGGCAAAAGAAGATGCACTTCTTATTGTCAAGTATGAATGTGGTGTATGTTCTCACGACTGAGATTCCAGAAGATCATGGAGATGATGCTACTATGGATCAGATGAGGGAAAGGAGCAAGTGGGAGAATGATGACTACATATGCAGAGGTTTAATTCTCAATGGTATGTCTGATTCTCTATTTGATATTTATCAGAATGTTGAAACTTCTCAAGAACTATGGGATTCCTTGGAAGCCAAGTATATGGCTGAGGATGCATCAAGTAAGAAGTTCCTTGTGAGTAATTTTAACAATTACATAATGGTTGATTCTAGACCTGTCATGGAACAATACAATGAACTTCTTAGTATACTTGGTCGATTCACACAACACAAGATGAACATGGATGAGGCTATTTCAGTCTCTTGTATCATCGATAAACTACCTCCCTCTTGGAAAGAGTTTAAGCATATGTTTAAGCATAAGAAGGAGGAGTTAACTCTTGTTGAGTTGGGCAGTCACTTGCGCATTGAGGACTCACTCAAAGCTCAAGACATTGACAAGCCAAAGAGTAGCACTGCTACTGGTCCATCAGTTGTCAATATGGTGGAGCATAACAACTCCACCAAGTACAATGACAACAAGGGCAAGCGTAAGCATCAAGATAACACCAAATCTGATCTTAACAAGAAACCTAAGGTGACTTGTTGGAAGTGTGGGAAACCTGGACACTTCAAGAAAGATTGCAAGGGTGGTAAAGTTGGAAACAAATCCAATGGATCAGGCACAAGTGGAGGGAATGGTAACACCAATTCTCTGAAAGGTCAGAATGTGTTTAATAAGTCTTTTAAGATTTATTATATTACATATATATCTGATATTTACTTTGTGCAGGATGATGATGTTGCATGGTGGGTTGACTCTGGAGCAACAATTCATGTGTGTAAAGATAGAAGCTGGTTCAAGACCTATAAGTCAATGAATGATGGTTCTATTCTTCATATGGGAAACGAGTCAACTACCCTGGTGCATGGAAAAGGATGTGTTGATTTGAAGTTTAGTTCTGGAAAGATTGTTTCTTTATTTAATGTTTTACATGTTCCTGATATTAGAAAGAATTTGGTTTCTAGTAGTGTTTTAAATAATTGTGGTTATAAACAGGTTATTGAATCTGATAAGTTTGTTTTGTCTAAAAATGGTGTGTTTATTGGTTTTGGTTATTTATGTAATCAAATGTTCAGACTTAATATTGTTCATGATAATATTGATTCTGCTTTTATATCTACATCTAAACTTTATGATTCAAACCTATGGCATGCAAGACTTGGCCATGTACATTTTAAAAGGATGCAAGATATGTCTAAGGATGGATTAATTCCAGCCTTTGATATGAACACTGAAAAGTGTAAAACTTGTATATTGAACAAGATAACTAAGAAACCTTTTCAAGGAGTAAAACGTGAAACTAAAGTTTTGGAGTTAATTCACAGTGACCTTTGTGATTTACATGCTACTCCCTCATTGGGGAATAAGAAATACTTTGTGACTTTTATTGATGATGCTTCTAGGTTTTGTCATGTTTATTTATTACATTCTAAAGATGAAGCATTAGATAAATTTAAAGTATTTAAAACTGAAGTTGAATTGCAACAAAGTTCTTTGATCAAACGATTAAGGACTGATAGGGGAGGTGAGTACATGGATACTTTGTATTTTCAGTCTGTTGGTATAATCCGTGAAGCGACTGCCCCTTATACTCCTCAGCAAAATGGTATTTCTGAAAGGAAAAACGGGGTGCTGAAAGAGATGGTTAATTCCATGTTGTCCTATTCAGGACTGAGTCAAGGGTTCTGGGGTGAAGCTATGTTAACAGCTTGCTATATTTTAAATAGGGTTCCCAACAAAAGGAACAAAGTTACCCCTTATGAACTTTGGACTAAAAAGAAACCTAACCTTAATTATCTTAGGATATGGGGTTGTAGGGCTGTTGTAAGACTCCCTGTTCCAAAGCAGAAAACTTTGGGTGAAAGAGGCATTGAATTCATCTTTGTTGGATATGCTGATGATGCGTGGGAATCGCAACAGGCTTTACCTCTCGAGGGATTTCGAGAAGCTTACAACCCCCACCAGGCAGTGTACCTGATCGTTGTAGTATAGTATAGTGACAAGTACCGGGGGATTGATCGTTCAGCTTAGGAATAGTGTCGCTAGGATTAGAAAGCCTAAATACTAGTTCTAAAGGTGAGGGATGATTATTTTTGTGTTTTTATATTATATGGAAAGCAGGTAAAAATCTCGGGTTTTGGAAGAGTGGGCGGAATTAGTTGCTATTCAACTAACCCAATACTAAGATGCAATCAAAATAAAATACAAAAAATGAAAATAAACTAATTATACTAAGGTTGTGAGCAGTAATTGGAGAAAATGTGTTTACCTAGATTTCACTACTCCCTAGATATCTTTTACACGTTAATTACTTGTTATAATTGCATGGATGACGGATCGTATTCCTTAATACCATTCATGGGGTGGCATACATAACTCCCCAATTCTATGAGCTCTTATCTCCTCCTACACCATGCCCAACACAACTATAGGGATTGTAAACAGTGGCTCATGCATTAAATACAACCAATAAAGACCTAGTACGCCTCAGTTCATGTTTCTTAAGACGTTCAAGCATGTTACCATTTGGAGATCTGCCAGTTTTCTTAAGCCTAACATATAAATCATTCATCCAAGACAAGAATAAACAAGTAATCAACACATAATCAATATCTAGGTTTCATTAGATCTAAGCAAACACAAAAGAGATCTAGCCTAGCATAATGGAATTGAGACAAGAACAAGATATAGACAACCAACACATAGACATATTGATTGAATTAGAAGAACACTTATCTCAATTACAATGCAAGGTATCAAGGGTTTGGAACCCTTGAAAAACCTGTAAAAGTTGCACCAAAATCGTACTTAGGGTTTCTCCAAAACTTCTCCTCTCAAATGTGAAAAATTAGAAAACTATATATAGAAAAATGGGTTTGACGGCGTCAAGAGTAATCTTGTGACGCCGTCACCTCGCCGCCAAAACTCTCCTCGGACTGCCTAGATCTACTTCTGATGCCGTCAAGACTAATATACTTCCAGGCCGTCATGACTCTTTTACTCTTGACGCTTTTTTTTTTTTTTTTTTTTTTTTTTTTTTTTTTTTTTTTTTTTGCATACACTCTTACCCTACCATCCAAAATAATACATCATAGGGGATGAGAATTCCCCTTACACTTGAATCTTTACATACTTTACAATTAACTATTCTAATGACTCGAATCAAGAAAATCAAAACACTTGGAGCACTTTTAAGATTAACGTACATATGGGGGTAATAAATGATGTTTTTTCCCATTACTCCATAAAATAAGTACTTACCCATGAGTCCCAATCGTCCCAAAACAATATGTACAAGGATATGACTCGACTTAGCAACCATTTAATCAATTAGATAGTTAACTTAGGGTTTAACAAATAACAATAATGCACTAAAAATGAGCGCATACACGGAAGGCTAAGGCGATTTGGGTGTATATTTAAGTGGGGTGTAACAAATTCTTCCTTTAAGTAAAATGCTTAATGTTAGAAACGAAAAGATAGGCTCGAAGGGGTGTACTAGGGGTTTCGTGTACTAAAAATGAGTACAACGCTAAGGGTGTGGAAAAATTAGTTGACTTAACTAGCCAAGTAATATGACTTAAATGGTCAAGTAATTATAATACGGGTTTAACACAAGGGTAATCCTAATGCCTCTTATCATGTAATAAATCCTACTACACGAATGTAGTCTCACTAGCGGTCTCGGGATGCATCACTAACGCAAGTTCTAGAATCTAAATGCTACCGGTACACTCATAAGCACTAATAGTAAATGTTTTTCCTATCAAATCTAAAGGCGAACCTCACATATTTGGGTGGAAAATTTTTCTGAATATACGGTTATGTGCTAGTCATACAATCTCCTATCCATGAGACGCTTGCTATGGCTAAAGTTTCACTCCTAAATGTTGTAAAAAATTTTAAATTTGGCGCTAAAATTGCACTAACAAGTATTTCTCATAGTTTTATTACACATCTACCATCAAACAAAACAAACTCAAGCGAAAGTGCATATGTAAGGTATCATCTTTTTACCCTCCCCTTACACTTAAGATGAACATTGTCCTCAATGTTCAAGTAAAGAATGTAAAAGTGAAAAAGTAAAGAGAATGAAATCAAATACTCCCCTGATTCGCTCGGTATGGATAATAGGATGGCCAGGTTAAATCTTCCTCCAAGAAAATGAACAATCAAGGCTTCCCTTCCAGAATATAAATCATCTCATTGTCATACATAACCTGTAAAACCTGACAAAATAGACAAGACAACCTTGCGTAAAATCGGCGGCATCCTATATAAGTTTCTAAATCCTAGAAAACAAGATAAGATATAATGCTTGTGGAATGAAGTTTGCAGATCTCCTGGAGATTATAAAACTTAATAATTCACAAAAACCATAAGACTCCGTTAGAAAATCAAAACCGGTAAAATTTCCAGATTTTTAACTCCTGACGCCGTCAAGAGTAAAACTCTGACGCCGTCAGAATGGACCTGCAGAAATTCTTATGTTATGTTTCCAGAAAATTTCTGGAAAAACTTGGTCTTACTTCCTGGAAAATCCTGCAAAACTTCATTATGACTCAATACAAGCATTTGACTATAACAAATACGAATATACATGCTCATTTAATATTGTGGAGAATCATGATCGGTTTGTTTCTTAAAAACATATTTGGGGTTTCCCCTTACACTTATCTTTTGCAAAAATACTTCTAGGTGGAGTTAAGACTAGGCCAAAACAACAAAGTAAAGTATTTCCACTTATTTAGTTTAGAAACATGATCTACCAACAATAAAAATACAACATGCATACGGAAGCAAATAACAAACAAACAAATAAAATCACACAAATAATAACACACGAAATAAATAATGTCACCATGAGCACCATTAATTATTTCAAAACAAACGTAGACATGCAAGTAAATTGTTCAAGACCAACAAAGGCCGCACCCTAAGCTATTACAGTACCAAATGTTTTAAATTACACAATCATCAATAAATAGTTCAAAGACAACGGATATCAAGAGGAGTCACTGGGGAGGAGGACCAAAGCGGTAGTCATAGCCAGGAGGGAGGTGTCCGGTGTACCCGTAGAGAGGGTAGTCAGTCTCTCGGCCTGGGAAAGGGTCAATCTGCAGGTGAGGCTCAAGCTGATCTCGGGTGGAGAGGTGCTGCATCTGGCGGATGGTATGATCGTACATCCAATCAAAGCGCTGGTCAGTGGTGGTTCGCCACGCATCCATCTGACCCATCCAGGCACCCTGGTGTGCCTGCCAGTCTCCCCGACTCATGTGTCGGTAGTAGTCAGCCGTCCCCTCCTCATACCCCTGGAACTGATGCTGCTGGGGGTCTACCTCATCATCAGCATCCTCCTGAATATCTGGCCCC
Source organism: Artemisia argyi (assembly GCA_030686995.1). Lineage (NCBI taxonomy): Eukaryota > Viridiplantae > Streptophyta > Magnoliopsida > Asterales > Asteraceae > Artemisia > Artemisia argyi. The sequence goes on from CM060709.1 coordinate 333,189,815, forward strand.
CCTTCCTCATACCAAGTATAGGTCCCATTCCTCTCAGGCATCACAATGCTCATCTGCCTGAGGGATTTCGCCCTCACTACCCTACAGTTCCCGCAGTCGCTCAAGTACCCCATGATCTGAGGAGTAAGAAGACCATAGGAACGAGCCAACCGGGTCACGAACATCCCCCCCATACACCTTGTCAATATCCCTCTCACCCACACTGGTCCTCAAATAACTGGCCACCCAAAACGGGATGTTGCAGTAGACATCCGCAGAAAAGATGGTGTACAAGTAGAACAGGTCTGAAGCAGTGACACGGTGAGTGGTGCCATGACGTCCTGACAGGCTATATGTGATGCACCTGTGGACTAGCCTAGCTACGGGGTCCCTGATGGATGCAGCCCCGGTAGTCGAGGTGTAAACCCCGTTCCCTATGGTCGGCCAAAAAGTAATACACCTCATCTCACTCCTCTGAGTCTCTCCATGTAACAACCTCTGCAAAAAAGTCCCATCAACTTCCTCACTAGTATACAATCCAATCCTCCAACCAAACTCAGCCACTGAACATGACCGCAACTCTCCCCCTAGCCTAAAATACACAGTGGTGCCCCCCATATCTGTCCTAGCCTCAGCCTGATCAAAATGGAAGGTCGCAAAGAACTCCCTTACTAACTCACTATATACTATCTCTCTAATCCTAAACAACCTCTCCCACTGTGGACCCGCAAACCCATCTGTGTAGATCCTCCCTAAAAACGCAGCCTCCAACCCATTGGCTCTCAGAAAATCCCAGTCAACTACAGCCCCAGCATCAATATGGTGGTTACACAACTCCGCATACTTGGTGATAGCACCAACAGTGTCAAACTCGCTCCAATTATGGACTAATTCTCCATAATTGACCCTTTGAGATCTAGAGGAACTGCCCTTATGTTGACGAGATCTTTTGCTCATTTTCCTGGAAAAAGGTTGAGTGAACGGACACGATTAGAACGAGAATTTTGATGAACTTTATGCAATCAGACACATCTGACGCCGTCAAGAGTAATCCTGACGCCGTCAGATGGTTCAGAATCCGAATCATGCAAATGCGAGGGAAAAATCAATTTTCAAACTCTCAACCCATTACCCAAACGCTCCTTAATTAGAAAACATGGGTAGGGGGTCAAAGAATCCGTGGCATGAGTGGCTTTCCCTAATCTAATGCATAATTCGAGTGAGATAACATAATCAACGGGTAATCCCCATATTACAAATCACCAATTGGATGGCATTACGATTTGCTAATAATGGGTCAAGAGTGGGGTTTCGGGCGAAAGGGGTTTTCCAAATTGATGGGTTCTAAGGACAATTGATCGAAAAAGGATGAAGAAAACTTACTTACCAAGTGGAGATTGGATGCGGAAGATGTCGAATTGGATGGTGGAGAATCGGAGTAGCAGCAGCACCTTGGGTGAGATTTGTGGGGTATGGGTTGAAAGTGATTGGTTTTGGGTTAATATTGCTGATCCATCGAGCTGACGGCGTCAAGAGTTAAATCTGACGCCGTCAGATGCCCGTGTAAGGTGAGATTTGGAGCAGTTCATGATTAGTCCCTGCACTTTGCGTGAATAGCTAATCATTAGTAAAACCCATGAGTAGCCATTTTGTTAACGAGGTCCACCAGGGTCGAACGTCTCATTACTGTCACGAAAAAAGGTGAAGTTGTAGGAGGAGTTGGATGACGTTTCGGCTAAGTCGAACCATGTGCACGGGTCATTGGTGTGAAAAGAGAGATGTTGTTCCATAGAGGGTTTCAAATCAGTGGTGTCTTTGAGGTGCGACCTCTTTACACCGGGTTTAAAACCAAAAGAACGTTTTTTGGATGAGATCGGGAATGTAGTTCGCAAACATCCAACGAAAATGTTATGGATTTGCGAACTTTTCTCTGCATGGGGGTGTTCATGAGAACGGAGGGTAGTTAATGGTAAAGCACTTGAGGAAAATTTCCCGTTATCCTCTTGGTCAAACACCAAAGGGGTTGACACCTCGAAGACTTTTTCAATTTTTTTAGGTACGGAATTTTCTTTGATCTTTTCTATGACCCTTGATATGAATTGGTCTGCGAAATTCATAAAGGTTTTATGCGTGCTTTCCATGCGTGCCTCAAGGTGCTGGATTTGTTTTTCCTGATTATTCATGAAGGTTATCATTATCCCTTCGAATTCCTCTTGTCGTGAGCGTTCAGGAAAATTCTGGTTGATAACCGTATTCCTACGTGGATCATGATTCCACACGGGTTTAGCAGCAAGTTTCCCAATACTCATCAATTCTTTTACCTGCTTCTCGATGCTTCCTAACAACTGTTCTTAGGTGGCACATGCATAATCAAGTTTTACTTTGCTTGGGAGCATCGGGTCCTCCCATCCTTCCTCTTCGTATTGTGCTAACCCCTCAAGAACTTTCCAGCACTCGTCAACGCTAAGTCTATTTAACCTACCCTTGGCTGCGTAATCAATGGCTCTCCTTGTTTGATAGTCAACCTTATCGTAGAAGATTTGGATCTGGAGCCACAGTTCGATGCCATGATGAGGAACTTTTCGGAGTAGGTCTTTATATCGAATCCATGCTTCATAAAAGGTTTCATTTCGACGTTGTTGGAACGTCAAGATGTCATTTCTAAGCATAGTAGTTCTCCCTGGTGGGAAAAATTGAGCAAGGAAACGAGTGGTGAGATCATCCCATGTGGTGATGGATCCCGCGGGTAAACGCTCAAGCCATTGACTAGCTTGATCCCGTAGAGAGAATTGGAATAGGCGTAAACGGGTAGTCTCTCTAGTTTCAACATCTAGGTCTATGGAGTCTACGATTTTGAGAAAGTCCTTAAGATGTTGGTTTGGATCTTCGGAACGAAGTCCATGGAATGCACATCCGCTTTGCACCAACCGGATGGTGTCGGATCGCAAGGGGGTCACATTGGCTCCGGTGAGCTCAATGGTGTTTCGGTAGCCTTGGTGGCTAGGTCGGGAATACTCTCCTAAGGTTCGGGGCCTAAGGGGTTCTAATGGTGGGTTTTGTTGTGGTGGGATGACGGGTTCAAAGATGTTACCACCTTCCATGATGTCGGATGGTAAAGAGTTACGGACAAAGGCACGAAGAAATAAGATAGACTAAAGAAAACCTAAAAATAAAAATAAAATCTTACTAGAAAGGAATCTAGCAAGTAGACCTAATAAAAAGAAATCCTAACCTAGACAATAACTATTCCCCGGGCTGCGGCGCCAAAAACTTGATGCGTGGGAATCGCAACAGGCTTTACCTCTCGAGGGATCTCGAGAAGCTTACAACCCCCACCAGGCAGTGTACCTGATCGTTGTAGCATAGTATAGTGACAAGTACCGTGGGATTGATCGTTCAGCTTAGGAATAGTGTCGCTAGGATTAGAAAGCCTAAATACTAGTTCTAAAGGTGAGGGATGATTATTTTTGTGTTTTTATATTATATGGAAAGCAGGTAAAAATCTCGGGTTTTGGAAGAGTGGGCGGAATTAGTTGCTATTCAACTAACCCAATACTAAGATGCAATGAAAATAAAATACAAAAAATGAAAATAAACTAATTATACTAAGGTTGTGAGCAGTAATTGGAGAAAATGTGTTTACCTAGATTTCACTACTCCCTAGATATCTTTTACACGTTAATTACTTGTTATAATTGCATGGATGACGGATCGTATTCCTTAATAACATTCATGGGGTGGCATACATAACTCCCCAATTCTATGAGCTTTTATCTCCTCCTACACCATGCCCATCACAACTATAGGGATTGTAAACAGTGGCTCATGCATTAAATACAACCAATAAAGACCTAGTACGCCTCGGTTCATGTTTCTTAAGACGTTCAAGCATGTTACCATTTGGAGATCTGCCAGTTTTCTTAAGCCTAACATATAAATCATTCATCCAAGACAAGAATAAACAAGTAATCAACACATAATCAATATCTAGGTTTCATTAGATCTAAGCAAACACAAAAGAGATCTAGCCTAGCATAATGGAATTGAGACAAGAACAAGATATAGACAACCAACACATAGACATATTGATTGAATTAGAAGAACACTTATCTCAATTACAATGCAAGGTATCAAGGGTTTGGAACCCTTGAAAAACCTGTAAAAGTTGCACCAAAATCGTACTTAGGGTTTCTCCAAAACTTCTCCTCTCAAATGTGAAAAATTAGAAAACTATATATAGAAAAATGGGTCTGACGGCGTCAAGAGTAATCTTGTGACGCTGTCACCTCGCCGCCAAAACTCTCCTCGGACTGCCTAGATCTACTTCTGACGCCGTCAAGACTAATATACTTCCAGGCCGTCATGACTCTTTTACTCTTGACGCCCTTCCCACGTGACGCCGTCAAATCTCTACTGGACCGTCATGGAATTTTGCTCTTGACGCCGTCAAGGAGTTGCTCTTGACGCCGTCACCTACTGTTCCCAGCATGGAAAATTAAGACTTTGGCATTTTCTTCACTTTTATGCTTCAAAAACGTCCGAATTGCTTCCTTTTCCAGATTTCTCTCCCAAAGTACCTAAAATCACAAAAGGAACGATTTAGGGCAATATTTGATCAAATAAATTCGGATTCGGGCTTAAATGACCCCCTAAAAACGGATCATTTTTCGCCTCATCAGCTGAGCATTCCAAGGCATATAGGTTTTATGTTATAGAACCTAATGAGTCTGTTTCAATTAACTCAATAATTGAATCAAGGGATGCACTATTTGATGAGTACAGATTCTCATCTATCCCTAGACCAAATCAAAGGATTCCAAATGGAACCAATGACAATGGTGTTTCAGAAGTATCTGATAAGGTTCCTGCTGATGAGGTTCCTGCTGAGGTTGTGGAACAACAACCTGAACCTGAGCTCAGAAGGAGCAATAGGGTGAGGTCTCCAAGGTCATTTGGACCTGAGTTTCAATTATACTTAATTGAAGGAACAAGGAGTGAGGTCTCTGACCAATACTCTTATTGCTTCATTGTGGAAGATGATCCCAAAACATTTGAAGAAGCAATGAAGTCCCTGGATGTTGCTTTCTGGAAAGAAGCAATTAATGATGAGATGGACTCTATCATGGGCAATAACACTTATGTGTTGACTAATCTACCACCTGGTTGCAAACCTTTAGGTAGCAAATGGATTTTCAAAAAGAAAATGAAGGTAGATGGAACTGTTGAAAAGTTCAAGGCAAGATTAGTTATTCAAGGCTTTAAACAAAAGTCAGGAATAGACTACTTTGATACTTATGCTCCAGTGGCACGTATCAGTACCATAAGATTGCTAATTGCTTTGGCATCAATTCACAAACTGATTATTCATCAGATGGATGTGAAGACAGCTTTCTTGAATGATGATTTAGATGAAGAGGTTTACATGAACCAACCTCAGGGCTTCATCATGTCTGGCAATGAAAACAAGGTGTGTAAACTGATTAAGTCTCTTTATGGGCTAAAACAGGCACCTAAGCAATGGCATCAAAAGTTTGATGAAGTGGTTTTGTCTAGTGGTTATTTACTTAATCAAGCTGACAAATGTGTATATAGCAAATTTGATGAATCTGGTAAAGGAGTCATCATTTGTCTATATGTTGATGACATGTTGATCTTTGGCACTGACCAAAATCAAGTTGATCTTACAAAAGAATTTTTGTCATCAATGTTCTCCATGAAGGATATGGGGGAGGCAGATGTTATCCTTGGCATAAGGATTAAACATGAAAGTAACAAAATTTCTATATCTCAGTCTCATTACATTGAGAAGGTGTTAAAGAAATTTAATTACTTTGATTGTACTCCAGTGAGTACTCCTATGGATACAAGTGAGAAGCTAATGCCTAATACTGGCAAAGCTGTATCTCAACTTGAGTATTCTAGGGTGATTGGCTGCTTGATGTATGCCATGACTTGTACAAGACCTGATATTGCTTTTGTTGTGGGTAAACTGAGCAGGTATACTAGTAATCCTAGTGCTCATCATTGGCAAGCAATTCAGAGGGTCTTTAAGTATTTGAAGAGAACTATGGATTATAGTCTCTCATATACTGGTTATCCTTCAATATTAGAAGGATATACTGATGCAAGTTGGATCAGTAACACTGAAGACAATTCGTCTACTAGTGGCTGGGTATTCCTACTTGGTGGAGGTGCAATTTCTTGGGCATCCAAGAAACAAACTTGCATTACCAGTTCAACCATGGAATCTGAATTTGTGGCTTTAGCTGCTGCTGGCAAAGAAACTGAATGGTTGAAAAACTTGCTTCTTGAGATTCCATTGTGGTCTAAACCTATAGCACCTATTTCTATCCGTTGTGATAGTGCTGCTACATTGGCAAAGGCTTATAGCCAGATGTACAATGGGAAGTCTAGACACTTAGGTGTTAGGCATAGCATGATTCGTGAGCTTATCATGAATGGGGTGGTATCTATAGTGTTTGTTAAATCTCAACAAAACTTAGCTGATCACTTGACGAAGGGTTTGGCTAGAGACTTGGTTTTGAAGTCTGCTAAAGGGATGGGTTTAAGTCCAACTTAGTCACTGAATGCAAGGATACCCAACTCCCTTCTAAGGAAACTTGGAAGCTGAGTTCAATGTGGAAAGCTGATCATTTAGTGGACTGAAGCACATGTATCACAAACATCCCAAGGTTGTGCTTGTTACCTGCTGAAAGGAGGATGAAGTCTTCACTTCTTAATGGTTAATTTTCTTTGAAAAAGTGCTAAGCAGGAGCATGAATTAAAGATGAACCACCTATGTAGATGTTGAATTTTTGCCGCTTCAGGAAGCTTTGGACTTTTAGCTTTTACAACATTTATGAATTGGATATGGACACATGGCTTGTTTAGTGTCAGAAGTATTTTAGTGTTTGAAAACTTGTGTGTATTTATCATCAGGTATTCAAATGGGTTGAAGGGTTCAATTCTTAGAACACCCTGATTCTCGAATATTTGAAAGTATATGTACTAATGTGGAAATTCAATCCTCAGGATATTTTCATTTATGCACTTGTTTTGGTTTGTGTTTGATTTTTCATGCAAAGGTAGTGAACTAAATTTGGAGAGGATTGTTGGAAAATTTAGTGCACTTTAGGGATCAATTCACACCTGGTAATGGGTTTGGAGGTATGGAGTATACACCCATTTGGTCACTGAATCCCCTGACTCAATAGTGGTTATGTATTGATCAAGGTACTGCTTGATCAAGGTACTGCTAGTAGACTCTGCTGCTAGTGTTGTGAATCTGCTGCTAGGATTCTGCTGATAGCTGATTCTGCTGCCAGCTGATTCTGCTGCCAGCTGATTCTGCTGCTGATAGCATTCTGCTGAAAGTGTGATTCTGCTGCTAGCGTTTCCACTGATGTGTTAACATTACCACTGCTAGTGATAATGTTTCCACTGATAACCACTGATCCCTCTTATTATGGAAAGTATTATGTTATAATTAATGGGCCGTTAATTATACATAATTCCATGGGCTAGGGTTTTGAGTATTCTCTATTATAAATAGAGATCACATCATTCTGCATGGTGATACGTTTTTACAATACGAAAAACAAAAAACCCTAAACACTTCAATACGCATCTGGTTCTTGGTTTGTGCCTAAAACAAGAACATCACTTGGTCTTATCCCATAGAGATATTCGTGTAACCCAGGCATAGGGTCGAATAGTTTCTATTGGAAATTGATACCACGATTTCAAGTGAATATCTGGTACCTTTATTGATTATCTTAACCCTAATCTGGAAACTGTTTTACAAATAACAACCAACAGATTGATCAAGTATGATAATTATAAAATTGTCTAGAGGATCGATTAAGAACGATAGTTATAAAGTCGCCAGAAAGACCCATAAACCTTTTTCTGAAGTTTTTGTATGCATTTTCTGAAACTTGACATGTTTAGAAACAAAAATACTTCACAAGAAACTAAGAGTCAATTGCAAAATTCGTCCTTGTGATTTAACCAAATTGCAAGTTCAGTCCTTAATCTTTTAAAAGTGCAGAGACCGTCTATGTGAAGACATTTGTGTGGAATATTCAGCCTCAGACCAAAGTTAAATGACCAGAATACCCTCGTTTTCGACCTCTTTAAAGATCAGGGATTGAACTTGCAACTTGAACAAACCACAAGAACGGCTTTTGCAATTTACTCAGTGAGAGAAGTACGTACCAACTTGGCTCATTAGAAGTTGCCCACTCATTAAATTTCTTGTTTCATTATCCCATTCTTGAATATGCATGCGCTTTAAGTAAACAATGACATATATAAAAAAACAAAAACCTTTGTCCCCTAACCAATCTATGATCTTTTATCACATTTTCTTTTATTTTGTGTTTGTTTGTTTATCTTATGTATCATCACTTATGTTCACTTGTTTTTGTGTGGAGGATAGAACTTTGTCCCAACCTAAAATGTCAAGAAACTTGCAATCTACACGAAACCAAATTATGCATGTGCATGTATACCTTAAAAATGGTATAAGGATTGATGTTTTGTAGTATATTTGCATGTTATCGTAATATATGCTAAGATAAGGTATGGTATGGTCAAAAGTCATAAACTTGCCACGAGACACATTTTGAGCAATCTTCATTAGTATTATTTTTGTTACCATATGGGTCTATGGATTTATATGTTGGTATATTGTGTCCAATAGTGTCACCATCAAAAACTTATCCTATTTTCATCAATTTCGTAATTCTTATCTTTTACATATTTAACAAGCAAATGTCATCAAAATCGTACTAATCCTTTTTTGGTGTTATCGGAATACCTTATGTTTGGCGTTATCGGAGAGTACCACATGGATCATTTGGCGTTATCGGAATAGCTTATGTTTCTATCTCAAACCCCTAAGGAAGAACACCTACTAAATAAAATCTCTATCTCACTTTTGGATTACAAATTGAAGTAGGAAGTAGGAACCCTCGTATTATCGATCTGGTTGGAATGGATCATGGATCCCATATGTGCTTGTAATCCACAACTGTAACTCTCTGGAGCAACTTGTTAGTCTAATAAAATCCGCCGTTAAAAAAATTCGTTCAAATCCTTTAACTAAAGGTATACATTTTTTAAAAAAATTATTTTTATTTTTCACTTTTTACCTGTTTAATAAGAAGTGGAATCCATAGATCTCGCTCCAGCAGGATTGTGTGTTGTTATCGTTGTTGTGTTAATTAAGAAGTGAATATACAAGATCTTTGAAATGTTTTGATAAAACCCTAAGTTAGGCTAATAATAACTTCTGCATTTGTTTTTAGTTGAGATGTCATAGTATATATTAAAAGATGTGTGCTACACCCACATAAAGTTTACAAAATTTCACCCACTCGCTGATGTGGCAGAGTGCTGATTGGTTGATTTTCTGTGGGCCACAGAAAACCAACCAATCAGCACTCTGCCACGTCAGCGAATGACTGAAATTTTATAAACCTTAGGTGGATCTAGTATTTTCCATATATCTAGTATTTTCCATATTAAAATTAAAGTATTAAACCATTCAATTGATTAAAGCTTTTTGTGTATTACAAATTTATTTAAGTCTAAAATGTATAAAACATTGCTATTACTAAATTTTTTACATAATACAAAAAATAAAAGGAACTATATTATGTAAAACATCTTGCTATAACACACCTAGAGATTTTAAGACCAATGTGTAATGGTAAGTCCTACAATCGGTCCACCCCTCAAAAGGACGAGTTCCAAGCAGTGACGGAGCTAGGATATTATTTTCGGGTGGGCCGAAAAAAGATACACACTAATAAGTGTAAAGTACGAAAGGCTAAAATAAAAATTGAAATCCGTAAAATTTACGTCAGATTTTATTCATGAATAATTGTTAACCCAACCGATAAACCATACATAAAAAAATTATGTCACTGTGTGCGAAAGAGAGCTCAATACATAATTTTTGATCATATATTTGAAGTATTAGTAAAGAAATTCTATTAAACCATCAACCATGTATAAGAGACATCTTCAAGAGAAACAATAAGGTGGGCCAAGTCTATGTAGGTATAATCAAATTTACTATTTTGAAGCAAAATACTAGCAGAAGTATACATTTTGCAAATTGTTAGGGTGGGTCTTGGCCAACCCAACTACTAATGTGGCTCCGTCACTAGTTCCAAGCGGTCCCAACCATTACACCTCCCTCATGAGGACGTGACGCATGCAAGAAAAAATAAAAGTCAGTTGTTTGTGTGTAGAGTGTGTTTATTTAATTATTTTTGAGATATATTTTTGTTGGCATCTTCAATCTTCTTATTACACTAAGTTTGTCATGAAGTTGTCCTAAAGATGGAAATTAAGCTGATGTAGCACTGTAGCAGTGTTGTCCTCGATCTCTTTGTGATCACCGTTAAAGTTAGCCTAAAGAGTAGGGAGGGTACAACAAAAAGCTAGAGTTAAATTTTCTGATAGAAGGAAATGGTCCTCACTCCATTAACTGTCTTGGCTACCAGCAAACATTATACTTTTTTGTCACATTTAAGGATGGATACTTTTTACAAAGGTGCTTGATGATTAGCCAGCAAGTGGGGTTTTTAATCCAGTGATGCACAAAAAAATAATAACCATGAGTCAGTAAAGCTGTGTTCTGCCATCCACTTTAGCAGAATCGTGGATGACTATTTAATTACGCGCGTATAGCAGCGACAGTGTATAATAGCATCAGATCTTGTGTATATATGAGCGTTAAGTAAAAGTAAAAAGTTTGAGGATTAAATTTTACTTAAGTATTTAAATAATTATTAGATTGTATTGTTTTTTATAAGTAAAGGGTGATCATTTTTTAAGTTTTGAAGCATGTATATTCTCTTTATATGTATTATAGATATGAAACAATGCTCATTTGGAGTTTTGGGTGAACGTGTTCGGTTCATACATAGTTCGATTTGAGCAAGAAACAAGTCCAAATATGCATCATCTTCATGATTCGACATCGGATAAAAGGAAGTTGTAAACCAATATATGACCACTTTTTTTTTTCCATTATGTTATATATGTTTGTTTCATTATGTTTCATATCCATACTAGCTATATGACATTATTAGAGTTTTGGTTTTTTAAAAGGATATAAGTGTACCACGCTCAATTTGTGTTCACCACATACCATTGTCACCCAATTATCATCTTGTGTTTTCTCATGAACGGGATACAATTTGACACATATCTTTGCTTAACTTGCATCCTTTGTACTATCACCATCATCCAACCCATCAAATTAATACCTTTACAATAAAAAGTGAGACCGTTACATTTTATAAAAAGTGAGACCGTTACATTGTGCGTAATGTACATTAACAGGTGAAAACCATTTTGTGTTGGTTGAAATTTGAAAGTAGACAATTATTATGAGACAAACCAAAATTGAAAGGTAGACGTATAATTTTGGTTGGGACGGAAGGAATACGTAGTATATATTTAGCTGTTAATATTTTGTTAAATGACAGTGTCATATAGTATGGTTATCGTAAAAGAATGAATTAAACGTTACTCGATATCTAATATTTGAATTTGTTCGTCCACTTAAACATAATGCGTTTGTTCACACATCTGCAAAAATAAGGAGATGAAGATGGTCGAACTTATAGACTTTTTGAGTGTGATTATGATGGTGAAAAGTACATGAGTGAATGTTTAGGAAATTTGTTCACAAAAAAAAAAAAAAAAAAAAAAAAAAAAAAAAAAAAAAAACTTGTAGACTTTTTGAGTGTGATTATGATGGTGAAAAGTACATGAGTGAATGTTTAGGAAATTTGTTCAAAAAAATAAATAAATAAATAAATAATGTTTACACATAAATGAAAATAAATGGGCCCAATATAAAAGTATACAAATGTTTGATAACTACAAAGTTGGCACAAATCATCTGCTATGGGCTTGGTCCATAATTTGGATTAATAATACAGGTAGTTATGTGATGGGCTAAAAGCCCAAGACAAATGAATTGACAATTTGACATGTTATAAAGTTAACCCAAAAGTATGCTATTTATCGTGTATAACTTTTTGAGCATAATTTCAAACCGATAAAACATATTTGCCATATAGGGAAAGATTGTTTTGTGTTACTCATGGTCATCATGGATTTGGTTTATGTTAGACTAGGCGTTATGGAGTATTATCACCACACGTGAAGCCCTTGACAGCCAAAATCCACCGTGCGCAAAGGAAGAAAAATGGAGTCGGTCACCACCTAACCAAATGCATTTTTTATTTTTATTTTTTTGTAAGTGTGTGTGGGGCTGTAAGATATATTATGAGGTATGTTTATATGAGGCTGTAGGATATATAATTAGATATGTTTATATATAATGAGTTATGGGTTTGGTTAAGTGATGACAATTGTGCCTATAAAGTGATGATAAGAAGATGTGTTAAAAAGTTGATGTGAGGCTTAAGTAGAGGTAATAATCGAGTGACAATTACGCCCAGCCTTAACATGTTAATGCTTATTTTTTCGGTCTAGCTAACACTAGGTCTCTAAATTCGTTGAAACAAATAAAATTTCGATAAGAGAAATAACACAAAAGATAGAAGATGGGTCAATTCCATATATGCCCAACCAAATTAAACACTATAACGACATTTTTATTTAAAACATGTTTGAAGTATATTATATATTATGCATTTAAAACATATAGTCTGGATATATATAACATCTTCATGTTTATATTGGGTATATATAAAATCATCCCAAGATAGAAAAGATATACACGACTCATCCGTACTATTATTAGCAAAATTTGGACTTACTTAATCGGCATGGGGAATGAGTCTTCAAGAAAGGCGGTACTTTCATACAACTTTATAGATAACCGTAAGTTTTCTTAGGTCACAATATATATACATAGCATAAGATAAAACAAGGTGACGTAAAGTTTTCTTTTGGTGACTCGCATATACAAAAAGTAGTGGTAGCCCCTGCCTATAATAACTTCAAGAATTTTTATCGATAAATGATAATCCTCTTACTTATCTTCTTACATATCATCACTACATCATGGTTGTCAATCATTTACTATATTTCTTTACGAGTTAATTGCATTTTTGGTTCTTGTGGTATGGCCAAATTGCAGGTTTGATCCTCAAAACTTTGAAAGTTTAGCGATAGTCTCCATTTTGAATTTTTGGTTGCATTTTTGGTCCTTTATTGGTGTGAAATAACCAAATTACCCTTGTCTTTTCTGAAGAAGAAAAAGGGTATTTTAGTCATTTAACTTTATCCAAGGAACAAAAATGCAATCCAAACTTTAAAATGAGTACTATCACTACACTTTCAAAATTTTGGTGACCAAACCTGCAATTTGACCTAAGGGACTGAGATGAGGGAAATCACCCTCATCCTTTGTACCTCAACGTTTTTTTGGTGTAATGCATTTTACCGGGGTGTATTAACCCATTTACCAAAAAAAAAACCTGCAATTTGACCGTACCACAATGACCAAAAATGCGATTATCTCTTTATTTACGTAAAACACTCACTCAATCAACGGTAGATAATTGACACACATAATGTGAGAGGATATATAAAAAAAAAAATAAGGTGTTGATTGTTTATTAAAAGATTTCGAATCTAAGGCCGATTTGCATATCTGAATCTCAATTTTTTGTTAAAAGTTTGAATTTAATTTTATCTTAATCTAAATAAGTGGTTGAGAAATCTAAATCTGACTCAAGTAAACATTTTTTTTTTTTTAATGTATAAATATGTTAAAGATCAAATTTCACAATTTAAATATAGAATAACGAAATACTCTATTAAATATAAAAAACAGAAATTTAATAATATAAAAAATTAAAAGTTAAAAGTATTTTAGACAGAACACTAAATATCATGTTTATTTAACAAAAATAAACGTGTTGGAGTTTATATACAAGTGATTAACTAAATGGGTTTGGGTTAGAGTTGAGATATATGGGTCCGCTAAACCGAACTTTTCAATTTAAACAAAATACGAATTGTCATATAGTTACTATCATCTTTTACATTCTTTATCATACAAAAAAAATGTGAAATGATACTATTTAAACGAACTTTTAAAACGAAAGATAAAGTTAAGATAAGACAAAATGAAAAAAGAATAAATAAATAAATAAAATAAAAATAAAAAAAATCTGAGACATAGAGGTGTTAAGACAACCCCTCCCCATCTAGTTCAATAAAAACTTTATTTATGTTACTGCCTCTTGATGATCAGGATAAATAAATAAATGCTTTTAACATTGATTGTCTATCATCGTCTTTTAATGCCTTAAAAAAAACATACTTTTTGGGTCAAAAATCTGACTGCGTTTGAATAAATCAGATTAAAAGGATGTTAAAAAAACATTTTTGAAAAAACAAACGCAACCTAAGTAAAAAGAGTTAACATTTATCTTTTTAGTTGATTATTGGCGTATATCTTTGGTATTGAAACAATGTGAAGACTTTTCAAGAAGTTACCCACCCTAGTCTACTACCCTCAGGCCTCAACAAACATGTTTAAGTGTGGAGTTCTCAAAAAGATCCGATGACGATTGGTCTCAAAATATGTAGTTGTATTATTGTGTTTCGCAAATTTACTTTTAACCGAACATCTTTTTCTAGCAAGGGTATTAGGCTGGCGACAGTAATGATGCTCGACCGAGACATCCGATCGGTTCCACTCGGTCGAGGCTTTTGTGGGTATTCGGTCGAGGCAAGACAAAAGGGACAAACGGTCGAGGCAAAGATCGAATTCTTTTTCTTTGCAAAATGAAACCGTTGCCACTTTATTACTTTTGAAGTGATAAATTCAAAAAAAAAAAAAACCGAACCGTTTGTTTTGGGTAAAAAAAAAAAAAAAAAAAAAAAATCTTTCATTTCTCCTTATAAATACCAAACCTTAACACACTCCAATTCTTCACACAACATAAACACAATCTCTATTAAAAATGTCTAAGAAAACACCACAACAAGCAAAAGGCCGAAAATCCCGATTACAACAAAACATCCCGGAAGTATCACCGGATTCGACTTTCCGGTTAACCGGTATCTCACCAAACATCAATTTCCGACCCCGTTCTCTTTATTATGATTCTCAACAACCTCAACAACAACAAACATTCAATCCATTTGCTATGCATCCTAATGTTAATCGTCCATTTGTTCCCCCGTATCAAAACAACCAACAACCACAACAAACCCACTCTCGTCGAAGCCAACAATCTATGTATGGCTCCCCCGATTCCTGTTATCGTCCAACAATGAACTCATCATCGTCTTCATATTCTAATTATCAAAATTATCCTCCGGTTAACCACATCAACCTAGATGCTTGTGATTTTATGGAAAAATTACAAAACAATCCGAGTTTTTTTGTTGGAACCGGTTCGGGTTATCCGAGTCAACAAATGTCATCGGGTTATCAAGGTTCGGCTCATGGGTCATTTCACGATTCGGTTCCAACTGATGATCTTCCTGAGGAGTTGTCGCCGGAAGCGATGTCGCCGGTTAAACCTAAGAAACGAGCTACAAGGGGTAAGAAGGCGGCGGCTGAGAAAGAGGTTGAGGAAGACAACATGAAGGATTCTGCTCCATGGACACGCAAAGAAGAGATCGCGTTGTCCATGGCTTGGTGTGATTCGTCGGAGGATAGCATAGTTGGAACCAACCAAAATTCTAGGGGATTTTGGAAGAAAGTGATTACATACTTTGAGAAAGAGGTTGGCGAAGGTAGATCGTACAACTCAATTGTCAGCAAATGGAAAAATAGGGTTCGTCCTAGAGTTGGTGCATTTTGTGCCATTTACGGCAATGCTTTTACCAATTTTGGAAGTGGTGGGAATGATCTCACTGTTTATAAACGAGCATGTGAAGAATATCAAATAATGATGAACCATGCCTTTCAATTGGATCATTGTTGGGAGATTTTGAGGGACCATCAGATTTGGAAGAAAAATGAGATGCCGGTTTTTTTAAACCAACATGTCGCTCGAAAAAAACCAAGGACTTCTGAAACCGGTTCGGATAATGAAGACCCTCAAAATGAGCGACCAGTTGGTCGTGATGCTGCAAAGAAAGCTAAGAGTAAGAAGAAATTGTCGGAGAATTCCAAGTCTTCGTATTTAGAAGGGGTAGCCGACAAATGGAAAAGCATTAAGTCAATGGCATTGGGTAAGAAGCAGGAACTTGCAGACGGCTACTACGAGTTGAAGAGAAAAGAGTTGGAGCAAAGGGATAAGGAATTGGAGCTGCAGCAAAAGAAAGCGGAACAAGAAGACAGAAGATTGGCAATGGAAGAAGAAAAACTTGCACTTGATCGAGAAAGAAAAAATCAAAAAGACCTCATCTTCTATCTCACACCAATCGACCCAGCTTTGCCCGCATTACAACAGCAAAAAATGCAAGAAATCAAAGACTCGATCAAGGAACGACTTAATCTAGATTATTAGTTTTTAATAAGAGTTGTAATGTTTTATTTTATTTGAATTATTATGTAACTTTTTAATTATTAATGAAATTTTAGTTTGTGTTAAAAATGATTAAAAAATAAATAAATAAATAAATAAATAAAAACAAAACTGAACTAGGTCGCCCTTACTGGGGCACTGAATCGTCTGCAGGTCGCTGGAGAGAGAAAGCTGGCGTGGCAGGAAAAAGTAAGGGGATTGAATCCCCTTACTGTGGGTAGCCTAGACTACATGTAATGGTACCCGTTTCATGCGTAAAGGGGATAACCATGAGTGGTTTTGTTATATGATGTGTTGTCTACGCGTGCAGCAACAAAGGAAAGAGAATTTGGTGAACTAGCAAAAAAGAAAAATATGTGTGTGCGAGTGTGTAAAAGGGTTTGTTTGTATATAACTGAGTATGTTTGTGTTTAACTGTTTAAGTAAAAGTATATGTAAATGGTAAGAAGGGTACGCGACAATTGACCGCTACAACTGCATATCCAGCCTTAACGATGTGTAATACCATAGTAGTCCTGACACAAACATAACACGACAATTAACTTGTTGTACAAAATAAATTTTTTAAGTGACACAAAAAATGTCATCAAAAAAAAAATAATAAAAAAAGTCGCAAAAAAGTTAGAAAGATATGTTAGTAGATTTTTTTTTTTTTTTTTTGTTTTTTTTGTTTTTTCTACACTTAATAAGTGTAGGTAAAAATGAAGTAAGTAAAAGTCTAATTATAATGATACAAAAAAGTGTAAGACTATTTTATTTATTTATTTATTTTTACACATAATTTTAGCAAAAAGTGTCATTAAATCTTAAAATTTTGACCTTTTGCCCACACTTTTTAAAAAGTGTCATTAAAAAGTTAGATTTAATGACAGTTTTTGCGTCACTAGGATCACAGTAAATAAAAGTCAATTTTCTTGTAGTGTTGGTATTTATTAGAAGGACGGTGATATGCTGGTTCTTTTGTTTATTTTGATGTTCGTTTCAGTCAGATTGGTGTTTGGACATTATCTCTGTTATCCTTCTTTCTAGTAAAGTTGTTATGAGTTACTCATATGTGTGATGTCTATTATTTAAATATGTGAGAAAGATGAGATAAAATAAAGATGTGTGATGTTATTGCAATTTCAGCTTATATCAGTTAGAAAGTGTGACAACAAAGAGTCTGCAACAAGGTTTGCATATGTGTGATTCAATTTTTAATGTTTTTAAGGTTGTGTGTCATGTTCCTTGGTATAATGGTTACCTTTTCGATGGACATGTCTTACTTGTTTCTTTGCTTGACGTTTAATGGGTAGGCATGGTCTTATGCTGGTGGACTTTTAAGGGGTTTGATCACATGGGTAGGTTCCTATAATTTGGTCCTTGTGTGTTATTTGTTTGATAGAAAATAAGAAAACATATGTTTGAGATAAAATAGGGAATTGTAAAAATTGTCCCTATGATTTAACCAAACTGTAGATTCAATCCTTGACCTTTTAAAAGTGTAACGATTATCCCTATAAGAAATTTCGAATTGCATATTCAGTCCTTTACTATAGTTAAATGACCAGAATTCCCTTATTTTCAATGGCCAAAGGCAAAAGGTTTTTTAGTCATTTTAACTTTAACCATGAACTGAATATGCAACCCAAATTTCTCATAAGGATTTAGACTCAACCTACAATTTAACCAAACAACAAGGACGATTTTTGCAATTTACTCTTTTTTATTAATTAAGTGTCAAACTGTCAATTAACCAGTTCAAGAAAAACGGGTCCGTTTGGTTCGTAGGTGGGTTTAGAATTATGATTTGGATTTGGATTTGGATTTAATGTGGGTGAGAGAAAAATATTTAAAATTGTTTTATATTTAAAAAAAAAATGATTTATAAATTATTTATATAAAATGTGAGAGGAGAGAGATAGAGAAAATGATACGGGTCCCATTTTTTGTAATAAAAACTACCTCATCATCCTACTTTACCCCACCCTTTAATTTTAGAATTACATCTTAACACAAGTAATACCAAACATCTAAAAATGAGGTGAGGTCCATTTTTTTTTAACCCAAACTCAATATAAACCCACAAATCAAATAGCCCCTAGACTAATGCTAGTCTTATAAGAGCACAAGGTGCAATTTGTTTGAGAAAAAATAGGGAAAAAGGTGAGTGTTTGAAAGGGTGTAATTGTAATTTTTATAAAAGTAGTGTTTTTCTTTTATAAAAAAAAGAGGCAATTGCCTACATGGTAAAGCATGTAATATTTTCCCATTTACAATTTCATGTTTTATTTCAAGAGTAAATTGCAAAAAACGTCCTTACAATTTAACCAAACTGCAGATTCATTACTTGACCTTTTAAAAGTGCAACGATCGTTCATATGAGGAATTTTGGATTGCATATTCAGTCCTTGACTATAGTTAAATAACCAGAATGTCCTCGTCTTCAACTCTTTAAATGGCTAAAGACAAAGGGTTTTTTTAGTCATTTAACTTTGACAATGGACTGAATAGGCAACCCTAAGTTTCTCACAAGGATGGTCAATGCATTTTTGAAAAATCATGGACTAAACTTACAATTTGACCAACCAACAAGGATGATTTTTGCAATTTACTCTTTTTATTAATCAAGTGTCAAACTGTCAATTAAGTGTTAACTTTCTCTTCACATTATTAGAAAATAAAAATAACTTATCCACCATAAGACAAAAATACAAAAGTAGAAAAACCACATGACACATCTACCATCATCTTCACTACTTCTCCACACACTTTCACACTAAAACCCTACACTCACCTCCCAAAACTCATCAATGGCAGTAGCGAACAACATAATAGCAACTCTAAACTTCATAGCACTCCTATGCTCCATCCCCATAATAACAGCAGGAATCTGGCTAGCTTCCAAACAAGACAACGAATGCATACGTTGGATACGTTGGCCAGTCATCATCTTAGGAATCTTGTTCCTTTTACTATCAGCAACAGGTTTCATAGGTGCTTATTGGAACAAACAAGGCTTGCTAGCTTTTTATTTGTTTTGTAACGCTGCATTGATTATAGTAGGTTTAGTGGTTTTAATATTGGCGTTTGTTGTCACGCGCCCGTCTGGCGCGTATCATGTGGATGGGAGAGTGTACGAGGAACATAGATTGAGTGGGTATTCTAAGTGGTTGAGGGATCATGTAACGGATGCTGATGATTGGGGGAATATAAGAGCTTGTTTGAGTTCTTCTTCCATTTGTACTAAGATGACTCAGGATACTTATTCTGCTGACCAGTTTTATGCTAAGAACATTTCTCCTCTTCAGGTACTTGTTTTGTTGTTGTTTGAGATTGATTCATTTGTGTTGTGTTGTGTTTTTTTTTTGGTAACCATGTTTTCCGACTTTTTGGCCGACTAATCCATGGGACAGACTCAAACCGGGTAAAGTGCTCCCTTTTCAGAAGGATTTGAGGATTGTTTGCACCTAACAGGAATTGAACTTGAGACCTCACACGTCTTAGAGTGAATGACCTATAGTATAATTATGGGGGTCCGGTGCCCCCACGGCTAGCCGAAAAAGTTGAAATTTTAGTGTAATTTTTTTAAAATTTTGACCTTTTTTAAAAAGTGACCCCCACCCAAAACTCAAATTGCCCCCCACCCACATACTAAAACCTAACATTTAATGCTCTAAAGCCTTATAAATCATTCATCTCTAAGTAAAAATACTAGATTTATCATTACGATCTTTTTTTTTTCCGTATTTTATTGTTATTGTCAAAAAAAAAAAAAAAAAAAAAATTGCCCCCCACATCTATATTCCCTGGGTCCGTCACTGAGAGTGATAGTCACATGTCCTTTTGCCAATTGTTTTTTATGAGGGTATTTGGGATTGCATATGGTTGAGTTGTGCTTGTGCTTATAAACACTTTAAAGTAAGTAGTTGTCCAGGTGTTTTATGTTTATAGACATTTTTTTTAACCCAAAGGTGTAGCCTAATGGTTGGGGCTTGATATTCTTCCTGTCTCAAGTTCAAAACCCGCTCAGCAACTTTGGGGCGAGCCTTTGGGCGCATATTTCCCAGTGCAAACTTTTTTGTGAGGCCTGGAAATAGAGGGCTTTTGTGAAAAAGGTCATGGGTTTGATGACTTTGATCCAACTCCAACCGGTTGGCACGAAAGAGCTGAGCATTGTCTGAGGGGTCCTTGGGGATGATCGCATTGGGATGGGTCCCAAATAGATCCCTGGGTTAGGGTTTCCCGTCAAACCGACCTGTTTGTGAAGTTTGTAGAAGTGTTTATGTTCTTAGTTTAACCTAACATAAACACTTACACATAAGCATTTTGGTACTTGGCTAATTTTTAAGTAGATAAGCACTATGAAATAATCAATCCCAAACACCCCCTAGAATAATTAAACACTCTACAGGTGTTTCTTTTTTCTTCTAGGACCAATGAGCCATTTACACATGTAAATGGTGTTTGGAATTGCATTTTGTAGGAGATTACCTAATTATTGTACTTACATGTAAAAGCGATATCACTTGGTTACACCGTCTACTAATGGTTTGTACAGAGTTTGTAAACCATCACAGTAATATCTATCAGTTAAATCACAATCCATTTTTCCCCGAATATGCGTCCATCTGTTCAAACATCTAAGTTGCTTAAACTAGTAGCACACTATCATTCGACAATGACTATAAAGTTGTTATGTTTTGTCATGATAGTCAACTTAATGATCTGATGTTTGTTGCCGAAAATGAATGACCTTTTGGACTTTTATAACACTGTCATTTCTTTGATGGAATAATAGTTTTGCGGCCCTACTTAACATGTGTTAATGTCCTACTTAACATGTGTTAATGTCGATTGATCATTCTTGTCCATCTGATATTGAACCAAATCGGCGTTTAAAATAGACTAATTAAGTTGTAAATTTTGTGCCTAATTTCATGTGACAATGATTAAAAAACTTGCACCCAACTCCACTAAGGTTGAATTTTTGGCATCATTTGAGAAACATCAAAGAAAAACATACCACATGGCATCCATTTTTTCTTGTCTATCTGCATTATTGGTAAAGTGTCCCCATAATCTTTTAATGTTTCTACAGTAATTTAATATAATTTCTGATTAGAAAAAGTACATTTCCTAATGTTTTGCAGTCGGGATGCTGCAAGCCGCCAACTGCGTGCGGATACCAATACGTGAACCCTATAATGTGGATCAACCCGACCAACCCAACAGCGGATATGGACTGTCCTATATGGAATAACGACCCTAACCAACTGTGCTACAATTGTGACTCGTGCAAGGCAGGTTTGTTAGGGAACCTAAGGAAAGAATGGAGAACCGCTAATGTGATATTGATCATAGCCGTGGTGGCTCTTATTTGCCTTTATGTTATAGCTTGTAGCGCCTACAGAAATGCACAAACCGAAGAAATTTTCAGAAGGTATAAACAAGGATGGACTTAAGATTGAGCTGGTACCAAGCGCGTCCCAATTTCTTGTTTCTTTACACACCCAAAATTTTCAAGATCCCGTGATTTCGTTTAGTTATGTTTTGATTGTTAAGAAAGGTAGGATGGTAGCTAGTGTTGTGGACTTGTTAGTGTATATGTTTTTGTACATGTATTTAGTATGAACTTTATTGTTATTTGTTTTAGTTCACTTTGCTGTATCAAGGAAATGGTTTGGTATAAAACTGAAAGTCGCGTATCGGTGTATGAGGGTATGCGTGGTGTGCAACAAGGCTCAAAATTTTACATGCCAAAATTCTGCAATCAATTTTAGAGTAAATTGCAAAAAGGTCAATTTCAGATCAAAATATTAAAATTTTATATTTTCTCAGCACATGCTTTAACACTATTGTACTTGTGCATTGAAAACTTGTGTTTTTGCGAAATATGAAATTATGATATTTTAAGTTGAGTGAATATAGAATTATCCCATTGCAAAGTCGTCCTTGTGTTTTTGGTGGTCTTAGTCAATAACAACAAAAAGACCCTATTACATTTGTAACCTAAAGAGAAATTGCATATAAACTTGAATTATATACGACTCATATATTGTTGAATATTATACGTATTTATATGCAAAACTAATAAAAATGTGACTCTTTTTAAGTGAAGACCTTGTGTGACGGCATCTATTACACAACCTTCCGAGACTCCTCTAGAGCTACTAACATAATACATTGAAGTCATACTAAAGAGATTTCTACTCAGAATTTCAATCATGCTTTTTTAACTTTTATAAATTGTTCGAATGCAGACCTACTAACCTTAGTCCCACATCGGAACAAAAGTAAAACAAATGCTTATATATAAAATAAATGTGTCAAACTATATTTAAAGTATTGTTGTTTAAAAGGTAATCATGGGTAAGTTTAATTAATGCTCTTTAAACCTAGTTCTTTTTCTTTTTGTTTTTAACAATTGTTATTTTTAACAATCGTAGATTGTTGATTTGAGATAAGGAAAACACCACACAAATGTAGTACAATTATTCTTTTTGTGTAGGCCTTTTTATTTATTTATTTATTTATTTATTTTTTAATAACAAACTATCTAATATCGATTATCTTATGCAATGTTTAGGCTGCCTTGTCATGTACATAAGGATTATTATTATTATTATTATTATTATTGATATTATTATTATTATTATTATTTATTTATTTATATATATATATATATATATATATATATATATATATATATATATATATATATATATATATATATATATTTTTTTTTTTCAGGTGATAAATACACGATGGTTACTCTCAAAATTTTTGCCACTTAGAATGTGTTTATGAATTGTGTTCACTACTTAGAATTTGACCAAACCCGATTTTTGCTATTTACTCTTATTTTTAATATATAGTTTATAAGTTATGTCGACCAATGTTAATTCTTTAGTGTGAAATTTGTCATGTACTGTAATAGGAATATGTCGGTGTAATGTTTTCTTGGATTTGTAAAGCTAAGGTGCATTAATTTGTAATTCAATGTGGTTGGTCGTGCACCGACTTCATGCGACCGATGTTCTTTATGTCTCGATGCATGCATTTTTTAATTTTGCTCATTATTTCCTAGTATTTATTTTTCTAATAGGACCACTCATAATATAAGATAGCCAAAACATACATGGGAAGGATGTTTGAGATCAGGTTCTACGGTAAAATTATTGAAATAAAAAAGTAACCGACCTTTCAAGGGTTATCACCGACTAATCTCGCAGCTAAAAGCAAATCATTATTTCGCAACTCATTTAGGCACCTGAAATCGTGAATGTTGTCCAGTACAACAACATATCCAATCATGCCAGGCTAGATAAAAAGAGTTAGAATGTAGACAAATCATATCCATATTCCAAGATAAATCCGAAAATAAAGATACTGCCCCCCACAAGATTAACAAATGTCCAACGATGAAAGACCTGTAACACACAACATACGTCATGGATTCAAATCATGTTTTTGTATCTTTGTAATCTTTACTCGATTTAATTTTCTCATTTTTGCCCGCTAGAGTAGTTAGTGATAAACATTCAAACGTCTTGTTACTTTTTTTAAAATCTAATATAACCATAGACATCTAAGAAAAAAATGAAAAGTTTTAAACACCATCCCCAAGCAAACTTAAGGGGGCTTTTGGTTTGTATCATAGATTTACTATGAGAGTATAAGTATATGTAAGAGAATGGGTTTACAAACCATCACTAATGAGGGTAGGGTTGAGCACCGGGCCGAATATCGACGCAACCTGACCCGTCCCGACTCATCCCGAAACCAAGTTCGGAGAAAAACGCAAATCGATTACTGACCCGAATTACTCGGTTAGGTTCGGTTCAGTTCGGTTCGATTTAGTAAGGTTCGGTCGGTTTTTTAGGATATTGGTTTGTTTTTTCGGTTTTCGTCACTACCTGAACCGACCCATCCTAGAAACCGAATTTCTGAAAAATCAAAACCGAATACCGACCCGAGTATGGTCGGTTCGGGGTTCGGGACGCTCGGTTTCGAACGGTTCTTTAGGATTTTCGAGGTTCGATCGGTTTTGCTCATCATTAAATGAGGGTATAACAATGCATACTTTTTTGAGTTTGTAACAATTCGCAATTTCAGGTTAATTACTATTCCCGGGAAATTTACTATTCACTTTTAATATTCATTTTTCCCGAAATTTTCCCGAAATTTGATTTTTGTTTCTTGGCCTCGAGTGATAAATCATTTCCTTGGCAAATTAAAAGTTTGACACTCATCAGATCATTTTCGTGAAAGTTAATAAGGAATTACACGTTTAGGGTAAAACGTCATTCAAAAATTCTACGCACAACGAAACTCGACCGCGTTAAGTGACCCCGCATCAGAAAAATGTTTGATACACTCATGATTTATTTGAGAATTAATCATGACTGTGAAAAACATGACCAAAATAAGCCTCGGCCGTGAAAAACTGGAATTTTCAGTTTTAAGCGTTTTTACTCAGCCGTAACCTTAGCTTATACCTGCACCACATTTCTAAGACAATTTGAGTTTTCACACTTTTGGAAAAAGTCAACATATTTTTCCTCCTCCTTTGTCCAAAAATCATTCCTTGATTTTATAAGTCATTCCTTGATTTTTAGGCTTACGGTTTTATGTCTAAAAGACATTTAATACCAACCGACACTAGACTGAGCCCAGCCTAGACATTATAAGTCATTTTAAATTATTTTTATCCTATTAAAAAAGTAACATTTTACTTTTCTCAATTTTACGCAATATTCGTACGTTTTACGTATTACGCGTTTTAGACCCGTGTTTCCAGTTTTAGCACCCCAATGGAACCTACCACTCATTTTATATTTTATTATGGAGTATTTTGACAAGTTTAATCATTCTTCCAAGTTTCGTATTTTTACGATACCCGGATTTACGTTTTGTGACGTAACAACTTACGGTTAGCATTTTACGGAGTCGAAACTAGCTCCATAAGCTTGGATAAGATCATCACAAGTCAACACTTCCTCTCCAAGTTTATGAACCGCCATAGGGGGGGGGGATTCACCACCCATGTGTCTTGATCTCATGCATAGAGCCCTTGGATGAGAACATGTGTTCAACTTGGTGAGCAAGTGTTGACAAGTCAATGAAACTAACCTCCTTAAGCTCCTATAAAAGCCCTCCTTCCCTTGTTTGGCCGTCCCACATCACACACACAACACACCATTCCATTTGCTAATTTACTCCAAGTTTCATACAAGTATCAAGTGCTACAACAACATAGAAACACTAGTTTGGTTTTGATTCATCAAACTACTTTCAAACCCTAGAAACTTTGGTGATTTCTCTTGAGTTTGAATCTACTCAAGTCACCTCAACTTTCATCATCTCTCTTTCAAGAAAACAAGTGTAGAAAGATTGCTTGAAGTGAAGTAGGGTGAAGCTAAAGTCTATCAAAGTCCTTTTCCTTACATGCTACTTACCTTTCTTTGTAGAAAGCCAAAGTTGTAAATAAACTCTAATACACTTCCTAGCTTAAATATCATATTCATACTATTTGCATATCATTCATGCTATATATTGTCTTGTTGTCATGTCCATGATGTATAAAAATGAGTAAAACAAGTTATTGTAAATGATTGTTAACTTATGTTATTTAAACAAGTAAACTAGTGACTTTCTTGGTGAAATCTGATCAAAATAGTAAAATTATGATGTTGGATCATTAAATATTGTAGTAGAGGACCTAACAAGGAAACCATAGCAATTTGAACCACCTAAAACGAGTACACGAGTCAAAAGTTATGGCCATAAGAAGTTAGCGAAACCAAAACGCCAAACTGCCTAGAAACAACCTGTTAGCATTCTGACTTTTTGAAAGTGGCACTTCTGGTCCGATTCATCAAAAAGTTAAAACACGAAAGTTGTCCGGAATGACGTTTTCGTTCAGGTACAAAGAAGCTCGAGCCCTGAAAACGCTTTACGAGTGAGATTTTTCTTCAAATTCTTAACAGCCCATTTTTAGACCAAATGACCATGTAATAGTTATGATTAATTGAAACCAAGAGGTCTTATGACCTAGATTCAAGACCACAACCATGGCTAGAGCCAAGGTTGAGTCTCAAGACCATGGAACAATGACCAAAGGTCATGGCAAGGCCATGACTAAAGACCATATAAACATACCAAGGCGAAAACATGAGCTAACTACCATATAAACTTACCAAGACAAATACATGAACTAGAGAGTTAGCGATAACTTTAACATGCAATTTGGATCTACTCCATCTAAAGAATCATGAGATATTACAAGTAATTGTCATACAAGTTATAAGAAACTTACCCTAATAACAATCTTCATGTACAAATAAACTTTCCTAAGTTTATTCAAATATTGGACATGTAACTTTTCGGATCAAAACTTATATATATATACTTTATCAACTACTACAATAGTAGGGAGCCTCATGTGAGGAGTTCATTATGTAAGCCGTCGAGATGAGTTGTGGATTTACGAATTAAAGTGTCCTGGCTCCTCGAACGTTTACTACATGACTTCTGAATTATGTCGGCCTGAACGGTAGTAAACGATATATAAACTATACATGTTTCATGAACCATTTCTTTTCATATACTTACACTATACAAAGTACCACATCATGGACTAAGTGCAAGACATATATTGGCATGTTTATGTTTCCTTAGACATTATTCCAAACCTAAGTTACAACAATTATTTTAGGTTGCTCGTAGAAGTTCTTACGGCATATCCATCATTCTCATTATACATCATCCAACTCATGGTGAGTTCGTAGCCCCACTTTCTATTGTTTAACTATTTTTCAAACCTGGGGGGGATACATGCTATTATTTTTCTACCCGAACACAATGCTTTCTACTGTATGCTACCCGACTATGTTTTATTGTCACTAAGTAACGATTGCCATGTTCGAAGTCCCTATATCATGAACCATTAGTCACTACCTATAGTGAGCGCGAATATTGTGAATAGATCTATTGGGATTGACGGATCCCATTTGTGTTGAACAACTACGAGTTCACACAAATGCACTATATTTGAGATTTAGCGGTATAATGGCAAAAGTACCTTGATAGGGCTTCTATAATGCCAATTTGTGGTTCGATGTTAATGCTTTGGTTGCATGAGCTTAGTGAAATAATAACGACTTTTGTTTTCTAACTATGAATGTGTGATTAATTACCTCACATTACGATTATTGTGTTCAACGATTTAACTACAAACTCTACGAATATCACTCAACCTTTGTGTTGACCTCTCAAGCATGTATTTCAGGTTCATGACGATCAAGGATGGCACGGAAGGACACGGATACTCAAGAGGGCTATAAATTTTATTATCATTCAAAAACTCATTTAATGTAAATTGTAAACATGGAACCATCTGGGACCTCATTTTGTAATCTCTGATATTTATATAATTTGAATGATAAATCTTTTAAAACGACTCAATTGGAGTTCGTTTTCTATTATTGTGACTATTGTGCCGTCGAGTAACACCCAGTTTGAATTCCGCTGCATCCATGAATTGGGGGTGTTACAGATTGGTATCAGAGCCAGGTTTATAGAGAAAAGGGTCTAATTGAGACCTAAACTATAACTACACGTACAAGCAAAAACATTTTATAGCCTTCCGATCTCCGTGTCTTCCATCCTCCAGACGATTATGGACTTATTAAGCATTTTATGCTACATGAACATATAAGTATATTCATATATACACACTAGGCATTTTACACTACATGAACAAATACTAGTATATTTATATATACATTCGAGTTATTTTCAATCATTTTATCTAAACATATCTGCGTATGCCTATTCTAGGGCATTTCGGCACAACTACATTCTCCCAATCATGTTCCTACTCCAACATTTTATGTCCAAGATATTGTAACGAATTACGATGGTCTTTTCTATTTCCCGGACATTGTATGACACAATGGTCTTAATCATTTCTCAAATGTTTTGAGTCACACAATGGTCTAACCTACTTCCCAGACATTGTAAATTGCACAATGGTCTAATCTACTTCCGAGACATTGTGATTTGTGCAATGGTCTCTGGAATTATTCCACCACCTCATCAATATCATTTCATATGATATCAAAAACCCATCACAATCTAACAATTTCCAAACAAGAAATATGAGATTTCTAAAGGATAAACTAATCCATCACCTACAAAAGCTGAAGTTCAGCTCTACATTCATCAAAGTTTTCTTCTGAAACCTTCATTGTTAAAAGCTCGTGATCCTGGCCAAGTATGGACTGTTACTTAAAACTTCCTTTCCACACACATACCTACCCGTACTATCTTCTATGCGATGGAATGTGAAAACATGGGTTACAAGTCTTGTATGGGCAGGACTTGCAACTGAAGGGTTTGACATCGCCTTTGTTTAGTGGACAGTTTCCCGAAAGCAACGGACATATCACAAGTATACCTAATTTAGGTATTTGAAAATTTTATCGAACCTTGGCTAAATATAGACTAGTCACCGATATTTAACCTAGGGACAGTGGAATATAGTCTGACTAACTATATTCGACTTAAAATTTTCAAATACTGAGAATAGTTGTGCTAGGGTTATGTTCAGATTAATTTCCTACATGAAATCAATAAACCACCAGAATTCTTTAAAATGATCAAGAGACACGATAGTGTCTTACCACTCGGCAAGATCTTAACACCTTATTTGTACTACCTAATTTCATTCTTGAAAGTTTTCATTTATGAGATAATCCGAACTACTATCTTGGGATAGTTATCAATTCTTCTCTCTTATCCCTTAGAAGTACTATCATGTTTAGGTCCTAAGGATACCATTCCATCATAAACTTTTAAAATCTCTTAAGATTTTCAAAGCAAACTCAACATCTATACCTAAGAATATTAATGTTAAGCATACACTACACACTTTTGTTCATCAACATATCAGATCATTATCTTCACAACCGTTGCAACCACAAGCTCATTAACAGATCTAGATGCACTTTTAAATCATCCTTAGTTACACCACAAACATCCTCATCAGCTTTACAAGATTGAATATTCATTTTGTACTTTTGGAACACCAGTATAATCTCGTAATACACTACCTTGTAACTCACCGGCTAATTATGAATGTTGTGTTGGGAATTCTTAAGTAGGATGATTTATAATTATTTGAATGGATTGGGATGCCTTTTCATTTAAATAAAAAAATTGTAAATCACCGAACCATAATTTTATATTCCCCTATTTACATTGTTTGGGATGCCTCTCTATGTAAATAAAGAATTATAAACAAGTAGGCTTATTTGTATCCGAAATAACATAAGTATGAAGTCAATAAACACCAGGTACAACAACAGATTACCTACTAGACTATGATTGCAACTACTATCCCAATTTCCATTGATATTCAACTACTATATCGATTACTAATGATATTCGACTACTATATCAATTTCTATTTGATATTCAACTATATCAATTTCTGTACAACTACTATATCAATTCCTATTAATATTCGACTGCTATATCAATTTCCTTTGATATTCAAATATTATATGAATCTCTATTAATCACTCTTACCCTACCTACATAAAAGTAAGCCTCATCCTACACCATACACTGAAACGACAAAATCAAACTACATCACCGGTAATCCCAGACTTTAGTCCTCATAAGTAACCACACCTGTTCATCGACACCACTCCAACATATAACACACATAGAACTTCGGGACGAAGTTCCCCGTAAGGGGTAGAGACTGTAACAATTCGCAATTTCAGGTTAATTACTATTCCCGAAAAATTTTACTATTCACTTTTACTATTCATTTTTCCCGAAATTTGATTTTTGTTTCTTTGCCTCGAGTGATAAATCATTTCCTTGGCAAATTAAAAGTTTGACACTCATCAGATCATTTTCGTGAAAGTTAATAAGGAATTACACGTTTTAGGGTAAAACGTCATTCAAAAATTCTACGCACAACGAAACTCGACCGCGTTAAGTGACCCCGCATCAGAAAAATGTTTGATACACTCATGATTTATTTGAGAATTAATCATGACTGTGAAAAACATGACCAAAATAAGCCTCGGCCGTGAAAAACTGGAATTTTCAGTTTTAAGTGTTTTTACTCAGCCGTAACCTTAGCTTATACCTGCACCACATTTCTAAGACAATTTGAGTTTTCACATTTTTGGAAAAAGTCAACATATTTTTCCTCCTCCTTTGACCAAAAATCATTCCTTGATTTTATAAGTCATTCCTTGATTTTTAGGCTTACGGTTTTATGTCTAAAAGACATTTAATACCAACCGACACTAGACTGAGCCCAGCCTAGACGTTATAAGTCATTTTAAATCATTTTTATCCTATTAGAAAAGTAACATTTTACTTTTCTCAATTTTACGCAATATTCTTACGTTTTACGTATTACGCGTTTTAGACCCGTGTTTCCAGTTTTAGCACCCCAATGGAACCTACCACTCATTTTATATTTTATTATGGAGTATTTTGACAAGTTTAATCATTCTTCCAAGTTTCGTATTTTTACGATACCCGGATTTACGTTTTGTGACGTAACAACTTACGGTTAGCATTTTACGGAGTCGAAACTAGCTCCATAAGCTTGGATAAGATCATCACAAGTCAACACTTCCTCTCCAAGTTTATGAACCGCCATAGGGGGGGGGATTCACCACCCATGTGTCTTGATCTCATGCATAGAGCCCTTGGATGAGAACATGTGTTCAACTTGGTGAGCAAGTGTTGACAAGTCAATGAAACTAACCTCCTTAAGCTCCTATAAAAGCCCTCCTTCCCTTGTTTGGCCGTCCCACATCACACACACAACACACCATTCCATTTGCTAATTTACTCCAAGTTTCATACAAGTATTAAGTGCTACAACAACATAGAAACACTAGTTTGGTTTTGATTCATCAAACTACTTCTAAACCCTAGAAACTTTGGTGATTTCTCTTGAGTTTGAATCTACTCAAGTCACCTCAACATTCATCATCTCTCTTTCAAGAATACAAGTGTAGAAAGATTGCTTGAAGTGAAGTAGGGTGAAGCTAAAGTCTATCAAAGTCCTTTTCCTTACATGCTACTTACCTTTCTTTGTAGAAAACCAAAGTTGTAAGCAAACTCTAATACACTTCCTTGCTTAAATATCATATTCATGCTATTTACATATCATTCATGCTATATATTGTCTTGTTGTCATGTCCATGATGTATAAAAATAAGTAAAACAAGTTATTGTAAATGATTGTTAACTTATGTTATTTAAACAAGTAAACTAATGACTTTCTTGGTGAAATCTGATCAAAATGGTAAAATTATGATGTTGGATCATTACATATTGTAGTAGAGGACCTAACAAGGAAACCATAGCAATTTGAACCACCTAAAACGAGTACACGAGTCAAAAGTTATGGCCATAAGAAGTTAGCGAACCAAAACGCCAAACTGCCTAGAAACAACCTGTTAGCATTCTGACTTTTTGAAAGTGGCACTTCTGGTCCGATTCATCAAAAAGTTAAAACATGAAAGTTGTCCGGAACGACGTTTTCGTTCAACAAGAACAAAGCTCGAGCCCTGAAAACGCTTTACGAGTGAGATTTTTCTTCAAATTCTTAACAGCCCATTTTTAGACCAAATGACCATGTAATAGTTATGATTAATTGAAACCAAGAGGCCTTATGACGTAGATTCAAGACCACAACCATGGTTAGAGCCAAGGTTGAGTCTCAAGACCATGGAACAATGACCAAAGGTCATGGCAAGGCCATGACTAAAGACCATATAAACATACCAAGGCGAAAACATGAGCTAACTACCATATAAACTTACCAAGACAAATACATGAACTAGAGAGTTAGCGATAACTTTAACATGCAATTTGGATCTACTCCATCTAAAGAATCATGAGATATTACAAGTAATTGTCATACAAGTTATAAGAAACTTACCCTAATAACAATCTTAATGTACAAATAAACTTTCCTAAGTTTATTCA
Source organism: Artemisia argyi (assembly GCA_030686995.1). Lineage (NCBI taxonomy): Eukaryota > Viridiplantae > Streptophyta > Magnoliopsida > Asterales > Asteraceae > Artemisia > Artemisia argyi. The sequence continues at coordinate 333,222,298 of CM060709.1, forward strand.
AATATTGGACATGTAACTTTTCGGATCAAAACTTATATATATATATATATATATATATATATATATATATATATATATATATATATATACTTTATCAACTACTACAATAGTAGGGAGCCTCATGTGAGGAGTTCATTATGTAAGCCGTCGAGATGAGTTGTGGATTTACGAATTAAAGTGTCCTGGCTCCTCGAACGTTTACTACATGACTTCTGAATTATGTCGGCCCGAACGGTAGTAAACGATATATAAACTATACATGTTTCATGAACCATTTCTTTTCATATACTTACACTATACAAATTACCACATCATGGACTAAGTGCAAGACATATATTGGCATGTTTATGTTTCCTTAGACATTATTCCAAACCTAAGTTACAACAATTATTCTAGGTTGCTCGTAGAAGTTCTTACGGCATATCCATCATTCTTATTATACATCATCCAACTCAAGGTGAGTTCGTAGCCTCACTTTCTATTATTTAACTATTTTACAAACCCATGGGGGGGATACATGCTATTATTTTTCTACCCGAACACAATGCTTTCTACTATATGCTACCCGACTATGTTTTATTGTCACTAAGTAACGATTGCCATGTTCGAAGTCCCTATATCATGAACCATTAGTCACTACCTATAGTGAGCGCGAATATTGTGAATAGATCTATTGGGATTGACGGATCCCATTTGTGTTGAACAACTACGAGTTCACACAAATGCACTATATTTGAGATTTAGCGGTATAATGGCAAAAGTACCTTGATAGGGCTTCTATAATGCCAATTTATGGTTCGATGTTAATGCTTTGGTTGCATGAGCTTAGTGAAATAATAACGACTTTTGTTTTCTAACTATGAATGTGTGATTAATTACCTCACATTACGATTATTGTGTTCAACGATTTAACTACAAACTCTACGAATATCACTCAACCTTTGTGTTGACCTCTCAAGCATGTATTTCAGGTTCATGACGATCAAGGATGGCACGGAAGGACACGGATACTCAAGAGGGCTATAAATTTTATTATCATTCAAAAACTCATTTAATGTAAATTGTAAACATGGAACCATCTGGGACCTCATTTTGTAATCTCTGATATTTATATAATTTGAATGATAAATCTTTTAAAACGACTCAATTGGAGTTCGTTTTCTATTATTGTGACTATTATGCCGTCGAGTAACACCCATTTTGAATTCCGCTGCATCCATGAATTGGGGGTGTTAGAGAGTTTCATATCAATTTTTGAAAATAAACCAATAAACCAAACAATTTTATTGGAAATGAAAGCCATTCCTATACCCCCAGACTAAACACATGCTTACGAATGCAAAAAGTACACGCGTAAACCACTCAAAGATGACCTATTGGCAAAAGGATTTTAACTATTATTTTAAGATCCGTGAGGTCTCAACTCTCAAGTTCACTTCGTTTTAAGTGCAAACAACCTTTAAGTGGGCACGCCAACTCTTGAAAAGAGAAGGCTTTACCTGGTTTGAGTCTGTGTGACGGTTGGTCAAATCCGTTGAATTAGTTTGCAAAAGATAAAAAACTACTCCCTCCATCCCTGAGTAAATGTCCAGTTTGACTTTTTAGAGTCAAACTGGTTTAACTTTGCCATTAAATATTTTTTTATGTTATATAATACATGATAAAAAAAATTAAATCATTGAAAAATACACTTAAAATACAATTCTTTCATATATTTTGCATTAAATATTAACACCTACAAAAATAGTTAAGGTTAAAGTTGAATCAGTTTGACTCTGAAAAGTTAAAGTGGACATTTATTTAAAGACGGAGTTGGTATTATTTAAAAAAAAAAAAAAAAAAAAAGGTACACGCGTAAATAACTTTTACAACCTTTTTAGTATCATAATGTTTTGGCGGGAAAATAAATTTTGGCGGTAATAGTTAATAACTTAAATGAAAAAATAAATAAATAATGATATAAAGATATAAAGATAGAAAAACAAAGGTAGGTCAGTTTTGACTGCTAATCTCTTTTACGGTTTTACCCCAATCCCTTTGATGCCCGGTAAAACACATTTTTTTGTATTATCTATCTTAATTATCATTATTATGCATATTATTTTAAGTAATAATTCTAGTTTTTGTTGTTTGGGGCTTGGAACATCTTTAGGTTATTTTAAGTTGTGACTAATAAATTATGAAACTGTGTATGTAGAAGACATAATATGATTATGATCTTAAAATGAGACATAAGCATTTTTATAGGTGTGTACATTTAGGTTGGTCACGGAATGGTCAGGGAAGGGTCGGAACCGGTCTCGGGCTTAACCCGGTGAGACTGCGTATGAGTAAAAAAGGCTCGCCTTGTCTAACGAGGGCCCGTGGGCCCTAGGCGAAAATCAATAATAAGACCTTCAAAACCTATTGTTATCTAAAATGTGTCGCGTTTTATATGATATACTGCAAATTGGCTATTTAAATGTTTGATGTATGAGTACACGTGTATATAATTGTTAAGGGTCAAATTATGGGGCCCCTAAAGTTTTTGGGCCCCGGATGGTCGCCCACCCCGCCCACTCTCATGGACGGCTATGCGGATCCGAACAAGGAACCGTTTTACCATTTTTCAGCCAAAATACCCATTTTTTTCGCAATAACTTGCGAACCCCTTGCGAGGTTTATTTATATGTGTTATACTACCTAGGTTTTTACATCTCGCAATGGATTCATAAGGTTTACCTTGCCAGATATTAATGACTCGCTAGGGGTTTCCAAGGTCTTGCGAAAAAAAATGGTTATTCACTTATTTGAAAATGATGATTTGGTGAAAAAGGGTTCCGAAAAGGGATATTTTTGTCATTTTACGTTATAGAAAAACTACTTATGCATATTTCTAGAACAATTTGTTTGTTTATCAGTGTCAAAATGTATAAAATACTAAACAGATAAGGTATGTACACGGCCGAAATGAGACCTCTTGTGAGCCCGATCACTAGGCAACCTTGGTGGTGGTTGTCAAAACCTTATATAAGGCCATAAAGGGTTGTATGGATTTGGCGTATCCGTTAATTTCAAGTAACTTATTGCTTTTTCAAACAAGCTAATATGCTTTTCAAACACTTAAAAAAAAAAAAAAAAATGCTTACCAGCTATATTAAGATGATTAGACAAATAAAAGTTACCCAAACACTCCCTTTGTAGATGCTAAAAAATACTTCTCAAGTGTTTAGATTGGGCTTAAGTGTATGTAATGCTGTTTTAGAACATGACTGGTTTGTTTTGAAAAGCTATTGAATTCTATATGTTTGCCTGAACCTCGGAAGATGATGAATATCTTTAATGGAGTTATTTGATGAATCTGCATTTACTTTTCTTTTGAATAATCTCATAAACCAGTTTGTCACAATCTATATTGGAAAACAGAATAAGCATTGATGGTCTCATTTGGTCATTCATCGTATTACATTCTCAAAACTGATGTATCACGACTTGTAAAGTTGTCCCTTATGTAATAATCAAATGAATATATCTTAGACAACTACTAGTATTACATCGGCTAATGCCAATTTCAACATCATTTTGTTTTGCACATAGCAAGTGTAAATAGTACGAGTGACAATGATCATTAGCTCACATTTGTTATTATTAGAGTTAGTTTGGTGGTTCTAATAGATTTTTCCATAAATGAATCAACCTTAACTATTTACACGTATTCTTAAATTTATGTGTTATATCTAACCGATGAGATGTTTTTGGCAATAATCTGCTACATTTACTTTGTTATAGTTGCTGAGAATGTCAACTTCTGGTGATCCACTTGGTCTTCTTAATCCATCTGGCGAGAAGGGCTACAAGAAGTTAGCGGATGATGATGAGCCTTTGTATGAAGGGTGTAAAAAGCAATCCAAATATCAAGCTGCCCTTGCGTTTTATAATTGGAAGATTAAGAACAATATTCGTGATGCTGGTTTTGAGCAATTGTTGCGCTTTGTTAAGTCTGCATTGCCCCGAAGTGAGAAACTAGCTGGGAGCATTGATGAAGTGAAGAAGGTTTTGGAAAAACTTGGTATCACCTATGAAGAAGTTAGCGAAAAGCAAGAAGAAGTTGATGTTGACTCGGATGATTCAAAAGAGGATGGTAACGATCATGAGTAATCTCTTTTTAATTACTCCGTAGTATTAATTTTTCAATTTAGTAGTATGGAACTGTGTCTTTTGGATCTATGTATCCGGACGAAGTATGTTCAAGTCAGAATATGATTTTACTTTGTTGCGTTTGTTTATTGTGAAATTATGATGCTTACTTTGGTTTCATTTGTTTACTGCTTTCTTCATCACCATCAGCATATAGTACCTGTTCTGAGAAGTGAAACGAAATTCAGTACTTAAAGTTGGCCTGCTTCTTCATAAGCTAAGCTTTTATATTGGACTCATTAGAGATAAATTGGGCTAGTCAGTGACTCAGTGTGTGGTTTACACGTCAAAATGGTTTCGGGTCAAAATGAGTTAACTTAATGCGGGTTGAAGTGGGTTAGGCCAGCTTAGGATGGCCTGTTAACATTCTTTCCAATACTGTAAATCAGTGTAGAATATTGATGATATTTGAAGTTTTGAACTACCTTTAATGGAAACTTTTAGCCTGTTTCGTTTATAGGTAAGCTTTCATATTTGATACGTTTTATATAACATGTTAGCCAAGTTTACCCATTTTCATGTAAATGGATGGATAAGTTACTCACAATGTGGGTAACAAATAAAAATTGTTTCGGGTTATAATAAGGTATACTTCATGCCGATCAAAATGGATCATGTCGTGAATTAACAATATTGTCAATATATACAGTAAAGAACAACTGAATCACACTTTAAGATGGGTCTTTGTTCGGGTAAACATGTCAGTGATTTTCTGCACACAAGAAAATCAAGTACATCAATACCTACAGTTAGCTATATACATGGGTTCTGATATGATTATCGGTTTTATATTTCATAACACTTCATTTGCTTATCATTTTGGGAGTTCGATTATGTTTCTTGAATCAGAGTGAAGAAACAGCCCATAGAATACATCCCAAATGATTTTAAATACTGACGGATTAGCTAGTTCGGATGGGGTCAACCAGTAGTGATAGTAATGCATAATTAGTGGCGGGTTAGCCATATACAACTTTTATCTCATGCGAAAGATTAACGTCACTAATCCTTCCCCGTACTTTGGTGTACTACATGCAAAATGCAATTTGCTTGTAGTACACGTGAGCTGAGTTTTGACTTATTCAACACACACAGGGCTCGAAATGAGATCAACTAAGTAAAAGCTCAAAACGAGCCGAGCTTAATCCCTAGCTTCAGCATTGTCTCGGTCTCTTTGAATAAATGAGCTCAATCCGAAATGTGGTTGGGAAATGTTACCTTTACAAAAGCATGTAAGAACTAAACTCAAGTATAATATTCGGACCACATTATCATCTATGTACTTGTCTCTTTTTTATGATAGTAAAACTTGAACAACTATGAATCTTCGCCACAAGGCACTTCATTCACCAAGTTTTTGTGTGAATTCAGTGAACCAACCACATCTATGACACTTATTTATACCTCAACTACTTTAATAACCATACCTGCAAGTCTCAAGTTAACAGTCGTCGATTTCTGTAACACAAAAAGTGTGATAATTGATGACTCATAATTTTAGTTTGTAATCAATATACTACCCGGACTTTGACAGTAAGCAATGATATATTTTTGTGTGTAGTATGTTGTCCCACCTAAATGTAAGAAGCAATTTATTGTGAAATACGGTGATTAAGTTGGTTTCATTTGTTTACTACTTTCTTCATCACCATCAGCATATAGTATCTGATCGGAGAAACGAAGCCAAAATCAATACTTAAAGTTGGCTTTCACCTGTTTGACCTGCTCGGCCTGCTTCGTTGTAAGCTAAGCTTTTATATTGGACTCGTTAGAGATAAATTAGGCAAATCAGTGACTCAGTGTGTGGGTTACACGTCAAAATGGTTTCGGGTCAAAACGAGTTAACTTAATGCGGGTTGAAGTGGGTTAGGCCAGGTTAGGATGGCTTGTTAACATTGTTTCTAATAAATCAGTGTAGAAGATTGATAATATTTGAACTACCTTTAATGGCAACCTTTAACATGTTTCATTTGCAGGCAAGCTTTCATATCTGATACGTTTTAGATCATATGTTACCCAAGTTAACCCGTTTCTATGTAATTGGATGGCTAGGTTGCTCACAATGTGGATAACAAGTAACACGAGTTTCAGGTTATAATATGCTAATCTTCATGCTGTTCAAAATGGATCACGTCGTAAATTAATCCATTTAGACGGTTAAAAGTAACTAATCACACTTTAAGGAAACTTTCAGACCTATGTGATTCGCTCGATTTGTTTCATTTTCAGACAACCTTTATAATTTACCCGTATAAGCCCACTTTAACCAATATTCATGTAAATAGATGGGTCTTTGATCGGGTAAACACGTCAAAATGATTTTTATGTACACAAGAAACATCAATACTTACAGCTGCTATATACATTCTATTGATATGCTTATCATATTTCGTGATGTTTAATATTCGTATCATTTTGTGAGTTTGATTGCATCACATCTTGGTGAAAGTGAAGAACACGCCACAGAATACATCAGAAATGATTTGAAATAGTTACGGATTAGTTCGGATGTTGTCAACCAGTAGCGACAGGATAGTAATGCATAATTGGTGACAAGTTAGCCATATACGACTTTTATCTCTAGCAAAATTTAACATCGCTAAGCCTTCCCCATACTCTGGTCTACTACATGAAAAATGCAACTCTATCACCAATTTGCTTTTGAGAAATACAACTTTTTAGTACATTTGAGTTAGTTGTAACTGTTAGATAATTTAAACCCGTAGGTTATGATGTTTATTGAGTCCCAATATATAGAAGTTACATGAGTGAAACCTTAAATCAACAAACGGGCTTGCACTTATTTACCATCTAATACTCTTCGCAATTTCAACGGCGAAATCGTATGAACTCAAATTGGTAGAAATAATTTTATTATAAAAACATAGAGCTAAACATGAAACAAAACTAAAGATAGTTATCTTGATTTAAAAAATAAAATAAAATAAAAAAAATAAAAAATTAAGACTTTGATAGGCACCTAGTCGCAAAGGTAAAATGTAACATGATTTTTTTCGTCACTGTCTTGACTTATGACGGTGCATGACGGAGCGTCCTACCGGTAGCAGCGATTCCGGTATGCTTTTCTTCGGAATTTAAATTACGAATCCACAGACGCTATTGGCGTCAGCTAACTATAAGCGTTTGGAGAGTTATAAGCAAAATAATGAGCCGATTGTATTATTATAAAAATCCGAATGCTTGCTACAGTGTGTGGTGGTGGCTACGGTGGCAGTTCCGGAATACTTTTCTTTGGAATTTTAGTACGAAACCAATGACGTTGATAGCGTCTATTAACTCCTTACGGTTTGGGAGTTATGATCGAAAAAGTAAGGAGCTAGGGTTTTAGCCAAAAACTGAAACTTTTCTTTTTTAATAAGGGATAAGGGGTGCCAGCTAGAGTTTGATGGGGTGGCTTAGTGGAGGCGACTTAATGTCGCCACCTAGATCTGAGGATCAGACCCACTCAAATACCATGTTAGATAATGTAAACCCCGTAGGTTATGATTTTTATTGAGTCAGAATATATTGAAGTTTCATTACTGAAAACCCTAAACCCACAAACGGGCTTGGGCTTATATATCAGCTACTAGTAACTTATTCAACACACACATAGGGCTTGTAACGATATAAACTCAGTAAAAGCTCAAAACGAGTTAATCCCTAGTTTCAGCCTTGTCTAAGTCTTGTTTAATAAATGAGCTCAATCTAGCTATGGTTGGGACATGTTGCCTTTACAAAAGCATGTAAGAACTAAACTTACGCATTATCATCTATGTCTTGTCTCTTTTTTATGATATTAAGACTTGAACAACTATGGATCTTCATCACAAGACACTTCATTCACCATTTTACCACCTAAACTTTCTCAAAAAGTTATAGTATGAATATCTTAACCAAGCAACAAAAGAGTAATAAGATACCTAGAATTCAATGAACCAACCACCTTTATGACATTGCTTTAAACCTCAACTACATTAATAATATACCTGCAAGACTACAAGTCTCACATTAACACATTTACAGGTGTATATTTCTACCAAAAATTAAAATGAGTTGTTGATCTATGTAACACAAGATGTGTGATCAGTGATGGCTCATAATTTTAGTTTGAAATAAATACTACTCAACCTTTAACAGTAAGTAGTGGTGTATTTTTGTCTATAGTATGCTATCTCACCTAACAGTAACATACATACATAAGGCCTCATTTATTTATCATTTGACAAAATTAAATGCTAGTCACCTAAACACTTTATTCTTATTTATACATTCTCTCGATACTTTTCTTCAACACACATACAACCAACACTATTTATCATTCACCATCTTCCATTGTAGAACCACCACCATTAGCATGTTAGCTCCAAGTGTTTATCGCACAACCACTATTGTTTGTCCAAGAAATATATTCAAACATAAACCTCGACGTAACTTAGATCGACGCACATTTTCAGACCTATCTTTGGTTATGCTTTTATTGTATGATACACAAGCAAAGAACCTTTCTTTCATTATTGAAATAGGTGGTCTCGGAATTGAAATGCGCTGAACAACCAACATGCAAGAACATCAGTACCCAAACAACCAACAATCAAAAACACAAACAACAACAAACAACAGACAGTGGGGTATAAGTCACTATGAGGCAGTTAAGAATATGAGAGAATTATTGAAAAAATGCTTGCCAAATTCTGGAATTGCTGAAATAATCGCATGTGCAAATGCGAGGTATGTTTCAGATGAACAAAGAGAAGAATTATATTCGGCTGGAGTTGATTTGAAGGACGTCCCAAGCGGGTCAATTTCAGCCGATTATGCATTGATGATCGAAACGTACAAATTCGCAAGGGAACACCGGCCACCATCATACATAGTCTTGATAAGCGGAGATGGTGACTTTTACAAAGCAATTGGAACATTAAGGGAGTTAGGTTATACTACAGTATTGGCTTTTCCTCAATACTTTTCCTCAAGACAGAACTGCAAATCCATTGAGATCTGCTGCAGATTATACAATTGGGATTACTAGCTTATTTTCTAGAAAAAAAATTGTTTTCTAGAACAAATAGAAGAGTTAGGTGATGTATCAGGTGTTTTTTGGGATGCTGTATCATGTGACATTCAAATATCTGACCACAAAAAAGCTATAGATTACATCAAAAATGAAGTGGACCCATTTGAGATGAGTCCTACCAAAATGCATATATAAGCACAAACACCAACAACAACCAAAAGCAACCAAGAACAACCAAAGAGTATGAAAAAAACGAAAGCCACGCTTTTAAAGAAGCTATCCGAGTTGGAACAAGTGAATATCAAAGAAGTGATTGTGAAAATAGTTGATAAGTGGAAACCGAAATATTTCATAGCTATCAATGAAAACATCCATAAGATTCAAAAACTTGGAATCACTAAGCTCGGTAGAAGATTGGGCCTCGAAGAGGGTGAAATTCTAGATGAGGTAGACTTATGGCTAAGGGAGAAAGAAAATTCGTATTTAGATGAGTTAGGAGGCATCTTCAAGCAAGAAATAAGTTAAGAAGTTGTTGTTGATGAATACAGAATTCTCCGATTCATCCGCTTTGTAAAATATACTTTTTTTTTATATATTTTTTATTTTTTTAACAGTTGTTATAAAGAACTTTACTATCCTCGAAAAAGCGGATGAACCGGAGAATTCCGTATTTATCAACAACAACTTCTCTACTTGTTTTATTTGATGATGCCTCCTAACTCATCTAAATACAACTTTTCTTTCTGCCTTAGCCAAAAGTCTACCTCATCTAGAACTTCACTCTCTTCAAGCGCCAATCTTCTACCGGCTCACCGATTCCATGTTTTTTGAATCTTATGGATGTTGTCATTGATAGCTTCATAATATTTCAGTTTCCACTTATCAACTATTTTAACAATTCTTTGGGTTTCACTTGTTCCAACTTGGATAGCTTTATTAATTAGATGATAAAATAAGGCCCAAGCCCGATATGTGGAGTTGGGTCAATTAGGGTTTCATTATGTATTGGCTCTATATATATCGTATCAATAAAACATATCTCCTAAGGGGAATTATGTAGTCTAACATGGCATCAGAGCGGGTCTAATCCTCATACCTATCTCTTCTATGTCACCCCGTCAAACTAAGGTTAATCGCACCTGCTGTTTCACATGAAGATGAGAGAGCTAAAAAAATAAAGTGATATGAAAAAGAAGAATCTTAACAAGATGCAGCAGCCGCAACATATGCTAGTTTTCTTACTTTATGGCAGGCTATTGATTGCTTCATTCATATCTATCTAAATCTATCTACGTGTTTTACACTGGATGTGAACTTGTGATCTTTTAGTGTTCTGTTAATTAATGATTAGGTTGAGAAAAAAAAGGAAAAAAAAGTTATAGTTGTTTTATGTTTGTTTATTAGTCAATTGTTCGTACAACTTTATTACCGGTAGACTAAAGTTGACCGTTGGTACCAGTCCTTAAAGTCGACCGTTGGTACGGTGTTGCTACAAGTCGACTTTGCCGACCGTTGGTACTAGTCGACTAAAGTTGATCGTTGGTATGGTTTTGTTACGAGTCAACTAAAGTTGTGTTTTTTATTATGTTTATTTTCTTTTCTTTTCTAGTTTACTACTCCAGTCCCAGCTTTCGTGATTTCGCCACTCGAACTGTGGGGGAGTATTAGATGATAAATAAGGCCTAAGCCCGGTATGTGGGGTTGGGTCAATTAAGATATCATTATATATTGGCTCTCTATATATCGTATCAATAAAATGTATCTCGTAAGGGGATTTAATGAACTTTCATTTTCTTCACTTAAGCTACTAAACTTATAGGAAGCATTTTTTAGTGCTGATAGGAGGGACTTAATTGTATACTTTTGGATATGTAAAGTAACATAAATATCGTATTTTTACTAGTTCAATGTTGTTTATAAATATTTTTTTATAAGTTTAGTGACCTCAAATGTCATGTTTTATAAATTCGGTAACCTAAATGAACAAAATAAAAGTTCAGTAACTTAGGCGAACCTTTTTGAAAAGTTTAGTAACATATATGTATACTAAACCACGCTAATGAGGTGTTTCGGATTCAAACAAAATCATGAATATGTTCAGTTCATATATAGTTCATTTTAGGCGCATCATACTAGTCTATATATGCATCATGATTCGACGACGGATAAAGGAAGTTTTATATGTATAAAAAAAAATGCCTCATATCAGTTCATTTTTTTTCTTCAGCAGGTTATATATGTATGTTTGTATCCTTATGGTCCTACCCTTGGCATATGGCCTTAGAGATGTAGTTATGGTTTTTAAAGGGATGTAATTAAGTGTACCACGTTCATTTTGTGTTGACCGCTAACCACCAACACCCAATCATCTTGCGTGTTCTCATGAATGGGATACAATTTGACACATATCTTTGCTTAAATTTAACCCTTTGTGGTATCACCATCATCCAACCCATCAAATAAAACATCGTTACGATATAGTCGTATGGTACCCTAACCAATTGTGCTACAATTGTGACTCGTGCAAAGCTGGTTTGTTTGGGAACGGAAGGAAAGAATGGAGAACCGCTAATGTGATCTTATCATAGCCGCAGTGGCCCTTATTTTGACTTTAGCTTATAGTTGTTGCCTGTTTGCCTTCAACCACTATGTAAATTCTATTTTGATGAAATAAACCGGAACATATCATAAAAAAAATAAATAATGGATTTTACTTATTATGACTTATGTCAGAGCAATGCTAATTCTTTAGTGTGAAATTTGTCATGTAGTAATAGGAATATGTTGGTCTATTGTTTTCTTGGATTTGTAAAGCTAAGGTGCATTGATTTGTAATAGTATCTTTTTATTGGTTGAAATATAAAATAAATACTATATTAGGACATAATAAAATAGCAAATGGAGTATTACTATTGCTAATCTTCATTCCAAAAAATAACTTATCAAACATATTTTTAATTATTTTATTGGAATTATATGCCAATAAACCTAAGTTGTGTTTTGGGTAATAGAAGAAAAAACAAAGAACGAAAAGTAACCGACCTAGAGAACTTATAAGAAAATACTTACGTTTCTATGTGTACAAAAGGCGCACAGCCAATACATTGGTCTAAAGTAGGGATGAGGCCGGATCCCGACCCGACCCATCCTGATTTCGAAAGCCGCCTAAATCGTAAACCGAATACCGACCCGAAAGTAGTTGGTTTTTTGGCACGTCCCGACCCGTCCCGAAAGTAGTAAGTTTTTGCTTGTATTTTGTCGGTTTTTGGCCCGTCTCGACCAGTCCCGAATCCCGAAAATGCTACGACCAGTCCCGAATCCCGAAGCTACTATTTGGTTTCGGGACTATCGATTTATGTCAGGATCGGGTCGGTTGTTGGGACTCAAGGCGGTTTTGCTCACCCCTAGTCTAAAGTCTAAACATAATCTTCACTACAATAACATGCCAATGTCTGCTGTCAACATTTTTATATAAATAATTAAAGCGTAGAACTCGTAATCTTATCTTATCTTAGGGTGTGTTTGTTTTTTTTAAAAAAGTCTTACTAGCCCTCTTACTCTTACCAGTAAGAGGTGGGCAGACGTTTTACTTGTTTGTTTTTTTCTTTTGAGTCAGACCCAGTTAGATATATAACATCTTACTCAGTAAGAGGTGGGGGACTTGTCTTACTGGCTCTTACTCGATAAGAGAGATTGAAGACTCGTGTTAATATAATATATTTGATGCTTTATTAACTATGTTATATTTATGATAAAAAGTTTTATTTCATATTTACACAAGTTATTTAAATAAATTGCAGAAACGAGGACTTAAAATCATTCGGACAATTATACAAAACCAAACAACATAATTTCGTTTAGATTTAGACGTTCTAGCCACCTCTTACTAGTAAGATGTGGTAGTCAGATTCAGACCTAAAACATCTAAATGAAACAAACACACCCTTAGTGACGAAGAAAGCGTTGCAAGCACTGAAACCCTAAATTCTCTACGCAAAATCTCTCAAACTCATGCGACTCATTTCCACCTTGTTCTCAACAAATCTCCGGTTCAATCTCGACAATAACATCGTCCCAATCCGTTAAAAACCCGTCCCATGCACATATAGAATCTAAAATATCTTGCAACCCGACAATTCTCCGACTCACACTCCTCCTGAGTTCTCTAACTGATGGGTCATGATGTCCAGGAACCGAGTCTAGAGTAAACAGTAGTTTCATTAACGCCTCGTCTATCTTGATTCTTTCTCGACTATTGGTTCGAACGGTGTCGACTGTTTCTTGGAGTTGGATCATTTGTTGAAGTTCGTTGGCTTTGGAGTTGACGGTTTTGATCTTGTTGATTAACGTACGAGTTGCATGAGATCTGTAAGCCGATTGTATCTTCACAGCAGCTTTGAATTCATCATTATATTTTGCATGGTTGACTGTGTATGCAGGGCCGTCCCATCAATTGATAATATTTTTAAGGGCCCGGTACGAAATTACATAATGAGGCATTTCGAGAAAAAATGTTATATAAAAAGTGTTACCGTTTATTAGATATAATGCAATTAGTTATCTAAATGTTCTAACATATTACTCATTTAAGATATTTTCTCATTTAAATACTTTTTTCTTCGTAAAAAATATGTGTACACATACATATAATTATTGATGAGACAAATTTTGGGCCCATCAGAATTTTAGGCCCTGAGCGGTCGCTCACTTTGCACACCCTCGAAGCCGGCCCTGTGTGTATGTAACGGTCGTTTTCTGCGTGAAGATTTCATTGATGAAAGAGTAAAGTTAGTGATATGTTTTCCCTTTTTTGAGGATGTTACGGATGAGGTGTCGGTAGTAAATTATTCGCTGATTTCATGCCCAACTGATCTCGAGTTTTTTTTTTTATGTCACCATCTCTCTAGAACGCTATTTGACAACTTGACGCACTTAAAAAAAAAAAGATTTTAACTACATAAATGGTTCCTGTGGTTTATTAGAAATTACAGATTTAGTCCATCTTTCATTTTTGTATCAGATTTGGTCCTTGTGGTTTTAAAATATTTCAAATTCAGTCCAATTTGTCTAATAAGGTATGTGAAATGACCAAAATACCCCTACCTTCAACATTTTATTTATTTTTTAGGTGGGGCTATTTTGGTCATTTCATGTCAAAATGTACTGAATCTGAGACATTTTAAAACCCTAGGGACTGACTTTGATAAAAAAATGAAAAATGGACTGAATTCGTAATTTTCAACATATCACAAGGACAATTTATGTAGTTAACTAAAAAAAATGGTAGGAAGAAGTATAAGCTGGGAAAACTTCTTAGTTCATTTTTTCCTACTTAGGCCGTTGTAGAACATGCTGAAATTAAAGACAATGATTGCTTCATTATTATAAGATATGGCTAAATAATATAGTAAGTGCGTACAGTATATTGCCATTTTAATCTACTATTCTGACATGTTATTTAGACTCTTTACACACTAATTAGTGAAAAAAAAAAGTATATATAACATCTATTTTCGAACTTATGTTCTCTGTTAAATACTTGGTGATGCTGTTGTACAAGACCTCATTGCTTACATTTGGATTCATTATGGATGACCCAAACAAATTTGGAAACAGAATTCACAGGACATTGAAGCTTTTACAAAGTTGGTACCAATGGTCTGTTGCGTTTATCTCAAATGGGTCAAAATGGTTAAAAATAACTTAATATGCTACACACAAATATATTGTGTCAACAGCTTTGAGTTGCAGTCCTTCCTCAATAGTTGCACTTTTTATAGCATCCACATTAGTCACATGAACCGAATACAGCAATATACGGAAATTAATATCATCGTTAATACTGTGGCCGTTGAATTTTGCGTAAATTTTATCCTTCACAAATTAGTACACTAACAAATACCATGCAATAATCAACGACATAAAACAACGCCCCGCCGCAACGCGGCTGATAATCGCCCACATCGTTTTTCTAATAAGAACACTCATAATATAAGATAGCCAACACTTAGATGTAGAGGTGCACAAAAGCTGTTAACCAGTTCGGTTTAAGAACCGGTCAAAGCCGAACCGGTTCGAGTCAAATCCCAAAAAAACCAGATTGGCCGGTTAACCAGTTCGATTACAAACCGGGTCTGGGGAGGAAAAAACCCAACCGGTTGAAACCGGTTTGGGTCCGGTTAGTAACCGGTTTTGACCATTTTTTTTTGTCATTTATACAAAGTAAACTAAATAAACTTCAACTTTTATTTAATAGATCGGAAATACAACTGAAAGGAAATACATCAAGCATAATACATAAACTTAAAACATAATACATAAACATAAAACATCGAAAATACTCAAACGGGTCGAGACGCAAGTGCCGTGCAAAACTTCATCAAATGAGCCCTCAACGTCAAGTTGGAAACGGCATTCATTATACTTAAGCAATGCTTAGATTGAGCCACAATTTTATTGCCATCCGACATTAGGACGTAGTTGAAGTTAGCCCAAGGATCTTGTGCACGAGCGCATGGTAAAATCTCAACAATCGTCGGTGCAATTGGTGCAACAGCCTAGGCTCATTGATTTGCATTTGCCATTAGTGAAATACTTTTGATTTTTTAGAGTATATTTTGGTTGTATAAAAGTTGTAAATAAACAAAAACACAACCCATCTATTTATAGTAAACATACAATAGCAAAATGATAAATTTGAAACCAAAAAATTCAAATTTCCGGACCCCCACGTTTCTACCCGCCTTCCCGCTCAAAATTTGAAAATTCAAAAAAGCCACCGGTTTGGGACCGGTTATTAACTGGTTAACTTTTTTTTTTTTTTTTTTTTTTTTTTTTTTTTATTATTATTATTATTATTATTTTTTTAAGGCCCGCCAAGTGAAAATTTGAAATTTCAAAAAAACACCCAACCAGTTGGGACCGGTTATTAACTGGTTAACGGGTTTTGACTTTTTTTCCCGCCGTTTATACAAAGTAAACTGAATAAACTTCAACTTTTATTTAACAAATCGGAAATACAACTGAAAGGAAATACATCGTGAAAGGAAATACATCAAACATAATACATAAACTTAAAACATAATACATCGAAAAGCTACTCATTAATGTCTTCATCGGATTTGATGGACCTAGCTTCGTTAGCAGCTGCATCTTGTCTTATTTCTTCATCGGAAAGCAATTCGGCTACACCATCTTGCACCTCTTCCTCGTAGATCTCTTCTTTGAAGTCTACGGCGTTTTCAAGATTTGATTTGTCTTGTATTCGCTTGGTTGCGTCCAAGTGATCTTTCAAACACATACACATCTCTAAAGAAGCCGGTGTGAGCCTTGTTCTTTTGTCTGATAACACCCTTCCACTTGTTGAAAAAGTGGATTCAGAAGCTACCAAAGTAGCTTGTACACTTAGTAGATCTCGAGCCATTCGGGATAGAACACCAAAACATCAAATTTTTCAAATTGTTCGGGCGGAATATGTTAGATAAAATCGATTGTGGTATATCTTGCATATTCGTTATTTGTTAAACGATCACTCTTTGCCCGTTTGTTGGGATTTTCTCTTAACTTTTGTAGTAAGCCTTGTGGAAAAACCGAACCAGTTACGGTCAAAACCGGTGTTGACTGGTCTGTTTTTTCGGTTTGATTTTGGGTCCAGTTTGGATGTGTACCACTACTTGGATGTTGGAAGGATGTTTGAGATTATGTTCAATGGTAAAATTATTAAAAATAATAATAAAAAAAATGTAATCGACCTTTGAATGGTAATCATAATAATACCATTGGTCCTGACAATAGTAGTCCAGCGATGAAAGGCATGTAACATACAACATATATTAGGTTAATGCTAATGGAAGGTTGGTTATCTCCCAACCGAGTAGGTGACCAAGTCTCTCTCCTTAGTTCAACCGGATGCAACCGAGTTTCACGCCAACTTTTTTAATCTTTAGGTTGGCTGCCCAACGATAACTTTCATTTTCTTTGTGTGTGTTGTTTTTTATTTAATTTGTTTTCAGTTTAGGTGTAGTTTTAGAAAGAGAAACTTGATGTAGCACTGATGTGACAAGGGGCGACTACAATATTTATAGTTGTCTTTAGCATTAGCCTTATGGATTCAAATGATGTTTATATATCTTTTTAATCTTAAATCGATTTACTTTTCTCATTTTTCCCCGCAAGACTAGTTTGTGCCAAACATTCAGTCGTACCGTTGCTCTTTGTAAAACAAACACTAATATAAAATATAGAAAAACAAAGGTAGTTCATACTGTTGAACACTTTTACCACAACCCCTTTGCTGCCCAGTAAAAAATATTTAGGTACATCTAAACTATACACTATTTTATATTATCTAAACTTAACAAGGACTTTGCTGGTTTTGTGCAAAACTTCAACATGCATTGCTCGGGGAAAACAGTCTCAGAATTACCCGCATTGCTTGTTGATTATGAGAAAAGTCTACCAGCCAAGGGCAAGTCTCCTACCCCGCAAGTGTTGGCGATTCAAGGGGGGAGAATCCAAAAGAAATCGCAAGTGAACAAAGGCAAAGGGAAGGGTGGAAAAGGCAAGCAGGTCATGGCCTATCAACCACAGCCCAAAATGAAGCAGCATCAGCCTAAGCATAACAAGGTGAATCCTCCAAATAATAAGAATCAGGCTTGTCACCACTGTCATGAAAAGGGCCATTGGATGCGCAATTGTCCACTCTATATTCATGACTTGCGACAGAGGAAGCAGAAGAATGAGGCTGGTAACTCCAGTACTTCAGGTGCGTTCTTTATGATTGAATTATTCACTCTTACTCCTAAATTGAATTCATGGGTATATGATTGTAACACCCCAACCCGATAAGGGTCTAAAGTGTAACATTATGGTGTCTTTTCAGAACATAAAGCACAAGCGGAATACTTAGCTCAATAATTACAAATGTTGAGACTAAAAGGACTAATAAAACAAATATCATCAAAATCAACTTCTGAAGTAATCAAACAAAAACCTAAATAAATCCATGAAAACTAAGGTAGGGTTGGTCCACTAAAAGCTCCTACTCTCATCACTCAATCCCAGCCTCCAACTTGATACCTGCCGCAGGGAAAAGAAAATGCGGCTGAGCTAACGCTCAGTGAACAGATATAAACATATGAAAGAGAACTGAACATATACGAATAAATAACAATCCAATGAGAACCTGCTGAGATACAATGTCATAAAGAATATGAAAGGTCATATGAAAATGGAGATCAAAGAATAATCCAGAAATGGTAAAAGGAATAGTAATGGAAATTGCTCATGCACCAAAACATTTAATCAATCATTTCATTTCACAATACATTATACCGTCAATTCCTTTATTGTACATGGAGGGGAGACCTCTCAAGTACCAAATGGAGTAGCTAGCTCCCAGAAATGAAATGGGGTGCATGGCACGCACAACCAATCACTAATCATTTCAGAACAGAACATTATGCCTAGGATGCATCCATACGCTTCCCTGCAAAACATATTAGCACATACACTAGCTCAAGGCTAGCATACATACTCAGATAATGGTCAAAGATACAGATAAGGGAAACGCCGTGGATCAATCACACCTCCACAGAAAGTGTCATGCCATTGGTGCCTCAATGACATGGCCATGTTACCTCCATGGCTAGGGATAGTACCTTGAGCAATGGGTTAAATCCAATGGGTCGAAACAAAGGGTCATAACAAAGAGGTCATATAAGATGGATCATAACAGAAGGATCATATCAATGGTTCAGATCAAGGGTTCATATCAAAGGTTCATATCAAAGTAAATGAATACGAATCATGAGAAATAAATAATTAAACAAACGAACCAACCGATAACGATGTACAAAAAAGTGGTATCCAGAATATCCGTATCAATACGAAATGCAAATGAAATAGTGTCTAAAAGTAAGACCGAATATCCGTACCTTAATGCAAATGAACGAAAGGTAATTGAATGAACACAAAGAACAACGTTACGTTTTCTTCAAAGAATCTACACGAATTAGGGTTTATAACATATTAAGTAAGTTTCATCATTTAGTCAACTTAGGGTTTAAAACATATTAAATGCCTTAGATTTATATTTAATAATTTAGGTTTAGGGTTTCTATTAAAGTCTGTCATGTACTTATACAAATTCTGATATTCAACGACCAAGTATTAAGTTTAATTAACTAAAATGTGCCATCACGTTAGTCCGATATTTAATACCCGAAAATATTATTACATACTACTTAAGTAAATTTAATTAACAAAACACAACTCAAGGTCAAAGCCCATAACTTTATTTATCAGGCGTAACACAATTTCTTTACTTAAATATGTTAAAATTACCATTCCAACTTTCTCAAAATCTCAACCATCATTGCATTTATTATTTTAAATATGTTAAAATATGTTGTAGGTCGAGAGTTCAGTTTTAACAAGTCAAAAGGAATGGGTAGATTATAACATAGGTCGACATTTGTTTAGTTAGTGTCGGAAATTGTTTTTACAATTGGACGTCAACAAAGATGCAAACATGGTGTTGGACCAGATCAAAACTTGCAAATATTAGTTTTGCAATTTGATTACCTTTTATTAATTTCAACATGAGACAAAGGCCTTTTGTCCTAATTAAACTAGACGAGTACCCGTGCATAGCAACGGGATTTTATAGCGACAAATAGTTTATTGATAAAAAAAAGTTTATAGGTTATAAACGAAAAATAATGTTTTGATACCCGATTCGACCCGGGTGGTTCAACCGGTTGAACCGTTCCGGTCAAAAAATAGGTCGATTTAAACCGGGTTAACTTGCTAGGTTGGGTCGAAAATGGGTCAAATTAAACCGGGTCAATCCGTCGGGTTTGAAGCGTCCCGGGTCAACCCGGTTTGTGTATTAATTGGTTGTATTTAATTTGGTAGATATGTTTTTTAATTGGTTGTACAATGTGAATAAATCATTGTACTTTTAAGTAAAGGATAATGTTTTGAAATCCGGTTCGACCTGGGTGGTTCAACCGGTTGAACCGTTCCGGTCGAAAAATGGGTCGATTTAAACCGGGTCAACTTGCCAGGTTGGGTCGAAAACAGGTCAAATTAAACCGGGTTTGAAGCATCCCGGTTTGTGTTTTAATTAGTTGTATTTAATTTGGTAGATATGTTTTTAATTGGTTGTACAATGTGAATAAATCATTGTACTTTTAAGTAATGGATAATGTTTTGAAACCCGGTTCGACCCGGGTAGTTCAACCGGTTGAACCGCTCTGGTCGAAAAATGAGTCGATTTAAACCGGGTCAACTTGCTAGGTAGGGTTGAAAACGGGTCAAATTACCGGGTCAACACGGTTTGTGTTTTAATTGGTTGTATTTAATTTGATAGATATGTTTTAAATTGGTTGTACAATGTGAATAAATTATTGTACTTTTAAGTAATAGGGTGTTTTAATTAGAGTATTAATTACATTAATTTTCTCTCACATTTGACTTTCAATACTCAACTTTCAAGACTCAACTTTTCAAGTTTGACCATTTTTCCATTATAGATAGTATAGATTAGAAAACTATATTGTATACTATTAAACAAATAAAGGAAACAACAAGATTCGATTTATAGGGAGCAATATAGGGTCTAATATTATGTAGAGATTAAAAGGCAAGGGTCGACTTCTAAGGTTTTTAACAAAATCATCATATGGTCGAACATATTTTACAAAACAAGTTCGAATCGATAAGTTAAAACATGTGAGGGTTGAAAGGCCAGTTTAATATGGGTCGAAAGTAATACACATGTTGGGTTGACATAATAAAAATCATGCGGTCAATATATAACAGTTTTTATTAGGTTGATATTACGGAAAACAAGCATGGTTAACATCATAGGGTCAAATATAATCAAACATACTGTGTCGATCAGAAAAAGAAAACAATGCAATTGAGGTCGAATACTAAATAAACAAGACTGAAAGAAAATCGTGTTACCTTGGGGACAATTCGAGAAAGAAACACAAAACCAAAACCTTTGTTATCGAATCAAATAAAGATAGCAGCAGCTTTGTATGTTTTGGTGGTTTTTGTCGAATGAAAGAAAAAGAGGGCCCATGTTTCGACTTTTTATACTAAACAAGGGAGCGTCAAATTTAATTGTACCATTTATGTGTTCTCATTAGTTTTAATTGGGCTTTGATGGTATTAAAGAGTAACCGAATTGGAGGTTTCAAATGGGCTTTTAATGCTTGTTTAAGAGGTTCGGTCATAGCTTTTAAAATATTCAATGGGCCGATTCAATATTATTAAGGGGTTTCGGTTACTAGTTTAAATTGGACCAAATTTTAATAGCCGAATTATTAAAAGTTTAAATAGGGCAAAGGAAGTTTTAAATGTTTAGTTAATAGTTAAGTGACATAATTGATTTAGTTTAAGTGAACATTTACTTTTAAACGTATCTTATAGTTTTTTTTTTTTTTTTTTTTTTTTTTTTTTTTTTTTTTAGGTTTCCGAATTTTAGGGTTTTACAATGATACGGGATGTAGCATTCATATTTGCAATTCATTGCAGGGGTTCAGAGTTGAGAGAAAGCTGGCCTATGGAGAACAATTCTTTCACGTGGGTAACGGAGCACATGCGGGAGTTGAAGTTATAGGCGTATTTAATTTAGTGTTGCCTTCGGGCCTTGAACTATCTTTAAATAATTGTCATTATGCACTGTCAATTGTTAGATGTGTTATTTCATTTTCATGTTTGTTGAACCTTGGTTTTGATCATATTGTTTCTAGCAATGGAATTTCAGTTTCTTTAAATGCTGTTTTTTATTTTAATGCTATTGCTGTGAATGATATTTTTGAGATTGATATGAATGATAATTGTGAAAACGTAGAGAGAGAGGGGGGGGGGGGGGGGGTGAATACGTTACCGTTTAAAACTCTTTAAACTTGTTGTATCAAATATCCATTTTTAGCTTGTTCTAATATGAAAGATGTTAAGTTTAGTTTATGGCTAGCATAAACTTAAGACATGTTATCATACAAGCATAATCAACAAGTCACAACACAAACAATCACATAATGCAAACATTAAAGTAAAGCAATGAGTAAAAGGAAAGTGCAAACCGAACACGAGGATTTATAGTGGTTCGGTCACGGATCTCCTCTCCGCCCTACTCCACTCCTCGAGTACCCAACTCGAGAGTTACTTCACTAGATCAACAACCTCCCTTCTCGGCGGAGAAAACCTTACAATCGTTGCTTACACTTTATCCGGTAGAAAGCTAGATACCGAGTTCTTTTACAAGGTACAACCACTCCTATCGTCGCTTATACAATATTTCCGACACTAAGCTAGATGTCGAGTTCTTTACCAAGGGTACAACCACTCCTGATAGTTCTTTTACAAGGGTACAACAACTCCCGCTATGTTTTGTGGCCCAGCATAAAAACCTTGTGTTTTATGGCACAAACACATAAACCATCTAATCTATATTGTTATGATACAATGATGATCCATGACATAAAAGTCTAATGGATATGCATGCCTAATCTACATGAACTTCTTGAATAAGAAGTCTTCAATCATTGAGGATGTCAAGTGCCCTTGAATCTTCATATGTTGGAATGCTTTAATGAATGATGACTTCAAGATCTTGTAACCTTCTTGGTAGATCATGAGGTATGATATGCTTACAACAAAGATGAATGTTAGAAGCATTATGATCATTATTGAAAGGGTGACTCATGTGTGTTTCTACATTGTTTGCTACTGATCTAGATATGTGTTTTAAGATGGAGAGTAAGTATGTTCAAATTCATCAAGAGAAAAAACTAGCAAGTGGTTTGATATTTATAGCAAAACCAAACAGCAGGTCTGGCGGATACGGCAGAACCCTCAGATGGGTTCCGACCGTGTACCTCCAGGGTTCCGCCAGGCTGACAGTAGGTTTTGCAATAGATCTTTCGAAACCAACCAAAGTCACATCAACTAAATTTTAGTCAAACACACATTGAATCAAAGTAGAATGCTTCCAAAGATATGTAAGAGGTCTTATGGAAAGTGAAACACTCAACCTTTCCATAAATGCATATGATGTGATGTATATATATTTCTATTTTAAGATTAAGAAATATATATGAAAGTAAACTTGTAAAATGTATATATATTACCTAATTAATGTTGTTATAGTAATTTAATGAGTTACTAAAAATGTTTGATTCCTAATGTCATCACATTTTTATCATTTGTAAAACTTACTAATATTACTTTAACACCTAAAGTGCACTTTGACACCTAAAATACTTAAAGACCCTAAAAGTATTTTAGTCATTGTAAATGGTTGGTCAAGGTGTTTGATCATAATGCTACATAACAAACATGTACGAACCTATGTTGTAGCATACGATGACTCGAGACGTTGAGAGGTGTTGAATGTTTGTTGAGACAAAGTATGATTACAAGTAACTTGTACATTTTACGTTATTTATCAAGTTATACCTTTGTCATCAATTAAAACAAACGAGACTGTATAGATTAAATATCGTAATATTTGCATTAACAATAATGATAATGCTTTTGTTAAAAATAATTCAATGTATAGCATCAATCATAAGAGAATCAAGAAAGGTCTGGATTCATCTTATTTTTGGCATTGTCGGCTTGCTCACATTGGCAAGGCTCGCATGGAAAAGCTGCAACATGATGGGCTTTTAGAAAAGATATGATTAATGATGAATCATTTGATAAGTGCGAATCTTGTATTGCTGGGAAAATGACAAAGAAACCCTTTAAGAATAGGATTGAAAGGGCTTCTGATCTACTTGGTCTAATTCACATAGATGTGTGTGGACCACTTAGACATGTGTCAAGGAGAGGTGCTAGCTACTTCTTAACATTTACGAATGACTATAGCCGTTATGGTTATGTTTATTTACTTAAACATAAGCATGAGGTATTTGAAACATTCAAAATGTTTAAAGCAGAAGTAGAGTTGCAACTTGGAAAGAAGATTAAAGCTCTTCGATCCGATAGAGGTGGTGAATACCTGAGTCAAGAGTTTATAGATTAGTTAGCTAAGGAAGGAATTGTCCAGCACCTTACTTCTCCATATACTCCACAACAAAATGGTGTATCTGAGAGAAGGAATCGTACATTGCAAGATATGATACGATCTATGTTTAATCTAACAACTCTTCCTTTTTCGTTTTTGGATTATGCCTTAGAATCTGCGGTTCGCATTCTAAATATGGTTCTAACAAAGAAGGTGGATAAGACACCATATGAGTTATGGACTGGAAAAGCTCCTAACTTGTCTTATCTAAAGGTCTGGAGTTGTTAGGCGTATGTTAAACGTGACTCAGCAGATAAACTCCAACAAAGATCTGTAAAGTGTATCTTCGTCGGATACCCAAAGGAAACAATGGGTTACTACTTTTATTACCCACCTGAAAACAAAGTTTTTGTTGCAAGGTATGGAGACTTCTTGGAAAAGGAGCTCATATCTCAAAAATTCAGTGGAAGAGTATATGATCTGGAAGATGATCATGAAGATGTAGCACCTTCTCAGAACACTAGCCAACTTCCTGTGGAACCTGAAAGTTTAGGTCCTCCACCTGAAGATGAAGTGGTTCCCATTCGCAGATCTGTAAGAACTGTGAAATCTCCCAAATGCCTATGTCTTAACGTAGAGTGTGAGGAGACTATACTAGGGGATCTTGATGAACCTACTTGTTATAGGGTTGCCACGAATTTTCCTAAAAAGGAAAAATGGCAAGTTGCTATGAATGGGGAAATGCAATCCATGAGAGATAATGAAGTCTGGATTGAAGTAGACCTTCCTCCTGGTGCCAAGGTAGTTGGGAGTAAATGGCTATACAAGAAAAAGACTGATATGGATGGCATTGTACATACCTATAAAGCCCGTTTGGTAGCTAAAGGCTATACTCAAACATTTGGTGTTGACTATGAGGAGACCTTTTCTCATGTAGCTGACATTAGGGCTATTAGGATTCTTATAGCCATAACTGCTTACTATGACTATGAGATTTGACATATGGATGTCAAAACCGTCTTCTTAAATGGTCACCTGGATGAAGACATCTATATGGCGCAGCCTGAGGGGTTTGTGAATCCAAAATTCCGAAATCGTGTATGCAAACTTCAAAGATCCATTTATGGATTGAAGCAAGCATCACGACAATGGAATAAAAGATTTTACAGTGAAATTAAAAAGTATGGATTCACTCAAAATCTTGATGAGCCATGTGTAGATCACAAAGCTAGTGGGGGTGATGTAATTTTCCTTATCTTATATGTTGATGACATATTGATCATGGGGAAAGACATTCCAAGTTTGCAAAAGGTTAAGGCATATCTTGGAAAGTGTTTTTCTATGAGAGATTTAGGGGAAGCTGTATTCATTCTAAGAATCAAGATATATAGAGATAGATCTCAGCGATTAATTGGATTAAGCCAAAGTGCTTACATTGATAAAATATTAAAGAGATTCAATATGCAAAATTCCAAAAAGTGATATTTGCCAATGCAAGAACAACATGGCTTGAGTAGCAAAGTTTGTGCTTCAACACCTGCAGAGGTGCAACGCATGAAGAGAGTCCCTTATGCTTCGGATGTGGGATCTATTATGTATGCGGTGAAAAGTACAAGACCTGATGTGGCATTTGCTCAGAACTTAACCAGTCGATATCAGCAGAATCCAGGTGAAGCTCACTGGACTGCTGTTAAGAATATTCTTAAGTACCTTAGGGCTACTAAAGAGATGTTCTTAGTTTTTGGGGGTACTCCATCTGCAGAACTGGATGTTATAGGTTACTGCGATGCTTCTTGGAAAGGTGATAAAGATGATACGAAGTCTCAGACGGGTTATGTCTTTGTCATTAATGGAGGAGCTGTGGATTGGAGGAGCAGGAAGCAGAGTACATTAGCGATGTCTGCAATAGAAAATGAGTATATAGCTGCGTCAGAAGCTGTTATGGAAGCTGTTTGGATTAGGAAATTTGTTTCGGGGCTCGGGGTTATGCCATCGATTCAAATACCTATAAAAATGTATTGCGACAATTCAACTGCAATTACATTTGCCAATGAACCTGGAATCATGAAAGGCACCAGACATTTCCCGATTAAGCATCACTATGTTCGAGAACAAGTCGAAATAGGTGAAACTGAATTACTCAAAGTTCACACAGATGACAACTTAGCAGATCAATTAACAAAGTCTCTACCTGGAACTAAGCTTTATAAGCAAGCTGAAGGCATAGGGCTTCGTTTAGCTGAAAGTTTCATGCCCATTTGTGATTAGTATTTGGATAAAGGATGTAATGTATGATTATTATGTTTAATGGAATAAAATATGGTTATGTTTATTTATCATTGTCTTAATAATATATCATGTATTTGCATGTCTAAATCCATGAATAAATTATTATTCTAAATTGTCCGTTGTCGATTAATGATATGGGAATATCATTAAACTAAGACAAATTTGAGTATTGGTTAAGGATATACTTGAAAGTATATTGATGCATAGTCATACCAATTTCACATGATATTCAATGAATTGAATATAGGACTTATCCCAACTATATGATTTAATATTTGTGAGAATCATATTTAAAGTTATCCTCAGACTAGAGATACCAGATAAGAGTCATGGATGTAGTGCATTTTTGTGAAGCAATCTACCGCTCACCGTAACAGGGAGTTATAAGGGTTGTTTTCAGAAGTGTGGCAAAGTCCATGGGTTATTCTTGTAGTCAATAAAGAATTTGTTCCTTCTGATTTGTTTGGAAGTATAATACTGCTGGGCCCCTCATAGGGTTGACAAAATGTTTGCGTGGCCACGTCCAAAGTCTATCTGGAATACGTTAAGATGTTTTGGTAATTTTGTTCAATCATAAAGAAACGAGAAACAGAAAGTTAATAAAGAATCTCACATCTTTATTAATGTGGTATTAGAAACAAAAGGATAATTATAATAATGAATCATTAAAGGTTTTCCAGGAAACCTAGCTCGGGTCGTACTGGGGGCATTGGAGTGTTGCAAGACGCCAACCAATGTCATTTTACTAATAATGGATATACGAGTGGGAGCTGTTAAATGTTTTGTATAAATATTAATAGGTAAATGACTAGTATCGAACCCGAGACATCGAGATTGCACACAATACAAACGAGAATTAAAGATTAATAAATATTACTCCCTCCGTCCCTTATTAAATGTCCACGTTTGACTTTTTCAGTCTTTTTTCTTCAACTTTGATCTTAAACATTTTTGTTTGTATTATATGATACTTGATAAAAATTATGTCAATGAAAAGTACATTTAAAACCCAATTGATTCATATATTTTGCATCATGTATTATATATCATAAATAAAAATATTTAAAGTCAAAGTTGATAAAACAAGACTTTGAAAATTCAAATTAGACATGTTATGTATATTTATTAATAACACAAGTTTAAGGACTAATGATCGTTAGTTATTAATTGTATGGACTAACTATCATTAATTGAGAAGGAAAAGGACTAGAATAAAACTTGGTGACAAGAAGGATCCGGAATGATCCTTTAGGATCTTAGGCCGGTCGACACAAGGAGAAAAGGGGCAACCCTTTGCCCTAACGTGCTCCCAAAGTTTCCTCTAGTATATATACAAACCTTAGGGTCATTCATTCACATCTTCTGTGCACACACTATACCCTAAAGGTTTCTTTTCTTCTTGTTTCTTTCCCGCCGATCAAACCACAATCCTCAAGGATTTTTGGGTCGAAATTTTCATCAAGAAAATTACTTGTGTTTAATCTTGCAATTACTTTTATTCGGGATTAGTTTGTGTGTACAAGAACGAGGTAACAACTCACTATAGTTGTTATCAAGAGATCGATAAACAAGACGGTAAGGGGTTTATCAAAGATCTAATTTTACACAAGTTCAAGATTTATTGAAGTGCTAAAAGGTACGTTCCGATTTATGTTTTGGTTAATCTTTATATGTTATACTTGATCCTTGCTTCCGCATATACGTGTACTTTGATTGTCATATTCTAACAACCCAACTATACGAACAAAATGGACAAATATGTATGAAAACGCATAAAAACAGACAGAAACGTATGAAAACGGATGAAAACGAAAATGGCCAAAAACATATGAGAACGTATAAAAACGGACGAAAACGTATAAAAATGGACAAAATGTATGAAAACATATAAAAACGGACGAAAACGTATAAAAACGAACGAGTAGGGTAAACTTTCGAGTAAACACTTTGATTCAAGTTATCTTTACTTTACATTATATAAGTGTGCTTTGACTGCAAAGTAATTACGTGTTTGCAACTGATTAATAAGAAAGAGTATGGTAAACTTTCGAGTAAAATTGGAAAAGGATCTCTTCCCTTACATGCAAAGACTTTCACAGCATTGCATCTCAAGATGCGCAACGCCATGAGCTAACTGCCAGACTTAGAGTGGTTCCTAGGGGTGAAAGGGTTTAGATGTAAATTTTTTTTTGTTACAAGTCTTGTATAGTTTTGATTAATGAAGTACACTAGTAACATGTAGTTCTGGCTCCGGCACTAGGTGCCGCTTGTGGTAACTGCAGGGGTGGAAGGTGTTGTTGAATACTATATTTATGTCTAGTTAGTAACTTAGTATAACATGGGTGTTTTTGTTCTTTACTTAAATCAATCCGTCATTAGAGTTTCTCATATACACGTACATGCAGTACAACATTAGATATTAGTCGTTTTTTTTTTTTTTTTTTTTTTTTTTTTTTTTATCAAATAAGAACTATATATAGATAAGTTAAATCCAAATACAAACTCAAAAAATATAATGCTATCACTAGTACAAAGACAACCTCCGACGTCGACTTTTTTTTAACCGTGCCGACGTCATGACGTCGGCAACATACCTTCTCGACGTCATGTCGTCGGCAGAAACTAGTCGACAGAGCCGCGTCGGCAACGTCCCTACCGACGAATGACGCCGACGACAGTGTGGGACCCACATGATTTTTGGTCAAACGAATGGGGTGTCCGACATTTTGTTACCGACGTCAGGTCGTCGGTAATGTAATAATTATTTAACGCATTAATTAGATTAACTTAATATAGTCAACGAAAGTCAAATTTTTTTGTAAATGGTGCCGACGACATATAGTCGGTACCGTTTGAAATTAGTCACCATGTGCGTTATTATGCCGACGACCTGTAGTCGGCACCGTTTGGAAATAGTTAATATGTGTATTATATTCCCGACGACATGTAGTCGGCAAGAAGTTATACTGCAGCTGCACAGCAGCCTGCGCAGCTGCCCTGCCCAGATTTTTGCCGCAAAATTGTGCAGCAAAAATCTACCAATTCCAGTTTCATGTCCTGCTCTCATAACAACACATTCCAACACAAAACAATGGCTAAAACGGCTATAAAGTTTATAACGGCTAAAACGGTTATATATAACCACTAAACAATTAATAAACTTTACAAAACGGCCATAAACTTTATAACACCCTCAAAATACATCATAAAGTTTACAAAACGGGTGTTATAATTGCTAAACGTAGCTACTATATCTACAAATGTTGCAATATCCTAAGTGTTCAAAGATAATAAGATTGGGGTCGTCCGGACATAGTTCCAAAGACAAAACAACACAAAATAATACCTCTACAGCCCATCGTCGTCATACAGCCCCTCGTCGTCATCCTGATCATCATCAGAACTCCCGCTGCGAGAGCCACTCCCGCTGCGAGAGCCACTCCCGCTGCCAGAGCCACTCTCGCCGCCTGCGCCGCTCCCAATGCCGCCTCCAGCTGCATGACGAGAACCACTCTGGCTAATAAACGCCTCCCATGTTGGGTTTGTCGAGACAAAACGTGTCAACAACTCAAGCTGCTTCTCAGTTTTCTTGGCTTTCTTTCTTTCTTTCTCCTTCTCTTTCTTAGCTTCATCCACTATCGTTTTAAATTCATCAATCTTCTCCTGAGCTTCAGCAAGCTTCCTGTCAAGTTCGGACATACCTATAAACGAAATAATCAAAATTTAAAAATGGTCATTTCAATACATAAGATTATCCAACTTTAAATACCTATAAACGAAATAATCAAAATTTAAAAACGGTCATTTCAATACATAAGATTATCCAACATACCTGGTGGAGCTGGAGGCGCAAGTCTACCCGTGGCCTCTTCAAGAAGGGTACCACCTTGCCGACGCCGGGTATATGGCCACGCTGCTTGCCCCCGATTACCCGAGCAAATATCTCCTCCTCCGTGAGGCACGGCTCGTCTGCCGGCATATCGGATCTAGGCTCCCGTAGTCGGACCATCTCTTCCTGTGTAGTTGAAAAAAAAATGAGAAAATTAATATATTAGTCGGGTTAATTACTAGATTATGTTTCAATAAATCACTAAGTGCGTGTTTGGAAAAAATAAATAAATAAATAAATAACGATACTTACAAACCGAGCACGAGCCTTGTCCTGCAACCAAACACCATTCTTGAAGTGGGTGTCAAGATAGGTATCGAACAGGGACGGATACCGGTGGTCCTCGCTGTTCTCGAACTGTATAAATATATACACATGCATATAGGATGAAACAAATTAAAATGACTAATCAAACACCATATATATTTTATTTAGTATAAATACTTTTAATTAATATATTATTAAAATTAAATAATCTTATAAAAATAAAATGTGTCTTACATATTCGTGTCGAGATGCGGCAAATGATTTCGAACCGTGGCGGCTGAGAATCTTGTTCTTCTTTCTATTCTCTTTGTTCACAGCCGATCGTGTCTGGGCCTTCTCCGTCATGTACTGGTTGACATACTTGTTCCACTCAGCCGGCTCCAAGTTCGGAGGAGGATTTCTTCTGATCTCGTCCACTCTCGCAGCCCCACCCTTTCTCGTAAAGTAATCGCGTTTCAGATCATGTTTATTGTCATGGTATCGGGTAGCGAAATATGCTGTGAGCGCCGACCGAATGGTCTCCCACTCCGGTCTGGTCTTGTGGCGCTCCAAATTGAACATACGCTGCAATCAAATATAGTTAAAATTAATATAAAGATATAAATAAATAAAAAAATGTTAATAAATGTACACATTCAAATAATTAAATATAGAGATATAAATAAATAAACAAATTTAAATAAATATGCATATTTAAATAAATAAACACGGTAACATAACAATATATATAAAAGGAAAATGAAATAACTGACCCCGACGCTTGGAAGGAAGTTAGCCGTCAGCTCCGGTTCTATATCGTACCAGGAGTCATAGTGTAGCGGCAGCTGTCGAATGAGCTCGCCGACGTAATTGCCAAACCATGCTTGGTTCGTGCCCACATGAGTGTAAGTCCCCTTATCACCAATCTCAAAGTCAATAGACTGTGGGCCACGAAGTCTCACGGCAGCCTTGAGCTTCACATTCTTATTTTCTTCGCGTGGTCGTTGCCTACCGCCATTCTGACCTCCCCTACCCCTGCCTCCCCCCCTGGCCCGACCTCCTCAGCGGGGTCGCCCTGATCCTGCAATTGGAGTGAGTGAAAACATCATAAAGTAACTTATATATATATATGTATATATATATATATATATATATATATATATATATATATATATATACATATATCTATATATATATATATATATATATATACATAATATGTGTATATATATACATACATACATACATATATATATATATATATATATATATATATATATATATATATATATATATATATATATATATATATATATATATATATATATATATATATATATATATATATGTATGTATGTATGTATATATATACACATATTATGTATATATATATATATATATATATACATATATCTATATATATATATATATATATATATATACATAATATGTGTATATATATACATACATACATACATATATATATATATATATATATATATATATATATATATATATATATATATATATATATATATATATATATATATATATATATATATATATGTATGTATGTATGTATATATATACACATATTATGTATATATATATATATATATATATATATATATATATATATATATATATATATATATATATATATATATATATGTAATCTAGAAATTCTTACCACTAGCACGGTGCCCGCCCTCAATCTGACGGGTAGGGGAAGGTGGTGGATCATCGGCACCGTCACCACCATGACTCTGTGCAACTGCTGCTGCCATCTGTAAAAGTACAAGTTGAGTAACATATAGAAATTCGGGAACAAATTAACATAAGCATGCACACATTCAAATACATACACATTCAAAAGAAATATACACTTTTAAACAATCCATAACAATTTCATTAAAATAAGTGTCGTTTTACAAGTTACATTTTAAGATCAATCTGCACAATCAAAATCACTATCATAAACAACATTAGTCGCAACTTCAACTTCATCATCAGAATTGTTTGCGACTTCATTATCAGAATATGCTAAATCATAAGGATCGTCGTCTTCATCATCAATAAAATCATCGTCGTCATCAACAGGAATGATTGGTGGTGGTGCCTCAACTACGTTGATTCACCATCGATATTTAAGGTTCCAGGTTCCAAATCATTCAAATTAGCAGACAGTTGGAGATCGGATGAGTTGTTGCCATGTATCACATCATCATCGTCTTCTACCACGATGACATCCCAGATTGTGTTGTGATTTACTTCTTGGACGTCCTTCCAATGGAGTGGTCGTCTGGCAGGATCTTCAAGGTAGAAGACTTGTTTTGCTTGTGTTGCGAGAATATAAGGTTGATCTTCGAACGCATAGCTACATGCCAAAATTTGTGCCATGTTGTTTCTAGTGGTAAAACGTTGGACTCTACGGTTTTTGTTGCTTAAGTCGAACCACTTAACTCGAAACAACACAACTTTGAACTGGGAATATGCGAACTCCAGAATTTCTTCTAGTTGACCATAATACATTTCTCCCTCCTTCTCACCAGGTGAACAAATTCCGCTGTTCTGAGTTGTACGTTTTATATCGCGGCTGTGTACGACAAACCTCACACCGTTGACTACGCATGAGTTGACTGAGATTGGGGTCGGTGATGGTCCACAAGCCAAAGCGAATAAGTCGGGAGTACAGCTTGGGTCATCGGCTATGTAAAGTTTACGGATCAATGAAAAAAGATAAGAATAGATGGAGATGAGTAATAGTCGTTATTTATACATGGAAATACATACAATAAGTTTACCTTCGTCTCAAACCAGCTCGGAAATGCTTGTTGCATGTCGATATTAGGAAATTCGCTGAAAATGATCATGATATTAGAATAAATCGAAAAGATAACTTGGGAAACAGAAATTTCAAAATATAAACGCATACCTCTCGAACTCGTCCATGTACTTGTCGATCTCAGGACTGTTGTGAAGTACATACCATATCACTCTCTTCATTTCTGGGAGACCTAACTTAATCAATGTCTCTTTACCAGAATTGGTACATAGTGATCGGAACACCTGGAAATCACTGGTTGGGCGAGGACGGTCCTGAGATGCAGCGGGATGATTAAATTTTGTCCCAACACCAAGAAAATAACGAGAACAGAAAGTTAATGCTTCATCTGCAACATAACCCTCCGCTATTGAACCCTCCGGCTTAGCTTTATTTCAGACATAGTTTTTAAGCTTCTTCATGTATCTTTCAAATGGTTACATCCACCGGAATGAAACAGGATTGCCTTGAATAGCCTCTTCAGGTAAATGCATAACCAAGTGAATCATAATGTCAAAAAAAGCTGGAGGATATATTTGCTCGAGACTGCACAAAATACTGATCAACTGGTCTTTAGCTTTCACCATGTCTTTCACCATCAAAGTTCGGGCGCAAATTTGCTTAAAGAAGAAACAAAGCTCGATCAATGGTGTATAAGTCTGTGCGTCCAAGTATTGCTGAAGTCCATAAGGAAGTAACCGTTGCATCATTATTTGACAGCCATGAGACTTCATGCCCGTTATATTGTTATCATCTTTGGTCACTTTTGACTTGAACTTGGATCCGAACCCATCTGGTAGCTTAACTGTTTTGATGTATTGACAGAAGAGTTTTCTTTTATCGGGTGTGAAGGAGTACTTTGCATGAGGCTTTGAGCACTTCCCGTTTTGTTTGTTTCCGAGCCACAACTCCTGTCGAATGCCCAGAGCTTCCAAATCTTTTCTTGCCTTCGCGGTGTCTTTAGATTTGTCATTCATTAACAAGGTGTTCAAGATACTCTCCAACACATTTTTTTCGATATGCATGACATCTAAATTGTGTGGTAGAGAAAGAAAAGACCAATATTCAAGATCGTAGAAGATAGACCGTTTAGTCCAGTTCAGCTCGTCGTCATGATTACGTTTTATCTTCCCACACCCATAATCCGGATGTTTCCCCGGCACATGTGTGGGCAATTTCGCAAGTTGAGTCAAGATATCAGCCCTGGTATCTTTTCTAGGAGGCTCTCTATGATCGGGTTCACCACTGAATGTAGTATCGTCCCTCCTCCATTTATGGTTTTTTTTAAGAATCTTCTATGACCAACATAAGTTGTTTTGCTTATCACACGCGTAGCCGGAGTGTCTACTTTGCATGTAGGGCAAGCGTAGTAACCTTGCCCTTGCCAACCAGACAAACTACTTCGAGCAGGAAAATCATTGATGGTCCATAAAAGCATCTCCCTCATGTGGAATTGAGTGCCTGTAGCAACGTCCATAGTCAAGATACCTGGTTTTTTCCATAATTTCACAAGGTCATCAATCAAGGGCTTCAAGTAAACATCGATGTCCTTCGCCGGTGATTTAGGGCCAGGAATCAACAACGTCAACATCAAAGAAGTCTCTTTCATGCATAACCACGGAGGCAAGTTGTATGTTGTTAATATAACCGGCCACATGCTGTAAGTCTGACTAAGGTTTCCGAACGGATTGAAACCATCAGTAGCCAACCCTAATCGAACGTTTCGTGGTTCTATAGCAAAATCCGAATATTTATTGTCAAACTTCTGCCATGCTTTACCATCAACCGGGTGTTGCATCTTACCGTCCGTAGACTTTCCAGTAGCATGCCAAGTCATATGTTTTGCAGTGTGAATAGACTTGTACAAACGTTGTAGTCTAGGAATGATAGGAAAGTAACGCAACACCTTGTTAGGAACTTTCTTCCCCATTGTTTTATTGTCTTTCCATCTACTCGTTTTGCAAACCGGACAATACTCCAAATCTTCGTCATCAACCCCCCGATATAGAAAGCAATCATTTTCACAAGCATGTATCGACTCGTACCCTAACCCGACCTTTTTAAATGTCTTCTTTATATGATAGTATGACGGTGGGAGATTGTAACCTAACCTGGGCGGAAATACCTCCTGGAGAAATTTTAGCGTTTTGTTAAATGAAGTATCACTCCATTTACCGCTGACCTTGAGATGTGTAAACTTTGCCATAAAATCCAATGTTGTCATAAAGTCACAACCCGGGTACAGAGGCTGGTTGGAACTTGCAAGTAACTCTTCATACTCGTTACGCAGAGGAGGTGTCGCTGCTTGAGTAGGCTCGTTACTTGTCTCGCCAATATTTCCGTGAGTCGGCTCATTATTCGAAGGAATATCAAGAATAGCATTTTGATCATTATTCGGAGGAATATCAAGAATATCATTTAGGCACGCACCCATGTCACTCATCTCACGTCGTGTTGTGTTATCAAGAATATCATATTGATCATTATTCGGAGGATCCGGTTCACCGTGATCCTTCCATTGTGTATAAGTTGGGTCCCACCCATTTTGACCTATGTGGTATTTAAGACCTTCGAGAGATACCCATGGAACATTACAACAACGACGACACGGACATTTTATTTTTCCGGAATTATTCAATAACGGTTTGCAATGATGGAGGAAGGTGGCAAGACCATCAAGAAATTCTTTTGAACCACGATGATCTATACGGGTCCAACTCTTATCAATTATCATAACTGCATTTTTATGATGCAATCGGTTATTATATGCACTTAATTAATGATTACGAGTTGTTTTGTTCACCTAGCGCAACTATGGAAGGCAATCGTAACCCACTCTTTGAATGATTCGTCCCATATATGAATATGTATAACTGATTTACTATTTGAGAAAATTTCGGCAGCATTTCCCCTCAACTCCCCAAATATGTGCATTAAGATGGACATATTCGTAGGAGTAAAGGAGAAACACTGTCGAAATAATTTCAAATAGTAAATCAGTTATACGCATCCATATCCTAAATGAGACAAAACATTCAAAAAGCAGTCCCAAACAGGGGACTTTCCGAAATTAATTTCTAATAAATTAATTCCGGACGGGTTTTCTATAGGATGATTAACTTCGGACGGGGACTTTCCGAAATTAATCACTAAAATCCTAAAACATTCACAAAAGTCTAACAATAGCATATATTTTAAGTTAAACAATTAGAATATAAACAATTATGAAATATAAGCCGAAAACAAAACAATATAAGCCGAAAACCAAACAATTAAAGTTAAACAATTATATAGTTACTAACAAACACACTCTAAAATCACACTATTTTTTTTCTTTCTTTTACTAGTTTAATATTTGCAACCTTCGGAATATCCTACTTAATACATACCTTGGTTGTGTCGTTAAAACCAACCAAAAAACTAACCAAACGCAATATCCTACTTAATACTTAATCCGTAAACTAATACTTAATCACATTTCACAATCCGCAACAATTAATCCCTTTTATATCAAAACCTAATATACTAAACTACAACAAAGCATAAAAATGAAAAAAAAAAAAAAAAGGAATACATACTGTCTCGGCTACTGTCTCGGCTGTGGTCTCGGCTGTGGTATCGGCTGTGGCTCGGCTGTGGTATCGGCTGTGGTATCGGGCTATAATAAAAGAGAGCAACAATTAATATATATCAAAAGTTTAAACAAAAAACTGTTGTCGGCGACATGTCGTCGGGATACCAAAAGTTAATAAAAAAAAATAAAACGAGGTACATTACCTGCTGTCTTGGTTGTCTCGGCTCTCACCCTCGGCTCTCGCTCTCGGCTCTCACCCTCTTTACCTGCTGTCTTGGATAATAACAAAAAATAAACAAAAATTAATAAACAAAAAATAAATTAACAATAATAATAACAAAAATTAACAACAATAATAACAATTAAATTAATAATAATAACAAAAATTAACAAAAATTAGAAAAAATTTTACCTGCTGCTGTTGAAGAAAGGAGGGTTGGGGAAGAAGAAGAATTAAACAAAGGAGGAGTTGGGGAAGAATTAAACGAATGAGGAGGAGGAGGTGCACAGTGGTGCTATTGTGTAGAGCTGCGGTGTGGTGTGGTGTGGTGGTGTACGTGGTGTTGATAATCGCCGGAGGAGGAGGAGGAGGAGGAGGAGGAGGTGGTGTGGTGTGGTGGTGTACGTGGTGTTGATAATCGCCGGAGGAGGAGGTGGTAGTGGTGTCGGAGGAGGAGGAGGAGTACAATATCGCCGGCGGAGGAGATAAAAAAGTTATAAGTTTTTTTTTCTAAGTGTTGACCCCAGATCTATTTTTGTTATATCCTTTAATATTACCGACGACATGTCGTCGGTACCGTAAAGATATTTGTCGTTTCTAGTTTGGCGGGATGTATGAAATTTTGGTGAAAATTTTGGCGGTTATATTACCGACAACAAGTCGACGGTAATATTATAAATACTTTTTATAAAATTAAAAAAAAAATTAAAAATAGTTTTATAAAATAAAAAAATAAGTAGTTAAATTTTTTATTTATTATAAATACAGTTAGAAAATTAAAATAAAAATAGTTTTATAAAATAAAAAATAAGTAGTTAAATTTTTTATTTATTATAAATACTTTTATAAAATTAAAAATAAAAATAAAAATAGTTTTATAAAATAAAAAAATAAGTAGTTAAATTTTTTATTTATTATAAATACTTTTAGAAAATTAAAATAAAAATAGTTTTATAAAATAAAAAATAAGTAGTTAAATTTTTTATTTATTATAAATACTTTTATAAAATTAAAAAATAAAATAAAAATAGTTTTATAAAATAAAAAAATAAGTAGTTAAATTTTTTATTTATTATAAATACTTTTATAAAATTAAAAAAATAAAATAAAAATAGTTTTATAAAATTAAAAAATAAGTAGTTAAATTTTTTATGGTTATACACTAGATGATTAACGAACGAGCCGAGATGTTATGGTTCTACACTAGATGATTAACGAACGAGCCGAGATGTTACGGTTCTACACGAGATGTTTAACGAACGAGCCGAGATGTTATGGTTATACACGAGATGTTTAACGAACGAGCCGAGATGTTATGGTTATACACGAGATGATTAACGAACGAGCCGAGATGTTATGGTTCTACACTAGATGTTTAACGAACGAGTCGAGATGCAATGGTTATACATGAGATGTTAAACGAACGAGTCGAGATGCAATGGTTATACATGAGATGTTAAACGAACGAGTCGAGATGCAATGGTTATACATAAGATGTTAAACGAACGAGTCGAGATGCTATGGTTATACATGAGATGTTAAACAAACGAGTCGAGATGCAATGGTTATACATGAGATGTTAAACGAACGAGTCGAGATGCAATGGTTATACATAAGATGTTAAACGAACGAGTCGAGATGCAATGGTTATACATAAGATGTTAAACGAACGAGTCGAGATGCTATGGTTATACATGAGATGTTAAACGAACGAGTCGAGATGCAATGGTTATACATGAGATGTTAAACGAACGAGTCGAGATGCAATGGTTATACATGAGATGTTAAACGAACGAGTCGAGATGCAATGGTTATACATGAGATGTTAAACGAACGAGTCGAGATGCAATGGTTATACATAAGATGTTAAACGAACGAGTCGAGATGCTATGGTAATACATGAGATGTTAAACGAACGAGTCGAGATGCAATGGTTATACATAAGATGTTAAACGAACGAGTCGAGATGCAATGATTATACATGAGATGTTAAACGAACGAGTCGAGATGCAATGGTTATACATGAGATGTTAAACGAACGAGTCGAGATGCAATGGTTATACATGAGATGTTAAACGAACGGGTCGAGATGCTATGGTTATACATGAGATGCAATGGTTTTACCTAACAACTTTTTTTCTACCTAACACCTTATCCTCACAATATAAACACACACACACACACATACTCATCTCACTATATCTATCTCTAGCAGTTTCTGTTTTCTGGCGACACTAGCATTTTCCGGCCGCCGGAATCTTTTTCTGGCCACCACCTTTTATCACCTCAACTTGTAGATCGGGCCACACCGGTCACGATTCAACCACTCAACCTCACAACCACAAACATACACTGTTATCATGGTGAAGAAGATGGCAGAATTTGAAGCTTTTCCTTGTCCTTGTGAACGAGGAGACGTGATTCTGCGAGAATCGTGTAAATCTTACTCCCGTGGTAAACTATACTATGCGTGTCCTTTCTCGCAGGTGAACAATTACATATTTTTTCGTGTATTATATAAATAATTTGGTTAGTTGTTAAAAATAATAGTTTTTACTCTTTAATAGCCTTGGACAGAAGACCATGGATGTAATCTTTTTTTATGGAAGGAGGAACGACTCGCCAAAATGATGATCGGTTCTCTGGGAGCTTCAACATCAAGCGGTTCTGGATCTGCTCCAAAAAGGTGCTCAAACTGTCATGAAAAAAATCTTAGAATAAACATGCTGGAGGCACAAAAACAGGTGCTAGAGACAAAATTAAGGGTGCTGGAGGCAAAACTTGACATGGCAACGTATCCCAACCACGACCACGCATGTCAGTCGGATGCAATACTCCGTGACCTTTTAGGTGACATGGATAAATTTCATATGTAGTACTGTTATCGTTGTTGTTGCTGTTGTTTGCTGTTGTTGTTGATGTTATTGATGTTTAATAAAATGTTGTTGTTGTTGTTGTTTAATAAAATGTTGTTGTTGTGGAGCAATAATTATCAAACACAAAGGCAAACTGTTTATTTAAAATTTGTACGCACAAATAATAGAACTTAAAATTTGTCATGTGTGTCTTGTAAGAATTGACGATTGAATTATTTGTGAGATGTGTAAAATGAGACGGAAATAATTTTGTGAAAATGTATATGTAGATGTGTAAAATGAGACGGAAATGATTTTGTGAGAATGTATGTAGGTAAAAAATGAGACGGGAATATATTTGTTAGGTTATATATAGGCTGAATTTTTGGAGAGATATTCCCGTCGACATGTCGACAGGACAAAAACGCGGGAAAATTCCCGCCCAATTATTGGCTATAATGTACACGCGGTTAAAATAAGTGCCGACGTCATGTCGTCGGTGTCGTTAAGGCGCGAAAAAACCCCGCCCAATTATTCGCTATAATTCACAAAAGGGAAAAACCAAAATTTTGACTCAAATTGTTACCGACGTCATGTCGTCGGCGTCGTTAAACTAGGGGCTATTAATTATTAATCATTGGTTAATCCCACGCTAACAACAATTATTTGTGTATTTATATATCACCGACGACATAACGTCGGCACGTGTTTTGGCGGTCAAATTCCTAGAAGCACATTTAAATTTTCCTCATGACATAATGACATATATATTTGATTCTTCAAGCTTCAAAATCACACAATTCATAGAAGCACATTTATTACATCACTGAAACATTTATGCATGATATCATACGCAATTGATTCATGCAACACAAGTTACACCTTAGAAAATGCGCCATATGTTAGGTCACTAGCATTCTCTCTTTATTCATAGCCATATAACGCTGCTTGTTATTATTCAAAAGGGTGGTGGCGGAGGATGTACGAGATATTGTGGCGGTTTCTCTTCTTCAATCTTATCCTTAGCGAGCTCTTCGGCTTTCAGTTTATCTTGAGCCAGCTTCGCGGCTTTGGAACAGTTGAAGTAGCAAAAACACATGTGTTTCCCTCCACGTACGTGGCAAGCTCCATGGGCTGCACCCTCCCACGACTTGCATTGATCATCACAGTGTCTTGTATTTCCACAATTTCCAGACCATGTCTTGCTCGCTTTCTCGCATAATTCTCCCTTCACTGTTGCAATTTCTGTAGACATAAAACAGCATGAAATCTTTTAAAACAAACCTCTAATTAATTAAAGGAGATATATAAGTGGCGACACTTCTTGTAAAGAAAAATTGTTGGCATGTCTAAGTCATATACTTAAACGTGTGTCTTATTCGTTTAATTTTTGCCGCATGGGGTGCACTCTTTCTCTCTTCTCGGATCATATACCTTGGATATTTTCACAGGTGTCATATTATTTTTGTTACACATACAAATCTCTTTTTTTTAGTACATACATACTACAGGCATCAACTTAATGAATAATTAAGCTCTACTACAATAAAATCATTGATTATATCGATCTAATACAGTGTTGTGTTATGAACTTTTCGTAAGTATATATGAACGGTAAAACAGACTTTAAATAAATTTAACAAAGTGTCTAAGCACCTGAGATAGCAACAAAGAAGAGAAGCAGAAGGAAGGCGAAGAAAGCAACCGAATTTTTGGCCATTTTCGAGTTAATGTAGCTCAATAACACTTGTTGCAAGTTTTGTGAGGAAAAGGTGGAGGTGATGGAGGGTATTTATAGGCAGAAAACGGGATCATAAACAAATCATGTGTTGCTAATAAAGACAACTGATGGAAAAAAATCACCAAAATTTCCACAAATACTATCAAATATTAACTATTGTGGATGCATGCATATTGTATCTGCCCTTCTCATTGCAACACCTCGATGTGAAAGTTGTTTCCGAATTTTGGATTTAATGTGACAACTGGCAAATTAGGGAGCCGTTTTGAAAACCCGCATTGCTTTAAAAATTATAATTTTGGAATATTTAAAAAGTTTATTTGTGACGAGATTTTTGTGAACGTTGGAATGTGATTTTTATCGTACGTTATTTATGGAATTTGATTATTTAATTAATGGTTTGGTTTGGTTCATTCGTGATGATTTATTTTTGAGATCATTATTTGGCACTACATTGACTCCGGCACTAGGATAACCTAACAATTTTAATTATTTTAATATTGGTTCGGATATTTATATTTTAGGAACGTATCGTGAGATTTTTGATTATTTGGAACGATTTCGGTTCGAGAGAGTTGATTTGTTATTAAAGGTTTCGGGTTTGGTCCGTGTATTTTACACCGGGGTACTTCACCCACTCTACCCTTAATAATACCTTTATTATTATTATTATTATTAATATTATTATTATTATTATTATTATTATTAATAAAATTCATTTTTTTTTATTTGTAAACTACAAAATCGTCCTTGTGGTTGGCTGGCACAAAACACCACACACACAAACACAACCTCACCTACATCTCTCTCTCTCTAATACATATCAACACCACCATCTCTACCCTAGCCGCCGCCCCCTTAATCGGCCACCACAGCCGCACCTCCATCAACACCAACATCACCATTCGAATCCCCATCACCTAATCTAACCGATCTACAACCACACGCGCCGTTTCATTTTATTTTTCATCTCGTTAATCACACAAAATCACCACCATCTTGTTGTTTTCGAAGATTTATTCATTTTGGGTCGTGAGAATCGAAGGTGGGATGAGTGAAACTCGTATTTTTGGTGAAATTCGTGACTAAGGGTCACGAACCTTATTGTTTTCTTTTGGGTAATGGTTAAAAACGTCAAGATTCAAGTGGGTTTTGAATAAAACGTGATCTAAATCGAGTTTGGTATCCGGGTGTGATGTTTTCTTTTGGGTCGAGGTGAAACCGAGAGCTCCATGCTCTCGGCTTGTGTCTTTCTTGAACTTTTGTGGAGTTTTTGATTCTTGGTCTTGAGTATTGATGATGTCGAGGGTTTTGGTGATGAGATTCTTGGTTATGGTTGATTTTTGGCCAAGGTTTATTTGATGTTGTGGTTGTTTGATTGATACCACGACCCTTGGGGTCGGTTTGGAGTTGTGTCGAGCTTGGGAGAGCTAGCCGAGACCATGATGGTCTCGGGTATGACTTTTTGTGGTTCATGTTTGAGCCGTGACTCCAAGGGAGTCCTTGGACTAGTGGTTTGACTTGGTAGTTGACCCGGATTGTATGGTATACTTGGTGGTCTTGATTTCCTGATGTTCTTCTTGTTATTATTGTTGTTATTTGTTGTTGTTTGTTGTCGTTGGGGTATATTGCTTTTGGTACCATGATATTATTGTCGTTACTTTGGAGCCGAGTTGATATAGACTCATGGTTTTATCTTTGGAGTTGTGTTGACGAAAAGAGTATTTGGGGACCGATTGTGAGACGGTCACTTAGAATGACGGAGATAAGATTAGTCGGGTGCCATTGTCGGACCCTCATGTTGTAGCACGTGGATTTGAGATTGATTTGGACGGAGTTGATTTATTTATTTTGACTTGGTTATTGTTTTTGGACTTGGACTATAAGCCGAGAGTGATGACTCGGACATGTGACCAAATTCTTATAACTCGATAAATATTTAAAATCAAACATTAAAAATAATACTCGTAATAATTTTATTGATAATATAATCGTTTATATACGTATATAGACGTGATAAACGTACATATATATATATATATATATATATATATATATATATATATATATATATATATATATATATATATATATATATATATATATGCGTATATTAGTAATAAAACGATCACGAGTAAACGTTATAATAATATAACGATAATTATTATACTATGCAAATAGTGCAATAAATGTCGAAGTATTATTATAAATAAATAACTAGAAATAATGCCGAGAACTAATAAGTCGGGTGAGTAATAAATAAAAACATGATGACTTTTATAAATTTGGAAAACTTATCGAGTTATACGAGTTGTGGTTACTTAAAGTCCAAGTGGGCTTTATTATGTGACTTTTGTGTTGTCACGGATATATGACAATTAATATAAACATTTTCTATAACTAAGTAACTTATTTAATCGACGGGTTAAATCGAGTTATTTGGCTATATAAAATGAGTATATTAATGGGCATTGTATCCTACGACGCCCATAGGTTGTGGTACATGTATTAGGATAATAAATTACTATATATCTCGTGGAATTTGGCCAATTTGACGATATATATAGGGAATTTATTTGACTACGCTATATACCATATAGAATTCTTTGTGTTATGTGCTTTAGGTTGGGTACAATTTTGGAACGATATATTACGTAAATAAATATGGGGGATTACTAAATCGACGGATTTGATAAACTTCGATAATTTATTTAAATAATATATTGGGCTAATATTAGACCTATAGATGGTTTATTTTCGT
This sequence comes from Artemisia argyi, assembly GCA_030686995.1. Classification (NCBI taxonomy): domain Eukaryota; kingdom Viridiplantae; phylum Streptophyta; class Magnoliopsida; order Asterales; family Asteraceae; genus Artemisia; species Artemisia argyi. Next base: position 333,266,918 of record CM060709.1, read on the forward strand.
TGTGACTTCTTGGTTTGAGTTGTGTCGACCCTTCACCCATATGGATACCAAACGTCAAATTTCAAATTATTATGAAGATAATTCGAGAAATGGGAATTTTTGGAAAGTAAAAATGGAATACGTTCGGGAATGGGAATATTTGATTTTTGAGGAAATGATTTCTGAACGAGCTTGATATTGTTAGGAAGTGCCGAGTCTGTAGTTGCCGTTATGTGAGTTGCTTACGTCTTTCTTCTATCGATTTCTTTTGAGGATTTTCTGGACTTGAGGTGAGTCATAGCCCCACTTTTTACTCTTGAACTTTGTTTTCAATACTTGGGGTGAGAAACATGCAAATTGTTTTATGTGGACTATTATCGCTTTTTGATTTCAAAACTTGCTATGCTTATAGAACTAGGTAGAGCGAGGCCTAGCCTAGAGCTAGGTAAGCTATACAGCGAGGCCTAGACTAGATATAGGTAAGTTGAACATGTCGTATCCTTACGAATGTTGGGTATGTTGTATCCTTACGCATACAGATTGATTTGGTTATAGAGCGAGGCCTAGTCCCGAACTAGGTAAGCTATTGAATTGGTTATGGAGCGAGGCCTAGTCAAGAACTAGGTAAGCTATACAACGAGGCCTAGACTAGATCTAGGTAAGTTGAACATGTCGTATCCTTACGCATGTTGGGTATGTCGTATCCTTACGCATACAGATTGATTTGATTGGATTTGGTTATTGGACTATAGTGTGCACCTATTGGGTTGATTCGATTTGGTTGGATGATTGAGGCCTAGTCTAGCTAGCAAGCGTTTTGCGTATATGTCCACTATATTGAATTATGAATTTAAACCTATGATCTCACCAGCGAAAGCTAACTTTTAACACGTTTTCTCAGGTAATTAAGCGATGCCCTTTGGATGCTTGGATTGGAGGCTTGGCTATGGCACCCGGTTATGGATCTATTTTCTAAAACTCTGATAAATTATTGTGGACCTACGTTTATTTCTTTTGGGTCTTACTTTGGATAATTCTTGGGATAAATGTAAACTTTAAAACCCGTTTTGGTTGTGTTTTTCTTATGTTTACTTTATCTCGTTCTTTCATGACTTTGAATGGATACCAATCCCCGTAGCATCCCGAAAGCTTGTTGAGTCTTCCGCTGTACCAAATTTTGGAGGTGTTACAAATGAACTGGTGGAAAAAATAATAAACAAATCATGTGTTGCTAATAAAGACAACTGATGGAAAAAAAAATCACCAAAATTTCCACGTATACTATTAAATATTAACTATTGTGGATGCATGCATATTGTATCTGCCCTTCTCATTGCTAATAAAGACAACTGATGGAAAAAAATCACCAAAATTTCCACAGATACTATTAAATAGGGAGGTGATTTGCACACTCTCAAAAATGATTGACACACTCAAAATGTGAGTATGTTGACATTTATACCCTTACAGGATAAGAATAAGTCCAAACAGTGTGAGGGTATAAATGTCAACACACTCAAAATTTGAGTGTGCCAATCATTTTTGGGAGTGTGCAAATCACTTCCCTATTAAATATTAACTATTGTGGATGCATGCATAAATATTAACTTGGATGTGAAAGTTGTTTCCGAATTTTGGATTTAATGAACTGGTGGAAAAAATAATAACCAAAATTTCCACAGATACTATCAAATATTGATTACTGTGGATGCACGGATATTGTATATATCTACCCCTCTCATTGCAAATAAATAAATAAATAAAAATAAAATTTCTAATTACTTTTGAAATTTATACACGTTTTTATATACGTTTTATTACACGTTTTAATATAAGTTTCTATGCACGTTTTTATACTTGTTTTCACTTTTTATACACATTTTTATATGCGTTTTTATATACAGGTTTATTTATATGTTTATACTACCTGGGTTTTTTACATCTCCCAATGGATTCATAAGGTTTACCTTGCCAGATATTCTAGGGGTTTACAAGGTCTTGCGAAAAAAATGGGTATTTGAAAATGATGATTTGGTGAAAAAGGGTTCCGAAAAGGGATATTTTTGTCATTTTACCTTAGAGAACTACTTCTCAGATATTAAGATGATTAGACAAATAAAAGTTACCGAAACACTCCCTTTGTAAGCTTCTTAAGTGGCTTGTTAGCTTATTGCATTTTCACATTTTGTAGATGCTAAAAAATACTTCTCAAGTGTTTAGATTGGGGCTTAAGTGTATGTAATGCTGGTTTAGAACATGACTGGTTTGTTTTGAAAAGCTATTGAATTCTATATGTTTGCCTGAACCTCGGAAGATGATGAATATCTTTAACGGAGTTATTGGATGAATCTGCATTTACTTTTCCTTTGAATAATCTCATAAACCAGTTTGTCACACATCTATATTGGAAAACATAATAAGCATTGATGGTCTCATTTGGTCATTCATCATATTACATTGTCAAAACTGATGTATCACGACTTGTAAAGTTGTCCCTTATGTAATAATCAAATGAATATATCTTAGACAACCACTAGTATTACAGCGACTGCCAATTTCAACATCATTTCGTTTTGCACATAGTAAGTGTAAATAGTACGAGAGACAATGATCATTAGCTCACATTTGTTATTATTAGAGTTAGTTTGGTGGTTCTAATAGATTTTTCCATAAATGAATCAACCTTAACTATTTACACATATTCTTAAATTTATGTGTTATATCTAATCGATGAGCATGTTTTTGCCAATAATGTGTTACATTTACTTTTTTTTATAGTTGCTGAGAATGTCAACTTCTAGTGATCCACTTGGTCTTCTTAATCCATCTGGCGAGAAGGGCTACAAGAAGTTAGCGGATGATGATGAGCCTTTGTATGAAGGGTGTAAAAAGCAATCCAAATATCAAGCTGCCCTTGCGTTTTATAATTGGAAGATTAAGAACAATATTCCTGATGCTGGTTTTCAGCAATTGTTGCGCTTTGTTAAGTCTGCATTGCCCCGAAGTGAGAAACTAGCTGGGAGCATTGATGAAGTGAAGAAGGTTTTGGAAAAACTTGGTATTACCTATGAAGAAGTTAGTGAAGAGCAAGAAGAAGTTGATGTTGACTCGGATGATTCAAATGAGGATGGTAACGATCATGAGTAATCTCTTTTTAATTACTCCGTAGTATTAATTTTTCAATTTAGTAGTATGGAACTGTTTCTTTTGGATCTATGTATCTGGACGAAGTATGTTCAAGTCAGAATATGATGTTTAATGTTCATGTTTCATCTTATTGGAGTTTAGGATTTTACTTTGTTGCGTTTGTTTATTGTGAAATTATGATGCTTACTTTGGTTTCATTTGTTAACTGCTTTCTTCATCACCATCAGCATATAGTATCTGATCAGAGAAACAAAGCCAAAATCAATACTTAAAGTTGGCTTTCACCTGTTTGACCTGCTCGGCCTGCTTCGTTATAAGCTAAGCTTTTATATTGGACTCGTTAGAGATAAATTAGGCAAATCAGTGACTCAGTGTGTGGGTTACACGTCAAAATGGTTTCGGGTCAAAACGAGTTAACTTAATGCGGGTTGAAGTGGGTTAGGCCAGGTTAGGATAGCTTGTTAACATTGTTTCTAGTAAATCAGTGTAGAAGATTGATAATATTTGAACTACCTTTAATGGCAACCTTTAGCCTGTTTCATTTGCAGGCAAGCTTTCATATTTGATACGTTTTAGATCATATGTTACCCAAGTTAACCCGTTTCCATGTAATTGGATGGCTAGGTTGCTCACAATGTGGATAACAAGTAACACGTGTTTCGGGTTATAATATGCTAATCATCATGCTGTTCAAAATGGATCACGTCGTAAATTAATCCATTTAGACGGTTAAAGTTAACTAATCACACTTTAAGGAAACTTTCAGACCTATGTGATTCGCTCGATTTGTTTCATTTTCAGACAACCTTTATAATTTACCCGTATAAGCCCACTAACCAATTTTCATGTAAATAGATGGGTCTTTGATCGGGTAAACACGTCAAAATGATTTGAAATAGTGACGGATTAGTTTGGATGTTGTTAACCAGTAGCGACAGGATAGTAATGCATAATTGGTGACAAGTTAGCCATATACAACTTTTATCTCTAGCAAAATTTAACATCGCTAAGCCTTCCCCATACTCTGGTCTACTACATGAAAAATGTCTATCACCAATTTGCTTTTGTGAAATACAACTTTTTAGTACATTTGAGTTCAATGGCGCAGCTACAGGGGCGCCCGACCACTCGAAATTTTTTTTGCGATGTAGGGGTATATTGTTTTCGAAAAATTTCGGTATATTAGGTTTCGACCCCCCATTTTAATTGTGAATTTTTTTTATACATTAAGCAATAAAAAATTTTAGATCCCGACCCCCCACTCAAAATTTTCTAGCTTCGCCACTGTTTGAGTTAGTTGTAACTGTTAGATAATTTAAACCCGTAGGTTATGATGTTTATTGAGTCTCAATATATAGAAGTTACATGAGTGAAACCATAAACCCATAAACGGGCTTGGGCTTATTTACCATCTAATACTCTTAGCAATTTCAACGGCGAAATCCTGAAAACTCAAATTGGTAGAAATAATTTTATTATAAAAACATAGAGCTAAACATAAAACAAAACTAAAGATAGTTATCTTGATTAAAAAAAAAAAAAAAAAAAAAAAAAGCCTTTGGTAGGTACCTAGTCGCAAAGGTTAAGCGTAATATGATTTTTTTCGTCACTATCTTGACTTATGACGGTGCATGACTGAGCGTCCTACCGGTAGCAACGATTCCGGTATGCTTTTCTTCGGAATTTAAATTACGAATCCACATACGCTAATGGCGTCATCAACTATAAGCATTTGGAGAGTTATAAGCAAAACAATGAGCCGATTGTATTATAAAAACCCGAATGCTTGCTACAGTGTGTGGCGGCGGCTACGGTGGCGGTTCCAGAACACTTTTCTTTGGAATTTTAGTATGAAACCAATGACGCTGATGGGGTGGCTTAGTTGAGGCGGCTAAATGTATCCACTTAGGTCTGAGGATCAGACCCACTCCGATACCATGTTAGATAATGTAAACCTCGTAGGTTATGATGTTTATTGAGTCAGAATATATAGAAGTTTCATTACTAAAAACCCTAAACCCACAAACGGGCTTGGGCTTATATATCATCTAATAGTAACTTATTCAACACACACATAGGGCTTGTAACGATATAAACTCAGTAAAAGCTCAACACTACCCGAGCTTAATCCCTAGTTTGAGCCTTGTCTAAGTCTTGTTTAATAAATGAGCTCAATCTAGCTATGGTTGGGACATGTTGCCTTTACAAAAGCATGTAAGAACTAAACTTACACATTATCATCTATGTCTTGTCTCTTCTTTACGATATTAAAACTTGAACAACTACGGATCTTCATCACAAGACACTTCATTCACCATTTTACCACCTAAACTTTCTCAAAAAGTTATAGTATGAATATCTTAACCAAGCAACAAAAGAGTAATAAGTTACCCAGAATTCAATGAACCAACCACCTTTATGAGATTGCTTTAAACCTCAACTACATTAATAACATACCTGCAAGGCTGCAAGTCTCACATTAACACATTTACAAGTGTATATTTCTACCAAAAATTAAAATTAGTTGTTGATCTATGTAACACAAAATGTGTGGTCAATGATGGTTCATAATTTTAGTTTGAAATAAATACTACTCAACCTTTAACAGTAAGGAGTGGTGTATTTTTGTGTGTAGTATGCTATCTCACCTAAAAGTAACATACATACATCAGGCCTCATTTATTTATCATTTGACAAAATTAAATGCTAGTCACCTAAACACTTGATTCTTATTTATACATTCTCTCAATACTTTTCTTCAACACACATACAACCAACACTATTTAGTATTTATCATTCACCATCTTCCATTGTAGAACCACCACCATTAGCATGTTAGCCCCAAGTGTTTATCACACGACCACTAATGTTTGTCCAAGAAATATATTCAAACATAAACCTCGACATAACTTAGATCGACACACATTTGTAGACCTATTTTTGTTTATGCTCTTATTGTATGATACACAAGCAAAGAACCTTTCTTTCATAACTGAAATAGGTGGTCTCGGAATTGAAATGCGTTGAACAACAAACATTCAAGAACAACAAATACCCAAACAACCAACAACCAACAACCAAAAACATAAACAACAATCAACAACGACCAAAAACACAAACAACAATCCCTAGACAGTGGGGTATAAGTCACTATGAGGTAGGTAAGAATATGAGAGAATTGTTGAAAAAATGCTTGGCAAATTCGGGAATCACGGAAATGATCGCATGTGCAAATGGGAGGTATGTTTTAGATGAACAAAGAGAAGAATTATATTCAGCTGGAGTTGATTTGAAGGACATCCCAAACGGGTCAATTTCAGCCGATTATGCATTGATGATCGAAACGTACAAATGGGCAAGGGAACACCGGCCACCATCCTACGTAGTCTTGATTAGCGGAGATGGTGACTTTTACAAAGCAATTGGAACATTAAGGGAGTTAGGTTATACTACATTATTGGTTTTTCCTGAAGACAGAACTGCAAATCCATTGTGATCTGCTGCAGATTATACAATTGGGATTACTAGCTTATGTTTTGGAAAAAATTTGTTTTCTAGAACAAATAGAAGGACCCGATCTTCGGGTGTTCAAGTGCAGTTAGGTGTTCAAGAGCATTTAGGTGTTCAAGTGGAGTTGAAACCTTTCACAACATCAACTCAAATGGAAGAGTTAGGTGATGTATCAGGTGTTTTTTCGGATGCTGTATCATGTGACATTCAAATATCTGACCACAAAAAAGCTATAGATTACATCAAAAATGAAGTGGACACATTTGAGATGAGTCCTACCAAAATGCATGTATAAGCACAAACACCAACAACAACCAAAAGCAACCAAGAACAACCAAAGAGTATGAAAAAAATGAAAGCCAAGCTTTTAAAGAAGCTATCCAAGTTGGAACAAGTGAATCTCAAAAAAGTGATTTTGAAAATAGTTGATAAGTGGAAACCGAAATATTTCATAGCTATCAATGAAAACATCCATAAGATTCAAAAACTTGGAATCACTGAGTTCGGTAGAAGATTGGGCCTCGAAGAGGGTCAAATTCTAGATGAGGTAGACTTATGGCTAGGGGAGAAAGAAAATTCGTACTTAGATGAGTTAGGAGGCATCTTCAAGCTAGAAATAAGTTGAGAAGTTGTTGTTGATGAATACAGAATTCTCCAATTCATCCGCTTTGTCCAGGATACTTTTTTTATATATTTTTTATTTTTTTAATAGTTTTTATAAAGAACTTTAGTATCCTCGACAAAGCGGATGAACCGGAGAATTCTGTATTCATCAACAACAACTTCTATACTTGTTTTGTTTGAAAATGCTTCCTAACTCATCTAAGTACGACTTTTCTTTCTCCCTTAACCAAAAGTCTACCTCATCTTGAACTTCACTCTCTTCAAGCCTCAATCTTCTACCGGCTCACCGATTCCATGTTTTTTGAATCTTATGGATGTCGTCATTGATAGCTTTGTAATATTTCGGTTTCCACTTATCAATTGTTTTCACAATAACTTCTTTGGGTTTCACTTGTTCCAACTTGGATAGCTTTATTAAATGATAAATAAGGCCCAAGCCCGGTATGTGGGGTTGAGCCCATTAGGGTTTCATTATGTATTGGCTCTATATATATATATCGTATCAATAAAAAGTATCTCCAAAGGGGAATTATGTAGTCTAACATTGTATCAGAGCGGGTCTATTCCTCAGACGTAGGTGGCTAAGTTGAGCCGCCTCTTCTATGTCACCCCGTCAAACTAAGGTTAATCGCACCTGCTGTTTCACATGAAGATGAGAGAGCTAAAAAATAAAGTGCTATGAAAAAGAAGAATCTTAACAAGATGCAGCAGCCGCAACACATGCTAGTTTTCTTACTTTATGGCAGGCTATTGATTGCTTCCTTTTATCTATCTATATCTATCTACGTGTTTTACTTTGGATGTGAACTTGTGATCTATTAGTGTTCTGTTAATTAATGATTAGGTTGAGAAAAAAAACGAAAAAAAAGAAGTTATAGTTGTTTTATGTTTGTTTATTAGTCGATTGTTCGTATGGCTTTATTACCAGTCGACTAAAGTTCACCGTTGGTACCAGTCCTTAAAGTCGACCGTTGGTACGGTGTTGTTACAAGTCGACTTAGCTGATCGTTGGTACCAGTCGACTAAACTCGACCGTTGGTATGGTTTTGTTACGAGTCGACTAAAGTTATGTTTTATATTATGTTTGTTTTCTTTTCTTTTCTAGTTTACTACTCCAGTCCGAGCTTTCGCGATTTCGTCGCTCGGACTGCGGGAGAGTATTAGATGATAAATAAGGCCCAAGCCCGGTATGTGGGGCTGAGTCCATTAAGGTTTCATTATGTATTGACTCTATATATATCGTATCAATAAAACGTATCTCCTAAGGGGAATTACTGAACTTTCATTTTGTTCACTTAAGTTACTGAACTTAGAACTTATAGGAAGCATTTTTTAGTGTTGACAGGAGTGACTTAATTGTATACTTTTGGATATGTAAAGTAACATAAATGTCGTATTTTTACTAGTTCATTGTTGTTTATGAATACTTTTTATAAGTTTAGTCACCTCAAATCTCATGTTTTATAAATTCGGTAACCTAAATGAATAAAATAAAAGTTCAATAACTTAGCCGAACCTTTTTGAAAAGTTTAATAACATATATGTATACTAAACCACGCTAATGAGGTGTTTCGGATTCAAACAAAATCATGAACATGTTCAGTTCATATATAGTTCATTTTAGGCGCATCATACTAGTCCATATACCATCATGATTCGATGACGGATAAAGGAAGTTTTATATATGTATGTTTGTATCCTTATGGTTACCCTTGGCATATGGCATTATTAGAGATGTAGTTATGGTTTTTAACATGTTCATTTTGTGTTGCCGCTAACCACCAACACCCAATCATCTTGCGTTTTCTCATGAATGGGATACAATTTGACACATATATTTGCTTAAATTTAACCCTTTGTAGTATCACCATCATCCAACCCATCAAATGAAACATCGTTACGATATAGTCGTATCGTACCCTAACCAATTGTGCCCAATTGTGACTCATGCAAAGCTGGTTTGTTAGCGAACCTAAGGAAAGAATGGAGAACCGCTAATGTGATATTGATCATAGCCGTGGTGGCCCTTATTTGACTTCATCTTATAGTTGTAGCGCCAACAAAAATAAATAAATAAATAATAAAAATAAAAAACATGCATAATGGATTTTACTTTATTTTTAATATAGTTTATGACTTATGTCGAGCAATGCTAATTCTTTAGTGTGAAATTTGTCATGTAGTAATAGGAATATGTCGGCCTAATTAATGTTTTCGTGGATTTGTAAAGCTAAGGTGCATTGATTTGTAATAGTATCTTTACATTAAAATGATTTGTAATAGTATCTTTTCATTGTGTTTTGGGTAATAGAAGAAAAAAGAAAGAACGAAAAGTAATCGACTTAGAGAACTTATAAGAAAATACTTACGTTTCTATGTGTACAAAAGGCGCACAGCCAATACATTGGTCTAAAGTCTAAACATTATAATTATAATCTTCACTACAATAACATGCCAATGTCTGCTGTCAACATTTTTATGTAAATAATTAAAGTGTAGAAATCGTAATCTTATCTTATCTTAGTGACGAAGAAAGCTTTGCAAGCACTGAAACCCTAAATTCTCTAGGCAAAATCTCTCAAAGTCATTCGACTCATTTCCACCTTGTTCTCGACAAATCTCCTGTTCAATCCCGACAATAACATCGTCCCAATCCGTTAAAACCCCGTCCCATGCACATATAGAATCTAAAATATCTTGCAACCCGACAATTCTCCGACTCACACTCCTCCTGAGTTCCCTAACTGTTGGATCATGATGTCCAGGAACCGAATCTAGAGTAAACAGTAGTTTCATTAACGCCTCGTTTATCTTGATTCGTTCTCGATTATTGGTTCGAACGGTGTCTACTGTTTCCTGGAGTTGGATCATTTGTTGAAGTTCGTTGGCTTTGGAGTTGACGGTTTTGATCTTGTTGATTAAGGTACGTGTTGCATGAGATCTGTAAGCCGATTGTATCTTCACAGCAGCTTTGGATTCATGATTATATTTTGCATGGTCGACTGTGTATGTAACGGTGCTAGTTGCTGGGGAAGAATAAGTTCGTTTTCTGCGTGAAGATTTCATTGATGAAAGAGTAAAGTTAGTGATATGTTTTTCCTTTTTTGAGGATGTTACGGATGAGGTGTCGGTAGTAAATTATCCGCTGATTTCATGCCCCACTGATCTCGAGTTTTTTATGTCACCATCTCTAAGTGATACTTATACTATTTTTTGTTGCACACAGCACAATAATGCATATAACATGTTGTAATATGTGCATTAATTATGTAACATTGTGATGTGTGCATAAAAAAAATTGTGTAAGTATCACTTCCCCTATAGAATACTTCGTTAAAAAAATCTCTCTAGTTGACAACTTGACGCACTTAAAAAAAATAAAGTTAACTACATAAATGGTTCCTTTGGTTTATTAGAAATTACAGATTTAGTTCATCTTTCATTTTTGTATCAGATCCGGTCCTTGTGGTTTTAAAATATTTCAAATTCAGTTCAATTTGTCTAATAAGGTATGTGAAATGACCAAAATACCCCTACCTTCAACATTTTATTAATTTTTTAGGTGGGGCTATTTTGGTCATTCCATGTCAAAATGTACTGAATCTGAGACATTTTAAACCCTAGGGACTGAATTTGATAAAAAAAAATGAAAAATTGACTGAATTTGTAATTTCCAACAAATTACAAGGACAATTTATGTAGTTAACTAAAAAAAATGGTAGGAAGAAAGTATAAGCTTGGAAAACTTCTTAGTTCATTTTTTCCTACTTAGGCCGCCGTAGAACATGCTGAAATTAAAGACAATGATTGCTTCATTATTATAAGATATGGCTAAATAATTTAGTATGTGCGTACAATATATTGCCATTTTAATCTACTATTCTGACATGTTATTTAGACTCTTTACACACTAATTAGTGAAAAAAAGTATATACATCTATTTTCGAACTTATGTTCTCTGTTAAAAACGTGGTGATGCTGTTGTACAAGACCTCATTGCTTACATTTGGATTCATTATGGATGACCCAAACAAATTTGGAAATAGAATTCACATGACATTGAAGCTTTTACAAAGTTGGTACCAATGGTCTGTTGCGTTTATCTCAAATGGGTCAAAATGGTTAAAAATAACTTAATATGCTACACACAAATATATTGTGTCAACAGCTTTGAGTTGCAGCCCTTCCTCAATAGTTGCAATTTTTATAGCATCCACATTAGTCACATGAACCGAATACAGCAATATACGGAAATTAATATCATCGTTACTACTGTGGCCGTTGAATTTTGCGTAAATTTTATCTTTCACAAATTAGTACACTAACAAATACCATGCAATAATCAACGACATAAAACAACGCCCCGCCGCAACGCGGCTGATAATCGCCCACATCGTTTTTCTAATAAGAACACTCATAATATAAGATAGCCAACACTTAGAAGTAGAGGTGCACAAAAGCTGTTAACCAGTTCGGTTTAAGAACCGGTCAAAGCCGAACCGGTTCGAGTCAAATCCCAAAAAAACCAGATTGGCCGGTTAACCAGTTCGATTACAAACCGGGTCTGGGGAGGAAAAAACCCAACCGGTTGAAACCGGTTTGGGTCCGGTTAGTAACCGGTTTTGACCATTTTTTTTGTCATTTATACAAAGTAAACTAAATAAACTTCAACTTTTATTTAATAGATCGGAAATACAACTGAAAGGAAATACATCAAGCATAATACATAAACTTAAAACATAATACATAAACATAAAACATCGAAAATACTCAAACGGGTCGAGTCGCAAGCACCGTGCAAAACTTCATCAAATGAGCCCTCAACATCAAGTTGGAAACGGCATTCATTATACTTAAGCAATGCTTAGATTGAGCCACAATTTTATTGCCATCCGACATTAGGACGTAGTTGAAGTTAGCCCAAGGATCTTGTGCACGAGCGCATGGTAAAATCTCAACAATCGTCGGTGCAATTGGTGCAACAGCCTAGGCTCATTGATTTGCATTTGCCATTAGTGAAATACTTTTGATTTTTTAGAGTATATTTTGGTTGTATAAAAGTTGTAAATAAACAAAAACACAACCCATCTATTTATAGTAAACATACAATAGCAAAATGATAAATTTGAAACCAAAAAATTCAAATTTCCGGACCCCCACGTTTCTACCCGCCTTCCCGCTCAAAATTTGAAAATTCAAAAAAGCCACCGGTTTGGGACCGGTTATTAACTGGTTAACCTTTTTTTATTATTATTTTTTTTAAGGCCCGCCAAGTGAAAATTTGAAATTTCAAAAAAACACCCAACCAGTTTGGGACCGGTTATTAACTGGTTAACGGGTTTTAACTTTTTTTCCCACCGTTTATACAAAGTAAACTGAATAAACTTCAACTTTTATTTAACAAATCGGAAATACAACTGAAAGGAAATACATCGTGAAAGGAAATACATCAAACATAATACATAAACTTAAAACATAATACATCGAAAAGCTACTCATTAATGTCTTTATCGGATTTGATGGACCTAGCTTCGTTAGCAGCTGCATCTTGTCTTATTTCTTCATCGGAAAGCAATTCGGCTACACCATCTTGCACCTCTTCCTCGTAGATCTCTTCTTTGAAGTCTACGGCATTTTCAAGATTTGATTTGTCTTGTATTCGCTTGGTTGCGTCCAAGTGATCTTTCAAACACATACACATCTCTAAAGAAGCCGGTGTGAGCCTTGTTCTTTTGTCTGATAACACCCTTCCACTTGTTGAAAAAGTGGATTCAGAAGCTACCAAAGTAGCTTGTACACTTAGTAGATCTCGAGCCATTCGGGATAGAACACCAAAACATCAAAATTTTCAAATTGTTCGGGCGGAATATGTTAGATAAAATCGATTGTGGTATATCTTGCATATTCGTTATTTGTTAAACGATCACTCTTTGCCCGTTTGTTGGGATTTTCTCTTAACTTTTGTAGTAAGCCTTGTGGAAAAACCGAACCAGTTACGGTCAAAACCGGTGTTGACTGGTCTGTTTTTTCGGTTTGATTTTGGGTCCAGTTTGGATGTGTACCACTACTTGGATGTTGGAAGGATGTTTGAGATTATGTTCTATGGTAAAATTATTAAAAATAATAATAAAAAAATGTAATCGACCTTTGAATGGTAATCATAATAATACCATTGGTCCTGACAATAGTAGTCCAGCGATGAAAGGCATGTAACATACAACATATATTAGGTTAATGCTAATGGAAGGTTGGTTATCTCCCAACCGAGTAGGTGACCAAGTCTCTCTCCTTAGTTCAACCGGATGCAACCGAGTTTCACGCCAACTTTTTTAATCTTTAGGTTGGCTGCCCAACGATAACTTTCATTTTCTTTGTGTGTGTTGTTTTTTATTTAATTTGTTTTCAGTTTAGGTGTAGTTTTAGAAAGAGAAACTTGATGTAGCACTGATGTGACAAGGGGCGAATACAATATTTATAGTTGTCTTTAGCATTAGCCTTATGGATTCAAATGATGTTTATATATCTTTTTAATCTTAAATCGATTTACTTTTCTCATTTTTCCCCGCAAGACTAGTTTGTGCCAAACATTCAGTCGTATCGTTGCTCTTTGTAAAACAAACACTAATATAAAATATAGAAAAACAAAGGTAGTTCATACTGTTGAACACTTTTACCACAACCCCTTTGCTGCCCAGTAAAAAATATTTAGGTACATCTAAACTATACACTAATTTATATTATCTAAACTTAACAAGGACTTTGCTGGTTTTGTGCAAAACTTCAACATGCATTGCTCGGGGAAAACAGTCTCAGAATTACCCGCATGCTTGTTGATTATGAGAAAAGTCTACCAGCCAAGGGCAAGTCTCCTACCCCGCAAGTTTTGGCGATTCAAGGGGGGAGAATCCAAAAGAAATCACAAGTGAACAAAGGCAAAGGGAAGGGTGGAAAAGGCAAGCAGGTCATGGCCTATCAACCACAGCCCAAGATGAAGCAGCATCAGCCTAAGCATAACAAGGTGAATCCTCCAAATAATAAGAATCAGGCTTGTCACCACTGTCATGAAAAGGGCCATTGGATGCGCAATTGTCCACTCTATATTCATGACTTGCGACAGAGGAAGCAGAAGAATGAGGCTGGTAACTCCAGTACTTCAGGTGCGTTCTTTATGATTGAATTATTCACTCTTACTCCTAAATTGAATTCATGGGTATATGATTGTAACACTCCAACTCGACAAGGGTCTAAAGTGTAACATTATGGTGTCTTTTCAGAACATAAAGCGCAAGCGGAATACTTAGCTCAATAATTACAAATGTTGAGACTAAAAGGACTAATAAAACAAATATCATCAGAATCAACTTCTGAAGTAATCAAACAAAAACCTAAATAAATCCATGAAAACTAAGGTAGGGTTGGTCCACTAAAAGCTCCTACTCTCATCACTCAATCCCAGCCTCCAACTTGATACCTGCCGCAGGGAAAAGAAAATGCGGCTGAGCTAACGCTCAGTTAACAGATATAAACATATGAAAGAGAACTGAACATATACGAATAAATAACAATCCAATGAGAACCTGCTGAGATACAATGTCAAAAAGAATATGAAAGGTCATATGAAAATGGAGATCAAAGAATAATCCAGAAATGGTAAAAGGAATAGTAATGGAAATTGCTCATGCACCAAAACATTTAATCAATCATTTCATTTCACAATACATTATACCGTTAATTCCTTTATTGTACATGGAGGGGAGACCTCTCAAGTACCAAATGGAGTAGCTAGCTCCCAGAAGTGAAATGGGGTGCATGGCACGCACAACCAATCACTAATCATTTCAGAACAGAACATTATGCCTAGGATGCATCCATACGCTTCCCTGCAAAACATATTAGCACATACACTAGCAAGGCTAGCATACATACTCAGATAATGGCCACAGATACAGATAAGGGAAACGCCGTGGATCAATCACACCTCCACAGAAAGTGTCATGCCATTGGTGCCTCAATGACATGGCCATGTTACCTCCATGGCTAGGGATAGTACCTTGAGCAATGGGTTAAATCCAATGGGTCGAAACAAAGGGTCATAACAAAGAGGTCATATAAGATGGATCATAACAGAAGGATCATATCAATGGTTCAGATCAAGGGTTCATATCAAAGGGTCATAACAAAGAGGTCATAACAGATGGATCATAACAGAAGGATCATATCAATGCCTCAGAAGGAACCCGTCCCGGGTTTCTCTTGAAATAACCCATCTACGAAGTGAAAAGCTTCGGATATTTCCTTCGAAACTCATCCTCGCGTTCCCACGTAAATTCTGGTCCGTGCCGCGAATTCCAACGAACTTTGATGAGCGGAATACGACTCCTCTTGAGTCGTTTAATCTCTCTATCCATTATCTCAATCGGCTCTTCCACAAAATTTAAACTTTCATCCACACGAATATCCTTGATCGGTATAACTGGTGTCTCCTCTGAAAGGCATTTCTTCAGATTACTAACATGAAACACATCATGAACTTTACTCAGTTCCATAGGTAATTCCAAACGATACGCTACGGGCCCAATTCTTTCCAAAATAAGAAATGGTCCAATGTAGCGGGGATTAAGTTTCCCACGTTTCCCAAAACGTATCACACCCTTCCAAGGCGAGACTTTCAACATCACTTTGTCTCCAACTTGGAATTCCAGGGGTTTACGCCTCTGATCGGCGTAGCTTTTCTGTCTATCTCTAGCTGCTTGCAGTCGATCTCGAATTTGCGTTACCTTCTCAGTAGTTTCCAAGATAAGCTCAGGGCCTGTGAGTTGGCTATCTCCAACTTCTGCCCAACCAATAGGTGAACCGCATTTACGACCATACAAAGCTTCAAATGGTGCAGCCTTAAGACTTGTGTGGTAGCTATTGTTGTAGGAGAACTCCGCAAGGGGTAGATATTTCTCCCAGCCTTTACCAAAGTCTATGATGCATGCACGAAGCATATCCTCCAAAGTCTGAATAGTTCTCTCACTTTGACCATCGGTTTGGGGATGATATGCAGTACTCATATCAAGTCTCGTCCCCAAAGCGGTTTGAAGTGATCGCCATAATGCTGACGTGAAACGGCTGTCGCGATCTGAAATAATCGATATTGGAACTCCATGACGAGAAACAATCTCCTTCACATACAACCTCGCAAGTTTATCCACACTATCATATTCGCTAGTTGCCAGGAAATGAGCAGACTTAGTCAAACGATCCACAATTACCCATATAGCGTCGCAACCGCTAGCTGTCTTTGGTAATTTGGTAATAAAGTCCATCGTAATCCGCTCCCATTTCCAAACCGGAAGTTCTGGCTGCGTCAACAATCCTGACGGTCTTTGATGTTCGGCTTTAACCTTAGAGCAAGTCAAGCACTTACTAACATACAACGCTATATCTGCCTACATATTTGGCCACCAATATAACTTTTTCAAATCCTGGTACATTTTGTCAGACCCGGGATGAATAGAGTATCTTGACTTATGTGACTCATGCATAATCAACTCTCGAATTCCTCCATACAATGGTATCCAACTTCGCTCTCCAAAACATAATTCTCCATCAGAACGTCTAACAAATCCCTTCTCATTTTCTGCCATCCCAAATATGTTCTCAGCAGCTCTATTTTCTGCTTTCAATGCTTCCGTTTGAGCTTCTAATATTTGGGATGGTAATGGCGACACGATAGTCATTCCTAATGACCTAACTCGTAACGGTGGAATTCTCTCCTTTCGACTAAGAGCATCAGCAACAACGTTTGCTTTACCAGGATGGTAACGAATTTCACAATCATAATCGCTTAGCAACTCAATCCAACATCGCTGCCTCATGTTAAGCTCTTTTTGGTTCAGAATGTGTTGCAGACTTTTGTGGTCAGTAAACACTACACACTTGGTTCCATGCAAGTAATGTCTCCATATCCTCAAAGCAAAAACCACAGCACCTAACTCCAAATCATGGGTGGTGTAGTTCTTCTCATGCTTCTTGAGTTGTCGGGAAGCATAAGCTATTACTTTCTCTCGTTGCATTAACACGGCTCCTAAACCTTTATGAGAAGCGTCACAATAGACGACAAAATCCTCGTTACCTTCGGGTAACGCCAAGATAGGAGCACTACACAACATCTCCTTAAGTAACTAAAAGGCTTCCTCTTCCTTATCTCCCCATTCATACTTAACACTCTTTTAAGTCAATTTGGTCAACGGTTTTGCTATCTTCGAAAATCCCTCAATGAATCTTTCGTAATAACCAGCTAATCCCAAAAATTGACGAACTTCTGTTGGGGTCGTAGGTGCAGCCCAATCTTTAATCGCTTCAATCTTAGCAGGGTCCACATGAACTCCTTTTCTATCAATCACATGTCCTAGAAATTGTACCGTCGGAATCCAAAATTCACATTTCGAAAACTTGGCATACAGTCTCTCCTTCCTGAGCAATTCTAAGATAAGTCTTAGATGCTCCTCATGCTCCTTCTCACTCTTCGAATATATCAGAATGTCATCGATAAACACAATCACGAACTTATCTAAGTAAGGCTTACACACCCGATTCATGAGATCCATGAATACCGCCGGTGCGTTAGTCAACCCAAACGGCATCACCTGAAACTCGTAATGCCCGTATCGGGTTCTGAAAGCCGTTTTCGGAATATCTTCCTCGCGCACTCGAAGCTGATGATATCCCGATCTCAGATCGATCTTCGAATACACACTCGATCCTTGAAGTTGATCGAACAAATCGTCGATCCTCGGTAACGGGTATCTATTCTTCACCGTTAACTTGTTCAACTCTCGATAATCAATACACATACAAAACGATCCATCCTTCTTCTTCACAAATAAGACCGGGGCTCCCCAAGGCGAAGAACTTGGTCTTATGAATCCCTTTTCGGCTAACTCCGCTAATTGTTTCGACAACTCTTCCAATTCAGTAGGTGCAAGACGATAAGGTGCTCGTGCTACAGGTGCAGCACCAGGTATCAACTCAATCTGAAATTCCACTTGTCTATTAGGCGGAATTCCCGGCAAGTCATCGGGAAACACATCCGAAAAATCACGAACTATAGGTACATCTCCAATGCACCTTTCCTTCTTCTCCTTCTCTCCTTTCTCAGAAATTTGGGCTAAGAAAAGGTAACTTCCTCTCTCCATTAGCTTCGGCAACTTAGTGCAAGATATAACCGCTAATCTAGATGGGCCTCTCAAATCCTTTCTATCTCCTGGTATGTTCAGAATCTCCTTGCCGTAAGGCACACGCACGATCTTCTCATCGCAGATTATATGGGCACGATTCTTCGACAACCAATCCATACCAATAATGACATCAAAACTTCCTAATGTGATGGGTAGAAGATCTATGTTGAAAGGACGGTTCAGAAAGTTTAACGTGCAACCACGAATGATAGTCCTAATCCTTTCTATGTTTCCATTAGCTAACTCTACATCATAACCAATTCCTAAGGCCATCGGGGGTTTCTCAAGTAAGGGTGCAAACTTAGTGGATACAAAACTCTTATCGGTACCAGTATCAAATAGTATGGAAGCATAACGATTATTGAGAAGGAACGTACCAGTCACAACGTTCGGATCTTCTCCTCTCTCGTTCCCGAGTGCATACACTCTTCCATGAGCAACTCCAGCTTCCACATGTTGGTCCCCATTATCTTGTCGTCCACGGTTTCCTCCAGCTCCACGGTTTCCATTATTGTACCCATTACCACCCGATCCTTGATTTCCTCGGTTCCACGATTCCCTACACTCATTCCGATAATGTCCTTTCTTTCCACATCCATAGCAAGTAACATTTGCCTTGTTCATAGTTTCAGGAGTAGCTTGAACCATAGCAAGTGGTCGAGCTCTACAATCCTTAGCTATGTGTCCCATCTTAGAGCAATTCTTGCACATTACCGTACATCGACCAAAATGATGCTTGTAACATCGGTTACATTTGGGTGCATCTCCATTGTAGTTCTTCTTGTCTCCATTAAGGCTGGCAATTTTGACACGAAACCTGTAAACACGACACGACATGACCTGTTCTTAACAGGTTTCGTGTTTGACCTTAACAGGTTTCGTGTCTTAACAGGTCAGACCTGTTAAGACCTGTTAATTTTCGTGTCTTAACAGGTCATACCTGTTAAGACCTGTTAGTGACCTGTTAATTTTATACTATATATATAAATTATAAAACCCTAAAATCCTAAATTTATTCTATCCTATTATTCCTAATTTCCTATCCGGTATCCGCCTCCATTCTCCTTTCTCCATTCTCCAACGTCCAAACCCAAACCCAATCTCAATCTATTCCCTCTCAATCTCTCAATCTCTCATCGTAAATCACCCAAACCCAAATACCCATAACCCAATCGACTGAAGTAATGAAGTTATGAAGTAAGCAGCAGCAGCGTCAAGCCGTCAACAAATAGCGTCAACAAGTAAGAATTTGTAAATAATTAGTTATACTCTTATTAATTAGTTAAATTTATACTCTGTTAAATTTGTCATATGCGAATACGAGTACCATGTTTAAACTTATTAATTAGTTATACTCTTATTTCCATTATGTAGAATTTGTAAATGGGATTTAAAAAACACTGTAAATGATTAGTTAGGACTTAGGTTATTAGGTATGCTTCTACTTATCAGCTTATTTTTGGCTAAAATAAGCACGTATTGGGTATTTGGGTTTGGTTCTTTTTAAGGTTAACTGAAGTAGATAAGCAGTTTTTAGTGAGCAGGTTATAATTTCTTATATATGGATACAATAGCGTAATATGATACAATAGCAGCTGATTATGGGGCAGTTACTAATTAGTAATCCTATGGTAATAATACAAAATTAGTAATACTTATATATGGATCGATTTAAGTTATGTTAACTGGCAAAGTAATAAACAGAGGTAGTAAAAAAACAGGTCAAAAGTCACCCAAAGTGTTTTTTCAATACATAAAACCTTTTAAATGATGTTTATCAAGTGTGTTGAGTCGATCCAACATGACCCCTAAGCAAAAATGTTCCTTTTGGTCTGAACTCATTTTGACCCATTACCTAACCCGCCTGTTTTCATATCTCTTCTTTAACCTTGTGTGTGTGCGTGTGTTATAATTGCTTCTTCATGTTGTGTGCTTGTCTTTTAGTTCATTTTAGTGAGATCTGAATCTGTTTGTCATCTGAATGTTCGCAGAGGTACAAAGAGGCTGGTTTGGACACAATTATTTTGGCTGGAGCTGAATACGGAAGTGGTAGTTCTCGAGATTAGGCTGCTAAAGGTCCAATGCTACAGGTAACTAATTATTAAGTCTTCTGGTGATTCAGTCGGTATAAGTATTTCAGTTCTAATTGTATTAATACCGATTCGTTACAGGGGGTGAAAGCAGTGATAGCCAAGAGTTTTGAAAGAATCCATTGAAGTAATCTGGTTGGAATGGGGAATCCCGCCTTGTAAGAGCTTTATGTTGGTCCTGAATCATGTCGCTTAAGATTAAGAGTTTTATGAACTTTTGTATTTTTAAGGATTATTATTATGTATTAGTTAAGATTTGTGATGTGATAATGTAATGTTCATGTCCTTTTGGTTAAGATTTGTATGTTTTCTTTTGGTTAAGATTTGTATGTTCCTGTCCACAGTGGGTCTACTGATGTGCTGCACTTGTCTTGTGGGTTTTTATATCATTGGATTTGGTCATATGCATGTTAAGTTGTTAACAGGTCCCTTAACAGGTCTTAACAGGTGCACCTGTAAATTTTCGTGTCGTGTTCGTGTTTGAGAATAATGACACGATTAGTTAACAGGTCGTGTTCGTGTTTGGCCTTAACAGGTTCGTGTGACCTGTTATGCCAGCCCTAGTCTCCATCTCCCATGGCATAAGCTCTAGTAGTTAGTTGTCGCTTGTTTCGACGATCATTACCCTTAGAGTGATCGTCCCTCTTTCTCTTTCCATTCTTATCCTTCTCAGCTTCTTCCAATGCCAAAGAGTCCATCAATTGTTGAGCGATAGTGATAGCCTCATGAATGTTTGCAGGCTTAGCAGAAATCACATCGTTTCTTGTAGCTACCGGCAATCCATCGGTATACCTCTCAATCTTTTGGGTCTCAGTCCTAACCATATCGGGACAGAGTAAGGCCAACTCTCGATAACGGCGATTGTAAGTTGCCATATCGGTACCTTTCACTTTGTGGTTCCAGAACTCAATTTCCAACTTCTTAATCTCATTCCTTGGGCAGTAAGTCTGAATCAGCAAAGACTTAAATTGCTCCCAAGTCATAGCATAAGCCACATCACTCCCAACCGAGTTACGGTAATTGTTCCACCAAGTTAAGGCTTCATCCTTGAAAGTAAAAGAAGCAAACTTTACCTTCGTATTCTCCGCACAACCACTGACATTAAACACTGACTCAGTCTTCTCAATCCACCTAACCAAGTAAACCACTCCTTCAGTTCCACAAAACTCAATAGGTCCACAAATCTTAAACTCCTTGTAGTTACATCCATTAGCACGAACAGGTGGAAAAGTTCCAGCAGAATTGTTGGAATGATTTGACTCAGCTAGTAGCTCAGCAACTCGTTGCTCCACAAGTTGATTGATCATTGCTTGATCCACAGTAGGTGCATTAGGTGGAACATGATCATTGTCTCCCTGAACATCAACATTTTGATCCCTGTTGTTGCGGTTAGTAGTGTCCAGGTTATCAGGAGTAGGGGTCTCAACATTTCGAGCTGGACGGCGTCCTCGACGACTAGGGGTAGCCGTTGCAGGTCCAGTTCTGGTAGCTCTAACAGGGTTTCTTCGTGGGGCCATTGATCTGAAACATCATATAAGTTTGTGAGTCTCCGATAGGACTTATCATATGCTCAAGAAGAATTAAATCAACGAAGCCAAGTCACGGAAAGAATAGCAACAATACACCATGAAACATCAATAAACGGATAAGGACTCAATTTCCATAACACCCAAAATCACATAATACCATATACTAATAACCATCAACCATACAATAGCGATCTAACATCGTTCCAACTACTGGATAACACAACACGTACTAATCGTTCCAAAAGAGACGAATACTGAACAAAATACATCAAAACATGATAACTAGATTTTCTAACCGAACACTCCTCGGTTAAGAAAGCAACAAGACAACATAACCCAAGCAACTAGTCACGCTGCTGGCGGAGGCTCCTCAACTCCTGCCTCAAGCCATCAAGATCCCTCCATAACGATCCTAGCTCAACGCTATGGGTGTCTCGGTCTCTCTTGAGGTCAACCACCTCCTTCTCCAGCTCGGCATTCCTTTGCCATAGCTTGCGGTCGGCCTCTCGAGCTGTAACAAAACCTCGCTGTAAACTATCGATATGCTCATGAACCTCCATCAAAACTCTCCTCATCTCAGTAGTCCTGCCCACAACCACAGTCATATCCACTCTCAGATCCGCTATGAACTCTCCAATAACCCTCTCAAGTCGATCAGATACACGTGCAACTCTCTCACTAAGCTCAGTAATCAGAGCCCACAACCTACCAATCTCACCTAACTCTGCATGCTCAGCAGTAACCTCAGAAGATGCATCCGACCCAACGGGACTACCAGGTGGCAACCCAAACAAGAACGGATGATCAGGTGAATCAGGCTCCTCAGCCTGAGCTGGTGGTACTAACACATCATCATCCTCAGGCATCTCATCCTCCTGAGGGTCATCCTCCTCCTCAGGGTCCTCATCATCACCCTGCTCAGCCTCTTGAGGGTCATTAGCCTCATCCTCACCCTCGTACTCCTCCTCCTCATCGGAAGAGTACATCATCAATCGTCGTCTCCTAACAGGTGAACCATGTGGTGAAGGGGTAGGTGATCTAGGACGACGACGCAATGATGTGGGTGGCGCCTCAGACAGAAGAGAGTGAGCATCAATCTGTAAAGGTGGTGAAGTAGGGCGTACCGACATGCGTGCCGTAGCTCGGTGGGCAAAACGTGGAGCCACACGAGCCAAAGCCTGATGAAGAGTAAGCTGCCTCGATGTACCAGGGAGCCCTAAAGAAGATGAGGGTCCCTGCGTAGATGCAGCAGATGGTGCTGAAGTAGAACCTGTCGGTGTCATAGTAGCTGAATGTATGGCAACCTGGTAAGGGTCATCAGGAGCCATGGTGAACTGTGCTGGCAATACCGGTGTAGTAAGAATATCCTCAACGACATCAGGCATATGGGAGGCCATAGTCTGTGACAACGGCGTAGGGTAGGTGTAAGTGTTTCAAAAACAACTAAACCGCGAACTCAAAATACCATATCCAAAAATCATCATATAATTCCAAATCGTATAAAATCAAGAAAGATTTAAAATACCGCATTACTAAAACCATTCTCAAAACAATTAAGCCATATAATTCCTCAAAACGCATATAATTCCTCAAAACGCATATAATTCTAAATCAATAAACCTCAAATCCTCAAATCATCTCAAGAAATCCCAAATCTCTAATCATCTCAATAATCTCATAATACCTCAATAATAAACAATGATGCTTCGGCTTGGCGGGCTGGCGGGCAATGGTCGAGGATCGTTTTCTATAAAAATCGGTTATAGTTTAGGTGTCTATTTACCTAGTTCTCTATAACCTTGGCTCTGATACCAATCTGTAACACCCCCAAACTTTGGTACAACGGAAGACTCAACAAGCTTTCAGGGTGCTACGGGGATTGGTATCCAAACACAAGACATAAAAGAACGAGATAAAGTAAACAAAATAAAATGCAACCACGCGGGGTTTTAAAGTTTACATTATCCCAAAATCATCCAAAGTCAGGCCCAAAAGAAATAAATATAGATCCATAACCGGTGCCAAATGCCAAGCCTCCAATCCCAAGCATCCGCATAGCATCACTTAATTACGTGAGAAAACGTGCTAAAAGTCAGCTTTCGCTGGTGAGATCATAGGTTTAGATTCTTAATTCAATATAGTGGACATATACGCAAAACGCTTGCTAGCTAGACTAGGCCTCAATCATCCAACCAAAATATTCCAACCAAATATTCCAACCAAAACAAATCATCCCTATAGGTGCACGCTATAGCTCAAATCAATCCAATCAATAGCTTACCTAGCTCAAGTCTAGGCCTCGCTCTATAATCAATCCAATAGCCTACCTAGTTCGGGACTAGGCCTCGCTCAACAACCAATCGATAGCTTACCTAGTTCGGGACTAGGCCTCGCTCTATAACCAAATCAATAGCTTACCTAGTTCGGGACTAGGCCTCGCTCAATAACCAAATCAATAGCTTACCTAGTTCGGGACTAGGCCTCGCTTTATCCTACCTAGTTCTATAAGCATAGCAAGTTTTGAGATCAAAAAGCAATAATAGTCCACATAAAACAATTTGCACATTTCTCACCCCAAGTATTGAAAACAAAGTTCAAGAGTAAAACTGGGGCTACGACTCACCTCAAGTCCAGAAATCCTAAAAAGAAACGATAGAAGAAAGACGTAAGAAATCTCAAGTAAATCACGTAATGGCGACTACTGACTCGGCACTTCCTAACAATATCAAACCCGTTCAGAAATCATTTCCTCAAAATCAAATATTCCCATTCCCAAACGTATTCCATTTTACTTTCCAAAATTATCCATTTCTAGAATTAACTTCATTTTCATTTGAAATTCGACGTTTGGTATCCATACGGGTGGAGGGTCGACACAGCACAAACCAAAAAGCCTCAACAAAGAACATTAATAAGACAACTATAGGTCTAATGTTAGCCCAATATATTATTTAAATAATTATCGAAGCTTATCAAATCCGTCGATTTGGTAATCTCCCATATTTATTTACGTAATATATCGTTCCAAGATTATACCCAACCTAAAGCACATTGCACATAAGTTTCTATTTGGTATATGTCATAGTCCAATGAATTCCCTATATATATCGTCGAATCGGCCAAATTCCACGAGACATATAGTAATTTATTACCCTAAAATATATACCACATCCTATGGGCGTCGTGGGATACGATGCCCATTAATATACCCATTTTATATCGTCAAATAACTCGATCTAGAATGAGTCATTCGATATATAAAATGTTTATTTTAACCGTCATATATCCGTGACCACACAAAGTCACAATATAAAGCCCACTTGAACTTTAAAGACCACAATTCGTATAACTCGATAAGTTTCTAATTTATAAATAAAATCACATTTTTAATTATTATTTACCCGACTTATGTTTCGCCATTATTTATATAGTTATTATTTATAATAATATCCCGACATTTATTACACTATTTGCATAGTATAATAACTATCGTTTTATTATTATAACGTTTACTCGTGATCGTTTAATTATTAATATACGCATTTATATATATATATATATATATATATATATATATATATATATATATATATATATATATATATATATATATATATATACGTTTAACACGTCTATATATATGTTTATAAACGATTATATTCTTAATAATATTATAACGAGTATTATTTTTAATATCGACTTTTAAATATTTATCGAGTCATAGAATTTGGTCACATGTCCGAGTCATGACCCTGGGCTCATAGTCCAAGTCCAAAGTAATAAGAATCAAGTCACAATATAAATCAACTCCGTCCAAACAATTCCATATCCACGTGCTACAACATGAGGGTCCGACTACGGCACCCGACTAACCTATCTCCGTCATCTAATGTCCGTCTCACAATCGGTCCCCAAGTTCCACATTCGACAACACATCTCCAATATAACTCGTATTCCAATATACCACTTCAAGTTCAAAAATAATACACTCATGGCCCAAAAATAATAACCACAACAAAGTCAATACTTCGGCAAGTATGAATAATCAACCGAAAACATAAACAATTACGGGTTGATTTACCAAGTCAACCCGGGTCAATATTACACCCGAAACAAGGTGCGTGAGTCCCACCCGAGACCATTAGGTCTCGGCTTGCTCTAGCTCGAGCCACTCGACCCAACAGCCCCCATGGGTGTCGGCCGAAATACCAAATGACCACAAGGTCGAACCAAACACAACCAAAAATGACTAAACATCACAAAATGATAACCAAACATCACCAATTCGAGCCCAAGATCAAGAATCCTCACAAATCCACAACCAAAACCGAGATTAATACCAACCGAGAGCACAAGCTCTCGGGTTCACTTGGACCCATCGAAAATAAACACAACCCGGATACCAAACTTGATTTATGTCATGTTTTTATCAAAAACCACTAGTATTTCATGTTTTTAACCATAGATCCGAAAGAAAAATAATCAAACCCGTGACCCTTGGTCACGTTTTCACCAAAATACGGGTCGAACTCGACCTACCTTTGATTCCCAAGACCAAATCGTGAAGAGACTTCAAAAACAATAAAGATGGTGATGATTTTTGTGATAAAATGAGTTGAAAATTTTAGTTTTAGGCCGTGTATGGTAGTAGATCGGGTAGATTAGATGATGGAGATTCGATTTGTGGTGGTGGTGTTGATGTGGGAGTGGCGGTGAGGTGGCTGTGGTGGCCGATTGGTGCGGCGGCTAAGGGTGTTAGGGTTTGGGTAGTGAGTAACTTGAGAGAGAGAGAAGAGAGTGAAATGGTGAGGGGGGTTGTGTGGGTTGTGTGCTATAACCGGATCCACAAGGACGGTTTAGTGTAATTTAAAAAAAAAAAAAGTCTTTTTATCAAACAATAATAATAATAGGGTGAGTAAGGTGGGCTAAGTAGCCCAATGCAAACACACGGGCCAAACCCGAAACCTTAAATAATCAAACCACTTTCTCCAACCGAACCCGTTTCAAAATAATAATAATATCCGAACCCATAAAAATATAATTAAAATTGTTAGGTCAACTTAGTGCCGGAGTCAAAGTAGTGCCAAAATAACGATCTCAAAATAAATCATTACGAACGAATCAAACCAAACCATAAATAAATAATCAATCCTCATAATTAACATACGATCGAAATCAAGTATCAACGTTCGTAAAATATCTCGTCATAACAAACTTTCAAAAATTCCAAATTATAATTTTAATGTAATGCGGGTTTTATAAAACAGCTCCCTATTTTGCCAGTTGTCACAAGGATGCATCCATACGCTTCCCTGCAAAACATATTGCACATACACTAGCAAGGCTAGCATACATACTCAGATAATGGCCACAGATACAGATAAGGGAAACGCCGTGGATCAATCACACCTCCACAGAAAGTGTCATGCCATTGTTGCCTCAATGACATAGCCATGTTACCTCCATGGCTAGGGATAGTACCTTGAGCAATGGGTTAAATCCAATGGGTCGAAACAAAGGGTCATAACAAAGAGGTCATATAAGATGGATCATAACAGAAGGATCATATCAATGGTTCAGATCAAGGGTTCATATTAAAGGTTCATATCAAAGTAAATGAATACGAATCATGAGAAATAAATAATTAAACAAACGAACCAACCGATAACGATGTACAAAAAAGTGGTATCCAGAATATCCGTATCAATACGAAATGCAAATGAAATAGTGTCTAAAAGTAAGACCGAATATCCGTACCTTAATGCAAATGAACGGAAGGTAATTGAATGAACACAAAGAACAACGTTACGTTTTCTTCAAAGAATCTACACGAATTAGGGTTTATAACATATTAAGTAAGTTTCATCATTTAGTCAACTTAGGGTTTAAAACATATTAAATGCCTTAGATTTATATTTAATAATTTAGGTTTAGGGTTTCTATTAAAGTCTGTCATGTACTTATACAAATTCTGATATTCAACGACCAAGTATTAAGTTTAATTAACTAAAATGTGCCATCACGTTAGTCCGATATTTAATACCCGAAAATATTATTACATACTACTTAAGTAAATTTAATTAACAAAACACAACTCAAGGTCAAAGCCCATAACTTTATTTATCAGACGTAACACAATTTCTTTACTTAAATATGTTAAAATTACCATTCCAACTTTCTCAAAATCTCAACCATCATTGCATTTATTATTTTAACAAAATCATAGCACATATAAAATAATTTCCAATCCTCATTAGTATATAAAAAAAAATACATTGACACATTTTAACAAGTCAAAAGGAATGGGTAGATTATAACATAGGTCGACATTTGTTTAGTTAGTGTCGGAAATTGTTTTTACAATTGGACGTCAACAAAGATGCAAACATGGTGTTGGACCAGATCAAAACTTGCAAATATTAGTTTTGCAATTTGATTACCTTTTATTAATTTCAACATGAGACAAAGGCCTTTTGTCCTAATTAAATTAGAAAACTATATTGTATACTATTAAACAAATAAAGGAAACAACAAGATTCGATTTATAGGGAGCAATATAGGGTCTAATATTATGTACAGATTAAAAGGCAAGGGTCGACTTCTAAGGTTTTTAACAAAATCATCATATGGTCGAACATATTTTACAAAACAAGTTCGAATCCATAAGTTAAAACATGTGAGGGTTGAAAGGCCAGTTTAATATGGGTCGAAAGTAATACACATGTTGGGTTGACATAATAAAAATCATGCGGTCAATATATAACAGTTTTTATTAGGTTGATATTACGGAAAACAAGCATGGTTAACATCATAGGGTCGAATATAATCAAACATACTGTGTCGATCAGAAAAAGAAAACAATGCAATTGAGGTCGAATACTAAATAAACAAGACTGAAAGAAAATCGTGTTACCTTGGGGACAATTCGAGAAAGAAACACAAAACCAAAACCTTTGTTATCGAATCAAATAAAGATAGCAGCAGCTTTGTATGTTTTGGTGGTTTTTGTCGAATGAAAGAAAAAGAGGGCCCATGTTTCGACTTTTTATACTAAACAAGGGAGCGTCAAATTTAATTGTACCATTTATGTGTTCTCATTAGTTTTAATTGGGCTTTGATGGTATTAAAGAGTAACCGAATTGGAGGTTTCAAATGGGCTTTTAATGCTTGTTTAAGAGGTTCGGTCATAGCTTTTAAAATATTCAATGGGCCGATTCAATATTATTAAGGGGTTTCGGTTACTAGTTTAAATTGGACCAAATTTTAATAGCCGAATTATTAAAAGTTTAAATAGGGCAAAGGAAGTTTTAAATGTTTAGTTAATAGTTAAGTGACATAATTGATTTAGTTTAAGTGAACATTTACTTTTAAACGTATCTTATAGTTTTTTTTTTTTTTTTTTTTTTTTTTTTTTTTTTTTTTTTTTTTGGGTTTCCGAATTTTAGGGTTTTACAATGATACGGGATGTGGCATTCATATTTGCAATTCATTGCAGGGGTTCAGAGTTGAGAGAAAGCTGGCCTATGGAGAACAATTCTTGCACGTGGGTAACGGAGCACATGCGGGAGTTGAAGTTATAGGCGTATTTAATTTAGTGTTGCCTTCGGGCCTTGAACTATCTTTAAATAATTGTCATTATGCACTGTCAATTGTTAGAGGTGTTATTTCATTTTCATGTTTGTTGAACCTTGGTTTTGATCATATTGTTTCTAGCAATGGAATTTCGGTTTCTTTAAATGCTGTTTTTTATTTTAATACTATTGCTGTGAATGATATTTTTGAGATTGATATGAATGATAATTGTGAAAACGTAGAGAGAGAGGGGGGGGGGGGGGGGTGAATACGTTACCGTTTAAAACTCTTTAAACTTGTTGTATCAAATATCCATTTTTAGCTTGTTCTAATATGAAAGATGTTAAGTTTAGTTTATGGCTAGCATAAACTTAAGACATGTTATCATACAAGCATAGTCAACAAGTCACAACACAAACAATCACATAATGCAAACATTAAAGTAAAGCAATGAGTAAAAGGAAAGTGCAAACCGAACACGAGGATTTATAGTGGTTCGGTCACGGATCTCCTCTCCGCCCTACTCCACTCCTCGAGTACCCAACTCGAGAGTTACTTCACTAGATCAACAACCTCCCTTCTCGGCGGAGAAAACCTTACAATCGTTGCTTACACTTTATCCGGTAGAAAGCTAGATACCGAGTTCTTTTACAAGGTACAACCACTCCTATCGTCGCTTATACAATATTTCCGACACTAAGCTAGATGTCGAGTTCTTTACCAAGGGTACAACCACTCCTGATAGTTCTTTTACAAGGGTACAACAACTCCCGCTATGTTTTGTGGCCCAACATAAAAACCTTGTGTTTTATGGCACAAACACATAAACCATCTAATATATTTTGTTATGATACAATGATGATCCATGACATAAAAGTCTAATGGATATGCATGCCTAATCTACATGAACTTCTTGAATAAGAAGTCTTCAATCATTGAGGATGTCAAGTGCCCTTGAATCTTCATATGTTGGAATGCTTTTATGAATGATGACTTCAAGATCTTGTAACCTTCTTGGTAGATCATGAGGTATGATATGCTTACAACAAAGATGAATGTTAGAAGCATTATGATCATTATTGAAAGGGTGACTCATGTGTGTTTCTACATTGTTTGCTACTGATCTAGATATGTGTTTTAAGATGGAGAGTAAGTATGTTCAAATTCATCAAGAGAAAAAACTAGCAAGTGGTTTGATATTTATAGCAAAACCAAACAGCAGGTCTGGCGGATACGGCAGAACCCTCAGATGGGTTCCAACCGTGTACCTCCAGGGTTCCGCCAGGCTGACAGTAGGTTTTGCAATAGATCTTTCGAAACCAACCAAAGTCACATCAACTAAATTCTAGTCAAACACACATTGAATCAAAGTAGAATGCTTCCAAAGATATGTAAGAGGTCTTATGGAAAGTGAAACACTCAACCTTTCCATAAATGCATATGATGTGATGTATATATATATATATATATTTCTATTTTAAGATTAAGAAATATATATGAAAGTAAACTTGTAAAATGTATATATATTACCTAATTAATGTTGTTATAGTAATTTAATGAGTTACTAAAAATGTTTGATTCCTAATGTCATCACATTTTTATCATTTGTAAAACTTACTAATATTACTTTAACACCTAAAGTGGTACTTATTCATTTGACACCTAAAGTGCACTTTGACACCTAAAATACTTAAAGACCCTAAAAGTATTTTAGTCATTGTAAATGGTTGGTCAAGGGGTTTGATCATAATGCTACATAACAAACATGTACGAACCTGTGTTGTAGCATACGATGACTCGAGACGTTGAGAGGTGTTGAATGTTTGTTGAGACAAAGTATGATTACAAGTAACTTGTACATTTTACGTTATTTATCAAGTTATACCTTTGTCATCAATTAAAACAAACGAGACTGTATAGATTAAATATCGTAATATTTGCATTAACAATAATGATAATGCTTTTGTTAAAAATAATTCAATGTATAGCATCAATCATAAGAGAATCAAGAAAGGTCTGGATTCATCTTATCTTTGGCATTGTCGACTTGCTCACATTGGCAAGGCTCGCATGGAAAAGCTGCAACATGATAGGCTTTTAGAAAAGATATGATTAATGATGAATCATTTGATAAGTGCGAATCTTGTATTGCTGGGAAAATGACAAAGAAACCCTTTAAGAATAGGATTGAAAGGGCTTCTGATCTACTTGGTCTAATTCACATAGATGTGTGTGGACCACTTAGACATGTGTCAAGGAGAGGTGCTAGCTACTTCTTAACATTTACGAATGACTATAGCCGTTATGGTTATGTTTATTTACTTAAACATAAGCATGAGGTATTTGAAACATTCAAAATGTTTAAAGCGGAAGTAGAGTTGCAACTTGGAAAGAAGATTAAAGCTCTTCGATCCGATAGAGGTGGTGAATACCTGAGTCAAGAGTTTATAGATTAGTTAGCTAAGGAAGGAATTGTCCAGCACCTTACTTCTCCATATACTCCACAACAAAATGGTGTATCTGAGAGAAGGAATCGTACATTGCAAGATATGATACGATCTATGTTTAATCTAACAACTCTTCCTTTTTCGTTTTTGGATTATGCCTTAGAATCTGCGGTTCGCATTCTAAATATGGTTCCAACAAAGAAGGTGGATAAGACACCATATGAGTTATGGACTGGAAAAGCTCCTAACTTGTCTTATCTAAAGGTCTGGAGTTGTTAGGCGTATGTTAAACGTGACTCAGCAGATAAACTCCAACAAAGATCTGTAAAGTGTATCTTCGTCGGATACCCAAAGGAAACAATGGGTTACTACTTTTATTACCCACCTGAAAAGAAAGTTTTTGTTGCAAGGTATGGAGACTTCTTGGAAAAGGAGCTCATATCTCAAAAATTCAGTGGAAGAGTATATGATCTGGAAGATGATCATGAAGATGTAGCACCTTCTGAGAATACTAGCCAACTTCCTGTGGAACCTGAAAGTTTAGGTCCTCCACCTGAAGATGAAGTGGTTCCCATTCGCAGATCTGTAAGAACTGTGAATTCTCCCAAATGCCTATGTCTTAACGTAGAGTGTGAGGAGACTATACTAGGGGATCTTGATGAACCTACTTGTTATAGGGTTGCCACGAATTTTCCTAAAAAGGAAAAATGGCAAGTTGCTATGAATGGGGAAATGCAATCCATGAGAGATAATGAAGTCTGGATTGAAGTAGACCTTCCTCCTGGTGCCAAGGTAGTTGGGAGTAAATGGCTATACAAGAAAAAGACTGATATGGATGGCATTGTACATACCTATAAAGCCCGTTTGGTAGCTAAAGGCTATACTCAAACATTTGGTGTTGACTATGAGGAGACCTTTTCTCATGTAGCTGACATTAGGGCTATTAGGATTCTTATAGCCATAACTGCTTACTATGACTATGAGATTTGGCATATGGATGTCAAAACCGTCTTCTTAAATGGTCACCTGGATGAAGACATCTATATGGCGCAGCCTGAGGGGTTTGTGAATCCAAAATTCCGAAATCGTGTATGCAAACTTCAAAGATCCATTTATGGATTGAAGCAAGCATCACGACAATGGAATAAAACATTTGACAGTGAAATTAAAAAGTATGGATTCACTCAAAATCTTGATGAGCCATGTGTAGATCACAAAGCTAGTGGGAGTGATGTAATTTTTCTTATCTTATATGTTGATGACATATTGATCATGGGGAAAGACATTCCAAGTTTGCAAAAGGTTAAGGCATATCTTGGAAAGTGTTTTTCTATGAGAGATTTAGGGGAAGCTGCATTCATTCTAAGAATCAAGATATATAGAGATAGATCTCAGTGATTAATTGGATTAAGCCAAAGTGCTTACATTGATAAAATATTGAAGAGATTCAATATGCAAAATTCCAAAAAGTGATATTTGCCAATGCAAGAACAACATGGCTTGAGTAGCAAAGTTTGTGCTTCAACACCTGCAGAGGTGCAACGCATGAAGAGAGTCCCTTATGCTTCGGATGTGGGATCTATTATGTATGCGGTGAAAAGTACAAGACCTGATGTGGCATTTGCTCAGAACTTAACCAGTCGATATCAGCAGAATCCAGGTGAAGCTCTGATGCGTGGGAATCGCACCTTGCTTTACCTCTCGAGGGATCTCGAGAAGCTTACAACCCCCACCAGGCAGTGTACCTGATCGTTGTAGTATAGTATAGTGACAAGTACCGGGGGATTGATCGTTCAGCTTAGGAATAGTGTCGCTAGGATTAGAAAACCTAATTAATAGTTCTAAAGGTGAGAGATGATTATTTTTGTGTTTTTATATTTTTATAAAAGCAAGTAAAATCTCGGGTTTTGGAAGAGTGGGCGGAATTAGTTGCTATTCAACTAACCCAAAACTAAGATGCAATCAAAATAAAATACTAAAAATGAAAATAAACTAATTATACTAAGGTTGTGAGCAGTAATTGGAGAAATTATGTTTACTTAGACTTCACTACTCCCTAGATATCTTTTACATGTTAATTACTTGTTACACTTGTATGGATGACGGATTGTATTCCTTAATACCATTCGTGGGGTGGCATACATAACTCCCCAACTCTATGAGCTCTTATCTCCTCCTACACCATGACCCAGCACAACTATAGGGATTGTAAACAGTGGCTCATGCATTAAATACAACCAATAAAGACCTAGTACGCCTCGGTTCATGTTTCTTAAGACGTTCAAGCATGTTACCATTTGGAGATCTGCCAGTTTTCTTAAGCCTAACATATAATATCATTCATCCAAAACAAGAATAGACAAGTAATCAACACATAATCAACATCTAGGTTTCATTAGATCTAAGCAAACACAAAAGAGATCTAGCCTAGCATAGTAGAATTGAGACAAGAACAAGATATAAACAACCAACACATAGACATATTGATTGAATTGGAAGAACACTTATCTCAATTACAATGCAAGGTCTCAAGGGTTTGGAACCCTTGAAAAACCTGTAAAAGATACACCAAAATCGTCTTTAGGGTTTCACCAAAACTTCTCTCTTTTTAATGAAAAAACTAGAAAACTATATATAGGAAAAGTAGGCTGACGGCGTCAAGAGTTACTTGTGACGCCGTCACCTCGCCGCCATATACTTCCTCGGACGGCCTTGATCCACTTATGACGGCTTATGTGACGCCGTCACCGACCACGGTATTTTATTCTTGCACTTTGACGCCGTCATGAAGGCGTTTGACGCCGTCACCACCTTCGGTATTTAATTCTTCATGTCTGACGCCGTCAAGATGGTAGTCTTGACGCCGTCACCTTGTATCTTCAGCATGGAAATTTGGTACTTTGCCGTTTTCTTCACTTTTATGCTCCAAAAACGTCCAAAATGGCTTCTTTTCCAGAATTCACTCTCCAAACACCTAAAATCACAAAAGGAACGATTTAGGGCAATATTTGATCAAATAAATTCGGATTCGGGCTTAAATGACCTCCTAAAAACGGATCATTTTTCGCCTTATCATATACCCTTACACTTGAGATTTGCTTGTCCTCAAGCAAATGCGCTTTTATTCTACTTGAAAGACAAGTTAGGGGTCATTTAACACTAATATAAAAGTAATTACAACAAATAATCGTTCCACTAAAGACCAATAGACAAGCACGGAGGTCATACACTAGCACCTCACAAATAGTGTTTAGATACTCACATCTCTCAGGTGTAATAAAATAATATAACATTATGGCAATGGAAGATATCTCTCACTACCTGTCATAGCAAAATAGATTACCATAGGCTT
Organism: Artemisia argyi; assembly: GCA_030686995.1. Lineage (NCBI taxonomy): Eukaryota > Viridiplantae > Streptophyta > Magnoliopsida > Asterales > Asteraceae > Artemisia > Artemisia argyi. Next base: position 333,302,393 of record CM060709.1, read on the forward strand.
GGGAAAGGATCAAACCTCCACCACATGGCGTAAGCACCTAGGATAAACTATCAAAGAGGTCTTTTAAAGAGTTGTAACGTTAGGTGTAGGGATATGAATTACACGGTTTTGTTGGATAAAGGAAGTTTTACTGGTGGCGAGTTAACAATCTTGGTTAATTACATGTACAAGATGGCGTTGCTAAGCCAAGACTAGACTCGACTTAAGCTAATAAATAAAAAATAACAAAAATATAAAATGAACATAGAATAAGAAGGGGATGGTAGTCCGTATGTTTTTTTCTCTTTTTCTTTTCTATTTTTTTTTTCTTTTTCTTAATTTTTTGGACTTTTTTTTTTTTTTTTTTTTTTTTTTTTTTGCATACACTCTTACCCTACCATCCAAAATAATACATCATAGTGGTATAAACGTTCCCCTTACACTTGAATCTTTACATACTTTACAATTAAACTATTCTAATGACTCGAATTAAGAAAATCAAAACACTTGGAGCACTTTTAAGATTAACGCACATATGGGGGTAATAATATTATGTTCTTCCCCATTACTCCATAAAATAAGTACTTACCCATGAGTCCCAATCGTCCCAAAACAATATATACAAGGATATGACTCGACTTAGCAACCATGTAATCAATTAGAAAGTTAACTTAGGGTTTAACAAATAACAATAATGCACTAAAAATGAGCGCATACATGAAAGGCTAAGGCGATTTGGGTGTACATTTAAGTGGGGTGTAACAAATTCTTCCTTTAAGTAAGATGCTTAAAGTTAGAAACGAAAAGATAGGCTCGGAGGGGTGTACTAGGGGTTTCGTGTACTAAAAATGAGTACAACGCAAAGGGTGTGGGAAAAATTAGTTGACTTAACTAGCCAAGTAGTATGACTTAAATGGTCAAGTAATTGTAATATGGGTTTAACACAAGGGTGATCCTAATGCCTCTTATCATGTAGTAAATCCTACCACACGAATGTAGTCTCACTAGCGGTCTCGGGATGCATCACTAACGCAAGTTCTAGAATCTAAATGCTACCGGTACACTCATAAGCACTAATAATAAATGCTTTTCCTATCAAATCTAAAGGCGAACCTCACATTTTTGGGTGGAAAATTTTTCTAAATATACGGTTATGTGCTAGTCATACAACCTCCTATCCATGAGACGCTTGCTATGGCTAAAGTTTCACTCCTAAATGTTGTAAAAAATTTTAAATTTGGCGCTAAAATTACACTAACAAGTATTTCTCATAGTTTTATTACACATCTACTATCAAACAAAACAAACTCAAGCGAAAGTGCATATGTAAGGTATCATCTTTTTACTCTCTCCTTACACTTAGGATGAACATTGTCCCCAATGTTCAAGTAAAGAATGTAAAAGTTAAGAGGTAAAGAGAATGAAATCAAATACTCCCCTGATTCGCTCGGTATGGATTATAGGTTGGCCAGGTTAAATCTTCCTCCAAGAAAACGAACCATCAAAGCTTCCCTTCCAGAATATAAATCATCTTCTTGTCATAAATAACCTGTAAATCCTGACAACAATAGACAAGGCAACCTCGCGTAAAATCGGCGGCATCCTATATAAGTTACTAAATCCTAGAAAACAAAGTAAGATATAATGCTTGTGGAATGAAGTTTGCAGATTTCCTGGAGATTATAAAACTTAATAATTCACAAAAACCATAAGACTCCGTTAGAAAAACAAAACCGGTAAAATTTCCAGATTTTAACTCCTGACGCCGTCAAGAGCAATACTCTGACGCCGTCAGAATGGACCTGCAGAAATTCTTATGTTAAGTTTTCGGAAAATTTCTGGAAAAACTTTGTCCTACTTCCTAGAAAATCTTGCAAAACTTCATTATGACTCAATACAAGCATTTGACTCTAACAAATACGAATATACATGTTCATTTAAAATTGTGGAGAATCATGATCGGTTTGTTTCTTAAAAACATATTTGGGGTTTTCCCTTACACTTATCTTTTGCAAAAATACCTTTAGGTTGAAGTTAAGACTAGGCCAAACAACATAATAAAGTATTTCCACATTTTAGTTGAGAAACATGATTAACCAACAATAAAAATAAAACATGCATACGGAAGCAAATAACAAACAATCAATTAAAATCACACAAAACATGGGTTGCCTCCCAAGAAGCGCTTTTCTTTATTTACGAGTCTTGTAGCTAGACTCAAAGTCATGGGTTACTACGTGATTTCATCATTTGAAATGATATACCCCATATAGTTGCGATCATTACTGTTATGGTGGTAGTGCCTCAATCTATCGATACTCGCAATCACCTTCCCACCTAATTTGCTTCTCAAGTTAGCTACCCCATCTTGGCTCAATCCTTCGATTGTGAATGGCCCATACCACCAAGGACTTGGTTTATCGGGTGGTATCGTTGTTTCCAAGTGTCTCAAGAGCACCAAGTTCCCTTCCTCAAACGGTGCATGATTTCTTTCATGTTGAGTATGTTTTTGTTCAATCGGAACCTTATTGCTTCTTCTTCTTTCATCCTTAGCTTTCTTATAGCTTTTGATTCTTGCCTCCCATGCAAGAATTTTATTTTGAACACGAATGGGTGTCGTGCCAATGTTGTTTTTGATCATTCTCCAACTCAAATTCTCATGCCCACTTCGCGGAGTCATGTGGAAGCTAATCTTTCTTTTTCCAGATTTAAGCTCAATCTTCCTATCTTCATACTTAATGACAGCCCTAGCGGTGATGAGGAATGGTGCCCCAAGGATTATTGGCATGCATCCATCCCCTTTATCATCAATGATCATAAAATCAACGGGGTATATGAATCCTGCAACATTGACTAATACATCTTCTGCGATTCCTAGGGGATATACGTACGAGTGTCCAACAAGAGATAGCCTAACACGAGTAGGTGCTGGCATTTTTGACGTTAGTTGGATGTAAATAGTTAGGGGCATAAGATTTACTTCCGATCCTTGGTCGGCGAAAGCACTAAGATGTTTCAAGTCCCCAATGCTCGTTGGTATTTCAAAATTCCCGCATGCTACTTGCTTAGTAGCCACTTTCTGTACCAATAATCTTTCGACCACTGATCCTCCAGGAAGCGTTTCATACTCATCTCCCTCTTCTTCCTCCTTCTTAGGAACCTGTCCGGACGATTGGTTACGCCTATCACCCTTAATCCAATTTGTTATGGTGTTTTCGTTTATATCATGTTTCAGGTAGTAACTCAAAGGTTGGGACTCTGGTGGTTTTTCTAAGGCCTGTTTAGCAGGAGTTTCTACCTCCTCGTTATCTTTATGGACAATGGTGACGGAGTTAACAAATTGGGTGATGGGAGTGGTGCTCTCTTTCCTCAACAGTATTCGCTCGGGGGTCCTTTGATTGGTATACTCCTCCAATAGACTCAGCATCTCATTCATTTTCTCCTGCATCTCCTCTTTTTGTTTATAAACCGCTTCTTCGAATCTAGCAAGCCGATCAGAGTGAGTTGCCATATATTCTCTCATCCTAGTCTCAAATTCCGAGCTAAGTTCCTTGGGAGGGGGGCAAGGTGGGGTGTATTCCTGAAAAGTTTCAACATGTTCTCTAGAAGGTGATTCAGATAATGGTGCCGAAGTTGGTCTTGAGACAGAATTGACAGTGGCTTGTCTAGGACTTAAGGGTCTCCTTTGCCTTTCCTCAAAATAGTCAACTTTCGCCTCAAGTTTGCACAAGAGTTCATCGGGAATTTCGGTGGTTCCTCCAGATGTCGAGACTGCATTGATGGCCGCTTCTATCGTATGTTTAAATTCCCAAATCTCATTATTATCGACAACGAGCTCTTCGATAATTGCCCACGACTCCTCGGCATTCTTATCACGCAATTTTCCTCCCGCGGCCCTGTCGATGGTGCGCTTAGTGTGATAGTCAACATGGTCGTAGAAAATTTGAACTAATAACCAAAGGTTTATGCCATGATGAGGGATCTTGTGGAGGAGATCCTTAAAACGGGCCCAAGCTTCGTAGAAAGGTTCACCCCGCTGTTGCTCAAACATCAAAATGTCCCTTCTAAGCATTGCAGTTTTTTCTGGCGGAAAGAATTGGGTAAGGAAGCGGTTGGCGAGATTGTCCCATGTGGTGATGGATCCCGCGGGTAAACGCTCAAGCCATTGACTAGCTTGATCTCGTAGAGAGAATGGGAATAGGCGTAATCGGGTAGTCTCTCTAGTTTCAACACCTAGGTCTATGGAATCTACGATTTTGAGGAAGTCCTTAAGATGTTGGTTTGGATCTTCGGAACGAAGTCCATGGAATGCACATCCGCTTTGCACCAACCGGATGGTGTCGGATCGCAAGGGGGTCACATTGTCTCCGGTGAGCTCAATGGTGTTTCGGTAGCCTTGGTGGCTAGGTCGGGAATACTCTCCTAAGGTTCGGGGCCTAAGGGGTTCCAATGGTGGGTTTTGTTGTGGTGGGATGATGGGTTCAAAGATGTTACCACCTTCCATGATGTCGGATGGTAAAGAGTTACGAACAAAGGCACGAAGAAATAAGATAGACTAAAGAAGACCTAAAAATAAAAATAAAAATCTTACTAGAAAGGAATCTAGCAAGTAGACCTAATAAAAAGAAATCATAACCTAGACAATAACTATTCCCCGGGCTGCGGCGCCAAAAACTTGATGCGTGGGAATCGCACCTTGCTTTACCTCTCGAGGGATCTCGAGAAGCTTACAACCCCCACCAGGCAGTGTACCTGATCGTTGTAGTATAGTATAGTGACAAGTACCGGGGGATTGATCGTTCAGCTTAGGAATAGTGTCGCTAGGATTAGAAAACCTAATTAATAGTTCTAAAGGTGAGAGATGATTATTTTTGTGTTTTTATATTTTTATAAAAGCAAGTAAAATCTCGGGTTTTGGAAGAGTGGGCGGAATTAGTTGCTATTCAACTAACCCAAAACTAAGATGCAATCAAAATAAAATACTAAAAATGAAAATAAACTAATTATACTAAGGTTGTGAGCAGTAATTGGAGAAATTGTGTTTACTTAGACTTCACTACTCCCTAGATATCTTTTACATGTTAATTACTTGTTACACTTGTATGGATGACGGATTGTATTCCTTAATACCATTCGTGGGGTGGCAACATAACTCCCCAACTCTATGAGCTCTTATCTCCTCCTACACCATGACCCAGCACAACTATAGGGATTGTAAACAGTGGCTCATGCATTAAATACAACCAATAAAGACCTAGTACGCCTCGGTTCATGTTTCTTAAGACGTTCAAGCATGTTACCATTTGGAGATCTGCCAGTTTTCTTAAGCCTAACATATAATATCATTCATCCAAAACAAGAATAGACAAGTAATCAACACATAATCAACATCTAGGTTTCATTAGATCTAAGCAAACACAAAAGAGATCTAGCCTAGCATAGTAGAATTGAGACAAGAACAAGATATAAACAACCAACACATAGACATATTGATTGAATTGGAAGAACACTTATCTCAATTACAATGCAAGGTCTCAAGAGTTTGGAACCCTTGAAAAACCTGTAAAAGATACACCAAAATCGTCTTTAGGGTTTCACCAAAACTTCTCTCTTTTTAATGAAAAAACTAGAAAACTATATATAGGAAAAGTAGGCTGACGGCGTCAAGAGTTACTTGTGACGCCGTCACCTCGCCGCCATATACTTCCTCGGACGGCCTTGATCCACTTATGACGGCTTATGTGACGCCGTCACCGACCACGGTATTTTATTCTTGCCACTTTGACGCCGTCATGAAGGCGTTTGACGCCGTCACCACCTTCGGTATTTAATTCTTCATGTCTGACGCCGTCAAGATGGTAGTCTTGACGCCGTCACCTTGTATCTTCAGCATGGAAATTTGGTACTTTGCCGTTTTCTTCACTTTTATGCTCCAAAAACGTCCAAAATGGCTTCTTTTCCAGAATTCACTCTCCAAACACCTAAAATCACAAAAGGAACGATTTAGGTCAATATTTGATCAAATAAATTCGGATTCGGGCTTAAATGACCCCCTAAAAACGGATCATTTTTCGCCTTATCAAGCTCACTGGACTGCTGTTAAGAATATTCTTAAGTACCTTAGGGCTACTAAAGAGATGTTCTTAGTTTTTGGGGGTACTCCATCTGCAGAACTGGATGTTATAGGTTACTGCGATGCTTCTTGGAAAGGTGATAAAGATGATACGAAGTCTCAGACGGGTTATGTCTTTGTCATTAATGGAGGAGCTGTGGATTGGAGGAGCAGGAAGCAGAGTACATTAGCGATGTCTGCAATAGAAAATGAGTATATAGCTGCGTCAGAAGCTGTTATGGAAGCTGTTTGGATTAGGAAATTTGTTTCGGGGCTCGGGGTTATGCCATCGATTCAAATATCTATAAAAATGTATTGCGACAATTCAACTGCAATTACATTTGCCAATGAACCTGGAATCATGAAAGGCACCAGACATTTCCCGATTAAGCATCACTATGTTCGAGAACAAGTCGAAATAGGTGAAACTGAATTACTCAAAGTTCACACAGATGACAACTTAGCAGATCAATTAACAAAGTCTCTACCTGGAACTAAGCTTTATAAGCAAGCTGAAGGCATAGGGCTTCGTTTAGCTGAAAGTTTCATGCCCATTTGTGATTAGTATTTGGATAAAGGATGTAATGTATGATTATTATGTTTAATGGAATAAAATATGGTTATGTTTATTTATCATTGTCTTAATAATATATCATGTATTTGCATGTCTAAATCCATGAATAAATTATTATTCTAAATTGTCCGTTGTCGATTAATGATATGGGAATATCATTAAACTAAGACAAATTTGAGTATTGGTTAAGGATATACTTGAAAGTATATTGATGCATAGTCATACCAATTTCACATGATATTCAATGAATTGAATATAGGACTTATCCCAACTATATGATTTAATATTTGTGAGAATCATATTTAAAGTTATCCTCAGACTAGAGATACCAGATAAGAGTCATGGATGTAGTGCATTTTTGTGAAGCAATCTACCGCTCACCGTAACAGGGAGTTATAAGGGTTGTTTTCAGAAGTGTGGCAAAGTCCATGGGTTATTCTTGTAGTCAATAAAGAATTTGTTCCTTCTGATTTGTTTGGAAGTATAATACTGCTGGGCCCCTCATAGGGTTGACAAAATGTTTGCGTGGCCACGTCCAAAGTCTATCTGGAATACGTTAAGATATTTTGGTAATTTTGTTCAATCATAAAGAAACGAGAAACAGAAAGTTAATAAAGAATCTCACATCTTTATTAATGTGGTATTAGAAACAAAAGGATAATTATAATAATGAATCATTAAAGGTTTTCCAGGAAACCTAGCTCGGGTCGTACTGGGGGCATTGGAGTATTGCAAGACGCCAACCAATGTCATTTTACTAATAATGGATATACGAGTGGGAGCTGTTAAATGTTTTGTATAAATATTAATAGGTAAATGACTAGTATCGAACCCGAGACCTCGAGATTGCACACAATACAAACGAGAATTAAAGATTAATAAATATTACTCCCTCCGTCCCTTATTAAATGTCCACGTTTGACTTTTTCAGTCTTTTTTCTTCAACTTTGACCTTAAACATTTTTGTTTGTATTATATGATACTTGATAAAAATTATGTCAATGAAAAGTACATTTAAAACCCAATTGATTCATATATTTTGCATCATGTATTATATATCATAAATAAAAATATTTAAAGTCAAAGTTGATAAAACAAGACTTTGAAAATTCAAATTAGACATGTTATGTATATTTATTAATAACACAAGTTTAAGGACTAATGATCGTTAGTTATTAATTGTATGGACTAACTATCATTAATTGAGAAGGAAAAGGACTAGAATAAAACTTGGTGACAAGAAGGATCCGGAATGATGCTTTAGGATCTTAGGCCGGTCGACACAAGGAGAAAAGGGGCAACCCTTTGCCCTAACGTGCTCCCAAAGTTTCCTCTAGTATATATACAAACCTTAGGGTCATTCATTCACATCTTCTGTGCACACACTATACCCTAAAGGTTTCTTTTCTTCTTGTTTCTTTCCCGCCGATCAAACCACAATCCTCAAGGATTTTTGGGTCGAAATTTTCATCAAGAAAATTACTTGTGTTTAATCTTGCAATTACTTTTATTCGGGATTAGTTTGTGTGTACAAGAACGAGGTAACAACTCACTATAGTTGTTATCAAGAGATCGATAAACAAGACGGTAAGGGGTTTATCAAAGATCTAATTTTACACAAGTTCAAGATTTATTGAAGTGCTAAAAGGTACGTTCCGATTTATGTTTTGGTTAATCTTTATATGTTATACTTGATCCTTGCTTCCGCATATACGTGTACTTTGATTGTCATATTCTAACAACCCAACTATACGAACAAAATGGACAAATATGTATGAAAACGCATAAAAACAGACAGAAACGTATGAAAACGGATGAAAACGAAAATGGCCAAAAACATATGAGAACGTATAAAAACGGACGAAAACGTATAAAAATGGACAAAATGTATGAAAACATATAAAAACGGACGAAAACGTATAAAAACGGACGAGTATGGTAAACTTTCGAGTAAACACTTTGATTCAAGATATCTTTACTTTACATTATATAAGTGTGCTTTGACTGCAAAATAATTACGTGTTTGCAACTGATTAATAAGAAAGAGTATGGTAAACTTTCGAGTAAAATTGGAAAAGGATCTCTTCCCTTACATGCAAAGACTTTCACAGCATTGCATCTCAAGATGCGCAACGCCATGAGCTAACTGCCAGACTTAGAGTGGTTCCTAGGGGTGAAAGGGTTTAGATGTAAAATTTTTTTTTGTTACAAGTCTTGTATAGTTTTGATTAATGAAGTACACTAGTAACATGTAGTTCTGGCTCCGGCACTAGGTGCCGCTTGTGGTAACTGCAGGGGTGGAAGGTGTTGTTGAATACTATATTTATGTCTAGTTAGTAACTTAGTATAACATGGGTGTTTTTGTTCTTTACTTAAATCAATCCGTCATTAGAGTTTCTCATATACACGTACATGCAGTACAACATTAGATATTAGTCGTTTTTTTTTTTTTTTTTTTTTTTTTAATCAAATAAGAACTATACATAGATAAGTTAAATCCAAATACAAACTCAAAAAATATAATGCTATCACTAGTACAAAGACAACCTCCGGCGTCGACTTTTTTTTAACCGTGCCGACGTCATGACGTCGGCAACATACCTTCTCGACGTCATGTCGTCGGCAGAAACTAGTCGACAGAGCCGCGTCGGCAACGTCCCTACCGACGAATGACGCCGACGACAGTGTGGGACCCACATGATTTTTGGTCAAACGAATGGGGTGTCCGACATTTTGTTACCGACGTCAGGTCGTCGGTAATGTAATAATTATTTAACGCATTAATTAGATTAACTTAATATAGTCAACGAAAGTCAAATTTTTTTGTAAATGGTGCCGACGACATATAGTCGGTACCGTTTGAAATTAGTCACCATGTGCGTTATTATGCCGACGACCTGTAGTCGGCACCGTTTGAAAATAGTTAATATGTGTATTATATTGCCGACGACATGTAGTCGGCAAGAAGTTATATTGCAGCTGCACAGCAGCCTGCGCAGCTGCCCTGCCCAGATTTTTGCCGCAAAATTGTGCAGCAAAAATCTACCAATTCCAGTTTCATGTCCTGCTCTCATAACAACACATTCCAACACAAAACAATGGCTAAAACGGCTATAAAGTTTATAACGGCTAAAACGGTTATATATAACCACTAAACAATTAATAAACTTTACAAAACGGCCATAAACTTTATAACACCCTCAAAATACATCATAAAGTTTACAAAACGGGTGTTATAATCGCTAAACGTAGCTACTATATCTACAAATGTTGCAATATCCTAAGTGTTCAAAGATAATAAGATTGGGGTCGTCCGGACATAGTTCCAAAGATAAAACAACACAAAATAATACCTCTACAGCCCATCGTCGTCATACAGCCCCTCGTCGTCATCCTGATCATCATCAGAACTCCCGCTGCGAGAGCCACTCCCGCTGCCAGAGCCACTCTCGCCGCCTGCGCCGCTCCCAATGCCGCCTCCAGCTGCATGACGAGAACCACTCTGGCTAATAAACGCCTCCCATGTTGGGTTTGTCGAGACAAAACGTGTCAACAACTCAAGCTGCTTCTCAGTTTTCTTGGCTTTCTTTCTTTCTTTCTCCTTCTCTTTCTTAGCTTCATCCACTATCGTTTTAAATTCATCAATCTTCTCCTGAGCTTCAGCAAGCTTCCTGTCAAGTTCGGACATACCTATAAACGAAATAATCAAAATTTAAAAACGGTCATTTCAATACATAAGATTATCCAACTTTAAATACCTACAAACGAAATAATCAAAAATTAAAAACGGTCATTTCAATACATAAGATTATCCAACTTTAAATACCTGGTGGAGCTGGAGGCGCAAGTCTACCCGTGGCCTCTTCAAGAAGGGTACCACCTTGCCGACGCCGGGTATATGGCCACGCTGCTTGCCCCCGATTACCCGAGCAAATATCTCCTCCTCCGTGAGGCACGGCTCGTCTGCCGGCATATCGGATCTAGGCTCCCGTAGTCGGACCATCTCTTCCTGTGTAGTTGAAAAAAAAATGAGAAAATTAATATATTAGTCGGGTTAATTACTAGATTATGTTTCAATAAATCACTAAGTGCGTGTTTGGAAAAAATAAATAAATAAATAAATAACGGTACTTACAAACCGAGCACGAGCCTCGTCCTGCAACCAAACACCATTCTTGAAGTGGGTGTCAAGATAGGTATCGAACAGGGACGGATACCGGTGGTCCTCGCTGTTCTCGAACTGTATAAATATATACACATGCATATAGGATGAAACAAATTAAAATGACTAATCAAACACCATATATATTTTATTTAGTATAAATACTTTTAATTAATATATTATTAAAATTAAATAATCTTATAAAAATAAAATGTGTCTTACATATTCGTGTCGAGATGCGGCAAATGATTTCGAACCGTGGCGGCTGAGAATCTTGTTCTTCTTTCTATTCTCTTTGTTCACAGCCGATCGTGTCTGGGCCTTCTCCGTCATGTACTGGTTGACATACTTGTTCCACTCAGCCGGCTCCAAGTTCGGAGGAGGATTTCTTCTGATCTCGTCCACTCTCGCAGCCCCACCCTTTCTCGTAAAATAATCGCGTTTCAGATCATGTTTATTGTCATGGTATCTGGTAGCGAAATATGCTGTGAGCGCCGACCGAATGGTCTCCCACTCCGGTCTGGTCTTGTGGCGCTCCAAATTGAACATACGCTGCAATCAAATATAGTTAAAATTAATATAAAGATATAAATAAATAAAAAAATGTTAATAAATGTACACATTCAAATAATTAAATATAGAGATATAAATAAATAAACAAATTTAAATAAATATGCACATTTAAATAAATAAACACGGTAACATAACAATATATATAAAAGGAAAATGAAATAACTGACCCCGACGCTTGGAAGGAAGTTAGCCGTCAGCTCCGGTTCTATATCGTACCAGGAGTCATAGTGTAGCGGCAGCTGTCGAATGAGCTCGCCGACGTAATTGCCAAACCATGCTTGGTTCGTGCCCACATGAGTGTAAGTCCCCTTATCACCAATCTCAAAGTCAATAGACTGTGGGCCACGAAGTCTCACGGCAGCCTTGAGCTTCACATTCTTATTTTCTTCGCGTGGTCGTTGCCTACCGCCATTCTGACCTCCCCTACCCCTGCCTCCCCCCCTGGCCCGACCTCCTCGGCGGGGTCGCCCTGATCCTGCAATTGGAGTGAGTGAAAACATCATAAAGTAACTTATATAGATATATGTATATATATATACACATATATCTATATATATATATACATAATATGTGTATATATATACATATATATATAAGAATTTCTAGATTACATATATATATATATATATATATATATATATATATATATATATATATATATATATATATATATATATATATATATATATATATATATATATATATATATATATATATATATGTAATCTAGAAATTCTTACCACTAGCACGGTGCCCGCCCTCAATCTGACGGGTAGGGGAAGGTGGTGGATCATCGGCACCGTCACCACCATGACTCCGTGCAACTGCTGCTGCCATCTGTAAAAGTACAAGTTGAGTAACATATAGAAATTCGGGAACAAATTAACATAAGCATGCACACATTCAAATACATACACATTCAAAAGAAATATACACTTTTAAACAATCCATAACAATTTCATTAAAATAAGTGTCGTTTTACAAGTTACATTTTAAGATCAATCTGCACAATCAAAATCACTATCATAAACAACATTAGTCGCAACTTCAACTTCATCATCAGAATTGTTTGCGACTTCATTATCAGAATATGCTAAATCATAAGGATCGTCGTCTTCATCATCAATAAAATCATCGTCGTCATCAACAGGAATGATTGGTGGTGGTGCCTCAACTACGTTGATTCACCATCGATATTTAAGGTTCCAGGTTCCAAATCATTCAAATTAGCAGACAGTTGGAGATCGGATGAGTTGTTGCCATGTATCACATCATCATCGTCTTCTACCACGATGACATCCTAGATTGTGTTGTGATTTACTTCTTGGACGACCTTCCAATGGAGTGGTCGTCTGGCAGGATCTTCAAGGTAGAAGACTTGTTTTGCTTGTGTTGCGAGAATGTAAGGTTGATCTTCGAACGCATAGCTACATGCCAAAATTTGTGTCATGTTGTTTCTAGTGGTAAAACGTTGGACTCTACGGTTTTTGTTGCTTAAGTCGAACCACTTAACTCGAAACAACACAACTTTGAACTGGGAATATGCGAACTCCAGAATTTCTTCTAGTTGACCATAATACATTTCTCCCTCCTTTTCACCAGGTGAACAAATTCCGCTGTTCTGAGTTGTACGTTTTATATCGCGGCTGTGTACGACAAACCTCACACCGTTGACTACGCATGAGTTGACTGAGATTGGGGTCGGTGATGGTCCACAAGCCAAAGCGAATAAGTCGGGAGTACAGCTTGGGTCATCGGCTATGTAAAGTTTACGGATCTATGAAAAAAGATAAGAATAGATGAAGATGAGTAATAGTCGTTATTTATACATGGAAATACATACAATAAGTTTACCTTCGTCTCAAACCAGCTCGGAAATGCTTGTTGCATGTCGATATTAGGAAATTCGCTGAAAATGATCATGATATTAGAATAAATCGAAAAGATAACTTGGGAAACAGAAATTTCAAAATATAAACGCATACCTCTCGAACTCGTCCATGTACTTGTCGATCTCAGGACTGTTGTGAAGTACATACCATATCACTCTCTTCATTTCTGGGAGACCTAACTTAATCAATGTCTCTTTACCAGAATTGGTACATAGTGATCGGAACACCTGGAAATCACTGGTTGGGCGAGGACGGTCCTGAGATGCAGCGGGATGATTAAATTTTGTCCCAACACCAAGAAAATAACGAGAACAGAAAGTTAATGCTTCATCTGCAACATAACCCTCCGCTATTGAACCCTCCGGCTTAGCTTTATTTCGGACATAGTTTTTAAGCTTCTTCATGTATCTTTCAAATGGATACATCCACCGGAATGAAACAGGATTGCCTTGAATAGCCTCTTCAGGTAAATGCATAACCAAGTGAATCATAATGTCAAAAAAAGCTGGAGGATATATTTGCTCGAGACTGCACAAAATACTGATCAACTGGTCTTTAGCTTTCACCATGTCTTTCACCATCAAAGTTCGGGCGCAAATTTGCTTAAAGAAGAAACAAAGCTCGATCAATGGTGTATAAGTCTGTGCGTCCAAGTATTGCTGAAGTCCATAAGGAAGTAACCGTTGCATCATTATATGACAGCCATGAGACTTCATGCCCGTTATATTGTTATCATCTTTGGTCACTTTTGACTTGAACTTGGATCCGAACCCATCTGGTAGCTTAACTGTTTTGATGTATTGACAGAAGAGTTTTCTTTTATCGGGTGTGAAGGAGTACTTTGCATGAGGCTTTGAGCACTTCCCGTTTTGTTTGTTTCCGAGCCACAACTCCTGTCAAATGCCTAGAGCTTCCAAATCTTTTCTTGCCTTCGCGGTGTCTTTAGATTTGTCATTCATTAACAAGGTGTTCAAGATACTCTCCAACACATTTTTTTCGATATGCATGACATTTAAATTGTGTGGTAGAGAAAGAAAAGACCAATATTCAAGATCGTAGAAGATAGACCGTTTAGTCCAGTTCAGCTCGTCGTCATGATTACGTTTTATCTTCCCACCCCCATAATCCGGATGTTTCCCCGGCACATGTGTGGGCAATTTCGCTAGTTGAGTCAAGATATCAGCCCTGGTATCTTTTCTAGGAGGCTCTCTATGATCGGGTTCACCACTGAATGTAGTATCGTCCCTCCTCCATTTATGGTTTTTTTTTAAGAATCTTCTATGACCAACATAAGCTGTTTTGCTTATCACACGCGTAGCCGGAGTGTCTACTTTGCATGTAGGGCAAGCGTAGTAACCTTGCCCTTGCCAACCAGACAAACTACTTCGAGCAGGAAAATCATTGATGGTCCATAAAAGCATCTCCCTCATGTGGAATTGAGTGCCTGTAGCAACGTCCATAGTCAAGATACCTGGTTTTTTCCATAATTTCACAAGGTCATCAATCAAGGGCTTCAAGTAAACATCGATGTCCTTCGCCGGTGATTTAGGGCCAGGAATCAACAACGTCAACATCAAAGAAGTCTCTTTGATGCATAACCACGGAGGCAAGTTGTATGTTGTAAATATAACCGGCCACATGCTGTAAGTCTGACTAAGGTTTCCGAACGGATTGAAACCATCAGTAGCCAACCCTAATCGAACGTTTCGTGGTTCTATAGCAAAATCCGAATATTTATTGTCAAACTTCTGCCATGCTTTACCATCAACCGGGTGTTGCATCTTACCGTCCGTAGACTTTCCAGTAGCATGCCAAGTCATATGTTTTGCAGTGTGAATAGACTTGTACAAATGTTGTAGTCTAGGAATGATAGGAAAGTAACGCAACACCTTGTTAGGAACTTTCTTCCCCGTTGTTTTATTGTCTTTCCATCTACTCGTTTTGCAAACCGGACAATACTCCAAATCTTCGTCACCAACCCCCCGATATAGAAAGCAATCATTTTCACAAGCATGTATCGACTCGTACCCTAACCCGACCTTTTTAAATGTCTTCTTTATATGATAGTATGACGGTGGGAGATTGTAACCTAACCTGGGCGGAAATACCTCCTGGAGAAATTTTAGCGTTTTGTTAAATGAAGTATCACTCCATTTACCGCTGACCTTGAGATGTGTAAACTTTGCCATAAAATCCAATGTTGTCATAAAGTCACAACCCGGGTACAGAGGCTGGTTGGAACTTGCAAGTAACTCTTCATACTCGTTACGCAGATGAGGTGTCGCTGCTTGAGTAGGCTCGTTACTTGTCTCGCCAATATTTCCGTGAGTCGGCTCATTATTCGAAGGAATATCAAGAATAGCATTTTGATCATTATTCGGAGGAATATCAAGAATATCATTTAGGCACGCACCCATGTCACTCATCTCACGTCGTGTTGTGTTATCAAGAATATCATATTGATCATTATTCGGAGGATCCGGTTCACCGTGATCCTTCCATTGTGTATAAGTTGGGTCCCACCCATTTTGACCTATGTGGTATTTAAGACCTTCGAGAGATACCCATGGAACATTACAACAACGACGACACGGACATTTTATTTTTCCGGAATTATTCAATAATGGTTTGCAATGATGGAGGAAGGCGGCAAGACCATCAAGAAATTCTTTTGAACCACGATGATCTATATGGGTCCAACTCTTATCAATTATCATAACTGCATTTTTATGATGCAATCGGTTATTATATGCACTTAATTAATGATTACGAGTTGTTTTGTTCACCTAGCGCAACTATGGAAGGCAATCCTAACCCACTCTTTGAATGATTCGTCCCATATATGAATATGTATAACTGATTAACTATTTGAGAAAATTTCGGCAGCATTTCCCCTCAACTCCCCAAATATGTGCATTAAGATGGACATATTCGTAGGAGTAAAGGAGAAACACTGTCGAAATAATCTCAAATAGTAAATCAGTTATACGCATCCATATCCTAAATGAGACAAAACATTCAAAAAGCAGTCCCAAACAGGGGACTTTCCGAAATTAATTTCTAATAAATTAATTCCGGACGGGTTTTCTATAGGATGATTAACTTCGGACGGGGACTTTCCGAAATTAATCACTAAAATCCTAAAACATTCACAAAAGTCTAGCAATAGCATATATTTTATGTTAAACAATTAGAATATAAACAATTATGAAATATAAGCCGAAAACAAAACAATATAAGCCGAAAACCAAACAATTAAAGTTAAACAATTATATAGTTACTAACAAACACACTCTAAAATCACACTATTTTTTTTCTTTCTTTTACTAGTTTAATATTTGCAACCTTCGGAATATCCTACTTAATACATACCTTGGTTGTGTCGTTAAAACCAACCAAAAAACTAACCAAACGCAATATCCTACTTAATACTTAATCCGTAAACTAATACTTAATCACATTTCACAATCCGCAACAATTAATCCCTTTTATATCAAAACCTAATATACTAAACTACAACAAAGCATAAAAATGAAAAAAAAAAAAAAAAAGGAATACATACTGTCTCGGCTACTGTCTCGGCTGTGGTCTCGGCTGTGGTATCGGCTGTGGCTCGGCTGTGGTATCGGCTGTGGCTCAGCTGTGGTATCGGTTGTGGCTCGGCTGTGGTATCGGGCTATAATAAAAGAGAGCAACAATTAATATATATCAAAAGTTTAAACAAAAAACTGTTGTCGGCGACATGTCGTCGGGATACCAAAAGTTAATAAAAAAAATAAAACGAGGTACATTACCTGCTGTCTTGGTTGTCTCGGCTCTCACCCTCGGCTCTCGCTCTCGGCTCTCACTCTCTTTACCTGCTGTCTTGGATAATAACAAAAAATAAACAAAAATTAATAAACAAAAAATAAATTAACAATAATAATAACAAAAATTAACAACAATAATAACAATTAAATTAATAATAATAACAAAAATTGACAAAAATTAGAAAAAATTTTACCTGCTGCTGTTGAAGAAAGGAGGGTTGGGGAAGAAGAAGAATTAAACAAAGGAGGAGTTGGGGAAGAATTAAACGAATGAGGAGGAGGAGGAGGTGCACAGTGGTGCTATTGTGTAGAGCTGCGGTGTGGTGTGGTGTGGTGGTGTACGTGGTGTTGATAATCGCCGGAGGAGGAGGAGGAGGAGGAGGTGGTGTGGTGTGGTGGTGTACGTGGTGTTGATAATCCCCGGAGGAGGAGGTGGTAGTGGTGTCGGAGGAGGAGGAGGAGGACAATATCGCCGGCGGAGGAGATAAAAAAATTATAAGTTTTTTTTTCTAAGTGTTGACCCCAGATCTATTTTTGTTATATCCTTTAATATTACCGACGGCATGTCGTCGGTACCATAAAGATATTTGTCGTTTCTAGTTTGGCGGGATGTATGAAATTTTGGTGAAAATTTTGGCGGTTATATTACCGACGACAAGTCGACGGTAATATTATAAATATTTTTTATAAATTAAAAAAAAATTAAAAATAGTTTTATAAAATAAAAAAATAAGTAGTTAAATTTTTTATTTATTATAAATACAGTTAGAAAATTAAAATAAAAATAGTTTTATAAAATAAAAAATAAGTAGTTAAATTTTTTATTTATTATAAATACTTTTATAAAATTAAAAATAAAAATAAAAATAGTTTTATAAAATAAAAAAATAAGTAGTTAAATTTTTTATTTATTATAAATACTTTTAGAAAATTAAAATAAAAATAGTTTTATAAAATAAAAAATAAATAGTTAAATTTTTTATTTATTATAAATACTTTTATAAAATTAAAAAATAAAATAAAAATAGTTTTATAAAATAAAAAAATAAGTAGTTAAATTTTTTATTTATTATAAATACTTTTATAAAATTAAAAAAATAAAATAAAAATAGTTTTATAAAATTAAAAAATAAGTAGTTAAATTTTTTATGGTTATACACTAGATGATTAACGAACGAGCCGAGATGTTATGGTTCTACACTAGATGATTAACGAACGAGCCGAGATGTTACGGTTCTACACGAGATGTTTAACGAACGAGCCGAGATGTTATGGTTAT
The DNA here is from genome assembly GCA_030686995.1 of Artemisia argyi. Classification (NCBI taxonomy): domain Eukaryota; kingdom Viridiplantae; phylum Streptophyta; class Magnoliopsida; order Asterales; family Asteraceae; genus Artemisia; species Artemisia argyi. The sequence goes on from CM060709.1 coordinate 333,320,773, forward strand.
ACACGAGATGTTTAACGAACGAGCCGAGATGTTATGGTTATACACGAGATGATTAACGGACGAGCCGAGATGTTATGGTTCTACACTAGATGTTTAACGAACGAGTCGAGATGCAATGGTTATACATGAGATGTTAAACGAACGAGTCGAGATGCAATGGTTATACATAAGATGTTAAACGAACGAGTCGAGATGCAATGGTTATACATGAGATGTTAAACGAACGAGTCGAGATGCAATGGTTATACATAAGATGTTAAACGAACGAGTCGAGATGCTATGGTTATACATGAGATGTTAAACAAACGAGTCGAGATGCAATGGTTATACATGAGATGTTAAACGAACGAGTCGAGATGCAATGGTTATACATAAGATGTTAAACGAACGAGTCGAGATGCAATGGTTATAAATGAGATATTAAACGAACGAGTCGAGATGCAATGGTTATACATAAGATGTTAAACGAACGAGTCGAGATGCTATGGTTATACATGAGATGTTAAACGAACGAGTCGAGATGCAATGGTTATACATGAGATGTTATACATGAGATGTTAAACGAACGAGTCGAGATGCAATGGTTATACATGAGATGTTAAACGAACGAGTCGAGATGCAATGGTTATACATGAGATGTTAAACGAACGAGTCGAGATGCAATGGTTATACATAAGATGTTAAACGAACGAGTCGAGATGCCATGGTAATACATGAGATGTTAAACGAACGAGTCGAGATGCCATGGTTATACATGAGATGTTAAACGAACGAGTCGAGATGCAATGGTTATACATAAGATGTTAAACGAACGAGTCGAGATGCAATGGTTATACATGAGATGTTAAACGAACGAGTCGAGATGCAATGGTTATACATGAGATGTTAAACGAACGAGTCGAGATGCAATGGTTATACATGAGATGTTAAACGAACGAGTCGAGATGCTATGGTTATACATGAGATGCAATGGTTTTACCTAACAACTTTTTTTCTACCTAACACCTTATCCTCACAATATAAACACACACACACACATACTCATCTCACTATATCTATCTCTAGCAGTTTCTGTTTTCTGGCGACACCAGCATTTTCCGGCCGCCGGAATCTTTTTCTGGCCACCACCTTTTATCACCTCAACTTGTAGATCGGGCCACACCGGTCACGATTCAACCACTCAACCTCACAACCACAAACATACACTGTTATCATGGTGAAGAAGATGGCAGAATTTGAAGCTTTTCCTTGTCCTTGTGAACGAGGAGACGTGATTCTGCGAGAATCGTGTAAATCTTACTCCCGTGGTAAACTATACTATGCGTGTCCTTTCTCGCAGGTGAACAATTACATATTTTTTCGTGTATTATATAAATAATTTGGTTAGTTGTTAAAAATAATAGTTTTTACTCTTTAATAGCCTTGGACAGAAGACCATGGATGTAATCTTTTTTTATGGAAGGAGGAACGACTCGCCAAAATGATGATCGGTTCTCTGGGAGCTTCAACATCAAGCGGTTCTGGATCTGCTCCAAAAAGGTGCTCAAACTGTCATGAAAAAAATCTTAGAATAAACATGCTGGAGGCACAAAAACAGGTGCTAGAGACAAAATTAAGGGTGCTGGAGGCAAAACTTGACATGGCAACGTATCCCAACCACGACCACGCATGTCAGTCGGATGCAATACTCCGTGACCTTTTAGGTGACATGGATAAATTTCATATGTAGTACTGTTATCGTTGTTGTTGCTGTTGTTTGCTGTTGTTGTTGATGTTATTGATGTTTAATAAAATGTTGTTGTTGTTGTTGTTTAATAAAATGTTGTTGTTGTGGAGCAATAATTATCAAACACAAAGGCAAACTGTTTATTTAAAATTTGTACGCACAAATAATAGAACTTAAAATTTGTCATGTGTGTCTTGTAAGAATTGACGATTGAATTATTTGTGAGATGTGTAAAATGAGACGGAAATAATTTTGTGAAAATGTATATGTAGATGTGTAAAATGAGACGGAAATGATTTTGTGAGAATGTATGTAGGTAAAAAATGAGACGGGAATATATTTGTTAGGTTATATATAGGCTGAATTTTTGGAGAGATATTCCCGTCGACATGTCGACAGGACAAAAACGCGGGAAAATTCCCGCCCAATTATTGGCTATAATGTACACGCGGTTAAAATAAGTGCCGACGTCATGTCGTCGGTGTCGTTAAGGCGCGAAAAAACCCCGCCCAATTATTCGCTATAATTCACAAAAGGGAAAAACCAAAATTTTGACTCAAATTGTTACCGACGTCATGTCGTCGGCGTCGTTAAACTAGGGGCTATTAATTATTAATCATTGGTTAATCCCACGCTAACAACAATTATTTGTGTATTTATATATCACCGACGACATAACGTCGGCACGTGTTTTGGCGGTCAAATTCCCGCCTATTTTTTCACCAGGTTTATCAATAGTCAAACATGTTTTTATTATACCGACGACATGACGTCGGTAATATTCTAGATTAAAAATTCGACGCAGCCTTGTCTGGGTCAAGCCAATTTTTTGTCGTTTAGCGTATGGTGCCGACGACATTGAGTCGTCGGCATTGTGCTCGTCGCCCGAGGTACGTTTTCTTGTAGTGTATCTCCATTTAAGTCATATAAAACGTCTGTTGAAATTTATTCTGCAACTTATGATGAATTGAAATAGTAAATTTTTTTCCCATTCGTATATTAATCTAAAGATTTTGATTGTGATTTGTGGCCAAATTTATATCCATATGTCATCATAAAAACATTCAACCTATTTAAATTTTCCTCATGACATAATGACATATATATTTGATTCTTCAAGCTTCAAAATCACACAATTCATAGAAGCACATTTATTACATCACTGAAACATTTATGCATGATATCATACGCAATTGATTCATGCAACACAAGTTACACCTTAGAAAATGCGCCATATGTTAGGTCACTAGCATTCTCTCTTTATTCATAGCCATATAACGCTGCTTGTTATTATTCAAAAGGGTGGTGGCGGAGGATGTACGAGATATTGTGGCGGTTTCTCTTCTTCAATCTTATCCTTAGCGAGCTCTTCGGCTTTCAGTTTATCTTGAGCCAGCTTCGCGGCTTTGGAACAGTTGAAGTAGCAAAAACACATGTGTTTCCCTCCACGTACGTGGCAAGCTCCATGGGCTGCACCCTCCCACGACTTGCATTGATCATCACAGTGTCTTGTATTCCCACAATTTCCAGACCATGTCTTGCTCGCTTTCTCGCATAATTCTCCCTTCACTGTTGCAATTTCTGTAGACATAAAACAGCATGAAATCTTTTAAAACAAACCTCTAATTAATTAAAGGAGATATATAAGTGGCGACACTTCTTGTAAAGAAAAATTGTTGGCATGTCTAAGTCATATACTTAAACGTGTGTCTTATTCGTTTAATTTTTGCCGCATGGGGTGCACTCTTTCTCTCTTCTCGGATCATATACCTTGGATATTTTCACAGGTGTCATATTATTTTTGTTACACATACAAATCTCTTTTTTTAGTACATACATACTACAGGTATCAACTTAATGAATAATTAAGCTCTACTACAATAAAATCATTGATTATATCGATCTAATACAGTGTTGTGTTATGAACTTTTCGTAAGTATATATGAACGGTAAAACAGACTTTAAATAAATTTAACAAAGTGTCTAAGCACCTGAGATAGCAACAAAGAAGAGAAGCAGAAGGAAGGCGAAGAAAGCAACCGAATTTTTGGCCATTTTCGAGTTAATGTAGCTCAATAACACTTGTTGCAAGTTTTGTGAGGAAAAGGTGGAGGTGATGGAGGGTATTTATAGGCAGAAAACGGGATCATAAACAAATCATGTGTTGCTAATAAAGACAACTGATGGAAAAAAATCACCAAAATTTCCACAAATACTATCAAATATTAACTATTGTGGATGCATGCATATTGTATCTGCCCTTCTCATTGCAACACCTCGATGTGAAAGTTGTTTCCGAATTTTGGATTTAATGTGACAACTGGCAAATTAGGGAGCCGTTTTGAAAACCCGCATTACTTTAAAAATTATAATTTTGGAATATTTAAAAAGTTTATTTGTGACGAGATTTTTGTGAACGTTGGAATGTGATTTTTATCGTACGTTATTTATGGAATTTGATTATTTAATTAATGGTTTGGTTTGGTTCATTCGTGATGATTTATTTTTGAGATCATTATTTGGCACTATATTGACTCCGGCACTAGGATAACCTAACAATTTTAATTATTTTAATATTGGTTCGGATATTTATATTTTTGGAACGTATCGTGAGATTTTTGATTATTTGGAACGATTTCGGTTCGAGAGAGTTGATTTGTTATTAAAGGTTTCGGGTTTGGTCCGTGTATTTTACACCGGGGTACTTCACCCACTCTACCCTTAATAATACCTTTATTATTATTATTATTATTATTATTATTATTATTATTAATAAAATTCATTTTTTTTTATTTGTAAACTACAAAATCGTCCTTGTGGTTGGCTGGCACAAAACACCACACACACAAACACAACCTCACCTACATCTCTCTCTCTCTAATACATATCAACACCACCATCTCTACCCTAGCCGCCGCCCCCTTAATCGGCCACCACAGCCGCACCTCCATCAACACCAACATCACCATTCGAATCCCCATCACCTAATCTAACCGATCTACAACCACACGCGCCGTTTCATTTTATTTTTCATCTCGTTAATCACACAAAATCACCACCATCTTGTTGTTTTCGAAGATTTATTCATTTTGGGTCGTGAGAATCGAAGGTGGGATGAGTGAAACTCGTATTTTTGGTGAAATTCGTGACTAAGGGTCACGAACCTTATTGTTTTCTTTTGGGTAATGGTTAAAAACGTCAAGATTCAAGTGGGTTTTGAATAAAACGTGATCTAAATCGAGTTTGGTATCCGGGTGTGATGTTTTCTTTTGGGTCGAGGTGAAACCGAGAGCTCCATGCTCTCGGCTTGTGTCTTTCTTGAACTTTTGTGGAGTTTTTGATTCTTGGTCTTGAGTATTGATGATGTCGAGGGTTTTGGTGATGAGATTCTTGGTTATGGTTGATTTTTGGCCAAGGTTTATTTGATGTTGTGCTTGTTTGATTGATACCACGACCCTTGGGGTCGGTTTGGAGTTGTGTCGAGCTTGGGAGAGCTAGCCGAGACCATGATGGTCTCGGGTATGACTTTTTGTGGTTCATGTTTGAGCCGTGACTCCAAGGGAGTCCTTGGACTAGTGGTTTGACTTGGTAGTTGACCCGGATTGTATGGTATACTTGGTGGTCTTGATTTCCTGATGTTCTTCTTGTTATTATTGTTGTTATTTGTTGTTGTTTGTTGTCGTTGGGGTATATTGCTTTTGGTACCATGATATTATTGTCGTTACTTTGGAGCCGAGTTGATATGGACTCATGGTTTTATCTTTGGAGTTGTGTTGACGAAAAGAGTATTTGGGGACCGATTGTGAGACGGTCACTTAGAATGACGGAGATAGGATTAGTCGGGTGCCATTGTCGGACCCTCATGTTGTAGCACATGGATTTGGGATTGATTTGGACGGAGTTGATTTATTTATTTTGACTTGGTTATTGTTTTTGGACTTGGACTATAAGCCGAGAGTGATGACTCGGACATGTGACCAAATTCTTATAACTCGATAAATATTTAAAATCAAACATTAAAAATAATACTCGTAATAATTTTATTGATAATATAATCGTTTATATACGTATATAGATGTGATAAACGTATATATATATATATATTAGTAATAAAACGATCACGAGTAAACGTTATAATAATATAACGATAATTATTATACTATGCAAATAGTGCAATAAATGTCGAAGTATTATTATAAATAAATAACTAGAAATAATGCCGAGAACTAATAAGTCGGGTGAGTAATAAATAAAAACATGATGACTTTTATAAATTTGGAAAACTTATCGAGTTATACGAGTTGTGGTTACTTAAAGTCCAAGTGGGCTTTATTATGTGACTTTTGTGTTGTCACGGATATATGACAATTAATATAAACATTTTCTATAACTAAGTAACTTATTTAATCGACGGGTTAAATCGAGTTATTTGGCTATATAAAATGAGTATATTAATGGGCATCGTATCTTACGACGCCCATAGGTTGTGGTACATGTATTAGGATAATAAATTACTATATATCTCGTGGAATTTGGCCAATTTGACGATATATATAGGGAATTTATTGGACTACGATATATACCATATAGAATTCTTTGTGTTATGTGCTTTAGGTTGGGTACAATTTTGGAACGATATATTACGTAAATAAATATGGGGGATTACTAAATCGACGGATTTGATAAACTTCGATAATTTATTTAAATAATATATTGGGCTAATATTAGACCTATAGATGGTTTATTTTCGTTGTGACTTCTTGGTTTGAGTTGTGTCGACCCTTCACCCATATGGATACCAAACGTCAAATTTCAAATTATTATGAAGATAATTCGAGAAATGGAAATTTTTGGAAAGTAAAAATGGAATACGTTCGGGAATGGGAATATTTGATTTTTGAGGAAATGATTTCTGAACGAGCTTGATATTGTTAGGAAGTGCCGAGTCTGTAGTTGCCGTTATGTGAGTTGCTTACGTCTTTCTTCTATCGATTTCTTTTGAGGATTTTCTGGACTTGAGGTGAGTCATAGCCCCACTTTTTACTCTTGAACTTTGTTTTCAATACTTGGGGTGAGAAACGTGCAAATTGTTTTATGTGGACTATTATCGCTTTTGATTTCAAAACTTGCTATGCTTATAGAACTAGGTAGAGCGAGGCCTAGCCTAGAGCTAGGTAAGCTATACAACGAGGCCTAGACTAGATGTAGGTAAGTTGAACATGTCGTATCCTTACGAATGTTGGGTATGTCGTATCCTTACGCATACAGATTGATTTGGTTATAGAGCGAGGCCTAGTCCCGAACTAGGTAAGCTATTGAATTGGTTATGGAGCGAGGCCTAGTCAAGAACTAGGTAAGCTATACAACGAGGCTTAGACTAGATCTAGGTAAGTTGAACATGTCGTATCCTTACGCATGTTGGGTATGTCGTATTCTTACGCATACAGATTGATTTGATTGGATTTGGTTATTGGACTATAGTGTGCACCTATTGGGTTGATTCGATTTGGTTGGATGATTGAGGCCTAGTCTAGCTAGCAAGCGTTTTGCGTATATGTCCACTATATTGAATTATGAATTTAAACCTATGATCTCACCAGCGAAAGCTAACTTTTAGCACGTTTTCTCAGGTAATTAAGCGATGCCCTTTGGATGCTTGGATTGGAGGCTTGGCTATGGCACCCGGTTATGGATCTATTTTTTAAAACTCTGATAAATTATTGTGGACCTACGTTTATTTCTTTTGGGTCTTACTTTGGATAATTCTTGGGATAAATGTAAACTTTAAAACCCGTTTTGGTTGTGTTTTTCTTATGTTTACTTTATCTCGTTCTTTCATGACTTTGAATGGATACCAATCCCCGTAGCACCCCGAAAGCTTGTTGAGTCTTCCGCTGTACCAAATTTTGGAGGTGTTACAAATGAACCGGTGGAAAAAATAATAAACAAATCATGTGTTGCTAGTAAAGACAACTGATGGAAAAAAATCACCAAAATTTCCACGTATACTATTAAATATTAACTATTGTGGATGCATGCATATTGTATCTGCCCTTCTCATTGCTAATAAAGACAACTGATGGAAAAAAATCACCAAAATTTCCACAGATACTATTAAATAGAGAGGTGATTTGCACACTCTCAAAAATGATTGGCACACTCAAAATGTGAGTATGTTGACATTTATACCCTTACAGGATAAGAATAAGTCCAAACAGTGTTCAACACACTCAAAATTTGAGTGTGCCAATCATTTTTGAGAGTGTGCAAATCACTTCCCTATTAAATATTAACTATTGTGGATGCATGCATAAATATTAACTTGGATGTGAAAGTTGTTTCCGAATTTTGGATTTAATGAACTGGTGGAAAAAATAATAACCAAAATTTCCACAGATACTATCAAATATTGATTACTGTGGATGCACGGATATTGTATATATCTACCCCTCTCATTGCAAATAAATAAATAAATAAAAATAAAATTTCTAATTACTTTTGAAATTTATACACGTTTTTATATACGTTTTATTACACGTTTTAATATAAGTTTCTATGCACGTTTTTATACTTGTTTTCACTTTTTATACACATTTTTATATGCGTTTTTATATACAGGTTTATTTATATGTTTATACTACCTGGGTTTTTTACATCTCCCAATGGATTCATAAGGTTTACCTTGCCAGATATTCTAGGGGTTTACAAGGTCTTGCGAAAAAAATGGGTATTTGAAAATGATGATTTGGTGAAAAAGGGTTCCGAAAAGGGATATTTTTGTCATTTTACCTTAGAGAACTACTTCTCAGATATTAAGATGATTAGACTAATAAAAGTTACCGAAACACTCCCTTTGTAAGCTTCTTAAGTGGCTTGTTAGCTTATTGCATTTTCACATTTTGTAGATGCTAAAAAATACTTCTCAAGTGTTTAGATTGGGGCTTAAGTGTATGTAATGCTGGTTTAGAACATGACTGGTTTGTTTTGAAAAGCTATTGAATTCTATATGTTTGCCTGAACCTCGGAAGATGATGAATATCTTTAACGGAGTTATTGGATGAATCTGCATTTACTTTTCCTTTGAATAATCTCATAAACCAGTTTGTCACACATCTATATTGGAAAACATAATAAGCATTGATGGTCTCATTTGGTCATTCATCATATTACATTGTCAAAACTGATGTATCACGACTTGTAAAGTTGTCCCTTATGTAATAATCAAATGAATATATCTTAGACAACCCCTAGTATTACAGCGACTGCCAATTTCAACATCATTTCGTTTTGCACATAGTAAGTGTAAATAGTACGAGAGACAATGATCTGTTATTATTAGAGTTAGTTTGGTGGTTCTAATAGATTTTTCCATAAATGAATCAACCTTAACTATTTACACATATTCTTAAATTTATGTGTTATATCTAATCGATGAGCATGTTTTTGCCAATAATGTGCTACATTTACTTTTTTATAGTTGCTGAGAATGTCAACTTCTAGTGATCCACTTGGTCTTCTTAATCCATCTGGCGAGAAGGGCTACAAGAAGCTAGCGGATGATGATGAGCCTTTGTATGAAGGGTGTAAAAAGCAATCCAAATATCAAGCTGCCCTTGCGTTTTATAATTGGAAGATTAAGAACAATATTCGTGATGCTGGTTTTGAGAAATTGTTGCGCTTTGTTAAGTCTGCATTGCCCCGAAGTGAGAAACTAGCTGGGAGCATTGATGAAGTGAAGAAGGTTTTGGAAAAATTTGGTATTACCTATGAAGAACTTAGCGAAGAGCAAGAAGAAGTTGATGTTGACTCGGATGATTCAAATGAGGATGGTAACGATCATGAGTAATCTCTTTTTAATTACTCCGTAGTATTAATTTTTCAATTTAGTAGTATGGAACTGTGTCTTTTGGATCTATGTATCCGGACGAAGTATGTTCAAGTCAGAATATGATTTTACTTTGTTGCGTTTGTTTATTGTGAAATTATGATGATTACTTTGGTTTCATTTGTTTACTGCTTTATTCATCACCATTAGCATATAGTACCTGATCTGAGAAGCGAAGCAAAATTCAGTACTCAAAGTTGGTCTGCTTCGTTATAAGCTAAGCTTTTATATTGGACTCATTAGAGATAAATTGGGTTAGTCAGTGAATCTGTGTGTGGGTTACACGTCAAAATGGTTTCGGGTCAAAATGAGTTAACTTAATGCAGGTTGAAGTGGGTTAGGCCAGGTTTGGATGGCCTGTTAATATTCTTTCCGATACTGTAAATCAGTGTAGAATATTGATGATATTTGAACTACCTTTAATGGAAACGTTTGGCCTATTTCGTTTATAGGTAAGTGATACGATCCTGCGTTATTATGTTTATTATTATTATTATTATTATTATTATTATTATTATTATTATTATTATTATTATTATTATTATTATTATTAATTAGTTATTTTATTTAGTTTCCTTTTATTATATTTCTTGGTGAGAAAGTTAGGGTATTATGTTAAGTCTATTATAAATAGGGTATTAGGATTGTAATTCTGATAATGGAGAATGAATGTCAAGTATTGATTTGTTAATCAATTGGGGGGTCGGTTAATCTCATTAATATAAACCATCGGGGGGGTCGGTTTATCCCATCAATATAAACTATTTATCTTGTTATTTTGTTCTTTTTATCTCTTCATAGATCCGGTTCGTATCAGTAAGCTTTCATATTTGATACGTTTTAGATAACATGTTAGCCAAGTTTACCCATTTTCATGTAAATGGATGGATAAGTAGTTACTCACAATGTGGGTAACAAATAAAAATTGTTTCGGGTTATAATAAGGTAAACTTCATGCTGATCAAAATGGACCATGTCATGAATTAACAATATTGTCAATATATACAGTAAAGAACAACTGAATCACATTTTGGGAGTTCGATTATGTTTCTTGAATCAGAGTGAAGAAACAGCCCATAGAATACATCCCAAACCCACAAATGATTTTAAATACTGACGGATTAGCTAGTTTGGATGGGGTCAACCAGTAGCGACAGGATAGTAGTGCATAATTAGTGACGGGTTAGCCATATACAACTTTTATCTCATGCAAAAGATTAACGTCGCTAATCCTTCCCAGTACTTTGGTTTACTACATGCAAAATGCAACTCTATCACCAATTTGCTTGTAGTACACATGAGCTGAATTTTGACTTATTCAACACATACAGGACTCGAAACGAGATCAACTCAGTAAAAGCTCAAAGCGAGCCGAGCTTAATACCTAGCTTCAGCATTGTCTCAGTCTCTTTGAATAAATGAGCTCAATCTGAAATGTGGTTGGGACATGTTACCTTTACAAAAGCATGTAAGAACTAAACTCAAGTATGACATTCGGACCACATTATCATCTATGTACTTGTCTCTTTTTTATGATAGTAAAACTTGAACAAATATGAATCTTCGCCACAAGGCACTTCATTCACCATTATACCACATAACATTTTCAAAAAATTCTAGTATGAATAAATTAACCAAGCAACAAAATAGTAATAAGTCAACCATTTTTTTTTTTTTTTTTTTTTTTTTTTTTTTTTTTGTGAGTTCAGTGAACCAACCACATCTATGACACTTCTTTATACCTCAACCGACTTTAATAACCATACCTGCAAGTCTCAAGTTAACAGTCGTCGATTTCTGTAACACAAAAAGTGTGATAATTGATGACTCATAATTTTGGTTTGTAATCAATATACTACCCGGCCTTTGACAGTAAGTAGTGATATATTTTTGTGTGTAGTATGTTGTCCCACCTAAATGTAAGATGCAATTTATTTCTCAAAACCTTTTTTCAAAAAAGAAACACACATACAATCAACACCATTTAGGATTTTGTTGCGTTTAAAATGTTTATTGTGAAATACGGTGATTAAGTTGGTTTCATTTGTTTACTACTTTCTTCATCACCATCAGTGGTGGGTTACACGTCAAAATGGATTCGGGTCAAAACGAGTTAACTTAATGCGGGTTGAAGTGGGTTAGGCCTGGTTAGGATGGCTTGTAACATTGTTTCTAATAAATAAGTGTAGAAGATTGATAATATTTGAACTGCCTTTAATGGCAACCTTTAACCTGTTTCATTTGCCGGCAAGCTTTCATATCTGATACGTTTTAGATCATTTGTTACCCAAGATAACCCATTTCTATGTAATTGGGATGGCTAGGTTGCTCACAATGTGGATAACAAGTAACACATGTTTCAGGTTATAATATGCTAATCTTCATGCTGTTTAAAATGGATCACGTCGTAAAATTAATCCATTTAGACGGTTAAAAGTAACTAAATTTTGTGAGTTTGATTGCATTACATCTTGGTGAAAGTGAAGAACACGCCACAGAATACATCAGAAATGATTTGAAATAGTTACAGATTAGTTCGGATGTTGTCAACCTGTAGCGACAGGATAGTAATGCATAATTGGTGACAAGTTAGCCATATGCAACTTTTATCTCTAGCAAATTTTAACAACGCTAATCCTTCCTCATACTTTGGTCTACTACATGAAAAATGCAACTCTATCACCAATTTGCTTTTGTGAAATACAAGTTTTTAGTATCATGAGTGAAACCCTAAACCCACAAACGGGCTTGGGCTTATTTACCATCTAATACTCTTCGCAATTTGAACGACGAAATCGCGAAAACTTGAATTAGTAAAAATAATTTAATTATAAAAACATAGAGCTAAACATAAAAACAAAACTAAATATAGTTATCTTGATTTAAAAAAAATTACTAATAATAAAAAAAAAAAAAAAAAAAAAAAAAAAAACTTTGATAGGCATCTAGTCGCAAAGGTTAAGCGTAATATGATTTTTTTTCGTTACTGTCTTGACTTATGACGGTGCATGACGGAGCGTCCTACCGGTAGTGGCGATTCCGGTATGCTTTTATTCGGAATTTAAATTACAAATCCACATACGCTAATGGCGTGAGCTAACTATAAGCGTTGGAGAGTTATAAGCAAAACCATGAGCCGATTGTATTATAAAAACCCGAATGCTTGTTACAGTGTGTGGCGGCGGCTACAGTGGCTGTTCCGGAATACTTTTCTTTGAAATTTTAATACGAAACCAATGACATTGATAGAGTCTATTAACTCCTTACGGTTTGGGAGTTATGATCGAAAGAGTAAGGAGCTAGGGTTTTAGCCGAAAACTGAAACTTTCCTTTTTTAATAAGGGATAAGGGGTGCCAGCTAGAGTTTGACGGGGTGGATTAGTGGAAGCTGCTTAATGTAGTCACCTAGGTCTGAGGGTCAGACCCACTCCGATACCATGTTAGATAATGTAATCCCCGTATAGAAGTTTCATTATTGAAAACCCTAAACTCACAAACGGGCTTGGGCATATATATCATCTAATGGTAACTTATTCAACACACATATAGGGCTTGTAACGATATAAACTCAGTAAAAGCTCAAAACGAGCCGAGCTTAATCCCTAGTTTTAGGCTTGTCTAAGTCTTGTTTAATAAATGAGCTCAATCCAAGCTATGGTTGGGACATGTTGCCTTTACAAAAGCATGTAAGAACTAAACTTACGCATTATCATCTATGTCTTGTCTCTTCTTTACGATATTAAAACTTGAACAACTATGGATCTTCATCCCAAGACACTTCATTCACCATTTTACCACCTAAACTTTCTCAAAAAGTTAATAGTATGAATATCTTAACAAAGTGAGAAAAGAGTAATAAGTTACCCAGAATTCAATGAACCAACCACCTTTATGACATTGCTTTAAACCTCAACTCCATTAATAACATACCTGCAAGGCTGCAAGTCTCACATTAACCATTTACAAGTGTATATTTGTACCAAAAATTAAAATGAGTTGTTGATCTATGTAACACAAAATGTGTGATCAATGATGGTTCATAATTTTAGTTTGAAATAAATACTACTCAACCTTTAACAGTAAGCAAGGGTGTATTTTTGTCTGTAGTATGCTATCTCACCTAAAAGTAACATACATACATCAGGCCTTATTTATTTATCATTTGAAAAAATTAAATGCTAGTCACCTAAACATTTGATTCTTATTTATACTTTCTCTCAATATTTTTCTTCAACACACATACAACCAACACTATTTAACATTCACCATCTTCCACTATAGAACCACCACCATTAGCATGTTAGCCCCAAGTGTTTATCACACAACCACTATTGTTTGTCCAAGAAATATATTCAAACATAAACCTCGATATAACTTAGATCGACACACATTTTCAGACCTATCTTTGTTTATGCTCTTATTGTATGATACACAAGCAAAGAACCTTTCTTTGATTACTGAAATAGGTGGTCTCGGAATTGAAATGCGATGAACAACCAACATTACTGGAATAATCGCATCTGCAAATGGGAGGTATGTTTCAGATGAACAAAGAGAAGAATTATATTCAGCTGAAGTTGATTTGAAGGACGTCCCAAGCGGGTCAATTTGAAGGACGTCCCAAGTGGGTCAATTTCAGCCGATTATGTATTGATGATCGAAATGTACAAATGGCCAAGGGAACATCGGCCACCATTAAGGGAGTTAAGGGAGTTAGCGGAGATGGTGACTTCTACAAAGCAATTGGAACATTAAGGGATTTAGGTTATACATTGGCTTTTTTTGAAGACAGAACTGCAAATCCATTGAGATCTGCTGCAGATTATACAATAGGGATTACTAGTTTATTTTCTGGAAAAAATTTGTTTTCTAGATCAAATAGAAGGACCCGATCTTCAGGTGTTTAAGTGCAGTTAGATGTTCAAGTGGAGTTGAAACCTTTCACAACATCAACTCAAATTGAAGAGTTAGGTGATGTATATATCGGGTGTTTTTTGAGATGCTGTATCATGTGTCATTCAAATATCTGACCACAAAAAAGCTATAGATTACATCATAAATGAAGTGGACACATTTGAGATGAGTCCTACCAAAATGCATGTATAAGCACAAACACCAACAACAACCAAGAACAACCAAAGAGTATGAAAAAACGAAAGCCAAGCTTTTAAAGAAGCTATCCGAGTTGCAACAAGTGAGTCTCAAAGAAGTGATTGTGAAAATAGTTGATAAGTGGAAATCGAAATATTTCATAGCTATCAATGAAAACATCCATAAGAATCAAAAACTTGGAATCGCTAAGGTCGGTAAAAGATTGGGCCTCGAAGAGGGTGAAATTCTAGACGAGGTAGACTTATGGCTAAGAATGAAAATTCGTACTTAGATGAGTTAGGAGGCATGTTCAAGCAAGAAATAAGTAGAGAAGTTGTTGTTGATGAATACAAAATTCTCCAATTCATCCGCTTTGTCCAAGATACTTTTTTATATATATATAATTTTTTATTTTTTTTAGCAGTTGTTGTAAAGAACTTTAGTATCCTCGACAAAGCGAATAAACCAGAGAATTATGTATTCATCAACAACAACTTCTCTACTTGTTTTGTTTGAAAATGCCTCCTAACTCATCTAAATACGACTTTTCTTTCTACCTTAGCCAAAAGTCTACCTCATCTTGAACTTCACTCTCTTCAAGCCCCAATCTTCTACCGCCTCACCGATTCCATGTCTTTTGAATTTTATAATGTTGTCATTGATAGCTTCATAATATTTCAGTTTCCACTTATCAATTGTTTTCACAATCACTTCTTTGGGTTTCACTTGTTCCAACTTGGATAGCTTTACCAAAGTTCTCAAAAAAAATGGCCGCACTTTCATTTTATTCAGTTAAGTTACTGAACTTATAGCAAGCATTTTTTAGTGTTGCCAGGATTTACTTAATTGTATACTTTTAGAAATGTTAAGTAACATAAATATTGAATTTTTACTAGTTTAATGTTGTTTATGAATATTTTTTATAAGTTCAGTGACCTCAAATGTCATGTTCTATAAATTTGGTAACCTATATGAACAAAATAAAAGTTTAGTAATTTAGGCAAACCTTTTTTGAAAAGTTTATTAACATATATGTATACTAAACCACACTAATGAGGTGTTTCGGATTCAAACAAAATCATGAACATGTTCAGTTCATATATAGTTCATTTTAGGCGCGTCATACTAGTCCATATATGCATCATGATTCGACGACGGATGAGGAAGTTTTATATCAAAAAAGTGCCTCATATCGTTTTTTTTTCTTCTTCAGCAGGTTATATATGTATGTTTGTATCCAGGGGTGGCAATTTCTCACCCGATACGAAACCTGAAACCGACATGAAAATTAACAGGTTCGGGTTGAGTTTAAATAGATTTTGGGTCGGGTTTGGGTCTGCCCATCTAACCCGTTTATTAAACAGGTTAGGTTCGGGTTGAGAATAAATTAACCGGGTCGACCCGCCAACCCGTTTAAACTTTTTTTCTTAAATTAAAATTATTTACATTTTATTATATGGGTTAAATGGGTTAAACAGGTCAACCCGCAAACCCGTTTAACCTAATTAACTCGTGTAAGGTGCCAACTTTTGTATTCAAAACGGGTTAAATGGGTCAATCCGAAACCACACTAATGAGGTGTTTCGGATTCAAACAAAATCATGAACATGTTCAGTTCATATATAGTTCATTTTAGGCGCGTCATACTAGTCCATATATGCATCATGATTCGACGACGGATGAGGAAGTTTTATATAAAAAAAGTGCCTCATATCAGTTCGTTTTTTTTTCTTCTTCAGCAGGTTATATATGTATGTTTGTATCCCGGGGTGGCAATTTCTCACCCGATACGAAACCTGACCTGAAACCGACATGAAAATTAACAGGTTCGGGTTGAGTTTAAATACATTTTGGGTCGGGTTTGGGTCTGCCCATCTAACCCGTTTATTAAACAGGTTAGGTTCGGGTTGAGAATAAATTAACCGGGTCAACCCGCCAACCTGTTTAAACTTTTTTTCTTAAATTAAAATTATTTATATTTTATTATATGGGTTAAATGGGTTAAACAGGTCAACCCGCAAACCCGTTTAACCTATTTTACTCGTGTAAGGTGCCAACTTTTGTATTCAAAACGGGTTAAATGGGTCAACCCGAAACGTGTTTAACCTATTCACCCCGTGTAACCTATTTAACCCGCCAACCAAAGTATATATACGGGTTAAATGGGTCAGGTTCGGTTTATGTGTAAACATGTTAGGGTTGACATATCTGACCCGATGATTTAAATGGGTCATGTTTGGGTCGGGATTTTCTGACCCGCTAACCTGTTAACCCGAATCCGCCAACCCGAACCCGACCTGAATTGCCACCCCTATTTGTATCCTTATGGTTCCTACCCTTGGCATATGGCATTATTAGAGATGTAGTTATGGTTTTTAAAGGGATGTAATTAAGTGTACCACGTTCATTTTGTGTTGACCGCTAACCACCAACACCCAATCATCTTGCGTGTTCTCATGAATGGGATACAATTTGACACATATCTTTGCTTAAATTTAACCCTTTGTAGTATCACCATCATCCAACCCATCAAATAAAACATCGTTACGATATAGTCGTATGGTACCCTAACCAATTGTGCTACAATTGTGACTCGTGAAAAGCTGGTTTGTTAAGGAACCTAAGGAAAGAATGGAGAACCGCTAATGTGATATTGATCATAGCCGCAGTGGCCCTTATTTGACTTTAACTTATAGTTGTAGCGCCTAAAAAAAAAAAAAAACGTATAATGGATTTTACTTTATTTTTAATATAGTTTATGACTTATGTCGAGCAATGCTAATTCTTTAATGTGAAATTTGTCATGTAGTAATAGGAATATGTCGGTCTAATGTTTTCTTGGATTGTAAAGCTAAGGTGCATTGATTTGTAATAGCCTCTTTTCATTTGTTGAAATATAAAGTGAACACTATATTATGACATAATAAAATAGTAATTTGGGCGCTTAATATGAAATGAAGTAGTACTACTGCTAATCTTCATTCCAAAAAATAACTTATCAAACATATTTTTAATTAATTTATTGGAATTATATGCCAATAAACCTAAGTTGTGTTTTGGGTAATAGAAGAGAAAGAACGAAAAGTAATCCACTTATAAGAAAATACTTACGTTTCTATGTGTACAAAACACTCTCATAGGCGCACATGCAGCCAAAACATAATCTTCACTACTGTCAACGTTTTTATATAAATAATTAAAGTGTAGAAATCGTAATCTTATCTTATCTTAGTGACGAAGAAAGCGTTGCAAGCACTGAAACCCTAAATTCTCTAGGCAAAATCTCTCAAACTCATGCGACTCATTTCCACCTTGTTCTCGACAAATCTCCTGTTCAATCCCGACAATAACATCGTCCCAATCCGTTAAAACCCCGTCCCATGCACTTATAGAATCTAAAATATCTTGCAATCCGACAATTCTCCGACTCACACTCCTCCTGAGTTCCCTAACTGTTGGGTCATGATGTCCAGGAACCGAATCTAGAGTAAACAGTAGTTTCATTAACGCCTCGTTTATCTTGATTCTTTCTCGATTATTGGTTCGAACTGTGTCGACTGTTTCCTGGAGTTGGATCATTTGTTGAAGTTCGTTGGCTTTGGAGTTGACGCTTTTGATCTTGTTGATTAAGGTACGAGTTGCATGAGATCTGTAAGCCGATTGTATCTTCACAGCAGCTTTGGATTCATCATTAGGGACGTGATCAAATGTGAAATTTTCATGGTCGACTGTGTATGTTACGGTAGTAGTGGTGGTACTAGTTGCTGAGGAAGAATAAGATCGTTTTCTGCGTGAAGATTTCATTGATGAAAGCGTACTGTAAGTGTAGGTGATGGTTAGAGTGTGATACTGAAGAGTAAAGTTAGTGATAGTAGATTGTTTACTACCCTTTTTTGAGGATGTTACGGATAAAGTGTCGGTAGTAAATTATCCGCTGATTTCATGCCCCACTCATCTCGAGTTTTTTATGTCACTATCTCTCTAGAATACGCTATTTGACAACTTGACGCACTTTAATAATAATAATAATAATAATAATAATAATAATAACTAGTTGTGTGGAATTCGATACAGATGCTTTTAACACACTTTCACGTATTAAATTTATTGTCATTAGTCACTCAAATAATGATAAAAGTGATGTTTTTATATTTGGGATTAGGCCGTACAATAGCTACGTACTTTCCGCAATGTACCGTTTTGATACGTGAACTTTTTTCCGTTCCACTTTATATTGTGTACTTTCATGTTTTGTTTCATTTTACATGCATGTTTACAGGCAACCGGCTAAACTTAAAAAAAGTCTATGTGGCATATTCAATTTTTAAGTAAATTACATGGATCGTCCTTTGGGTTTGTCCCATATTGCATCAACTATCCTGGTGGTTTCATATTTCATTTACAGTCCTATTTTCACGAAAGATTTTATACTTTTTTTTACTATTTTTTAAATTACGATTTTTTTTTTAAACTTTGAAATTATGAAAAATTTTCTAAACATTTTTTTATATTACGAAAATTTTATAAAATTTTAAATTACGAGAATTTTATACACTTTTGTTTTAAATACGAATTTTTTTTAAACTTTTAAATAACAAAAAAATTTATAAACTTTTTTTTTAATTACAAATTTTTTATAAATTTTTAAATTACGAATATTTATATAAACTTGTGTTTTAAATTACGAAAATTTTATAAACTTTTAAATTACGAGAATTGTTAGAAACTTGTTTTTTTTTTAAATTAAGAAAAAAATAATAAAGTTTTAAATTACAAAAAAAATATATATATATATTTTTAAAATACGAAATTTTTTATAAAATTACGAAGATTTTTATACACTTTTTTTAATTACAAACATTTTATAAACTTTTAAATTACGAGAATTTTTATAAACTTTTTTTTTAAATTAAAAAAATTATATAAACTTTAAATTACGAGAAATTTTATAAACTTTTTTTTTAAATTACAAAATTTTTTCTAAACTTTTAAATTACAAAAAATTTATAAACTTTTTTAAATAATACGAAATTTTTATAAACTTTTAAATTACAAAATTTTTATAGACTTTTTTGGTTTTTTTTTTAATTACAAAAAAAAAATGTTTTTTTTTTAAATTCCGGAAATTTTTGTAAGAAAAACGCATAAAACGTATTAAAACGAATGAAAATAGATAAAAACAAAGAAAACATATAAAACGTATTAGAGATGAAAGTTGCAACGTTTGCAAAACCACAGGGACCATCCATGTAATTTACTTGATTATTTAACTTATTTTTGTTAGTGGAAATCCGACGTGGCGTGCACACGTGGCAGTAGTGATTCTGATTTCAGTAAAACAAGTTTAGCAGTGCAAAATGGAACAAAACATAAAAGTAGACTAAGTTGGAATATATGAATAATAATAAACTATAAACATATAAGCATCAAAGAGTACGCAGCGGAATAGATCAAATACAAATAATAAATTAACCGAATATAAATGGATGCGTACCTCTTTGTGATTTCTAGCAAGAACAAGAAACCAATGGAACAAGAACTATAAACCCTAATTGGGTTTAATGGTGGATCGACTAGGGTTAGTCGAATAAGGCAAATCACCTTGTTAGCAAAAGTATGCCAACACTTCGTTCTTGAACACACGTATTAGTAGCGTTTCAATAAGAAAAGCTAGGTTCTTAATTCACAAGCAATCCAAACACAATGTTTAGAAGATCGCGTAGGAACCCTAGAAGGGTGTAGTTGATCAACTAAACAAGAATGGTTTTGAGCTTAGAAATCTAGTAGGAACCCTATAAGGGTGTAGTTCGATTTCTAACTCAAGAGGAGAAAGAGAAGGAGATTTGGTTTGCAAGTGAACAAAGGATGATTAGAATGAACAAAAGGGTTTTTTTATATACTAATCAACATCTTGGAGCACAAGACACAAACCCTACACCCTAATGGGTTAGGTTTGGCCAAACATGGGTTTTACAAGCCCATTCCATGTTTTTCTTGAACTATATTTTAAGTTCAGTCCTTCATCTTTCCTCCAACGATCATTTTGTGAATTTAATAATTATTCGTCACTAAAACAATAATTATTAATTAATTGAAACTCATACGTAAAGTGTGCAATCCCGAAGTCTCGAGTTCGAGCCCGGACATGATATATTAATTTATTATCCGTCAAACTAACAGCTCCCACTCGGATATAGATTAATGTAACAATGACAATGGTTAGTCTAGCATAACACGCCAATGTCCCCAGAACGATCTCGAGTATGGTTTCCTGGAAAAAACCACCATTGATGATTCATCATCATACTTATCCTTTTGATTCTAATACTATGTTAATATGGATATGGATCGAAGTCATTCCATAATTAACTAGTGTTTCTCGTTATTTATGATCAAGCAAGATTACCAATTCTTCTGAACGCATTCCAGATAGACCTTGGGCATGGCCATGCAAACATCTTGTTAATCCTACGAGTGGCCAAACAGTATTAAACTTCAAAACAAATTTGAAGGAACCAAATCCTGTATTGACTACAAGCATAACCTATGAACTTCGCATCACCTCTGAAAATAATCCTTATAACTACCAGTTACGGATAGCATTAGATTATCTCACAGAAGATGAGCTGCATCCACAGTAGTTACCTGGTATCTCAAGTCTAAGGATAAATATTCATGATTTACTCTAATGACAATATCCATAAGTACAATCATGTAATTGGGATTTTGTCCTATATCCAATTTATCCAGTATTGAATATCATGTGAATTTGGCATGTCCACGCATCAATATATTTTAATATATTATACCAAAACTCAGATTTGTCTTAGTTCAATAATACTCCCATATCATTAATTGACAACGGACTATTTAGAATAATATAACATAAGTTATTCATGGATTAAACATGCAAATATGGGATACAATCTATTATTAATGAAAACAAACGTACTCAGTACTTTAATTCATTATTAAATAATAATTGCTTAACATCCCTTATCCAAATACTAAATAGATCAATGCATGAAAAATTCTTGTTAATGAATTTTGTCTCAAGTAATAACAATCATACTTGTTGACAATTATGCCCAAGTAATGATAATCATACTTGTTGACAAGGCATTATTCAACTAACTTTGATCTATCGGAATTTTGAGAATACTTATTTCAATAATGAAATTCTTGTATATGTGCATTCAAATAATTTGATATAACCACATAATACATCATAAAATGTGTATGACATCCTCAACATACAATTTATGATAATTAAACTTCCAAACCTTTAAAGTTTAAAGTATTCTTATTCTTTAACGTATAATGCAACTATGCTTTCCGTTAAGCATAACTAGTACACATGGCTATTAACAAGGATGAAATCCTTCCATGACTAGTATTGAGTGTCATCTCAATTTATATTAGCATCATTGTATGCAAACAACAATATGCTCTTTTCCGTAACCTTCAATGTGTAATGTTTTATTCCTTCCAAACTTTCAAGTTTGTTGGCTATGACAATTTTACAAATTGTTCATTTATAGAATCTAGAAATTGTTCCAGGCTAAGGATGTGATTCTATATCTAAATATATTCCTTTAGAATATTCATTACACAACTTATCTAATATCTTTTATTAGATATCAATGTTGTCAAATCATCTTTTATCAAAGCATGATATAACAACAACATGATGTACATGAAAAATTCTCGTGTCCAACTTAATTTCATTATGTACTACATATCCATTTAAACTTTCTAAATGATATATCATGTTCTATTAGATTTATTTACCACATATGTTTACATCAATAATGTGACAACCGGCAGTTTAGGGAGCTATTTTTAAAACCCGCATTACAATTTAAGTTCGTTTATATTTTTTTAATTAAAATTTTCATTTCACAACGAACTTGTAAGACCTATGTTATGGATATTTTAATTAATGACGTTATGGAATTCGTGAATTATGTTCATAATTCATTTTTGATTATATGATCGGTGATGTATATTTGAATTCTCACTTGGTACTACGTCGACTTTGGCACTAGGATTACCTAACGACAGTTTTATGATTCGTCTTAACGAGTCCGTTATATATTTTAATTAATTACGAGAGGTTCTCGTGTGATATGGAAATTTTAAAATGAGTTCGGGTTCGGGCCACGTGTTTTTACATTTACTCGCGTTACCCGCTCAATCGTAATAATATTATTATTATTACTATTATTATTATTATTCTTATTATTATTATAACTTAAAAAAAATATATATAATAATAAAAGTTAACTACACTATATGGTCCTTGTGGCTAGTTCGGTTCACAAACAAACACACAACATTCACCCATCTCTCTCTCTTTTCTCCCTCACTATCTCTAACCCTAGCCGCCCTTTAAATTCCGGCCACCACCATAGCCACCGCCGGCCACCACTAAAAACCACTACCATATTCTTAATCTCCATCATCTAATCCTTTAGATCTATTACACCACGCGCCTCATACCACCATTTTTATCACACGAATCACCATTATCTTCACCACCAAATCGTGTATTTTGAAGGGTTATCACGGTTTTGAGCTCTAGATCGAAGGTGAGACGAGTTTTCACTCGTATTGTTGATAAAAATCGTGACCTAAGGTCACGACTTGATGATATTCGAATGGGTTTTCATTTAAAAACGTAACATGTTTATGGGTTTTGGTTGAAAATACGTTTTCTACAAAGTTTGGTATCCGGGTTTGGTGTTATTGTATGGTTCGATTGAACCGTGAGTCTAAGATTCACGGCTTGGTATTGGATCCGAGCTTATGGCTCGATAATATTCCTTCTCTTGGTCTTGAGTCATGGTTTTCATGACTGATTTTCGTTGGGCCTTGGTTTGACTCATTGGAGTCACGGCGTTGTGGCCGTGTTTGGTTATTCTTTGCCGCGACCCAAGTGGTCGAATGGCAAGTTGGAGTGTGGCTCTTGGAGCTTGTTTTGGATGACAATTGAGGTTGTTGATTCGAGTCCTCGTGACTCGTGGTTTTGAGCCGTGACTCAAGTGAGTCGAGGGCTCGGGTTTGGTTTGGTAAACCGACCCAAACATTAACATGGTTAATGTTATATTTTTTTTTTGTGATAATTGTGAACAATTTGTTATATCGTTATTTGTTATGAATTGTTTTTGGTATATATTGTTTTGTTGATATCTCGGCCGAATACATGTGGGTCGAATTGAATATTGATTATTGGTATTGAGGAGTTGTTGACGAAAGAGTATTGGGGACCGATTGTGAGACGGTCGTTAGATTGACGGAGATAGGTTAGTCGGGTGCCGTAGTCGGACCCTATTGTTGTAGCCCGTGGTTTGAGATTGTGATTGGACGGAGATTCGTTATTTATGACTTTTGCTTATTATTGGACTTGGACAATGAGCCGAGAGTCATGACTCGGACATATGACCATTTCGTATAACTCAATAACTATTAAAAATTGAAACGAGAATAATAAAACTCGTAATAATAATTATTGATAATATGAACGTTTATATGAAAGTATGTACGTGAATAACGTCTATATAACTATATAAACGCGTATATTAATAATAATAATAATCACGAGTCGTATTATAAATAATACGATTAGATATATATTAGGCTACGAAAGTGGCGTAATATTATTAAACGTATTATTATTATAAAAATTGTGTTATAAAACGGGAAACTCCCGACAATTATGAAACGTTTAATAAAATGTCGTTTTGGACATATAACGGATAAACTTATTGAGTTAGGCGAAGTTGTCGTCATTCGGGTCCAGGTAAGTTACTATTTGTGACGTTCGTGTTGTCACGGATATATGACGACTAATATAGATGTTTTCTATAATTAAATAACCACTTAACCGTAAGGTTGAGCCGGGTTATTTAGCTATATGAAACGAACATATTAGTGGGCATCGTATCCTACGACGCCCATAGGTTGTAGTATATGTAAAGTGTAATAGATTGCGAGTGTATATATCGGGAAATCTGGCCAATTTGACGATATATATGAGGAATTTATTAAATTATGATATATACTATATAGTGATTATGTGCTATGTGCTTTAGATTGGGTGTAATCTTGGAACGGTATGTTACGTAAATAAATATGAGGATTTTCAAATCGACGGATTTGGTAAACTTTGGCGATTTATTTAAATGATATATTGGGCTAATATTAGATCTATAGTTTATTTTATCCTTCTATGTGTAATCTTGTTGGTTTGTTTTGAGTCGACTCACCACCCGTATGGATACCAAACGCAAATACACCAAACTAATACGAAATGGATTTTCGGAAATAAAACGGATTCTCGTCCGGGTTTGGGAATATTATATATTTGAGGAAATGATTTCTGAAAGAGTTAATATTGTTAGGTCGTGCCAAGTCCGTAGTTGCTGTTTCGTGAGTTATCATACATCTTATTTCTACCTACCTCGTCTTGCTATTTTTCTGGACTTGAGGTGAGTCATAGCCCCACTTTTTACTCTTGAACTATGTTTTCAATGATTGGGGTGAGAAACGTGCAAATCATTTTACGTGGACTGTTATCGCTTTTATATTCTTTCTAAACTTGCTATGCGTATGGACTAGGATATATTGTCAGCTTTAGTCACAACTTTCGTGTGTACTATTCAAGGTTGGCTTATTTGGTTATTAGTGGATTGTCAGCTTTAGTCACACATATGTTATGTGCACTATTCAAGGTTGGCTTATTTGATTATGTGGAATCGTCAGCTTTAGTCACATATATGTTGTGTGTACTATTCAAGGTTGGCTTATTTAGATACTGTAGCGTGCACCTATAGGTTATTAATATTTCGGAGGTTATCCGAGTTATTATTGGTATTGCGGGGGTTACCCGAATATCTATGTTAGTACGGAAGGGTATCCGTGTGTTTTGTTAGTACGGAAGAGTATCCGTGTGTTATGTTGGAGCGGAGGGTATCCGCAGGCTTTTAGCGAATCCTTAGTCTAGCTAGCAAGCGTTTTGCGTATATGTCCACTATATTATTAGTTGAATTCAAACCTATGATCTCACCAGCGAAAGCTGACTTTTAGCACGTTTTCTCAGGTAAATAAGTGTTGAGGTGCATGCTTGGATTGGAAGGCTCGGCTAAGGCACGCGGTTTATGGATCTATATTTTCTAAACTCTGATAATTAAATTTGGACCTATTGTTATTTTATTTTGGGCCTGAATCTGAATGATGTTGGGATAAGTGTAAACCTTAAAACCCCGTTTTGGTTGTGTTTTTATTATGTTTACTTTATCTCGTTCTATACTGTCTTGTGTTGGATACCAATCCCCGTAGCACCCCGAAAGCTTGTTTAGTCTTCCGCTGTATCAAATTTTGGGGGTGTTACAAATAAACATATATTCAAGGTTGTATGTTTTACTTATTAAATCTTTCAAGTAAAGTTTCATTCCAAGTTATGACTTACCATTTAACTTATATAGAATGTTACTTCCTATATGTTAGACAACATATATGATTTAAATAAGTAAACATAATACTCCCACTAGCTTTCAGAATTACTTAGGAGTTATCTTATTTTAAATTATAAATCAAAACATAGATTTAATATTTAAACATAAGATTTATCTCCTTGATGCATGCATCTATCCATACTTGGATTCTTGCATTTTGTATACTTTCAAAGATTAAATGAATTCATAAAACTCTTAATTACTCATCGTCCTCGCTTAAGTAATTATATAAGAAAGAGGTTTTATAATCCATTGTCAAATTTCATATTCATAAAAATGAGTATGACAATTACCATCTTTGCAATTTTAATGTGCTTAGGAAAGAGTATTCAATCATAGTTAATTACTTAAGTATGATTAATAATCTTGTCATAAGACATACATTAAAATATGTATACAATTTTGTCCATATGATTCTTTATGCAAAGATTTAAACCTCTAGGGTTTTTCTTCTCTTATAGAAACTCATCTTCATTAAGATAAACCAAGTTTTCAAAGTTGACTTATCTTTATGGACAGCATCTTAACATTCATAGTATGAGCCATTTACCATAATTAGTAAATGCATCATTATGATTAACAGGCTTACTTTGATCCTGTAATTCATAATTCTCAGCATATTAATTAAATATCTAAGACATCCCTACGGATCTATGAATGAGAGTTTCATCATGTTGAGATTTAACCTTTACATTTCAAACCTCATCATGATTTTCACTAGTGTGGTTTTAGAAGATTATGTATTTTGTAATTTTGATCTTTCAAGATCTAAACAAAACTCCCACTTGCCTTTTGCATTTTATCTATAAATACTTTAGCAAGATGAGCAACACAAAATCGTTCTCATTTGGGATATTACAAAAACATTTCACAGTTCCTGACTCTTAATACTACTTATTAACAAAATCAGAACTTCATTTTAAGACTTTAATGTGATTCATCACATTCCATAATGTCTTATTTAATCTTCTAGGTTGGAGTCTTATTGAGTATATTCAATCCATACTCAATTTTCTAACCTTGATAACTTTTGGAAGAAAAGAAGTCATATTTATCTTTTAATCAAACAATATAACAAGAGTTTGATTTTTCCTAACTGAACACACCACCAACTTGTGATGTTTCATTAGAATTAATATTGTGAGACAAACTAACAATATGTAAGATAAACTTATTCCCTTTGGCTTACCTATTTACCAACTAAGTCAACTTAATGGTACAATAGAATTTCCAAGCCAATTGCATGCTATATAACATAAGTACCTTTTGAACAAGTTACTTCATGTTCATGTCTTAAGAAGACATAAACTGTTATATTTGTACATCATTGATCAACTCAATGATTTCTTGTTTGAAACATAACAAGTTCAACGTCTTACTTTATTATAAGTCTTGTAATAGTTAAAAGACTTCATGTTTATAAGAAGATATAAACATAAATAACTAAAGTATTTGTGAACACCACCACTTGGTTTCAATAGTAATTTCAAGTTAATTTACTACTTCATTTGCTTATGTCATTTTATGAATTATCCAATTTAAGAAACTGCAAACTCACATAATTTCATTACATCAGTTGATCTGCTAGTAATGAAATCATGTAGTTTACCTTTCTATTGCAATCTAGGCAGGTTACACCCTGACGTAAATTGTAAATTCAAGTGTTTCTTTTAATTTGAATATCATAAGACATAAAAGTAGTCTTATAATCATGACACATGTTCTACATAAGATAATCTTACACGTTAAATGTATAAGTCCTATTAGAACATTGATCTCTTACCTTGCAATTAAGAGAATCCTATCATCATATTTCTATGTATTGTTCCTTTGCACACAATAAACAATTCTCCCACTTGTGCATTGAACAATATCATGTAGTATATAAACAACACAACATAAGTTTGTTTATGTGATTCAATATGATTTGTGTCATAAGTACATGTAGGACTACTTTGTCTTATCAGGAAACGCATATGGCTATCCTAAGAACATGAGTGTCTACAATTTGAAAGTAATTATCTTGAAGATAATTTGGGCTACTACACATAAATTAAGTCTTGTAGCTCCCACTGAATTAGAGAACATAACAATAACTCTATATTCAGTAAACAACACAAAGCTCCCACTGGATTTGACAACATTGTACGTGTTTCATAACCAGTGAAAACAATTTGCTTGTTTTTACTTTCCTACACATTTAGAAAAACCCATACGTAATAATTACTCAGGTTCTAAAATGTGTATTCTACTATGTTTATGATGGATTATCCATCAATGATATTAACTTGAAGAATTTAAGCATGCAGCTTCTTCCTTAATAGGCCTACCATCCCCATAATGGTATGTAGCACCTTTAAAGCACAACAACTAGATAAAATACTAGCTTTGCCTTTTACCAATTTTGCGGTAATCTGTCCAGCTTCTAATAACTCATATTTTCCATTTAACCAAATGCTTTGTTTGTTATAGAAGAATTCATTCACCAAATAAGAGTAATGAAATTTCTATGGAAAATAAGATATGCTATATCCTTAAATATTAAAGATTGCTATGAGTTATATATTAGAATGTAGACAATTCTAATGTTCCTATCATACCTTTCTCAATCATGAAAAGGAATAGGATTGAGTCTTATTCTTCTCTCATGAAAAATAGACTTTGTTTCATTTCGGTAAATTTTTCTCAATCAAACATTATGTTTGAAAACAGAATTAGATCAATTTACCAATTTAAGACCAAACCACGTTTACGGCTTTAATGTTGCATTAATACGTTAAAAAGAATTACAAAATTCAATTTTAGTATTTTCGATAATTAAATTTTCAAGAAAATTAAATACCCATGGTTCATAATCATATAACCATTTAATTTTCACTGAAAAACTAGGATCCAAATTAACATAGGTTCATCACATCAGTTGATCTGCTAGTGATGACGGTATTCAATAAGGTACGAATCGAACCTCAATTGCCAATATTCAATTGCAATTCCTAGAATCGATGGGATTTACATATTTGCCAACCGCAGTTGCAATGTAAACATGTTTTATCCCCATCTTCTTATGCCTTGAGTGATCAGAACGCGCTATCAACTCAATTAAGTTAACCAACTTAAGAAACAGCAAACTTACATAATTACACCACACCAGTTGATCTGCTAGTGATGAAATCATGTAATTTGCCCCTCCATTGCAATCTAGCCAGGTTACACCCTGACGTAGATCCAATTTTAGGTGTTTCCGTTTCATTGGAGGGCATATAACTTAAATTTAAGGGTAGTAAATTTGATGTGTGTAATCAAATATATGTACAAAGATGTTATGCATTCATCTTGTAGCATATGTTTCATGTAAAAAAACTTTTACTGATTTAGTTTCTTTACGAGCTTAAATCTCCAAAGTTTTGATTGAGGCGTTGAGAAACTTACAACTTTGCCTTAAGTGATTCGTAGTTACCATGGATGTTAGGTAAAACTAAATTTGACTCACAGGCGAGCGGCAAGCCAGAATGGAGGCTCACTAAGGCCATAATTTAATGCTAAGCCATCCTTATACCCACTTTTTAGTTTGACAAAATAGTTTCACCTTACAACCACTTAATACAGTCGCGATCAATCAACCAAAAGTCCAAGATTTATAAATAAGCTCAAAACAAGATTTCACCATTATTAAGTCCGTTTAATATTTTATTTATGAAATTACCCTTTGTTACTATCATGTCACAATAACATATAAAACAAAAGTAATAAATAAAATAAACAAACAACAACAATAATGGACATGCAAATCAAAATCAATTTAAAACACACAATTGATTTAATACACGATTAATAGGGTCTTCCCCAATCTTATAATTAATCAAATTTTAGTAATCTTTATTCATAATATTTACTAAACAATTTATCAATTATAATAGAATCGCATAATAAGCATGAAATCTTAAAACCAAATCATCATAATCCAAGACAACACATGCATGGTTTGTCATGGATGCCCATATTATAACAAATAATCATGTCAATCAAGGAACGCAACCAAACGGCATATCACAAATATCCATTTATATACACATAAATTACATGCAACCTAGGGTTTCTACAAGTTTTTATCACATAATTCATCAAACCCTAATTTCCTTTTTTTTTAAATAAAAAAATTTGACATTTATAAAAAAAAAAATCGAAAAAAAATCTAGGGTTTATGAAAAATATAAAAACATAAGAACACCAAGCATGTGATTAGTCAAACGATTCAATTTTTATGTATTTCGGTAATTCATTATAATGTATTAACAGCTCTTGACGCCACTGTTGGAATATATGAATAATAATAAACTATAAACATATAAGCATCAAAGAGTACGCAGCGGAATAGATCAAATACAAATAATAAATTAACCGAATATAAATGGATGCGTACCTCTTTGTGATTTCTAGCAAGAACAAGAAACCAATGGAACAAGAACTATAAACCCTAATTGGGTTTAATGGTGGATCGACCAGGGTTAGTCGAATAAGGCAAATCACCTTGTTAGCAAAAGTATGCCAACACCTCGTTCTTGAACACACGTATTAGTAGCGTTTCAATAAGAAAAGCTAGGTTCTTAATTCACAAGCAATCCAAACACAATGTTTAGAAGATCGCGTAGGAACCCTAGAAGGGTGTAGTTGATCAACTAAACAAGAATGGTTTTGAGCTTAGAAATCTAGTAGGAACCCTATAAGGGTGTAGTTCGATTTCTAACTCAAGAGGAGAAAGAGAAGGAGATTTGGTTTGCAAGTGAACCAAGGGATGATTAGAATGAACAAAAGGGTTTGTTTATATACTAATCAACATCTTGGAGCACAAGACACAAACCCTACACCCTAATGGGTTGGGTTTGGCCAAACATGGGTTTTACAAGCCCATTCCATGTTTTTCTTGAACTCTATTTTAAGTTCAGTCCTTCATCTTTCCTCCAACGATCATTTTGTGAATTTAATAATTATTCGTCACTAAAACAATAATTATTAATTAATTGAAACTCATACGTAAAGTGTGCAATCCCGAAGTCTCGAGTTCGAGTCTGGTCATGATATATTAATTTATTATCCGTCAAACTAACAGACTACATAAAGTAGAACGGAAAAAGTTCACGTACCAAAACGGTACACTGCGGAAAGTACATAGCTATTGTACGGCCTAATCCCTTTATATTTCATAGAGTTAGCTTTTATATTCAGAAAGGAGTGGGAGCACAACTAGTGTCTAGACTCCTATCTAACTATATGTAAATTTTTATGGTTCTAATAGAGTGATCCCTTTTATAATAATAATAATAATAATAATAATAATAATAATAATAATAATATTGGTAGGAAGAAAGTATAAGCAGGAGAAACTTCTTAGAGCGGTGGTACAGTGGTGTCATTCTCAAAAAGTGGTGTCTCGTCAGCAAAACATAGAACGAAATCAGAAAACCTTTGGCACCATATTCTGTGCCATTACAGTTGGCACCACAAAATGGAGTGCCGTTCTTTATTTTTTTTATATTTTTTCATCATAAACATAAAGTACTAACTAGACCAACATATGAATATTTAAAATTTACAGCTAGACATATTCAAACAATTTAGGCCCAACACATTTTAAAACCCAAGTTAGGCCTAAAAGAAAAGAAAAAAAAAAACATGTGCCCACCAAACCCCACATACGTCTTCTTCCTCCATCTGCAATAAAAAAAAAAAAAAAAAAAAACCTCGACATACGTTTTCTTCCTCAGTTCCTCACAAACACAACACACAAACACACACAAAAAAGAAAAAACCCACCAAACCAAGGAAAAAAAATCCAACAACACTGCATGGTTGTGACGGCGCAAGCAGGTTTGGCGCCATGTCCGGTACGGTGCGCCGTTCTGTTTTCTCGTGCCATTCTTTGGCACAACCATACCCCAAGCTCTTAGTTCATTTTTTTTCTACTCGGGCCCGCCGTAGAACATGCTGAAATTAAAGACAATGATTGCTTCATTATGATAAGATATGGCTAAATAATATAGTATGTGCGTACATTATATTGGCATTCTAATATACTATTCTGACATGTTATTTAGACTCTTTACACACTAATTAGTGAAAAAAAGTATATATAACATCTATTTTCGAACTTATGTTCTCTGTTAAATTCTTGGTGATGCTGCTGTACAAGACCTCATTGCTTACATCTGGATTCATTATGGATGTCCCAAACAAATTTAGAAACAGAATTCACAGGACGTTGAAGCTTTTTCAAAGTTGGTACCAATGGTTAGTGTCTGTTGCGTTTATATCAAATGGGTCAAAATGGTTAAAAATAACTTAATATGCTACACACAATATATTGTGTCAACAGCTTTGAGTTGCAGTCCTTTCTCAATAGTTGCACTTTTATATAGCATCCACATTAGTCACATGAACTAAATACAGCAATATACGGAAATTAATATCATCGTTACCACTATGGCCGTTGAATTTTGCGTAAATTTAATCCTTCACAAATTAGTACACTAACAAATACCGTGGCGGATCATCGCCCACCTCGTTTTTCTAATAAGAACACTCATAATATAAGATAGCCAAGAGCAAGGTTAGATTAAGTGGTTAACACCCTTACCTCTGGAGACAGAGGTCAAGGGTTCGAGCCTCACCCCTTGCAAGGCCAGAGGTCCTTTTCTACCATTGGTAGAACCGGAAGCATCCTTTCTACCTTTGGTAGGGGTAAGGTTGTCTACATCTCAACCTCCCCCATACACCGTGGAAGACGGTATTGGGAGTTACATTTTTTTTTTTTTTTTTTTAATATAAGATGGCCAACACTTGGATGTAGAGGTGCACAAAAGCAGTTAACCGGTTCGGTTTAAGAACCGGTCAAAGCGAAACCGGTTCGAGTCATAGCCCAAACACCGGATTGGCCGGTTAACCCGTTCGGTTACAAACCGGGTCCGGGGAGGAAAAACCCAACCGGTTGAAACCGGTTTGGGTCCGGTTAGTGACTGGTTTTGACCGATTAACAGGTTTTGACCAGTTTTTTCTTTTTGTCTTTTTATTTTTATTATTTTATTATTTTTTTTTTTCATTTTTCGTCGTTTATACAAAGTAAACTAAATAAACTTTAACTTTTATTTAATACATCGGAAATACAACTGAAAGGAAATATATCAAGCATACTACATAAACTTAAAACATAATACATATACATAAAACATCGAAAAGCTACTCAACGGGTCGAGACGCGAGTGCCGTGCAATACTTCATCAAATGAGCCCTCAACGTCAAGTTGGAAACGGCATTCATTATACTTAAGCAATGCTTAGATTGAGCCATTTTATTGCCATCCGACATTAGGACGTAGTTGAAGTTAGCCCTAGGATCTTGTGCATGGGCGCATTGTAAAATCTCAACAATCGTTGGTGCAATTGGTGCAACAGCCTCGGCTCCTTGATTTGCATTTGCCATTAGTGAAATACTTTCGATTTTGAATTTTTATAGTATATTTTGGTTGTATAAAAGTTGTAAATAAACAAAAACACAACCCCTGGCCTCTATTTATAGTAAAGATATAATAGCAAAATGGTAAATTTGAAACCAAAAAATTCAAATTTTCAGACCCTCACGTTTTTACCTGCCTTCCCGCTCAAAATTTGAATTCAAAATTTGAAAATTCAAAAAAGCCACCGGTTTGGGACCAGTTATTAACCGGTTAACCGTTTTTTTTAGACCCGCCAAGTGAAAATTTGAAATTTCAAAAAAAAAAAAAAAAAAAAACCCAACTGGTTTAGGACCGGTTAACCGGTTTTAACTCTTTTTTTTGCCCGCCAAGTGAAAATTTGAAATTTCCAAAAACACCCAACCGGTTTGGGACCGGTTATTAACTGGTTAACTGGTTTTGACTTTTTTTTACGTCGTTTATACAAAGTAAACTGAATAAACTTAAAATTTTATTTAATAAACCAGAAATACAACTGAAGGGAAATACATCGTGAAAGGAAATATATCAAACATAATACATAAACTTAAAATATAATACATTGAAAAGCTGCTCATAAATGTCTTCATCGGATCCGATGGACCTAGCTTCGTTAGCAGCTTCATCTTGTCTTATTTCTTCATCGGAAAGCAATTCGGCTACACCATCTTGCACCACTTCCTCGTAGATCTCTTCTTTGAAGTCTACGGCGTTTTCAAGATTTGATTTGTCTTGTATTCGCTTGGTTGCGTCCAAGTGATCTTTCAAACACATACACATCTCCAAAGAAGCCGGTGTGAGCCTTGTTATTCTGTCTGAGAACACCCTTCCACTTGTTGAAAAAGCGGATTCAGAAGCTACTGAAGTAGCTTGTACACTTAGTAGATCTCGATCCATTCGGGATAGAACGATAAACATTGTTTTCTTTGCTTTCCAAAACACCAAAACATCAAATTTTTCAAATTGTTCGGGCGGAATATGTGAGATAAAATCGATTGTGGTATATCTTGCATATTCATTTTTTGTGAAACGATCACTCTTTGCCCGTTTGTTGGGATTTTCTCTTAACTTTTGTAGCAAGCCTTGTAGAAAAACCGAACCAGTTACGGTCAAAACCGGTGTTGACCGGTCCAGTTTTCCGGTTTGCTTTTGGGTCCGGTTCGGATGTGTACCACTACTTGGATGTTGGAAGGATGTTTGAGATTATGTTCTACGGTAAAATTATTAAAAAAAAAATGTAATCGACCTTTGAAGGGTAATCATAATAATACCATTGGTCCTCAAAATAGTAGTCCAGCGATGAAAGGCATGTAACACACAACATATATTAGGCTAATGCTAATGGAAGGTTGGTTGCCCCCCAACCGAGTAGGTGACCAAGTCTCTCTCCTTAGTTCAACCGGATGCAACCGAGTTTCACCCCAACTTTTTTAATCTTTCGGTTGGCTGCTCAACCATAACTTTCATTTTCTTTGTGTGTGTTGTTTTTTATTTAATTCGTTTTTAGTTGAGGTGTAGTTTTAGAGAGAGAAATTTGATATAGCACTGATGTGATAAGGGGCGACCACAATATTTATAGTTGCGTTTAGCATTAGCCTTATGGATTCAAATGATGTTTATGTATCTTTTTAATCTTAAATCGATTTACTTTTCTCATTTTCCCCCGTCAGACTAGTTTGTGCCAAACATTCAGTCGTATGGTTACTTTTTGTAAAACAA
The DNA here is from genome assembly GCA_030686995.1 of Artemisia argyi. Lineage (NCBI taxonomy): Eukaryota > Viridiplantae > Streptophyta > Magnoliopsida > Asterales > Asteraceae > Artemisia > Artemisia argyi. The sequence continues at coordinate 333,356,193 of CM060709.1, forward strand.
ACACTAATATAAAATATAGAAAAACAAAGGTAAGTCAGTTTTCACTGTTGAACACTTTTACCACAACCCCTTTGCTGACCAGTAAAACATATTTAGGTACATCTAAACTATACACTATTTATTTTTTATTATATTTTTTTATTTATTTTTTGAAAGGCAGCAATATATAACACAAGAAAACAAAACCATACAAACAAGGCATCCAACCTTCATAATCAAGCCGATTATAGAAAGCGGACCCAACGAAAAAGAAAAAACCGATGAGATTATCTATTTTCATTGTCATTATTATGCATATTATTTTAAGTAATAATTTTAAAGCTTTGTTGTTTGAACATATTTGGGTATGTTTGATTTTGTATGGGGCTTTTGTTTTGTGTTTGGATTGCATTTTATGTTGTGACTGATAAATTATGAAACTGTCTATGTAGAAGATATAATATGACTATGATATTTTTAAATGAGACAAGCATTTTGAGGCTCTTTGGGGAAATTTATAAAAAGGAAAATGACAAATGTACCTCTTTCCGGAAACCATCATTCACCAAATCACCATTTTTCAAAAGCATATAAGAACCAAACTATTGTATTGGTGCAAAGTTTAAAATATTGTGACCACATTATGATCTATGCACTTGGCTCTTTTTAACCATTGTAAAACTTGAACAACTTTGAATCTTCAGCATAAGACACTTCACCATTTTAACCCCTAACGTTTTCAAAAACTTATAATATGGATAACTCAACCAAACAAAATAGTAATAAGTTAACTAAGTTTTTGTGTGAATGAACCAATCACCACTGTTACGCTTCTTTAAACCTCAACTAAGTTAATAACGATACCTGCAAGTCTCAAGTTAACACATTTAGAATTGTATATTTCAACCAAAAGTAAAGTGAGTTGTTTATTTTATTATTTATGTGACACAGAAAGTGTGATAATTGTTGATTCATAATTTTGTTTACCCAGCAGCCTTTGAGAGTAAAGAGTGGTGTATTTTTATATTATGTGCACGGGTAAAATGAACTGAGTCCTCTATTGACCAAGAATTGTTTCACCTAAAAGTAAGATGTAATACCTTTTTCAACAAAGAAACACGCATACAATCAACACCATGCCACCATGTATCATATCATTCACATATACATTAGGCTACCCTGTAAGACCATCACACACCCAACTTCATCACTGATACATCAACTTTATCTCTCTACAACTAACTTCACCAACAACTTAGTATAATAAAACAACCAACTTCACCACTATATGCCAATTGGTATACGGGTCAAATGAGTTTTAATAATATTATGAGCACCTCCGCCATACGCCAATCGGCTATGGCACATAACCCATGCATTTGATGAATATCTACAAATGGGTGAACATTGTTCACGCGATTGTCTAGATCATTTTACTAAGTGCATTATTGATTTGTACATGCCTGGTTTTTTTTAAGGAAACCTGATTGTAATGACATCCAATATATATATGCAACATATAAGAGGGTTCATTAGTTCTCGGGAATGCTTAGAAGCATTGATTGTATGCATTGGGAATGGTAAAATTGTTTGAAAGCATGGCACGAACATTATGAAAGAGGTGATAAAAATACCCAACTATAATGCTTGAAACAATTGCGTCTAATGATTTGTGGATTTGACATTCATTTTTTGATAGCAGGTGCAAATAACGATATTAACATTTTAGATAATTATGCGTTGTTCGACGACCTTATTGATGACATCGCCCCTGTATCATTTGAAGTACATGGAGTTAGGTATGGCCGGATTTACCCACAGTTGGCAACTTTTGTCAAACCATTTACATTGGCATGACATGAAAAACATGAATTATTTAAAAGGCGACAAGAAGATGCACGAAAGGATGTCAAATGAGCTTTTGGTGTCCTCCATGGACATTGAGGAATTTATACAACAACTGGTGCATCAATACTATGTCAACAAGATATGAAGAACCCTGTATACTTACATCACTTTGCATAACATAAGTTTGAAAGATAAAAGTTTGTGATAAGTGAATTCGACAAGTTATATATTAGTTCGCAACCAAATATATAACGTACTTGGATCGAGATATATGAAGTACAACAATGAAAATCCAAAGAATTATGCGATAAAGAAACACATGAAAATTTTCAGTGAAATATTGTGGAGCATATATATATGGCAAAAATATAAACAAAAAAATTAATCTATTGATAACTTGATACATTTTTATTTTATCGTATATTTTTATATATTTTTAATGTTCTTATTTTTTATTGTGTTTTTATTATAATTTGTATTTTTATTTAATGAATGAAAAATTAACTGTTTAAAAAAATGAGAAAGAAAATAAAATGATGGAATCAAAAAGAGTGTTATAACGTTATTAGTGAAAAACTATTTTTGTGTGAGTGTGTTAAAAATAAAAATGCTAAAATGACAATGAGTGTAAAAAAAGTTTAACATGTTAAGTTACTTAAACCTCCAACACGTCATCGATCTGTGTGACTTTGAAAACAAAAACAACTCAATAACCATGTCATTAATCCGTGTGATACTTTTCACAAAGTATTAAGATCAAATTCACCATGAAATCTCAATCGTTGATTCATTTCTTCTCCACAATAAATCACCTCCAAAAGCTTCACTCATTCTCACACACACTTTCTTACTCTTCTCCCTTCTTTCTCATAATATTCAGACGCCACATTTTCACATCTTCATCTGTAACCACACTTCATCTAACTTCATACTTTATGATTTCTTTCATAAATCCGTCTTTGTATATTTTGTTATTGTACGATACACAAGCACAAAAGATTTCTTTCATTATTGAAATAGGTGATCTTGGAACCAGTCTCTATGTGTGGGTTTGGAAGCTCAGCGGTGACAAGATGGTAAGACATGCAATAATAGCCTTTATAATGTAAATTTGTTATGTTGCGTTACATGTAAAAATTGTTTGATCTGAGTCTTATTTATTTATTCATCTTTTTATTATACTTTATAAAGGACTTTTCTCCTATTTTTAGACTGTTGTTTTGCATTTGTACAAGCTATTTTGAAAATCTGTGTTATACACTATCTTAAATAAAAAAGTTTTATCAAGGGGTAGACTTGGCAAATGGATTATTAAAATCTACATTCATTTTACCTATCTTAAACTGAAAATAATTTTCGGTAGAAAATAAAATGGGGCTAAGGGAGTGATACGCTTTGTTATGACACATTTGTGAGAAGTAGATGGACATGCCAGACAATGGAAATTGTCCTTGCAACTTGGACTAACATCTAAACGCTAAACCAATGTTTACTCTGTCTAGTTTATGAATTGTGTGTTATGCATAGACTGTTATTATGTTTAGGTTAGTGATGCTTTGTTATTAATCATGTAGGATGTATGGGCATTAGGGAACGTCGCGGGTGACTCCACAAACGGGCGGGACATCTTCTTTACATATACTTTTTGAAATCTGCATCCATTACCGGGTTGGAGTATGAAGCCTTGGACGCTCAGCAATTCGGTTAATGGTAAGGTGTATTTCTTGCAGAATCAGCCGGGTAATTTCTTTAGTAAAGAACCTCTTTCACTCCTATCTTTTGACACCCTCACCGAAAGACTGGAAGAGATAGAACCTCCATCTTTCGGGGGAAGATATACATCATGTCCGTCTGTTACTGTTGTAGGAGATATCATACACTTAAGTGTTATCAATCAACACCCTTTTATTGAGTTTTGGAGATAGAACATATACCAAAAATGGATGAAAGTTGCTACTTATTTTCCGGAGCGATGGTTCTGTTTGTTTCCTCGATGTGCCAGGCCACTACACGTGTTCAGTAATGGGAGTTGGCTCTTGCATGATCCGAGAGAAGGTCATATTTACATACTAGATTTCCACATGCGCACTTGTAACACACCTATTGTAAAACATGTGTATGTTATGACACTCAAATATACAAACTCATAAAGCAGTATATAATAAATGTACAATTGATAAATGCACAGTTTAGAGTATGCAAATAACAAATTGAAGTGTGCAAATCATTAGCCAAACAAATAACTGAATCACACTTTAAGATGGGTCTTTGTTCGGGTAAACATGTCAAAGTGATTTTATGCCACAAGAAAAATCAAGTACATCAATACTTAATGTTAGGCGTTAGCTATATACGTGGGTTCCACTGATATGCTTATCAGTTCCATAAATTCGTAACACTTGATATGCTTATCATTTTGGGAGTTCGATTGTGTTTTATCTTGAATCAGAGTGAATAACACCCCATAGAATACATCCCAAATGATTTGATAGTGATGGATAATTAGTGACGAGTTAGCCATGTAAAGCTTTTATCTCTAGCAAAAAATTAACTTTGCTGATCCTTCCCCATACATTGGTTTATTACACGCCAAATGCAACTTAATGACCAATTTGCTTTTGTGAAATGCAATTTTTTATTACATTTGAGGTTAATATGTACTTATTCAACATACACATAGGCTCGAAACGAGCTTAGTCGATCTCTAGCTTCAGCCTTGTTTGATAAATGAGCTCAAGCCCAAATGTGGTTAGGACAAGTTACCTTTACAAAAGCATATAAGAACCAAACTATTGTATTGGTGCAAAGTTTAAAATATTTTGACCACATTATGATCTATGCACTTGGCTCTTTTTAACCATTGTAAAACTTGAACAACAACTTCGAATCTTCACCATAAGACACTTCACAATTTTACCCCCTTACGTTTTCAAAAAATTGTAACATGAATAACTTAACCAAGCAACAAAATAGTAGTAAGTTAACTAAGTTTTTTTGTGAATGAACCAACCACCTCTGTTACGCTTCTTTAAACCTCAACTAAGTTAATAAAGATACCTGCACGTAGGAGTTGGAGTAAAACAACCAAAGCAATTTAGTGATTGATATCAAGATTTCTATATAAACACCTCAACACTTCCTAATTTTGACGATGTGAGATACAATCTCACTTCTAAATTTTGTGTTTCAAGTGACTCACTTTAAAACACAATATCCCATACATATTAACTCTATTTTGGACACTCCTTAGTTCGTTGCACATCTCTCATTAAAAAGAACGCAAACACACTAACCAATAAAAATGTAAATTACATATATTAAATGGTGTGGACTGTGGAGAGTTTGCAAAAGGTCATTTCTGACAAACGTTGACCGATATTACTTGGAATCACTAGAAATATTGGCGAAATTTATTTTTAACAGAGATCTTATGACTTACTCACCACACTGTATTCACCATTGACTCATTCTGTTAGACATCTAACACATGTTTTCAAGTCTAATCTATAATCTATACAAGTATATATACAACACTTGTGTGTATTTCGGTTTGCTTTTACTAGATACAACTTTGTCTCTAGCTAGTAACAAAAGATTAACATCACTAATCCTTCCCGATATTCCGGTTTAATTAACTAAATGGGCCAAAAATAATACGTCGGTTTAAGAATTGGCCCATGTATTTTTTTTTTATAAAATTATTATTATTATTATTATTATTATTATTATTATTATTATTATTATTATTATTATTATTATTATTTTCAGTTCATCACTTCATCATCTTATTTAATGTTACTTTACAATGCATCTCTATCACCAAATTGCTTCTGTGAAATTCAAATTTTCCATTAGGAGAATATTAAAAGTAGCATGTTTTAAATACTCTTTTCTTCAACTACACTATATTTAATGTGGATACATTTGTTATTATGAAAAATGTCAGTGTCCTTTAATTTCCTTTTCACCTTACCTGTTGAAGACGTACGATTATGATCATCCAAATAAGAAACCCCTTAAGCTTAATGCCTATAGTTTTTTTTAATGTCTTGAAGCAACAAAACTGTAAGGCAAGAAGCAAGCTTTGTCTTTTCAAGTCAAAATTTCCTAATATAGCATGGAGCTAGCGATTATGTGAGCAATAATGAATTGTTAATAGTAAATTTACAAACCTAAGATTTTTTTGTCATTTAAGCAAGCTTTATTTTCTCGCGGACATGTTTTGCGGATTTATAGTAGTAATCTTCTCCAAAATGATGTAGTGGTAAGTTGCCCCTTAAGTTTCAACGGAAATCATGGTTCAAACATTGTTTGGTAAAAAAAACTTGGGATAAACTTGTATTTCGGCTAGGCCACGTACATGACAACATAAAAAATTCGGCTTCCCCATATACATATGAAAACACCACTAATAGAAATCATGATATTCCATTAGTTAATACCACATAAAATTAGAAGGAAATGCTAGCCTAAATTCCACTTTGAAGATTAACTTGGTTAAATAACTAAATTGTATTTGATAATAAATTAAGAGCAAGAGTGGTGTAGGTGTAGATGAGGACCTGCTTGCTACATATTGAAACGTTTAACAGTTATCTTCATCAATCGTGACTAGCAAGACTTTGAATGCTAATTCAATAAATTCGTTAGGTAGTGATCGATGTAGGGTTTCATTTCTTGTTACTGCACAGGCTTCACAATACAATCACATAGAAAGCACATCACACGGATCACGATCCCAAACCTCTTAATACCGTCCATTCACTTCCCAATCCAATGCCTCACCTTTTCACCCTTCCCACACTAAACATCTCAAAACCCCCCTTCACCCCTATAAAAACCCTTAAACTGATATACGACACATATTCATCTCATTTTGCCTATTCAACTTTGATAATACTTGCAATCACTAGAAATATTAACGAAATATCTTTAGAACATAAATCTTATGACACCGTTGATCTCAGATCAAAAAATAAATGCAAGTGTTCTTTATTTGAAAATTAAATATAGAAAAAGCAAACCTCTATCAGCTTTGCTTCACTACTAGGGTGAAGATAATAGCCTCTGTCGTGCTCCCTTTGAATGAGCTGCTCCCTGAAATTCCCAAATAAATGCTTATAATTTAAAAAAATAAAGTAATGATTTAAAGAGTAGGAAGTGCAGAAATTTACTATGGGCATATATTCTGAACAAGAAACTTCTTGGCTCGTCCATTCATACACCTTTCGTGAATAATATTTTGATGTCTCTTGAATCATGAAACTTTCAAATTTATTCTCATAATATTCCAATTTGCCCATTCCCAATTCTACAAATGTATATACTACATCCCATAGTAAAGCTAGGTCAATATGCCCGCCATCACGATCTTGATCAATCTGGTTATAAATGTAAAATATATTATTTTCAAAGAAAAGTTAGATAATCATATTGTAGAGAATCAAAAGTTGAAAAGCATACCATGGAGAATGCACCAGCACGCACTTTAGAACACAACTCATCAGGGACCTATCAAAACATAGCTCGAATTATTTAGCTTAAATGGCTTTGTTACTAATCGACAAATTATAAGATGCTTGAAGCAGCCATCTTTTTCATTTTTATATAGAACAAAACAATAATTTTGTGGCTATTGTACAGTGAAGTCAAATAGTTGCAGAGACAGATTATAGTAGAGTGAACTAAGATAATCTTCGTAAAAAAATTAATAACTTTTGAGATCTTAAATATTATACCATAGTACGGAAAGTGAGCATCCCTTCTTCTTTAAGAGGAGGAAGATTATTGTCGGGGATGTAGTATCTACCAAGATAGCTGAAGACTCGGGAAAGAAATTCGACCATTACTTTGTGGCATCTTCTCACAAATTCTTTCAACAAGAATTCACCATTCTTGTTGTTCAAAGAAGAAAAAACCTGCATCAAATACATTTTCTGTTAATTCCAGACAAAAGTAAAGATCATAGGAGCTTAACATTGTTTTTACATCGTGTATGAATACACAATTCATAAAAACTTATAAACAATACAATACATCGAATATAAGCAAAAACATAATTTGTTTTACCGTCAAAGTAAGGCAATCTTCAAAGACCTTCGTATACCGTTCATGCAACTCATAAGAGTTTGTTTCATTTCCAAGACCACCTATTTCAACAATGAAAGGAAGATTCTTTGCTTGTGTATCATACAATAACAACATAAACAAAGATGGGTTTGAGACTATGCATTGGCGTGAGTTCCGTTGGAGTTGTTTTTGTTTGAATATATTTCTTGAACGAATAGTAGTGACTGTGTGACCAACACTTGAGGCTAACATACTAATAGGAAGATGTGATGTTTGTTATAAAAAAAGATGGTCGTTGTGTGTTTTTAGAGAGAAAACTATATATACTTAGGTTTTGTATGCGGTTGCTTGGGGGGTTTTATAGGTGTGAAGGTGAGGTTTTTGAAGTGTTTTGAGTGTGGGAAAGGTGAAAATGTGAGGCGTTGATTGGAAAGTCAATGGATGGTGGATTAAGGGTTTGGGATCGTGATCCGTGTGATGTGCTTTCTATGTGAGTGTATACACTGTGAATTGTGATGTGAAGCATGTGCAATATCAATAAATGAATCCCAAGTTTACTACCTAACAAATTTATTGAATTAGCATTCAATATGTAGCAAGCAAGGTCCTCATCTACACCCTACACCACTCTTTCACTCAATTTATTTATCAAACATGATTTTGTTATTTAACCTAGTTAATCATCAAGGCTAGCTTTTCCTTATAATTTTATGTGGTATTAGCCAATGCCTAATGGTATATCATGATTTTAATTAGTAGTGTTTTCATATGTATATGACGTATTCATGATTTTAATGGTGGTTTTGTATGTTATTAGGGTTGCTTGTATTATCTTTTAAGGGTTTTTATAGGGGTGAAGGTGGGGTTTTGAGATGTTTAGTGTGGGAAGGGTGAAAAGGTGAGGCGTTGGATTGGGAAGTGAATGGACGGTGGATTAAGAGGTTTGGGATCGTGATCCGTGTGATGTGCTTTCTATGTGATTGTATTGTAAAGCTTGTGCAGTATCGAGAAATGAAGCCCTACATCACTACCTAACGAATTTATTGAAATAGCATTCAAAGTCTTGCTAGTCACGATTGATGAAGACAACTGTTAAACGTTTCAATATGTAGCAAGCAGGTCCTCATCTACACCTACACCACTCTTGCTCTTAATTTATTATAAAACACAATTTAGTTATTTAACAAAGTTAATCTTCAATGTGGAATTTAGGCTAGCATGTCCTTCTAATTTTATGTGGTATTAACTAATGGAATATCATGATTTCTGTTAGTGGTGTTTTCATATATTTGTGTATGGGGATCGGAAGCGAAGTTTTTTATGTTGTCATGTACGTGGCCTAGCCGAAATACAAGTTTATCCCAAGTTTTTTTTTTACCAAACAATGTTTGAACCATGATTTCCGATGAAACTTTAGGGGCAACTTACCACTAGGTCATTTTGGAGATGATTACTACTATAAATCCGCAAAACATGTTCGCGAGAAAATAAAGCCTTCTTAAATGACAAAAAAATCTTAGGCTTGTAGCAGTGGCTCGTAATTAATCGATCGAGAGGATCGATCGATCGATCTTGGAAATCGATCGTCCCATTGTGGGACAAACCACAATATCGATCTTCGGGCACTTCAAAGAGCAAATCGTTCATTTACTCGATCGATTATTGGCAAACACTTTCCCACTTTCATTTAAAATGTAAGAGTTTGTATATTAAAAAAAAAATCAAAAAGAAATTACCACTTTTCATCCTATAAATACCAACATTAAACCCACATGCAAACACACAATTCAAACAAATTATTATCAATATTCATTCACCTTGTCCATGTCATCCTACGAGTATTTGTTTGGTTCTTCGTCTTTCGACGATGACGAAGAAGTTTTTAGTGAGTTTGCGGAGTTTGCTTGGAACGCGTATCAAGCACATCAGCCAAAACCTACAAGAAGGTACATACATAGGGATCATGTTGCTGCACACAATCGGTTAGTGAATGCATACTTCGGCGAAAACCCGCTGCACGATGAAATAACATTCCGTCGACGTTTCCGAATGAGCCGAGAGCTGTTCACACGAATTGTCCGGCTCGAGGGTTTTTTAAAAGTGATCTCAAAGATATTATATATACATGTATATCATATTACATAATATGATCATAAAAGATGACCAGCGGGCGATATGTCCTACATGGTTTGAAGAGGAGGTCCACCAACCACACGATCCCTTAAATACATTTTAAGAATCTTTAGCAATTTCTCAGGAGCTCGAGAACGTAGCAACTCATCAAAACTTAAAATCTAATTTGGTCGAGCACATTTGGAGAAATCGTAGACATCATCGTCTCCTTCATGACAATGAAGACGAAGATGAGGACGATGAAGACGAAGACGATGAAGAATTTCGGTGATGTTACATTTAATTTAGTATTGTAATGTTTCAATTTCGTATTGTTTCGTTTACGTAATGTTTACGTTTTATTAAGAAAATTTGTGTTTGTGTTAAAAAATGTTTTTTTTAAATGAAAAAAGATGATACAATATGGGTTGCCACTATGATAAGAGAGGTGAATATGGGTTGAAGAGAGAGAATGCTGATGTGGCATCTGAAAATATGATGCAATATAGTTAGTTTCAGTTTAATCTAGATTAATCTTAGCTTTATATTACAATTTAGGAGTAGATTATTACCACTATCACAAGCCTTAGGTTTGTAAATTTATTATTCAAATTTCATTATTGCTCACATAATCGCTAGCTCCATGCTATAGTGGGAAATTTTGACTTGAAAAGATAAAGCTTACTTCTTGCTAACAAAAAAAAAATTATTTTGCAACAAAAAGTTAACTCGTACGATTATAATCAACCAAATAAGCAAACCCCATAAACTAACAATACCTATAGGGTCTTTTTTTTTTTTTTTTTTTTTTTTTTTTTTTTTTTTTTTTATGACTTGAATCAACAAAATTGTACATATGTCTTAAAGCAAGAAGCAAGCTTTGTCTTTTCTAGTCAAAATTTCCCAATATGGCATGGCGCTTTCGATTATGTGAGCAATAATGAAATGTTAAAAACCTAAGAATTTGTCATTTAAGTTTGCTTTAATTACGACATGTTTTGCTGGATTTATTGAAGTAGTCATCTCTCTAATGTAACCTGCTGGTAAGTTATCCTTAAAGTTTCATAGGAAATCATAGTTCAAGCATTGTCACGCAAAAAAATTGTGACAAGCTGAGAAAAATTTTGAAAACACCACTTATTGAAATCATGATATACCATTAGCTAATACCACATTTATTTAAATGAAATGCTATCCTGAATTCCACATAAAAATCAACTTGGTTAAAGAATTAAACCATATATGTTTGATAATAAATAGAATGCAGGAGGGGTGTAGATGATAGACCATGCTCGCTAGTCGCTACCTAGTGAAACCTCTACCAGCTAGCATGACTTTGAATGCTAATTCAATAAATAAATTTGTTAGGTAGTGAAGTTGGGCTTCATTTACTGATATTGCACAGGGTTCACATCACATTGTACTTAATTATTTTTAACAAAAAAAGCTAAAATGTAGAGTAATATGAATCTTACAAAAATATTAAATTTGTATTATCATATATAATTTTAAAAGATTAAACACATAAATTCAATCAGAGGTAACAAAAAGCAGTAGTGATACTGATAAAGAGTATCATAAACCTGAAAGCAAGATGATGTTTACTACAATCAAGTTCTATCAAACATCATCAATATGTTCACAAGTTCATGGTTCTCCAAATAGTACTATATATTGTCTCTAAAATTGGTACTCTTGATTTAGATCTTACATTGCTGCACCAAAGCCAATGGACCCAAACAAGTCATCTATCAGTTCTTTCCAACATGAGCCAATAATTAGTGTTAATTAGTTTGATTTTGATTCTTACCCTTGTATGAGGCTGGTTTAATAGATGACCTCTATCCGAAGTGTGGTTGAGACGTGTTTACCTTTTCAAAATCATGTAAGAGGTGAACTCGCGTAATGGCGAGTCAAAGCTTAAGATATTTTGACCACATCATCATGTATGTACCGGTCTAGTTGTCTCTTTTTACAATTGTAAAACTTAAACAAAAACTTTGAATCTTCACCATAAGACACTTCACCAGTTTACCACCTAATTTTTTCAAAAAGTTCTAGTATGAATAACTTAACTAAGCAACAAAAGAATAATAAGTTAACCAAGTTTTTGTGTGAATTCAATAAACCAACCACCTATATGTCACTTCTTTAGACCTCAACTACATTCATTATTAGACGACTATTCGTTTTGTTGACTGCATGAGATAGCATGTGTATTTACTAAATACATAGCTTTGATAATAAGCAACATAATCCAAAACCCTAATGGACCCAAACCATTATTGGGTTTGGGCCAACTAACCTATCTTACACTCCCCACAGTTTGAACGAGGGATAAAGTTTGTTATATAAAAAAGTTGTAATTATTAAAAAGTTAAAGGGTATTTTTTGTAAATAATTACACATGCACTACTGTTTCAATTGTCAAAGTTGGTTTAAATTTGATCTCGTGTATGTAGTGTATTTTTGTACACGACATGTTATAAAAGTCAATATTGTTTTATTTTTTTTATTTCTTCATCCAATGGGATTGGGACACGTAATGTATGTGAATGTCGCGTAAATATATACATGAGATGTTGGGGTCGAATTGAGATGTGAAAAAAGCATGGGTATATAGAGACACAGTAAGTCTAGCAGGGGCACTGCAGTAATTTTCGCAGCATTAAAACACATGTTTGCAAGTCTAATCCATAATCAATACAACACTTATGTAGGTTTGCATTTTCAAAATACAACTTTTTTCTTTAGTAGCAAAAGATTAACTATTTAACATCACTAATCCTCCGCGATATACCGGTTTAATTTACTAGCTGGGCCAAAACAATTCGTTGTTATGAATTGGTCCATGTCTTGTTGTCATTTGTTTTTTGGAAGAACTTTTTCCTCTTTTCATTTCTTTTATTTGCGGGCGCGCAAAGGTTATTGTTTGTTTTTTTTCGGACATAAATGCTTCTTTTCACTTCTCACCTCTTCAAAAATTAGACATAAACTTTCACTTCTTCTCATGTGTTTAACACAAATCCTATCTATTTCTATTTCATTCTTTTCTTTCAAAATCACAAAAAACAAACGTTTTTCTTCTTTGCAAATGAAGATTTTAGATTACTTCTTCTTCTTTAAACATGGTTTCCAGATGAAGACATAAAACCTCTAAAAAAACAAATGACACCTTATTTTTTCCAATTCATCATCTTATTTAAAGTTACTTCACAATGCAACTCTATCACCAAATTACTTTTGTGAAATACAAATTTTCCATTATTACATTTGTTTTTTACGACTTGTTCAAACCACGTACTAAAATGAATGTGTAGCCGAAACGATCATACTTATAGGTATTGAATAAGTCAAAAACGTTATTTTTGGCTAAAGATGATGAAAAATAAATCCTTTAAAAGAAAAAAGAACAAAGGCTGGGTGCAATAAGGATTGAAAATAAGGGTCAATCCCCCTTATTTTCTCTGCCACGTCAGCTTTCTCTCTCCAGCGACTTGCAGGCGATTCAGTGCCACAGTAAGGGAGACCAAGTTCAAATTTTTTTTTTTTTACAAACTTAACACAAACACAAATTTTATTAATAAAACGTAAACATTACATAAAACACGAAACGGAAAACAAATAAAAAACGATACGGAAAACAAATAAAACACGATACGAAAATACTTAACATAAAACACCATTACTCATCGTCTCTGTCCCATGCATCTGTATTTCTTAGAACGAACCACACATGTTGATAATATATCCCTTTCCCATAGCGCTCATAATAAATTCGGTTTGCATTGCTGAGACGACAAGGGTCTTCACTTGTACGTAGAAACTCTTTGTAAATAGCATTATACCTATGACATTCAGCATTCATTCTACTCCACATAGCCGTAATACTATTTTTATTACGGTTCTCACCATTGGTCTCATTGTTGAACCTTTGTGTAACTTCAGTAAAAAAAGAACGTCCATTCACAAGGTCTCGGGAATCCTGAACTTCAAGCCATACGCGAGCTAGCAGATCTTCTTCTTCCATTGACCACCGATTGTTCATTGTGAACTGCTTTAGGAGTGTGTGAAATGCTTTAGGAGTGTGTGAAGAAAAGTGTTGTATTGTGTGCTATTTATAGGGGATAAAATATAAGAAGCGGGATATTTTTGAATTCAAAATTCAAACAGAAGGCGGGATAAATTTTAAATTCAAAAATTAAATACAAGGCGGGATCTTTTAAATTCAAAATTCAGGCGGGATCTTTTAACACAAACGTAAATTTTTTATTAATAAAAACATAAACGTTACATAAACAAGAATAAAAACATTACAATAATAATTTAAAAACTAAAACTTCAATTATAATCTGGGTGATCCCAGGTCTGCGAGTTGTTGGAGCAGAAACCGTCGTCATACGGATCAAAGCTCGCAAACCTCTCTGCTTCTAATTCAGCTTCCATCCTGCTAAGCTCCCGCTCGTCCTCAGAGTTCCAGCCATCATCAGCAGGTTTCACATTTTCCTCAAAACTTAACTGAAAGTTATCAAGATGAGGTTGCTGTTTTTGTGGCTCAACAACTCTTGGTGCAGATGAACTTGATGTACCTTGCACAAACTGTTGTTGTTGTTGTAGTGCATCAGCAGCTTGCACATTCTCTTCAAAACTCCAATGTATCTTGTTGGATTTTTCGTTCTCTATCTGCTGCACACAACCCCACAATGTTTCAACAATATCAGCGTCTTTGCGAAACTCATTGTACAAAACCTAGTTGATCACAGATTTTCTTTCGACAGAGATATCTTTGCACGCTATGTATCGTGTTCTCAGGAGTTCTTTGCGTAACTTCACCAGCTCAAACTTCTTAATAACTTCGATAATTGCATCTTGGTGTTCCTTGTCATCAATTTCAACTTGTTTTTGGACATAGTTTTGAACTTGTTCCACAGTGTGGGGAAGTTTACATTTTTTGTGTTTGATTTGTTGTTTGAATTATGTTGTGTCTTTGAAAGGTGTGTTTCAAAGTGGTATTTATAGTGTGTATTTTATTTAACCAACGGCTATAAACATGAATGTGTGGAAGGTTTTGGATCAAAAATAAAAAAAAGGGGGTAAAACACTCGGTCGTGGTTGAGACCGAGTGTGATTCTTTTGGCTTTGTTTCTCGGTCGCGACCTCCTCCCGACAATAAGGACGGCCGACTAGGACCGAGTCGGTCGAGGTCGTTATTGCAGCCAGCCTAACTTTAGGAGAATATTGAAAGCGTCATGTTTTAAATAACTTTTTCTTCATAGAGCTTTTTAAAAAAATGGATACATTTGTTATGATGAAAAATATCCATGTCCTTCAATTTCCTTTTCACCTAACTCGTACATACATACACAAAGAAGCTTACACATTTATGTCGATGAAGTACAATTATGACCAGCCAAATAAGCAACCCCATAAGCTAACAATCCCTAGAGTTTTTTAATGTCTTGAGGCAAGAAGCAAGCTTTGTATTTTATTATTATTATTGTTTTTTGAACAACAACAAAAGGAAAATATATAAAACACAACTTCTAGCAAGAAACTAGAAGAAAATTACAAAGGAGTTTGTAGCCAATCTTGCCAACTTAACATTTTGGCCCCTCTAATTTTAACCAAGAAAAAGAATACAATTGTATATAATCAAAAATGTCACTTTTCCTCATACACTGAGAGTTAAAAATGACATTATATCAAAACTTTCAAATATACCACGACGTAGTCGCAATATAGCATGGAGCTAGCAATTATGTGCGCGGAATAGTAAATTTACAAACCTAAGATTTTGTCATTTAAGAATATTTTCTCGCGGACATGTTTTGCGAATTGCGGATTTATACAAGTAATCATCTCCAAAGTGACCTAATGGTAAGTTTTATTAGGAATCATGGTTCAAAGTTCAAACATTGTTTGGTAAAATATTTGGGATAAGAAAAGTTGTATTTCGACGTACATGACAACACAAAAAACCTGGATAAGAATCCTTTCTCGTTTATCAACTTTTAATCTAAACCTTCTTAATGAAGGCATCCTTAACACATGAACACACCACTAATTATGATCATGATATACCATCAGCTAATACCACATACAATTAGAAGGAAATGCTATATCCTAAATTCCACATTAAAGATTAAGATGGTTAAATAGTTAAACCATGAATGTTTTATAATAAATGATAGACCATGCTTGCTACCTACTAAAACGTTTGACACCTACCTTCTTGAATTGTGACCAGACCGACCTTCAATGCTTATTGGATAAATTTTTTTAGGTAGCGAAGTTGGCTTCATTTATTGATATTGAACAGGTTTCATTTAGTGAATACTGAACACATGCTCATTAAATTTGCGTAGGTGAGGCTCATATAACAGTATCACATCACAATAGTATAATGAGGTTAAGTATGATAATCTTATCGAATGTTATTTACCTAATTGTATGTCAATCACTATTAGGTTGCTTATTTGCATTTGGTTACTCACCTTTTGAGCGAGGTACTCAGGTACATCAGTTTGGTGCTATCAATTTAAGATGGACTCATATGATTATAGGAAGAAAAAAAATATCCATCACGTAATCTCCTTATTGGAGTTAGAGATATCAAGCCCACGAGCATAACTAATTTTTGCTTTTTTGGCAAATCCTCTTTTTTGTGGACAAAGGTCTAAATAAACCAACTTTTTCACCATGTGATATGATGGAAACGTTTCATAATTTTTGCAACGTATTTGCTGTTGGAATTATGATATCATGACATTCATATAAAATTAACCAAACACATCAAGTGAGCATAGCGGAAGCAATTATAACAAGATCATATAACATGTAATTAATTAATCAAATATAAATAGTAAACATACCTTTGTGATTCTAGCCCGAACAAGAATCAAATTGTAATCTTCAAATCAAGAACCCTAATTAGGGTTTATGTGGATTATAAGAATTACCTCTTACCTCTTTTGTAATTCAATCCAAGAATCAAACAATAGTGTGTTTGAATCACGTTCTTATACACACGTACTAATTCAAGAAAAAGTTTATGCAAGTAAATTAAACACAAAACTTATTTGATCTTATGAAAATCGAATCCCTAAGGGATTGTTTTGGATGGATCGATTTAAGACAAAGAGAAGGAGAGAAAAACACCAAGATGTGTGTGTACAAGTTATGAGAAAATAATACATCTTGGGTTTGTATATATACTAATTGAAACTTGGAGCTCAAGGCACAAAGGAGGTGGAGAACCCCCTTGGCCGATCGGTTATGTAATCCCAAAGGGATTCCGGAACCTTCCCTTATTTCCAAATATTCATTAGTATTACTTTTCTAATCTTCGTCAATAGGTCATTAGTCATTTATCATTAAATACTAATTACTATTACTGGTTTTGTGTTTATTAATAATTACTTATAACATTTATAAATAATTATTTCTTTTTCTCTTCATACGTATTGTGTGCAATCCCGTGATCTCGAGTTCGATCCTAACATACGACTACTAAAATAATGTCATCAAGCTGTACGTCATCCTCTGCACTCTGGTTTGCCAATTTTTATTCAAAATTTGAATACCTTAGGCGAGAAAAGTAGAAGAATCAGTTTTTGCCAGTCTTATAAATACTTACTCCCTCAATACCTCTTTTAAAAACTTTATTTATTTAACAACCTCATGTGCTTTAATATTTTTATAAACAACTACTACTATTATTATTGGTATCATTATTGTTATTTAGTATTATAATTATAATGATAATTACTCCATCTCTTACAAAATAGTTAGACAAAAAATACAACCAATACACTTTTCAACCATTGAACTATCATCCAATCCTATTACACTCTCATTTGAATAACTGGCACAAGAATAATAGGACTATTATTTTGGGATATATCACAAAATGAAAATGAGGACTATTATTTTGTGATGGAGAGAGTATTAAATTAATTGTAATACTAAAAATATCACTGACATCGCCACATGTTATTGATTATCAGTTTATATTACATTTTTCTTTCTTTATATGTAGGTGGATCATTCTACTATTCATGATATATATATTCCTCATGGCCAATATGGGTAAACATGGTTGAATCGCCGCCAATTGAGTATGTTTCTGAAATTTTATTAGTACAATTTCCGTCTGTTGATGGTTGATAAGAATATTGCTTGTGTCTTTAATTTTCATTTTAGGCAAATACCAAGTACAACTGAAAGTGAAATATGCTGGTATCTTTAAGTTATCCAAGAACTCTAGTGGGAAGCGATATTGTTTTGGCTTTCAGAAATGTATCAAGATATATATATGGACAAAAGCTCATATATATAACTTGAAAGAACTATATGACGATCATAAACAGAATTATGCATTAACGAGCGACCCAGTTTTGTCAATTCATTTTGCTGACAAGTACGCCACACGAAAGTCTTATATTGAGCTTGATTCTAACGAGACATTCATGGTGATGCTTAACATGTATGAGAAAGAGAAAGAAATAGACAAACAATAATAGTGGCACAACTAATATTCAACAGAGGTAAAATATGTATTTATGCACATTAACATACAGCACACACATATATGTATGTAAGTAACGATGAAATAATATTTGGCATAGTGGTCGTCAAGATGAAGCAATTGGTGAGCCACATGGTGAGAAACATTGACAATTAAAATTATCCGATTTTTTTCATCCCTACCTCGCTCGTATTCTACCATCCCCAACCCTGTATATTTCCCTTCCCTCATCATGACCTCTATAATCTCTTTTCCGGCCATACCTATCACCTCGATCTCGATATCTTTCCCTTCCCTCATCATGACCTCTATCATCTCGTTCTCGTTTTCGATTATGTGTATCATCATTACCTCCGTCAGGTTTTAGATCATGAAAGCTATCACCTCGATCCCAATATATTTCCTTTCCTGCATCATCATCTCTTTTTAGTTTTCTACGATCCCCAACCCTATATATTTCCCTTCCCTCGTCACGAACTCTGTAATCACTTTTTCGGCCATACCTCTCACCTTGATCCCAATATATTTCCTTTCCCGCGTCATCATCAAAAGGTACATCTTTCCCAATATCCCATTCTCTCTCTAGTTTTCTACGATCCCCAACCGTATGTCTTTTTCTTTGCTCATCACGAACTCTTATCATTTGTCGGAAAATATACCCTATAGCAGCATTGGTATAACCGTAGACCTTATCGCATTGATTCTTGGCCTTTCGGAGGTCTTCGCCTTCCAATAAATAAACTGCATACAAACACCTTTCACCTTGTCCAACAACAAGAGGGGTGATTGAAGACCCGTTTAGGTGGTGGCCGCAAAGATCAAGCATGCGAGTGTTGTCATTATTATTCACAGCAGCAAGTAACACAAGAAGTTGATGCTTCTTATATCCAGCCTGCTGGTCACCGAAGTTGACGACATCAACAGCTACACCCCCCTCTTTTAACTTGGTTCCAAGTTTAGTATACTGATTGTCAGTATCACCAAGAGGACTGAAACAACACATACATATATAAGTGAACATACTAATAAAATAAAACTTTGATTAATATGAGGGGTTAAAAAGACATACCCTCCAGCAAACACAACCAGCCTTTTAAGAAGGTTTTCGTGTTTTTTATTCAGATGGAGCGAACCCGTCATGAGGGCAGTTACCAAGAGTGTATCACCGGCAACATTTACGAAACCTGGGCAACAAATAAAACTTGATAAATATACATACAACCTAAATTAAATAGTTAAAACTATAATTAAAGAAGCTAATAAATACCACGAACTCTACTCATGATCAGTGAAAGGTCTTTAGTAGGTTCAACCACAACACAGGTTTGATATGAAGGAAAGACCCTATCATCTATTGCACTACGATTATTCTTACCACCCATTGCCAGAACGCCAACATAATTCTCCGGGTGAGACTATAAAAAAGGGTATGCGTTTATATTTATATATATAAAATAAAAAAATAAAAAAAAAATTAAAAAAAAAGACCCTATATAATGTTAAATTAACTATTACCTGGAGGTACTTTTGACAGTAGACTTCAATAGCATCGATCTGAAGCAAGAACTCATATGATTTGGAGTGTCTCATCCAACTAGAAGTGTCCATACAAATCATTGTAACCTGAAGAAAAAAAATAGTTACTTTATAAGAAGGATTAAAACATAAACATCGTTATAACCAATAATTAATTAAAATCCAAATTAATACGACGATCAATAAAATTACAAATGTTATAATGATAAACCCTAAATGAAATCCTAAGTCAGTTGTGCTACATTAACCAATCACAAACCCTGACCCTAATTAAACAATAAAATAAAATCAAAAAACGTGCATGCATGCAATTAAACCAATAAACAAATATAACATAAGCTAAACCAAATATCGCTTATTTGTACCTAGGTGTGTATGATTCGGCTCAATTAAAAAAAACAATCAAATCAATCAACATCTAATGATGTACATACCTCATTCACCATGGTTATCGTTTGTTGAAGACAACGTGTATAAGTGTTGATTGAGAGGCTTCTTTTTTTTTTCGTTTTCTTTTTAATTGAATCGGCTGGAACGTGGATTGAATGTGTATATTTATAATGTCCTCTTATTCTCAATGGGAATTGAAGTCGGTTCAATTTTATTTATTTATTTAATTTTTTTGGCCCATGTGATTTTATTATCTCGTGTAAGCTATGCCTACTTCTAAGACGATTATAGTTCAAATCCTAAACGTACTCAAAAACGTACACAGGGTTAGAAAAACAAAGAAGTTCAATAATTAACCACTCAAAGATAAATTAAGTATCAAAACACACTTTTGTGATAACTTCAATCATTTTGGACAGCAACTTCTATCTAGAACATGAAACATATATGCAAGGTTATTGATGAATCTACCTTTTATTAAACTATACAAAGAATTGCTTATAACGAAAAAGAATCAAGAATACAGTTGTTATCCTAAAACATCAACTGTGATCTTATGTTTTTCTCTTTGTATAGTTGCCAACAGTTATCACCTTGCAACAAAACCAATGAAAAACAATAGAATGAAGACTTAAAAGGAACTAGTTAAACGTTCATCTTTATAGCTAGGTTTGGAATTATTTGCTAATAATTTGAGGATGAGAAACATCTTATCGGACTTATCCCGAGTTCCAAGAATTTTGGAAATTAACTGAACTTGTGTTTTGTTAAATATTAGTAGTAACTTAAACATATATTAGGGGCTTAAGTGTACTTTTGTAATAAGATTAGGTGGTAGACTAGAACTAGGATTAGTTAGCTTGGCTTGCAAGCTAAGGTTTCTACCCCCTCATCTTTATAAATAGAGATGAGGGGGGATGCTAGTTTTTAACATTCTTCTTCCTCAATTGTAAAAGCTTTATTGGTCTTAATAAAGGGTTCGTTGAGGGTATATCGTGTGCATATTCTTGTCGAGTCTTTGTAGTCTCTCGTGTTGCTACTTGTGTTCGATACTACTCGCGATCTAGTGTTCCGCGATCGAGCTTCGGGTTTGTTGTTGAGGTATTTTCCAACAAGTGGTATCAAGAGCCGCGGTTATTTTGGTCATCGAAGTTCGAGTGCTAGGTCGAGGTTTCGAGTTGATTCGAGGTGCCGATCTTATTCGAAGTTCGGGTTTGCGAGAAGTTGCAGGTTTATTTAAATTGGAGAAGACGAAGTGTAGTACGTGATTGGTTGTTTTACAAAGATAAAGAATATTAATATATTGAAAACTTTTGTCTGTTATTGATATATTAATATCTTAGTATCACGTAGGTAAGATACTACAAGTCTATAAAAGTTAACAAATTGATTTTTGTTATTCGTAAGGGTTTCAACTTTAACATTTAAAAGTCGACTTCGGGTTATCGATTTTTAGGTTTTAAAATTCGATTAAAGCGAAGTTTCTTGTTGCATTATTTTTCTTGTGGTTCAAGTTTTGATCGTGATTCGCTTGGGTTTCAAGTTTACGATCGGGTTTACTTGTTCGAAATCGAGGGTTTAGGGTTATTCTAATTAATTCGATTTACAAGAAGGGTCTACAGCAACAAGGGGAATATTGCACACGGCTTGTGAGGCTTGTCGGTAAAGTTGGTTAAGAAACAACTAGACAAGGTTTTTAGCAAGGTATAAGAAGAATGACTAGTTCTATAACTAGGTTTGACATCGAAAAATTCGATGGGAAGAATGACTTCGGGTTATGGCAAATAAAGATGCGTGCTTTAATGGTACAGCTGAGATGTGATGCTACATTAGAGACATTACCCGCGGACATGGAAGCAGGTGAAAAGGCTGCTTTGATGAAGAATGCATACAGTACCTTGATTCTATGCTTGGGAGACCGGGTTTTACGGGAAGTTACCAAGGAAACATCTGCTGCAGGAATTTGGACAAAGTTAACTAGTCTGTATATGACTAAGTCCTTAGCAAATAGACTGTATCTGAAGAAGAAGCTGTACACATTCTATATGAGTCCAGGTACGAAACTGGGTGATCATATAGATGAGTTTAATAAGTTGATACTTGATTTGGCGAATATTGATATCGAGATTGAGGATGAAGATCAGGCACTTATGTTACTTACGTCGTTGCCATCATCTTACGAAAACTTTGTGGAAACATTGTTGTATGGGAGAGAATCCTTGACAATGGAGGATGTTCTAGCAGCTCTGAATTCAAGAGAGTTGAAGAAAAGAACTGAAGGCACAAAGGAAGAAACTGGTGACGGGTTATATATAAGGGGAGGGTCAGATCATCCAAGAAAAGCCCATTCTGGTGGAAGTTCGCGGTTCAAGTCAAGGGGTGGAACTGGTAAACTCAAGTGCTTCATATGTCATTCAGAGGGTCATCTGAAGAGAGACTGTCCAATGAAGAAGTCAAGTGGGTTCATCAGGAAGGGTAAGCATGATCAGGATTCTGATTCTTCTGATGACGAGGATAACGCCTACTTTGGAGAAGCCTTAATGGTAGTCGGGAATGATGAGATGGCTGAATTGGTAATGGATTCAGGTGGGTCTTATCATATGACACCTAGGAGGGATTTCTTGTACGACTTCAAGGATATTGATGGTGGTTCGGTTCAGTTAGGTGATAACAGGACATGCACTATCAGAGGGACAGGGAAAGTGAAGATACAGTTGCATGATGGTTCAAGCTTTATACTAGAATATGTCAGATATGTTCCAGGGTTAAGAAAAAGCTTGATTTCATTGGGTACTCTTGAAAAAGAGGGTTATACTGTGAAGATGCAGATGGGTAGAGTCAAGGTGATCAAAGGTTGTCGGGTTATGATGACCGAGATCAGGAAAGAGAACTGTGTGCGTACTCTTGAAGCAAAAGTGACGACTTTTGGTATACAAAAGCATGGAGGTACAAAACAAGTTGGGTTTAAGCAACTTGGTAATAAACAAGTTGGGTTCAAACAACTTGGTTATAAACAAGTTAGGTTCAAACAACTTGGTAATAAACAAGTTGGGTTCAAACAACTTGGTCCTGGTGTTAAAACAAGAGTCCATGGAGTACAGGTTGATGAACGTGTTTGGTTTGAGGTGGAACTGTAGGGAGCTCAAGGGAATCGTGAAGCTGAGGTTGTTCAAGTTAGTAACGATGATGCTGCAGTGGCTCAAAGAAAGTTGGAGGTTAAACAACTTGAAGAAAAGACAAACACGGACTGCTTGATAAAGGAGCAGGAAAAGATACACCTTGGTATAAAGGTGGGGGCAGACATTACGGTAACCGGAGTACCTGGTCAAGAGGGTGCAGAGGGTAATGTTGCTGAAAAGAAGAAAGTGAAGGAGTCTACGGAAGCTAATCTTGGAAAATTACTAAAGTGCAATGCCTGGTCGACAAGGTGGTCCCCGGTCCAAGGTTCCAGCACGAGGAAAAGGTGTTGAGTATCGGTTATGTTTAAGTGTTACTCCTAAGGTGGAAATTGTTAAATATTAGTAGTAACTTAAACATATATTAGGGGCTTAAGTGTACTTTTGTAATAAGATTAGGTGGTAGACTAGAACTAGGATTAGTTAGCTTGGCTTGCAAGCTAAGGTTTCTACCCCTCATCTCTATAAATAGAGATGAGGGGGGATGCTACTTTTTAACATTCTTCTTCCTCAATTGTAAGAGCTTTATTGGTCTTAATAAAGGGTTCGTTGAGGGTATATCGTGTGCATATTCTTGTCGAGTCTTTGTAGTCTCTCGTGTTGCTACTTGTGCTTGATACTACTCGTGATCTAGTGTTCCGCGATCGAGCTTCGGGTTTGTTGTTGAGGTATTTTCCAACATGTTTGCAAACTCAATTTGTTGGATGCAACCTAAATCAAGGGGCAGAAAATATATATATCTGCTAGCAGTTGGATACTACCGACTTGGTAAACTTTCCAAGGAGTATGATGCATGTCGAACAACTCGTTCAGGTTTGAATCGTATCTAGTACTTGTACTTGGTGATTTTGCATCATATTTTGTTAATCATTTTAATACACCATGTGGATATATTTTCTTTAACTCTATATTTGCTTGAGGGCAAGCAAAGTACAGGAAAATGAAAGAAAAGAAGTAGAAGAAATGACGAATAAATGATGATTTATGCACATATGAAGATTCCCACATCAAGAACCACCTTGGAAGCCTTTCAAAGACTAAGTTAATCAACAAATCAATGCTTTTAAGACGATGAAGAAAATATCAAGTTTTGTTGAAGAATGATGAACCACTGTCAAAAAAATGAACAAACCGGAAGCTAAAGACGAAAAAGTGTGTGTTGAGTAGCTCCATCCGATTAGGATGCTCTCCATCCAATTAGGATGGACTCCAACCGAATAGGATGGATGGTTTTTCTCATCCCAGTCGATCGGCATGGCCCCGCATCCGATCGGTTGGACCAAACTGACTTTCCAAAGTTATTTTAATGCTTATTTAAATGTCATTAAGCCCCAAGTCCGGTCATATGGTCCTAATAACTCCTAAACCTGCACTTTTATGACACTTAGTGCCCAAGTTTCATATTTAGAGGCTAAGGGTTGATTTATACTATATATAGGAGTGCTTAGGCTTAGTTTTCATTGTGAAATTCTACCCTCCACCCTCAAGGACGAATTTTCACTAACCTATCTCTCCCAAAAGACCAAAAACTTCTGCCAAATTTGTGTAGTATGCTCAAGGGCTGTTGAAGGCGTTTGAATATAATTTTCCGGCTTGGTTGAACTATTGTAATCAATTGGTGGCTTAAGGGTTGCTATAAATCCTTCACCTTTGCCTATTGTACTTCATACTTTAGGTAAACTTTGTTACTTTTATATTTCAAGATGTTTTTTATTCATATGATTGTTGAGATTTTGTGTTTGATTGAAATAACCATGGAGTAGTTGTGTTTACTTGTTTGGTTCATATGAGAACTTGTGATAAATGGATATTCGGATATTTGCGGTGTTTGTTTGTATTATGATGATAACATCATATTTGGTTAAATTGAAAATTGTCTTGTTTATTGTTTTGATTCATCATTGTTGAGTCTATATGTCGAAAGGATCTTCAATAGTGGTTGATTTCAATTCATTAGTCGACGAATGTTTTGGTCTTTTACTTTGTGACGATTGTATGAGAAACTAAATAAACTAAACAAGTAAAGGTTTAATTTAGATTCTAGCTCGAAATACATCTTTTGAATATGGGTTCTAATCATCTTTCAAGTAAATGGATCAACTTCACGAATTAATAACATCAAAGTCTATAGTTCGAAAGGATTCTTTGTTGTAGTTGGTTTAGGCATAAGGCTCATGACATGACCATTTGATTGAGGCTTATGCATATCTGATTTATAAAACACTAAACTATTATTTTTGGTTCTATAAGTCGTAAGGATTACCTTTCATAATATGTTTTTCAAACTAAACATCCTAATATTCATGTGATCATTTGTCCACACATGTATGTTTTTTGTGTGATTGTTCTTATATTGCTTTTCTTGTTGGTTTGATCCATGACAATCATAACCATCAACTTGTTACTTGGTTAAATAAACAAACAACACTTGAGTGCAACCTAAGTCTTTTGGGATGAACTTGACTTACCAACCCTTAAATACACATGACTAGGGTATACTTACCCGAATGTGTTCCTAGTTAACCATTAATTCTTGTTTATAAATTTAAAGCTCGGTGGAAGCACATCAGATGTGGTTGTTTCAGGATGGTAATCAAGATTTAACATGGACTTTGTACCACTCATGTGTAGTTCATCATGTGTCTACAAAACTGGAACAGATATCTTCATGCTGGTGGAGAAAGACTATCCACCGTCAATAGGAACACTCACTTTGATGTTATGTAACAAACTCTTTGTGGATCAGCATAATGAGATGGCAAGAGTACTTTTGAGGAAGATATTTATACAGGCTAAAAGATTAATAAAATGAAATGTTTGGAAGAATCCTCTCATAGTAAAAGATTTAATTCAAGAAACCTGATGATTTGGAGGTAAATCACAAGTTTAGAGGAGGATTGTTGGGAATTAAAAGTCTTCATACTTAGTACTGCCAAGCCGAGAGTTAGTGTTGTTCAAGTTACAACTGCTAGTAGTAATCAAGTAAGTATTGCTAGAAGGAAGGTTAGTACTGTTAGACTAACTTACAACTGTTGAAAGAAGATGCTACTGCTCAAGTGATAAAGATGTGTCAAGTGATTTGTATTAACTTATTCAGTGTATATTTTATATATTTAGAAAGATACGTATATTCTATATAAACAGAAAGATACATATAAGATTAATATTATAGAAGATTTGTAGTTATCTTCATGGATTTGTTCAAGGTCCTCATGTACAAGTTGAGACCCATTTGATTGATCGGCCAAAAATGCATAAACCTGGTGGTAAGTTATCCTTAAAGTTTCATAGCTAATACCACACATTTTATTTAAATGAAATGCTATCCTAAATTCCACATAAAAATCAACTTGGTTAAAGAATTAAACCATATATGTTTGATAATAAATAGAGTGCAGGAGTGGTGTAGATGATAGACCATGCTCGCTAGTCGCTACCTAGTGAAACCTCTACCAGCTAGCTACCTTCATCAATTGCGACTAGCATGACTTTGAATGCTAATTCAATAAATAAATTTGTTAGGTATTGAAGTTGGGCTTCATTTACTGATATTGCACAGGGCTCACATCACATTGTACTTAATTATTTTTAACAAAAAAAGCTAAAATGTAGAGTAATATGAATCTTGCAAAAATACTAAATTTGTATTATCATATATAATTTTAAAAGATTAAACACATAAATTCAATCAGAGGTAACAAAAAGCAGTAGTGATACTGATAAAGAGTATCATAAACCTGAAAGCAAGATAATGTTTACTACAATCAAGTTCTATCAAACATCATCAATATGTTCACAAGTTCATGGTTCACCAAATAGTACTATATATTGTCTCTAAAAGTGGTACTCTTGATTTAGAACTTACATTGCTGCACCAAAGCCAATGGACCCAAACAAGTCATCTACCAGTTCTTTCCAACATGAGCCAATAATTAGTGTTAATTAGTTTGAGAGTAAACTACATTTTTGGTCCTTGTGGTTCACTACAAGAATCCTGATGATTACCCACGATAATTTCACACAAACATTGATTCATGGGTATTCACCCACATATTACCCACAAATTACCCATCATTAGCGAATTAGATAACAGTTCAAGTTTGCCACGAATTTCCCATAACTTTTCCCATGGATTCACCCACAACATTGTATTTCGTGTGTAATTTGTAGGTAAATTCTTTGCGCAAAAGCATTTCCCTCCAATCACCCACAAAGTCAACTATCGTGGTAAATATATCGATGATATCGTGGGGAAATATTTGTTGCCCACGAATTACACGTGACCATCATTCACATGGGTAATTTTTTGTGGCTAATTTTTGGGTAACTAAATACGCATGGTCAATTTCAAAGGCACGTAAAATGCTAACTTTTTTTAGAAAAACTTAAAACACGCATAATTTCAGCACTATCAAAATCTCACATTTGGTCTAATTTTCAAAACACGTGCGATTCCAGTCAAATAGTTTGCTTTTTGTTTCACTTTTGGTCCAATTTTCTAACGGAGTTAGTCTAGTCATTAAGTCTAATTGTAAAGTAGCAACATTAGTCCTTTAACTTAACGGTCGTTTGCAACGTTCCTCCTTTATACCAAAGATCGTTTTCAATGCTTGCACCGTTAGTCCTTTCAGTTAGTTAGTCTTTTAAAAAAATTCAATAAAAAAATCGAAAAAAATTCTAAAAAAATGATTTTTTTTTTTTTTTTTTTTGGATTTTTTTTTTTCAAAAAAATAATTTGAAAAAAAAATTCTAATAAAAAATTTTCTTAAAAAATTCTTAAAAAAAATTTTTGATGAAAAATTTTTTTTCCAAAAAAATAATTTGAAAAAACAAATCTAACAAAAGTTTTTGTTAAAAAATTCTAAATCTCTTTTTAACGAAAAAATTAATTTGAAAAAAAAATTCTAATAAAAGTTTTTGGTAAAAAAAATTCGAAAATAATTCTAAAAAGAAATTTTTTGACGGAAAAAAATTTTTCCAAAAAAAATTTTTTTTTGACGAAAATTTGATTTTCCAAAAAAATAACTCGAAAAAAATTTTGTTTAAGAAAAAACATTTCAAAAAAAAATATTTTTAATGTATTTTCATTTCATCGTACTTTTTATGTTTAATGTAATTCTTGTTTAATGTAATTTGTGTTTAAGTATACTAGTTAATGTAATTTGTGTTTTATAGATGTTTATGTTAGTTTTGAAATTTTTAAGAAACTTTTTTATTAGAAAATAAAAATTTTAGATTTTTTTTTCTTAAACAAAATTTTTTTAGATTTATTTTTTTTTTGGAAAATTTTTTTTTCCTTCAAAAATATTTTTTTTAGGATTTTTTAAGAAAAAATTATATTATAAATTTTTTTTTTTCAAATTATTTTGTTTGGAAAAAAAATTCGTTCAATTTTTTTATTTCAGATTTTTTTTGAATTTTTTAAGAAAAATTTTTATTAGAAATTTTTTTTTTCAAATTATTTTTTAAGGAAAAAAAAATTTCGTTAATTTTTTTTTCAGAATTTTTTAAGAAAAATTTTTATTAGAAATTTTTTTTTCAAATTATTTTTTTTGAAAAAAAAATTCCAAAAAAAAAATCATTTTTTCAGAATTTTTTTCTACTTTTTTTTGATTTTTTTTTTAAGATTTTTTTTAAAAGACTAACTAACTGAAATGATTAACGCTGCAAACATTGAAAACGATCTTTGGTATAAAGGACGAACGTTGCAAACGATCGTTAAGTTAAAGGACTAATGTTGCCACTTTACAATTTGACTTAACGGCTAAACTAACTCCGTTAGAAAATTGGACCAAAAGTGGAACAAAACGCAAACTATTAGACTGGAATCGCACGTGTTTTGAAAATTGGACAAAAAGGAAGATTTTGATACAACCCCAAGGACAAAAAATGTAGTTTACTCTTAGTTTGATTTTGATTCTTACCCTTGTATTAGGCTGGTTTAATAAATGACCTCTATCCGAAGTGTGGTTGAGACATGTTTACCTGTTCAAAATCATGTAAGAGGTGAACTCGCGTAATGGCGAGTCAAAGTTTAAGATATTTTGACCACATCATCATGTATGTACTGGTCTAGTTGTCTCTTTTTACCATAGTAAAACTTAAACAAAAACTTTGAATCTTCACCATAAGACAATTCACCATTTTACCTCCTAATTTTTTCAAAAAGTTCTAGTATGAATAACTTAACTAAGCCACAAAAGAATAATAAGTTAACCAAGTTTTTGTGTGAATTCAATGAACCAACCACCTCTATGTCACTTCTTTAGACCTCAACTACATTCATTTATTAGACGACTATTCGTTTTGTTGACTGCAAGAGATACATATGAGATAGCATGTGTATTTACTAAGTACATAGCTTTGATAATAAGAAACATTATCCAAAACCCTAATGGACCTAAACCATTATTGGTTTTGGGCCAACTAACCTATCTAACACTCCCCACAGTTTGAACGGGGGATATTTGAACCTTCAAATTGGCGCGAAAATCCATAAACAAAGCAGCTGGAAGTCCCTTAGTAATTAGGTTTGGGCCAACTAATAGTCATCTAATATTCACATCAATACCTGCGGGGGAGTGAGTGATAGCTTAAACTTAATGGACAAGTTTAGAGGCCCTAAACCTTTTCATTAAAAACTGATATACGACACATATTACATCCTCAATCCCTAAAAGTATTTTTCCTCTCCCTTTGTGTATACACATTCGGCAGCATGAAGAAAAGAACCCAAAAGGGTTGTTTGTCTTATTCGTTTCAAACAGAAAACAATTACGTACGTATGCATGCATGCATGCTATATACATGTGATATACATACATCCATAAAGTAGTCTCATGCATGTATAACCACATGCATGAATATGTAAAATCCCTTTTCTTCCTAGTTGTGTAATCGACTATTACATTCCCCTTGTGGGATTCGATCAACACAAAACCAAAACAAGAACACCGTGTTCCGTTGTTTATTCGTGAAGCAACACTAGCATCCTAGGCGTGACGTGTAGTGTTTAATCATTAATCTTTAATGATTAATAAAGGTTAGTAATTTTATTTGTTTATTTTATTGTTAATCCACAACATCTAACTAGATCCATCCGCTGCGTACTCTTAGTATTGATGGTTAAATCAATATGAAATCCCAACACTCGTCACATTCTCTATCACCTATGAATATGGTCCAAAAATAAGAAGCATGGTCCGTGTCTTTTTTTTTTTTCTTCCAGTTAATCATCTTATTAACATTACCGCTTGCAGCTCTATCACCAAATTGCTTTTGTGAAATACGATTTTTGATTACTTCTCGTTTTGACGACTTCCGTAAGCCACATACTAAAATGAATGTATTGAGTAAGTTTGTATGTCATTTTCTTTCTTTTTCACCTAACCCATATTGTCTTACATACAGCTTATATGTCTATTCACTGATTTATGTACAAGTTTTTTACTTTCTTACAACTCATGTCTATTTAATGTTCAAAAAAAAAAAAAAAAAACTCATGTCTATTTGCTATAAATTTGAACAACTACCGATGGCCTGTTTAGGAGATAGCATTTATTTTGACCTATCAATAGTCTGTGTAAACTCACTTTGTCTGCAGGCAAATGTGATGTTGATTTATGTAACATAAAAGTGTGATTAGGATGGTTCATAATTTTAGTTTTAAATTAATATTGCTCAGCTTTTGACAGTAAGCAATGGTGTATTTTTGTGTGTCGTATGCTATCTCACCTAAAAGTAACATACATGCATCAATCCTCATTTATTTATATATCATTTGAATGAATTAAATGCTAGTCACCTAAATAATTGATTCTTATTAAAGCATACTCCCTCAATATACCTCATTTCAACAAAGAAACACACGTACATACAATCAACACAATTTATCATTCACCATGTTTAGCCCGAAGTGTTAGTCACACAACACTACTGTTTGTTCAAAAAATATATTCAAACAGAAACCCAAACACAACTCGGAACGATGCACATCTCAAACTCATCTTTGTTTATTCCGTTGTAATATACAAAAGCAAAAAGACCTTTCTTTCATTGTTAAAATAAGTGATCTCGGAATTAGATAAGCTTCTTAAATATGATTCATCTCATTTTGCCTATTCAACTTTGATAATACTTGCAATCACCAGAAATATTAACGAAATATCATTAGAACATAAATCTTATGACACCGTTGATCTCAGATCAAAAAAGAAATGCAAGTGTTCTTTATTTGAAAATTAAATATAGAAAAAGCAAACCTCCATCAGCTTTGCTTCACTACTAGGGTGAAGATAACAGACTCTGTCGTGCTCCCTTTGAATGAGCTGCTCTGCCTGAAATTCCCAAATAAATGCTTATAATTAAAAAAATAAAAATAAAGTAATGATTTAAAGAGTAGGAAGTGCAGAAATTTACTATGGGCATATATTCTGAACAAGAAACTTCTTGGCTTGTCCATTCATACACCGTTCGTGAATAATATTTTGATGTCTCTTGAATCATGAAACTTTCAAATTTGTTCTCATAATATTCCAATTTGCCCATTCCCAATTCTACAAATGTATATACTACATCCCATAGTAAAGCTAGGTCAATATGCCCGCCGTCACGATCTTGATCAATCTGGTTATAAATGTAAAATATATTATTTTCAAAGAAAAGTTAGATAATCATATTGTAGAGAATCAAAAGTTGAAAAGCATACCATGGAGAATGCACCAGCACGCACTTTAGAACACAACTCATCAGAGACCTATCAAAATATAGCTCGAATTATTTAGCTTAAATGGCTTTGTTACTAATCGACAAATTATAAGATGCTTGAAACAGCCATCTTTTCATTTTTATATAGAACAAAACAATAATTTTGTGGCTATTGTACAGTGAAGTCAAATAGTTGCAGAGACAGATTATAGTAGAGTGAACTAAGATAATCTTCGTAAACAAATTAATAACTTTTGATATCTTAAATATTATACCATAGTACGGAAAGTGAGCATCCCTTCTTCTTTAAGAGGAGGAAGATTATTGTCGGGGATGTAGTATCTATCAAGATAGCTGAAGACTCGGGAAAGCCATTCGACCATTCCTTTGTGGTTCGACCATCTTCTCACAAATTCTTTCAACAAGAATTCACCATTCTTGTTGTTGAAAGAAGAAAAAACCTGCATCAAATACATTTTCTGTTAATTCCAGACAAAAGTAAAGATCATAGGAGCTAGACATTGTTTTTACATCGTGTATGAATGAATATACAATTCATAAAAACTTATAAACAATACAATACATCGAATATAAGCAAAAACACAATTTGTTTTACCGTCAAAGTAAGGTAATCTTCAAAGACCTTCTTATACCGTTCATGCAACTCTGAAGAGTTTGTTTCATTTCCGAGACCACCTATTTCAACAATGAAAGGAAGATTCTTTGCTTGTGTATCATACAATAACAACATAAACAAAGATGGGTTTGAGACTATGCATTGGTGTGAGTTCCGTTGGAGTTGTTTTTGTTTGAATATATTTCTTGAACGAATAGTAGTGACTGTGTGACCAACACTTGAGGCTAACATACTAATAGGAAGATGTGATGTTTGTTATAAAAAAAGATGGTCGTTGTGTGTTTTTAGAGAGAAAACTATATATACTTAGGTTTTGTATGCGGTTGCTTGGGGGGTTTTATAGGTGTGAAGGTGAGGTTTTTGAAGTGTTTTGAGTGTGGGAAAGGTGAAAATGTGAGGCGTTGATTGGAAAGTCAATGGATGGTGGATTAAGGGTTTGGGATCGTGATCCGTGTGATGTGCTTTCTATGTGAGTGTATACACTGTGAATTGTGATGTGAAGCATGTGCAATATCAATAAATGAATCCCAAGTTTACTACCTAACAAATTTATTGAATTAGCATTCAATATGTAGCAAGCAAGGTCCTCATCTACACCCTACACCACTCTTTCACTCAATTTATTTATCAAACATGATTTTGTTATTTAACCTAGTTAATCATCAAGGCTAGCTTTTCCTTATAATTTTATGTGGTATTAGCCAATGCCTAATGGTATATCATGATTTTAATTAGTGGTGTTTTCATATGTATATGACGTATTCATGATTTTAATGGTGGTTGTGTGTTTTTTAAGAGAGAAAACTATATATACTTAGGTTTTGTATGTTTTTAGGGTTGCTTGTATTATCTTTTAAGGGTTTTTATAGGGGTGAAGATGGGGTTTTGAGATGTTTAGTGTGGGAAGGGTGAAAAGGTGAGGCATTGGATTGGGAAGTGAATGGACGGTGGATTAAGAGGTTTGGGATCGTGATCCGTGTGATGTGCTTTCTATGTGATTGTATTGTGAAGCTTGCGCAGTATGAGAAATGAAGCCCTACATCACTACCTAACGAATTTATTGAATTAGCATTCAAAGTCTTGCTAGTCACGATTGATGAAGACAACTGTTAAACGTTTCAATATGTAGCAAGCAGGTCCTCATCTACACCTACACCACTCTTGCTCTTAATCTATATTACTTATAATGGAGGGAGGACTCTCTCTCCAAAAAATTCAGATGTACACAAAATGATGCATGGTTTACAACACTTTAAAGCAAGCAATTTTCATAATTACAACAATCAAAGCATTGTGTACAACAAAAACTAGCATGAATCGAAATTCAGACCACTTTCCTTAGAATTCTACATTAATAGCATTAAAAACACCCCTACACCCAATATTACAATTATTTAAACACAATGTACAACACTCATTTTACATTAATAGCATTAAAAACACCCCGACACCCAATATTACAATCATTTAAACACAATGTACAACCCTCATTCTACATTAATAGCATTAAAAACACCCCTACTCCCAATATTACAATCATTTAAACACAATGTACAACCCTCCATCTTAACCTAGACATGAACCTGTGACCAAGACTCGACTCAATAAAACTCGACTCGATACACAAAGCTGTGACCAAGCAAATTTAGGTGTCGGAATGACATCCCGTGACATTTTTATTAATTCCATTGAAAATTTTATTTCAGGGTACCCGCCGCTGCAACGCGCGGGTACCCTGCTAGTTTATTATAAAACACGATTTAGTTATTTAACAAAGTTAATCTTCAAAGTGGAATTTAGGCTAGCATGTCCTAATTTTATGTGGTATTAACTAATGGAATATCATGATTTCTGTTAGTGGTGTTTTCATATATTTGTGTATGGGGAAGCGAAGTTTTTTATGTTGTCATGTACGTGGCCTAGCCAAAATACAAGTTTATCCCAAGTTTTTTTTTACCAAACAATGTTTGAACCATGATTTCCGACGAAACTTTAGGGGCAACTTACCACTAGGTCATTTTGGAGATGATTACTACTATAAATCCGCAAAACATGTTCGCGAGAAAATAAAGCCTTCTTAAATGACAAAAAAATCTTAAGCTTGTAGCAGTGGCTCGTAATTAATCGATCGAGAGGATCGATCGATCGATCTTGGAAATCGATCGTCCCATTGTGGGACAAACCACAATATCGATCGCCGGGCACTTCAAAGAGCAAATCGTTCGTTTACTCGATCGATTATTGGCAAACACTTTCCCACTTTCATTTAAAATGTAACAGTTTGTATATTAAAAAAAAAATCAAAAAGAAATTACCACTTTTCATCCTATAAATACCAACATTAAACCCACATTCAAACACACAATTCAAACAAATTATTATCAATATTCATTCACCTTGTCCATGTCATCCTACGAGTATTTGTTTGGTTCTTCGTCTTCCGACGACGACGAAGAAGTTTTTAGTGAGTTTGCGGAGTTTGCTTGGAACGCGTATCAAGCACATCAGCCAAAACCTACAAGAAGGTACATACATAGGGATCATGTTGCTGCACACAATCGGTTAGTGAATGCATACTTCGGCGAAAACCCGCTGCACGATGAAATAACATTCAGTCGACGTTTCTGAATGAGCCGAGAACTGTTCACACGAATTGTCCGGCTCGAGGGTTTTTTAAAAGTGATCTCAAAGATATTATATACATGTATATCATATTACATAATATGATCATAAAAGACGACCAGCGGGCGATATGTCCTACATGGTTTGAAGAGGAGGTCCACCAACCACACGATCCCTTAAATACATTTTAAGAATCTTTAGCAATTTCTCAGGAGCTCGAGAACGTAGCAACTCATCAAAACTTAAAATCAAATTTGGTCGAGCAAACTTGGAGAAATCGTAGACATCATCGTCTCCTTCATGACAATGAAGACGAAGATGAGGACGAAGACGATGAAGAATTTCGGTGATGTTTAGTTATATTTACATTTAAATTAGTATTGTAATGTTTTAATTTCGTATTGTTTCGTTTACGTAATGTTTACGTTTTATTAAGAAAATTTGTGTTTGTGTTAAATTTTTTTTTTTTTTTTTTAATGAAAAAAGATGATACAATATGGGTTGCCACTGTGATAAGAGAGGTGAATATGGGTTGAAGAGAGAGAATGCTGAGGTGGCATCTAGAAATATGATGCAATATAGTTAGTTTCAGTTTAATCTAGATTAATCTTAGCTTTATATTACAATTTAGGAGTAGATTATTACCACTATCACAAGCCTTAGGTTTGTAAATTTATTATTCACATTTCATTATTGCTCACATAATCGCTAGCTCCATGCTATACTGGGAAATTTTGACTTGAAAAGATAAAGCTTACTTCTTGCTAACAAAAAAAATTATTTTGCAACAAAAAGTTAACTCGTACGATTATAATCAACCAAATAAGCAAACCCCATAAAATAACAATACCTATAGGATTTTTTTTTTTTTTTTTTTTTTTTTTTTTTTTTTTTTTAATGACTTGAATCAACAAAATTGTACATATGTCTTAAAGCAAGAAGCAAGCTTTGTCTTTTCTAGTCAAAATTTCCTAATATGGCATGGCGCTAGCGATTATGTGAGCAATAATGAAATGTTAAAAACCTAAGAATTTGTCATTTAAGCTTGCTTTAATTACGACATGTTTTGCTGGATTTATTGAAGTAGTCATCTCTCTAATGTAACCTGCTGGTAAGTTATCCTTAAAGTTTCATAGGAAATCATAGTTCAAGCATTGTCACTTAAAAAAATTGTGACAAGCTGAGAAAAATTTTGAAACGGCTAAAGGGATACCGGTTAGGCTGTGTACACGAAAACAAAAATAACTCGACTATCCCGTATAACCTGAAAGGGTCCTTTTCAGTTTGTTAGTGTTAATTTAAACCTTTTTAATGAGCATATACATATGAAAACACCACTGATTGAAATCATGATATACCATTAGCTAATACCACATTTATTTAAATGAAATGCTATCCTGAATTCCACATAAAAATCAACTTGGTTAAAGAATTAAACCATATATGTTTGATAATAAATAGAGTGCAGGAGGGGTGTAGATGATAGACCATGCTCGCTAGTCGCTACCTAGTGAAACCTCTACCAGCTAGCATGACTTTGAATGCTAATTCAATAAATAAATTTGTTAGGTAGTGAAGTTTGGGCTTCATTTACTGATATTGCACAGGGTTCACATCACATTGTACTTAATTATTTTTAACAAAAAAAGCTAAAATGTAGATTAATATGAATCTTACAAAAATATTAAATTTGTAT
This sequence comes from Artemisia argyi, assembly GCA_030686995.1. NCBI lineage: Eukaryota > Viridiplantae > Streptophyta > Magnoliopsida > Asterales > Asteraceae > Artemisia > Artemisia argyi. Next base: position 333,393,491 of record CM060709.1, read on the forward strand.
TATCATATATAATTTTAAAAGATTAAACACATAAATTCAATCAGAGGTAACAAAAAGCAGTAGTGATACTGATAAAGAGTATCATAAAGGGGAGAATACGGAAACAATCAATAAAACCCTAAAGTCGACAACCCTCCTGGCGATTTTTCCCCCTTACATCTTTTCTATCGCTACATCAATTCTGTCTATTTTCTTGAGTTCTCTGCATCGATCTGGTTTGATTACTTATTAACTTCATTGTTAATTCGTTTCTAGATTGGATTCGTGTATTGTTTCTCAAGATTTAGATACTTTTTGTAGAATCGATTTGTTAGGGTTCCTTAAAAATCGTTTCTTAGTATACTGACTTCAGGATTTTTTGATCGATCCTATTTATTCTTTATCCTAAGTTGGTTATCACACCTATTTAAGATTCATTGATCCGAATTCTTTCTTCTTGGTGTGTTCATGATGGGTGATGGTTAGGATCTGGTCATTCATGTTTAAACCCTAACTTTTCATAAGTTAGGGTTTTTTGTCGTTTTGTGTTTCAATTGTGCATGCGTTTGGCTGGTTGATTTTTACTTGGTTGGGGAGATTTGTTTCGACAGGTTGAGGGTTAAAGAGGGATGGAAAAAGGTTTCTTCAATAAGAATAGTGCTCCTAAGGGCACTAGAGATGCGGGGTCTTCTACTAGCTTGTCCGATCAAACTAGTGGCTCGCAAGATGTTGATGCATCAGCTAACTTGGCCGATCAAGTTGGGTTAAAAAAGGATACGTGTCCATATATCAATGTGGATTCTGATGAACTTGATGCACGAATGATAAGGATTACTGATTCATCCGAGACACATGCTACTGATGTGATTCATGAAAAAGTGAAGCCGGTTTCACTTGATACTAATGAATCTAATGGTGTACATGGGACTGATGGCTTACAACAGCCAAATGTGGAGCAATCGATAGCTAATGCGCATCAGAATTTTGATGAAGCCATGAATAAAATTCAAAATGATGTTCGTGCTAATATGGCTTCCTCTTCTGATTTGCACAATTCAAGCGGTAGTGGGCTTCAATCTAATTTGAATGTTACTAATGTTATTACAACTAGTACTCCTCCTTCTGCACCCAAGGTTGATACTACTAGTGGTAATGGAGTGAAGTCGGTTTCTTACGCGGGTGTTGCATCTAATGAATCCCAGAAACATATGTCTAATTTTCGGAGGTTAGAATGCAACAATAAGAAGGATGATGTTGACCTGTCAGTCCCAATGAATGTAGTGCAAGAGGTGAAAATGAGGTTTGAGAATACTCTCTACGGATACTTCTTTGGTCAACGCCTTGTTTTTCCTGTTGTTGATTATTATGTTCGCAATCCGTGGGCTAAGTATGGTTTACAAAAGGTTATGATGAATGCTAAGGGTTTCTTTTTCTTCAAGTTTACTTCGAAGAAAGGTGTCGATGATGTTCTTGATAATGGTCCTTGGTTGATTCGTAATGTTCCTATTATCCTTAAACCATGGACATTGAAAACCAACTTGCTTAAAGAGGATTTGACTAACATTCCGGTGTGGGTTAAGTTCCATGATGTTCCTTTAGCTATGTTCTATGATGACAGGCTTAGCCTTCTTGCTACAGTGATTGGGACGCCCAAAAGGCTTGATGCCTTTACTAGTCAAATGTGCAAGGAATCTTGGGCCGGAGTAGCTTTGCTAGGTGTATGATTGAAGTAAAGTCGGATGAGGTACTAAAGGACAGTCTCACTGTTGAGATTCCTCTACTTGATGGTACGGGTTCAACTATTGAGAAGATCCGGGTTGAATATGAGTGGAAACCGCCGCGCTGTGATAAATGTAAGGTATTTGGACATACTTTGATTGAGTGCCCTAAGGTTGTCATACCGAATGCTCAACATACTATGAACGCAAGTGATGGGTGTAACACCCCCAAAATACCGCAGCGGAAGACTGTGTCATTGGGGTGCTACTTCATAATACAAAGTACAAGTTATAGAAAACGAACTCTAAATGAGACGTTTTGAAAAGTTACCATTCGATTAATGAATTCAAAGTTACAAACATGAGATTCCAAAGTATGATACATAAATGTATACAAAATGTTTTGAATGGTAAATGATAAAAGCGTAAGTCTTCAGAATATGCAGCTTGACTCTAAGTTCCACGCACTAGCTATCGCCTTACTAACCTGAGATAAACATGCTAAAGTGTCAACACAATGGTTGGTGAGTTCATAGAGTTTGTCTAACAAATAAAGCCTATAAAAATGATCACACAGCAAAGGCATCGTGAATCCACTCAGTTGCAAGTCCCGCCATAAGAGACTTGTAACCTGTGTGTTCACAACCCACTGCTAACATATAGTATAATAAAGACATGTATAAGTTCATCAAAACAGTTAAGCAATTAGTCGTAAGTCTACACTTCATCTCCGAAGACCTCACGTTTGTTGTGTGTATCATTGGTCATCCAGCAACTTAATCTGGAGCCACTGGCAGTCTCAATGGTCATCCAGCAACTTAATCTGGAGCCACTGGAAGTCTCACAATCAAGTATAACGCAGTTAAGTATAACACAATCATGTATGTATGAAATCAAGTATAATACAATCAAGTATAAGACGATCAAGTATAAAAGCTTTGAATATTTGTACAAGTAAGCAAGTAGTTGAGCATGTATCTCCCCCAAAGAGTTAAAACAAGTATGAAAAAGTAGGAGCTATGACTCACCTTAAGCTTATGTAATGAGAAATGAAAGTGGTAGTCGAATCGCGAAAGTCTCTACGAGCAGCCTATAATAGAATGTTGCGACTTAGGTTTGGAGTAACGTCTAAGAATACGAAGAATTGCCTATATATGTCTTGCATAATGTTCATGATGTAGTACTTAGTATATAGTGTAAGTCTTTAAATATAAGTGGTTTATGAAACATGTATAGGTTGTATATCTCTTACTACCGTTCGGGCCGACATAATTCAGAAGTCATGGAGTAAACGTTCGAGGGGCCAGGACACTTTAATTCGTAAATCCACAACTCATATCGACGGCTTACTTAATGAACTCCTCACATGAGGCTCCCTACTATTGTAGTATTTGATAACATATATATAAGTTTTTGATCTTTAAAAGTTATATGGTCTTTAGCCGTGGCTTTGCCGTGACCTTGGTCATTGTTACCATGGTCTTGAGACTCAACCTTGGCTTTAGCCATGGTTGTAGTCTTGGCTTTAGGTCATTAGACCTCTTGGTCTTAGTAAATCATAACTATTATATAGTGACTTTGGTCTAAAATGGACTGTTAAGAATTTGAAGAAAATATCACTCGGAAAGCGTTTTCAGGGCTCGAGCTTCTTTATCCCTGAACGAAAACGGCGTTCCGGACAACTTTCGTGTTTTAACTTTTTGATAAATCGGAGCAGAAGGGTAACTTTCAAAATGGCAGAATGCAAAACAGTAGGTATCGGCAGTTTCGGCGTTTTGGTTTTCCTAACTTCAAATGGTCATAACTTTTGACTCGGGTACTCATTTTGGGTGATTCAAATTACTATTTTTTCCTTGTTAAGTCCTCTTTAACAGTAAGTAAGTGTCAAATATCATAGTTATACTATTTTGGTCGTGGTTCTCCAAGAAAGTTACTAGTTTACTTGTTTAAATAACATAAGTTAATATATAGTTTCCATAACTTGTTTTACTAGTTTTTATACATCATGAACATAATACAAAGACCATATATAGCATGAAAGAAACATAATAAGCATAAAATGATATTGAGCAGGAAAGTGTATTGGGGTTCTTACAACTTTTGGCTTTAATGAAAAGGGAAACTAGGACAAGAACTAGGAACTAGGACTTTGATTGATTAAGCTTTTCTCCACTTTAGCAGCCCTTCTACCCTTGTATTCTTGAAGGATTTGTGATGAAGGTTTAGGTGACTTGAGTGGATCTAAACTCAAGAGAATCACCAAAAGTTTCTAAGGTTTGGAAGTAGTTTGATGAATCAAAACCTAACTAGGGTTTATGTGTTGATATAGCACTTGATTTCTTTAATATAACTTGAAGTAAACTAGCAAATGAGAGGGTGTTTGTGTTGTGAACGACTAGGAGGGATGGGGAGGGCTTATATATGAGTTTGAGGAGGTGCTAGGAATTTGCCTTAAGGAGGTGCAAGTATTTAGGATATTTTCCAACACTTGGAGACCAAGTTTACTTAGTATACATGTATCATAAAGTCCAAGGCTTATCATAAGCCACCAAGGCATGGTGAAGCTTCCTATAGTCGGCCATATGGTGGATAGGGTGACTAGATGCATAAACTTGGTATTATCTAGCTTACGGAGTGAGTTTTGGTCCCGGTAATCGCTAACGGTAAGTCGTTAAGTCATAAAACTTAAAATCGGGTATCCTAAAAATATGAAACTTATAAATATGTTAAAACTTATTAATATAACTTATCTTAGCATATTTAATGAGTGATAAGTTCTATCGGGTTGCTTAAATGCTGCTAAAACTGGAAACGCGGGTCTAAAACGCGTAATTCGCGTAAAACGCTGAACTGGAAAACGTAAAATTCTAAAACTTTTGGAATTGTCGTAAAATGAGTGAAAATCATATTTCTATTGTTTATAATGTTTTATGGACATATCGGGATGCTAGAATGACGTTTAAACCTAAAAGTAAATCTCGGACACGATTTCGTGATTTTTGCAGAAATGATCCGACGAGTGTCAAATTCTCGGATTATCATTAAAATAGTTTAACTTACGAGAATATGAAATAAAAATTTTGGGAGTGAATAGTGAAAATGAATAGTAAAGTGAATAGTAAAAATGAATAGTGAAATTTTCCGGGAATAGTAATTAATCTGAAAATGCGAATTGTTACAATAGGTTCCAGCCTGTTAACAATAAGAAGAAGGGAAAGCAAGTTGGTTCGAATCCGGGTCGAGGAGGATTTACTAAACCTGTGGTGGGTAAGCATTTTGAATATCAGCCCAAAAATACTATTCCTGAACCAAAGAAAGCTAATGTCAGTAAGAAGAAGGCTTCTGATGTGGCTAGTACGAGTGGAACCAAGATCACTACTTCTAATCAGTTTGATGCTCTTAATATGGATGATACGGATACATTTGGTATTCTTACTTATGACACCAACAAGGATGTGGATACTGGCCGTACAATGGAAGTTAATGAGGATGAGTCGGTTAAGACTGGTACTACATCACAAGAACCGCTTGTGAGTGATTCAATGGGAACTAAAGAAGTTGGTTCTACTCCTATAGTTGATAAAATTAGTAAGCTTGAAAAGCTACTTATCGATGGGAAAGCTACTCTTGTGGATGATGAAGGTCATCCTATTCCGTCCGCCTCTGTCACTAAGAGGGCTAACCCATTTTCCAAGGTGGGTGAGGTTGTGGTTTTTGATAGTGAGGAGGAGGAGGTTCTTAACACGTTCGACGAATCAGCAAATCTTTTTGGTGGAGGTCATGAACGTGAAGATGAGCTTGATGACTATGATGATTACTCAAAGCAAATTTACGATCTTCCAGGGGAATTGGATGCTCTTAATGCCATTTATGGCTTTAATCTCCAAGGTCGTAGGAAGTAGTTTATATGTTTGTCCGAGTCTCTATATTATGTGGTAGTGGTTTTGTTTTCTTGTCTAGAAAATAGGAAGTATCTTGTTATGTAAGCTTTTTGCCTATGTAACGGGCTGAGATATGGGATTCACTCATATCCGTTGTACTTAAATGTTTTTTGGAGTAATATATTTACCGGGTCGTTGACCTTTCACCCAAAAAAAATAAAGAGTATCATAAACCTGAAAGCAAGATGATGTTTACTACAATCAAGTTCTATCAAACATCATCAATATGTTCACAAGTTCATGGTTCTCCAAATAGTACTACATATTGTCTCTAAAAGTGGTACTCTTGATTTAGAACTTACATTGCTGCACCAAAGCCAATGGACCCAAACAAGTGATCATCTACCAGTTCTTTCCAACATGAGCCAATAATTAGTGTTAATTAGTTTGATTTTGATTCTTACCCTTGTATGAGGCTGGTTTAATAGATGAATCTATCCGAAGTGTGGTTGCGACGTGTTTACCTTTTCAAAATCATGTAAGAGGTGAACTCGCGTAATGGCGAGTCAAAGCTTAAGATATTTTGACCACATCATCATGTATGTACCGGTCTAGTTGTCTCTTTTTACAATTGTAAAACTTAAACAAAAACTTTGAATCTTCACCATAAGACAGTTCACCAGTTTACCACCTAATTTTTTCAAAAAGTTCTAGTATGAATAACTTAACTAAGCAACAAAAGAATAATAAGTTAACCAAGTTTTTGTGTGAATTCAATAAACCAACCACCTCTATGTCACTTCTTTAGACCTCAACTACATTCATTATTAGACGACTATTCGTTTTGTTGACTACATGAGATAGCATGTGTATTTACTAAATACATAGCTTTGATAATAAGCAACATAATCCAAAACCCTAATCGACCCAAACCATTATTGGGTTTGGGCCAACTAACCTATCTTACACTCCCCACAGTTTGAACGGGGGATAAAGTTTGTTATATAAAAAAGTTGTAATTATTAAAAAGTTAAAGGGTATTTTTTTGTAAATAATTACACATGCACTACTGTTTCAATTGTCAAAGTTGGTTTAAATTTGATCTCGTGTATGTAGTGTATTTTTGTACACGACATGTTATAAAAGTCAATATTGTTTTATTTTTTTTATTTCTTCATCCAATGGGATTGGGACACGTAATGTATGTGAATGTCGCGTAAATATATACATGAGATGTTGGGGTCGAATTGAGATGTGAAAAAAGCATGGGTATATAGGGACACAGTAAGTCTGGCAGGGGCACTGCAGTAATTTTCGCAGCATTAAAACACATGTTTGCAAGTCTAATCCATAATCAATACAACACTTATGTAGGTTTGCATTTTCAAAATACAACTTTTTTCTTTAGTAGCAAAAGATTAACTATTTAACATCACTAATCCTCCGCGATATACCGGTTTAATTTACTAACTGGGCCAAAATAATTCGTTGTTATGAATTGGTCCATGTCTTGTTGTCATTTGTTTTTTGGAAAAACTTTTCTCCTCTTTTCACTTCTTTTATTTGCGGGTGCGCAAAGGTTTTTGTTTGTTTTTTTCGGACATAAGTGCTTCTTTTCACTTCTCACCTCTTTAAAAATTAGACATAAACTTTCACTTCTTCTCATGTGTTTAACACAAATCCTATCTATTTCTATTTCATTCTTTTCTTTCAAAAGCACAAAAAACAAACGTTTTTCTTCTTTGCAAATGAAGATTTTAGATTACTTCTTCTTCTTTAAACATGGTTTCCAGATGAAGACATAAAACCTCTAAAAAACAAATGACACCTTATTTTTTCCAATTCATCATCTTATTTAAAGTTACTTCACAATGCAACTCTATCACCAAATTACTTTTGTGAAATACAAATTTTCCATTATTACATTTGTTTTTTACGACTTGTTCAAACCACGTACTAAAATGAATGTGTAGCCGAAACGATCATACTGATAGGTATTGAATAAGTCAAAAACGTTATTTTTGGCTAAAGATGATGAAAAATAAATCCTTTAAAAGAAAAAAGAACAAAGGCTGGGTGCAATAAGGATTGGAAATAAGTTCAATTTTATTTATTTATTTTTTTTTTATTTTTTTTTACTACAAACTTAACACAAACACAAATTTTATTAATAAAACGTAAACATTACATAAAACACGAAACGAAAAACAAATAAAAAACGATATGAAAAACAAATAAAACACGATACGAAAATACTTAACATAAAACACCATTACTCATCGTCTCTGTCCCATGCATCTGTATTTCTTAGAACGAACCACACATGTTGATAATATATCCCTTTCCCATAGCGCTCATAATAAATTCGGTTTGCATTGCTGAGACGACAAGGGTCTTCACTTGTACGCAGCAACTCTTTGTAAATAGCATTATACCTACGACATTCAGCATTCATTCTACTCCACATAGCCGTAATACTATTTTTATTACGGTTCTCACCATTGGTCTCATTGTTGAACCTTTGTGTAACTTCAGTCAAAAAAGAACGTCCATTCACAAGGTCTCGGGAATCCTGAACTTCAAGCCATACGCGAGCTAGCAGTTCTTCTTCTTCCATTGACCACCGATTGTTCATTGTGAACTGCTTTAGGAGTGTGTGAAATGCTTTAGGAGTGTGTGAAGAAAAGTGTTGTATTGTGTGGTATTTATAGGGGATAAAATATAAGAAGCGGGATATTTTTGAATTCAAAATTCAAACAAAAGGCGGGATAAATTTTAAATTCAAAAATTAAATACAAGGCGGGATCTTTTAAATTCAAAATTCAGGCGGGATCTTTTAACACAAACGTAAATTTTTTATTAATAAAAACATAAACGTTACATAAACAGAAATTAAAACATTACAATAATAATTTAAAAACTAAAACTTCAATTATAATCTGGGTGATCCTAGGTCTGCGAGTTGTCGGAGCGGAAACCGTCGTCATACGGATCAAAGCTCGCAAACCTCTCTGCTTCTAATTCAGCTTCCATCCTGCTCAGCTCCCGCTCGTCCTCAGAGTTCCAGCCATCATCAGCAGGTTTCACATTTTCCTCAAAACTTAGCTGAAAGTTATCAAGATGAGGTTGCTGTTTTTGTGGGTCAACAACTCTTGGTGCAGATGAACTTGATGTACCTTGCACAAACTGTTGTTATTGTTGTAGTGCATCAGCAGCTTGCACATTCTCTTCAAAACTCTAATGTATCTTGTTGGATTTTTCGTTCTCTATCTGCTGCACACAACCCCACAATGTTTCAACAACATCAGCGTCTTTGCGAAATTCATTGTACAAAACCTGGTTGATCACAGATTTTCTTTCGACAAAGATATCTTTGCACGCTGTGTATCGTGTTCTCAAGCGTTCTTTGCGTAACTTCGCCAGCTCAAACTTCTTAATAACTTCGATAATTGCATCTTGGTGTTCCTTGTCATCAATTTCAACTTGTTTTTTGACATAGTTTTGAATTTGTTCCACAGTGTGGGGAAGTTATACATTTTTTGTGTTTGATTTGTTGTTTGAATTATGTTGTGTGTTTGAAAGGTGTGTTTCAAAATGGTATTTATAGTGTGTATTTTTTTTAACCAACGGCTATAAACATGAATGTGTGGAAGGTTTTGGATCAAAAATAAAAAAAAAAAAGGGGGTAAAATACTCGGTCGTGGTTGAGACCGAGTGTGATTCTTTTGGCTTTGTTTCTCGGTCGCGACCTCCTCCCGACAGTAAGGACGACCGACTAGGACCGAGTCGGTCGAGGTCGTTATTTTAGCCAGCCTAACTTTAGGAGAATATTGAAAGCGGCATGTTTTAAATAACTTTTTCTTCATAGAGCTTTTTAAAAAAATGGATACATTTGTTATGATGAAAAATATCCGTGTCCTTCAATTTCCTTTTCACCTAACTCGTACATACATACACAAAGAAGCTTACACATTTATGTCGATGAAGTACAATTATGACCAGCCAAATAAGCAACCCCATAAGCTAACAATCCCTAGAGTTTTTTAATGTCTTGAGGCAAGAAGCAAGCTTTGTATTTTATTATTATTATTTTTTTTTGAACAACAACAAAAGGAAAATATATAAAACACAACTTCTAGCAAAAAAACTAGAAGAAAATTACAAAGGAGTTTGTAGCCAATCTTACCAACTTAACATTTTGGCCCCTCTAATTTTAACTAAGAAAAAGAATACAATTGTATATAAATAAAAATGTCACTTTTCCTCATACACTGAGAGTTAAAAGTGACATTATATCAAAACTTTCAAATATACCACGACGTAGTCGCAATATAGCATGGAGCTAGCAATTATGTGCGCGGAATAGTAAATTTACAAACCTAAGATTTTGTCATTTAAGATGGCTTTATATATTTTCTCGCGGACATGTTTTGCGAATTGCGGATTTATACAAGTAATCATCTCCAAAGTGACCTAATGGTAAGTTTTATTAGGAATCATGGTTCAAAGTTCAAACATTGTTTGGTAAAATATTTGGGATAAGAAAAGTTGTATTTCGACGTACATGACAACACAAAAAACCTGGATAAGAATCCTTTCTCGTTTATCAACTTTTAATCTAAACCTTCTTAATGAAGGCATCCTTAACACATGAACACACCACTAATTATGATCATGATATACCATCAGCTAATACCACATACAATTAGAAGGAAATGCTATATCCTAAATTCCACATTAAAGATTAAGATGGTTAAATAGTTAAACCATGAATGTTTTATAATAAATGATAGACCATGCTTGCTACCTACTAAAACGTTTGACACCTACCTTCTTGAATTGTTACCAGACCAATCTTCAATGCTTATTGGATAAATAGTTTCAGGTAGCGAAGTTGGCTTCATTTATTGATATTGAACAGGTTTCATTTAGTGTACTGAACACATGCTCATTAAATTTGCGTAGGTGAGGCTCATATCATAATATCACATCACAAAGTATAATGAGGTTAAATATGATAATCTTATCGAATGTTGTTTATCTAATTGTATGTCAATCACTATTAGGTTGCTTATTTGCATTTGGTTACTCACCTTTTGAGCGAGGTACATCATTTTGACTGGTGCTATCAATTTAAGATGGACTCATAAGTAATTTTTTGGCAAATCCTCTTTTGTGTACCTAGGTCGAAATAAACCAACTTTTTCACCATGTGATATGATGGCAACGTTTCATCTTTTGCAACATATTTGCAGCCATTGTCATCAAGCTGTACATCATCCTCTGCACACTGGTCTGCCAATTTTTATTCAAAATTTCAAAATCTGTTTTTAAATACCTTGGGCGGGAAAAGTAGAAGAATCATTTTTTGCCCGTCTTATAAATATTTACTCCCTCAATACCTCTTTTTCAACAAAAAAAACACATACATTACAGTCACCATCTTCCATTGTAGAACCTTATAAATACTTACTCCCTCAATACCTCTTTTTCAACCAAAAAAAAAAACACATACATTACACTCACCATCTTCCATTGTAGAACCATTGTCATCGGTATGTTAGCCTCAAGTATTAGTCACACAATCACTTTTTCATTGATTGAATTTTTGAACAATGAGAATATCACTTTTACCAGGGTGGGTACCAAGGAGGACTTTGTTAAGCTCTATAGGTACTCTTTGGACCGTGGTGGGACAGATAATATGGAGTACTTTTTGTCTAAGATGTAGGACGTGAAAACTGATTTTTAATCAAATTCGAAGGAAGGTCTGGACTTTGGAGAGTACTTTTTGTCGACGTGAAAACATATCATAACCGTCTATACAAGCATAACGGATATGTTGAGACTTGAGCAGTTAGTGGTAATTTCTACCAGTCGCTGCAAGACACATTTGTTTTTCTCCATTGCATGTCGAGTTACTTTTTCGCGATACTCTCTAGACCTTCCTTCAAATTAGAGTAGAAATTAGTTTTCACACCATGCATCTTTGACAAAAAGTATTCCCTGTTATCTTTCCCACTTCGGCCCAAAGAGTACATAGAGAGCTTATCAAAGTGTTCCTTTGTACTCACTTCAGTATAAGTGATGTTCTCATTGTTCAAAAATCTATTCAATGAAAAAGGCAGATAACTAGAATGAATAATTTGATAAAGGAAAATTTCCAAAAATACCCCGGTCGTAGCCTTAACTGTTAGGTTTTTGCTCGAGCCCAGGGGCGGAGCTATGGCCTGGCCACCTGTGGCACGTGCCACACATGGATTGGCCAGGTGCAAGGCCGGATTTCAAACACGTGGCTTTGTTTTATTCGATTTCTACCATTATGTGGATAGAAATGTGTTCAAAACTGTTAGTTTGTGTGGTTTTAACAAGAAAACAAGGTGAGAATCAACTAGTACAAAGTATTTCCGGAGATGTATTGAAACAGGGACCAAGGGAGAGGAAGATGATGAGTTATTTGCATTTGTCTTAATTCTTTAGTTTTATTTAAAAGTAAGTGTAAGGTGTTTACATAATTAACAATTTCGAACCTTATTTGGGAGACAACTTTTATGTTTGGTCATGCATATTTTACATGTAGTGTATTGTCTCAAAATATTTCAAGGCCTTTAATCATAATTAAGGCCATAGATTTAAGGCATTCAAAGGTCACATTTAATAATGTAGTGCTAAAGATAAACATTATATTTTTTTTATGTGCAAAAACATAACAAAGTTCTTCACATTTTAATTGTTTTTGTGTTTGAAAAGCCTACATTTGAGGTTAAAAAAAATGTGCCACACATACAAATTTTTTTTGGATCCGACACTGCTCCAGAGGCAATTTTACTTCTAAAATAGACCAGGCGACTGGTCAACCCACCCATGCTAAGTGGCAGCTTATGGTTGATGGATGTATATGTTGCCCAGTCGTCCGGTCTATTTTAACAATAAACTTGTGGCTGGGGCAAAAACCTAATGGTTAGGGTAGCAATTAGGGCATTTTTGAAATTTTCCCTTTGAAAGTTGAGAACTTTTATCTTATAAACTTTAATGAGATATTTATCCTTTTCTTCCGGCTGAATCCATTCTGCATCCAAACATATTATCAGTTTTCCAATGCTCTTCTTTTCTTCATGTTTTCTAAAAGTTTCACTAATCAAGCTGCTACAACATCCGGATCATGTGCCACTGTGTGTCTAAGGTCCTCATCGTTGAATGTGTTAAATGTTACGTATAAACATTAATATGTAAATGTCTAGGATCGAACCCGAGACCTCGGGATTGCACACTTTACAAACAAGAATAATGTAAATAAATATATATATATATATATATATATTAAATGTATGAAATATATATATTTATAACACTTAATGGACTAAACGGTCGTTAGTTATTAACCGTATGGACTAACTATCGTTAGGGATGAAAGATAAGGACTAGAGTGAAACTTAGGAGTCAAGAAGGATCTAGAATCCCCTAGGGGATGCCTAGGCCGGTCGAACAAGGGTGGGGAAGCCCAACCCGAGTTTGTCTTGTCCTCCAAGTTTCACATAGTATATATACAAGGCCTTGGGGTTAAACCTAAACATCTTTTGTGCACACACTCTAACCCTAAAACCTTTGTTTTCTTTCTTCTTGTGGCCGATCGGATTCCCCCTCCTCCTAGGGTTCTTGGTTCGATTTTCCATAAGCAAAAATCATTAGTGTTTTGTTTACTTGCAACAAACCTTTATTCGTTGGTAGTTTGTGTGTACAAGAACGAGGTAATTACTTACTTTAGTAATTATCAAGAGATCGATAAACAAAACGGTAAGGGGTTTATCATTGATCTATTTGTACAAGAATCAAGGTTTATTTGAAGTGCATCGGGTACGTTTACTATTTATGTTTTAGTTAATATTTATGTGTTATACTTGATCCTTCGCTTCCGCAATATGTGTTATTTGATTGTCAAACTCTAACAGTGGCATCACGAGCCATGTATAACATGTAATTGATTACTAAAACGTAATAAAAACCGGATCTTTAATTGTTTTAGATACATGTTTTTTTTGATCTAGGGTTTTTCCTATTTTTTTCTAAAAATTTCGAAACCCTAACCCTAATTTTGGGGGGGGGTCGATTTTCCCATGAAACCCTAATTAGGGTTTTGTGGTTTTCTTGATTATGTGTAATCACTAGAAACCCTAGGTCATTAACCGGTTAATTGAACGTATCTTGTGACCTAATTGCTAATTGTTAGGTTTTAATCCGTGACTTACATGCATGTTTGTCATGGATCTTGTTTTTTTTTTTTTTTTTTTTTTTATCACATGTTTAGATAGATCTTAAATTGGGGAAGACTCCAATACATATTAAAATCAATTTTATATGCTATGTGGTGTGTTTTTAGCTTTGGCCCACGCAATTGATTCGTCAATGTATGTGACTCACCTCCATTAAGAGGGGAAGGCCTTAGTTGATTACATGCATTATTATACCTAGAATTGATTTTATTAGGATCTTTTCTAATACGGATTGCATGTGGCTAATTGTTTCACTTATTTATTATTGTTTGTTTGATTTTCTTTGGTACTTGTTTTATTGTTTTTAGTTGGACTTGATGTAAGCAATAAAAGGGTTGTTTTAATAAAGAAAATTAATACGGACTAATAATTGTGAAACCCTAAAGTGATAAAGTAAGAATCTTGCAAAGGTCTTATGACAATCGTGGTCCGATTCGCACGGTAATCAGCTCCCAGTCGAGACTAGCAAAATTCAAACTTTATTACTATTTTGAGATTGAATCCATAAACTTTTACTTGAATGATGTTTTGTGCAAATATGCTTTTAAAATTAAGTCTTTTAAGATGATATTCATAACCGTGATTTGAAGGCTTGGAAAAGAGCCTTAGAGTCTGCCTTGGTTATCACAATCTTGAATATGTCTTAAACGAATTACTTTTAAAATCATATGTTGTAGAAAGTCATCTTAGGGTTTTGGCATAAACCTCAAGTAAAACTTTGTGTATTAATTTCAGGAATCGGACATAAAAAGTTTTTTTTATGAAAACTTATGTTATAAAGATGAGTGCATGCATCTTTGTACATAATTTTGATTGTCATATCAAAAATTAATACCCTTAAAATTTAAGTTACGTGCCATCTACCTATAAGAAACACTTGGAATTTTAATTTAGTAAACGTGAGACCTAGGCTAAATTACTATAACAAGGTAAAATTCTTTTAACGCGTGAGACCATAATTGTAATTTTACAGTTTCTAAGGTAGACGACTTAATTAAGTTGTGCGTGAGACCTAGAACTTAAGGCATGAGATGGGATAAAACATGCTTACAAAGGCAAATTGATGAATCAATTTGATGTAAATCCCATAATGATCTAGGAATTGGAAATCTTGTTTGCCAATTATTGTTCGACAGATTACTATCTTTTGTACTTTTACCACTAGCAGATCAACTGATGTGGTGAAACTATGTAAAGTTAGATCCTAGATTTTCAAGAAAATTAGTTGGTTATATGAATATAGCCTTGGGTATTTTATTTTCTTGAAGATATTGATTATCGAAAATACTAATATTTGAACTTTATCTGTAGATATGGCTCAACCCGATAACCAAACTGTGATTAATGCTTTCAAGAGTCATCTTGAGAGAGATAAATTGACTGGAAAGAATTTCAATGACTGGTACCGTTCGCTCAGAATTGTCTTGAGGGCGTCTGGTAAGATTGATTATGTGACCGAGGAATGCCCTGCTGAACCTGCTGCTACGGCAACACCTGAAGCAAAGGCAGAATGGAAGGTGACTAATGCTAAGTACAATGAGGTTGCTTGTTTAATGCTCACTAGCATGAATGCTCAATTACAAAAGAAGTATGAGTATTCGTCTCCTAAGAATATGCTTGATAACCTTAGGCAATCTTATGAGAAGTCACCTGCAGTTGAATTGTATGATGAACTTGACAAGCTACACAACTGCAAGCATGGTGATGGTAAACCAGTAGCCGATTATGTGGATGAGATGAAGGATTCCTTTGATCAACTTCACAGAGTTGGTTTTGGTTACCCCGAGAATGTGCAAGTGCACTTGATCAACAGATCCCTTAACAAGGATTTTGTTGGTTTTGTGCAGAACTTCAACATGCATTGCTCGGGGAAGACAGTCTCAGAATTACTCGCATTGCTTGTTGATTATGAGAAAAGTCTACCAGCCAAGGTCAAGACTCCCACCCCACAAGTGTTGGCAATTCATGGGGGGAGAATCCAGAAGAAATCGCATGTGAACAAAGGCAGAGGTAAAGGTGATAAAGGCAAGCAGGTCATGGCCTATCAACCTCAACCCAAGATGAAACAACATCAGCCTAAGCAGAACAAGGTGAATCCGCCAAACAGGAAGGATCAGGCTTGTCACCATTGTCATGAAAAGGGTCATTGGAAGCGCAATTGCCCTCTCTACATTCATGACTTGCGACTCAAGAAGCAGGGGAATGATGCTGGTAACCCCAGCACATCAGGTGCGTTCTTTATGATTGAATTATTCACTCTTACTCCTAAATTGAATTCATGGGTATATGATACTGGATGTGGCATTCATATCTGTAATACCATGCAGGGGTTTAGAGTTGAGAGAAAGCTGGCCTATGGACAACAATTCTTGCACGTTGGTAACGGAGCGCATGCAGGAGTTGAAGCTATAGGAATATTTAATTTAGTGTTGCCTTCGGGCCTAGTACTATCTTTAAATAATTGTCATTATGCACCGTCAATTGTTAGAGGTGTAATTTCATTTTCATGTTTGTTGAACCAAGGTTTTCATCATACTATTTCAAGCAATGGAATTTCAGTTTCTTTAAATGATGTTTTTTATTTTAATGCTATTGCTGTGAATGGTGTATTTGAAATTGATATGAATGATAATGATAATGCTTTTGTTACAAATAATTCAATGTATAGCATCAACAATAAGAGAATCAAGAAAGGTCTGGATTCGTCTTATCTTTGGCATTGTCGACTTGCTCACATTGGCAAAGATCGCATGAAAAAGCTACAACATGATGGGCTTTTAAATAAGATCAATGATGAATCATTTGATAAATGCGAATCTTGCATTGCTGGGAAGATGACTAAGAAACCCTTTAAAAATAGGATTGAAAGGGCTAATGATCTACTTGGTCTTATTCACACAGATGTGTGTGGACCACTTAGACATGTGTCAAGGAGGGGTGCTAGCTACTTCTTAACATTTACGGATGATTACAGCCGTTATGGTTATGTTTATTTACTTAAACATAAACATGAGGTGTTTGAAACATTCAAAGTGTTTAAAGCAGAAGTAGAGTTGCAACTTGGAAAGAAGATTAAAGCTCTTCGATCCGATAGAGGTGGTGAATACCTGAGTCAGGAGTTCATAGATTATCTAGCAAAGGAGGGAATTGTCCAGCACCTTACTTCTCCATATACTCCACAACAAAATGGTGTATCTGAAAGAAGGAATCGTACATTGCAAGATATGATACGATCTATGTTTAATCTAACAACTCTTCCTTTCTCGTTTTGGGATTATGCCTTAGAATCTGCGGTTCGCATTCTAAATATGGTTCCAACAAAGAAGGTTGATAAGACACCATATGAGGTATGGACTGGAAAAGCTCCTAACCTGTCTTATCTTAAGGTCTGGGGTTGTGAGGCGTATGTTAAACGTGACTCAGCAGACAAACTCCAACAAAGATCTGTGAAGTGCATCTTCGTAGGATACCCTAAGGAAACTATGGGATACTACTTTTATTACCCACCTGAAAACAAAGTATTTGTTGCAAGGTATGGAGACTTTCTTGAAAGAGAGCTCATATCTCAAGAATTCAGTGGGAGAGTATATGATCTGGAAGACGGTCAAGAAGATGCAGAACCTTCTGAAAACATTAACCAACTTCCGGTAGAACCTGAAAGTTTAGGTCCTCCACCTGAAGTTGAAGTGATTCCCATTCGTAGGTCAACAAGACCAGTAAAAGCTCCTACTCGTCTATGTCTTAATGTAGAGAGTGATGAGTATATACTGGGTGATCTTGATGAGCCTACAAGTTATAAAGCTGCCATGAATGGTCCTGAAAAGGCCAAATGGAAAGAAGCTATGGATGGGGAAATGCAATCCATGGAAGACAATGATGTCTGGGAAGAAGTAGACCTACCTCCGGGTGCCAAACTAGTTGGGAGTAAATGGCACTACAAGAAAAAGACAGACATGGATGGCGTTGTACACACCTATAAGGCCCGTTGTGTAGCTAAAGGCTATACACAAACTTTTGGTGTTGACTATGAGGAGACCTTTTCTCCTGTAGCTGACATAAGGGCAATTAGGATTCTTATAGCCATAGCCGCTTACTATGACTATGAGATTTGGCAAATGGATGTTAAAACCGCCTTCTTAAATGGTCGCCTAGATGAAGACATCTATATGGCGCAGCCTGAGGGGTATGTAAATCCAGAATTCCCAAATCGTGTATGCAAGCTTAAAAGATCCATTTATGGATTAAAGCAAGCATCACGACAATGGAATAAGAGATTTGATGGTGAGATTAAAAAGTATGGATTCACTAAAAATCTTGATGAGCCATGTGTATATCACAAAGTTAGTGGGAGTAATGTAATTTTCCTTATATTATATGTCGATGACATATTGATCATGGGGAACGACATTCCAAGTCTACAAAAGGTTAAGGAATATCTTGGAAGTTGTTTTTCTATGAAAGATTTAGGGGAAGCTGCATTTATTCTGGGAATCAAGATATATAGAGATAGATCTCAGCGATTAATTGGATTAAGCCAAAGTGCTTACATTGATAAAATACTGAAGAGATTCAGTATGCAAAATTCTAAGAAAGGATATTTGCCGATGCAAGAGCAACATGGCTTGAGCAACAAGGTTTGTGCTTCAACACCTGAAGAGGTGCAACGCATGAAAAGAGTCCCTTATGCTTCGGCTGTGGGATCTATAATGTATGCGGTGAAAAGTACAAGACCTGATGTAGCGTTTGCTCAGAATTTAACCAGTCGATATCAGCAAAATCCAGGTGTAGCTCACTGGACTGCTGTTAAGAATATTCTTAAGTACCTTAGGGCTACTAAAGATATGTACTTGGTTTATGGGGGAAATCCATCGGCAGAACTTGATGTTACAGGTTACTGCGATGCTTCTTGGAAAGGTGATAAGGATGATACGAAGTCTCAGACGGGTTATGTCTTTGTCATTAATGGAGGAGCAGTGGATTGGAAGAGCAGAAAGCAGAGTGTACTAGCGATGTCTGCTACAGAAAGTGAGTATATAGCTGCTTCAGAAGCTGCAATGGAAGCTGTTTGGATTAGGAAGTTTGTTTCCGGGCTTGGAGTCATGCCTTCGATTCAAAGACCTATTAAAATGTATTGTGACAATTCAGCTGCAATTACATTTGCCAATGAGCCTGGAATCATGAAAGGCACCAGACATTTCCCGATTAAACATCACTATGTTCGAGAACAAGTCGAAATAGGTGAAATCGAAATGCTCAAAGTTCACACAGATGATAACTTGGCAGATCAATTAACGAAGCCTCTACCTGGCACTAAGCTTTACAAGCATGCTGCAGGTGTAGGACTTAGATTAGCTGAAAGTTTCATGCCTATTTGTGATTAGTGTTTGGATAAAGGATGTAATGTACAATTATTATTTTAATGGAATAAAATATGTTTTATGTTTATTTATCATTGTCTTAATAATATATCCTATATTTGCATGTTTAAGATCCATGAATAATTTATTATTCTAAATGTCCATTGTCGATTAATGATATGGGAATATCATTAAACTAAGACAAATTTGAGTATTGGTTTAGAATATACTTGAAAGTATATTGATGCGTAGTCATACCAATTTCACATGATATTCGATGAATTGAATATTGGACTTATCCCAACAATATGATTTAATGTTTAATGTGAGAATCATATTTAAAGTTATCCTCAGACTTGAGATACCAGACAAGTGTCATGGATGTAGTGCATTTTTGTGAAGCAATCTACCGCTCACCGTAACAGGGAGTCATAAGGGTTGTTTTCAGAAGTGTTGCAAAGTTCATGGGTTATTCTTGTAGTCAAGAAAGAATTTATTCCTTCTGATTTGTTTAGAAGTTTAATACTGCTGGGCCCCTCGTAGGGTTGACAAAATGTTTGCATGGCCATGCCCAAAGTCTATCTGGAATACGTTCAGATGTTTTGGTAATTTTGTTCAATCATAAAGTAACGAGAAACAGAAATTTAATAAAGGAACTCACATCTTTATTAAAGTGGTATTAGTGATAAAAGGATAATTATAATGATGAATCATTAAAGGTTTTCCCAGGAAACCTAGCTCGGATTGAACTAGGGGCATTGGAGTGTTGCAAGACGCTAACCAGTGTCATTTTACTATTAATGGATATACGAGTGGGAGCTGTTAAATGTTACGTATAAACATTAATATGTAAATGTCTAGGATCGAACCCGAGACCTCGGGATTGCACACTTTACAAACAAGAATAGTGTAAATAAATATATATATATATATATATATATATATATATATATATATATATATATATATATATATATATATATATATATATATATATTAAATGTATGAAATATATATATTTATAACACTTAATGGACTAAACGGTCGTTAGTTATTAACCGTATGGACTAACTATCGTTAGGGATGAAAGATAAGGACTAGAGTGAAACTTAGGAGTCAAGAAGGATCTAGAATCCCCTAGGGGATGCCTAGGCCGGTCGAACAAGGGTGGGGAAGCCCAACCCGAGTTTGTCTTGTCCTCCAAGTTTCACATAGTATATATACAAGGCCTTGGGGTTAAACCTAAACATCTTTTGTGCACACACTCTAACCCTAAAACCTTTGTTTTCTTTCTTCTTGTGGCCGATCGGATCCCCCCTCCTCCTAGGGTTCTTGGTTCGATTTTCCATAAGCAAAAATCATTAGTGTTTTGTTTACTTGCAACAAACCTTTATTCGTTGGTAGTTTGTGTGTACAAGAACGAGGTAATTACTTACTTTAGTAATTATCAAGAGATCGATAAACAAAACGGTAAGGGGTTTATCATTGATCTATTTGTACAAGAATCAAGGTTTATTTGAAGTGCATCGGGTACGTTTACTATTTATGTTTTAGTTAATATTTATGTGTTATACTTGATCCTTCGCTTCCGCAATATGTGTTATTTGATTGTCAAACTCTAACAGTGGCATCACGAGCCATGTATAACATGTAATTGATTACTAAAACGTAATAAAAACCGGATCTTTAATTGTTTTAGATACATGTTTTTTTTGATCTAGGGTTTTTCCTATTTTTTTCTAAAAATTTCGAAACCCTAACCCTAATTTTGGGGGGGGGGGGTCGATTTTCCCATGAAACCCTAATTAGGGTTTTGTGGTTTTCTTGATTATGTGTAATCACTAGAAACCCTAGGTCATTAACCGGTTAATTGAACGTATCTTGTGACCTAATTGCTAATTGTTAGGTTTTAATCCGTGACTTACATGCATGTTTGTCATGGATCTTGTTTTTTTTTTTTTTTTTTTATCACATGTTTAGATAGATCTTAAATTGGGGAAGACTCCAATACATATTAAAATCAATTTTATATGCTATGTGGTGTGTTTTTAGCTTTGGCCCACGCAATTGATTCGTCAATGTATGTGACTCACCTCCATTAAGAGGGGAAGGCCTTAGTTGATTACATGCATTATTATACCTAGAATTGATTTTATTAGGATCTTTTCTAATACGGATTGCATGTGGCTAATTGTTTCACTTATTTATTATTGTTTGTTTGATTTTCTTTGGTACTTGTTTTATTGTTTTTAGTTGGACTTGATGTAAGCAATAAAAGGGTTGTTTTAATAAAGAAAATTAATACGGACTAATAATTGTGAAACCCTAAAGTGATAAAGTAAGAATCTTGCAAAGGTCTTATGACAATCGTGGTCCGATTCGCACGGTAATCAGCTCCCAGTCGAGACTAGCAAAATTCAAACTTTATTACTATTTTGAGATTGAATCCATAAACTTTTACTTGAATGATGTTTTGTGCAAATATGCTTTTAAAATTAAGTCTTTTAAGATGATATTCATAACCGTGATTTGAAGGCTTGGAAAAGAGCCTTAGAGTCTGCCTTGGTTATCACAATCTTGAATATGTCTTAAACGAATTACTTTTAAAATCATATGTTGTAGAAAGTCATCTTAGGGTTTTGGCATAAACCTCAAGTAAAACTTTGTGTATTAATTTCAGGAATCGGACATAAAAAGTTTTTTTTATGAAAACTTATGTTATAAAGATGAGTGCATGCATCTTTGTACATAATTTTGATTGTCATATCAAAAATTAATACCCTTAAAATTTAAGTTACGTGCCATCTACCTATAAGAAACACTTGGAATTTTAATTTAGTAAACGTGAGACCTAGGCTAAATTACTATAACAAGGTAAAATTCTTTTAACGCGTGAGACCATAATTGTAATTTTACAGTTTCTAAGGTAGACGACTTAATTAAGTTGTGCGTGAGACCTAGAACTTAAGGCATGAGATGGGATAAAACATGCTTACAAAGGCAAATTGATGAATCAATTTGATGTAAATCCCATAATGATCTAGGAATTGGAAATCTTGTTTGCCAATTATTGTTCGACAGATTACTATCTTTTGTACTTTTACCACTAGCAGATCAACTGATGTGGTGAAACTATGTAAAGTTAGATCCTAGATTTTCAAGAAAATTAGTTGGTTATATGAATATAGCCTTGGGTATTTTATTTTCTTGAAGATATTGATTATCGAAAATACTAATATTTGAACTTTATCTGTAGATATGGCTCAACCCGATAACCAAACTGTGATTAATGCTTTCAAGAGTCATCTTGAGAGAGATAAATTGACTGGAAAGAATTTCAATGACTGGTACCGTTCGCTCAGAATTGTCTTGAGGGCGTCTGGTAAGATTGATTATGTGACCGAGGAATGCCCTGCTGAACCTGCTGCTACGGCAACACCTGAAGCAAAGGCAGAATGGAAGGTGACTAATGCTAAGTACAATGAGGTTGCTTGTTTAATGCTCACTAGCATGAATGCTCAATTACAAAAGAAGTATGAGTATTCGTCTCCTAAGAATATGCTTGATAACCTTAGGCAATCTTATGAGAAGTCACCTGCAGTTGAATTGTATGATGAACTTGACAAGCTACACAACTGCAAGCATGGTGATGGTAAACCAGTAGCCGATTATGTGGATGAGATGAAGGATTCCTTTGATCAACTTCACAGAGTTGGTTTTGGTTACCCCGAGAATGTGCAAGTGCACTTGATCAACAGATCCCTTAACAAGGATTTTGTTGGTTTTGTGCAGAACTTCAACATGCATTGCTCGGGGAAGACAGTCTCAGAATTACTCGCATTGCTTGTTGATTATGAGAAAAGTCTACCAGCCAAGGTCAAGACTCCCACCCCACAAGTGTTGGCAATTCATGGGGGGAGAATCCAGAAGAAATCGCATGTGAACAAAGGCAGAGGTAAAGGTGATAAAGGCAAGCAGGTCATGGCCTATCAACCTCAACCCAAGATGAAACAACATCAGCCTAAGCAGAACAAGGTGAATCCGCCAAACAGGAAGGATCAGGCTTGTCACCATTGTCATGAAAAGGGTCATTGGAAGCGCAATTGCCCTCTCTACATTCATGACTTGCGACTCAAGAAGCAGGGGAATGATGCTGGTAACCCCAGCACATCAGGTGCGTTCTTTATGATTGAATTATTCACTCTTACTCCTAAATTGAATTCATGGGTATATGATACTGGATGTGGCATTCATATCTGTAATACCATGCAGGGGTTTAGAGTTGAGAGAAAGCTGGCCTATGGACAACAATTCTTGCACGTTGGTAACGGAGCGCATGCAGGAGTTGAAGCTATAGGAATATTTAATTTAGTGTTGCCTTCGGGCCTAGTACTATCTTTAAATAATTGTCATTATGCACCGTCAATTGTTAGAGGTGTAATTTCATTTTCATGTTTGTTGAACCAAGGTTTTCATCATACTATTTCAAGCAATGGAATTTCAGTTTCTTTAAATGATGTTTTTTATTTTAATGCTATTGCTGTGAATGGTGTATTTGAAATTGATATGAATGATAATGATAATGCTTTTGTTACAAATAATTCAATGTATAGCATCAACAATAAGAGAATCAAGAAAGGTCTGGATTCGTCTTATCTTTGGCATTGTCGACTTGCTCACATTGGCAAAGATCGCATGAAAAAGCTACAACATGATGGGCTTTTAAATAAGATCAATGATGAATCATTTGATAAATGCGAATCTTGCATTGCTGGGAAGATGACTAAGAAACCCTTTAAAAATAGGATTGAAAGGGCTAATGATCTACTTGGTCTTATTCACACAGATGTGTGTGGACCACTTAGACATGTGTCAAGGAGGGGTGCTAGCTACTTCTTAACATTTACGGATGATTACAGCCGTTATGGTTATGTTTATTTACTTAAACATAAACATGAGGTGTTTGAAACATTCAAAGTGTTTAAAGCAGAAGTAGAGTTGCAACTTGGAAAGAAGATTAAAGCTCTTCGATCCGATAGAGGTGGTGAATACCTGAGTCAGGAGTTCATAGATTATCTAGCAAAGGAGGGAATTGTCCAGCACCTTACTTCTCCATATACTCCACAACAAAATGGTGTATCTGAAAGAAGGAATCGTACATTGCAAGATATGATACGATCTATGTTTAATCTAACAACTCTTCCTTTCTCGTTTTGGGATTATGCCTTAGAATCTGCGGTTCGCATTCTAAATATGGTTCCAACAAAGAAGGTTGATAAGACACCATATGAGGTATGGACTGGAAAAGCTCCTAACCTGTCTTATCTTAAGGTCTGGGGTTGTGAGGCGTATGTTAAACGTGACTCAGCAGACAAACTCCAACAAAGATCTGTGAAGTGCATCTTCGTAGGATACCCTAAGGAAACTATGGGATACTACTTTTATTACCCACCTGAAAACAAAGTATTTGTTGCAAGGTATGGAGACTTTCTTGAAAGAGAGCTCATATCTCAAGAATTCAGTGGGAGAGTATATGATCTGGAAGACGGTCAAGAAGATGCAGAACCTTCTGAAAACATTAACCAACTTCCGGTAGAACCTGAAAGTTTAGGTCCTCCACCTGAAGTTGAAGTGATTCCCATTCGTAGGTCAACAAGACCAGTAAAAGCTCCTACTCGTCTATGTCTTAATGTAGAGAGTGATGAGTATATACTGGGTGATCTTGATGAGCCTACAAGTTATAAAGCTGCCATGAATGGTCCTGAAAAGGCCAAATGGAAAGAAGCTATGGATGGGGAAATGCAATCCATGGAAGACAATGATGTCTGGGAAGAAGTAGACCTACCTCCGGGTGCCAAACTAGTTGGGAGTAAATGGCACTACAAGAAAAAGACAGACATGGATGGCGTTGTACACACCTATAAGGCCCGTTGTGTAGCTAAAGGCTATACACAAACTTTTGGTGTTGACTATGAGGAGACCTTTTCTCCTGTAGCTGACATAAGGGCAATTAGGATTCTTATAGCCATAGCCGCTTACTATGACTATGAGATTTGGCAAATGGATGTTAAAACCGCCTTCTTAAATGGTCGCCTAGATGAAGACATCTATATGGCGCAGCCTGAGGGGTATGTAAATCCAGAATTCCCAAATCGTGTATGCAAGCTTAAAAGATCCATTTATGGATTAAAGCAAGCATCACGACAATGGAATAAGAGATTTGATGGTGAGATTAAAAAGTATGGATTCACTAAAAATCTTGATGAGCCATGTGTATATCACAAAGTTAGTGGGAGTAATGTAATTTTCCTTATATTATATGTCGATGACATATTGATCATGGGGAACGACATTCCAAGTCTACAAAAGGTTAAGGAATATCTTGGAAGTTGTTTTTCTATGAAAGATTTAGGGGAAGCTGCATTTATTCTGGGAATCAAGATATATAGAGATAGATCTCAGCGATTAATTGGATTAAGCCAAAGTGCTTACATTGATAAAATACTGAAGAGATTCAGTATGCAAAATTCTAAGAAAGGATATTTGCCGATGCAAGAGCAACATGGCTTGAGCAACAAGGTTTGTGCTTCAACACCTGAAGAGGTGCAACGCATGAAAAGAGTCCCTTATGCTTCGGCTGTGGGATCTATAATGTATGCGGTGAAAAGTACAAGACCTGATGTAGCGTTTGCTCAGAATTTAACCAGTCGATATCAGCAAAATCCAGGTGTAGCTCACTGGACTGCTGTTAAGAATATTCTTAAGTACCTTAGGGCTACTAAAGATATGTTCTTGGTTTATGGGGGAAATCCATCGGCAGAACTTGATGTTACAGGTTACTGCGATGCTTCTTGGAAAGGTGATAAGGATGATACGAAGTCTCAGACGGGTTATGTCTTTGTCATTAATGGAGGAGCAGTGGATTGGAAGAGCAGAAAGCAGAGTGTACTAGCGATGTCTGCTACAGAAAGTGAGTATATAGCTGCTTCAGAAGCTGCAATGGAAGCTGTTTGGATTAGGAAGTTTGTTTCCGGGCTTGGAGTCATGCCTTCGATTCAAAGACCTATTAAAATGTATTGTGACAATTCAGCTGCAATTACATTTGCCAATGAGCCTGGAATCATGAAAGGCACCAGACATTTCCCGATTAAACATCACTATGTTCGAGAACAAGTCGAAATAGGTGAAATCGAAATGCTCAAAGTTCACACAGATGATAACTTGGCAGATCAATTAACGAAGCCTCTACCTGGCACTAAGCTTTACAAGCATGCTGCAGGTGTAGGACTTAGATTAGCTGAAAGTTTCATGCCTATTTGTGATTAGTGTTTGGATAAAGGATGTAATGTACAATTATTATTTTAATGGAATAAAATATGTTTTATGTTTATTTATCATTGTCTTAATAATATATCCTATATTTGCATGTTTAAGATCCATGAATAATTTATTATTCTAAATGTCCATTGTCGATTAATGATATGGGAATATCATTAAACTAAGACAAATTTGAGTATTGGTTTAGAATATACTTGAAAGTATATTGATGCGTAGTCATACCAATTTCACATGATATTCGATGAATTGAATATTGGACTTATCCCAACAATATGATTTAATGTTTAATGTGAGAATCATATTTAAAGTTATCCTCAGACTTGAGATACCAGACAAGTGTCATGGATGTAGTGCATTTTTGTGAAGCAATCTACCGCTCACCGTAACAGGGAGTCATAAGGGTTGTTTTCAGAAGTGTTGCAAAGTTCATGGGTTATTCTTGTAGTCAAGAAAGAATTTATTCCTTCTGATTTGTTTAGAAGTTTAATACTGCTGGGCCCCTCGTAGGGTTGACAAAATGTTTGCATGGCCATGCCCAAAGTCTATCTGGAATACGTTCAGATGTTTTGGTAATTTTGTTCAATCATAAAGTAACGAGAAACAGAAATTTAATAAAGGAACTCACATCTTTATTAAAGTGGTATTAGTGATAAAAGGATAATTATAATGATGAATCATTAAAGGTTTTCCCAGGAAACCTAGCTCGGATTGAACTAGGGGCATTGGAGTGTTGCAAGACGCTAACCAGTGTCATTTTACTATTAATGGATATACGAGTGGGAGCTGTTAAATGTTACGTATAAACATTAATATGTAAATGTCTAGGATCGAACCCGAGACCTCGTGATTGCACACTTTACAAACAAGAATAGTGTAAATATATATATATATATATATATATATATATATATATATATATATATATATATATATATATATATATATATATATATATATATATATATATATATATATATATTAAATGTATGAAATATATATATTTATAACACTTAATGGACTAAACGGTCGTTAGTTATTAACCGTATGGACTAACTATCGTTAGGGATGAAAGATAAGGACTAGAGTGAAACTTAGGAGTCAAGAAGGATCTAGAATCCCCTAGGGGATGCCTAGGCCGGTCGAACAAGGGTGGGGAAGCCCAACCCGAGTTTGTCTTGTCCTCCAAGTTTCACATAGTATATATACAAGGCCTTGGGGTTAAACCTAAACATCTTTTGTGCACACACTCTAACCCTAAAACCTTTGTTTTCTTTCTTCTTGTGGCCGATCGGATCCCCCCTCCTCCTAGGGTTCTTGGTTCGATTTTCCATAAGCAAAAATCATTAGTGTTTTGTTTACTTGCAACAAACCTTTATTCGTTGGTAGTTTGTGTGTACAAGAACGAGGTAATTACTTACTTTAGTAATTATTAAGAGATCGATAAACAAAACGGTAAGGGGTTTATCATTGATCTATTTGTACAAGAATCAAGGTTTATTTGAAGTGCATCGGGTACGTTTACTATTTATGTTTTAGTTAATATTTATGTGTTATACTTGATCCTTCGCTTCCGCAATATGTGTTATTTGATTGTCAAACTCTAACAGAATGTTACCGTAATATTACTCACTTCAAGAGAAAAAGTTTTTATCAAACAGAAAGAGAGAGAAGGGAGACATGTAGTTAAAAAGGGGCGGTGGATATATGAAACCCTAGTTGCGTATTCTAGTGTATAAAAAAATTGTCTGCTTTAACCCCTTTGACGATCTCAGACTGTTATAGTTTCTTACGAGGTTATACCCAATCTATTAGCTTTGAAAGACTATTTTCCAAATCATAACAAGTATTAAAATATTAGCCAAAATTTTATATTTTAGTACACCAGATGATGAAGGTCAAGGACTCACACCAGATGAAGCATTTGATGTATAATAAATGTAGTCTTTATGTTTGTTATGTCATTTTTATTTGTAGTCTTTATATTTGTAATGTAACTACTTATTACCTAAGTACTTGTAATAACTTATTAACTATTAATGACATCTGTTATGGTCCATATCAAGATATCCATTGCATTTTAACTTAAAACATAAGCATGACATCCATTGCATTCATAATATTGTAACAGGATACAATAGATTTATTTAAAGGCATTAAGACATGCTTAAGCCATACATACTAAACTATGCCACATGCACTTGCACTTGCATCAGTTGACATCTAATGGTCAAAACTTGTTTTTGCCCTTTCCTTTTTGACTAGCACTTGCTTCAGTTGACTTTTTAGGCTCAAATACCTTGATTCCATTTTCAGCA
Source organism: Artemisia argyi (assembly GCA_030686995.1). Taxonomy (NCBI): domain Eukaryota; kingdom Viridiplantae; phylum Streptophyta; class Magnoliopsida; order Asterales; family Asteraceae; genus Artemisia; species Artemisia argyi. The sequence continues at coordinate 333,422,349 of CM060709.1, forward strand.
CAAGTTTTTTTATTACCCAAGCCTAACACCTTAGTTCTGTTAGCAAATTCTTGCTTTGCAGTCTCTTTGGGAGTTTGATTCATGACTGAATCAACCTCTGAGCTCGAGCTTGAGTAAGCAATTGGTGGAAAATAATTAGCCCATCCAGATGAATCACTGGAAATGGATATGGTTTCTGCACCCAAAAAAAAATTAAAAAAAAAATTAAAAAGTTACGAGAAAGGACATTGTGTAGTTAAATATGATACCTGGTTTCTTGTTTTTGCTCATTTTCTCACTTGTAGTTTTTCTTAAAAAGGTGAGTTGCAAATGTTGTGTTTATTATGCCTTTATATAATGTATAGAATCATCAACACAGTCAATACTAACAACACTGTTAAACATGTGAGTTGAAAAAAATAGTGAAAATCTGCAAAAGCCCTTTATTCATTGTATGCAATGTATCACTGTCTTTTTCCTGTGCCCTGAACATGAAAAAGTTGTTTACTCATGCCTGCAATGTATCAGTGTGTAATTCATGGCTGCAATGTAAACCTGCAACACTTCTTTATTCAAGGCATTGGCATTTGTATCACTACCTTTTACTCATATCAGCAAAAGCATAACTTTTTCAAATATAAACATGTTACTGCACTTAAAATTAAAACATAAAACACATTCATATTCATTGATCAAAGTTAAACATACTTAATTCATCTTAGTTCATCAAAAGGAAACCTTTGCCCTACATTCATTGATCATACTAACCTAAAAAGCTTTCATAATAATAATGAAAAGCATTCCTAACAGTACAAATATAACCCTAGATTGCATATTCACTGTAGACTTAAACAATGTCACTTCTTCTTCCAAGCTCTTTTATTTCACCTCAAATTCAACAGCTTCCTTCTTCATTTTTTTTCCACCTCTACCAGTTTTCCTTTGTAATGCTCAGTTGCTAAATCTGGATCCCACCAGTGAAAGAATTCACAATGCTTTATTGCCTATTTAATAAAAATAAAGTCAAAACATGTTTTCACAAACCATTAAAAGCAAATTAACCCTTCTATTTTACCTTATAGTTGGGACATCCCAAAAACCTTCTGCCTGGATTTTTTTCAGTCCAAGAAGTCCACTTACCACTTTCATCACCACATTCGCACAAGACACAAACACGATTGATCAAATTGTCTTTTTCCCAACCTGCATTTCTTCGATTCCAGTACACCCAATTAGAATAGTTTGATGAATTTGATGAGTTTGTCATGGGCCTTTTACTTTTGAGGAAGAAATTAATTTTGCCCTAATTGAAGTTAACCCTAATTTGGAATTTGGGGGAGAACGTTTTCCCCAAATCTGTTTATAAAAAAAATAATTACAAATTAACCCTTCTATTCTTATAAAAGTTTTAAAATTATTTTAATTTTTAGTTAACAAAATATTTGGGTTAGTTAGTAACGGGTGTTAGCAAAAAACCCCAATCCGCCAAAAAAAAATGAGAACCTTTATATGCAAGAAAAAAAGTTGGATACCTTGATTGTATATTGACCCTAACTTTGATGCCTTTTTGTGCCATTTGCCCTTTAAATAATTGAGGACAAACATGTGGATTAAGTTTTTAAAACATGTATTAGTTGTGCAAAGTATTTTTATCATGTCGCCACCGTTCACTTAACAGTGATTGTTGTAACTTCAATTTCAAGTGTGTATCATGATTTATGGTTTATGGTTTTGACTAGTTTCATGATAAAAGTTGTTTGTTAATTTATTAAATAAGTAGATGATATTTAGGATTTTAGTGATTAATTTCGGAAAGTCCCCGTCCGAAATTAACTTTTACTTCATTATGATATTTGTGATACTTCATCACTCTACCCTATCTTTTTCAAGAGATTTTAGCATGCATTAACTGAACAATGCAACAAAAGAGGAATAAGTAAACCATGTTTTTGTGTAAATTAAATGAACCAACCACCTCTACGTTAATTCTTTAGACCTCAACTAATTAACCATACCTGCAAGCCTCACATGCTACCTAGCCTTTTCAGCAATAAATAATTACACCTTTGCTAGCTAGTATTACCAACATTTACTTATGAAAAGTAATTAATCTTGCTATTTGGTTACAAAAACAGGTTTATCTTTCTCATAAACCCTTTATTTTTGTAATGTTTTAATAATCTAATTTGACCCAATAAAGTTAAAATGAAAATGATCGATATCAGATCAGATAAGTAGATACCTTTGCTTCACGAAATGCTGTTGTTCCAGTTAGATATGGTCCAAAAAACTAATCTTGCTTACCATAGAAAAAGCATTTTTATAACTGTTTTATTAAATTTAATCACTAGCTCAGAAGTTTGAGCCCGGTTTAAAACTAATCACTACGCCAAACAAGTTTGTGTATGTTCCAAATTTGATCACGGATTATGGACGTTGCAAATCTTATAATTCATACCAAATACTCGTTCATCAAAATAACATATGATAATGTATATGAAAAAGAATCATGGTTGTATCTAAGTTAGCATAGTTTGGGTCTCATAAGTTTGGCATGTCATTCTTATGATAGTTAGGTTTAGGTGCGTTGTTTCGCCCGATTTGAGATGAGATGCGTGATTTCACCCACATCCTTTGTACTTAACTATTTTTGGAGTAATAATATTTACCGGGGAAACCCTTTACCAAAAAAACTGTACATGTAATACTATATATATAGATCAATAACGATTATGTACATGGTCTTGTTAGAAAATGCATTTTTGTCTCAAGTTTGAGAGTTTGAACCTTTCATCGTGCCCTTGCTTATATGTACAACTCATGTTAGTGGTTTTTTACTTTTTTACAACTCATGTTTATTTGTTGTAAATTTGAACGACTACCAATGGTTTATATTTGGAAAGATCATTTATTTTGACATACCATTAGTCTCTGTAAAGTTACTATACATGTGACCGTAAATATGAGCCGTTGGTTTGGAAAGAGCATTTAATTTCCAGCCTTTGACAGTAAGAAATGGTGTATTTTTATGTGTAGTATGATATCCCACCTAAAAGTAACATATCCTCATTTATTTCTCGTTAGTTTATTGAGTTGTATAGGATGAAAATTAGACATTGCTTATGCATTGGCCTCTCTGAGTATCGGGTAGGGTTGGACACATGTTAAGCATCTTTTAGTGAACAAAAACAAGTGTACTAATTAAGCAAATTTAATTGTAAGCCAAATTAACTGTTGCCTATGCATTGGCGTTTCCGAGTCTTTGGCAAGGTTGGGGACATGTTAAACGTCTTTTTGTGAAGAAAGCTAGTGTATTAAGCCAAATTAATCTAGAGTCAAGATTATTTGTGTGGTTCACGTCCGATACACAAAATCTACTGAAACATGCATCAACGTAGTTGTTACTTTTGATTTGCTTCTCGTTCAGTTTATTTTAAGTGGCAAAGGTATTACTGGCCTTAATTAAAGGCTGAGAGGAAGCTAGAGCACCCAAATAACATGCAACAAAAGAGGCCTAGAAGACACCTATAAGCAAACCAGAAAACTTATGAAGTAGCATAACTTATCCAAACGACCAAACTACTTGCCTACTTGTATTGAGCAAGAAGTTTAGGGTGGCTTATTCCAACTTCATAAGCACATAAGCAGTTTAAATATGCATCTTAAATAGATTCATCACATTTTGCCTATTCAACTTTGATATTACTTACAATCACTAGAAATGTTTGTAAGGAAACATGCACACGTTTATAAAATAAATTAGATTACAATTAATAAATAATTAACAGAAAATAATTGTCAGGAAATTAAATACAGACAGCAAGGAGTAGGAACAGAAGACAGACACTATGAACGATAAGTAAATAAAAGTAGTAAAGGTCGAGGCTCGTGTTAACACGATTCCCTTAAAACAGATTCGACGTCTGTTTCCTAGGGGTACAACGTCCAAAGCTATTTTACAGCCGGACTTGACAAAATTTGCCGGAAAGATAACGGAAGTAATGAGTGTTTCTGATCAATGGATTACTCGAAGGTATCTGGTATGAGTTGCGTTTTCTGGATGTAGAAACCGAATGAGAAGAGGTTTATTTTATAACCTAAACCTATCTTGCTCATCAAGACTAAATATTAGCTAAAAAAAAAAAAGAAACAAACGATATGCAAGATTCATTCATGCGGGCTCACATGCTTCGAACCCATTTTGGCCCAGAAATCCTGAAATTTGCACATCCCCTCACACTTCGAACCCATTTTGGCCCAGAAATCCTGAAATTTGCACATCCCCTCACACGCTCGTAAGTGTTGGAGTAAAACTAACTAAAAGATTTTGATAGATGATACCAAGATTTCCTTATAAACATGCTTTCATTTCCTTCCGTGGGCGATGTGGGATGCTCTCCCAAAACCCATTTTTGTATTTCATGTGCCTCAGTTTGAGACACGATATCTCATTCATACCAACTCTATTTTTGACACATTTTAGCTTGTTGCGAAGCTCTCGTCAAGGAGACTACAAAGCTACCAAAAAATATAAATATATATAACATATACATATATTAAATAGTGTCCAAAATTTTGTAAAAACTCATTTTGCAAAACCAAGTTTCCAACAATGTTGACGAAATGTACTTTAACAGAGATCTTATGACTCTATTGACCCACACTATCCTAGCTAATTTGACATTAAGCACATCTTTGCAAGTCTAATTCATAATCAATACAACACTTATGTAGGTTTGCAGTTCGTAAATACAGCTTTTTTTCTCTAGCTAGTAGCAAAAAATTGACATCGCTAATCTTTCCCGATATTCCGGTTTAATCTACTTCACAATGCAGTTGTATCACCAAATTGCTTTTGTGAAATACAAATTTTCCATTACATTTCCTCTTGACGACTTCTTCAAACCACATACTAAAATGAATGTGTAGCCGAAATGGTCTTACCATATTAAAGGTATCAAATAAGTCGAAAAAGTTATTTTTGGCTAAAGATGATGTAAAAGAAATCTTTTAGAAAGAAAGTAAAAACATTAGGAGAATATAAAAAGCGGCATGCTTTAAATAACCTTTTCTTCAACTAGGTTGTATTTGATGTGGACACGTATGTTATTATAGCAGGTGCCTACGTAATCTGGCAGCCGTTAACATGTAACTAAATTTTTCGGCGAGCATGGGCTTTTTGGTGTATGCGGTTTTCTAACCATAACTTTACGAATGATGGTAATTTAAGTTATATTAAATTTAAACAGTAGTAAGGCAAACAATGGCATATCTAAATAAACATAAGGACTGAAAATAAATTGATCAACATAAATTGTTATAAGTGAGCTTATGACTCGAAAAAGGTGACGGAGATAAAATAAAATTTTTTCATTAAGTGAAGGGTATTATAAAAATAAAAAAAAATAGTATGAAAATAAATAAAAATGGGAGGGTACCTGCGCGTTGCGCTAGCGGATACCCTGTGTTTAAAGTCCATGCATTAACAAAATAAAATGACGAGCTAAGAGAAAAACAAGAAGAAAATGATCCCGGTTCGCTCCAATTTACCCTTTTTACCGGTTTCGACAGACCTCTCAGGTTCGTTTTCAGACAGCTTTATTGGCTAGCCGAACCGATGGCGACTCTAGTTCCCGATTAAACCGGTTTAACCCATTGGTCCGCTCCTGTTTTTTAAACCATATGTACTATCTACTTGTTTGAATATAAAGTGTATGAAGCTTTCTGTGTTTTATTAGTTTGTACAATATATATAATAACATGTATTTTTCATTGTAGGATAAAATTTATTAGTGTTGTAACTAATACGTTCAATGTTACAAGTTTTGAGGTTGCAATACATTTAATGTTACAAGTTTGGAAATCATGCTATTAAAAGGAGGTGTATTGGCTAAAAAATTAGGACTTCCTTTTATAGGAAGCCTTATTACAAATTACGATAATAACGCACATATTAAATTAAAGTATACATTCTAAACATGATTATTTTCATTGTAACTATTCTACTGAGTGTGTCCTACCTTGGGTAGAACTTGTAGTTCAGAAGCATGCTTATGATGTCACAAGCTTCTCTAAACGTCGATAGGAGTTTCGCAAGTTTAGCATTGACTCTTTTTTCCTGCTCTTCCCGGTTGAGCTTCACGAAACCCCTATCACAAGTTAAGCATGATGAGAACATCATGCCTAGATCCCGCATATCCGCCCTTGTGTCTTCACCTATCATATGCAGTTATGTAATACAAAATCAAAATGTTAATACTTTGGGACAACAAGTTACTAACAAATTACACTTAAGTAAGAAAGAAATAAACAAAGTTACCATCTTCTAGCCTGTGTTGAAATATCGGTCATGTCGGCCGATATATATCGCCGCCATGACGGTTGACAGCGGTCCACCGCCACCGAAATTCACATACCGGTCATGGTCAAAATTGGTCAACATTATTCAAAATACGCAAAACTCCTTACCCGAGAACTATATTGAAGCCGATAACTCTTGTGTTTAAGATTCGGTTATTTGGGTTGCATGCAGAGAGCCAGAAGGAAGAGTTAGTTTGTGTTTTTTATTCGGATAGGCGGAGTATGATCTGTGTTCGAGGGAGACATAAAGGTGGCTGCGTGTATTGTTGTTTTGGTATTTGGTGGATGCAAGATTTTGGAGAGAGTTATTAGGAAAAGAGGCGGATCAAATAAGAGAAAAATTATGGAAGCCTTCTTTCTATATCAAACTATTAGGGCAGTGGAGTTTGGAATAGTTGATGGGCTTGTTGCTATCTAATTTCATTTGGACCATCTACACTTAGTTTTTTGTGGTTATAGACTTATTTTGTTATGATATTGCTATTACTTATTTTATTTTCTTTTAAATAAATTCCTTAATAATTTATGGTCCCCGCCGAGAAACGATTTATCGCTTGAAGATGGTCGACCGCCGACTGATTTTTACAACCTTGTTTCTAGCTACGTGCAGTTCTCCGGTCCGCAGATCTTGGTTGTGAGGTTATCCGGTTTATAGAACACCGATTAGTGTTGTATAAAATTAGTTTATAGGACATAAACACAAACATGCCTTTACTCAATCTATCAAGTGGTTTTGAGTTTTAAGTATCTTATGTTTTATTTGGGAACTCAAGAGGATTGTTCTTGTTTTTTCCATGCTAAAATACTGCTTTTAATTTACTCACCCGATGTAATTGTGAAAGCGCTCAAGGTCGATAGCTTGCAAAAGACTTGGCTCATCTTTAAAGTTTTTTTTTTTTTTTTTTTTTTTTTTTTTTTTTTTTTTTTTTTTTTTGGCGGGATTGTAAGTAGTAAACTATTAGTAGTGTCACATTGTGATTTTACATTATGACATATAGAGATCACGCATGATTACATGCAGGGTCGTCAAATCAAATTTTATGTCCTTGCGCCAGATTTTTTAAAGGGTCCCTTTAATATCAGAATTGAAGTATGTATAACAATGGTGAACTTTAATTAGATTATGCTTCTATTTTTATATTGATGAAATGACACATCCAATCTTCTTCAAACTCAAATAAATCTTCTATACTTCTATGTACAATTCTTTAGTTTTTAAAACCTTTTATGATGATCCACGAAGTTCTAATGTTTTTTATAAGACAAGATATCATGTAGGACTTTCTTAAAAAGTATATCAGCCGATAAAGTTTGCTTTACTAAAATAATCTACAACATTTATTTTGTCTAAAACAATATTCTAAGCTAAAAATATCGTTTTTCATGAGATATGTGTTTGTTTAAACTTTCTGACCAAAAATCTATGTTTAACATTCGGATGGAGTTTAAAATAATAAATGTTAGTGACAAAATTAAAGTGGAACTTTCATAAGAAATATGGTTAGAGAAAACAACGCGAGCCATGCACTTTTTTACGTTTCTCAATTTGTCTTCCCCAGAAAAATCATGTACTCAAATTCCACCATCAAAGCACAAACTTAAGCTCTTTTTTCTTTTGAAAATTTCAAAATTTTTTGTTCTCTTGTCATACCAAAAATATATTCTTCTTTTGTTAATTATCCGTTATCCTTCAAAAATGAGTTTATACATACAAGAAAGTTTCAAAAATGGAAGGCCTCCAAAAAATGAAGGCCATGTGCGGTTGATCACCCCGCATATGCTTAAATCCGGTCCTCGTTACATGTTATTTGTATACAAAACTTAAGTGGCTAATCCGTCGCGGTAGCGTTTTATTTCTTCACAACCAATAGCGACTGAAATATCGTCTCTCTGCTATCAAACGAATGAAACCCGCGATGGATTAAATATGCAGCTAATGCCTAATAAACACGACTCTTTGTCTTTTCACTGGCAAACTGGGAATCAATTTTTTAGTTGGATATTCACATTTTACAAGTTTCTAATGGACTGGGCCAAACGGTTCACCTAAATGGGCCGAATAACTTGGTTTAAAGGTAAATAAAATTAACCCACAAACTAGTATGAATCTAAGCCCAAAAACATAAGCCCAGCTCATATTCTTACTATATCCAATATCCATAGCTTATATAATTTCATACTGATTTATATTTTAACTTTTACTACCTTCTATAGTTCTATTAGTGTTTAAGATTACTTATGACTACAATTATCGAATGGAAAACTAAATAGGAGAGGCACATCAAAGACGTGTTTGTTGTCTAGTCTTTTTATTAGTAATTTTCGCGCACCTAACGTTTATGAAAATCATATACTCACTGATTCATGCATCTTCGAGTCTTCTTGCGATTTTGTCATTTGTAGTAGTAACGTCGAAACCAAAAAAGCTACAATAAACAGTGATACTTCTAATATATTTACGTCATGTTCAAAAAAGGGTAAGAAGGTTATACATTTGATAACTTTCATGTATTACTACTTAAAAGATAGACTCAAATGCGTGGCAGATTCACCCTTAATCTATCATTAAACTGTATCTCAAAATAATCCATAAAATTGACTAAATGTGGATTCTTTAACCATTAAATTATTTGCTAAGATGGAAATTAGGTGTCCATTGCATTATATTAAATTAGATCATTCAAGCTAATCTTTTATACGATAAGGGATAAAGGGAAGACACAAAATTACAAATGGAGGCTTCAGCCAAGCCAAAGTGGACTAACGGGAGAACTCAATTTTGCTACGTAGGATAAATGAAGTCATTTTATTACCTAAATAGAAAGTCAAAATTAAAATAATTTGGTCAAACTAATTTTAATTTCATCCAAAAAAAATATGTATAAAACCACAAGAATTGATTTTGTAAAACAAAAATTAGAAAAAAAACAGGTAATTAATGAAACTTTAGTTGTTAAATTTTAAATAAATTATATAGACTTAAGTAAAGTTATCAGTTTTCATCTTTCTTAATAAGTTTATAAATTTAATAAATACTACTAGACTTTATTCCTCTTAAATTATATATCTTATAAAAAAACAACATAAATATTATTTCTGGAGATTAAGTAAGGATGCATATCAAAGGACTTGTGGTCTAGTGGGTGGGGCTTAACTTGTTAAGCGAGCCACAAGTGGGAGTAGTACCGGGTGGGTGATCATCCGGGAAGTCCTCACTTGTGGTCCACTTCTAGACCATATTGTTCCGGAGATATATTGCAATGATAGATTTGAACCTTCAAGCCACTCGTTGCGGGGGTTCAAATCTTGAGCATGGCCCGGTTTTCATCCGGCTGTTTCTCCAGCAAGGTAAACTTGTGTGGAGGCAGTACGGTTTCCGGGGGAAACCCGTTACCACCTGAGATCAGCGTGGACCCGGTTAAGATAACATAGTCTGGCGGGGGTGGCGATGGGGCCTTCGCTGTCCGCGAAGGTGGTCGTTTCTAAGTTGAAATTTACCTTTCAAAAAAAAAAAGTAAGGATGCATAAAAAAGTATTTTTTTACTATTCACGTTAAATAATAAATCACGTTATCCTTCTTTAGTTCTTTATAAGTTTAACTCACTTAAAAATGTAAAAACATAAGTTATTGAGATAAATTAAATTAGTTTTGATACTAAAACCCCATGTACAAATTTACTAAATTCAACGTATGTCCAAACTTCGTTAGTACGACTAATGTCAATGCCACACGGGCTTGTGTGAGATTAAAGCAATGCATATATAAAGCTAGCAAAATTATATCGTTGGGAGGCTAGAAATTTCAAGATTAATTAAAGCTTTAAGAGTTAAATTTAACTTTATGTTTAAAAAATTCCATGTGATCTTACTTGCTAATTAAAAAAACTTTGCTGTCGGAAATGTAAAGAACTTTATTAACTAGATCCTAATCATCCTATAAAGAAACTAGATAAAATATGTCAAACAGCATAGATATAATAATAACGTTTGGAAGATGCTTGAAGTTCCAAAAGTGTTTTGACAATGAAATGTTTGGTATGTATTGGATTCTGTTTAATACTATAAATAAATATATAATGATTAACAATAATTTGATATTTAAACAATATACTTAAGAATAATGCTTGCAAGCTTTCATCAACTACTGATACAAACATGTCTATCAACCATTTTTAAATCGTATTTTGTCAAATAATTTTCCATGTAGTGTCTTGATGCAAAATGACTTGTGCATGCACATACTTATGCATCAAAAATTCATGCATGTATGTACACCAATAAATATTCAGATATTTTATCATTGGCATCCACGTCTATTGCGTGAGTCAAGTATGCCCCTCATATTATGTATAGCCAACCGATTGTGGGTCAGTTTAGGTTATCCGATAATAATCTTTTTGCCACCTAACAACACCGAACTCAAATTAAAGTCTTGAAACAATGTATATAATGAGTATGATGTAAACACTTGTACTAACATGGGTGTTAATGTTTGGTTTGACACCGAATAGACAAAAAAATAAACCAGACCAAAACGGAATAAAATTGAATCAAAATCTTTAGTTGTTGTATGAGTTGGGTTAAACTGAACCGAAGTATGTAATCAGTGTATGGTTTGGTTATGGTTTCACAAAAATTTAACCAAATCGAACCAAAAATCCCAAACATCTATATTTACGTAAAAAAAACAAAATTTAAATCATCAATATATTTTATATCACGGTTATTCAAACTAACAACCTTAAAATACTAATATATCCAAACTAGAGTTGGATGCGAGAAGATAGAATATTCAAACTTTGTAAAGACTTCTAATAGTTCTAAAAACTTTTTGTCGAATATTATTTTTTTAAGTTTACTTTCATTTGCTTGAGAAATCTTTGGGTTTATTAAAGAGTGAAAACTAAATATAAGTAACATATTTTTTGAAAAGGACTGAGATACGTAACCAACTTCATCTATTACCAAAATTGCTAAAAATATACTTTCAAATATTTGTCAATATTGCTAACTTTCTGAGTGGATTGACTGAAATAACCTTGTGTTCTTCCTCTTTGAATTTGTTCTTGAGTTTACATTTATTTTTTAAACAAAATTCATAATCTTTTTAGATTCCGGCCATCCAACACCATCTCCTCCACTAATTCCGGCCATGCACCACAGCCTCCTTCACCAATCTCCAATTGTACTACACATAATCAAGTGTACACCCCTACTCATTGCACCTTATCAATGACTGGCATCAACATGTACTCGTATAGAAAATGATCACACATAACATCAATAAATATTTATTTCTTATAAAGATTACCGACCGCAAAGCTTGCATTAAACCTTTTTGCCCATTCATATATTGTCTATTTCGAATATCATATCACAAACAAAAAATTCCAGCAAAATAACATTACAACAAAAGAACAATACCCCATGTCAAGAAAGAATCGATACCCACATGTAACATGTTTCGAATATCATATCACAAACAAAAGAAGTTTGTCCACCATTCATTCATATGAAAAATTCTAACAAAAAGAGTTTGTGCAACTTAATTCAAGTATTTTAAGATGGTGGGTTCAAGATTAGGCTGAAGATGGTGGGTTGAAGATTAGGCTCAAGATGGTGGGTTGAAGACAATGGTATTTTAGTTAAATCATTTGGAGATTACGGCTTAAACCGGTCATATTAGCGATATTGACAAGTATTTGAAAGTATTTTTGTGATTGTGGTAATAGATAAAGTTAAAGTTGGTTACATATCTCAAACCAACTAAAGCAATATTGAAAAGTATTTGACAAGTATTTGAAAGTATTTTTTTGAAAGTATATTTGACAAGTATCATTAGCTTTCAATCATTTATTAAACTTATGTTTTGTTTTGTGTTTTGATTTACTTCAGCACTTATGAGACTTTTTAATTTTTTAATATTATTTGACCTTTACGTATTTATTTATGAACTTAAAGGTTTTATGTTATGAAGTGCATATGTATTTCGTTTTTGACCAAAATCAAATCAAATTTTAATTTGGTGTTTGGTTTAGTTTTATCTATTTTGTAGTAATTGGTTTGTTTTGATTTTGATTTTACCATTAAGAATTTTAAACCGATAAAGTCGAACCATACAACTTAAAAAACCAAAAACCGAACCGACGATCACCCCTATGTACTACTTCCTCCGTCTCGATTTATTTGTCCACTTTTGATTTTTTAGGTATTTTTTTTTTTTCAACTTTGACCATAATTATTTTTATTTGTATTATATACTACTTGATGAAATTTATACCAATGAAACTACATTTAAAACTTAATCCATTTATATATTTTGTATCAAATATTATATAACACAAAAGAAAATAGTAAAGGTCAAAGTTGTAAGAAAAAAACTTCAAAAATCTAAAGTGGACAAATAAATTAAGACGGATGGAGTAATACTTAAGGGTATACTCGATAATAGGAAAAAGCATTCCATCATGCATAAAATATACTTGGACCACTTGGTTATATTATAATCAGAAAAATAATGATGTGTCATGGGTCTATTGAACAATTCATTTGCTCCGCCTCCATCTCCATGACTCCATTGGCTAAGCTAAAGTGAAGAAACAACCAATCTTAAAAAGATAAAATCATAAAAGTGTTATTTTTATTTCATTTTTATCTAAGAACAATGGTATCCATCCATGCATTTAAAAGATGTCCCCTTTTTTGCTGCACTTTATCTTTATCAATAAAATGGATTAAAAAAACTAGAGTAAACTCCAAAAATCATTTTTTGTTTAGTCAAATTACAGGTTTAAACCTTAATATTTCAAAATTGCAACCTTATATGGAATTTTAGGTTGCATATTTAATCTTTAGCCAAATTTAAATAACTAAATACACTTTATCTTTGGCCATTTAAAGGGTTGAAGACAGGGGCATTCTGGTCATTTAATTTTAGCCAGAGACCGATGAATATGCAATCAAAAGTTCCTCATAAGGATCACTGCACTTTCAAAAGGTGAAGGACTGAACATGCAATTTGACCAAACCACAAGGATGATTTTCGTAACTTGCTCAATAAACTATTGAACAAACTATTTTAATAAAAGAAAAACTATCTAAGCATGATCAAAGTTTGAAAGGTACGCAACTTGTACATGTTGTAACCATTATTTTCTTGATTCATGAGTGTATATTATTGATATTGTATGTGTTGCTAGGTGTCAAGGATAAGAAGTGTTGGATTTTGTCTATTTGCCAAGGATAGATAAAAACACAGCTGCAAAAAGCCAATAAGTGTCCTACAATAATTCGTAAGCAATCATCCATGTTTTTCTCCATACGAAAACACCTTATTTGAGTCATTATTACGACGTGCTGGGTAAACTTATCTTCAACTTACCCAATTTGCAAGAGTTTGTGAAATCTAGTAGTAAATGACTAGCATTTCGCACGATTCTGAATATGGCTTTAAGAAGTCACAACTAACATGATTCAAACGTAAAACCTCTAACTGAAGTTTTCAAACAGTTGTTGTTAGACTACCTTTTCGGGTTTTGTCTACTTATTTCAATAATGAGTTAGTAAAGACAATCGTAGCGTATGATATGATATAAGACTAGACATAGTAGAAGAAGAAATCATACGTTAGAGACGGCTTACTAGCATCATACCAACTTTGTTATCTCCTCCTACACGCGTGAGCCCTCCAATTTTTGAGTCAGAGGTGACGTGAGCCATCGGTGGCATGATCGTGTGAGCAATGCAAGTGTGTTTTGCGTCTTTAGTGAACTATAAGTGAATAGTGAGATGTGGATGACTATCAGCTAAGGTAAACATCGTAGGGAGAAAAATATGATGTGACGCTGAAATGAAATCATTCAAAATCTTATTACCATTAAAATAGGGTATTGTTAACCGGACGGGGGTGACCCACATGTCCCCCTCGTCCTTTTCCCCTTGTCCCTCACTTTCTTCCAGTACAACACAGTTTTTTGTCAGTTTCTGTTTCGTATTTCTGACAGTTTTAAGCGTTTGACATATTAAACTTTACAGTTTCTGTTCCGCACTTTCAGGTTTATAGCTTTTTTAAAAAAAAAAAAAAACCTAGGGGGGAGTCGGGATAAAAAATAGAGGAGGGTCCGGTCAACACTAGCCTTAAAATAATATATTTTTCGTTAATGACTTAGAGATCGTTTAAATTGTTTGATGAATAAGTTGAGATTTATCACTCACGAAAAATTCTTATTATATTTGAAGTAATAGAAAATGCTCTTCAAAAGACGTTTGATTAAAGATGTTTTATGAATATATCCCTTTTATGAACAAGTCTTTAAGCTTTTTTTCACTAAAGATGCTTCTTTTTTCTTTTTCTTTTCTTTTTTTTTTTTTTTTTTTTGAACAAAACTAACGATGCTTTTAATCTAAGATTATTGGATAATAGCCACATATCCCCACTGAAAAAGGTCAATTTGATGAATAAGTTGATCAAATTCGTATTATATTTTTGAAGTACAAGAAAATGCTTTTCAAATTATGAACAAGTCTTTAAGCTTTTTCCACTAAAGGTGCTTCTAATATAAGATTAGGCTAAACCAGTACCATCATTTTCAAATCAGTGTTACATCATCATTCAGTATATTACCACTATCATCACCTTTAAGTTTCAATAGTAATCACCATTAAAAATACTTACTTTATACAAACTGACCTAATAAAATAGCCCACACACACTCACAAACAAAAAAATATAACGGTAAGGGGTTATGTTATTAAGATTCTCATATGATGTGACAATAAGGGGTTTTGGTCAAAATGTACAAACCGCGATGTATACTTACAAACAGCAATGTACGAAACCTCTTATAATAGGGTCCGTATAAACTCCCCGTCGGTAAATGAAAATTGAGGTGATATTTGTAAGGCTGTAAGGGTAATGCTGGAGTGAGAGGATTGTGGTGACTAGGGGTGTCATATGGGTCGACCCGACCCGACCCGAACCCGACCCGAACCCGATAAGGCCTTATAGGGTCGGGTTGATTCGGGTCCAATATACCTTATCGGGTTATCGGGTCAACCCGATAAACCCGATAGCCTTATAGGGTCGGGTTGTGGGTCTTAATTATTTCGTTATCGGGTTATCGGGTTGACCCGATAACCCGATAAGCTATAATAACACATTAAAAGTTTTATAATTTTTGAACTAAACCCGACAACCCGATAACCCGAACCCGATAACCCGATTCCTTATCGGATCGGGTTGCGGGTTAATTTTTATTTTTCGAAAACCCGATAGACCCGACCCGATAGAGGCTTATCGGGTCGGGTTGACCCGAATGACACCCCTAGTGGTGACCCATCACTCATCATTGCATGCGGTCTTACTTAACTATATTGGATGGTAGCCATATATCCCCCATTGAAAAAGGACAAAAAAAGTAGAACAAACATACAAATCACCTTGACTTGAGACTTTGAGATTTAGTTGTTTTGTGATCCACATTCTCCACATGGTACCATACAAGTACTACTTTTGTTCAAGTTATTTTCGTTTGTCATAAGCAATGTTTTAAAAATCGGTTTAGTCATCGGGTCACCGGGTCAACTGGTTGAATCGTCGGATCAAACCGATTCTATACATATGTACACTTTTTCTATATTTAAAATGTAGTATTTTCCTACATTCAATTTAACCAATGAAAAAGATTGAGACTTTAACGATAAGCTTCTATATGTATAATAATATAGCAGAGATTTGCAACAACAATAAATTTATGATTCTAAGTTATAACAATCTATATTAAAACTATATTAGTTGATGTTTTTAAAATAATTTATAACTCTAATTTACTATTTTACAAAATTTAAACTAAATTTGCATTTACCACTTCAAATTATCAATTAAACTTAGAAAAATTAATGAGGGAAAAAAAATGTTAACATTTTTTTTAAAAAATCATGATCCGGCCGGGTTTATCAAACCGGGTCAACCCGGGGCAACAAAAACCCGACGGTTCAATCCGGTTCTCAAACAAGCAAAAACCCGGTCACATCCGGCCCAGTCTTCGAGTCGGTTCGCGGTTCAACCGGTTGAACCGGTCGGATCAACCCGAGTTTTAAAACATTGGTCATAAGTAAATGGTACCCTAAAATGATTCTAATACTCTTTTATGTTTATATTATTTTATTATTTCTATTATAAAACTAAAAGTGTACGAAATATAAAATATAAAATTTATGGTCCGCTTGATTCAAATCAAGGAATATCAATGGCAAAAATAATAGGAATACTAAGGAATGCAATGCCATAACCCCATTTTGTTAAGTAATGGTTGATTACCCTATTTTAGGTAATGCTCCATTCCATTATAATCAATCAAGCATTATTAATCATTATCTTTGTCATTCTTTACCCTGTTTCGTATTAGAAAACATAAAATACGAAACATAACATAAAATACGAAAAAAAAAATAAAAAAAAATAAGAAATTGTAAATGTGAAATAAATGTGAGCCCAAACGGATACTAATAAAATGACCAGTATAACACATATGGTTCATGTGGATTTCCGAGGTACAGGGGTTTGTGGAAGTAGGGTTGAGTATCGGGCTAAGATAGGACTGAACCGGCCAAATCTGGATCGACCGAGACCGATTTAGCCCAAAATACTAGAACGAGGATCAGACCGAATGTGTTCTGTTCGGTTCAGGTTGATCCGATCTGGTCCGGTTCTTCGGTCGGTGCGGTCCAAAAAAGCATAATGGTCGGTTTATGCATAAGATCGGACTGGACTGGACTGGACTGGACTGGACCGGAACGGACCAACCCGAGACCAAAATAAGAAAAAAGTTGAAACCGAGTCTTGACTGTTGGTCTTTCGGTTTGGTCGGGTTTATGTCGGTCCGGTCGATTTTTTCGATTCTGTTGATTTTGGGTCTGCGATGCTCAGCCCTGCGTGGAAGTGTGATGGGTCATTGCATTTATTTTAATTAAAGCAACATCTTTTAACGTGTCATGAAATTTACCATTAATGCTTTACTTAAAAGAACCCTTCTTAAAAACTGGATGAATACATTATTCAAAGGTTACTTGATGATTTTTAGTTTTGTCTTGACTTTTGATGTAAGAGATACTTAATTGTTCTTCTTATCTCAACACGTTTATATGACAGAAACTAAGTTTAACGATCTATTTTTCTAATTAAATTACTCCATTTGCATATATTATTTTTAGTTTTGATAAATAATAGAGGAGAGTTATATTAAATAGCAAACTTTTCTTAGGACTCATTCTCACCATCTATCTAAGGACACTGGCAGTCATGATTCCGAAAACATCCATACCTCCGAAATCCACCAATAATATCATTCCACCTCATTTCACCTCATTCATACTTTTTCCATACCTCCCATCCCCATTTTAGTGGCAACTATGCCTTTTTCATACCTCCCAACTTTTTTTTTTTTTTTCATAAATTAAATTAAACAATTTAATTAAAACATAAATATTTCATTAATAACTAAAAGAAAATTACATAATACTTAAAAAAAAAAAAATACCAACCGGGTCAAATCTTAATCCGACCCATATTTCCATCATTCACAAAATTCGGTCTTAGAATAAGATTTCATGTATATCACATTTCATTTTATAACTACCCATCTCCTTCCTTCACCATATAGAAAATTTTTTTTTTTTTTTTTTTTTTTTTTTCTGGCCCAATGCACGCTCCTTCAATAAATGCAACGGTCTAATTTTACACATGCAACGAGAATGCTTCGGAGGCAATATATGCCGCTCAAGTCTTGTCGATGGGGTGGCGGCGGTGTTCACCGCCGGCATCACCATGCCGATGGGTGATGCCGCCCCCACTGCCACCCTTCTAAAAAGAAATAAATGGTTGAGATTAAAATCATTTTAATAGTTTATCATTTTTTATAATTTAAATATCTTTTAAACTGTTAATCGTTAAGCAAAAATAATTACACCATCGCGACGAGCATTTAATTATCTTTCTATAGACGGACATTTTAATATATTTTCGACAAAAAAAAATTGTTATTTTCACGTATTTTTTCGTGGCAAAAAAAATCATATGATATATCATATATGATATTACATATCATATACTAGTTATAATACCCGCGCATGCGCGGGTTTTTTTTAAAATTTTTAAACCATATATTTTTATTTATTAAAAAACAAATAATTTAATCTTTATTTTGTTTTATTTATGATGTTTAATTATAATTTTTTATTATTAAAGATAATCCTTTAAAAATTTTAATCCTATTATTAATTGCATCTTATCTATATTTTTTTGTATTTATCTTCTACTTGTGTTAGGGATAAATATAAAATGTTACTTAATAAGAAAATATTTTTTTTAATAAAATTATTACTAAATAAAGTATGTATGCATTTTTTTAAAATGAAAAATTCCCAATAAGGGTTTTGTTGTATTATATAAAAGATATGTAATATCATATATGATATGATATGTAATATCATATATGATTTTTTCGGCCACAAATAAAAATGTGAAAAAAATGAAAAAAAAAATGTCGAAAATATATCAAATTGCCTATCTATAGAAAGATAATTAAATGATCGTCGTGACGGTATATTTTTTTTTCGCTTAACGATTAACGGTTTGAAAAATATTAATATTTGTAGAAAAAAAATGATGAAAGTGGGTTTTTTAAATTGTTAGGATTAATCTCATTCATTAGATCAAATAAAGATAGAGGGTGGAGATTAATTATTGATATGTAAAAAAAAGTTTGGTCATCTTATATCTAAATCTTAAACCATTAAAAAAGAAAAAGAATATTCGGAATTGATAAAAGTCCCAAAATTAATGAGTTAATCCCAGCCTTTATTTAAAGCTTCAAATTGATAAAAGTCCAGGAATATTCGGAATACAACTAAAGTATATGGACTTTGTTACATGATTAAAAAATAAACTAATGAGTTAGAAATTTCCTTTGAGAATAAATTAATTGGAGTATTTCTTTTAAATCTAAACCATATCCAAAATTCCAAATACAAAGACAAAATTACAAGTTTCCACAAAGACTATTAGACTCCACTAAAAATAAATCCAAGTATAAAGTCTAACAAATACTATAAAACTTTGGTCAACAACGATTGTATACCTTTTTATTTACTTATATTCCTAGATTTAAATACTTTGTAACAGCCACTTGTATGTTCAAAGATATACAGATTCACACGTTTAGATTGATTATTTTATAGGAATGCCATAAAATAATCGATATTAAGGTGTTTCACATTGTGTTTAAAATTTATGCTTACAGTGATTGTACTATTGAATTAAAATAAAATAAATGTGTTGTAATAATGCTTATGCACAATCAAAACATTCACAACATTTAAGGTTGCTCATCGGGTGAAAATCGGACTAAGACCGAATCCGACAAAATACCTAGACCGAGACCCGGACCAAATGTGGTCGGTCCGGTCTCGGTCCAAATAAGTTAAATGTCCGGTTTTTAAGTCGGACCAGACCAGACCAAGACCCAAATTATGAAAAACTCTAGACCGAGATCGGACCGAATATGATCGGTTCGGTCTGGTCCGATTCGGTCCGGTCGGTTTTGTCAGTCGGTCTGGTCCATCCGATCTGTTTGCTCACCCCTAACAACATTAACTCTTATGTTCAAATGAGCATAAAAGAATCCTTATCCTAACTAATTACTATTATGTTTTCAATAATTACCTATTATTTTATTATGTTAGGTTGTCAGACATGATTAATTGGATTTGAACAGTGATGATTTGATTGATAAGAGATTAAGGGTCCATTTGGTTTGTAGGTAGGTTTAGGATTTAGATTTGGATTTAAATTTGAATTTGGATTAGAATTAGGATTTTGATTTGATGTAAGAGAGAGAAATAAAATTAAAAAATATATATATATAAAATATATATTTAGTTAAATAAATAATCACTTTTATAATTTATAGTATCTAAATAAGAGAGAGATAGAGACATTAAAATAAAAGGGCCCACAAGTTATATAAACCTATCAAGTGAGATTACTTTTGAGAAACCCCATGTATTTGAGAATCATGCCCAAATCATAAACCTTTGTAGCTCAACCAAACACATATTTAATGTCACAACAAAGCAAAACCCATGCCAAAGTAGACAACCAAACGGGCCCTAAGAGTCAAATAACCATTTACAACTAAATAATTTAGAAATCGATCTAGTTGTACATCTATACTATACATACAGTAATAAACAAACCAATTATTCTAAAAATTGAAAAGTGAAAACTCAACCTATTTAATGAAACAAACTAATACATGGCTGAAAACTTAATTATGTATGTATTAGCGGAAATTATTCGATCATTATTATCTCGAAAAGTGTTCAATCATATAATATACACAGCTGAAAAATTATGTCACTATAAAATTTCGTTGATGTACACAAGTACTCGTCTAGTACTTGTAAACCATGGTTACCACTAGGGGTGTTAATCGGGCCGAGTTAGTAGAGTTTGAGTCAACTCGGGTCGAGTCCATTCGGGTTAGGATCTACCCAATATATGATTAAAATTTAATAAAATTGTTTGTTTGAACTTGTTTATATAGAAAATTATAAAAAAAAAAAAACATATTAAACATATAAATAAATAAAAACTTATTCGGGTTAATCGGGTCGACCGAAATCCGAATTAGCGAAACAATTTTTACCTGACACTCGACCCTATTTAGTATTCAGGTTAATCAGATTTAACCCAAATGAAATTATTAACCTGCATAACACACCTCGAATAAACTTAGTCGGGTCCAGGTTTTTTTGACACCCCTAGTTACAAAAAAAAAAAAAAAAAAAAAAAAAAAATTCACATGTTCCAAACTAGGGGTGGCAATTTGAGTCGGGTTCGGGTTGTCAGGTTTGCGGGTCAGAAAACCCCAACCCGAATCTGATCCATTTAAATCATCGGGTCAGCTACGTCAACTCTAACCTGTTTACACGTAACCCGAACCTGACCCGTTTAACCCCCATATATACTTGGGTTGACGGTTAAATAGGTTACACGGGTTTGAATATGTTAAACGGGTTTCGGGTTGACCCATTTAACCCGTTTTATATACAAAAGTTAGAACATTACACGAGTTAAACGGGTTAGCGGGTCGACCCTTTAACCCACTTAATCCGTATAATTAAATATAAATAATTTTTAGTTTAAAAAAAAAAAACTTAAACGGGTTTGCGGGTCGACCTGTTTATTTTATTCCCAACTCGAACGTAACCTGTTTAATAAACGGGTTAGATATGTCGACCCAAACCTGACCCGAAATCTATTTAGCTCAACCCAAACCTGTTAATTTTCGTGTTGGTTTCAGATCGGGTTAAAAATTGCCGCCCCTATTCCAAACGGATAGAAACACTATCTGTGTTCGAAACACAACCCAAACACTCCTATTCAATGGGAACACATAATTTAACAATTCTCAATCCCTATATAAACACATCTCCAATCTCCATTCTCTCCATCTTTTCTTGATCACACACACTCCATCAATCATCATCATGACCAAACCAACCTACATAATCTCATCTTCACAAGCCCAATCTCTAGCCAAATCCCAAAACAAAACCATCCCAGACCTCCTCCCATCCCTTGTCAAACAAGCCCAAGATCTTGCACGTCCACCCATCTCCAACTTCCATGTAGGCACAGTCGGGTTGTCCTCCGATGGGCGGGTCTTTTTCGGGGCCAATATAGAGTTTCCTGGCTTGCCTTTGCACCATTCTATCCATGCTGAACAGTTTTTGATCACTAATGTTGCCCTACATGGTGGTGGGCCCAAGCTTCTTTACATGGCTGTTTCTGCTGCCCCTTGTGGCCATTGCAGGCAGTTTTTGCAGGAATTGAGAGATGTTCAAAGCACCATGATCCTGATCACTAATGGTGGCAATGATCATGGTGGTTATAGGCCTATAGGTGACATATTGCCACACCCTTTTGGCCCATTTGATTTACTTGACCAAGAAATGCCTTTAGTATTGGAGGAACATAAAAATGTACTGACCCTTAATGTAGAAACTGAAAATTTGAGAAATCTGACTAATGGGTATTTGGAATTGGCGAAAAAGAATGATGGGTTCTTGAAATCAGAGGCACTGGCGGCGGCGCGTGGGTCTCACGCGCCGTACAGTGGGTGTCCTAGTGGTGTGGCATTGATGGATTGTGATGGGAATGTGTATAAGGGGAGTTATATGGAGTCTGCGGCTTATAATCCGAGTATGATGCCGGTGCAGGCTGCGTTGGTGGCGTATATTGTGGGTGGAGGAGGGGGGTATGACCGGATTGTGGCTGCGGTTTTGGTGGAGAAAGAGGGGGTTATGGTGAGGCAAGAGGATACTGCAAGGTTATTTTTGAAACATATTTCGCCGAAATGTGAGTTGAGAGTGTTTCATTGTATTTAGTTCGATTGATTGATTGATCAAAATATTTATCGATTACTATTGTCTTGTTCTGCGGATGTCAGCAGGATGTAAGCAGTTGTTTATTGATCTGATTTGTAATTTATGATTGTTCAAATTGAATAAGAAGTGATTAACCTTATTATAAAGTATGTTGATTACGATTGTGTTCTGCGGATGTGAGCATGATGTAAGCAGTTGTTTATTGATCTGATTTGTAATTTATGATTGTCCGAATTGAATAAGAAATTATTAACCTTTATATAAAGTATGTTGACATGATGCAAGAAGCTAATGTTGTGCGATCAATATTGCTTATTTTAGCATAAAGCACATTATTGTAATAGTGGTTAGGTGGTGGATTTTTATAGTATATGGTTGTTAGATGGGAGTAGGTAGTGGCAATGAACATTGATGAATGTAGCAGTGTATTTCTATCATAAAATATCAGTAGCATTTTGATCTGTTAAGAATTCTTACCATTTGGGAAAGCTATGAGCATATCAGAAATGAACATTGATTGTACAATTTGTACTGGTGTATGTTTATCATAAGACTTTTGAGATCATAGGTTTTACAAAATCTTCAACCAGATGGATACGATATTGAAAAGGTACTTCTTTCTCAGACATTATGTGTCGTGTTGTTCATAAAAGTCGGTTCTACTTTGCTATATGGTCACACCAAAAGCCGCAAGTAAGAAATCTCTGTGATATCAGGAATAAACTTGCCAATTTCTGAGATGGAATTTGATATAAGTTGCAAGAAATACACACTAATGTGTATCATTATGTTGTAGGCCTGAACTGGTTTATGCACACCTTTAATATGTTTACTTTTTATCCTTTTAACCATGTCCTTTAATGATAACCATGAGTTTCTATTTCAGGAAAGTGCTGGCTATGTTTAAGCATAACCAAACCTTGATGGTATAAAATCACCCTCCACATTTCTTCCCCACCTTCCACCCCATTGTCTCCGTTTGAGACGATGGCTCTTACAAAACACACCCTAATCCTAATCTTCCTTTTTGCTCACATCATATTCGCAACGTTCAAGAATGCCCATTCCACACGTTTACCTGGACCAGACGCGGCCCCCACCAAACCTGACAAAGACAAAGACTCTCCTGATGGCAAGAGTGTACCATCCAAGCCACTGGATGGACCCGAGGGCGGTGTGGCAAACAAGGTGGCAAAAAAAATGAAAGCCGTCCAGAAAAAGATTAATGAATTCAATGAATCACTCAAGAAACGGACAGATAGACCTGGATCATCACATGGGACCCAAGAATGTGTTTCAGAGTGTGACGAGGTGTATGGTGCTGCCCTTGATGATATAAAGAACACTCTCGAAAGCCTTGAAAGCCAAAACCTAATGAAAGCTAATTTTGATGTTAGTGCGGTGGCAACCAATGTAGACACTTGCGGTGATTGCTTTAAAGAGATGGTTGGCGGTGATGAAGAGGTAGAAAAACTAAGTGAATGGGTACGGAAGACCACTGGAGATGCCCTTGATGCTCTCCAAAAAGCCACCGACTAAATTATATATTATAAACATACCACACTGCAAAAACTAGACATCATGTCATCATCATATTTTCTTGATCATGAAAGAGATTTTGGGATCAATACACAATATTTGGGATGAACAGGCTCCTACACATGCAGCTTCATAACACAGAGCTTTCGAATCCATTTTACTGTAGAAGCTATCTTATATAGATTATTTGAAGAATGTAAAGAAAAATAACGAAATGTAGGAACGTAGTTTCTTACTGTTTGTACAAAATTATGTTAGATAGACTATTAGAAGTACCAAGATAATTGTATATGCAAGGAATTTGTAGCATCTATGAAGCTTTTCTCTTACATCATACAAGTTTCATAATTTCTGACTTTCACTTGTTGGGTGGAAGAACGGTTCCTTTGTAAATCTTCCATGGTCCACCATAGAACTTGGGTCTCATAATTGGCACGACCTCGCCAGGATGATCTTCCCAGTACTTTTCCTGTATGGAAATAAAGGAAGAAGTTAAGGAAATACTATATGTAGTCACTGTGTTGTCTTTTTATTGGATTTATATTGTTTTAGTCGGCCCACTTTAACCATGTTTTCAAAGAAATTTACAAGATATCAACAGGTCCTTGGATGTGTGCTTAGAAAGTAATTGCACGATATCAGATAAAGATAATCAAGTAGTTAGCTGCTGCAAAAAGAATGTGTTGCAGGAGATGGTGTTTGGATATGCATCTATTGCGGACTCTTTGACAGATACTGATTATTTGAGTAACCTATGGTCAAAGAGTATATAAGTAATATCATTCTACCCTTTGATAAAAACTTTTGTTGCATAAGTTTCGATAAATTATCTCACCCAATATGATCAGATAATCTTATGCAAAGTTATATCATAAACTTAAAGGCAAAGCACATATCCAAACACCCCTTAAGAGTACCTTGTATAGTTGCTCGGTGATTGCAGCTCCAATGACACCAGTATAGAAGGCACAAACATATATTGTAACAAGAGGAGTGAATGATTTTGGGCGTTTGTATGGATCAACCATCGTCCAAAGAACTTCTTTCTCCCACTTAGTGTGCAAGTAATCAGCATATTTTCTCCACAGATAAGTCGCCATTCCTGGAAGTTCTTAAATTTACCTGATTTGTAACAACCACAGTTAAAGTGTTACAATCTTACAGATACACATGTTACGGCGTTTGAGATGGTCAAAGTTAAATACTTAAACGTAAATCTAGAAGGCGTCAGACCCATAAACAACCCCACAAAATGACAACAAGTAATCAAGATAGCAATATACGTACATACGTAAGGATACTTCCACGATCCACTTTTTCAAATTCTGCACTTTTTGTTCTGTAAGCTTTGTCTATATTCCTAAGAAAATCAACCATTTGCGTATTTATGCTAAAAGCTAAGTTCTGAATGAAAGGGTGTGGTTGGCATTGAGTTATTAAGGTGGTTATCTAATAATTGCATTGTCAAGTCACATATAAATGGTTTCTAGTGTTTGGATATAGAGGAATGAATTCCGGTTTAGGATAATCATGTGATTATTTAAGGGCTATTTTACACGTAGATACTCAAATAATCTGATTTTCTTTGAACACTCGCATAGAAACTTATCATATCACCCAAACACTAGAAACAGTTCTTTGTGTGTTACAACTTCAATAATCATATAATTATTGAACTTCTTTCTACCGCTTAGTGTGCAGATAATCAGCATATTTTCTCCACAAATATGTCATCATTCCACAAAATTTCTTAAACTTACCTGTATTGTAGCAACCATAGTTTACAAGTTACAATCTTACAGATACAAATGTTATGGCGTTTCAGATGGTCAAAGTTAGATACTCGAACGTAAATCCATAAACAATCCCATAAAATAACAAGTAATCAAGATAGCATTATAGCAATACTGTATATGTACATATGCAAGGAGACTTCTAAGATACACTTTTCAAATTCTGCACTTTTTTCTCTGTAAGCTTCTGTATCTCTATTCCTAAAAAACTATATTCTGAATACAAGGGTGTGGTTTACATTGCATTATGAAAATGATTATCTGATAACTGCATTGTTACGTCATAGATAATTAGCTCCTCGTATTTGGATACGGTGAAACGGATTCCGGTTTTGGATAATCATGTGATTATTTAGAAGCTATTCCACACGCAATTACTCAAATAATCAGATTTTTTTAACACTCACATAGCAACTTATCATATCGCCCAAACACTACAAACAGTTTATTGTGCGTTGAAACTTCAATAATCGTATAATTATTGAACTTCTTTCTCCCACTTAATGTGCAAATAATCAGCATATTTTCTCCACAAATATATCGCCATTCCCAACATTTTTTAAAATTTGCCTGTATTGTACACATACAAATGATATGGCGTTTAATATACAAATGATATGGCGTTTAATTTGGTCATTGTTGAATACTTGAACGTAAATCTAGAAGGCGTTGGATCCAGAATCAACCTCACAAAACGAGAAGCAATCAAGATAAGAATGCACGTACATATTCAGGGGCACTTGTAAGATCGACTTTTATTTCAAGTTTTTATACTTTTTTCTTTAAGCCTTGGTATCTATATTCCTAGAAGTACAACCATTAAGGTGCATGTGAGAATGGTTTAGAGTTTATAAATATTCTACCTAGGGTTTCAACCATGTAACACTATTCATTTTCGGTTAATAACAGACTAGAGATCCCACTTGCCCATGGACATAATTTGATCTTCTTGTGAACAGCTTAACCAAGTTATATCTTTTTGTTCTTGTTTAATTCTTTCTCGCTTAACGATTTCATTTTGCCTGACAAAGGTGATGCTAAAAGCTATATTCTGAACTCTAAGGATGTGTTTGCCATTACATTATGAAAGTAATCTATCAGATACTGTAACATAATTTTCCATTCACAGATCTAGTGTCCTGATGACCTGATATAATTAAACTGATCCATTTTGGATAATTATGTAGTTATTCAGAAAATCTTTCATGGACAAATCCTCCAATAATCAGAATTTTTGTAAACACTAGCCAAGATATTTATCTTATCGACATGATTTCTAACAGCACATACAAGCACTATCTTCAGCATACAGTCATACACGCTACAGCCCATTTCGTTACACCTGATTACTACCAAGTCATAAACTGATTCCTAGTGTTTGGGCATAGTGAAAACGATCCATTTTGGATTATAATGTGATTACATAAGGGCTATTTTATACGTTAATCCTCATATGACCAAAACTTGTCAAGCACTCACATAGCTAATTATCTTATCATCACAATTCTAATAACATAACTCACCCGTTTCGTAATACCTCATACTCCGTACCACACTTTATAGGGTTTAAGGCAAGTTAAGTCCGGTTACGTGAACTACAAAATGTCCCACTAAATGTCACAAATTTCCAAAAAGAGTTTCAATATGCACCGTTTGGTGCGTTGTCACTTAATAGGCAGCAACGTGTCAGATTTTGTGGCCTAAACGAAACTTTATAAACAACGAAAGAGTCATCAAGAAAATACCCCCAATCCAATTCTTATACAGTACACACTAACACATAAAAAAACAACCCAATTTTCTTCTTAGGGGGTGTTTGTTTAAGCTTATATATGGGCTTACGAGCTTATTTGATTTCGGCTTATATTTCATAACCCTCAATTTGGCTTATTTTGAGACTTGTGGGCTCATATAAGTTTATTTCAGGGGTGTTTGTTTTAGCTTATATGTGGCTTATGAGCTTATTTCTGTTTCGGCTTATATTTCACAAGCCTCAATTTTCTGGCTTATTTTGAGACTCATGGGCTTATATAAGTTTATTTCAGGGGTGTTTGTTTAAGCTTATATGTGGCTTATGAGCTTATTTGTGTTTCGGTTTATATATCATATAAGCCACAATTTTCTGACTTATTTTGAGACTTGCAGGCTTATATAAGCTTATTATAATATGATAAGCTTATATATGCCCAAAAGTTTTCATATAAGCCAAAAAATTGAGGCTTATGAAATATAAACCGAAATCAAATAAGCTCATAAGCCCACGTATAAGCTTAAACAAAAACCCCCTAATAAGCTTATACAAGCCCACAAGCCTCAAAATAAGCCGGGAAATTGGGGCTTATGGAACACAACCCGAAAAGCAAATAAGCTCATAAGCCACATATAAGCTTAAACAAACACCCCCTTAATATATACACATTTGGGTCAGCTAGGCATTTGATCAAACAGTTGGTGTGCATAAATAAAAACAACCCATTTAACAAAACATCATGGCAAAGTAAAAAAAATACTAATTTTCAGCTTATAAGAAGTCGTACCGCCGGATGGATTGAAGATACCGCCGACTTTGATCAGAAAATAAGAAAGGGGGGGGGGGGGGGGGGGGGGGTTTATTTAAAACAGTATACGCTTGTAGTAACAGCTTATGTTGTCAAACAAACCCGTAATTTGTTTATTTAAGGTAACACTAGGGTGGCAAATTCTGACTCAATACGAAACCAGATACAATACCGACACGGAAATAAACAGGTTTGAGTTGAGTTTAAATAGGTCCAGGGTCATGTTCAGGTCGACCCATAAACCTGTTTAAACAGGTCAGGTTTGGGTTGGAGTTGGGTTAAATGGATTGACTCGCCAACTTGACAACCCGAACCAGTGGCGGAGCTAGCCAATATTTCTTTGGAGGACCAAAGTGTAAATTATAAAATTTGGGAGGGCCAATTCATTATTTATCTTTAAAATCTAAGGTTTGTATTGTAAAATGTTTATTAATAAGAGTTTTTTTTTGTGTAGAAATGAAAAATCTTTAACGCTCTGTTCTCAAGTCTAAATTTTAAATAAGGAAGGGGATGAGATGAGAAGGGAAAAGTAGAAAGTGGTTATTTATTTTTGTGTTCTTGAGTTTAGTTTTTAAGTAGTAAGGAAAAGATACGAAGATACCCAAATTACCAATATACCATCAAAACTATCAAAACTATATAGATTAGTTTTTTGCACAATAAGATCATATATGCTCAAAGCTAGTTAACATCACTCTATTAATATTGGTAATATACCAATGATGATTAAACTATAACAATTATTAGAATATTCCAGTTCTTTTTTCTACCATGAATTAAATTTTTAAATAGATACAGTTTTAAATCATATAAAACAAGAATACTATTTAATTCACTTGACTCATGAAATCACCTATCATCATGAAATTACGAATCATCTTTTAATTACCTCGTTTACTAATGTAAGCGGCAAAAAGAATATCCAATTCAGTTTGACAAGATCCTCGATCTGCAATATGGATGGTGAATGATAAATGAGGACATAAGAGTAATTTAACAAAAGCTTATATTATTAGTTACCCCTTCCCCTCCTAATCCTCCCAATTTTGGGCGGAACACATATACACAAAAAAAACCCATACATTCCCTCCCTCCCACTTTCTCATACCTTACCTTTCCCTCTTAAAAAAAAACTTAAGAACACCTTTTTTTCAATTTCCCTTCCCATCCCTTACCTTTCTATTAAAGAAAAAACTCGAGAACAAAGCGGGCCATAGCCCTCTTTTGTCCCTATGAAGCTCCGCCTTTGACCCGAACCCGTTAACTCGAACCTGACACGAATTGCTACCCATACTTTATACTTTATTTGCTTAGGGGGGCGAGTTTGGTAAAAAGAAAAAAAGAAAAAAACAATCATTTTACTTAAAAAAGTTTGAAATATTTTTTGTTCAGATTATCTGTTGTTTGAAAATACACTTTGTTGTTTTGATTTGTCTCAAAATGTATACTTTTTGTTAGAATTAATAAAATTGTTTTTAAGTGGGTAGCTATGTATGGTACTTGACATAGTGATTATATTTTCTTAAACTGTGTTTATTTGTATGTGAATATTTATTTTGAGACGTAATGAGTATTTAAAACTGCAAAGTCAACTTGATAAAATTACGTGCAAAAAGAAGCGAGACTTGTGAAATGTAGTAATCTGCTTACTCACATGTAAGGGTATGATTGTCGACATCCTAATATTAGAGTCTTGGTAAGATATAATATTGTTGTTAAAAAAAGTAAGGGAAATGATACCTACATTACAATGTAGGTAATTCCTTACATTTCATTTGAAAAAAGTTCTAAAAATGTCAGTTATAAGCTCTTTCAGACTGGCATATTATCAATTTTATCAGAAATTGCTTATTATCCACGAAACTAGCAAATACTATATATTTAGTTACTTTTATAATAGCAACTAGGGCTGAGCATAGCAGACCCAATACCGACCGAGACCGAGAAAACCGATCGAGCCGACCAAACCGAAGGACCATTAGTCTCGGTCTCGGTCTCAACATTTTCCTTATTTCGGTCTCGGTGCGGTCCGGACCAATCTTATGTAAAACCGATCATTATGCCTTCTTGGACCAGACTGGATCGAACCAACCCAGACCAGATCGAGCACATTCGGTCTAGTCCTCAGTCTAAGATTTTGGTTTAATTCGGTCTCGGCCGGGTTTTGGACTGATGTTTACCCTTAATAGCAACAATAAGATAATCTACAAATAAAGAAACAGACTTATAATAGTAACAATAACGTAATCTACAAAGATGTTAGGGGTACCTCTTACCTCTTATAGGATTCTGGCAGCACCCCACTCACATTTTTCCACTTTGTTGAACGGTGTAACACCCCAACCCGACAAGGGTAAAAGTGCCACAAGGATGGTGACATATCAAAGCATACATACATAATATCATACACAGCGGAAGTCTTAAACATAATTCAATAAGAAAGACCAAGCCAACATAGCTTAAGTCAAAGTACATAAGTTCAATGATGAAGAAATAATCCAAAGGAAATAAGAACATAATCCAAATCCAAAGTCATAACATGGGGTGGTCATCTAAGGTAAAAGCTCCAACACAAGCTCTAACTCTCATCCCATAGCAAAAGCCCAGCTCCTAGCTTAGAAACCTGCCGCAGGGAAAAGGAAATGCGGCTGAGCTTAAAAAGCCCAGTGAACAGATACATAAACAAAGCAACGATAATGAAAATAGAACTGAAATATAGTGCATTGGGGAATATCATAAGGAATAAACAAATGAATAATAGAAAGGCAAAAATAGGATAGTCATCTACCACGAGCCCAAAACTCAAAGTCATATCTCAAAGTCATAAGCCTTCAATTCATAATCTCACAATCAGAGGGGATACCTCTCAGGCAACCAGATAATATGAGGGGTGTCCTCATGTATCATAAGGGTGGAGTGATCAGCTCCCAGGGGTTGTGAAGGGCATGTATAGCACACAGTACCAATCACCTCAAAGTCAACTCAAAGTCATAGTTAAATCCACTAAGCATACATGTCTAGGATTGCAACCCATACGCCCCTTACTCAAAGTCAATCTCAAAGTCATATACTCAAAGTCCTAATGGCCATAATAGTAATCACAAAAAGGGACGGCGTGAGAAATCACTCACCCACACATGAGTCATGCCAGTGGTGCATCACAGACATGCCTATGGTACCTCCATAGGTAGGAGAAACATAAATGGCTCGGGTATCAAACTAAGAGTCAGGTCTCAAAGTCATGCAAAAGATCATATAGCAAAGGTTTATCTCAAAGTCATCTCAAAATCATATCAGGGTTCAATCAAAAGGGAACATAGCAGTGGCTTGGGAAATCTTAACTGAATCATAACTCAACATCAATGTATAGGAACCTTTTACTGAAAAAGGCAGAGTATCCGTACCTTATTGCAAGCACAGAAAATAGAAACAAACTCAGAAAACAGATGTGGCTCAGGACCTCTCCTTCTTCACACCTAGAGGAGAAGAGGGGGAATCATAATTCATTCTTAAATTCATATCTTTCCATTTTAAGTAACTTTCCATTTTTTTAGCAGGTTTCCATAAATAGTAAGTTTCCACTTTTAGAAAATTTCCATATTTAGAAAGTTTCCACTTTTAGAAAGTTGAATCATTATTAATGGAAATAAAGTATCTTTTAACCTTTTTACTCATTTGGTCCTTAGGGTTTCATAACTTTGCATTTTATACCCTTTACTTTCCAAAATTACACTTTAAACCTTTTAGTATTCAAAGTTACACATTAAACCCTTAACTTATCCATTTTACATAATGAGCACTTATTTTATCATATTATACGAATGGATACTCAAGTATTCATAATTTACACATTAAGTCCCTCAAGTTATTAAAGTTACATATTTAACCCTTTAATTTACAATTTCAATCTTTAATTATTACTAATTACATATTATGCCATTAAATTATCAAAATGACACATAACTCCCTGAATATATTAAATTACTCAAAACAGCTCCAAGTTTCTGAAAATTACATGTTTAGTCCCTCTCTTTTAATTATTTTCAAAACAAACCCTAATTAGGTTTAAAATACATTTTAATCCATTTAAATGCAAAACTTACACTTAGCACCCTCATTATATATTTTATTCGAATATTATACAGCTCAAATAAAGTTCCAGAATTGACCCTTAAGTTTTAAAGTTTACAAAACTCACCCAAAACTTTTTAGCCAAATCGTATAACACAAAAATAAAGAAATTAGAAACCCTAATCCATCCAATCCATTTTTAATCATTACCAAATCATTAAAGATCATTAATAGTAACAAATTTCCAGCCCTAAACACAAACCCTAGATCCCACGATTTTATTTTATTTTTCTCCTTATACGTTTTATACAAAACTCAATAAATCAAAATAAATTCGAAACACATGATTCAAGGCATGATAATTCTTCCAACATTTTTACAGATCACTATACATTATAACAAGTGTAAATAAATTATATTTAGAATTATTATGGATCGCATGGTGTCTTTTACATTTTAAACATGTTTTTAGGGTTTAATTCACGAATATGATATAGAGCATGCATGGATCGAACCAACCATTTTATTTGACGTTTATAGGATGTAAGGGACCTGAGAAAAATACCAAACCAAGAATTGAATGTGTGGAGAGGGCTGTACGATTTATAGCATACGCGTATAGGCCAAATGATCCAAAAATCACCACGACTTCACCAATGATCTTCCAACCTTGAAACCAATTTTCGTGGGTCTTATATGATGTAAGTATCACAGGAAAAATGAGAAATAATTTTTATAGAGGTCGAATGAGGTGCAAATGAATTACCTTGTTTTTAGGGCTCGACAAAAGAAAACCAAGACCACGATCGTACCAAGCTTCAACAATTCGAAAGGGTATTTTTCTAGGATCTCTTGGATGTTTTTTGATCACAGAAAAATGCTTAGGAATATTGTGTGAGTCGAATGGGGGCTTAGGGAATTTCTTTGTGTGTTTATTTTGGATCGGCACTTAGGGTTTTTGGAGAAAAGATATGGATTGGCTTTTTAAAATGGAATGCCGTGTGATGAGAGGGTATGGAGGACCAGAAATTTCGTGATTATAGGTGGAAAAATATTTGGTGATAATTATCTTCCATATTTATAAAGATTTACATCATTTTAATTTAATTTAAATCACTTTAAAATCAATTTTATCTCAATCGGCCCTATGAGGGGTATTTTAGTAATTTTGTATCTTGTATAAATGTTAAATGAAGTTGTTAAAATTATTTGGATACATAACTTGTGCATTGTTAGAAATTTGGGATTTATTTGATACTTTCTAAGCTTTTAATTAAATTTTAAATATGTAGGGGCATTTTAGTCATTTCCCATGCTTTTAAATTTTAGGTGTTACAACTTCTTCCCCTCTAAAAAGAAAAATTTCGTCCTCGAAATTTGAAAGGAATCAGAAATGAAACGAATCGAAACATGACGGAGACATACCAGATCAGAATACAAAGTGAGGATAACTAGCTCGAATAGACTCCTCGGTTTCCCAGGTAGCTTCCCGCTCTGGGTGGTTCCGCCAAAGAATCTTAACGAAAGGAATAACTTTACGCCTCATAACTCGCTCTTGGCGATCAAGAACAGCTTCCGGCTCCTCCGGAAGAGACATATCGGGCTGAATCTGATCGAAAGGATAGGACACCACATGCAAATGATGGTAATTGTATCCCCTCAGAAGAGATACATGAAAGACGTCGTGAACATGTGATAACTGCGGAGGAAGAGCCAAACGATACGAAACCTCTCCAATGCGCTCCAAAATCTCAAACGGTCCAATGAATCGAGGACTAAGCTTGCCCTTGATCCCGAAACGTTTAACTCCCCGAAACGGCGAAACTTTAAGGAATACCCGATCACCAACACGAAACTCTAAGTCACGCCGATGCTTATCAGCATAACTCTTTTGACGCGCACGTGCTTCCTTCAATTTTTCCCTAGCAACATCCACTTTCTCGGTAGCAATCTGAACTAACTCCGGACCTTCAATAATACGCTCACCAACCTCATTCCAATAAACTGGAGCTCTGCACTTCCTACCATACAACATCTCGAAAGGAGCCATACGAATACTCGCGTGCCAGCTGTTGTTGTATGCAAACTCAACCAAACACAAATATTCGTCCCAGTTACCAGTCCACTCTAAAGCACATGCCCTCAACATATCCTCTAATGTCTGGATGGTCCTCTCCGACTGACCATCTGTCTGAGGGTGAAAAGCCGTGCTGAACTTAAGGCGCGTACCCCATGCCTTATGCAATCCCTTCCAGAAACGAGATGTAAACCGTGGGTCTCTATCTGATATGATGGCAGTAGGCATACCATGAAGCCTAACGATCTCCTGCTGAAATATGTCTGCCAACTTACTAACTCTGTAGTCCACACGAATAGGGAGGAAGTGAGCAGACTTGGTTAGTCGATCAACAACCACCCAAATCGCATCATGCTTCTTACGGGTAAGAGGTAAACCTGTAACGAAATCCATGGAAATCTCTTCCCACTTCCACTTCGGAATCTCTAATGGCTGCAATAACCCACTCGCTCTTTGATGCTCAATCTTGACTTGCTGGCAAGTCAAACACTTAGATACAAACAAAGCCACATCATGTTTCATGCCACTCCACCAGAGATGCTGTTTAAGATCCCTGTACATCTTGGTAGAACCAGGATGAATAGTGAACGGGGAACTATGAGCCTCTGATAGAATAGTCTCTCGAAGTTCCGGATCGTTAGGAACGCAAAGACGATCCTCAAACCAAACCACACCAAATTCGTCAACTCTGAACTCTGACTGTTTGCCTTCCTCAACATTTTGAACTATAGACCACAGCTCACCATCCTCCTTCTGAGCTTCCTTTATTCGCAAGATAAGATTGGACTCAACTTTAAGACTAGCCCAATAACCATCCTGACCTCGAATACAAAACTCCACATCCAGAAGCTCTAAGTCATGCAAAACACGAGGATCAAACTCTAAACTCGCAACCATACCAGACTTCCTACTAAGAGCATCCGCGACTACATTCGCCTTACCGGGAAGATACTGAATATTAACATCATAGTCCTTCAGGAGTTCTAACCACCGCCTCTGTCTCATATTCAGTTCCTTCTGAGTGAAGATGTACTTAAGACTCTTGTGATCGGTGAAAATGTCACAAGACTCTCCATACAAATAATGGCGCCAAATCTTTAGCGCGAAAACCACAGCTGCTAACTCAAGATCATGTGTCGGATAATTCACCTCGTGAGGTTTCAACTGCCTCGAAGCATAAGCAATCACCTTTCCATGCTGTGTCAACACACATCCCAAACCTTTCTTCGATGCATCGCTATATATCTGGAAACCACCTGAACCAGATGGAAGAGTCAAAATAGGTGCAGACACTAAACGTTTCTTCAACTCCTCGAAACTACTTTCCCTCTCATCAGTCCAAACAAACTTCTCTCCTTTCCTCATCAATTGTGTTAAAGGCAAAGCGAGACGCGAAAAGCCTTCAACAAATCTCCTATAATACCCAGCAAGACCCAGAGAACTCCTTACTTCCGTCACGTTTGTAGGTCTCGGCCATTTTGTGATAGCCTCAACCTTCGCAGGGTCCATAGTAATACCGTCCGCAGAAACAATGTGACCTAAGAAGGCTACTCGATCCAACCAAAACTCGCATTTCGAAAACTTCGCATATAATCTCTGCTATCGAAGAACCTCCAGAACCATACTAAGATGTTGCTCGTGTTCCTCCTCGGACTTAGAATACACAAGGATGTCATCAATGAAGACAATGACGAACTTATCGAGGAATTCGTGAAATACCCGGTTCATAAGGTCCATGAAAACTGCAGGAGCATTGGTCAACCCGAAAGGCATAACCAAGAATTCATAATGACCGTACCGAGTTCGAAAAGCCGTTTTAGGAACATCTTGCTCCCTCACCCGAAGTTGGTGATAACCGGACCTCAGATCAATCTTAGAGAAATGCCTCGCTCCTTGCAATTGGTCAAATAGATCATCAATGCGTGGAAGAGGGTAACGGTTACGGATTGTGATACGGTTAAGTTCCCGATAATCAATACAAAGACGCATGCTTCCATCCTTCTTCTTAACAAACAATACGGGAGCACCCCATGGAGACACACTCGGACGAATGAATCCATTATCTAACAATTCTTGCAATTGCTCCTTCAGTTCTTTCAATTCGATCGGTGCCATACGGTATGGAGCTTTAGATATGGGTTCAGCACCCGGAATCAGATCGATACTGAACTCAATTTCTCGAACAGGAGGAATACCAGGAAGTTCATCTGGAAACACATCAGTAAAATCGCGCACAACGCGAATACCATCAATGCTCGGAACATCCACAGAAGTATCCTTGATAGAAGCAAGGAAACCAATACAGCCATGCGAAATCAGTGTCCGGGCTTTCATAGCCGAGATGATCTTTACGGATTTCAGAGGTTGTGAACCAGAATAGACAAAATCAGGATGATGAAGATTACCAAAGATCACTTTACGAGCATAACAATCAATGGTCGCTTTATGAGCAGCCAACCAGTCCATGCCCAGAATAATATCAAAGTCAATCATATCGATGGGAAGAAGGTTCGCAGCACGAATACGATCATCAAAACGAAGAGGGCAATTCACATACTCAACATCAATAATCACATGAGTTTTCATCGGAGTAGCAATAGATATACGGTTCATTAGTCGTTTTGGGGTTATGTTTATTTTATTTGCAAGTGAAGTAGATATTATGGAATGTGTAGCACCGGTGTCAAATAAAACAAAGACAGTACGATCTCCAATAAATAGAAAACCCGTAATAGTACCTGAGGAACCAGCTGCCTGATCACGAGTCATAGAGTAAACCCGGCCTGAATTAGGAGCAGCCCTAGCATCAACTTTAGGTTCACCAGCCTTCTTCTTAGGACAGTCGATGACTTTGTGATGAGTAGATCCACACCAGAAACAACCACCAGAAGCTTTATAACAAGGACCTGGATGAGTCTTCCCACAGAAAGTACATGTAGGAGGAGGAGGTAGAGCTTCAAAAGACTTCTTCTGACCCGACGATCCCGACTGCTGATACTGCTGAGAATCCCTACATCGATTGTTATTATTCTGCCCTTGACGATCACCACCATACCTACCCGTATCCCGACGATCCTGGTTCTTGTAATCCTGCTGTCTATTATTATAACCACGGTCCTGACGACCCCTCTGATCATACCCCTGGTCCTGTCGACCCCGAGAATCCTGCCTATGGTCCTGCCGACCATGACTACGAGAATCCAC
Source organism: Artemisia argyi (assembly GCA_030686995.1). Taxonomy (NCBI): domain Eukaryota; kingdom Viridiplantae; phylum Streptophyta; class Magnoliopsida; order Asterales; family Asteraceae; genus Artemisia; species Artemisia argyi. The sequence continues at coordinate 333,460,379 of CM060709.1, forward strand.
CCTGTTACCATCCCTATCACGCTTATAAGACACCCGATCCGCATGTAGCAACTCAATGTTACGGGCGGCATCCTGCACTCCAGCAACATCCTCAAAAGTAGTGTTAACGATCTTGTCCAACACCCACTTCTTCAAAGCCCATTTAAAATGACGTGCCTGACGCACAGCATCACCAGTAACCTCTGGCCCAACAAAACTAGCCAAACGCAAGAATCTCTGCATAAACTCTCCGGATGACTCCTGATCACCCTGACGAATCGACCCGTAATCTCTCTCATACCTTAACTGTTCTGCCATAGGAAGATACTGTCTGTAAAATGCCTCAATGAAATCAGCCCACGAACAAGTCTCAGCAAAATCACCTCCTTTGGCCTGAACAAGAGCAGTCCACCAGTTCTGAGCATCACCTTCCAATTTGAATGTAGCCAAATGAGTTTTAAACTCGTCACCACATCCCAGAACACGAAACAATTTCTCAACATGTGTGATCCAATCCTCTGCTTCATGGGGAGTAGCAGCGGACTTGAATGAGAGAGGCTTGAGCTTGTTAAACCTCTCGATCCACACATGGATACCAGTTGGGGGAGCATGAGGTGGAGCATTAGGTTGACCATTTGGTGGAGTAGGAGGTCTAGCACCACTACCAGAAGGACTCGGCCCATTCCTGAGGTTATTGGCCACTTCAGTCACTACTCGTGGAATAGCAGCTTCCAAAGCAGCGTTAATCATAGCTTGGAAATCAGGGGCATCATCATCCCCATCAGTGTACTGAGTAAAGCGGGTGTTCACCATCTGAATGATCACGGAAAGGGATTAGCAAAACATAAGAGAAAATAAGCACGAAATGGAAGACGAAGCAGAAACCTATGCTACCCAAATCCTCACCAGTCAAACCTAAAGTCTTAAGGGTCAAATCCTAAGGTCCATAAGACTCACAGGCCATGTTTATGTACTACAGGTCGCAGCCTGGGCTCTGATACCATAATTGTAACACCCCAACCCGACAAGGGTAAAAGTGCCACAAGGATGGTGACATATCAAAGCATACATACATAATATCATACACAGCGGAAGTCTTAAACATAATTCAATAAGAAAGACCAAGCCAACATAGCTTAAGTCAAAGTACATAAGTTCAATGATGAAGAAATAATCCAAAGGAAATAAGAACATAATCCAAATCCAAAGTCATAACATGGGGTGGTCATCTAAGGTAAAAGCTCCAACACAAGCTCTAACTCTCATCCCATAGCAAAAGCCCAGCTCCTAGCTTAGAAACCTGCCGCAGGGAAAAGGAAATGCGGCTGAGCTTAAAAAGCCCAGTGAACAGATACATAAACAAAGCAACGATAATGAAAATAGAACTGAAATATAGTGCATTGGGGAATATCATAAGGAATAAACAAATGAATAATAGAAAGGCAAAAATAGGATAGTCATCTACCACGAGCCCAAAACTCAAAGTCATATCTCAAAGTCATAAGCCTTCAATTCATAATCTCACAATCAGAGGGGATACCTCTCAGGCAACCAGATAATATGAGGGGTGTCCTCATGTATCATAAGGGTGGAGTGATCAGCTCCCAGGGGTTGTGAAGGGCATGTATAGCACACAGTACCAATCACCTCAAAGTCAACTCAAAGTCATAGTTAAATCCACTAAGCATACATGTCTAGGATTGCAACCCATACGCCCCTTACTCAAAGTCAATCTCAAAGTCATATACTCAAAGTCATAATGGCCATAATAGTAATCACAAAAAGGGACGGCGTGAGAAATCACTCACCCACACATGAGTCATGCCAGTGGTGCATCACAGACATGCCTATGGTACCTCCATAGGTAGGAGAAACATAAATGGCTCGGGTATCAAACTAAGAGTCAGGTCTCAAAGTCATGCAAAAGATCATATAGCAAAGGTTTATCTCAAAGTCATCTCAAAATCATATCAGGGTTCAATCAAAAGGGAACATAGCAGTGGCTTGGGAAATCTTAACTGAATCATAACTCAACATCAATGTATAGGAACCTTTTACTGAAAAAGGCAAAGTATCCGTACCTTATTGCAAGCACAGAAAATAGAAACAAACTCAGAAAACAGATGTGGCTCAGGACCTCTCCTTCTTCACACCTAGAGGAGAAGAGGGGGAATCATAATTCATTCTTAAATTCATATCTTTCCATTTTAAGTAACTTTCCATTTTTTAGCAGGTTTCCATAAATAGTAAGTTTCCACTTTTAGAAAATTTCCATATTTAGAAAGTTTCCACTTTTAGAAAGTTGAATCATTATTAATGGAAATAAAGTATCTTTTAACCTTTTTACTCATTTGGTCCTTAGGGTTTCATAACTTTGCATTTTATACCCTTTACTTTCCAAAATTACACTTTAAACCTTTTAGTATTCAAAGTTACACATTAAACCCTTAACTTATCCATTTTACATAATGAGCACTTATTTTATCATATTATACGAATGGATACTCAAGTATTCATAATTTACACATTAAGTCCCTCAAGTTATTAAAGTTACATATTTAACCCTTTAATTTACAATTTCAATCTTTAATTATTACTAATTACATATTATGCCATTAAATTATCAAAATGACACATAACTCCCTGAATATATTAAATTACTCAAAACAGCTCCAAGTTTCTGAAAATTACATGTTTAGTCCCTCTCTTTTAATTATTTTCAAAACAAACCCTAATTAGGTTTAAAATACATTTTAATCCATTTAAATGCAAAACTTACACTTAGCACCCTCATTATATATTTTATTCGAATATTATACAGCTCAAATAAAGTTCCAGAATTGACCCTTAAGTTTTAAAGTTTACAAAACTCACCCAAAACTTTTTAGCCAAATCGTATAACACAAAAATAAAGAAATTAGAAACCCTAATCCATCCAATCCATTTTTAATCATTACCAAATCATTAAAGATCATTAATAGTAACAAATTTCCAGCCCTAAACACAAACCCTAGATCCCACGATTTTATTTTCTTTTTCTCCTTATACGTTTTATACAAAACTCAATAACTCAAAATAAATTCGAAACACATGATTCAAGCCATGATAATTCTTCCAACATTTTTACAGATCACTATACATTATAACAAGTGTAAATAAATTATATTTAGAATTATTATGGATCGCATGGTGTCTTTTACATTTTAAACATGTTTTTAGGGTTTAATTCACGAATATGATATAGAGCATGCATGGATCGAACCAACCATTTTATTTGACGTTTATAGGATGTAAGGGACCTGAGAAAAATACCAAACCAAGAATTGAACGTGTGGAGAGGGCTGTACGATTTATAGCATACGCGTATAGGCCAAATGATCCAAAAATCACCACGACTTCACCAATGATCTTCCAACCTTGAAACCAATTTTTGTGGGTCTTATATGATGTAAGTATCACAGGAAAAATGAGAAATAATTTTTATAGAGGTCGAATGAGGTGCAAACGAATTACCTTGTTTTTAGGGCTCGACAAAAGAAAACCAAGACCACGATCGTACCAAGCTTCAACAATTCGAAAGGGTATTTTTCTAGGATCTCTTGGATGTTTTTTGATCACAGAAAAATGCTTAGGAATATTGTGTGAGTCGAATGGGGGCTTAGGGAATTTCTTTGTGTGTTTATTTTGGATCGGCACTTAGGGTTTTTGGAGAAAAGATATGGATTGGCTTTTTAAAATGGAATTCCGTGTGATGAGAGGGTATGGAGGACCAGAAATTTCGTGATTATAGGTGGAAAAATATTTGGTGATAATTATCTTCCATATTTATAAAGATTTACATCATTTTAATTTAATTTAAATCACTTTAAAATCAATTTTATCTCAATCGGCCCTATGAGGGGTATTTTAGTAATTTTGTATCTTGTATAAATGTTAAATGAAGTTGTTAAAATTATTTGGATACATAACTTGTGCATTGTTAGAAATTTGGGATTTATTTGATACTTTCTAAGCTTTTAATTAAATTTTAAATATGTAGGGGCATTTTAGTCATTTCCCATGCTTTTAAATTTTAGGTGTTACAAACGGAAAACAGTGTTTTACCGTTTTATTTTCCGTATTTTCTGTCTTCAATATTTTTGACTTATGAAACTTTATATTTTATATTCCGTACTTTCAATTTTGTAGTTTTATAATAAAAACAAATTTACAACAAATAAATAAATAAATAAAAAGAGAAAAAAGATTATATGGATTACCAATCCCAATCTTTTAAAAACTAGCAGGGTACCTGCGCGTTGCAGCGGTGGGTACCTTGTGATTAAAGTTTAGACGCCAACAAAATACCAATGGCGAACTCATTAACCGGTGAAAAACATGATCCCAATCCGACCCAATTCACCTATTTTTACCGATTCTGACGAGTCATCTTCCGTTTTGTTTTTGAACGGAATTTATTAGCTAGCCGAACCAATGGCGACTTCGGGTTCCGGTTGAACTCGTTGGTCCGGTCCGGTTGAGCCCGTTGGTCTGGTTCGGTTGAACCAGTTGGTCCGGTCCGGTTGAACCCGTTAGTCCGATCCGGTTTTCAAAATCATATTGTACCATCAATGTAAATTGTAGTGTTTTATTTGCTTGTACAATGTGTATTATAACATGTATTTTTTTTATAGGGGTGCTTTAAAAGTAATATTAATTAGTGTTTAATGTTTTATTCTTAATTTTAAGTTTTTTATATGTGTGTTTAATTGATTTGTACCAAGTGCTTTATATGTTGCATGTTTTAACTTTAAGACTTTTGATTATTAATGTGTTTAATGTTAAGAAATTAAGTTAATTAAGAGATATTTAATGTTTCAAAATTGTGTTTAATTTACTTGTACATATTGCTTTGTTAGTTGTATTACTTCATTTTAAGATATTTAATGCCATTAGTGTGTTTAAATTACAATTTTAAGTTTAATGTCATTAGTGTGTTTAAATTACTATTTTAAGTTTAATGCTATTAGTGTGTTTAAATTACTTGTACATGTAGCTTTGATGATTGTAATGCTTAATTTTAAGTATTCTAATATTAGAAGGCGTTCATCCATTATAATATAGTATGATATATATATATATATATATATATATATATATATATATATATATATATATATATAATAAAAAAATAAAAATTGTACAAAAAAGTTAACTACTTATACAAATTATTCTCAGTGTGTCCACGGGTGTGATAATTTTAATTAGTATTACACCAATGACACCTATGAGAATAACATGTATTAATCTCAACTTGCATGAACATTATTCACCTTGGTATATTAGCTTGCAACATATCTTTTCTTTGACCTATGTGGGATGCACACATACCCATTTTTCTTTATCAAAAAGTACCAAACACAGAACCAAGTTATGAGCCTCAATCTCTCCTTAAGAAATATGACCACTAAAATTCTCCAATTCGATATTTTAATGCCTACAACGGTTAACATGTAAAGGAACACCATTATGAACTGATGTTTCACAGAAAGATACATCATTTCTCGTCGTTGTTCTTAGTCCAATATAACTTTGAACCAGAGGAAATCCAAAGTTTACAAACATCTTTCTAGTTGGAGATATATTAAAAAGCTCAAACAACCCCTTTTGTAAAAACTTGATCAGAATCTGTACTTCAGAACTGCTAAAAACTTTTATTCTAGTTTCAAGGTCTTACCTTTATAAATGATAAGAAGCGTCTTGTCGAGTTTCAAGAGGATTTTGACCTATTGACTCATACGAAAATATAAGCACTTAAAATAAGCAGGTTAAGTTAATATAATGGTTAAATTACACAGAGATGTAGACGTATATGTGATAGAAGATTTTGAAAAGCAGGTAAAGAGTTGTAGCATCATAAGCGGAGTTATAGGTACACGACCAACCACACCTGAATTCTTAACTGATCGACATGTCCGTCATCATTTCTATATTCAACAGAAGAAAAAGATCATCAGTAGACCAAAAGAAGATGCCTGCCATTACCTTACTCAAACTGTATAGAAAAATATACAGGAAAAATACATATATCAAGTACCAAATTCCATTTTGGGCTACTACTTTAAGAGGGAGTGTTACAGAATTAGATACGAAAAAGCTATAAACATCATTTAAAATGCATAGAATCAATGAGTTTCTATGTTGATTCCGCTTGTTTGTTCTTTGGAGGCAACACGGTATCAAGCTTTAGTTCCCCAACGCCTTTGTTTGGCCCAATGCTGCAACGTTCTGTGTTGTGTGTCTGAATTGCGTCCTTGATTTTCTGAAACTGCAATAGCATAGATGGATGTATTTAGCTTGTAGATGCATCAAGTGTATTCACGCACATATACATAGATATAGCTTTACATGGTGTTGTTATAGTAAGGGATAATGTATAGGTAGAACACCGAACTATTCCGCCTTTTTCATCAATGACATTAAAGTATACATCCAGTTTTGTTTATGACAAATCTGATAAAAACATGCTAAATGACATAAAAGTACCCAAGGGTGTTTTGTGATCTGCATCATCTAGTTTGCTTTCTGCGGATTTGGTATAAACGAAGCAAGTATGCAAGATACATTTTTTAGTGGATTAAAAGTAGTTTCAATAGTTGAGTAGCCTCCTTATACGTTCTCTCTCGTAACAATATAGACTGTCATCGTAATATTGTCGTTGTTGCATCAACTTTATCACTTTGATCATTAAAAATTAGACGGATAATGTTGTGGGCCATCCAAACCGATCCCCTTTGATCAGCACTAAAAATTTCATTTTGACCCGAGACCTGACCAACCCAACTGTCAACTGACCCATATAGCCAAATCTATAATAAACCTACCATGCATTATGTGGCGGTAACATGGAAATGAATGCCCAATACTGTTAAATCTGTTCTATACTAGATCTGTTTTTATGACCCAATTACATAAAGGTTATGAGGCAAGTTTGCTTACTTTAGCCAGTGAACAAGAGAAAGACTCGAGTTGTCCATCAGCTCCACGGTAGAAATGGAAATAAGGAAGGACTTTCACGTTCAAGTTCTTGCACATCGGCTTGTTCTCATCAAAGTTAACTTTCAAAAATAAGATTTCAGGGTGTTCTTGAGCCGTCTTGCAAAGCTGAAAATTATCATTTTGAAGGTAAAATAAACAACATGAACTAAATTAACCATGCTCACCATCTTATGTAAGATAGACATAGTCATCCACTCCTCCCTGTGTCCCATAACATGACCGCGTTTAAATAAGGCCAAGAAAAGACTATAGTGTTAGACTTTTAGGAGTATTTGGATTTCGGACTTGTAATACAGTGACTGATGAATACTCTCGACCATTTAACGTCAAACTATCAGATTTAGAAGGGGTTTGTTAGTTCGTTTTGGAAATGTTTATCGAATCATACGATCTAAAGTTGAAATAATCAGTTCTAACGTTCGGATAGAAAATCTATGTTTCTGATTGTCATTTTGGATCATCATATACATGAATACTTGAAATAATCAGAAGTTTGCACACACTCGAAACACCTGATTATCTTATTATTACAACAGCGGAAACACATCCAGAGATTATCATATACCGATTTTTAAATTCACAATAATAGACGCACATCCAAAGACCCCTTTACAGAAATGTTTCACCATTTGTTACTATAAAGGTTTAATACAAGAGTCTTCAAAAACGGCAAGAAACAGATTTTGAAGTGTCAAGTTAATTGGGTTAACCTCAAAAGTCAAAGCATAAAACTGAATAGTTGAATCACATGAATTGGAGATACCCAAAAGTAAATAACAACTATACCTTAGGGAATAAAGCACGACAAGAAGCACACCATGTCCCATAGAATTCAACAATGACTAGTCTATCTCCAGCCTCACTTAAGGCCTTCAAAAAATCTGCTGTGGAATGGATGTCGATCATGTTTGGTCCTCCGCTTTTCTCCCACCATTTTGGCTGATCAGTTTCGGTAATTGTTGCATTTATCTGAAAAAAGCATCAAACAAGCGTACAAGTAAAGAACCGGAAAAACAAACTATTATTCATCCTAATTTCAGAAATTTTGTGTAGGTATCGATTCACATGACATTGTAAATTCGTAATATCATATATAAGAAGATGGTTTCTATTTTCCTTCTGAATAAGGGACAAGGGTGGGGGGATTGTTCATTCTAAACTACTACAGTAATAAACTGCTTAACTGCCTCAATATTAGCATATACCAACGTGCTTGCTTTTTAAAAGCTTATTAGCAGATACCAACCGCTCCAATATAATAAGGTTAAATAAGCAAATCCCAAGCACCCTCTTAGATACAAAATTTAAGATTATGACATCAAATAAACCAGACTAGCAAGAAATTAACGCATGAAGACGATCAGAACAAATTTCATCCTTCCATGTTAATATCAATCATCAATGTCATGCTATCTCGCTCACCATAACTACCACAGTTACCATTACTAAGCATAAACAAGGTTCTCATCAAGGATGGGGGATCTAAATGTTTTCCAATAAGCTTAAACTTACTGGTTGATAATACCATCTATTGCTTATCCAATTATCACCTCAACATCTCATGTAGCAATAGCTAGTCGCTACAATCCAATCAAAGCACACTGTTATAGCCAAAAACGATAACAAAAGCTCTCCTAACTCGAACTACCAATACGCTAACCAAAGATTCCAACCAAAAAAGTTCAAACATTTGCGCGTAATTATACCCAAAATCAATACTATGCAATCTAACTTCTTTTTTCTAGCCATGATTTCCAACATTTCATCATTAAGAATTAAACATTTCGGGGGGGTTGGCGTGGCCATTTTGCATTAAGCAGGGTCGAACTTCGAACTTTGAACTTCAGACCTCTCACATTTTAGTCACAAACCTTATACCAACTCAGCTACCCACCTGTGGCCAAGTGGTAAGTGACTATCATTACTAAAATGTGAGATGTCTCAAGTTCGAATCTTGCTTAGTGCAAACAACCCCGACCTCCCTAAAAGGGAGGCTTTTACCCGGTTTAAGCCTGTGTGGCGGTTAGCTCAAAACCTAGTGGATTAGTCTGCCAAAAAGTCGGAAACCATGGCTACCCAAAAGTGGTTAATGCAACATTTTGTCATTAAGCATTAAACATTTCGGGGAGGTTGGCGTGGCCACTTTGCATTAAGCAGGGTCGAACTTCAAACTTCAGACCTCACATTTTAGTAATGACAGTCACAAACCTTATACCAACTCAGCTACCCACCGGTCGCCAAGTGGTAAAAAAGCTTGTGACTATCGTCACCAAAATGTGAGAGGTCTGAAGTTCGAATCCTGCTTAATGCAATCAAAACAATCCCGACCACCCTATCAAGTGCGGAACTACGTAGGGGCAGGGGAGGGTCCCGCCGTCCCGGCCCCACAAAATTTGCGGCACCTAGTGTAAATATTATAGGTTTTAGGGGTAATTTAGTTGAGGTTACAAACAAATCTCCGATTCGGCCCCCACAAAGAAAATGTTCAAGTTCCACCACTACTCCCTATCCTAAAAGGGGAGGGCTTTACCGGGTTTGAGTCTGTGTGGCGGTTAGCTCAAAACCTAGTGGATTAGTCTGCCAAAAAGTCGGAAACCATGGTTACCTAACTTCTAACTCACAACACATAACTTCTATACCCTAAAATCCCCAAATCAAATACATATCCACAACTACAACCAAATTAACCAAAACCCATTAAAATTCATCCAAAAGGGTCCTCAAAAAACCTATCTTTTTTACAAGAAATCAAATAAAGCTCAAATCTTTACCTTAAAATTCAGCAATTGCTTTCTGGGTTTAAGTCCAAATCTTGAACTGATAATAAAATCAGAAGAATCATTAGCAACAACAACTCTTTTAGTGTTGTTGTTATTAATCTTGGATAATAATAATTGGTTTTGGGAATTCAATGATAACAATGAAGATGAATTAAAAGATAACAACCGAACAAAAGCTGCCATTAAGCACAGTTGATACTGTTATAATTTTATAAAAAAGTTTATAGATATTTATGTTATAAAAAAAGGGTATTTAAAAAAAATATATATATGTACTAATAAGAATTATGAGATTTTTTGATGGAGTTTGAAGAAAGGTTTTTTGATGAACAAGTGAAGGGATTTGTGTGAACCAGAATGTACCGAAATAAGTAAAATAGAATTTAATAAATAAATAAATAAATAAAATATATCTTGTTTGATATATTTTTTTGAGTTAAGTACATCTTTGGTCCTTGTCGTTTGTCGGGTATTTCATTTTTAGTACATTTTGTGAAAAATTTTCGGGTTCAGTTTAAAATGAAACACCTGTTACGGGTTTAGTCCATTTTTTTCGTCATCATCAGTTGACTATGTTTGAATGCTAACCAGTGTTTTAAAACCCGGGTTGAACCGTCAACAGGTCGGGTGACCGGACGGCGATTTTAAGCGAAAAACTGGTTGAACCGTGACCCTGTGGCTCGGCCGGATCAATTAAAAAACCGGTTTGTAAAACATTGATGCTAAATGAAAGGTTATTTTGTCTTTTTCATGTATTATATTTAGGGTTGGCATAACAGGTTACACGAACCTGTTAAGACACGAACCTGTTAAGGTCAAACACGAACACGACCTGTTTGCTTATCGTGTCATTTTTCTCAAACACGAACACGACACGAAAATAAACAGGTTAACCTGTTAAGACCTGTTAAGAACCTGTTAACATGCATATTAGGATTTTAGGGTTTCTTTTTTTCTTTTCTTTTCTTTATTTATTTATTTATTTTTTTTTTTTGCGAAAAACAAATTAAATTGATATTGAATTATTGATATGGAATTATGGATCTGAACAACAACAAATCCATCAAGAACAAGCAACAACAAATCCATCAAAACATCAAGAACAACAAATCCAAACATATCACCACCGAGAACATCACCAACATATAACATCAGTACATCACCATTGTTATTGGATTCTATATATATTTTTTTTTTCTTTTGAGAACATCACCAACATCAGTACATCACCATTGTTCCAACAAAAGAAAAAAAAAATCCAATAACATATAACACCCCATTGTTCGAACATCACCAACATCAGTACATCACCATTCTTGAAGACTTTGTTCGAACATCAGTACATCACCATTCTTGAAGCCGATCTGAGTTATTCATGGGTACCTTATACCTTCTTTCGTGGGTTTTCTTGTGATGCTAGTGGGTTGATTGACTCGAACAGAAGTGGATGATTGCTTGAGTTCGATTGTTGATGGAGACAGGTGGATGGATTTGGTGTTATCTATTTGGATGAGTGGTGAAGAAATGTTATATGAGATAAGGGTTTTGTTTGTTTTTTGATGTTTTTTTGATTTTTTTTACTGCACATCGAGAGAAAGAAAGAGGATGGGGGCGGATATTATGTGATACTAGGGTTAAGTGGAATGTTAAGTGGTGTTTTATATCCTACATATTAGGGTATGAATATTTGAACTGGGCCCTAAGTGTGTAGGGTTAAGTGGGCTGAAATGATTTGTTGGAACTTATATATACAACATCATAATAGGTCACTAACAGGTCTTAACAGGTCTGACCTGTTAAGACACGAAAATTAACAGGTCTTAACAGGTCTGACTTGTTAAGACACGAAACCTGTTAAGGTCAAACACGAAACCTGTTAAGAACAGGTCGTGTCGTGTCGTGTTAACAGGTTTCGTGTCAAAATTGCCAGCCTTAATTATATTAACAAAATGAATGAGTCCACAAACCAACTACCAAACACATCTCAAACCCTTTCTTTCTTCATTTTTCACTTTTTTTGCTTTCTTTCTTAAAAAAAAATCTCTGATAATAACTACCACAAGCACCTCCGACAACCACCGCCGTCCAACACCACCTTCACTTATCTCGTCAACTACCAAACACGTTCAGTTTAAACAAAATGCACAAATTTTACAAAAATCTAAAACACTAAACCTAGAGTTCCAACTCAAATCACAAAAATAGCTTCATAAATGACTAATTCACACTCAAACAATACAAACCGTTAAGCAATTACTCCAACATAATAAAAGAAATGAAAAGCCCCAAATTTTAAATTAAATAGAAACCTTTAATCTAATTTTTTTTCATTTCAAATCACCAAATTAACTAAAAGAATGGCTTGGGGATGCAAGTGGCCAGAATTTTACATGATAGTGGTGGCGGAGGGTTTTGTCTTTGAAAATTTAAGTGGTTTTGTTCTGGTTGAATTTTTTAAAATTAAAGTGAGTTTTGCGTTGAAAGATAGTTGCTTATATATATATATATATATATATATATATATATATATATATATATATATATATATATATATATATATATATATATATATATATTGTGTTTTGTTTGTTGAAGAATGCGAAAAAAGAAAGGTGTTTGGTTAGGCAGGTGTAAAAGAATGAGGTTGAAAAGATAAAGATGTGGATATTGAAAAAATACGAAAATACGAGTGTTTAGTTAGGTGTTTTTATAAATAATGTAAATGGAGGGTATTTTGGTTATTTCACATATCAATAATAGGGTATCTTAGTCATTTTTATTATCTAACTGGTCAAATTAATGGTTAACAAAAATTTGGACTAAACCTGACACGAGTGTTTCATATTTTAAGTGGATTCGATACGTTTTAGAAAATTGGATTGAAAATGAAGTATCTAGAAAACTACAAGGAACAAAACTGTAATTAACTCTATTATTTTCTTTTGAGTGAGGTGAAATTCTTATTTCAGTTGATCAACTATCTCGTTATTATAAATGTTGAATTCTATAGGATAATAATGTGCATTGCTTTTATTAGATGTTGGTAGATGTGTTTTACATATTCGTATTTCAACCAATTAAACGTTATATTTATTCTTTTTAAAATGCTTGTAGTTCGGATAGGATAAGTCAAAATAAAAAGGTGAGCATTTATTTTAAAACGAAGGAAATATCATGTTACTTATTAGGTCGCCCATAATCGAGTCTCACTCATTTATTCGTGATGAAAGAGGTGAGCTATGCGTAATGCGGTTACACGTATCCTCTCCTCATGCATTTTTTTTGTTCCATACGATGACCAAACTCACCAAGTGAGGCTTCGTGTTTTCGTGTGTATGTGAGTGTCGTATGTGTTTTAAGTAAATGGTGATTAAAGATTATGAGAATTTGAGTAGTGATTGAGTGGAAGGGAGATGGATAAATATTGAGTAATTACTGTTAGCCGTATATTAGAAGTCATTGCTAAATGATAAGTTTGATAAGAAGGCGCTTAGGTGTACATTAAAGATGATTAGCAATTTACCCTAAATAGATCATGAATAGTTATTATATATATTTTGTATATTCTGTACATAGGCATCACAAAATAATACAAAACATTTCCTATTCTCTCACTCTTACAATTACTACAGTAGTCTTAGAGTTTGGTATTCAAAGTGCAAGATCTAGTAAAAACATTACTTTTTAATCATAACTAGAAACAAGAAAAGAAAACATATACTGTAATATAGTGATCAAATTAATTAAATACTCTTTGTTAAGATTTACATCAACAGTTCAGTTCAGATCAATTGACAATCATACGTATAAGTTATAACACCAAAATAATCAAAAGATTGAGTGAAATTAAGAATCTTCTTCTTTAGTTGGGCCTTTATATCAAATATGTTGATCATGGATCTAGTGATGACATGGCCCATGTCTTATATAGTTCGAAATCTCGAATGTCAAAAGCCCATTTGAATTTCAAGTTTTGGTAAATACTTATATAAGTATTAATTTTATATATGACTACTTTTATTATTTGATTTTTACTAGTTATAATACCCGCGCACGCCCGGGTTTTTTTTAATTTTTTGAACCATATATTTTTATTTATTAAAAAACAAATAATTTAATTTTTGTTTTGTTTGATTTATGATGTTTAATTATAGTTTTTTATTATTAAAGATAATTATTAAAAATTTTAATCCTATTATTAATTGCATTTTATCTATATTTTTTGTATTTATCTTCTACTTGTGTTATGGATAAATATAAAATGTTACCTAATAAGAAAATATTTTTTTTTAAATAAAATTATTACTAAATAAGGTATGAATGCATTTTTTTGAAATGGAAAATTCCCAATAGGGATTTTATTGTATTACAGAGTATATAAAAGATTTGATTTTATTTTTTATGCAGTTGTATTGGTTTTTTGTGTTTGCCTAATACAATAACAAAAATAGATTGGCCCTTAGAGCATATGCAGTGGTAACGCAAGTTATGACTTAATTCAGTGTCACGTCAGCGCCACATCAGCTTTAACGCTTTAACCTTAATTTTAAAAAAAACACCCACAACAATAACTTAACCTTAACTCAACAACAATTTATAAAAACACTCCTTCATTTAGGGGGGAAAGTGATTTTTTTTTTCTTACTAAAGTTGCATGTTAACGCCATGTTAAGGGCTTAACGTCCCACGTTAACGCCACCTTAACGCGGAAGCACGCAATGATTAACTCAATTTAACGTGCATTAAATGCACCATATTTCCACTTTAACACATGTGTTGCCTTACCACTAAAGATGCTTGTTGGCATATGTGTCCGGACGGTATACAACCTTCGGACTTTACTCCCGCCTCCGGTAATTAACCCTTCGGATAATCATCCGTATGCCAGAGGGTTAAACAGAACCATCGTACTATTTGAGGACTCCTCTTTTACACGAAGGATAATAGCATTAATTGTGGTCACGCCGCCATCCCAGATTCTCAGGGATTGTGTCACCCACGTGATCTGACACCTACCTACTATGTACAGTATAACACTGTTTGCTCCTTCCCGAGGTAGAGCAGATAGTGAGGTGAGGTAGTATAAATACCCCCACCTCATTTATGTCACACAACTAACACACACATTGCATTTACTCTCAACTACTCTTTTACCCTTCGTATCATACATACTTATTCTCACACCGGAGGCGGGTCCTGGGAACACTCCCGGGGCGAGCCTAACGTGTGCTTCTTGTGTGCAGGTCTCTGCACTTATCCGAAGATCCTATACAAGAAGTACATCTTCACAAGATTTTACCTTAACAAATTGGCGCCATCCGTGGGACCCGTTATTCATTCTACCTGAGAACGATGACTGATCCTCCTCCCCCACCCTTCCATACCCCGATTTCATCAGCAGGAGGGAGTGGAGTAAACACCAACCCAGACAACACGAACAACCCATTGAATGATTCCCCAAACCTTCAAGAGTTAATTCTCGGACAAATGGCATCCCTGACCAACCTGGTTAGGAGACATAATGCTCTGGGAGAAAATGTGCTCAGGCCGATACTTTTGGATTTTGGAGATGAGGGAAATGAAGCCCGAAGGGAAAAGGTGGTTGAAGTGAATGAAGATTTAAGCAAACCGTTCAAGGAGGCATTACGGTCACCATTTACTAGCCGGATCGTAGAATTTGCTGGAGAGAAATATACAATGCCTTTAAACATGAAATTTTATGATGGATCTACTGATCCGAACGATCATCTCACCCGGTTCACTGGGGCAGCCAACCAGGGGCAATGGCCGATGCCCACTTGGTGTCTAATGTTTCAACAGACCTTGGACGGAGCAGCTGGAGGGTGGTTTGAGCGGTTAGAACCTGGTAGCATCAACAGCTGGAATGAACTAAGAGAGCAGTTTTCCACCCGATTTGCCCTTCGGAGGAAATGTACAAAAGACCCAACGGAAATTACCAAGATTGTCAGAAGAGCCCACGAGTCGTTGGCGGACTTCAAGGAAAGATGGACCGACGAAGCCAGCTACATCAGCGGTGTGCCGGAAATCATGCGTATTTCGGCTTTCATGAATGCTCATAGGTGTCCAACTTTGGCTAAGAAATTTTCGGACAGGGTACCTCGCACGGTAACAGAAATGTTTGCAAGGGTGGATGATTTTATCCGGGCAGAAGACGCATACCGGAGCACAGAGTTACCCCGGGGAGAAGGGTTCGAGGCAAACAGAAGGAGAAGTTTCAAAGATGACAAATACCGGAATGAAAGGAAGAACGAACCTCGTCACAAAGATATGTATCACCCATATGTGGCCCCTAGAAAGGACTTGAACCGTAACGATTATTATCGTTCAGATCGTAGACCGGTGGGAGCCTTCAGGGAAGGACCGCAGCGTCCTGGACTGAACGCGCTCACAAAACCCCCAAGGGAGATCCTAGCCACAGAACGTCATCTGAACTTACCGGCCCCTCGACCCACGGGTGGTAAACCCTCGCGTGAAAACATGGGTAAGTTCTGTGAGTATCATAAAGAAGCTGGCCACTTGACCAACCATTGTCGAGAGTTGAAGAAGCAACTAGAAGTGGCACTGGAGTCCGGTAGGCTCGATCATTTGTTAAAAGAATGGAAACAGAGAGATACCGGAAGAGATAGGGAACCGGTGAGAAACTACGATAAAGGAAAAGACAAAGTGATCAACATGATAAGATGTTCCGGAGGAGTGAAACGAAGAAGTTATGATCATGAAGAAGTATGGATGAAAGCTCCAATTATTTTCCCTCCCGTCATGACGGAGGATCTCTCGGATGAGCCCCTCATTATCGAGGGGGACATAAGTGGGTATCTTGTTCGACGGATATATGTAGACGAAGGGTCGGCGGTGAATGTTATGTACGAACACTGTTTCAACAACCTTAGCAGTGACATCAAGAACAGGCTCAAAGAAACCACCACTTCCCTCGTGGGTTTCTCAGGAGAGACAAGCAAACCATTGGGGAAGATCGAGTTAGAGGTATGCTTCGGTGACCATGGCATGTACCGAAGAACGATGATGAGTTTCTGTGTAGTTAACTCCCCCTCACCGTACAATGTGATCTTGGGAAGAACAGGGCTGAAGGAAATAAGGGCCGTACCATCCACCATACACTCAATGATCAAGTTCCCCACTCCCAAGGGAATAGCAACTTTAAGGACCCGTCCGTCAATAATATCCGAGTGCCGAAGGTTAGAGGAAAAGCAAATGATCGAGGGGTCTCGATTTGAAGAACCTCATGAAATAAAAGACGGTGGGGACATAACAGCAACAACAGAGGAAATCTTGGTTAACCCTGCTTATCCGGAGCAGTTGGTAACCATCGGAAAGAACTTTTCCACAGAGGGTCGCAGAAACCTTATTGAACTATTAAGGAAAAACAAAGATGTGTTCGCATGGCAGCCATCGGATATGACGGGAGTTCCTAGATGGTTGATAAAGCATCGGCTAAAGGTCAATGTGGCGGACACACCGGTAGCACAAAAGAAACGAAGTCTCTCGGCAGAGAAAAATCAAGTGGTGATGAAGGAAGTGGAGGAATGGTTGAGGGCAGGAATAGTGAGACCCGTCAAGTATCCGACATGGATCTCAAATCCGGTTCTAGTGAAGAAGTGTGACAGAAGTTGGAGGATGTGCATCGACTTCAAAAACCTCAATTCCTCATGTCCGAAAGATTATTATCCATTACCGGAGATTGATTGGAAAATAGAGTCGGTGGTAGGCTATAGATACAAATGTTTTCTAGATGCCTACAAAGGATATCACCAAGTTCAGATGGCCGAAGAAGATGAAGAGAAAACAACGTTTTACACAGAGCAAGGCACGTACTGCTATACTGATTGGTGCTAAACAGTCAGATAATATCAACCAAGTAATGGTCAACAAGTCAGACAGCCTAAACCAATACTCTGGTGAGTTTAGTGTTTCCCCGGATCGTTAGATCCCAACGAGATGTGAAATCTGAAATAAAACAACTTTGAGATCGGGTGAATTGAACAGGAAAAGGAATTTAAGTGATTTGTACTACTGAAATATAAGAGTAAATAGCTTTAATAAACTATATCAACTAATACGTGAAATCAGATAAGTACACGTGAAAAAGGGACTGAAAACGTAAACGTTTACTAATTAAACGTAAACAAAAACAAATTTAACTTATAGTAGGATTTTACAAGCCTTAGGGGCTTAAATGCAAATTAAATAAATTTAAAATATTTATTTATTAATTAAAAACTATTTAATTAATTATTTATATTTAATAACTATTATTAATTATTTAACAATTAACTATTAATTATAAAAATGTAAAATAAGTCTAGAAAATTAAAATTAAAATTTCTAAAAATCTAAAATATTATAAAACTTATTTTAAAATTAAAATTATATTTTTCACACTATTTATCTATCTATTATTAATTATTTATTATTTATTTATTATTTAATTAATTATATTAATTAACTTATTTATAATTACTAAAAAGACTTAGATAATTATGAAAAATTTTATATATCTAATTAACCATCATAGGAATCCTAAAAAATTATAAAAAGTTTATATTATGTATTTTTAATTTAATTTACTAATTATTATTATATTTATTGATTAATATCTAATTAAACTAATTAAATTATGAAAACTAGTAAATGAACAGTATAAATCACAATAAAATTTAAAAAATTATTTTATGACTTATAGAAGCTAGGAAAAATATAAAATATAGGTGTTACCTTATAAAAATATATTATGCTATTTAATTCTTATTTATTATTTAATTATTAAATAAACTAATATTAATTATAAATAACACTAGATGACAAAAGAAAATTCTGGAAAAATTTATAAAATTACTTTAATATATAAGAGATTTAATAAAAATATAAAATAGCAGAAGTGCTTAAAAATAAGCTAAAAAGAAAATTAAATAGATAATTTCTATTAAATAGAAGCTATCACTATAATTAAGTTTGTCTTTTTCTGGTTTTTCTTTTATAAATCTAATAAAATACTTAAAATATGAAACTTTAATAAAGGAAAATAATTTATAATCACAGAATAAGCACTAAGAATGCTTATTAGACTACACAGTTGACTTTTGTTGACTGTGTATGGATTAAGCTCACAAGAGCTTATGTGGGGTCCACTAGGGTAGATTCTGGTTCCAATAAGTTACTTATACAGGATTTAACAAGATTCAACCAATTAAGTAGCTTGAATAAGCCACAGAACACAAATAAGCACTTTGCTTATTGGATTCTGAGACAGAAAATGGGACAACTTTGTGAGGTAAAACCAAGTGGGGTCCACTATGATCTAGGCCAAACAAAGGGTCAGTAGTTCAAGCCTGGTAGGAGGGGGGTTGGAAGAACCAAGATTTATGGTGTAGGACCCACTGATGAGCTCAGAAAGAGCTTGGGAAGTAAGGGGTCCAAACTGATTCACTCAGTTATCTGAGTGAGTGAAAATGAGATAGTAAGCTTGGTAAAAGCTTTAAAACAAGCTTAATAAAGAAAATAAAAAGATTAGTACTATGTATATATGGTATATTAATAATTATGAACAAGTGTGTTCACTGGATTAAACTAATAAGCTTGTAAAAAGCTTATAAGCACTTCCAATGAAACTGAGATCCAAACACCCAGACAGACAACCAAAAAGGTCAAATTTAGCTTATGTAATAAGCTCAAGAGGACTTATTGAATGTTGAATTTTAAAGTAGGGCTGTTAAGGATTCCAAAATACCAAAGCTTGACCAATGGGGACCACTGGGTAGCTTTTGCAGGGCTTATAAAGTTGAGTGGGTTGACTGAGTCACTCAGTGAACTGAGTGAATGAACAAGTTAAAGCTGAGATGCAGCCCTAGTAAAAGGACTTGTAATGGTAAATTAAAGCTTGAACTTGATTAATGGACTGCTTAGCTTCTTAAAGAGCCAAGGTTCACAAGGCAAAGCTCAGTGATGAGCTTGTGATAGACTTGTGAAAATGCTTGATTATACTGGGTGACCAGTGTTTTGTTTGAATTTGGTGAACAAGATTAAGCACAATAAGCAGTTTAATTAAGCAAATAAAGGCAAATAAGCACTAAAATCAAATGACTAGCCACAAGGGCATCACAAACAACCAAAATACACAGGCTTTCACTCACTAATCAAGCTTATGCAAGCTTGTGAAAGTGAGTGTTAACACTGTGTACAGGGGAGATTTTTGAAGAATCACTTAAAGATAAGCACTAAATAAGCAATCAAACCACTTTAATAAAATTCAACAAAAATAGTAACAAGTAGATTAGCAACAAGATTATTTAAACCTACAAGCTCAGATCCTATGATCAATTAACAAGCACACACCAAAATTCCAAAGTTTATTTAAAAATTAGTTAGGCTGCAATTTGACTTTTTAAGTTAAACTACTAAGTTGACTTAAGTGAGCTTTGATCTAAATTTTCTAACTGAGTATGTTGTATTAAGCTATACTAAGATGAAAATAAGCTAGGTTATCAGATTATAAGCTAGTATGGTGATTATTAAACTTATTACTCTAACAGTTAAACATATGGATTAGATTAAGACCTATTTTGACTTTTTAACTACTGAGACCTAAATATTATGACAGATATGAACTATATTGATCTAGATAAACATGCACAAACAAGAATTAAGCACAATAACATACACTTACTCAGTGAAACAACTTGATCCAAACACCCCTAGACAGGACTGTTTTCTAGATTAGTGTTACTCAATACAGATTTAGAGCATGAAACTGAATTTTAACACTTGACACAGATGAACTAAGATCAAATGGACACAATTACACAGATAATAACAACTATAACCTATTAATCACTACTTACACTAATTTGACTGTCTAACTAAAATTGTTATCAACTAAGGTTTTCAATTAACAAACTACCAATTTTACTCTAGATTACCACTAACAAACATCAACTAAGTATGAATCAAGAGGTTTTATACTAAATTAAGAACAAATACAGAAGATGCTAAAAATAATGAAAATGCTTACAATCTTGGGAATGAGATGAACACCCAGAACCAAGGACTAAGTAACACTCCTAAATGCTCTCCACAGAGCTCTAATACCAAAGCAATCCAGAATATACTTTGCTCCAAGCTTTGATCATCATTGCACACTATTTTTTTATTTTCACTCTATTTATTTTTATTTTTTTAGTATTTTTATTTATTAACTATAAACTGATCTTTAAGGTCTCTAATAGCTTACACAAGCTATGTGAGGAGCTTATGTGAGTTTACTTGTCCATAACAACAACAACTAACAATTTTTAAATACACATGGAAATTTAGTACAAATTTCTCATATCATAAAATTGATACTTGGAACTGAAATTGGAAATTGAAAAAGGTTTATTTATCACTGAGAATACAAAATACAGAACTTGAAAGCTTAAAACAACATTGGAAATTAAAAACTTAATTAGTCGACATACATAATTGAAATTAAAACTAGATACTCTCCACATTGCTTCCTTTCTTTCTTTATAATGACTCAAAAGTATCTCCCCACGTTCTTCACACTTTCCCACTTCAAATTAACCATTGGATTGGTCAAATTCATCTCCCCCGTTTAAATCTGATTTTGGCGCCAAAGTCCAAAGGGTTGCTTGCAGCCTGATATAAACCAATTAAGGGTTTTTGTTGGCTTGTATGAGGTGTATGATAACTTTTGGGAGATTTTTATGCAAGTTGGGGTGATAAGGAAGAAAACAGAGGTAGTGAACTAGTTTTGGAGGGAAAAGCTGTGACAACAGCATTAATTGGAGATGGGATAGGTGTAGGGTGGTGGAAGGGAGTTGGTGGTGAGTTGTATTGGTGAGGTGGATGTGCAAGGTGGCTGAAACCACCCTGGTTTCAGGTTTGGGGGTGTTTGTGAGGACGATGAACAGTGAAGGCGGGTGGGGTGGTTTTTGACTTTGTTTGACCCGGTTTTATTTAAGTGTGGACTGGGCTAGGTAGTGGTGGGCTTGGGTAATAAAAGGTGGGCTGGGGTAATGGTTGTTGGGTTTGTTTGTTTGGTTTATTTATTATAAGGGTCCGGTTGGTTTTTAGCTTAGAAAATCACAAGGACCAAATGTGTAATATAGGTAAAGTTGAGGGGCTTTGTTTGTGATTTTTCTAAACTTTAAATAAGGACTGAACCTGCAATTAACCATTAGTACAAGGACCACAAGTATAAATTTTATTATTTTAAACCTCAGGGACTAAATCTGCCAATTCCACAAACTCTAGGGACCAAACCTGTAATTTTCTGATTTTTGAAAGGTTTATTTTGTAACTTCTCAAAAGTTATCATAAGGACCAATTTTGTCATTCTAGAATAGTATAAGGTTTATTTTTCACATTTTTCATTTTTCAAAACCTTAGGGACTAATTCTGACACTTTTCAAACTTGAGGGACCAAAGTTGTCATTTTGCCATTTTTAAACTTTAAAGGACTTTTCTTGACAACTTATGAATCCCAAGGACCTTTTATGACATTTGTACAAGTTTTGATTTACCAGGGACTAGATTTGCCAATTTTCCAAAGTTCAGGGACTGAAACTGTAAATTATGTGAAATGTTTTGTTTTTCATCAGTTTTCAATCCTTATGCATAAAAACACAATCCAGGGATAATTTTATATATTTCAAGGCATTCCTGTGTTTTTTCATATGTTTCTGCAGCTTAAATGTAACAGAAATGATGAGTATTTACACACTCATCAATCCCCCACACTAAACTATTGCTAGTCCCTAGCAATCTATTTGAGAAAAAATTAATGGATTTTTACTCTTTACCAAAAGCCATCACTTCTGGAGTAGCCAGGTGTAAGAACTGTGGCACACCTGATAACCGTGTGATTTTTAGCAAACCACCAGCTGTCAACGGATTTGATTTGTCTTTACCAGAAGCCGTTTGCTTCTGGACTAGCCATCTCTTGATGGAATAGTCAACATCTTGGTGAGCTGATTACCAATTATGGATTTTCTACGGCCTTTACCACAAGCCATAATCTTGCGGGCTAGCCAACTCATTAGCTTTTTAGGATAATGGGGAGTTGAGGAACCATACAATTTTTGGCAAATTGCAAGCCATCAACGGTTTTGAGATGTCTTTACCAAGAGCCGTTTGCTCCTGGACTAGCCAATCCTGTTGTGGGTTTGACATGGAGGATTGATACCATTTATTGCATTTCTAAGTGTGAAAAAACTTTAAATTTTGATCAAATGAGGGTGCTTGATGGAACATGTGTTTGAATTCGTGAGAATCCCCCCCCACACTTAGAAATGAATATTGCCCTCAATATTCAAAACACCGGGTGTTAAACCGATACTTAGAACGTAAGAAGGAAATATTAATAACCTTTATTTTAGGCTATTTACATACAAACTCACTTTTTTTTTTTTTTTTTTTTTTGAAGATATATACATATATACAACATGTGGGGGCATCTCCCCCACACTAGGTGGTAGAAAAGAGAAAGAAATCATAAATATGAGTGAAAACTCATATTGCTAAGCTTTTGATTACCGAGTCACTAGCTTGACTCGACCTCGAATTGATTTGTTCATGAGGTAGCTTGTTTTTGATTCCCGAGTCACTAGCTTGACTCGACCCCGAATTTAATTATCCTTGGGGAAAGTTTGGAGATCCGGGACAACCATGTTTGGGATGTCCTCTCCAAAGTAGTGTTTCACACGATGGCCATTTACTTTAAAACATGGACCGTCATTTTGAGATAACTCAACGGTACCATATGGATAAACTTTAGTGATAGTAAATGGACCAGTCCAACGGGTTTTTAATTTACCCGAGAAGATCTTTAATCTAGAGTTAAAGAGAAGTACTCGATCACCAACGTTAAACACGCGGTTCTTTATTTTTGAGTCATGTATTCTCTTTGTTTTTTCTTTATAGATTAAAGAGTTCTCGTAAGCCTGATCACGTAGTTCATTTAATTCATTCATTTGAACTTTTCTGTGATCACCCGCAGTTTTGAGGTCAAAGTTGGCATGTTTCAAAGCCCAGTAGGCTTTGTGCTCAAGTTCCATCGGTAAATGACATGTCTTTCCGTTCACAAGCTTGTAAGGTGTACACCCAATGGGTGTTTTATAAGCTGTACGAAAGGCCCATAGTGCGTCATCCAATTTATCCGACCAGGCAGCACGGTTTTCACCAACAGTCCTCTCAAGTATCCTTTTGATACCACGATTTGAAACCTCAACTTGCCCACTTGTTTGTGGGTGATACGCGGTAGAAAGACGGTGGGTTACACCATACTTTTGCATGACTTTATCAAATTTGTCATTGCAGAAATGCGTACCACGATCACTTATAATAGCACGTGGGGTTCCAAAACGGGCAAAAAGAGATTTCAGGAATTTCACTACAACTCGGGCATCATTTGTGTGTAAAGCTTTTGCTTCAACCCACTTTGATAAATAATCAACTGCCACAAGTATGTACTTGTTTCCTCTGGATGATGGAAATGGCCCCATAAAGTCAATGCCCCAGATATCAAATATTTCACATACTTGAATAGCATTTTGTGGCATCTCATTTCTTTGTGAAATGTTTCCATGACGCTGACAAGCGTCACAGGTTTTAATGAGATCCTGGGCATTTTTATAAATTGTGGGCCAAAAGAATCCGGAATCAAACACCTTTTTGGCGGTGTAATTAGGACTATGATGTCCCCCAGTGGGTCCAGCATGGCAAGCCTTGAGAATTTCAGTGGCTTCCTGTCCATATACACACCGTCGGATGACTTGATCCGCACAGATTTTAAATAAGTAGGGGTCATCCCAGAAGTAATGTTTAACATCCTTAAAGAATTTATTCTTCTGTTGGGTTGACATCCCTTTCACAACAAAGTTACCCGCATGGTAGTTTGCGAAATCGGCAAACCATGGGGTAGTAGAATCTCCGCGAAAAGCAACCGCATTTAGTGTTTCGAGAGGAAATGTTTCATTTATTTCCTTTTTCTCATACACATTTTGATGAGGGTTTTCTAATCGGGACAAATGATCAGCAGCCAGGTTCTCAGCTCCTTTTTATCACGAATAATGATATCAAATTCCTGAAGGAGGAGAACCCATCGGAGCAATCTCGGCTTTGCATCTTGTTTTGCAAATAGATATTTAAGAGCCGAGTGATCCGTATACACTACGCTTTTAGTCAAGATTAAGTATGTCCGAAATTTCTCAAAAGCATACACCACAGCTAATAATTCTTTTTCTGTAGTGGTGTAATGTGTTTGAGCTTCGTTCATAGTTTTGCTTGCGTAGTGGATAGGCTGAAAGTGTTTCATTTTGCGTTGCCCCAAGACTGCACCGATAGCAAAATCACTTGCATCGCACATAAGCTCGAAGGGTAAATCCCAGTCGGGGGCAATAAGAATGGGTGCCTCAGTAAGCTTTTTCTTTAGTGTTTCAAAAGCTTCGATGCACTCTGGTGAGAAGATAAAAGGAGTATCCTTTTCAAGGAGATGAGTCATAGGCCGTGAGATTTTAGAAAAATCTTGTATAAATCGACGATAGAAACCAGCATGACCCAAGAAACTCCTAATACCTTTGACGGTAGTAGGGTGAGGCAGTTTTGCAATGACATCAACCTTAGCTCTGTCAACCTCAATACCATTCTTGGAAATCTTATGGCCGAGGACAATGCCCTCTTTGACCATAAAGTGACTCTTTTCCCAATTTAGACATAGATTGGTGTCTTTACACCTTTTCAACATTTTTTCTAAATTGGTGAGACATGTTTGGAATGAATCCCCAATGACCGAAAAGTCATCCATAAAGACCTCCATAGTTTTACCGATCATGTCGGTAAATATAGCCATCATGCACCTCTGAAACGTACCTGGAGCATTACATAAGCCAAAAGGCATACGTTTATAAGCAAAGGTTCCATAAGGGCATGTAAAGGTAGTCTTTTCTTGATCCGATGGATCAATGGGGATTTGGAAGTATCCTGAGAAACCATCAAGGAAACAATAGTACTCGTTTCCAGCTAATCTCTCAAGCATCTGGTCCATAAAGGGCAGCGGAAAGTGGTCTTTGCGGGTGGCGTCATTTAACTTACGATAGTCAATGCAAACACGCCATCCGGTAACCAGCCGAGTTGGTATCAACTCATTTTCCTCATTAGTGACAACTGTAATGCCACCCTTTTTTGGGACGCAATGAATGGGACTAACCCAGGGACTATCAGAGATAGGGTAAATCAATCCTGCATCAAGAAGTTTAAGAACCTCTTGTTTAATCACATCATGGATTTTTGGATTCACCCTTCTTTGATGTTGCACTGCAGGCTTGAAGTCATCCTCCATCAAGATTTTGTGTGTACAAAAATCTGGGTTAATACCCTTAATATCGGAGAGTTTCCAAGCAATTGCTTGCTTGTTTGACTTCAAGACCTTTATGAGAGCACTCTTCTCCTCAACACTTAAACCTTTAGCAATAATGACGGGTAATTTATCATCACCCTCCAAGAATGCGTATTCAAGATGAGGAGGTAAGTCCTTGAGTTCGACCTCAGGAAAATCATCAGTTTCCTCAACATATTTGATTTCCTGATTATGAAGTTGTACGGGAGGGAGTGGAGGAGAATTGTCTTGGTTTAGCAATCTCTCAAGGAGAAGAATATCTCCCTCCAGATCAATCTCAGTGTTATCAATTCCCAATGGAACTGAATCACTTTTGAGAAAAGCCTCGACCTCTTCCAAAAGGAAATCACTTCCCTCAAACGGAGTGAGAGAAGGGGAAGAGTCGGAAATGATAGGTTCAGATGATGGAGTGGCATCCCCACTCACAGAATTATGAGAATAACCAAGAAACTCTTGAGAGTACTCCTCAGAAGCAATGTCTATGATATCTATTTGATTAACTGCTTCAGAATCATAATTGGAGGAGTACCTCGAGGTTTGATCGAGGTTAAATGTAACAGCTTCATTACCCACACGAAGAGTGATTTCTTGCTCAAATACATCGATAAGAGCACGGCCCGTTCTAAGGAAACCCCTCCCAACAATGAGAGGGACCCTTTGATCGGCATCGAAATCAACCACTACAAAGTCAGCGGGGAGATGAAATTCTCCTACCTTTACAAACACGTCCTCGGCAATGCCGAGAGGACGAGATATCGATCAGTCTGCAAGCTCTAAAGTCATGCAGGTAGGAGTAAGATCAGGAAGAGAAAGTTTCTTCCAAACTGAGTATGGCATTAGGTTGATACTTGCACCAAGATCGGCCAAGGCATAGCAATCAACCATTCCTGGAAATACACATGGTATTAGAAATTTTCCAGGATCTCCCAGCTTCTCGGGAAGCTTCTTTAAAAGAACTGCTGAGCAGTTCTCATTCAAGGGAGTTTTTGCCATTTCGAACAGTTTCTCCTTGTTGCTTAACAAGTGTTTGATTGTCGATGCAAATTTGGGCATCAGAATAATAGCATCCGCAAAGCTAATGTCAAAATGCAAATCTTGGAAGATTTGAAAGAATTTATCCATCTGGTGACTAGCTTTTTCACGGAGCTTTTGTTCACTCAAGCGAGAGGGGTAAGGAATAGAGGAGGTAGAAGGTCTGGACTGAGGTGTTTCAACTGGAATATCATTTGGTTCAAAAACAACTCTAGGTTTTGGTTTGGGTTTCGGGACAACATGAGGTGGGACGTCTTGGGTACCTCCCTTATGAGTAGGAAGTACTTCGTCCTTATTTACCTCGATGTTATTTTCCACTACCTTGGGAGAAGAAGTAGAAGGGGTAGTGGGAACAGTGGGTCCATCATATGAAACTCCGCTCCTGGTCGTGATCGCCTTTGCATCGCCCCTCGGGTTTGCGATCGCGTTGCTCGGAAGTTTTCCAGAGCCCGAGGGTTGTTCATTTAAAGATTTCTTAATTTCAGAAATCTGGCTGACCAACAACCTGTTTGTCTCTTCTTGAGTTTTCATGAACTGCTTTAACAACTCATCTGATGATGGTTGTGGAGCTGGGAGAATGGCTTGTGTTTGGTTAGGGAAATTTTGGACACGGTTATTTTGATTATAACCTTGTTGTGGCTGAAAATTCCCTTGATTTGGATTACCATTTCCCTGAAAATGATTTCCGGGGTTGAAATTGTTTCTGTTAAAGTTTCCTTGATTGTGGAAACCTTGATTCTGTCCAGGATGGAAATTCCCTTGGTTTTGATAACCTTGGTTCATTCGTGGTTGGTTTTGGTTTCTGTTTTGCAAATTTGGGTTTTGATTAAACCCGGGTGGTCCCATA
Source organism: Artemisia argyi (assembly GCA_030686995.1). NCBI lineage: Eukaryota > Viridiplantae > Streptophyta > Magnoliopsida > Asterales > Asteraceae > Artemisia > Artemisia argyi. The sequence continues at coordinate 333,488,487 of CM060709.1, forward strand.
TGTGTGTTAGCACGGTAACTTGGTTCCATTTGAGGACGGTATTGATTACCCCCCTGATTTGTAGTTCCGGCTAAGGCATTGGCTTCAAAAGGACTACCATCCGTGGCAGTACAATTGTAGTAAGCATGTGGGCCACCACAAGTGACACAAACTTCCACTTTTTTAACTTCAGCATGTGAAGGGTTTTGTGTGAAAGTGACTTTTTTCTGGCTTGAGAGAACCAAAGCTTGAATCGCGTCCGTGAGTTTGTCTATCTTAGCATCGGTGCTAGAAGTACTCACGGGCGATGAAGTAGAAGGACCAGCACTCACTTGGGAGTTATATGGCTTTGTGCGTGTAGTGCGGACTTTGGACTTATTTTCAATGATTTCTAAAGCTTCTTTTGTGGTTTTGCTCAAAAAATTACCTCCCGCGGAGGCATTGAGAGAATCTTGGTCAGATTGACTCACACCATTATAAAACGTGTCAATTTGCATTAATTCAGTGAAACCATGATGAGGACATCGACGAAGCAATTCTTTGAAACGATCCCAAGCGTCACCAAACGATTCATCAAATCTTTGAGTAAATTTGATGATTTCATTTTTAAGACTTGTCGTTCTGGACGGGGGAAAAAATTCGTTTACAAATTTGGTAACTAAATATTCCCATGAGTTTATTGAACGAGGAGGTTGTTTTTCCAGCCAAATCCGGGCTGCTCCCTCAAGAGAGAATGGGAAAAGAAGAAGTTTAACTGCTTCGGAAGGGACGTTCTTGTATTTGATGGTTGAAGTAATTTTATTAAACCATCGAATATGAGCATGGGGATCATCCCTCTCAAAACCATAAAATTGGCTTGAGGTTACTAGATTTAGTAACCCGGTTTTGAGCTCAAAGTATTCAGCCACAATGGCTGGGACAACAATAGCGTCTCCGTAACCCTCAATGGGTGCTTGGAGAAGCTCATTCATCGGACGGTCATCTGCCATGATAACTTTCTTAGGTGAAACAGCACGTTCCTCAGATACGGCTGTTGGGGCAGAACGTCTACGGCGTCTTCGAGGAATTCTGACAAGCTCACGTAAAGGGCTTGTTGACCTAGAAGAACGAGTGCGCATGCACTAGAGATGACTCTAAGAATACTTAGAGTGACGGGAAATTACAAATAGAAAATAAAATATGAACAAAAAGATGATATATAACAAAGTGTGAAAATTCAAACTCACAGATATTTCAAAAAGTCGTAATACGCAGCACACCTCCCCGGCAGCGGCGCCAAATTTTGATTGGTGCTAAACAGTCAGATAATATCAACCAAGTAATGGTCAACAAGTCAGACAGCCTAAACCAATACTCCGGTGAGTTTAGTGTTTCCCCGGATCGTTAGATCCCAACGAGATGTGAAATCTGAAATAAAACGACTTTGAGATCAGGTGAATTGAACAGGAAAAGGAATTTAAGTGATTTGTACTACTGAAATATAAGAGTAAATAGCTTTAATAAACTATATCAACTAATACGTGAAATCAGATAAGTACACGTGAAAAAGGGACTGAAAACGTAAACGTTTACTAATTAAACGTAAACAAAAACAAATTTAACTTATAGTAGGATTTTACAAGCCTTAGGGGCTTAAATGCAAATTAAATAAATTTAAAATATTTATTTATTAATTAAAAACTATTTAATTAATTATTTATATTTAATATCTATTATTAATTATTTAACAATTAACTATTAATTATAAAAATGTAAAATAAGTCTAGAAAATTAAAATTAAAATTTCTAAAAATCTAAAATATTATAAAACTTATTTTAAAATTAAAATTATATTTTTCACACTATTTATCTATCTATTATTAATTATTTATTATTTATTTATTATTTAATTAATTATATTAATTAACTTATTTATAATTACTAAAAAGACTTAGATAATTATGAAAAATTTTATATATCTAATTAACCATCATAGGAATCCTAAAAAATTATAAAAAGTTTATATTATGTATTTTTAATTTAATTTACTAATTATTATTATATTTATTGATTAATATCTAATTAAACTAATTAAATTATGAAAACTAGTATTAATTATAAATAACACTAGATGACAAAATAAAATTCTAGAAAAATTTATAAAATTACTTTAATATATAAGAGATTTAATAAAAATATAAAATAGCAGAAGTGCTTATAAATAAGCTAAAAAGAAAATTAAATAGATAATTTCTATTAAATAGAAGCTATCACTATAATTAAGTTTGTCTTTTTCTGGTTTTTCTTTTATAAATCTAATAAAATACTTAAAATATGAAACTTTAATAAAGGAAAATAATTTATAATCACAGAATAAGCACTAAGAATGCTTATTAGACTACACAGTTGACTTTTGTTGACTGTGTATGGATTAAGCTCACAAGAGCTTATGTGGGGTCCACTAGGGTAGATTCTGGTTCCAATAAGTTACTTATACAGGATTTAACAAGATTCAACCAATTAAGTAGCTTGAATAAGCCACAGAACACAAATAAGCACTTTGCTTATTGGATTCTGAGACAGAAAATGGGACAACTTTGTGAGGTAAAACCAAGTGGGGTCCACTATGATCTAGGCCAAACAAAGGGTCATTAGTTCAAGCCTGGTAGGAGGGGGGTTGGAAGAACCAAGATTTATGGTGTGGGACCCACTGATGAGCTCAGAAAGAGCTTGGGAAGTGAGGGGTCCAAACTGATTCACTCAGTTATCTGAGTGAGTGAAAATGAGATAGTAAGCTTGGTAAAAGCTTTAAAACAAGCTTAATAAAGAAAATAAAAAGATTAGTACTATGTATATATGGTATATTAATAATTATGAACAAGTGTGTTCACTGGATTAAACTAATAAGCTTGTAAAAAGCTTATAAGCACTTCCAATGAAACTGAGATCCAAACACCCAGACAGACAACCAAAAAGGTCAAATTTAGCTTATGTAATAAGCTCAAGAGGACTTATTGAATGTTGAAGTTTAAAGTAGGGCTGTTAAGGATTCCAAAATACCAAAGCTTGACCAATGGGGACCACTGGGTAGCTTTTTCAGGGCTTATAAAGTTGAGTGGGTTGACTGAGTCACTCAGTGAACTGAGTGAATGAACAAGTTAAAGCTGAGATGCAGCCCTAGTAAAAGGACTTGTAATGGTAAATTAAAGCTTGAACTTGATTAATGGACTACTTAGCTTCTTAAAGAGCCAAGGTTCACAAGGCAAAGCTCAGTGATGAGCTTGTGATGGACTTGTGAAAATGCTTGATTATACTGGGTGACCAGTGTTTTGTTTGAATTTGGTGAACAAGATTAAGCACAATAAGCAGTTTAATTAAGCAAATAAAGGCAAATAAGCACTAAAATCAAATGACTAGCCACAAGGGCATCACAAACAACCAAAATACACAGGCTTTCACTCACTAATCGAGCTTATGCAAGCTTGTGAAAGTGGGTGTTAACACTGTGTACAGGGGAGATTTTTGAAGAATCACTTAAAGATAAGCACTAAATAAGCAATCAAACCACTTTAATAAAATTCAACAAAAATAGTAACAAGTAGATTAGCAACAAGATTATTTAAACCTACAAGCTCAGATCCTATGATCAATTAACAAGCACACACCAAAATTCCAAAGTTTATTTAAAAATTAGTTAGGCTGCAATTTGACTTTTTAAGTTAAACTACTAAGTTGACTTAAGTGAGCTTTGATCTAAATTTTCTAACTGAGTATGTTGTATTAAGCTATACTAAGATGAAAATAAGCTAGGTTATCAGATTATAAACTAGTATGGTGATTATTAAACTTATTACTCTAACAGTTAAACATATGGATTAGATTAAGACCTATTTTGACTTTTTAACTACTAAGACCTAAATATTATGACAGATATGAACTATATTGATCTAGATAAACATGCACAAACAAGAATTAAGCACAATAACATACACTTACTCAGTGAAACAGCTTGATCCAAACACCCCTAGACAGGATTGTTTTCTAGATTAGTGTTACTCAATACAGATTTAGAGCATGAAACTAAATTTTAACACTTGACACAGATGAACTAAGATCAAATGGACACAATTACACAGATAATAACAACTATAACCTATTAATCACTACTTACACTAATTTGACTGTCTAACTAAAATTGTTATCAACTAAGGTTTTCAATTAACAAACTACCAATTTTACTCTAGATTACCACTAACAAACATCAACTAAGTATGAATCAAGAGGTTTTATACTAAATTAAGAACAAATACAGAAGATGCTAAAAATAATGAAAATGCTTACAATCTTGGGAATGAGATGAACACCCAGAACCAAGGACTAAGTAACACTCCTAAATGCTCTCCACAGAGCTCTAATACCAAAGCAATCCAGAATATACTTTGCTCCAAGCTTTGATCATCATTGCACACTATTTTTTTATTTTCACTCTATTTATTTTTATTTTTTTAGTATTTTTATTTATTAACTATAAACTGATCTTTAAGGTCTCTAATAGCTTACACAAGCTATGTGAGGAGCTTATGTGAGTTTACTTGTCCATAACAACAACAACTAACAATTTTTAAATACACATGGAAATTTAGTACAAATTTCTCATATCATAAAATTGATACTTGGAACTGAAATTGGAAATTGAAAAAGGTTTATTTATCACTGAGAATACAAAATACAGAACTTGAAAGCTTAAAACAACATTGGAAATTAAAAACTTAATTAGTCGACATACATAATTGAAATTAAAACTAGATACTCTCCACATTGCTTCCTTTCTTTCTTTATAATGACTCAAAAGTATCTCCCCACGTTCTTCACACTTTCCCACTTCAAATTAACCATTGGATTGGTCAAATTCATCTCCCCTGTTTAAATCTGATTTTGGCGCCAAAGTCCAAAGGGTTGCTTGCAGCCTGATATAAACCAATTAAGGGTTTTTGTTGGCTTGTATGAGGTGTATGATAACTTTTGGGAGATTTTTATGCAAGTTGGGGTGATAAGGAAGAAAACAGAGGTAGTGAACTAGTTTTGGAGGGAAAAGCTGTGAAAACAGCATTAATTGGAGATGGGATAGGTGTAGGGTGGTGGAAGGGAGTTGGTGGTGAGTTGTATTGGTGAGGTGGATGTGCAAGGTGGCTGAAACCACCCTGGTTTCAGGTTTGGGGGTGTTTGTGAGGACGATGAACAGTGAAGGCGGGTGGGGTGGTTTTTGACTTTGTTTGACCCGGTTTTATTTAAGTGTGGACTGGGCTAGGTAGTGGTGGGCTTGGGTAATAAAAGGTGGGCTGGGGTAATGGTTGTTGGGTTTGTTTGTTTGGTTTATTTATTATAAGGGTCCGGTTGGTTTTTAGCTTAGAAAATCACAAGGACCAAATGTGTAATATAGGTAAAGTTGAGGGGCTTTGTTTGTGATTTTTCTAAACTTTAAATAAGGACTGAACCTGCAATTAACCATTAGTACAAGGACCACAAGTATAAATTTTATTATTTTAAACCTCAGGGACCAAATCTGCCAATTCCACAAACTCTAGGGACCAAACCTGTAATTTTCTGATTTTTGAAAGGTTTATTTTGTAACTTCTCAAAAGTTATAATAAGGACCAATTTTGTCATTCTAGAATAGTATAAGGTTTATTTTTCACATTTTTCATTTTTCAAAACCTTAGGGACTAATTCTGACACTTTTCAAACTTGAGGGACCAAAGTTGTCATTTTGCCATTTTTAAACTTTAAAGGACTTTTCTTGACAACTTATGAATCCTAAGGATCTTTTATGACATTTGTACAAGTTTTGATTTACCAGGGACTAGATTTGCCAATTTTCCAAAGTTCAGGGACTGAAACTGTAAATTATGTGAAATGTTTTGTTTTTCATCAGTTTTCAATCCTTATGCATAAAAACACAATCCAGGGATAATTTTATATATTTCAAGGCATTCCTGTGTTTTTTCATATGTTTCTGCAGCTTAAATGTAACAGAAATGATGAGTATATACACACTCATCATATACCAAGATGCCCTTCGGTCTCAAGAATGCTGGAGCAACTTACCAACGGTTAGTAGACTCAGCTTTCCAAAGTCAAATAGGAAGAAATCTGGAGGCTTACGTAGATGACATGGTGGTCAAGAGCAAGACCGAGAAAGAAATGTTGGCAGATATCTCTGAAACCTTTTATAACCTCCGGCAAATAAACATGAAGCTAAATCCGAAAAAATGTTCCTTCGGCATGGAAGAAGGGAAGTTTCTGGGCTACATTGTAACATCCGAGGGGATCAGAGCTAACCCAAGGAAAGCCACGGCGATTGCCGAGATGAAATCTCCGTCCACTTTGAAGGAAATGCAAAGCCTAAGTGGAAAGTTAGCAGCTTTGAACCGTTTTTTAGCCAGATCCGCAGAAAAATCTCTCCCATTCTTTGAGACTTTGAAAAACATCACAAAGGAAAATAAGGATGAGTACAAATGGACGGAAGCGGCAGAAGAAGCATTCCAACTGCTGAAGCAATTAATCCTGAAGCTCCCATTATTAACCACCCCTAAGCCGAAAGAAATCCTATATATTTACTTAGCTGCTTCTGGTCAAGCGATAAGTGCCGTTCTCCTAACTGAGAGGGATAGAAGACAATTACCGATTCATTATGTCAGCCGGACACTGCAGGAGGCCGAAAGGAATTATTTGCCTATCGAAAAGTTGGCTTTGGCACTCCTGCACGCATCTAGGCGACTGAGGAGATATTTCGAAGCGCACCCAATCAGAGTCATAACTGATCGGCCCATCAAGCAGATTTTAAACAAAGCCGAAGCATCAGGGAGACTGACTAAGTATGCCGTGGAGTTGGGAGCATACGACATAACGTACATTCTGAAGAGCTCCATAAAGGGGCAAGTGCTCGCTGATTTCATCTCGGAAATATCAGTCGACCTTAGGGAAAAGAATGGTATATCACCAACAAAAGAAGTATGTGATGTATCAAGTTCGGACGAATGGATTTTGTATACGGACGGAGCATCCAGCACGAAGGGTTCAGGGGCAGGGCTAGTCCTAATTGGTCCTGACCAGGTTGAACACACCTATGCTCTCCGTCTAAACTTCATAAGCACAAATAATGAAGCAGAATACGAAGCGCTTCTCGCCGGCCTACGAATAGCAAGAAAAATGAATGTTGAATCTCTGGATGTCAGAGTAGATTCCAAGTTAGTGGCAAGTCAAATAAACGGAGAGTTTGTGGCATCCAAGGAAAGTATGATACGGTATCTAGCGAAAACAAGAGAGCACATCGGACTGTTCAAAAAGTTCAGAATCCGTAATATCCCGAGATCGCAGAATCAAAAGGCTGATGTATTAAGCAAGCTAGCTTCCGTAGCCTTCAACCATCTCACTAAAGAAGTTTTAGTCGAAGTACTGGAGAAGCCTTCCACGTCGGAAAAAGAAGTTAAAGCTATTGTGGAAGAAGAAAGCGACAATTGGATGACACCAATTATAAAATGTTTGCAAACCGGCATCTGGCCAGAAGACCCTAACGAAGCAAGAACTCTTCGGATGAAAATTCCCCACTATGTCATGGAGGGGGACGTGCTGCTCAAAAAGACCTACCTAGGTCCGATGGCACGTTGTGTAGGACCCCTACAAGCGAATTATATCATCCGAGAGGTTCACGAGGGTGCTTGCGGCATGCACTCCGGTCCAAGAGCGGTTGTGGCGAAGCTTATCCGTCAGGGATACTACTGGCCAACCATGCACAAAGACGCTCGTGAAGAAATAAACAAATGTGACTCTTGTCAGATTCACTCCCCGGTACCGAAGTTGCCTAAAACTACGTTGACTTCCATCATGGCTCCATGGCCCTTCTATGAATGGGGGATGGATGTGCTTGGTCCACTAACAGAAGCCCCTGGGAAAGTGAAGTTCTTGATTGTAGCAATAGATTACTTCACTAAGTGGATTGAAGCGAAACCCCTTGCAAAGACGACGGGTAAGGAGGTTAAGAAGTTCGTCTGGGACAACATAGTTTGTCGGTTCGGACTACCAGCTATCATAGTCACGGACAACGGCACAAATTTCGTGAACGATCCTTTCAAAAGCTGGTGTGCAAAGCTAAAGATCAAACAAATAAACACGGCCGTAGCACATCCTCAAGCAAATGGTTTAGTCGAAAGAGCCAACGGAAGTCTCATGCACGGTATAAAGACAAGGCTAGGCAGGGCAAAAGCCGGATGGGTTGATGAGCTACCCAATGTCTTATGGGCTTACAGAACTTCTCTGAAAACAAGCAACGGCGAAACGCCATACAGCCTTACGTACGGAAGTGAAGCAGTTATACCGGCCGAAATTGGAATGCCCACACACCGTACTATGACGTTCAACCCAGACGACAATGAAGAAGAGCAACGTCTGAACCTAGATTTGCTACAGGAAAGGAGGGAAATGGCCGCGATTCGGGAAGCCAAGTACAAGGCAAAAGTTGAGCAATACTACAACCAGAGGGTCCGTCCGGTCTCATTCAAAGTGGGCGACTTTGTCTACAGTAGGAACGAAGCTAGTAGAGCGGAAAACCAGGGAAAACTAGGCCCGAATTGGGAAGGCCCTTACCGAATAGTAGAAGCATATCACAATGGATCATACAAACTTGAAACAACGGAAGGCCGAAATGTCCCCCGAACTTGGCACGCTATCAACCTCCGGAATTGTTTCCGATAAATGTACAATGTAACAGCTCTGCTTTGGTAGTAATCTATACTTCTCCAGTATCCGGAGAAGAATTTTCCCCATCCATCTAATATGTTTTGTTTCCATCAAACGGGTCGTTGCTTTACACCGTTATGATTAAGTCATATTTAAATCAAACGGATCGTTATATTACACCGTTGTGATTAAGTTATATTAAAATCAAACGGTTCGTTATCTTACACCGTTATGATTAAGTCATATTTAAATCAAACGGATCGTTATATTACACCGTTGTGATTAAGTTATATTAAAATCAAACGGTTCGTTATCTTACACCGTTATGATTAAGTCATATTTAAATCAAACGGATCGTTATATTACACCGTTGTGATTAAGTTATATTAAAATCAAACGGTTCGTTATCTTACACCGTTATGATTTAAGTCATATTTAAATCAAACGGATCGTTATATTACACCGTTGTGATTAAGTTATATTAAAATCAAACGGTTCGTTATCTTACACCGTTATGATTTAAGTCATATTTAAATCAAACGGATCGTTATATTACACCGTTGTGATTAAGTTATATTAAAATCAAACGGTTCGTTATCTTACACCGTTATGATTAAGTCATATTTAAATCAAACGGATCGTTATATTACACCGTTGTGATTAAGTTATATTAAAATCAAACGGTTCGTTATCTTACACCGTTATGATTAAGTCATATTTAAATCAAACGGATCGTTATATTACACCGTTGTGATTAAGTTATATTAAAATCAAACGGTTCGTTATCTTACACCGTTATGATTTAAGTCATATTTAAATCAAACGGATCGTTATATTACACCGTTGTGATTAAGTTATATTAAAATCAAACGGTTCGTTATCTTACACCGTTATGATTAAGTCATATTTAAATCAAACGGATCGTTATATTACACCGTTGTGATTAAGTTATATTAAAATCAAACGGTTCGTTATCTTACACCGTTATGATTTAAGTCATATTTAAATCAAACGGATCGTTATATTACACCGTTGTGATTAAGTTATATTAAAATCAAACGGTTCGTTATCTTACACCGTTATGATTAAGTCATATTTAAATCAAACGGATCGTTATATTACACCGTTGTGATTAAGTTATATTAAAATCAAACGGTTCGTTATCTTACACCGTTATGGTTAAGTCATATCAAAATCAAACGGATCGTTATCTTACACCGTCATGATTAAGTCATATTTAAATCAAACGGATCATTATATTACACCGTTGTGATTGAGTTATATTAAAATCAAACGGATCGTTCTATTACACCGTTGTGATTAAATTATATTAAAACCAAACGGTTCGTTATCTTACACCGTTATGATTAACTTACAGTAAACATTAAACGGGTCGTTAATTTACACCGTTAGTCAAACGGTTCGTTATACTGCACCGCTGTGATTAAATTATATTAAAACCAAACGGTTCGTTATCTTACACCGTTGTAGTTAAGTGACATTAAAATCAAACGATTCATCATGCTACACCGTCAATCCAGCGGTTCGTTATCTTACAGCATTATGTAAAAACGTCTTATCTAATGGGTCGTTATAATACACCATTCGGCCAAGGTATCTTAACAAACCATTCGTCAAAATCGCAAAATACATGCATTCAAGACAAAATATGTTTCATCACGGACACAAACGTCCGGCATATCAAATTACAAAGGATCGAGAGATAGTTCGACTAAACATGATTACAAGAAAGCACTCTCATTTACTCTCTTATCCCCTTCTTTCAGAGTGGAGGGTTCAGCAACAGTCACTACAGGAGTCTCCTTAACCTGAGTGCTTGGTTCGGGAGGTGCATATCCCTCCGGCTGCAAGTTCATTAAATCCCCCAACGGCAGACGGTAAGACCCAGCCACCTTTTGCACGTACGGATACTCAGCATCAAAAATCTTGTTGAACTCGGCCTTCCAAGTCAGCGGTGCATCCCGGTTAAGGTTTTTCACTTGGCTCAAAACCCTTTCAACATCTTCCTCCTTGCGATTCACCTTAGCTCCACCCTCAAACTCGGCCTTCACGCCGTCAATAAAACCAGCGGTATAAGAGAGGCTGTACACTCGGCCCATACTCTTCTTATATTCACGAGACTGAAAAAGTCGACGGCAGACAGCCGGAATGAGTTCTTTCACAGTATTGTGGCGAATCATTTCAGACTGGGCAAGCTTGGCTGTCAAGCTTTTATCTTGCACCTTCAGCTCATTCACCTCTGAAGACTTATCGGCCAATTGCTTCTCAAGTTCTTTGATTCTAGCAGCTTGGGACGAAGCCGTTGACCTCCATTCATTCTTATCCTTCTCCATCTCCTCCAGTTGCTCCACCAAACCTTCTTGACGAGTGGAAGCTGCACTCACTTCGTCCTCCAGGGCATGAAACTCCTTCAAAAGTTTGTCAAACTTGGCTACCCCAGCATCACGCTCCTCTTCAACTTCCTTCAGCTTCTCAGACAAATCACCACACCCCATATGGACCTCCGTCAACTCCCTATGATCTCGGTTCAGCTGGCTGAAGCGCTGCAGAAGCTCAGCTTGGAGAACCACCCCCGAGCCAGAGTTAATGTAAACTTGGCGAGCCAATTGATTGTTATTAAGCCCCGAAATGGCCTCTTGTTCGGCCGGGGTGGCAAGATGATTCAACATCTCCCGGCAAGCCCGGAAGGAATTCATACGGACATCATCACGGAGGGTCCAACCAGGCACGAAATATCCTCCGGTTTGATTCGAATTTCCTGAAGAAGCAATTTACACGTTACAAAAAAAAAGGAACAAGGGAAGAAACTAGGATGGTCTTCAGATAAACGTACCGGGTTCGGCCGGGGGTGATTTGTTTGAAGGCTCCTGTGAATGAGAAACATGATGTTCAGAGTGGGCAGTATGAACCGACACATCTGCGAACAAGAAAGATAAGGGATGATCAACATAAGGAGCAAAACAACTAGAAAGGCAAAAATCACATACCGTGAGACTGGGGCTTCGGAGAATGCTCAGGGTTCTCTCCCTCATGGTGTCCGGCCCCCTCGGCCAAGTTGTTCTCCGGCTGTGTTTCTTCTTGATCCCCCTCACCAACTGGAGATCTCTTTTTCCTAGAACCAGCATCGGGTTGCGGTTCAGCTTGGTTGATGGGAGTAACATCCAGAGTCTTGCTCTTGCTCTTGCCCTCCGAAGAGACAATCTCCTCCACTATCAGATGCTTCCTGCGTTTCGGAGCATTCTTGCTGGCCGCAACCGTTTTTCTCTTTTCAGCAGGATTCTTCTCTTTTGCTTTCCTCTCCTTCTCTTCCCGAGCTGCCACAACATCATCATCAGCAACTTCCACCACCTTCTGCAGATTGCTTTTAGCAGGAGGTTTCTTTCCAGGAGATAGGGGTCTAGTGGTCTTGTCCGGACGGACATGCCCCTCAGGAAAGGGATCCCCCCTGCTCACTACTGTACCTTCCAGGTCCGGGAGCTCCAAATATTCAGACATCGAGATAACTACAAGGAAACCAAGCAAGAACAAGTAAGAGAAGTAAGCAAGATAAGTGCAAAGGACAATTAAATAAAAAGTAAAGCATTACCACGCCCCTCGACATCCTTTATAACCAAACTATGTCCGGTAATTTGGAAGACATTGCAAAGTCCGTATGTATACAAAAGGCTGGAGGGTGTTTTCCGAAGGACAATCATCTTACTGGCAATCTTCTTTGCATCCTTCACTGAATAATTCTCCGGAAACCTGTCCGAGATCTTGGAATCTTTGTGTCTCCAAGGCATGGCATCCGGAATAGCCCTACGGTCAATCAAGAAGAAGAAGTCTTTCCAGAACTTCAACCCTGTAAGCTGTTCTTCAAAACACTTCATGGCCCTTTTCCCGGTACGACTCTCAAATGAGAAGCAATGGCCTTGTTTACACAGCCGGTAGAAAACTCTGAAGAGGGGGACGGTAGGTACAACGTTCAAACTATAGCACCGGACCTCGAACAGGGTAACCCTATTCAAACCTATAGGAACAAGCTGGGAAATATGTACTCGAAAGTACCCTATCACGGCTAGAAGAAAGGAAGAGAAAGGAACCCTAACACCCCCCAATTTAACCTGGTGCACATAAATCCCTATCTTACTCTCCGGTAACTCATTCATAGTAAGCCCATCGGGGGGAACCATGGGATGTAAGTCGGCCGGAATACCGTATTCTGTACAAAGACGATCTAGGGTATGTTGGGATAACTTAGACGTATGTACGTGCATATCAAACTTCCTTATCGGTTTGGATCTACTAGTTGTAGGCTCGTTATCCGGAATATTCATCTCACCGGGTTCACTCGTGGCCATTTTTAAGAAAGGATACCGAGGGATATTTATAGGAAAAGAAAACTACAAATATAAAATAACGCACCTCGGTAAAAACTCGAAACGCAAAATGTGAAACGCTCCGGCGATAATATAGTATGCAAAGAATAAACAGAACGGCAAGTGTAAAAAGAAAAAACGTAAGGACGCTATTTATAGGGGAAAGCCTTGAGAACCGTGAACGTCGTGTCGAACAGTACATCATGACGTGGCATAACGTGGACCGTTCGATGTCTACAAATGAGGTTAGTGGCATCCAGCTGTAACCGGATAATAATATTATTTTAATCGGCCCATGGGGCACTTGAGTCCTAAGGCCCGATACGAGCCCACCCTGACTATCAAGCATTGAACCATCGGTCTATAACCGATACTCCAATACTGGGGGGGACATGTTGGCGTATGTGTCCGGACGGTATACAACCTTCGGACTTTACTCCCGCCTCCGGTAATTAACCCTTCGGATAATCATCCGTATGCCAGAGGGTTAAACAGAACCATCGTACTATCTGAGGACTTCTCTTTTACACGAAGGATAATAGCATTAATTGTGGTCACACCGCCATCCCAGATTCTCAGGGATTGTGTCACCCACGTGATCTGACACCTACCTACTATGTACAGTATAACACTGTTTGCTCCTTCCCGAGGTAGAGCAGATAGTGAGGTGAGGTAGTATAAATACCCCCACCTCATTTATGTCACACAACTAACACACACATTGTATTTACTCTCAACTACTCTTTTACCCTTCGTATCATACATACTTATTCTCACACCGGAGGCGGGTCCTGGGAACACTCCCGGGGCGAGCCTAACGTGTGCTTCTTGTGTGCAGGTCTCTGCACTTATCCAAAGATCCTATACAAGAAGTACATCTTCACAAGATTTTACCTTAACAATGCTCTTACCGAAATACGAATACATTAAAAAAAGCGTCCGTCAATTGCCAAATATAATGTTAAAACATTTGAGTTTTATATATAATAGACAAAATTACACGGATGGTCCCTGTGGTTTACACGAATTGCAAGTTTAGTCCCTAAGTCAAAATAAGTACACAAGACATACCCAATTTTGAAACCTGTCACCCTTTTAGTCCCTAATTTGGATGGGCCGTTAGTTTATCCGTTAAGTTATTTGCACCGTTAGTCCTCATTTTCTAAAAAAGTCCTCATTTTTTGCATCGTTAGTCCCTCCGTTAATATTTTGCACTGTTGTCAATCTTTTTACGTTTTCGTCTAATTTTTACGTTCTCGTTCGTTTTTTTTAAACGTTTTTGTCAATTTTTTTACGTTTTTGTCAATCATTTTACGTTTTAGTCCATTTTTTACGTTCTCGTCCGTTCTTTTAACGTTTTCGTTCATTTTTTTTACGTTTTTGTCAATGTTTTTACATTTTCGTCCATTTTTTAATGTTCTCGTCCGTTTTTTTAACGTTTTCATCTATTTTTTACGTTTTCGTCCGCTTTTTTTTTTACGTTTTCGTTTGTTTTCTTATGTTTTTAAACGTTTTCGTCCATTTTTTTACGTTTTTGCTTGTTTTTTTTTGTGATTAGGTAAATATACTAAAAGAAAACTTGACATTTGATACAAATATTTCTGTATCGATTATAAATCACAATTTTGTCCCCTTGCTGCTCCGAATCATCAAAAGTGTGAAACACGAAAGTTGTCCGGAATGATGTTTTACATCAAGACTCATGAGATTTTAACCTGAAAAAGGCAAAATAAGGGCTGTTTACTACCAAAACTTAAGCCATTTTCGTTCGTTATCATTCGTTAGTTATTGTAACATCCCCAAAATACCGCAGCGGAAGACTGTGTCATTGGGATGCTACTTCAGGGCACAAAGTACAAGATATAGAAAACGAACTCTAAATGAGACGTTTTTGAAAAGTTACCATTCGAATAGATAAAAGTCATAGATTACAAAAACAAGAATCCCAAAGTAGAAATATACATAAGTTTTTAAAGTGTATCGAATGGTAAACGATAAAAGTGAAAGTCTCCAAAAGCATGCCCTAAGACTCTCAGCTCCACAAACCTGCTATCGCCTTTCTAACCTGAGATAAACATGCTTAAAGTGTCAACACAAAGGTTGGTGAGTTCATAGAGTTTGTCTTAATGCAGTTGAAAAAGCTTATAAAGAATGTTCACACAGCAAAGGCATCGTAAATCCACTCAGTTGCAAGTCCCGTCATAAGAGACTTGTAACCTGTGTGTTCACAACCCACTGCTACCATATATAGTATGAGTAAGATATGTATAAGTTCATAACAACAGTTTAGCAATTAGTAGTGAGTCTACACTTCATCTCCGAAGACCTCACCTAAGTATGTATACTTCCATGGTTGTGCCCAGAAACTTAATCTGGGGCCATAAGAAGTATATGTGTCTCCATGGTAGTGCCCAGAACTAAATCTGGGGCCATTGGAAGTATGTATGTATGTATCCATCACAGTTTAGTATAACACAGTTAAGTATAACACCATCACGTATGTATGATATCAAGTATAATGTAATCAAGTATAATGTTTCCAAGTATAATGTTATCAAGTATAATGTTTCCAAGTATAAATGTTATGTGAATCTGTACAAGTAAGCAAGTAGTAGCATGTATCTCCCCCAAAGAGTTGATAAAACAATTAAAAGAGTAGGGGCTATGACTCACCTCGAAGTAATGATACTTGAAATGAAATGAAGTGAACAACAATGATCGGTTAACTGCCGCAACCTAGAATGAATGATGAATGTTCTCATTTAGATCACCAAATGATGTTATGAATGTTCATGCTCATGTTTCTATACCACTCTAGTCTTTGTAAAAACACTTGTGTTGTCAAAAATATATAATCCAAGAATTTGGAAAATATTGCTATTAGAAAATATAAATAGCTAGTTGTAATATATATATACTTATATATATATATCGTAAGTTTCCATGTTAGCGTTGAAATACTCGAGTTGTAATCCTTGAATTGATGAAAATATACTCGTGATAACTAATACTACATTAGTTATAAAGCTCGTTACTTAATATTATGTCTAGCTTATAAATGTACTTCGTAGTTTTTGCGCCAAATTTATATAAAAGCTGTCAACTAGAAATGGTTTTAGCCGATATTCAAACGTGAATATCTTTGTCGTTACTTGTCCGTTTTACTTGTTCTTTATGTCCACGGTTACGTCTTAGTATGTAGTAATATATTTTGGAAAGCTCGGCTCCTCCGGGTTACGTCTAAAGTCTCTTTTTGTACCATGAAAAACGTCCAACAGCAAACAAATTTCCAGAAAATACATTTCGTCAACAATCTTGCAAAAATCATAACTTCTTCGTTATAAGCTCTTTTTAATCCGTTCTTTCGCCTACGGATTCGTTTTTGAAAGTATTTTCTAAAAATTTTGCCAAAGTTTCCTTGGTGTTTACTGATTTTCCAGATTTTTACAAAACGGGACAGCATGTCTACAATAGGTTCCAAATCATGTTTCCAAGGTCAAAAACTAATTTCTACCATCACCAAAACTCTTGTAATCACCACATGGCTAATCTAATCTTACCATACACCTTCTTAGGGTGCCATGGACTCCTAACCAAGTTATTAGAGCAAAGGGATTCATAACTAAAAAGTTAGGGTTTGTATGTTTCTTTTTAGCCAAAATAAAGTGTGGTATAGCTACTTGTACATGGTTTTTAGCATGATACTTATGTAATACATGTAAAAATAGGATGATCCATGAAAAAATAAAGATGAAAACTTACTTGACAAAATGAGATGATTATAGGATGATTATGCTTGATGTTCTTGTGTTTTTGTTGCTTGATTCTTGATTAGGCTTGTAAAATGAACAAGTTTAGTGTTTTAATTTATGGAAAATGATCACTTGATCTATGTGTTTATTTTGGGTCGTGGATATGAAGTGGGGATGGAGAAGAGATGAATTTTTATCTTAGCTAAAAGTTGTGAAATATGATTCTAGGTTTTGGTAAAGTTATGTGTTAAGAGGTTTATTAGTTAAATACAACTTAGGAGTTAATGCTAGGGGTTAAAAGGGGTGTATCATGGCTGGTTTTTCAAGGGTGAAAGGGGGGGGTTAGGGTACTTGGTAGTTATTTAGGAAATCTTGCAAGAATTTGTGCTATATTGTGTTTTTAGTTACGATCGGGTACCGGTTTTATTAGAAATAAATGTTCACGAAGTTTACCGGGATGAAATAAAGTCATAATAATGTTGAAAATATGTTAAAAATATGTTGGGTACATTTACTGAGTGATCGGGTGATTATTGTTTAGTTTTCACGAAAACCGTCGTTATATTCGTACGCGTACGTTATTAATAAAATAAATTTCCAAAATACTGGGTAACTGAATGTTATAAGTTTTATGATGTTAAAATGGATATAAAAATATGTTGGGACCATTGTGGGAATATTTAGATATATTCGTCGTGTATAAACCGGGTGTTAACGTTTACTATAAATACTTATACGTAAAAACGTTAAATGTACTGAATATAGTAATTTGAAAATCCTGAGAGTGGTATAATATGACAATGCTGTTATGATGATATGCAGACTATCTCCAGTCCGTATGCAGTGTTCTTAGCACTAATGAAATGAATTCGCACCTAAACCAATCCGGTTACGCGAATTTGAATACCCGTAAACTAAATTTACGAAGAAATGAGTAATGCAAGTGAATGATGAAAACTTTTCCGGAAATGAATAGTGTTTAGTGAATAGTAAATTTCCCAAATGTTTCTCAGAATTTCAAAATGACCTCGAAAATGATGAATAGTAAAACGATGAATAGTGTTTTATGAATAGTGATTTATGAATAGTGTTTTTCCAAAGTTCCCGAAAAGACCTGAAATGACCTGAAATGATGAGTTGTGACAGTCTTCCCCTCTAAAAGGAACTTCATCCCGAAGTTCAGTTAATGTTAATCAGTTAAATGTGTCAAAGCTTATGTATGTGGGTTTCTATCCAACTAGGTATGTTCTCGTGGTCAAACTTGATGAGGCAAACCTTCCCAATCCCGAGCATAGTCCTCAAAAGACCTCCTTTAGGTTAATCATTTAGGTAACCGATTTTCACTTAAGCCCACAACCCAATCAAACAAGAACAGTCATGAGATTAAGCTAAATCGGTTTGAGTGATGACTTTAACTTTTAGCTCGATTTTCGCAACCCAATCAAACAAGAACAGTCACTAGAACCAAGCTAAAAATCAAGGTCTGGATTCAACATCCTTGAAAAGATCTTTTGAAAGATTGGCTCGACTTTGGAATTGCTTACACTAATCAAATTTCTAATGTTAGGGTCACTAAGGTTAATGCTGCTAAGTCTCAGATTAGTCAATGTTGTGTATAGGTCCTATATTAAGACTTAAGTGCTACAAAAATACGCTAGTTGTTCAAGAGAATGTACCCGATGTGCTACCGCGGACATGTTCGGTGATAGGATTTCCTAAGAAGTAAGCTCTGCCAATTGCGGGTGGAATCTCATTGGCCTCATCTCGTGGCCCTTCAATTGCTGCTGCTAAGTTTGGACGATTGCCTCCTTGGTTAAGATTCCTTTTCAATTTAGGACAGGTGTTCCGAAAGTGATCCGGGCTGTTACACTCATAGCATGTCTTTTGGTTCGTACACTGGTTTGCATAATGACCAGACTGTCTGCAATTAGCACACATACGGCAGGGCACAGTCTTTTGGTGATGAAAGTTACATTTCGTACATTTAGGATGCTGGCCTAAATACTCTCTCTGACCCGAATTAGTCGCCGCAAAGGTCCTTGCCCTTTTGTTGTCAGTCTGCTTGTTCGACTCGCTTGTTCCCTTCCTTTTATCACTGTCCCTCAAGCTTCCATTTCTAACCATCTCATCTGTCAGAGTCCCTGCTCTCAATATTGCACTCTGAATTGTAGCAGGCTCAGTTGTTTTTACAATCCCACGAATTTCTGGGACAAGGCCATATATGTACCTCTCGATCCTCTTGGACTCAGGGGTAACTAGGTGTGGAACTAGTCTGGCTAATTCATGGAATCGATCTGTATAGGCTGCATGACCAGCCCCTATCATAGAGAGATGATAGAGTTCATCCTCCAGCTTTTGCATCTCGTTGTCCGGGCAGTATTCCTCCTTCAGTAATGCCTTAAAATCATCCCATGTCATACCTACAGCTGCCGCTCTACCCCTAGCTTGAATCTGCGTATTCCACCATGTCAATGCCTTTCCTGATAATAAGCACATGGAATACTTTACCATTTGATGTGCTGCACAGTTACTAATTTCGATCACCGACTCCATCTTTTCAACCCATCGAGTATACACCAACGCGCCTCCTACTCCATCGAAATCAATTGGCTTACATGACGTAAATTCCTTATACGTGCATCCGGTCCTAATGTTGTTGTTGCCATTACCATTCTGGCCTATACCATTGGTGTTGTTAATTCCGCTTTCGTGGTTTGCCGAGTTATTCATATGATCGCCAACTTGAGTGACAATAGTGGGGAGAAGGTTTTCAAGTTGTCGAGCGATGATGGCTTCAAAATCAGTATTTCCACCGTCGTTATTATCATTGTTTTCAACGCCGTGACCACCTCCTCTACCTCCACGTCCACCAGTTGTTCCACCATCGTTACTTGGGTTACTAGTGTCATGAGCAGCTCCTCTACCTCCTCTACCTCCACGTCCACCAGTCCTTCCACCCCTTGGTGTTGCGCCTCCTCGAACAGAGCTACGAGTCACTCTCTTTGGTGCCATGATTTCCTGAGAGGGAGGACATTTAGTGAACGTCAGAGATGAGGGAAAACCGTTGATTATCCAAAGTCTATACTTCACATCCTCATATATAATACCGTGCCACCAGTTGTTTCCTAAGTTGTGCCAACACTGATCTACATCTGCATAGTCATATATCCACGTGTGTCGTGAAGCACTTATAATTATGTTGGCCACCACAATTATAAATATTTCCTTTCACAAGTGTACATATCACCAGGCACACATATCTCAGTGGTAGACGTTGCTTAAATGGGCATCTAGGGAACATCACGCTTAGTACAAAGGAACAAAGGATTCTCCCTCAAGTGTTAAAGTCACCGGAAAGTCTAGTTTCTAACGGTTTCTACAAAGTATCTAATAGCGTAGGTCTAAAAATTACCAGCAAGTGTATGTGTATGTAAAGTGCAAGGCGATAGGGAGGAGAGTCTACATGTATGTAGTTATAGTCTAGACTCTAAAACAACCTAGTTCTCTATAACCAAGGCTCTGGTACCAATCTGTAACATCCCCAAAATACCGCAGCGGAAGACTGTGTCATTGGGATGCTACTTCAGGGCACAAAGTACAAGATATAGAAAACGAACTCTAAATGAGACGTTTTTGAAAAGTTACCATTCGAATAGATAAAAGTCATAGATTACAAAAACAAGAATCCCAAAGTAGAAATATACATAAGTTTTTAAAGTGTATCGAATGGTAAACGATAAAAGTGAAAGTCTCCAAAAGCATGCCCTAAGACTCTCAGCTCCACAAACCTGCTATCGCCTTTCTAACCTGAGATAAACATGCTTAAAGTGTCAACACAAAGGTTGGTGAGTTCATAGAGTTTGTCTTAATGCAGTTGAAAAAGCTTATAAAGAATGTTCACACAGCAAAGGCATCGTAAATCCACTCAGTTGCAAGTCCCGTCATAAGAGACTTGTAACCTGTGTGTTCACAACCCACTGCTACCATATATAGTATGAGTAAGATATGTATAAGTTCATAACAACAGTTTAGCAATTAGTAGTGAGTCTACACTTCATCTCCGAAGACCTCACCTAAGTATGTATACTTCCATGGTTGTGCCCAGAAACTTAATCTGGGGCCATAAGAAGTATATGTGTCTCCATGGTAGTGCCCAGAACTAAATCTGGGGCCATTGGAAGTATGTATGTATGTATCCATCACAGTTTAGTATAACACAGTTAAGTATAACACCATCACGTATGTATGATATCAAGTATAATGTAATCAAGTATAATGTTTCCAAGTATAATGTTATCAAGTATAATGTTTCCAAGTATAAATGTTATGTGAATCTGTACAAGTAAGCAAGTAGTAGCATGTATCTCCCCCAAAGAGTTGATAAAACAATTAAAAGAGTAGGGGCTATGACTCACCTCGAAGTAATGATACTTGAAATGAAATGAAGTGAACAACAATGATCGGTTAACTGCCGCAACCTAGAATGAATGATGAATGTTCTCATTTAGATCACCAAATGATGTTATGAATGTTCATGCTCATGTTTCTATACCACTCTAGTCTTTGTAAAAACACTTGTGTTGTCAAAAATATATAATCCAAGAATTTGGAAAATATTGCTATTAGAAAATATAAATAGCTAGTTGTAATATATATATACTTATATATATATATCGTAAGTTTCCATGTTAGCGTTGAAATACTCGAGTTGTAATCCTTGAATTGATGAAAATATACTCGTGATAACTAATACTACATTAGTTATAAAGCTCGTTACTTAATATTATGTCTAGCTTATAAATGTACTTCGTAGTTTTTGCGCCAAATTTATATAAAAGCTGTCAACTAGAAATGGTTTTAGCCGATATTCAAACGTGAATATCTTTGTCGTTACTTGTCCGTTTTACTTGTTCTTTATGTCCACGGTTACGTCTTAGTATGTAGTAATATATTTTGGAAAGCTCGGCTCCTCCGGGTTACGTCTAAAGTCTCTTTTTGTACCATGAAAAACGTCCAACAGCAAACAAATTTCCAGAAAATACATTTCGTCAACAATCTTGCAAAAATCATAACTTCTTCGTTATAAGCTCTTTTTAATCCGTTCTTTCGCCTACGGATTCGTTTTTGAAAGTATTTTCTAAAAATTTTGCCAAAGTTTCCTTGGTGTTTACTGATTTTCCAGATTTTTACAAAACGGGACAGCATGTCTACAATAGGTTCCAAATCATGTTTCCAAGGTCAAAAACTAATTTCTACCATCACCAAAACTCTTGTAATCACCACATGGCTAATCTAATCTTACCATACACCTTCTTAGGGTGCCATGGACTCCTAACCAAGTTATTAGAGCAAAGGGATTCATAACTAAAAAGTTAGGGTTTGTATGTTTCTTTTTAGCCAAAATAAAGTGTGGTATAGCTACTTGTACATGGTTTTTAGCATGATACTTATGTAATACATGTAAAAATAGGATGATCCATGAAAAAATAAAGATGAAAACTTACTTGACAAAATGAGATGATTATAGGATGATTATGCTTGATGTTCTTGTGTTTTTGTTGCTTGATTCTTGATTAGGCTTGTAAAATGAACAAGTTTAGTGTTTTAATTTATGGAAAATGATCACTTGATCTATGTGTTTATTTTGGGTCGTGGATATGAAGTGGGGATGGAGAAGAGATGAATTTTTATCTTAGCTAAAAGTTGTGAAATATGATTCTAGGTTTTGGTAAAGTTATGTGTTAAGAGGTTTATTAGTTAAATACAACTTAGGAGTTAATGCTAGGGGTTAAAAGGGGTGTATCATGGCTGGTTTTTCAAGGGTGAAAGGGGGGGTTAGGGTACTTGGTAGTTATTTAGGAAATCTTGCAAGAATTTGTGCTATATTGTGTTTTTAGTTACGATCGGGTACCGGTTTTATTAGAAATAAATGTTCACGAAGTTTACCGGGATGAAATAAAGTCATAATAATGTTGAAAATATGTTAAAAATATGTTGGGTACATTTACTGAGTGATCGGGTGATTATTGTTTAGTTTTCACGAAAACCGTCGTTATATTCGTACGCGTACGTTATTAATAAAATAAATTTCCAAAATACTGGGTAACTGAATGTTATAAGTTTTATGATGTTAAAATGGATATAAAAATATGTTGGGACCATTGTGGGAATATTTAGATATATTCGTCGTGTATAAACCGGGTGTTAACGTTTACTATAAATACTTATACGTAAAAACGTTAAATGTACTGAATATAGTAATTTGAAAATCCTGAGAGTGGTATAATATGACAATGCTGTTATGATGATATGCAGACTATCTCCAGTCCGTATGCAGTGTTCTTAGCACTAATGAAATGAATTCGCACCTAAACCAATCCGGTTACGCGAATTTGAATACCCGTAAACTAAATTTACGAAGAAATGAGTAATGCAAGTGAATGATGAAAACTTTTCCGGAAATGAATAGTGTTTAGTGAATAGTAAATTTCCCAAATGTTTCTCAGAATTTCAAAATGACCTCGAAAATGATGAATAGTAAAACGATGAATAGTGTTTTATGAATAGTGATTTATGAATAGTGTTTTTCCAAAGTTCCCGAAAAGACCTGAAATGACCTGAAATGATGAGTTGTGACAGTTATATATCAAATCGGGCTCACCAGCTAGTGTATATGTCTTAGAGGAGAAAACTATATGAATATCTTTACGTTTTCGTCCGTTTTTCTCACGTTTTTATATGTTTTTGTCCATTTTTATATGTTTCGTCAGTTTTTTTTTCTTCACATTTTCATACATTTTAATCCGTTTTATCTTGTCTGTTTTTTTTCAAATAAGTTTGACGATTTACACAAGAACAAAAATTTACAAGAGTTTATAAGTTTACAAGTTACGAATTTGGTAAAAAAATGGCTTAAGCTTTGGTAGTAGACAACCCTTGTTTTGCATTTACTGGTTAAAATCTCGCGAGTCTTGATGTAAAACATCATTCCGGACAACTTTCGTGTTTTACACTTTTGATGATTCAGAACACAAAGGGGTTAAAATCGTGATTTAAAATTGACACAAAAACATTTTTCTTAAATGTCAATTTTCTTTTAGTGTACTTACCTAATCAAAAAAAATGAGCGAAAACGTAAAAAAAGGCGAAAACAGATAAAAATATAAAAACGTAAAAAAACGGACGAAAACATAATCCGTGTAAACCACAGGGACCATTCGTGTAATTTTGTCTATATAATAAAATAGATAGCACCGTCAATTTGCTTTTGAATATTTTATACGACAGAGAGACAGTACATTTGCCAAATGCCAGTGAAGAAGTTGGTATAAGTTTTTTAGTACATGGGCCTTTCACAGACTTTAACTAGCTAATAAAATGATCCGATAAATATTATCTTTTCATTTGTTTGCGAAAGATTTCGGAAAATATTCTCTCCCGCTTTAATATATATAGTTAATTTCATATATATTCAAAATGCAAGTATTGAATACAATGTTTTTTTATGCATGCTTGAATATATACTAGACGAGTACCCGTGCATAGCAACGCGATTTTATAGCGACAGATAGTTTATTGATAAAAAAAAAGTTTATAGGTTATAAACGAAAAATAATAAAAATTTGAAGATTTGGGAATTAAACATAATGTTTTGAAACCCGGTTCGACCCGGGTGGTTCAACTGGTTGAACCGTTCCGGTCGAAAAACGGGTTTGAAGCGTCCCGGGTCAACCCGGTTTGTGTTTTAATTGGTTGTGTTTAATTTGGTAGATATGTTTTTAATTGGTTGTACAATGTGAATAAATAATTGTACTTTTAAGTAATGGATAATGTTTTGAAACCCGGTTCGATCCGGGTGGTTCAACCGGTTGAACCGTTCCGGTCGAAAAATGGGTCGATTTAAACCGGGTCAACTTGCTAGGTTGGGTCGAAAACAGGTCAAATTAAACTGGGTCAACCCGATTTGTGTTTGAATTTGTTGTATTTAAACCGGGTCAACTTGCTAGGTTGGGTCAAATTAAACTGGGCCAACCCGCGGGTTTGAAGCATCCCGGGTCAACCCGATTTGTGTTTGAATTGGTTGTATTTAATTTAGTAGATATGCTTTAATATGATTGTACAGTGTGAATAAATAATTGTACTTTTAAGTATTGGGGTGTTTTAATAAGAATATTAATTACATTACACTTTCTTTCTCATTTGACCATTGTTGAAAACTCAACATTTCACTTTTAACCATTTTTCTATTATAGATAGTATAGATGAAATTTTCAACTAAAAAAACAAAGTAGAGTGTAAGAATGATGTCAAAGTTCACATATTGGGTGACTAACTAGAGTGTAAGAATGATGTCAAAGTTCACATATTGGGTGACTAACTATTTTTGCATACTGCTATTTAAAAATTGCCGCCTTACTTTTATTTTGTAACTCGTATCTTATGAGATAATTCATGCTAATATTGTTCTGCATAAACTTAGCATGTCTATATAAGAAATACTCCTTCCATCATAAATTTTATATCCATTTTCAAATTTCACAAAGTTTAAGAAAAGTGAGCTCTTACAATGTTAACCAGTAAAATTTAATTATCACCCACTTAAAAGCATTTTGATTGATTGTTATTGAAAGTAGATATTAAATTTGGGAGAATAAAAAATACAAAAGTGGATTTATATTTTAGGACTGAGAGAATACCATTTACGAAAACTATCTTAACTTTTGGTTACAGAATGACCTACATGAGACACAACGCCATCATTTAAAACTAGTCTATAGAAAACGATTTAGAAAAGTATGTTAGTTCGATCGAGTAAAATTGTTCTCAGCTTGAAACAAAAATTGGTTATTGTCTTATTGGTCATCGGAGACCTTGAGCTAAAAATACATGCATCAACAATTTGTTCTTATATTTGTTTATAACCCCAAGTTTTTAGACGACAATTTATTTGATCAATAGCTAAAACCGTAAGAGTACAAGGTGCAGTTGCACCTTATAACTATTATAGGCGCTGCCATGTTAGCATGTACCATATAACACTCACATAACATAAATATCCTCCTCAATGAAATTCTTATAACACGCTTACAACAAATACTCAATCACTTACAAAAAAAAAAAAAAAAAAAAAAAAAAAAAAAAAAAACACGGATATCGGTGCAGTATAACATGCCATAGGGGCGCCATACAAATTGGCACCTATAACATACCATATAGAAAAATGATTCTTATACTCATTAGAAAGTCTTTTTATTTGCTTAATGATTTGATTGGTGGATTTAAAAAAGTGTTTGGTGAAAATTTGGAGAAAAAAATGTATAATAAAATTGTACAAGTAATTTATGCATTAGTCATGTATTTAGGCATGGATTGTAGGGTTTAATACATTTTCACACAAGTCAAGTTGTGTGTCTCATAATACTAAAGTTGGTGCAATGGTAGTTTGGTACTAGATTCAATATATATTCCATGCTGCTATTAGTTATTTAGTTAAGAAATCATTTCAAAACATTGGACAAATCAAAAGATATGTGTTAATGCAAGAAATGATGGTCACTAAATGATATCATTATGCATATAGTATCATTTTATAGAGATGAAAAGAGTTGATGTATCTTAGTAAGTATTACTATATATTAACACATCAGTTCACGTTTTGTTGCAGCTAGATTACGACTATTCAAAATGTAAAATTTATTTTTAAAAACATAATTTCATTGCATCATAGTTAGGACATCAACTATTGGTTTATGAAAAATTTAAAAAATGTAAAGATGTTTTTTAAAGTTTGAAAATGTTTATACGTATAGGTTTATAAATTAATACTCGTAGCTTATAAACACATGTATAAATCTTTATTTAACAATTTAATCAAGGCAAGTGCCATGAGCACATGATCAGCCTCCAACCGACATGTAGGTTCCTGCAAAATTATGATGAACCCGTCGCTGCATGGCTTCTCGTGATACCATTTTGCAGTCACTTTTTCTGCCAAAATACGTTCACTTTCTGTCTATTATTATTTTCATATCTTTGTCTCTTTTCTGCAATACATATATGTGTATTTTCAATGGTTTTTTAAACATAACAAAGTACATTTTTATTTAGTATGTGCTAGTTAAACTTAAGATGATCATTTAACATGATACATTAAAACAATTAAGATGATCATTTGACAATTTTTGTTTAATGTTCACACGTAAAAATGTACTTAATTAGATGATATAAGCAGAATCAATATTATATTGTTTCACCACTAAATAAGCAAATATATTGATTATATATCCTAATAAGAAGATCGACAATAGTTTCAAAAGGAAACTGAAAAAAGACATTAAGCTAGAGGTTGAAGAAGTATAAGCTAGAAAGTGGTTTTTCTGTCCTATTATTTGAATCATCTCTATCATCATTGATCTTTTTCTGCAACCCTAAATTAATCATAGCAGACTCATAGTTGTGTACTTGCATGAAATGAATCAAAGAATAAAGTCAATACTATGCATGAATCAAAAGTACTTAAAATCTTGATTATTACATAACAAATATTAAGCATATATAGATGAAAAACATGTGATCCATGAATTCTTTTGGTTATCAACATGTTCATCATATATATTTTCAAACAAAACAAAACAAAACATATAACTCACCACACATTTAACTTATCCCTCATGATCACTAACTTGTTAGCTAAAGAAATTGAAACATTACTTTAAAATAACTATAACTCACTTGCAAATTGAATAAAATTTTGAAACTTATTTTAGGTTTCATGAGCAAAACCACAAGAAAGTGCCATTAGGAGGATTGCAGCTTCTTTCTCGTCTTGTGGGAACACGCGGTAACACGTCAAGTTCTTGCTCAGGTTTACTAGAAATTCCTCCACACAATTCTTTCTAGCCGGAGATGACGAGGATGGTGAAGGTGATGGTGATGGTGATGGTGATGGTGATGGTGATGGGGATGGGGATGGTGATGGCGATACTGATGGCGATGGAGTGACAAGAGTGGTGTTAGTGATGATCTGCTTGGTGTATTGCCTTTTCTTTAACTTTGTCACAAGCCCATTATTTGGTTTCTTGTGATCTTTGTGTAGAGTTTTTTTAACCTTTAGTTGCGCGACGATTGGTTTATTAATTGAAACATTGTTATCGCCATTTTGTGCTAATGCGGCCGCCAATGCTCGTCTTGCCTTCCTTTGTCGAATTCCACAAGCATTGCAAAGCGACTAGACAAAAAAAAAAAAGAAAATGTTATGACACAAGTAGTGACAAATCAGGGTTGTGTATGTTCTTCCAAATTTTAAATATACACTAATTATAACTTAAGAACTTGCATATAGTTTTTCTAGATTTTGGCTTTGCTACTAATAAATAAATATTCTAAGGGTTTTATTGCTCATTTAGCATAGGGAAAGTTTAGACATACCTTAGGACCACAAGGTCCGCTTCGCCATAGAGGTGTTTTGGTGGTATTGCAGTCGGAACAAACCCTAATTGGCATATTGTTGTTTGAAGAAGTACTATTACTTGAATTATCGGTTTCTTCCATTGGCGATATTGGCGACTTGTGATCTTCGAGTTTTGTCACTTCTCTAGTGTTTGAACTGAAAATCTTTAGACTCACGGGATCAGATTTTTTCATTTTAAGCATTACTCTCATCTTGGAAGACTTCCACTTCATTTGACTTTGATCATTCAGATTATTAACTCCATTCTTGTTCCATGTAGGAAATTTGGCACCTTTCTCATCGTTATTCTCAATTCGATGATCGTTGTAAGCTCGTGATCCAAAATTATCAACCTACACGTGATCAAGATCAAAAAAATTAGTGATCAAAAACTTAAATTCATAGATCATATATAAGAAAATAAACGAAAATCTTGATATGTGATTGCAAAAATTCAAGAAACAACATCAAAGTCTGTTTTTTTAAAGCTAGACTGCAAGTAACAATTGATAAGTGTTACAAATTTTTTTGTATTGCAAACTTCTATATTAAGAACTAGCAAATGTTTTAGTACATAAACGTTTTTTCTTTGGTTTTGAAAGATGTATACAAGCATGAAGAATCAAAATGAACTCTTTGGGATCATTGAAGTATTATACATGATTTTTTTTTTGAACAATGGATTTTTATTTAAGAATCTAGCAAGAAGCTAGAGACAACAACAAAGTTAGTAAGTTACAACATTACATTACAACTTAACTAAGGATCGGATCATTACTCAAATCAATCCACGAGGGACGAAAATTCCTACTTCTACTTACAATCCAAGTATTATACATGATCAATCGTTAATTTAATTCCTAGCGTCTTGCTAGATTTAATTTTATTTAAATACGGAGTATACCGCTTTTAAAAAAAAAAGTATACATGATCAATCAAGTTATATATGTTACCTCGTGTTGAGGTCGCGTAGCTTGTAATTCCCTATTAAATATCCCATTTTGATCATCATAAACTTTGGAGTTCAAGAACATATGGGTTGTGAGCGAATTCGAAGATGAAGAAGCTTGAGAATTAGGACTGATCAAGAATTGGTGGTGGTTAAGGTGATCTTGATCATGGTGTTGATGATCACTTGCATAAGGTGAATAATTATTAGAGGCTGAACTAAAAAAGATTGGAGTCATTTGTATTTGATGATCAAAACACACACAAGAAAATTGGAAGCAAATGGAACCTAAAGGGTGATTGAAGTCTTTTAAAGGGAGATTATTTGCCTTGCTAGCTAGCTAGTTGCTGCATACACCATTCACGTGACTTTGAGGCACACTTCAACATATATACGGTAATAAACTAGTGGCACAATTATAGTGGGTAACCAATGAAAATGTGTATGTTTATAGTAATATAAAAGGAGATTGGGCATAGATTTTTTTTTTCTATTGAACAACTATATATTCATTAAAACCCACTCTAGTAAAGAACAAGAAGATAAAAGGTACAAAAGAAATAAGGGTTTTGTTAACAACAACTTATAGGGTTGTGATTAAGCTTAATAATTGTTAAAAAAATATAGCAACACTTAATAAACTCATTATTTCCATATTTATGCATATGTAATGATTATAATTATAAAACATGTTGTTAAACATGAAATGTTTCATGTTAAACAGGATTACTAATCCAATTAATCGATGAGGGTTTAAGTTTCTTATTCTTGTTTAGAATCCACAAGTGAGAGAGAATTTTAATATTAGTGATTAAGGTATCATTTCAGGTAGGCTAAAGGTCGAAACTAAGGTTGTTCTTATGGTTCCATCTTGTCGATAGAGTTGTTTGAATAACCACATCAAAACTAGCAATGGTTTAGGGTAACTGACCATTAACCATTTCACTCAAATTTATTTAGTCGCCAAGAATCATAGGCTGTTTGATCCGTCTTAAGTAAAGGTCTATGATAATGATATTTAATTTTAAAAATATAAAGTTCTAACCCCTCTTAACTAATTTAATGCTATTTTTCTTTCTCAAATTTCTATTTTTAGTTATAATTTGAAATTAAGTGAACAATTATATTAAAATAAACTAACATAATTAAATAAACACTTATTTTGATACACATAATGTCAGCTTTTATGAGTTTTTGTATTATTGTTTTCTAAGTAGTTGATATATTAGATTTGATTATAAAATTATTATATACTTTTCAAAATAACACTCCCTTCATATTGAAAAGAATAGCCTATAAGGTATTAATGATCACCCGCATGATCTATAAAACATGCACAATGAAAAATAAATACATGTGCAAACCAAAGCCACTAATTAAGATCTCATAATCAGAGAATATAACCTAAACCTATACACGTATAAGGTTGCTTATAGAGTTACTTACTTAATCATGCAATATTTAAGCTCCTAACTCTTATCTGCATGCATGAAATCACCTTCTTCTTTCTTGTGCTTCTTTGAGTAGATCGCCTAGGGTTTCTTAGGGAGAATAACTATGTTGGTTGTGTCAGGTATCCATTAGTACTGCACATGTAAAACTAGGGCTAGATCCTATGAACAATTAGAGAGTACAAAATCGACCCAGTCGAGTAGGGATCGACTAGAGGTCGATTAGATCGTCGACTAAGGGATTCGAATCCCTTAGGGAATCGGGCGACCGAATGGAAAGGAGAGATGAGAGATTTAGGGTTTAGAGGAATAGTTATGAGCCTAGGAATGCCTTTTATTTATAGGGTATCAAGGAATATTCCTAATACGACCAGAAATCCGTACCCCTTAGGGGGTTCGGCCGAACAAGTAAACCCTAACAGATTTATGGTTTTGCCTTGTATACTTAAATATATTTTTCACAGATAAATATATACATCTTATATAATTATTGGTTTACCCCTCTATAAGAATATTACCAATTTATCATATTGTCATTTCCTTATCATTTCCATTTCATTTTATATTTATTTTCTCATTACCAATTTGCATGTTCTATTTAATATGCAATGGTGCAACTCATAAGCAGCATTCCTATAAGTAGCATTCGTGAAAAATATTGTTCTTTGCACATAAATCATTTCATGTTCATAAACGAAAATAAACAAATTAAAATATATATAGGCAACTAATGCAATATTAGATTAACAAAAAGTCATTTTTACCTATGCTCTTATATAAGTCGAAATTATCTAGTAAAACAATAATCATGAAAATGTATTAAATGATTATACGGGCAAAATAATAAAAACAATCATTTTGACATTCCTAATTTGAAAACTATACTTTTTACATATACACTAACATGGACACTTAAAATGAGACGCAAAGAAGAATATACATTTTTGAGAGGTCCACAAAAATGTGTGGGGAGACCCTGACCCCTGGCACGGGATGCCACCATGAGTCCATGACCCATCCCTAATACATTTTTTAGAGGTACTAGGCTTTTGAACACTTTATAAACATACACATTCTTAATCATTTAATATTTCCTTATTTCATAGCAATCTTATATTTGAAGTTTGGAACAAAATAGTAAAAAAGATGAGATTCACCGATTGTTAGGAAAGTGAAAACATCTGCATAGATCCTTAATCAATCTGCTAAACATACATTTTCATCCTTGTCGATCGACTATTAAGCTACTGATACTTGACCATAACAACATGATCAACTTAAGGTTTGTAATTTCTTAAACAAAGTATAAACTAGTTTAAGGCAATATAGTTTATAATTTCTTATAGAAAAATATATTTTACACATAATACATGCCACACGACATTGACAGATATATTCTGCAAATATGTTGTACCCCAAATATTGTCTCATGACTCATGGGGTCACAACTTTTCTTATGAAAATTTTGTCTATGTATATACCTTTCAAAAATATATTTGTAGCCACACATGTGCATCCTTGTGATAGAGTTCTACATGATCATCATTTCAAATATATCCTGAAGTTTTATGTTACAAGCTAAGGGGCCTAGAGTGGCAAAACTTGTGGTTTAAATTTATTTGTATATTTTAGATCACTGCCAGGAAAATATACTTAGTGACACTTAAATAGTGTGTCATTAAAAGTCAGAATAATAGTCGCTAAATTTTTTGTTCGTTTGAAAGTGTCACTAATTAAATGATTGTTTTTAAGTGAATGCAATCGTTTAAATTAGTTGCTCGTATGAACTTTGATTCTTAATATCGATCAAATGATACCCTAGTGTTTTGTAAGAAACCATGAACATTTAGGTGATACTTCTAAGTTATCAACTCTAGTTCGATTGATCATTTGGAACATATTATGATCTATGATTACTTCTTAATTTGTGAGGATTTCCCAATATTTCTTGCAATTTTACCTTTTGGGACGACAATGAGAACCTCAATCCCTTGATGAAAAACTGTTTTAATGTGGCTATTCAAACAACGTCATGGATAATATGGAGATATAAGAATCGGGTGTGTTTATTACAAACCGTCTCGCAAAGATACTTAAGGAGATGAAATCAAAATTTTAGAGCACTCTTGATTGCTTCATAGGAGTGAAAAGATCGATCAACACCAAACTAGATTGATTGGTAGTTTTAGAACAAGAGTTTTGCTAACCTTTGCCAAGTAGACACGGATTAATCTGTTTATAAAAGAAATGTTTTAATTCATTCAAGTAAAAATCATGTTTAAATATAGTAATTTACAAGTTCATTTAATGTGTATTTAATACATTTTCTGGTTAATTAAAAAAAATTGTGTTCATTAACTACACTTTAGCCTCTGCTCAGTAGACATTTGTTAGCAAAATCTTTAGAACAAATATCATGTAGTGTTTTTATCTGTAACTCCCGGCTAGTTTAATGAAATTACCGTATCCAAGTAAAATAGTTACAACAACACCTTTGACTTTCTTTTTGGTTTATGGTAACTTTTTTTATTTCGAATTTTCAAAAGACGACAAATTGTTAGTTTGGAATTGCAACTAGTTGAACCTGCAAATATGATATTTAAATAAAGTAATTGACCTATAATATCTATCTATATAGATCCCTTCAAAGAAAACAAAAGGAATGTTTCTTGAAATGTAGAAGCTAGATAAAGAGCACTCATAAGTCATAATAGGAAAGATAGGAATCCATATAAGGAAAAAATGGAGTAAATCTAGGCAAACGTTACAATTAGCATATATACAACAGCGAGGTTTGCTATACCAATTTACCCGGTTAAACGCCACTTTTCTAATTTTATTTGAAATCCACGTGAAGGCGAAGAGCTTAATATCATATCGTTAAGGATTATAAGGTCTTTCTTTGGCCGCTTCAAATAACAGGTGAATGCATTTCTAAGATGCCAAAAAATCCATAAGGTGGATTGGACTACCGCGTCCAAGGAGCTTGAATGTAGTTTTTACATTCCATGTATATGTGGTTTTTTATATGTGTATATGAATATGAAGGCGTATGCAACCGCTCAGTGACAGTATCAAGTTGGGTCTCGGGGTGTCCTAGGACATTCATGGATTTTTCTGGCATAGTGTTAATTCTTGTAAAAATTCTCAAGTTTTTGGAAATGCAAATGGTCTCAAAAAATTTTGATTTCAGTCTTATTTAGTTTTTCATAAATGTATCTGCTTATTTTTAGTTCTGGTTCTGTCCCTTCAACCGCTACATAGGTTTTTGTATATCTTCTGAACTAGAATTTATATTAGGTTGATCATATAAAGTTTATACACTTTCATATTCATTCTTCATGCTCACATTACCGTATATATATATATATATATATATATTTTTTTTGGGTAACCATGGTTTCCGACCTGTTGGCCGACTAATCCACGGGGTTTGAACCCACCGCCACACAGACTCAAACCAGGTAAAGCCCTCCCTTATCTAAAGGTTGGCGTGGCCTCTTCAAGGTTGTTTGCACCTAGCAGGAATTGGACCTCACACATTACCGTATATTTTTAAAAAATACTAGATCGATCTTCTCTTTATCATTATCAATATCAATGTATATATTAAAGGGAGATATTTGAGATAGGATATTGGATGGGAATATGAATTCCCATGCATGATCGTAGTATATATGTTGCCAAAATTTAATCAATGCTGGTGCAGGCTTTAAGACAATATTGCCACATCCACACAAACACCCAACAATTATACACAGTCATGAGATGCATAATATATGCCAATATTTCATTAATACTCATCACATTATTCTTTTGATCACATGAACTCTAAGGTATTATACGTTTTATATGGCCCCTCTCTTAAAACAAAATATCAACTCAACACATGCCATTTGTTTATGAAACTTTTTTGGTTTACTCTATTATTTATAAGCAATTGTGTATTGATCATAAATTAGTGATAATTTTTAAGAATTGGATCATAAAATTGAGCACAAACTAATTCAAGAATGCATGTCCGTTTTCACTATTCTCAATAGGATATTTGAATGGCAGATTTCACTAAAAGTTGGATTGGAAGATGCTAGAAAGAAAACACAGTTTGGCTGTACATAACGGGGGCAGTGTGGCAGCTGCGTGCCCTCACGCAAATTTTGTACGTAATGTATTTTTTCTTTGTAAAATTAGTGAATTTTTAGAATTTGCTCCCCTAAAATAACCTGATAAGTATAATTAGTCAAGCTTTTGCATGTAAAAGATTCCTGATAAAGTTGGTAAGACACCCTACCTCTACACACAAGAGATCTAGGGTTCAAGTTGGGTTAACGGGAAATTTTTGCGCCCTCTTGAATTTTTTCTCGCCCAGCTCCACCCCTGGCGCTACACAGACTCAACCCGTGTAAAGTTATAACTTTTTGAGAGGTTGACGTAATTACTTCAGGTTGTTTGTACCGAGCAGGATTTGCTCGGACAACAATTTGCTAGTGGTTCTTTATTAGAACTCTTTACGTTCTAAAGCTATATAAAAAAAATCTCTTTAGTACGTACGGGTTTTAATTTTGAAATAGATAGGAAAACATGTCCCACATACCGAAACTCTGAGTAACATATATGAAATCTAGAAACCGTTTGTACTGTACAACAGTTAGATGCAGTGAGAGTATGTGCATGAGAGTGTGTGTGGACATATGTTAAGGTACACTTAAGCTAGTGATAAGGTGGTGTCTTATCGGAGGTTGCTAGAGGCAACACATATCTGTCTTGCTTTGTTGTCACTTGCTGTCTTGTGATTTCGCAACCGTTGAAGCGCAAATTACAACTTGTTATAGCAGATTTGCATGGACCACGTACTTCACCTCCAATTGCAACTAGGGTTATATATTCAGTGTCTGAAGAGCTGAAAGTTACTGCTGCAAGACGTGCCTCTCTTTTTATCTACTGCCATTCGGTTTCTTCCTCGAGTCGGCGATATTTAAGGATCTTAAGATGCCATATATATCTTTCATGATCGAATATCGTTTTCATGTATTCAGAATTTACCTCACATGATCTAGATATGACACGTCGCAAATGATATAAGATATTTAGGTGGTGTTAGTTTTCTTTAAAAAAATCTTAACAACCTCTTAATAGACCAAAGCTCTTAGTCGGTTAGAGTTTTTAGGTGTTAAGTGTGTTTGTTTATTATTTTTCGTTCAGAGGCAGACAGATGTGCGAGTCAGATTCAGATTCAGAGTCTCTTAAGCACCTAAGGTTCTTTTGTTTCCATCACGCAGTTAAATACGTACATGCATGATTAACTGGATTTAAATCAGTAAAAGTACGCGGTTAAAAGTTCCGAACACAATAGTACTAGTAAGACATGAACATACATATAATTTGAATAATTGGGATCATATTACAAAATAGAGTGTCATACTATGTCTCTTTGGTGGGAGCATTATGGTGTGATATGATTTGAACTTTAAGGTTCTTTTAAATCATGAAATTGAGAGATGGCAATTATAGTAGAATCTTTTCTCTAAAAAAGTTGATACCATGTTTAATAATATGAAGTAAGGTTGGTGTACCACAAGTCCATAACCCTAACTCCATCAATTAAATTTGTTGATGTAGACACGTTTATAGATAGTGTAATTAATACCAAGCTGTGTGATCTATGATTCTTAGCTACGCTATAGAAAATCTGGCTGGTAAGGATGCACGTACTAAGGTGTTGTTTGTTTATCTGAATCTGACTCGCACATCTGAATCAGAATTTAAGACGAAAATATATGAATCTGAATCAAATAACATTGTTTGTTTATTTTTTTAAGACAACGTCTGAATATTTATTGATTCAACTAGAGGCATTAAGAATTTAAGATGCCCCTTCCATATCTGGTCCGTTTAGATGTTTTTACCTGTGTATGCCTCTGAACGAAAAATAAAAAACAAACACACTTACACCTAAAATCTCTAACTGTCTAAGAGCTTTGGTCTATTAAGAAACTGTTAAGACTTTTTTTTAAAGAAAACAAACACCACCTAAGTGATGAAAACAAAATTTATCGCATTTTTAGTTGCTTCTAGGAGAAAAATCGACCCCTAATTAATCGGATCGATTGGATCTCAAACCCTAAATTAGCTTATACAAATATCATGTAATATTTTACTCTAGATTTTTTGTAGATTAAAGAAATTGCCATCCCAAAAAAGCTTCAAGTATGGTTACATTTAGTGGTTCTATTTTGAAAGAATAAAAGGGTAAATGATTGTGTCATTCTTCTAGCTAGATCTTTGACAAAGTTATTGTTCACTGATTTTAGGAGTCACTTTCTGCTATACAACACAAAATAAAAAATAATAAGGGAAATAGCAAAAAGAAAACGTACGATGAAGAGGATGGCTACGTATGTTACTTTTAAATCACACCCTCTTGAGTTACATGTTGAAGGTAGAGACAAGGATCGAGACATTGAGTTTAGATATAACACACCCCACACACACATATATCATGTATTTCTGTGTTATATTTTCGTATGCTATCATATATATTTATTAATCACTTAACTTTTAGAGTAACCCTTAATCAAACTTTTACAATACACAGTCTCACCATGGACCTTCAGGGGCCCGAAAAAATAGAAGCAGGAGTGGGGTTTATCCTCTAAAGAGAAATGTTTGATGCTTGCATACTGCCCAATTTGATATCACTGTGGGCTCGAATCACTAACTACTAACTCGCCGTTCAAATATATATATATATATATATATATATATATATATATATATACACACACCCTTCAACTGTTTATAATTAGGCCAAATGTTTTATAAAGGTATCATACTTGCCACATTTCTTTTACTGGGTATTGAACAATTTTTTTTCCTTATACGGGTTAGCATGATTTACCTCTGTCAAAGTTAGTAATTTGACCTTATGTTAGTCCGTTCGTTAGGCAGCTATATATAAGTATCTGTATAGCCTTTTGATCCACTTAAAATCTGAATTAATTTTGATAATCATGGGAAGTCATTAGTTCACTAAGAAAGTCATAATCTGATTATGACTCTATTCATAAAAACACATATATGCAAAAGATACACAAAAACTGATTGATGTGTGCAAGACACATGCATTAAGTGTATGTGTGTATTGCCAAATGATGGTTGTTATCATTGTATTGCTGGAAAATCTACAAGGGCCATGGTGTTAGTAGAAAAAGTCATATTTCCTCCTTTTCAAAAGGCCCTCCAATGCTCCCTCCATTTGATCATCCTTCATGCAATGATGAGGTTCATGCAAAATTGAGTGTACCAAAACAAGCAACAACATACCATCTCATAACTTATTTACAACTCTAGATTTTCTAAGTATTACTCGCAGCGAATCTTTAATCTAAGTGATTGCATGTGGTTAGGATTAAGACTAAACTCAAACACTAATATTAGTATAGATATGTTGATTTAAAACAAATGACTAAAAGAGGTATTAAAAGATTCGAACGCTCATGTTAAGATTCGCACGAACCAACATTTCATCAAGTCCAACATATAAGAGCAACTCAGATCTTTTATATAATACAACAAAAACCCTATTGGGAATTTTTCATTTCAAAAAAATGCATTCATACTTTATTTAGTAATAATATTATTAAAAAAAAAGTTATTTTCTTATTAGGTAATACCTTATATCTATCCATAATGCAAGTAGAAGATAAATACAAAAAATATAGATAAGATGCAATTAATAATAGGATTAAAATTTTTAAATAATTATCTTTAATAATAAAAAACTATAATTAAACATTATAAATCAAACAAAATAAAGATTAAATTATTTATTTTTTAATAAATAAAAATACATGATTCAAATTTTTTTAAAAAAAACCCGCACGTGCGCGGGCATTATAACTAGTTCCATTCTAAAACTAATTGGCGATAGAAGGAGCAGCCCAACAAACTTATATGTTAAATTTGAGATTATAGTTCTACCGATGTGCAATTAAATTTTGCACACAACAATCCTCCCCTCAAACCCAAACCACCATGCATGGGCCTCCCCTTCAACTATAGACACGCACGATCCTACTTTTTTCATACCGTCAGCCGTTACCATCGGAACACACCGCCTTTTACTGGATTCCTTTCGATACAAGGTTTACCAGAATCCAATAATATCATCGAACCGGGGTCTAACCGAGGGAACATCATCCGCATCATCACTGAGCCACCGATCCCTTCGATTGCTCATGCGACAACTATACTCCCCGAAGTGTCTTGCCGAACTGTAGTTTTGATACCATTTGTTAAGATTCATACGGTCCAACATCTCACCAAGTCCAACATATAACCTCAACTGTCCAACATCTCACCAAGTCCAACATATAAGCTCAACTGATGTTTCATTTTAAAACCAATTGATTATAGAAGAAGTAGTCCACCAAACTTAAATATTAAGTTTGAGATTATATTTCTACCAATGTGAGATTAGGTTTGCGCACTCAATAGCTCATTTAGCCTACTTAGTTTTTTTTCTTTTTCTTTTATTTATTTATTTATTTATTATTATTATTTTTTTTTTGAGTTACCATGATTTCTAATCTTTTGACCAAGTAATCAATAAGGTTTGAATTCACTGACATACAAATTTAAACCAAGTAAATTATTAACTTAATAGTCCGATTAGCACATACCAACTAAGTAAAAGAATAACATTTTCGATGATCTCTAGTTTCTTCTTTAGATAAGGATAAGATAATTATAATTGTAAGGTTGAAATTTGAAACATACGTACCCATCAAAACTTAATTGTATGGTACATTTGCCCCCACATATACAAAGTACCTCAATGTCATGTTACTCAAAAATAGTTTGTTTGATAATCATGGTGAATTTAGTCCAAAGAAAATAATTCTATCTGTTTTAACGTTATCTTGTTCAATTCAGATTGACTTGCAAATTTGTATATACGATTCATTCGCATATACTATTTCGCTTGCTTTAAATATGGGGTCCCTTAATGATCATCAAAAAGGGATATAAACGTGAGTACTAAAAGATGTTAGGGCATTAGTCTCGATCTCGTTTATTGTTATTTGTTCGTATTAAGCTACGATTTGCATATATTGTTCATGTGTATGTATCTCTTGCGGGCACCGAGGATAAGCGATGAGTAGCTACAAACATGTACCACATATGGTCAGCTGTCGACAAAACTACGATCATTTTAGTAGTTTTACGAATATGGATTTTGGCCTATGAAAACAAAAACACTGTGTAGATATATGCTTCTAATTTTGAAGCGAATTACAAAAGGTAAGTTATACTTATGTGAAATCGGACAAAGATAATTATTTATAAAATGCAATAAACTTCTTGTCACAAGCCAAAAAAACAAGAAGGTATAAACAAAGAAACAACATGTATATACTCGATATATATGTAGATTGAAACTTGAAAGTGATCAAAAATCGGCTTGAAGATGTCGAATCTTATATCAAATATGTTGTGGGGCCGTTAGAGCAAGATACAATATAGAGATCTTGTTTCTTTCGCCTCTCAAAGTTATTATTTAGTGATGATAAATTAGGTCTACAATCAGCTTGAAGATCTCGTGTTTTTGTCGTTTAGCTACTTTTGGCGAGGCCAAAAGTCTCATTGCCCGTTTCACTTTTTCTTGTAGTGAGTGTCATCGCCATTTTATATATCTTAATTTTAATCAATCAATCAATCATTTTGCTAGATGCTGCAATAGAAAAGTTTAGACGTATTTACATACACATATGAACCATTTCGCTTACTTTTTACATAACTAAATTTCAATTCG
Source organism: Artemisia argyi (assembly GCA_030686995.1). Taxonomy (NCBI): domain Eukaryota; kingdom Viridiplantae; phylum Streptophyta; class Magnoliopsida; order Asterales; family Asteraceae; genus Artemisia; species Artemisia argyi. Next base: position 333,528,975 of record CM060709.1, read on the forward strand.
TATCATAAAATATTTCGTGAACCTTTCTTATATGAACTACGTGATACATATAGATTGTAAGCAAACATGTAACTATCTAAACGGTTTGAAAGTTGTGGCTAAAACAATACACAATTAGGGTTTTGACCGAAAATTTGCATTCTTTTTCAAAGAAAAGGAATAACTGCGTAGTTAGGGTTTGATGGGGTGGCCTGGAGGAAGCGGTTCAATATAGCCATCTAGGTTTGGGGACCGGATCCACTCCAATACCATTTAAAACCCCGTAGGTGTATTGTTTTATTAGTCAAACTATATATAAAATACACATAGCATAAAACCCTAACAGACCCAAACCCAATCGAGCTTGTACTATACCTCTAATCTATCAGCTAATAAACTCTTGCACAAGCGTCTTCTCTCAAAAGCCACCTTAAAGACATCTCCAATTCAATGATATTAAGCTCTCTTCAAATATACGTAGATTTCTAGTAGATGCAAAAATGTCTCGACAAGTTTGATAGATTGGCCAGTTTAGTAATGAACCCGTTTAACTCTTTTTTCATTTATTTGTAACTTGCTCGTAAATTCGTGCAGGCAGGAACTATTACAGTTAGTGTGATACACGAGGATGAACCCACGATTTGGCATTTACAGGAGAATAATTTCAAGCCACAACCGGTTCACACACGTAGTTTGGAATCAAGCATAAACACAACATGAATGTACATACGTATTGCAATAATCAATATCAATTTCGTTGTGTCCATGGCAAGTCAGCCATTGGTGTTTTATAAGATCAATCTTTAATTTATATGTCTTTTAGCTCGTCTTGTGCCTTTCTTCGATTGTGTACACTTTGATCGTTTGCGATCTTATTCAAATATACATCCAATAATTCGTAAAATGAAAAAACAAATTCCATGATATATTAAAAAACAAAAGTAAAAGCATGATTTGTAAATAGTAGCAAAGTTATAGAGATAAGACACATAAAGTTTTGGAAGCAATGTTTGAACTGAGACAAAACAATTTTGCAGTGCAGGACCATTCATTTGTTACCATTTGATGTCAAACTTATATGAGCTACAAGCATAGTAAATATTTTTAACTCATGTTCACAGTTTTTCAGTTAAAGCATCATTATGCCAATGATATTTTGTACGATATGATACAGTTTTCAAAATTTTTTTTTGGATAAATAAGTACAATCACTATTTGATCAAGACATATAGAAATAATATTCTTTGCTCTTTTAGTACAATCACTATTGAGTTCATTACATGTTTGACAACTATAGGAGAGGATCATGAAACAACGAGTGTGTAATAATTGCCTTTTCGTATGTTATCTTGTGACTGTTTACAAGTGATCGTTTGAAACGAAAGTACGATAACGAATGTGATTGAAATGCAGAAAGTGAAAAAAGGAGATTAGCTTATGTACAGCTTTCATTTTCGCACTAAGATCACATGGCATCTCACCAACGACAGTATATGATGGATCAAATATATTAGAGCTCAACCTTCTTGTTTCGTGATGTATTAGATTTAGTGCCTAGGCGATATACTAGACATTTTCATACTCGTGTTGGCGTACTATTTTTTATTCACAATTTGGTAATCCCACCCGATAAACAACGAAGAAATACAGAACAAGCACAACCTCTTTTGGTAAACCTCTTCTGTTAAATCATTTTGAACATTCTTTAAGTCAATATTCTCGGTCTTTCTTGAACTATCATCTAAATCTTCTTCTTATCAATGTTCGATTGTGAGAATTTGGAAACACTTGGAGCTACTTTCTACTCGTTCAGCTCATTTAACTGATATGATATGTCTCGTTAGTTGCTACATGTTAAAAAACCAAATCGAACAGTCTAGGATGCTGCATAACGCAAACCGAATCATCCTCTAACCAAAAGATAACTTTTAATTCCATAATATAGGCTCCGTCTTCTTCTACTACTAAGAGGGGTAACCCATTCTCTAAGGTGGGAGAGATTGTTGTTTCTGACAGTGATGATGAGGATGTTTTGAACACTTTTGATGAGTCGGCAAACCTATTTGGTGGTGGTCATGATTATGATGACTATGATTATGATAACTATGTGGATCAGTTCTACGATCGTCCTGTGAATTTCAAGCTCCAAGGTCTTGGTAGGAAGTGATTTGGTTTCATAGGAGTATAATGTTATTTTTTGAGTAGTGGTTTATTTTCTTGTTTAGAGAATAGGAAGTATCTTGTTATGTAAGCTTTACCGCCTATGTAACGGGCTGAGATATGGGAGTCACTTATATCCTTTGTACTTAAATGTTTTTTGGAGTAATATATTTACCGGGTCTTTTGACCTTTTAGCCATACCATGGATATCGTATCTATAACAGTTGTAATCAAAAGATGATTCAGACCATATAAGGCCCGCTATTATTTTTTTCAGATTCATAACTAAAATTTGATGTGTGTGTTAGGGTCGAATAAGCGGCCACGCGACACCAACCTTGATCGGATTTAACTTGCTGATGGTAACAAAAATGTCGAGATCAGTTTCGGACCAAAACTAAAATTGGCCTTAAGAATATGGTCCAATGCGACCGGTCCGCTTCACGATATACACTACAAGAATCCTGTCAGTTAGCCACGGGCAAAATTCATGGGTAATAGAACCAAATTGGTGGGTAATTAGCTAATACCCACGGATTACCCATGACTGTATGAAGATGGGTAAAACCTCCGATGCTAATTGTTTACCCATGAAATTTTCACTATGTGGGTAAATTTACCCACGTCATTTAGGTGGGTGATTGGGTTATGATTGTGGCTAAAGTTTCATGGGATTATCTTACTCACCATGAAAATGCCCATGGATGAGTTGTGGGTAACGTCGTGAGTAAGTTTAACCATACATGGTATAATTCGGTGGGTAATATAGAGCAAAGTTTCCGATCATCGATTATGGTTTCCCACGTAATAACATTCTATCTAATTCATTTCATACAGGTATGTATACAAATAGAAACCCAGAAATAAATACAAAAATAAAGTTGTATTAAATTAAAGGTAATGCACTTAATGACTTAAACATAGTTTACAAACTTGGTTATCTGCTATATTATCTAATAATAACTCTAGCTAGAATTCACCATACTAATATATAAATAACTTCTATATTCTACAATTCTGAGCTATAATCCCAAGGCATCAATCCAAATCCATTGCAGTGATTCCGTATTGAGTGTGGTGGTGAAAAATGATGTCGTTTCTCCCTTTTATGTTGTGTATATGTTGGTCTTCACTTGACACTAACACTTTTCGTCGTACCCTACATATAGAACATAGAAAATTAGCTTTCAAAAATTACTATAAACACGTGAGAGGTTTGTAAAAAGGTTTCGGGAATGATAATTTCCAAACAGTATATAAGTTGAGTAGATGGTGGTAAGCACACGATCTACTGCTCAAATAAGATTTTAAGTTCAAAACTAGCATCCAATCGTATACCTCTCAAACTTAACATTCCTCATTTGTATCTTTGTAAATATGTAACACCCCCAAAATTTGATACAGCGGAAGACTCAACAAGCTTTCGGGGTGCTACGGGGATTGGTATCCAACACAAGACAATATAGAACGAGATAAAGTAAACATAATAAAAACACAACCAAAACGGGGTTTTAAGGTTTACATTTATCCCAACATCATTCAGAGTCAGGCCCAAAATAAAATAACAATAGGTCCAAATTTGATTATCAGAGTTTAGAAAAATAGATCCATAAACCGCGTGCCTTAGCCGAGCCTTCCAATCCAAGCATGCACCTCAACACTTAATTACCCGAGAAAACGTGCTAAAAGTCAGCTTTCGCTGGTGAGATCATAGGTTTAAATTCAACTAACAATATAGTGGACATATACGCAAAACGCTTGCTAGCTAGACTAAGGATTCGCTAAGAGCCTGCGGATACCCTCCGCTCCAACAAAACACACGGATACCCTTCCGTACTAACATAACACACGGATACCCTTCCGTACTAACATAGATATTCGGGTAGCCCCCGCAATACCAATAATAACTCGGATAACCTCCGAAATATTAATAACCTATAGGTGCACGCTACAGTATCTAAATAAGTCAACCTTGAATAGTGCACACGAAACTATGTGACTAAAGCTGACAATCCACCAATAATCAAATAAGCCAACCTTGAATAGTACACACAACCGATATGTGACTAAAGCTGACAATCATCCAATAACCAAATAAGCCAACCTTGAATAGTACACACAAAAGGTGTGACTAAAGCTGACAATCATCCAATAACCAAATAAGCCAACCTTGAATAGTACACACAAAAGGTGTGACTAAAGCTGACAATCATCCAATAACCAAATAAGCCAACCTTGAATAGTACACACAAAAGGTGTGACTAAAGCTGACAATATATCCTAGTCCATACGCATAGCAAGTTTAGAAAGAATATAAAAGCGATAACAGTCCACGTAAAATGATTTGCACGTTTCTCACCCCAATCATTGAAAACATAGTTCAAGAGTAAAAAGTGGGGCTATGACTCACCTCAAGTCCAGAAAATAGCAAGACGAGGTAGGTAGAAATAAGATGTATGATAACTCATGAAACAGCAACTACGGACTTGGCACGACCTAACAATATTAACTCTTTCAGAATCATTTCCTCAAATATATAATATTCCCAAACCCGGACGAGAATCCGTTTTATTTCCGAAAATCCATTTCGTATTAGTTTGGTGTATTTGCGTTTGGTATCCATACGGGTGGTGGGTCGACTCAAAACAAACCAACAAGATCACACATAGCAAGATAAGATAAGCTATAGATCTAATATTAGCCCAATATATCATTTAAATAAATCGCCAAAGTTTACCAAATCCGTCGATTTGATAATCCTCATATTTATTTACGTAATATACCGTTCCAAGATTACACCCAACCTAAAGCGAATATAAAGCACATAGCACATAATTACTATATAGTATATATCATAGTTTAATAAATTCCTCATATATATCGTCAAATTGGCCAGATTTCCCGATATATACACCCGAAATCTATTACACTTTACATATACTACAACCTATGGGCGTCGTAGGATACGATGCCCACTAATATATTTATTTCGTATAACCAAACAACCCGGCTCAACCTTACGGTTAAGTGGTTATTTAATTATAGAAAACGTCTATATTAGTCGTCATATATCCGTGACAACACGAACGTCGCAAATAATAACTTACCTGGACCCGAGTGACAACAATTTCGCCTAACTCAATAAGTTTATCCGTTATATATCCGAAATGACATTTTATTAAACGTTTCATAATTGTCGGGAGTTTCCCGTTTTATAACACAATTTTTATAATAATAATACGTTTAATAATATTACGCCACTTTCGTAGCTTAATATATATCTAATCGTATTACTTTTAATACGACTCGTGATTATTATTATTATTAATATACGCGTTTATATAGTTATATATACGTTATTCACGTATATACTTTCATATAAACGTTCATATTATCAATAATTATTATTACGAGTTTTATTATTCTCGTTTTAGTTTTAATAGTTATTGAGTTATACGAAATGGTCATATGTCCGAGTCATGACTCTCGGCTCATTGTCCAAGTCCAAAAATATAAGTAAATGCCATAATAACCAAAAGTATCTCCGTCCAACACAATCTTAAACCACGGGCTCCAACAATAGGGTCCGACTACGGCACCCGACTAACCTATCTCCGTCAATCTAACGACCGTCTCACAATCGGTCCCCAATAACTCTTACCAATCGACAACAACTCCACAATTACCATAATCAATATCCAATTCGACCCACATGTATTCGGCCGAGATATCAACAAAAACTATATATACCAAAAACAATCATAACAAATAACAATTAGCCAAGATATATATATATATATCGACACCAACCACGGTTCTCAAAAATAACCGTATTCGGGTCGAATATCAAGTCAACCCGAGTCAACACTTCACCACAACTAGTGTGGGTCCCACCCGAGACCTCCATGGTCTCGGCTAGCTCTAAATGAGCCAAACTAACCACACGACCTACTAGGGTCGTCGGCCAAGAATTCAAGCGACAACAATGGTTAACCATGACCATCAAGAACCGATCGAACAACAAAAATGAGGATCCAAACATCCTCAATCGATCACCAAGAATAATCAAAGATCAAATATTCGGCCAAACAAGCACAATCCGAGGGTATCACCCTTGGGTACGCCTCGACCCAACAAGAATAAACAAAACCCGGATACCAAACTTCATAGAAAACATGTTTTCATCCAAGATTCATAAGTGTTACACGTTTTTAATAGAAACCCATTCGATATAATATTAAGTCGTGACCTTAGGTCACGATTTTCATCAACAACGCGAGTGAAACTCGTCTCACCTTCGATCTAGAAGCTCAAAACCGTGATAACCCTTCAAAATACACGATTGGTGGTGAAGATAGTGGTGATTCGTGTGATAAAATGGTGGTATGAGGCGCGTGGTGTAATAGATATAAAGGATTAGATGATGGAGATTAAGAATATGGTAGTGGTTTTTAGTGGTGACCGGCGGTGGCTAAGGTGGTGGCCGGAATTTAAAAGGGCGGCTAGGGTTAGGAGATGGGGGAGAGGGAGATGAGATGAGAGATGAAAAATAGTGAGTGTGGGTTTGTGTTGTGTGAGTGAACCAAAACCAAGGACCGGATTTGTAGTTAACTCTTCTTTACATTTTTTTTTTTTTTTTTTTTTTTTTAACAAGTGATTAATAATAATAATAATAATAATAATAATAATAATAATAATAATAATAATAATAGTAATAATAATAACATTATTACGGTGGAGCGGGTGACGCGGGTAATTGTAAAAACACGTGGCCCGAACCCGAACTTATTTTAAAACTTCCATATCACACGAGAACCTCTCGTAAATAATTAAAAACATATCGGACTCGTTAAGACGAATCATAAAATTGTCGTTAGGTAATCCTAGTGCCAAAGTCAACGTAGTACCAAGTGAGAATTCGAATATACATCACCGATCATATAATCAAAAATGAATTATGAACATAATTCACGAATTCCATAACGTCATTAAATAAAATATCCATAAAATAGGTCTTACAAGTTCGTTGCGAAATGAAAATTTCAAATAAAAATTTATAAACGAACTTAAATTGAAATGCGGGTTTTTAAAATAGCTCCCTAAACTGCCGGTTGTCACATCCTCCCCGTCTCAGAAGGAAACCCGTCCCGGGTTTCACTCGGAAAAATTCATCTACGAAGTGAAAAGCTTCGGATATCTCTTCCTGAACTCGTCCTCACGTTCCCACGTAAATTCTGGTCCATGTCGGGAATTCCAACGAACCTTGACGAGCGGAATGCGACTCCTCTTGAGTCGTTTAACTTCACGATCTAAAATCTCAATCGGTTCCTCCACGAAATTCAATTTCTCATCAACACGAATGTCCCTCATTGGAATGACGGGCATTTCATCAGAAAGACATTTCTTCAAATTACTCACGTGAAACACGTCGTGAACTTTGCTCAGTTCGGACGGTAATTCCAACCTATAAGCCACGGGCCCAATTCTTTCTAAGATCAAGAATGGTCCAATGTAACGTGGGTTGAGTTTACCACGTTTCCCGAAACGTATTACACCTTTCCAAGGCGAGACTTTCAGCATTACTTTGTCTCCAACCTGGAACTCTAAAGGTTTACGTCTCTGATCGGCGTAGCTCTTCTGCCTATCTCTGGCGGCTTGCAACCGATCACGAATCTGCGTTACTTTCTCGGTAGTTTCCAAAATAAGCTCAGGGCCTGTAAGTTGACTATCTCCAACTTCTGCCCAACCAATAGGCGAACGACACTTTCTGCCATACAAAGCTTCGAAGGGTGCAGCCTTAAGACTGGTGTGGTAGCTATTATTATAGGAGAATTCCGCAAGGGGTAAATACTTCTCCCAGCCTTTACCAAAGTCTATGATGCATGCACGAAGCATATCCTCTAACGTCTGAATGGTCCTCTCACTTTGTCCATCGGTTTGGGGATGATATGCAGTACTCATATCAAGCCTCGTCCCCAAAGCCGTTTGAAGTGATCGCCACAAAGCTGACGTAAAACGACTATCACGATCCGAAATAATAGATATCGGGACTCCATGACGTGAAATAATTTCCTTCACATATAACCTCGCAAGCTTACCTACACTATCATCTTCACTAATAGCTAAGAAATGAGCAGACTTTGTCAGACGATCCACAATTACCCAGATAGCGTCACAACCGCTAGCTGTCCTCGGTAATTTGGTAATGAAGTCCATAGTAATCCGCTCCCATTTCCAGACTGGAAGTTCTGGTTGCGTTAGTAGTCCTGACGGTCTCTGGTGTTCAGCCTTAACCTTGGCGCATGTCAAGCACTTACTAACGTACGATGCTATGTCTGCCTTCATATTTGGCCACCAATAGAACTTCTTAAGATCCTGGTACATTTTATCGGAACCAGGATGAATGGAGTACTTTGACTTATGCGACTCATGCATAATCAATTCTCGAATTTCTCTATGTAAAGGTACCCAAATCCGATTTCCAAAACATAATAATCCATCAGAACGCTTAACAAATCCTTTCTCATTATCAGCCATCCCAAATATGTTCTCGGCAGATCTATTTTCTGCTTTCAACGCTTCCGTTTGAGCTTCAAGTATTTGAGATGGTAATGGCGATACGATAGTCATTCCCAATGACCTAACTCGTAACGGTGGTACTCTTTCCTTTCGACTAAGAGCATCAGCAACAACGTTTGCTTTACCAGAGTGGTAGCGAATTTCACAATCATAATCGCTTAGCAACTCGATCCAACGTCGCTGCCTCATGTTGAGCTCTTTTTGATTCAAGATGTGTTGTAGACTTTTGTGGTCAGTAAATACAACACACTTGGTTCCGTACAAGTAATGTCTCCATATTCTTAAAGCAAAAACTACAGCACTTAGCTCCAAATCATGGGTAGTGTAGTTTTTCTCATGCTTTTTGAGCTGTCGGGAAGCATAAGCTATCACTTTCTCTCGTTGCATTAACATGGCTCCTAAACCTTTATGTGAGGCGTCACAATAGACGACGAAATCCTTGTTACCTTCTGGTAACGCTAAGATAGGAGCACTACACAACATTTTCTTAAGCAATTGAAACGCTTCCTCTTCTTTATCTCCCCATTCATACGTAACACTCTTTTGGGTCAATTTGGTCAATGGTTTAGCTATCTTCGAAAATCCCTCGATGAATCTTCAGTAATAACCAGCTAAACCCAAAAATTGACGAACTTCGGTTGGGGTTGTAGGTGCAGCCCAATCTTTTATCGCCTCAATTTTTGCAGGATCCACGTGGACTCCTTGTCTGTCAATCACATGACCCAAAAATTGTACTGTCGGAATCCAAAATTCGCATTTCGAAAACTTGGCATAGAGTTTCTCCTTCCTGAGCAATTCCAAAATGAGTTTTAGATGCTCCTCATGCTCTTTCTCACTCTTTGAATAAATCAGAATGTCATCGATGAATACAATCACGAACTTATCCAAGTCAGGCTTACACACACGATTCATGAGATCCATGAATATTTCTGGTGCGTTAGTCAACCCAAACGGCATCACCTGAAACTCGTAATGCCCGTAACGGGTTCTGAAAGCCGTTTTCGGAATATCTTCCTCACGAACTCGAAGTTGATGATATCCCGATCTCAAATCGATCTTCGAATACACACTCGATCCTTGAAGTTGATCGAACAAGTCATCGATCCTAGGTAATGGGTATCGATTCTTCACCGTTAACTTATTCAACTCCCTATAATCAATACACATACGAAACGATCCATCCTTCTTCTTCACGAATAAGACTGGGGCTCCCCAAGGTGAAGAACTTGGTCTTATGAATCCTTTTTCGGCTAACTCCGCCAATTGTTTCGACAACTCTTCCAGTTAGGTAGGTGCAAGACGATAAGGTGCTCGTGCTACAGGTGCAGCTCCAGGTATCAACTCAATCTGAAACTCCACTTGTCTAGTCGGCGGGATTCCCGGCAAATCATCAGGAAACACATCAGGAAAATCACGAACTATAGGCACATCTCCAATGCACCTTTCCTTTTTCTTCGTCTCGCCCTTCTCAAAAATTTGGGCTAAGAAAAGGTAACATCCCTTCTCCATTAGCTTCGGTAACTTTGTGCAAGATATGACTGCTAAGCGGGATGGGCTCCTAGAATCCTTTCGGTCTCCTAATATATTTAGGACTTCTTTTCCGTATGGTACACGCACGATCTTCTCGTCGCAAAGTATGTGAGCACGATACTTCGACAACCAATCCATACCAATGATTACATCAAAACTTCCTAACGTGACGGGTAGAAGATCTATGTTGAAAGGGTGGTTCAAGAAATTTAACGTACAACCGCGAATGATAGTATTAATCCTCTCTATGTTTCCATTAGCTAACTCAATATCATATCCAATTCCTAAGGCCATCGGGGGTTTCTCTAGTAAGGGTGCAAACGTAGTGGACACAAAACTCCTATCGGCACCAGTATCAAATAGCATGGAAGCATAACGATTATTGAGAAGGAACGTACCAGTAACGACGTTCGGATCTTCTCCTCTCTCGTTCCCGAGTGCATACACTCTTCCCTGAGCAGCTCCAGCTTCCACACGTTGGTCCCCATTATCTTGTCGTCCACGATTTCCTCCAGTTCCACGGTTTCCATAATTGTACCCATTACCACCCGAGCCTTGATTTCCACGGTTCCGCGATTCTCTACACTCATTCCTATAGTGTCCCTTCTTTCCACACCCATAACAGGTGACATCTGCCTTGTTTCTCATTTCAGGAGCAGCTTGAACCATAGCAAGAGGTCGAGCTCTACAGTCCCTAGCTGTGTGTCCTTTCTTTGAGCAATTCTGGCATTTCACACTACACCATCCAGTATGATGCTGATGGCAACGATCACACTTGGGTGCATCACCGTTCTGATTCTTCTTATCTCCATTCCCAATAGCATAAGCCTTAGCTTGTCTCTTGCTTCGGTGATCATTACTCTTAGAGTGACGGTCTCTCTTTCTCTTTCCATTCTTCTCCTTATTAGCTTCTTCTAATTCCAATGAATCCATAAGTTGTTGAGCAATGGTGATTGCCTCATGGATGTTTGCAGGCCTAGCAGAAATCACATCATTCCTCGTAGCTACAGGCAATCCATCAGTATACCTCTCAATCTTTTGAGTCTCGGTTTTCACCATATCAGGGCACAACAAGGCTAACTCCTGGTAACGACGATTGTAAGTCGCCATATCATTACCTTTCACCTTGTGGTTCAAAAACTCAATCTCTAGCTTCTTGACCTCATTCCTTGGGCAATAAGTCTGAATCAGCAAGGACTTAAATTGCTCCCAGGTCATAGCATAAGCTACATCACTCCCAACTGCATTTCGGTAGTTGTTCCACCAAGTCAAAGCTTCATCCTTGAAAGTAAAAGAAGCAAACTTTACCTTTGCATTCTCCGCACAACCACTAACATTAAACACTGACTCAGTCTTCTCAATCCATCTGACTAAGTAAACCACTCCTTCAGTTCCACCAAACTCAATGGGTCCACAAATCTTGAATTCCTTGTATTGACATCCATTAGCACGAACAGGTGGAAAAGTTCCAGCAGAATTGTTGGAATGATTTGACTCAGCGAGTAGTTCAGCAACTCTTTGCTCCACGAGTTGGTTGATCATTGCTTGATCCACAGTAGGTGCATTAAGTGGAACATGACCATTGTCTCCCTGAACATCAACATTTTGATTCCTGTTGTTACGGTTAGTGGTGTCCAGGTTGTCAAGAGTAGGGGTTTCAACATTTTGAGTAGGTCGACGACCTCGACGAGCAGGAGTAGTCACAGCAGGACCAGTCCTGGTAGACCTAACAGGGTTTCGACGTGGTGCCATTGATCTGTAACATCACACAAGTTCATGAGTCTCCAATAGAACTTATCGATATGCTCAACAGAACATCTCAACGAAATTAAGTCATGGAAAGAATAGCAACAACACGCCACGTAACAACAAATAAGCGAATAAGGACTCAATTTCCATAACACCCAAAATCACATAATACCATATACTAATAATCATCAACCATACCATAGCGGTCTAACATCGTTCCGACTAATAGATAACACAAAACATACTAATCGTTTCAAAAGAGACGAATACCGAACAAAGTACATCAAAATATGATAAATAGCCTTTCTAACCGAACACTCCTCGGTTAAGAAAGCAATAAGATAACATAACCCCAAACAACTAGCCACGTGGCTGACGGAGAATCCTCAACTCCTGCCTCAAACCATCAAGATCCCTCCATAACGATCCTAACTCCACGCTATGGGTGTCTCGATCTCTCTTGAGGTCAGCCACTTCCTTCTCTAGCTCGGCATTCCTTTGCCAAAGCTTGCGGTCGGCCTCACGAGCAGTAACAAATCCTCGCTGCAAACTATCGATATGCTCGTGGACATCCATCATAACTCTCCTCAGCTCAGTAGCCCTGCCCACAGCGACAGTCAAATCAACTCTCAAATCTGCTAAAAACTCTCCAATGACTCTCTCAAGTCGATCCGATACACGTGCAACTCTGTCACTAAGCTCAGTAATCCGAGCCCACAACCTGCCAACCTCACCCAACTCTGCATGCTCAGCAGAAACCTCAGAAGATGCATCCGACTCAACGGGACTACCAGGTGGTAACTCAAACAAGAACGGATGGTCAGGTGAATCAGGCTCAATTGGGTGTACAGGTGAATCAGGCTCCTCAGCCTGAGCTGGTGGTGCTAACACATCATCATCATCAGGCATCTCATCCTCCTGAGGGTCATCCTCCTCCTCAGGGTCATCATCATCACCCTGCTCAGCCTCCTGAGGGTCATCCTCCTCCTCAGGGTCATCAGCCTCATCCTCACCCTCGTACTCCTCCTCCTCCTCATCGGAAGAGTACCTCATCACTCGTCGTCTCCTACTAGGTGAACCATGTGTAGATGTAGTAGGTGATCTAGGACGACGACGCAATGATGTGGGTGGCGCCTCAGACAGAAGGGAATGAGCATCAATCTGTAAAGGTGATGGAGTAGGGCGTACCGACATGCGTGCCGTAGCTCGGTGGGCAAAGCGCGGGGCCACACGAGCCAAAGCCTGATGAAGAGTAAGCTGCCTCGATGTAACAGGGAGCCCTAGAGAAGATGAGGGTCCCTGCGTAGATGCAGCAGGTAGTGCTGAAGTAGAAGCTGCCTGTGGTACAGTAGCTGAAGACATGGCCATCTGGTAAGGATCATCAGATGCCATAGTGAACTATGCAGGTAAAACCGGTGCAGTAATAATATCCTCGACAACATTAGGCGTAAGGGAGGCCATAGTTTGTGACAACGGCGTAGGGTAGGTGTAAGTGTTTCAAAACAACTTAAATCGCAACTCATAAAACCATACCAAATATTGTCACACCCCCTAAATACCTGAATGGCAGCGGAATGGAATACCTGAGGGTGTAACGGATCATAGCACACAAGCAAGGAAATATTGAACGACCTAAAGTGTCGTTTAGAAAATACAGCGTTTGATCCTTAAAACATTCAGAGTTTACAAAACATAGGTCCCAAAAGATGTTGCCATTTTAGTTAAAATAAGTTCAACAAGATCAAACGTTCATAGGTGTAGAAAATATAGTCAGACGCGTCGTCTCCACGACTCCATGAATGTCCAAATGCATGCATCATGAGCTACCTTAACAACCTGAAAATACATGCTAAAGTGTCAACACGAGGTTGGTGAGTTCATAGATTTAGAGAACAATTAAATATGGTAAAACATTTGAAGAGAAGAATTCCCATTAAAATCATCGTAAGTCAGTATTAAAGCCGATACCAAGACATCATAATTCAGTAATAAGAAATCCGTAATAAGAACTCAGAATTTAGAAATCCGAAATAAGAAATCAGACATAAGAAATCCGGTATAAGAACTCAAAATTTAGAAATCCGAAATAAGATATCAGACATAAGAAATCCGGTATAAGAACTCAGAATTTAGAAATCCGAAATAAGATTTATAAAAACCATCAGTATTTAACTTTAATCTTATGTACCATAGCCCAAGTATAAAGAAATAAGTTTTTTTCAGTCATAAAACTACATTGTCTCTTAAGCTCATGAAACCGAAGCTAGACGTTACTTGGCCCCAAATGAGTGTTTACCAGACACTCTAATAATAAAGACATGAAATGCATTCGTCCCATTTGGAGCAACCCAAACACGAATGGAGGCGTCACCCTCGATAGATCTATCCACTCACTCTCGCTTAGTACTAGAAATTAACGGTCCATGATAATAAAGGGGACTTGTCAAGACGTGGTAATAAGGAAACTTAAGCAATGTAAGGAATTTAATACTTTGGCATTGTACAAAAATAATTAAAGCATCGTATTCTCCTTCAAAAGTCATTCAAATCGTACAAAAGTATAAACAAGTATTTAAGCATGTATCTCCCCCAAAGAGTTATAAAGTAATTAAACAAGTAAAAGTGGGGCTATGACTCACCTCGAAATGATAGTACAAAGTGATGGAATGATCGGGACAACAAGGCGCGAACACTAGCCGCAACCTAAATGAATGAATGTGATCTAACTTAGATCAAACCGTAATGAAATGAATGCACATGCACATGATACTCATACCACTCGTAATTTGGAAATACTAGTTATCGTCATAGTAAAATAGTTTCCATACTTAGGAAAAATAATTCCATTTAGAGAAGTATATAACTTGTCATATTAACTCGTACGAAAAAGTTAGCGTTATAATCCTCGTATCAAAACCTTAGAATGACGTCGTCATGTCGTATAAATATTCCCTCGGGTCGTACGTATTCATTTGTTAAGAAGATAGCCATTAGTAACGTTGCTAGAAAATATACCATTTAGTACGTACGTTATTATTTTTATTTGTGACCAAAAATATATATATATTTTTGACGATGTTAAAACGGGCATAACTCGGTCGTTTTAGGCTCGTTTTCCTTGTTCTTTATGTCCACGGATTCGTTTTTGTGTATACTAGTATATTTTTGATAACTCGGCTCCTCTAGGTTACGTTTAATACCTCTTTTTACCCATTGAAAACTGACGAACAGCAAGCAGTTTCTACAAAAACAGTTTTCGTCGTTAAATTTGCAAAAATCATATCTCCTTCGTTATAAACTCGTTTTAATCCGTTCTTTCGCCTAAAGTTTCGTTTTTGAATGTATTTTATAAATCTTTGGTCAAAACTTGGCCACCCTCTACTGATTTTCCCACGAAATAGAAATAAGGACAGTAGGTATTTCAAGTGTTTCAAAAACCATTTCTAGGGTTCTAATCTAGTTCCATCTTCATCCAAACCACTTTCAAACACCACAAAACTAATCTAATCCTACCATACACCTTCTTAGGGTGTCATGGGTTCCTAATCACCAAACCAAGTAGATCTAACAAGGATCTAACCAAAAATCACTTCTAGGGCTTGTATGATCAAAAGTTTGTAAAATAAAGTGGTATAAGCTATCAAATGCATAAGATCTTGTATAAAAGCCATATGAACATAATAAGAACTTGATAAAATTAGGAAAATTAGTTTGACATACTTACTTGAAAGATTAATGAGCTTTTGATGAAAAATACTTAATTATCCTTGAGGTTTTCTTTCAAAACCCTAACATGGAGTACTAGATGAGCTTGTTTATCACTTGTTCTTGAAAAATTGATGGAGATGGCTTCTTGTTTTGATGTTGGCCGAGCACCCCAAGAGAGACAAAGGAGAGAAAACTTTTTCTTTTACTTGAACTAGTGAAGAGTATATGAGAAGTTAAAATGAGATATTTTTAGACAAAAATTAGGTGTGCATTAATGTGGGTTGGTATAAGATTTTCAAAGGTGTAAGTGATTGGTAAGGAGGGGGGGGGGGGGGGGGGGCGGCAAGTCAAGGGGGGGGGGGGGGGGTTTGGTGCAAGTTATTGTAAGACTTTATGTATTATTAAGTGTTACTTGTAGTTTTTAAAATGTACCGGGTACCGGGTTAACTAAAAATGAATTTTAACGGAGTTAACCGGGTCGTAATAAAGTTATAAAAATTATAAAAATAGGTTGGGTAAAATTATTGAGTGTTTAGATAATTGTTGTTCAATTCCTACGAAAACCGTCGTAATTTTTGTATACTTACGTTACTAATTAAAATAAATCTCCAAAATACCGGGTAAATTAATATTATAATTTTATATTATAAAAATGAATATAAAAATATGTTGGAATCATAATTGGGAATGTTGGACATGTTAGTCACATTTATACTTCGCGTACTAGTGTTTATTTAAAATAAACATACGTAAATCGTTAGTTGTACCAAAAGTATTAATTTAATTATCCTACGAGTGGGATAGTATGCAAGTGCCATAATAATGATATGCTGACTATTTCTAGTCCGTATGAAATGTCCCTTGATAATAATGCATGAATTCGCTCCTGAACCAATACGGTTACGCGAATTTGAACACTCGTAAACTAAATTTACGATGACATGAATAATGCACGTGAATAGTGGTAATTCTTCCGGAAATGAATAGTGTCAAGTGAATAGTAAAATTTCTGAATATGTCTCGGAATGTCAAATTGACCTCAAAAACGATGAATAGTGATCGATGAATAGTAAATGATGAATAGTAACTTGTGAATAGTAAATTGTCGAGGTTTGGAAAATGACCGGAAATTACGAGTTGTGACAGTCTTCCCCACTAACAGGAACTTCGTCCCGAAGTTCTGTTTTGGTTGGTCTCTGATGTATATTTGGTAAAAAGACGTGGATACTTGAGCTGCATTTGGTCTTCCCGTTCCCAAGTAAATTCGGGTCCTCTTCAAGAATTCCAGCGAACTTTCACGATAGGAATTCGACTTTGCTTCAATCGTTCGACCTAATAGTCCATGATTTCTATTGATCCTCTTACCAGGTTTACGTTTGTCTTTGGGTTGGAATTCTTTCCAATTGGGATTATGAGTGACTAATCTGAAAGTCATTTCCTGGGATTTGAATAGGTGAAACATAGTTGTGTAATCCGGCTGTTCTCTAACAAGGCTCAAGTCAGATGACCACTTGGTCTACTCTTGTCTGAAATATTACGTGGTCCAGTGTAAATCAGGTTTAACTTTCCAAATTTTTCCGAATAATATCATGCCTTTCCTAGGCAGAACTTTCAACATGATCTGGCTACCAACTTGAAGTTTTAATGGTTTACAACTTGTAGAATTTGTAATTGATCCTTGACTTGTAGAAGGTTTCTGGTTATATCATGAATGCCTATTGGAATAGTGAGTTTTGCTCTTTCCGAGTTTGGTTCGTCAATAGATGATCAGTGCTTCTTTAGGTTTATAATGTAATATAGGTAATATACGTTGCTGAACTATGTCAGAACCCAAATCTTATATGTCAGCTGGTCGATTCTAAAATGAATCTTAAATGGTCCAATATACTTGAGTTTCAATCTCTCGCGTTACCAAAATTGTATCATGCCTCTCCAAGGCAAAGCTTTCAACTTAGCTCGTTCTCCCACTTGAATCTAGATGGTTTGTTGTTCAGGGATACACAATCCGCATGATGTGCGTCATGCACCAACCTAACTTCTACCAGTCCCTCGTTGCTTGTAACTGGTTCTCGACTTGTGAAATTTCCTTTGTTGTTGCATAGTTTAGTCCTAGACTGGTGAATTTAACTTTCCGATTTTGGTCTGTAAATGGGTAATTGGTACTTCGATCATAAAGTGCATCAATTTATGTAGTCTCTATGCTTGCGCGATAACTATCGTTGCAACCAAATCTGATTTACGGTAAATGGTTAGTCCAACCATTTCTAGAGTCAATCACTCATACTCTGAGTATAACTTTCCTATGTTTGAATCGTTCTCTCGTTCTGACCATCGGTCTGAGGATAGTAGGCGGTGTTTATATCTAAATGGGTTTCCGAAGGAAATCTTAAAATGATTGTTAGAAGTCTAAGGTGATCCGATTACCTTTATCCGGAATAATTGAAATGGGTACAATAAATCTTGTGACTAATTCCACAACGTGTTGTCTTTCGAACTCGGAGTTATCTGAAGGGGACAGAATATGGGTATAATTTCTTTGATTCCTTGTATTTTGGTCTAACGGATGATAAGACATACGTCTTTCCTTGCCTTTTGGTGGTTGTCAGGCAAACTACAAGCCTAGGTATTCAACCAACTTAAGTCTTGAGATAGATTATCGTGAAACTGTCATCATGTTGGCAAAATGTATATTCGGGTCTGATTCCTTTCTTGATATGGTAATGAGGTTATGTAGAATTTCTTGAGAACACAATTCCTTGAGGGAATCTATATCGATATCCATAATTCGAATCAATCATTCTTGGCGTAAAACTCACCGCAGGGAAGTTTGCATTTAGATAAGGCCATGTTTAATCAAATCACTTTACAGTATCGGTTAGGAGGCTTGGTTTATTCCTATGGTTTTGCTTAGCGTACTCTCTCAATGTATTCGATCTTGTAGCTCAGTCTAGTTAGTACCTTTAAATAATAGAATTGGACAATCCGGTCAGAGATGGTGGTTCAGATGGTCTCGTGGCATCTTAGAACTGTTGTTGAGCTATAAATTGTCTTGGTGTATACTTCTAGTCTAGGTTAGTAGTTCTGTAATCCTTTCATTGCTTTTCTTGTATCAAGGAATCCTACTCGTAATTGATATGGAAAGTCTCTCTTAGAGAAGTCAATGGAACAATCCAACTTAATGGCTAAGTGGGGGACAGGTGGGGTAAGTATCCAGGGAGAGTTTGTCAGAAAAAGACACTTATAAAAGTGTTTACTTGTCTAAAACGCTTTTGGATGAAGATTGTTATTAGCAATACTTTAAAAAGTAACTATTTCCTTCATGGCATAATCCTTCCTGAATTATACATAGGTGATCAGGCTATGTATAGTTGAGGACTAATGATGCTATGCTTGATTTAGTCAAAATAATATTACTTTTCTCAAAAGTTTTAGATGGTGTTCAACGCATTCTTATGAAAAATGGTATCCTGATATTTCCTTTCAAAGTAATATAAAAATTGTTCCGCGTAATAATAGTAAATAATTGGCGTAATATCGGAAAAATTAGTTTATAGTATGGTAACAAAACGGTTTATTTTAGAAATTCGGTAAAACAATTTCCCCATAAGGTAGTAAATTAGTTTGAAATAAAATTCGTTGAATGGTTTATTGGATACATGGGTAATTACTATGGAATGGTAATAATCTACTAATCCGTCAAATACGAAATCGGCCTATTCCCTAAATAAGATAATGGTATAATGTTACGTAACGATTGAAAATTGCACAATTGCAATAAAAATGGAATAAACGAAGGTTACGATTATCACAGAGATAACTAAAGATAGTCATTACATTAGATAGGAAAGTGCTTAATACAACTAGGTTACATCAACGTACTTATGGAAAGTACCAAAAGAAAGTACAACCCTAGAGGGCTCAACTATGGTTTTACAACATGAAATGCCTCCTCCAGTTCCGGTCTCTCAACACCGGGCATTTACTCCTGAAGTGTCCCACTACTCCACATTCACGGCAGATTACCGTGAGTTCCTGATGTTTTGCGAGGGTGGGAGCCTTGCAGTCCTTGGCTTCATGTCCACCCTTTTGGCAGTTCTTACATTGAGAAGGGCAAGATCCTTTGTGAAGAAACTGACACTTGTTGCACTTGGGTAATTTTCCAATATACCTTTTCTTTTGGCTTGACCCAGCAGCACGGGTCTCCACCACTTGTTGTATCTTAAATGGTTGTTGAGTAGCATTAGTATCCTGATTACCGACCCATTTTCTCTTGTTGTTACTATGGTTTCCTGATGTCTTGTCGCGAATTATTTGTTCCTTTGCTTCGATTGCCATCTGGATAGCTTCAGACATGGCATTGGGTTCCCATGCGATGACCAACATACGAATTTCAGGAGAGAGTCCTTCGACATACCTTTCAAGTCTCTTAATTTCTGGTTCACCAATTGCAGGGTCTAGTCGAGCTAATTCATAAAAATGAGCAGTATACTTGACAACATCATCTCCTACCATGGTAAGGTTTAGTGCTTCCTGTTCTATTGCCTGTAATTCGCTTCTTACATAAAAGGCTATACCCATCATCTTTCTTAGTTCCTCCCAAGAGCGTGAGTAAGCATCATCAACTCCTACTATCTTAACATGTGTGGTCCACCATTCCTGGGCAAGATTCTGAAAAGTGCATGTGGCGAACTTAACCTTGTCTTCCTTACGACAGTCGCCACATCGAAATATCGTTTCTATTTCTTCGAACCATTTGAGAAATTCCTTTGTGTCTCCAATTCCGCTAAAGTAGGGGGGATTACAACCCATAAATTCCACGTGAGTAAGTTCCTTGGTGAAGGTAGTAACCATGTTCTTGGCAATGACTTATCCAACAGCAGCTTGCGTCATGCTTGGAGTGGTTTGCTTAAATCTATTTCCATCAAATCATAAAAGTCCATAAGAATCTATAGGTAATAAAATCATCATATTCATAACTCATGAATATAATACATGAAAGTTTCGGTCTATATGAATTCATATCATAGATAGCACAACCATTCCTCCATAGTAGAGTCAATACTTGGTGATTCCATTTGTTCATCAATCAAAATACTACAAGTTTCTTCGAACTATGCCACACCTCTCGTGGCTAGGATAATAGCAAAAGCTAGTAAAGATATATGTCTAGTCTAAAGACTTCCTGTAATCCTTCTAGGTGAAATCAGGTTTATGGCATCATAAGGTCGAGATAGTCCTGAAGTGGTATCTGTAGTTGTGCATCGATCAAGTCCTAGATAGTGTAGATTCTAAGCCATTCTTGAGGAACCTGTAGATGTTCCTGTTGAGTCCGTAATCTTGGTATTATCCACAAGGCGTTATCTAATTCATGGCAAATGAAAATGGAAAAGGAAACTGACAATAGTGGTATTCTAAAGGATGAGAATAACATTGATGACAATGCGACCCTAGTGATGAGTTGGGAGATAATGGTGATAATAGTGAATGGGATACTACCCTCTTTCGCGCTATCTCGCGATATCTAAGAGGTAAAGCTGAAGTGCGCACTATGGGACGACCAATAGTGTAATAAGTAACCAATGGTGGTGGTAGTACCTAAGTAGTAAGCGTCCTACTAGTGAAGGAAAGAAAACATGTTATCTCTCTTGTAATAAGCATCCCAATAAGTCCATTAAAATTAAGTCTGAATACTCTACCAAACGGCATTCTATGTATAGGCTGAATGATAGGAAAACCTTATTCCTATAACAAATCAATAGTGCTAACGGTGGTATACGTGTAACTGGTGGTATAATGGTAGTGGAAGATGACAAGGCATCTTCAATGTCGGAATCCGATGAAAGGATAACAGTGTGGGTATCTGAAGACATGTCACTTGTGAACCAGGTCAATATAATCATATATATATATATATATATATATATATATATATATATATATATATATATATATATATATATATATATATATATATATATATATATGAGTATGGGTATGAATAACTTGCACATAGTGTGCGTAAAGCAACATGTATAGTGAATATGCACCTATGATGAAATGATGAGATGCTATGATGATGTGGTTATAGTCTAGGGTCCAAGATACATCCTAGTTCGCTATAACCTTAGCTCTGATACCAATCTGTCACACCCCCTAAATACCTGAATGGCAGCGGAATGGAATACCTGAGGGTGTAACGGATCATAGCACACAAGCAAGGAAATATTGAACGACCTAAAGTGTCGTTTAGAAAATACAGCGTTTGATCCTTAAAACATTCAGAGTTTACAAAACATAGGTCCCAAAAGATGTTGCCATTTTAGTTAAAATAAGTTCAACAAGATCAAACGTTCATAGGTGTAGAAAATATAGTCAGACGCGTCGTCTCCACGACTCCATGAATGTCCAAATGCATGCATCATGAGCTACCTTAACAACCTGAAAATACATGCTAAAGTGTCAACACGAGGTTGGTGAGTTCATAGATTTAGAGAACAATTAAATATGGTAAAACATTTGAAGAGAAGAATTCCCATTAAAATCATCGTAAGTCAGTATTAAAGCCGATACCAAGACATCATAATTCAGTAATAAGAAATCCGTAATAAGAACTCAGAATTTAGAAATCCGAAATAAGAAATCAGACATAAGAAATCCGGTATAAGAACTCAAAATTTAGAAATCCGAAATAAGATATCAGACATAAGAAATCCGGTATAAGAACTCAGAATTTAGAAATCCGAAATAAGATTTATAAAAACCATCAGTATTTAACTTTAATCTTATGTACCATAGCCCAAGTATAAAGAAATAAGTTTTTTTCAGTCATAAAACTACATTGTCTCTTAAGCTCATGAAACCGAAGCTAGACGTTACTTGGCCCCAAATGAGTGTTTACCAGACACTCTAATAATAAAGACATGAAATGCATTCGTCCCATTTGGAGCAACCCAAACACGAATGGAGGCGTCACCCTCGATAGATCTATCCACTCACTCTCGCTTAGTACTAGAAATTAACGGTCCATGATAATAAAGGGGACTTGTCAAGACGTGGTAATAAGGAAACTTAAGCAATGTAAGGAATTTAATACTTTGGCATTGTACAAAAATAATTAAAGCATCGTATTCTCCTTCAAAAGTCATTCAAATCGTACAAAAGTATAAACAAGTATTTAAGCATGTATCTCCCCCAAAGAGTTATAAAGTAATTAAACAAGTAAAAGTGGGGCTATGACTCACCTCGAAATGATAGTACAAAGTGATGGAATGATCGGGACAACAAGGCGCGAACACTAGCCGCAACCTAAATGAATGAATGTGATCTAACTTAGATCAAACCGTAATGAAATGAATGCACATGCACATGATACTCATACCACTCGTAATTTGGAAATACTAGTTATCGTCATAGTAAAATAGTTTCCATACTTAGGAAAAATAATTCCATTTAGAGAAGTATATAACTTGTCATATTAACTCGTACGAAAAAGTTAGCGTTATAATCCTCGTATCAAAACCTTAGAATGACGTCGTCATGTCGTATAAATATTCCCTCGGGTCGTACGTATTCATTTGTTAAGAAGATAGCCATTAGTAACGTTGCTAGAAAATATACCATTTAGTACGTACGTTATTATTTTTATTTGTGACCAAAAATATATATATATTTTTGACGATGTTAAAACGGGCATAACTCGGTCGTTTTAGGCTCGTTTTCCTTGTTCTTTATGTCCACGGATTCGTTTTTGTGTATACTAGTATATTTTTGATAACTCGGCTCCTCTAGG
The DNA here is from genome assembly GCA_030686995.1 of Artemisia argyi. Taxonomy (NCBI): domain Eukaryota; kingdom Viridiplantae; phylum Streptophyta; class Magnoliopsida; order Asterales; family Asteraceae; genus Artemisia; species Artemisia argyi. The sequence continues at coordinate 333,552,469 of CM060709.1, forward strand.
TTACGTTTAATACCTCTTTTTACCCATTGAAAACTGACGAACAGCAAGCAGTTTCTACAAAAATAGTTTTCGTCGTTAAATTTGCAAAAATCATATCTCCTTCGTTATAAACTCGTTTTAATCCGTTCTTTCGCCTAAAGTTTCGTTTTTGAATGTATTTTATAAATCTTTGGTCAAAACTTGGCCACCCTCTACTGATTTTCCCACGAAATAGAAATAAGGACAGTAGGTATTTCAAGTGTTTCAAAAACCATTTCTAGGGTTCTAATCTAGTTCCATCTTCATCCAAACCACTTTCAAACACCACAAAACTAATCTAATCCTACCATACACCTTCTTAGGGTGTCATGGGTTCCTAATCACCAAACCAAGTAGATCTAACAAGGATCTAACCAAAAATCACTTCTAGGGCTTGTATGATCAAAAGTTTGTAAAATAAAGTGGTATAAGCTATCAAATGCATAAGATCTTGTATAAAAGCCATATGAACATAATAAGAACTTGATAAAATTAGGAAAATTAGTTTGACATACTTACTTGAAAGATTAATGAGCTTTTGATGAAAAATACTTAATTATCCTTGAGGTTTTCTTTCAAAACCCTAACATGGAGTACTAGATGAGCTTGTTTATCACTTGTTCTTGAAAAATTGATGGAGATGGCTTCTTGTTTTGATGTTGGCCGAGCACCCCAAGAGAGACAAAGGAGAGAAAACTTTTTCTTTTACTTGAACTAGTGAAGAGTATATGAGAAGTTAAAATGAGATATTTTTAGACAAAAATTAGGTGTGCATTAATGTGGGTTGGTATAAGATTTTCAAAGGTGTAAGTGATTGGTAAGGAGGGGGGGGGGGGGGGGGGGGGGCGGCAAGTCAAGGGGGGGGGGGGGGGTTTGGTGCAAGTTATTGTAAGACTTTATGTATTATTAAGTGTTACTTGTAGTTTTTAAAATGTACCGGGTACCGGGTTAACTAAAAATGAATTTTAACGGAGTTAACCGGGTCGTAATAAAGTTATAAAAATTATAAAAATAGGTTGGGTAAAATTATTGAGTGTTTAGATAATTGTTGTTCAATTCCTACGAAAACCGTCGTAATTTTTGTATACTTACGTTACTAATTAAAATAAATCTCCAAAATACCGGGTAAATTAATATTATAATTTTATATTATAAAAATGAATATAAAAATATGTTGGAATCATAATCGGGAGTGTTGGACATGTTAGTCACATTTATACTTCGCGTACTAGTGTTTATTTAAAATAAACATACGTAAATCGTTAATTGTACCAAAAGTATTAATTTAATTATCCTACGAGTGGGATAGTATGCAAGTGCCATAATAATGATATGCTGACTATTTCTAGTCCATATGAAATGTCCCTTGATAATAATGCATGAATTCGCTCCTGAACCAATACGGTTACGCGAATTTGAACACTCGTAAACTAAATTTACGATGACATGAATAATGCACGTGAATAGTGGTAATTCTTCCGGAAATGAATAGTGTCAAGTGAATAGTAAAATTTCTGAATATGTCTCGGAATGTCAAATTGACCTCAAAAACGATGAATAGTGATCGATGAATAGTAAATGATGAATAGTAACTTGTGAATAGTAAATTGTCGAGGTTTGGAAAATGACCGGAAATTACGAGTTGTGACAAATATACTCATCAAATAATTCCATATATAATCTCAATAAAAGAATTTCAAACACCGCATTACTAAAATGTTTATAAAACATATAGACCATATAAATCCTCGAGAACGCCATCTTATTACTAAAATCCATAAACCTCAAATCATCTCAAATATCTCATAATACCTCAAATAATAGAAGATGCTTCGGCTTGGCGGGTTGGCGGGCGGTGGTCAAGGATCATTTTCTAATAAAATACGGTTATAGTTTAGGCGTTTATTTACCTAGTTCTCTATAACCTTGGCTCTGATACCAATCTGTAACACCCCCAAAATTTGATACAGCGGAAGACTCAACAAGCTTTCGGGGTGCTACGGGGATTGGTATCCAACACAAGACAATATAGAACGAGATAAAGTAAACATAATAAAAACACAACCAAAACGGGGTTTTAAGGTTTACATTTATCCCAACATCATTCAGAGTCAGGCCCAAAATAAAATAACAATAGGTCCAAATTTGATTATCAGAGTTTAGAAAAATAGATCCATAAACCGCGTGCCTTAGCCGAGCCTTCCAATCCAAGCATGCACCTCAACACTTAATTACCTGAGAAAACGTGCTAAAAGTCAGCTTTCGCTGGTGAGATCATAGGTTTAAATTCAACTAACAATATAGTGGACATATACGCAAAACGCTTGCTAGCTAGACTAAGGATTCGCTAAGAGCCTGCGGATACCCTCCGCTCCAACAAAACACACGGATACCCTTCCGTACTAACATAACACACGGATACCCTTCCGTACTAACATAGATATTCGGGTAGCCCCCGCAATACCAATAATAACTCGGATAACCTCCGAAATATTAATAACCTATAGGTGCACGCTACAGTATCTAAATAAGTCAACCTTGAATAGTGCACACGAAACTATGTGACTAAAGCTGACAATCCACCAATAATCAAATAAGCCAACCTTGAATAGTACACACAACCGATATGTGACTAAAGCTGACAATCATCCAATAACCAAATAAGCCAACCTTGAATAGTACACACAAAAGGTGTGACTAAAGCTGACAATCATCCAATAACCAAATAAGCCAACCTTGAATAGTACACACAAAAGGTGTGACTAAAGCTGACAATATATCCTAGTCCATACGCATAGCAAGTTTAGAAAGAATATAAAAGCGATAACAGTCCACGTAAAATGATTTGCACGTTTCTCACCCCAATCATTGAAAACATAGTTCAAGAGTAAAAAGTGGGGCTATGACTCACCTCAAGTCCAGAAAATAGCAAGACGAGGTAGGTAGAAATAAGATGTATGATAACTCACGAAACAGCAACTACGGACTTGGCACGACCTAACAATATTAACTTTTTCAGAATCATTTCCTCAAATATATAATATTCCCAAACCTGGACGAGAATCCGTTTTATTTCCGAAAATCCATTTCGTATTAGTTTGGTGTATTTGCGTTTGGTATCCATACGGGTGGTGGGTCGACTCAAAACAAACCAACAAGATCACACATAGCAAGATAAGATAAGCTATAGATCTAATATTAGCCCAATATATCATTTAAATAAATCGCCAAAGTTTACCAAATCCGTCGATTTGATAATCCTCATATTTATTTACGTAATATACCATTCCAAGATTACACCCAACCTAAAGCGCATATAAAGCACATAGCACATAATTACTATATAGTATATATCATAGTTTAATAAATTCCTCATATATATCGTCAAATTGGCCAGATTTCCCGATATATACACCCGAAATCTATTACACTTTACATATACTACAACCTATGGGCGTCGTAGGATACGATGCCCACTAATATATTTATTTCGTATAACCAAACAACCCGGCTCAACCTTACGGTTAAGTGGTTATTTAATTATAGAAAACGTCTATATTAGTCGTCATATATCCGTGACAACACGAACGTTTCAAATAATAACTTACCTGGACCCGAGTGACAACAATTTCACCTAACTCAATAAGTTTATCCGTTATATATCCGAAATGACATTTTATTAAACGTTTCATAATTGTCGGGAGTTTCCCGTTTTATAACACAATTTTTATAATAATAATACGTTTAATAATATTACGCCACTTTCGTAGCCTAATATATATCTAATCGTATTACTTTTAATACGACTCGTGATTATTATTATTATTAATATACGCGTTTATATAGTTATATATACGTTATTCACGTATATACTTTCATATAAACGTTCATATTATCAATAATTATTATTACGAGTTTTATTATTCTCGTTTTAGTTTTAATAGTTATTGAGTTATACGAAATGGTCATATGTCCGAGTCATGACTCTCGGCTCATTGTCCAAGTCCAAAAATATAAGTAAATGCCATAATAACCAAAAGTATCTCCGTCCAACACAATCTTAAACCACGGGCTCCAACAATAGGGTCCGACTACGGCACCCGACTAACCTATCTCCGTCAATCTAACGACCGTCTCACAATCGGTCCCCAATAACTCTTACCAATCGACAACAACTCCACAATTACCATAATCAATATCCAATTCGACCCACATGTATTCGGCCGAGATATCAACAAAAACTATATATACCAAAAACAATCATAACAAATAACAATTAGCCAAGATATATATATATATATATCGACACCAACCACGGTTCTCAAAAATAACCGTATTCGGGTCGAATATCAAGTCAACCCGAGTCAACACTTCACCACAACTAGTGTGGGTCCCACCCGAGACCTCCATGGTCTCGGCTAGCTCTAAATGAGCCAAACTAACCACACGACCTACTAGGGTCGTCGGCCAAGAATTCAAGCGACAACAATGGTTAACCATGACCATCAAGAACCGATCGAACAACAAAAATGAGGATCCAAACATCCTCAATCGATCACCAAGAATAATCAAAGATCAAATATTCGGCCAAACAAGCACAATCCGAGGGTATCACCCTTGGGTACGCCTCGACCCAACAAGAATAAACCAAACCCGGATACCAAACTTCATAGAAAACATGTTTTCATCCAAGATTCATAAGTGTTACACGTTTTTAATAGAAACCCATTCGATATAATATTAAGTCGTGACCTTAGGTCACGATTTTCATCAACAACACGAGTGAAACTCGTCTCACCTTCGATCTAGAAGCTCAAAACCGTGATAACCCTTCAAAATACACGATTGGTGGTGAAGATAGTGGTGATTCGTGTGATAAAATGGTGGTATGAGGCGCGTGGTGTAATAGATCTAAAGGATTAGATGATGGAGATTAAGAATATGGTAGTGGTTTTTAGTGGTGACCGGCGGTGGCTAAGGTGGTGGCCGGAATTTAAAAGGGCGGCTAGGGTTAGGAGATGGGGGAGAGGGAGATGAGATGAGAGATGAAAAATAGTGAGTGTGGGTTTGTGTTGTGTGAGTGAACCAAAACCAAGGACCGGATTTGTAGTTAACTCTTCTTTACATTTTTTTTTTTTTTTTTTAACAAGTGATTATTAATAATAATAATAATAATAATAATAATAATAATAATAATAATAATAATAATAATAGTAATAATAATAACATTATTACGGTGGAGCGGGTGACGCGGGTAATTGTAAAAACACGTGGCCCGAACCCGAACTTATTTTAAAACTTCCATATCACACGAGAACCTCTCGTAAATAATTAAAAACATATCGGACTCGTTAAGACGAATCATAAAATTGTCGTTAGGTAATCCTAGTGCCAAAGTCAACGTAGTACCAAGTGAGAATTCGAATATACATCACCGATCATATAATCAAAAATGAATTATGAACATAATTCACGAATTCCATAACGTCATTAAATAAAATATCCATAAAATAGGTCTTACAAGTTCGTTGCGAAATAAAAATTTCAAATAAAAATTTATAAACGAACTTAAATTGAAATGCGGGTTTTTAAAATAGCTCCCTAAACTGCCGGTTGTCACAAAATACCATATGTGACTAGATAGGCATATTTAAAAAACCAAAAAATCTATCCAAACATCAAAATATATCCCTAGGTTAGTACATGATATAGATTTGAGACCATGAGAGTCTACCTTATATATCCTTCACTTTAAAAGATTAAGAATGTGTAGAAGCTCCTTTGATGGTCGCTTTATCCCCACCCAAAATAGCATCTGATTAGGTAAAAAGATAGATCAATTATGATGATATATATGTTGCACATATGTAAAACTTAAAGCACGTACAGTAAAATAGATCACTTTAGTGGGGTATCAATACCTTCTTATTTGTGCTCTATTTTTGCGATTTGCATGGACCTGTATATCTATAATTGTTACCATTATAAAAAGGAGCAAGTCAATCTGCAATAAATACATCACTAGCCTTCAAAGAGAGGACCAAATATGAAAAGGGAACAAAGAATACATAAACAAAGCAACACACATGCCTAGAACAAAAATTAACTTATAAATCACATGCTCAAAGATGCATCACCAGAAACAAATTTACATGAATTTGAGATCTATGATTTCCGGTGTATAACCACTTCTTTTACGCCGTCGTTGATTTCTATATGCTAGTATGCTACAACAAAGTGATCTGAAATTTTATTTGTTACCTCCTTTTCTCTTGCGCATTTCATCGATTAGTTTTCATGCACTTACGAAAATCCCATAGTTATTGTATATTAGTGAAAACAAATTCAAATAACCAACAACATAGCAACTCATGAGAAAAAAACAAAAAAAATAAAACCAAATTTGCAACCTCCAAATCTGAAAACATGTATCGGAAACTATTAGAGTAAACGTTTTATTGTTGTGATAATAGAAACAAAAATATTTTTAATTATTAATGTTGTGAAACTATAATTTGGAAGATATGCGTGAAGTTGTGGAGGAACAGTTGCAATATTTGGTTCGTGGATCAGAAGAGGGAAACAAGAATTTTATTCCCGCCCCTAACATAACAATTAAAAATGTTGATATAACCGCCTCTTTTGGTGCTCCGTACAAATTTTAAACTGCGTTTGAAATTTGAGATGTGCCACATCTAAATTTACTCCAACGTTATTAGATTATTAGAATTTAATAATACCAACAACTTATATTTATTGGAGAATATCATAAATTGTTACTATTATTAAATAATAATGAAGATATTATTAATCAAAATAACTTCGGGTGTGTTTGTTTAAAAAAAAAATGTTTTAGCCTCTTACCTTTTTTGAGTTAGAGGCGGTCACACATTACGTTGCTTGTTTTTATCTTTTAATTTAGACCCGATCAGACATATTTCATTTTACTCGGTAAGAGGTGGGGGATTTGTCTTATTGCCTCTTACCCCATAGTAAGATGTGATAATTAGATTAAGACTCAAGACATCTTATTGAAACAAACAACACCTTAAATAATTTTTTGTACTTAGCCTACAGCTGTGAACGAGTCGAGGTCGTCTAGTCTTGAGATCGACTCACTTAATTTAGAGAAATCAAAGCTCGACCATGGCTCATTTCGAACTTTATTTTTAGTACTAGAACCCGACTCGATAGTTATTACAAAGATTGAGCTTGGCTCGTTTATTAATTTTTTTATAAATACGTAAAAGTTCTAAGTCTAAAAAGTATATAATAGTGAGATTAATAGATCTTTAGTCATGAAGCTCAACTTTTGGGCCATAATAAATAAGCTCCAAACTGGGTTTGACATTACTAAGGCTCGACTCGTTTTAAACTTTTATTCATATCTCAAGTAATTGACAAAAGTATCGACTTGTTTACACTCCCAACACAAGCAGATACCCTAATGTTTCAACTAAAAAGTGAAAAATATGGTGGAAGGTATCATTCACCCACATCTTTAAACTTATATATGCTCAAATTCCTTTTCTTGTACCAATGTGGAACATATTATTATCAATGATATTAGATCAATAGCCTCTCTAGTGTGATGGGCACCAAATCATGCATATATTAGGTATGGATCATGGTTATGTTTGGTCCAACGAGGACGTCATGTGTCTAATTGGTTAGTTTGAAAGCATTCCATTCAACACTAATATAAGATAATTGCACAAAAAAATAATAATAAATAAATAAAAATACTTTAATACAAGATAAAAACTTATGCCTTTTTTTAAGCACTAGATATTAGACTTTTAGTATTAAAGGAAATTAGATATATACCTCTCCAAAAATTAATAATTGCATATATACCCAAATTAAAATCATTATTACATATATATCCTTAAAAATAACTTATCGACAATGCCCACAAAATACCCACAAATTATAAATAGCTAAGATACTTCCCACAAACCACCCATAAGAATTTACCCCCATGATCAAATTGGATATTTTTAATCCGTGGTAACAATTAGTTACCCACAACATTACCCACACATTTACCCACGATAAGTCCCTTTATGGGTAATGGCTAGGAAAAAAATTAACGGGAAAGTATTACCCACTAAATTACCCACAATAACTCACGATGTGGGCAATCTGTGGGAAATATTTTGGAACTAATTATTTACCCACATATTGCACACCAAATATATTAATGTGGCTATTTGTGTGGGTAAATCCGTGGGAAATTCGAGGGAAGATAAAATCGATTTTGTAAGTCATCGATCGTGGGTAACATGTGGGTATTAGGTGGGTAAATGCCCTCAAAAGGATGAGTGTGGGTAATTGTCGTGGGTATTCCATCAGATTCTTGGAGTGATATTCAATATGTTAAGTTGTCTATTTATACGAGATGGTGTTTGAGACTGTGTTGCAAGACATTATATCCTTGCAAACTGCGTTTTCTCTAAGAAAAAGGCAGATGATAACTTTGCTTGAATGGTTTGTGTTTCCTAGGATCTAGTTCATGGACGGCGCGTTTGGTTAATAAGAGGCACCCTTGTTTTACAGGAAATATGTCGTACAAAACAGGAAAAATATAGATTGCGTTCAAATAAAAAATTTCTCTATTAAATTCTCTACAAAACAGAAAATTTGCATTTCTTACTTTAACAAAGAAAACTAAAAACATTTTTTTCCCTTGTAACCCCTCTAGATATAAACGCATTTTCTATGTTCTGTGAAAAATTAAATTCCCTCCTTATATTTACCAATTTGAAAATGAAAAATTTAGATTTTTTTTTTTTTTTTTTTTTTTTTCTAACTAAACACACCCATAAGTCTTGACCGGACGATACTTGAGACCGGTAGTAACCAGGTATATATGTTCATGTATATTAGACAAGGAAAAACCTTTAATATCATTAACTGTGACCTATACCATTTTGGAGCTATTTAAGCTTGACCTAAACTTTATCGAGTCGGCCTGCATCAAAAAGTACTTGTTGTGCTATTGAAACTAGTTCTAGCAGAGCGCAACACTATTGATCCGAGCTCGAGTTTGGCTCAACTTATTCACGTACAACCATTTAAAAACATACCAATTCGTTAAATTTACTATATGAAACCTTTTTTTTTTTTTTTTTTTTTTAGTTAGTTACTTGAGAACTCTGCACCATTTTCATTACCTACATATGAATACTAATATAAAGATTCATTATTATTACATACGGAGTATTTATTTGTCAATACCATCAATAGTAGTATTACATTAGAATGATATTCAAAGGAATGCATTCCCTCTATTAGTAACCTGGGGAGCCTCCTCTCATCACATTTAAAAAAAATGGGTGAAAATTCCGACTATTGCCAATGAGCTACAATAACTTGTAAAAAGAATATGAACAGACGACCTCATAAGTCATAACAATCCTCCTACGATGTTCTTCAACTAATTATCATCTATGCATGAACACTTGGTTCTTCATGACACGCACATTTTCCTTCTTCTTGTCTCTTCTTTTATCAAGTTACACACATTACAAGTTATATGAACATTTTATCGATGGCAAATGTTTTATAAATGTATCACACTTGCCACCATTTCTTTTTATGGATATCGAACGAATTTTTTCTTATACAAGTACTTATCTTTCAAATTCGGCTTTATAATCCGGTATATATAATACATTATACCAATACATGCTAAACACCCCTAATGGGCTTTATCTAATAACATTAGACATAATAATAAATGGGCTAACAATATTCGGCTAATAACTTTTGCCCTTCAAATTCTTAAAATCCTATTAGCTGAGAGGGGCAAAAATGTCACAAAGTAACCTAAGAAGGTCGAATTTGAAAGATTGGTACCCATATAAGGAAAAAAAATTGTTCGATACGGAGTAAAAGAAACGGTGACAAGTATGATACATTTATAAAACATTTGCCTTTTTTTCAATTCATATTAGCCAAGAAGCAAGCAACCATTAGAAAATTCACTGACTTGACTCATGAAAACAGTTTACAATACAAGACACTTCGTTTGGCATAAGTTTTGATACACCTGGTTGCCTCCAATTGGCGATAAAGTGGGTGGTTTATGGGTCAAAATGGATAGGCTTCACTTCAAAAGAAAATCAACCCAGTTTTACAAAGAAAATCTAAAGTACTATTGACAACTATAGGAGAGGATCATGAAACAATATTGAGACAACAAGGATTATCTAATAATTGCCTTTTCGTATTTTATCTTATGACTCAAGTGATAGTTTAAAACGGAAGTACGATAACAACGAATGTGATTGAAAAGCAAAAAGTGAAAAAAGCTCATTAGCTCATGTACAGATTTCATTTTCGCACTAAGATCACATGGCATCTCACCAACGGCAGTAATATACGATGTATCGAATAAATCAGAGCTCAACCTTCAAGTTTCGTGATGTATAAGATTTGGGGTCTAGGCGATATACTTGACATTTTCATACTCATGTCGGCGTACTATTTTTTTTTTCACATTTTGGTAATCCCACCCGATAAACGACGAAGAAATACAGAAGCACAACCTCTTTCGGTAAACCTCTTCTGATAAATCATTTTGAACGTTCTGAAAGTCAATATTCTCGGCCTTTCTTAAACTATCATCTAAATCTTCTTCTTATCAATGTTCAGTTGTGAGCATTCGGAAACACTTGGAGATGCTTTCTACTCGTTCAACTCATTTAACTGATATGATACGTCTCGCTAGTTACTACATGTAAAAAAACCAATTCGAACAGTCTACGAGTGTGATGTCTTCTTAAGTTTTAAACTTTAATAACATTTTTTTTAGTAATCTTCTTAAGTTTTAAACTTTTTAATAACACTTTTTTCAGTAATATTCAAATTAAAATTTTGATGTGTGTGTTTGGGTCGAATAAGGGGCCACGCGACACCAATTTTAATCGAATTTAACTTGCTGATGATAACAAAAATGTCGAGATCAGTTTCGGGCCAAAACTAAAATTGGCCTTAAGAATATGGTCCAATGTGACCGGTCCGCTTCAAGTACAACTATATTCGATAAGTTAGGTTATGTAACTGCTTTTCTCTATCTTGAATAGGATCTAGTTCAAAAGTACTCTTCGTTGAGCTATTAATTGGAACTATCCGAGCTTAGCCCAGCACTGTTGATCCAACCTCGAATATGGCTCAATTTTTATTTTATTTTATTTTATTTTTATTACTAGTATTTTTTTTTAACTGTAAGAAAGCAGAATTTCAATGCGCTAAGTTTACTATATCCAACCTCATTATTATTACATATTTATTTGTCAATACCATCAATATATAGCGATATAGCAGTATTACATTGGAATGCTATTAACAGGAATGCATTCCCTCTATTAGTAATCTGGGGAACCTCCTCTCATCACATTTTTAAATAATCCATGAAAATTCCGACTATTTGGCAATGAGTTACAATAACTTGTAAAAAGAATGCGAACTAAGACGACCTCAAAAGTCATAACAATCCTCCTACGATGTTCTTCAACTAATCCTCGTCTATGCATGAACACTTGGTGCCACACACGCGTATTTTCCTTCTTCTTGTCTCTTTTTTTATCAAGTTACACACATCACAAGTTATATGAACATTTTTTCAATTCATATTCGCCAAGAAGCAAGCAACCATTAGAAAAATCATTGACTTGACTCATGAAAACAGTTTACAAAATTCAAGGAAAATTTTTTCAATTCATTTTTGCCAAGAAGCAAGAAACCTTTAGAAAATTCACTGACTTGACTCATGAAAACAGTTTACAAAATTCAAGGAAAAGACTGTATATAAGACTTTGTTTGAATTGGCATAAGTTTTGATACACTTGGTTGCCCCCAATAGGCGGTAAAGTGGGTTGGTTATAGGTCAAAATGGATAGGCTTCAAAAGCATGTCGAAATGAGTTAGGTCGGGTTATATTGACCCACATTAACTTTGTTGGTTATATTGTCTTCGTGATGTGCAGTTTGTCTGGACAATTGTCATAGTTAACTGCAGAATGAGTTATCCTGACTGCTTCATTGAAATAATTTCCAATATCTTATCCACAAAGCAATGAAGGGGCTTTTTCTTTGTAAGATTTCGAATTCTCATTCTTACATTGTTATTTGTAGATATTTACTTAAAATATTGATTTTAGCAAAGCCAATTGATGAATCTATGAGATAATTCGATCATTACAAATCTGATTTTAGAGGGGAATCAAGTATCACATTCGGTTTAGCATAATGTGTGATTTATGTTACATTGTGTATAGGTGTTACGACTATGTCAATAATCGAAAAGGTTAAATGGAATGACTTATTTCCCATTGAAGGAGGTGGGCTTATGCATATGACGTCGCAGTTTGTTCTTAGATGAAAGCGCAACAAGATTCTTATGATGGTACCCTCTATCAGTTATCTATCATATTCTTTGCTCTCCCGGACGGGTTTCTAGATTTGCAGTTTAAATGTGATCTATGGGCCTGATAACGGAGTTTTAAATAATCAGTTTAATAGTAAGTAAAGCGCTGCAAATAAAACTGTATCATCAAAGGGCATCGTGACGCTTTTTATTTATTTGTCGCTTCCTTTGTTAAACAGAATTTGAGACACACTCAACAGCATCAAAAGTGATAATAACAACTTCAAGTTGCAGAGCTATTTCACTAACCTTAATCAACATTTTATCTTATTAGAACTTGAACCCACAATCTCTTGTTTTAGGACAACTATCACACGGATACAGCTCCTAGAATTTCTTATTTCCCCTTACAAATTACGTAAGTTATACATACTCGATGATAAACGTAGCAATGTGGTTCCCGTAAAACCAACCAAGTTTTACAACGAAAATCTAAAGTAAACCGTGTTTGCAAACAATGACAAAAATCAAACCATTTTTACAAAAAAACTCGACAATGGGTGAAAGGTGGTTATTCATGAAGAAATGTGGAGATTGGTTTATACCATTAAGGCATTAAGGGTTGGTATTGCTTAAACATAGCTAATACTTTCTTAACCTAGACTTTTATGGTTTACTATAAAATGTATTGGTTAAGAAAGGGAAAATGAAATATTGCAGAGGTGAAATGTGTAGGTCTATCTTCTGGTTGCGTTTGGGTAAAACTTACATACCTGTGCAACCCATATAACACACTTCTGCCACCCTGCTCCATATTAAATTTTGCTCTCCTTATGACTATCATTTAGCTTGATCACTAATGATTCAAAGATTGCTTACATAAGAGACTCATTTTTTTTTTTTTTTTTTTTTTTTTTTTTTTTTTTTTTTTTTTTTTTTTTTTTGTGAGTGATTTCCAAATTTGAGCTCAGATAATAATCACTTCCTATGTGCAGGTTTTTATGTTTCACCAATGCACGTACGACCATATATCACAAGAATTGTTGCATAAGATACTCATTAAAGGAAAGAGTACATTTTTAATCTCAAATTTGTTTGATTGAAGATTTTTGTGAAGCTTGAAATGCTTAATATATATTGTTTTACGGCGAGTTCATAGTAAAAACCTTTAAAGCATAAAGATAAAAATGGGTACATGGTATAAATAACAAAATCAACTAATTCGATGTTAATTTAGCAGAAAAACATAAAATATCAAATGTTCCGGACAATCATCTGCGATTCAGAGCACCACGGTCATGTACCTGGTTGAAAAACTTATAAAATTCAGTACGGAAGAATTCCAAATCTCGTTTCATACTTTCATTCTCTTGAATTAATGCAAAATTTTGCTTTTTTAGCCTTGCATTGATAGACTGCAAGCTGCAACTGCACTCCTCCGACTGTCTCTTAGGAAAAATTGGAGACCTGATAGCAAATGTTTACAATATATTATTAAGCCAAAAAATTGTATGTTACCAATATAAGTTCAATTAAGCAAACAAATATAAAATGAACCTTGCTAAGTGGTCACGGAGAGATAATTGATCTTCTTCCGGAACATGAAGAATGTGACTGTTGTCGTAATTATTTGCAGTAGCAACTAACGCCTCAAGATTTTCCTTCTTGCTTTCTCCTTTGATGTTGTTATCATTCCACGAAGGATCCCACGGCCCCAGCCTTACTCCTACTTGAGGTCCGTGCTTGTCACCGAAGTTAACAACATCAACAGCTACACCCTTCACTTTTAACTTCGTTGCAAGTTCTTTTATATGATACTTAAACCAATATATAGGACTGAAAGCCAAGAAAGGCACATGCAACAGATACGATAATTATTAGAGTGAGCATACTATTCAATTATAAAAGTTCCATTAATATAACAGTAATGCAGACACATACCCTCCGGCAAACACAACAATCCTTTTATCCAGCATTTTGTTTCCAAGAAACTGATCAGCACTCTCAAGTGCATCTAAAAACTGCATACTATCATTGTCTACTCGTGCACCTGAGTAACAAATAAACTTGATATATCATTATACATACATCATACAAAGAGATCGACACAATATATATAGCCATAATTAATATAAAGAAGATAACAAACCATGAATGCTAGACATGATCTTTTGAAGATCTCTAGTAGGTTCAACCAAGATATAAGCGCGTTTGCCCATTGTCAATATGCCCACACAATTCTCTGGATGACACTGTAAAAAGATAAATCCCAAGTCACCAACAAAAAGTATTTATGTATAATAGATAAATCAGCAGCATAAATTCATATAAGAAACACAAAAAGTGTGCGTAACAGATAAATGTTAAATTACGTCGATTTTTGCTTTGCAGTAAAGTTCAATAGCTTCGGCTTGAGCCAAAAACCTAGGTGATTTGTTGTCGCGCATCCAGCTAGAAGTGTCCATACATATCAATGTAACCTGATATCAAAAAATATAAAACCTAGTTAGTTAGATACTGAAATCCATAAAAACACAAAAAAGATATTAGATCATATACATACCTCGGCCATGGTTAAAGATCGAATATAATTTTCGGTGAGAATATTGATCGTTGAGTTGAGAGATATATGATCGATCGAGATTTGGTGTTTTAGGGTATTGTTTTCTCTTTGAACGATATCCTTATGGCCTTATTTATAGATCGATTGATATTACACAAAAGCCCATGCAAGGAAAAAATAATCAAATATCCACCTTTTTTTTTTTTTTTTTTTTTTTAATATGTCAAGTATTAAATTAAATAAATCAACTTTATAAGTTCTATCTACAAAAATGCAAACGCAATTGTAATTTAACAAGGTTTTTTCCCCGCTCTGTTGCAAGGTGTGGGGTTTCTATGAAATATTTTACGTTATACTAAGTTCTCGTTTAAATTAGTATTAGGTATTTATGAAAAGATTTATAAAATGATGAGAGTTTTAAGAACTTATAAACCATAGTAAACATCTATTTCAAGCTTATGTGTCATGAAGTAGTTTAGGATATTGAACCTTTTTATAATTTAATGCATTTGATTATGTGTGAAGTTTATATCAATTGAAAAGGTTTATAACATAGTGGGGATAAATTTATAAAACAAAAAGGTTTATAATTAAATGTCATAATACAAGTATAAACTTTTTAAAAGATTTACTATAGTGGATGGCCTAACAGAATGTTTTACACATTTACAAATAAATTATAAGTATAAATTAATAATAATAAATTATTTTAAAAACATATTAAAACTTACTATAAAGAAGGAAGCAAATGCTTGCTAATCAAGTTATACTAAAAAGTTAATTAGCTACAAATTGTATAAACTTATAAAATAATAAAAGTCGAAATTAAATTTAATTGGTAAACTTTCAATCAACTTTGTTTAGGAGAAAAGAAAAGGCTTAACATAAGTCAAAAATGTAAATAAATAAATAAAAACAAATAAAAAACTGAGAAAATGGGGATTACTTATAAAAATTTGAAGGTTCTAATTAGAGGTGCACAAAGCACAAGCTAGGCCAGGCTTGGATCGGCCAGATAAAAGCCCGAGCTTTTATTGTTAAAAGAAGCTTGGGCTTAGAAAAACCCGGGCCGGACTACGCCTGGGCCCTAAATAAAATGTCAGGCTTGTTTCGGCCAAAATGATTTAGACCGGGCCGAACCGGGCTTAGCCTGGGCAGGCTCGGGCTTTTTCGGGGTTTTTTTATATATATTTTGTAATAATAATGTAGTTATGATATACTCATTCCGTCCCATATTAAATGTCCACTTGTGATTTTTTAAGTCTTTTTACTTCAACTTTGACTTTAAATTCTTTTTTATTATATTATATAATATTTGATGAAAATTATATCAATGAAAATACGTTGAAAACCCACTTCATTCATATATTTTGCATAAAATATTATATAACACAAACAAAAATATTTAAGGTCAAAGTTGATAAAAGAAGACTTTGAAAATTGAAAGTGGACATTTAATATGAGACAAAGGTAATATCGAAATATTTGATCAACATTTATAAATACATTACTAAAAAATAACAAAACAAAGTTAAAAATTATAAAGAATCATATTAAGTGCACAATAAAAGTTCTTTAACCACAAATTACAACATTCAAGTCATATTTATTTATAAGTGATTATATTTTTGTTTGCAATTTCATCATCCATTTCTAAATAATTATTTAGTTGTATGTTATTATATAAAAATAACACATAATTTAGGTTTTCTCTTGGAAAAGACTAGTTTTTTTTTCCTTTTTTTTTTTTTTTTTTTTTTTTTTTTTTTGCTATAAAAAGCCCGGGTTTTTTATGGGCTTTAGGCTTAGCCCGGGCCAGACCGAGCTTTGGTGAAAAATGTTATGACCATTTAGACCTGTTGGGCCTGATCTTGTTTCAGGCCGGGCTTTTTCAGGCTTTTTTTGGCCGTGCTTAAGCCCGGGCTCAGACTTTAGCCCGTCTGTGCATCTCTAGTTGTAATATAAAACCTTAAGGCTTGAATTTAAATTTATATTATATATTTATTGGCTAATAGAATTTTTCATAGAAGTTAAATTTAATCTTATAAACTCTAAGTGTAAAATTTCTTGGTTTTCATAATTTTTAAAAACTTTTTAAATATAATAAACACCCTGTAAAGTTTATATTTAATAAAAAAAATATTGTTATTGTTGCTGTTATTTATAAATATTATTATCATTATCAGATTAAACTAAAGTGTATGCATGAGATTATAAAATCAAACTGAAAGCACAGGTTACTAAGATTTGCAAATGAATACACAAGATGCTACATATAACAATTATTCATGTAATAGTTCTGTTAAGTTTAAGTAAGAATATCCGAAAAGCTATTTTTGTTTACAATTCGCGTTTAATAACAAGTGTGTATAGGAATATAAGTTCTGAAGTTGACATTAAACAAATATAACTGAAATAAAATTACTAGTTGTACTTATAGTGTCAACACCTTGCATACACGAGCAATTAAACTAGTTAATTATATACACCCTTTTACTCTATATTATTATAGATAAAAATAAAAAGTATAATTTTAACTAGTAAAATTAATAGTTCCTATTAATGATTGTTAAAACTTAAAACTAGTAGAAAAGATTTCTTATATCTAGTAAAATTATTGTTCCTATTAATAATGATTGTTAAAACTTGTTAGGACTTGTTGCTTTTGTTTCAAGTGTTTCTTTTAAGTTGTAAACGTTTAGGTCTATTGCTTTTGTATTTCACGAAGATTTTTAAAAAGCGGGAAAATAATGTTGAACCAATTGAAACTGGATTAATCGGAGTGTTCAATTTTGCCACTTGAGATAAATGGAGTAATTTTATTTATTTATTTATTTATTTTTAACTATAGATAGCCAAAATTTTAAACAATTTAGTTATACTCGTCTAAATTTCATCCAGGAAAACAATATGTATAAATACACATGTACGTGTCGATTTTATAAAAAACTAAAAAATGAGGGGATAATTAATAAAACTTACAATCTTATTTAACAGCTCCATTATGCAACCAGTCACGCTTTACTACGCCAAAATAGAAATTTACATTCTTAACCAATCGTTTTATTATAATCTGATAATATAAATTTTGTATGCACAAATAATTAAATTTCAAATGTATTGTGGCTTATATCAAAACACATTTGGTAAGATTTATATCAAAGCCTCGTGCGTGTATAGGTTATATAACTAGCGCTTAACTACACTATCATGGTATTTTGGTGGATTTTATATCGATACTGAAAAATTAACAACTTACGAGATTTTGAAAGAAGTTGATTAGATGAAAAAAAATAAAAAAATAAATAAATAAATAAATAAAAGCAAAAATGCATCTATAACCATTTAGAAGAATATTTCATAGTATTTATTCTTGAAAACACTTAAATATTACGGATTTTTTTATTATGTCATCTTTGATGAATCCACATCGTCGATCACAACGATCAATAAACACATAAGTCACTTCTTGTGATTTTATCTATTTCGTGCCCAATTGATCTATCTCCCAAATATTTCTCCTCCTCTTTCTAAAAAACACACATAAAATTAGAGATAGAACTAAAAGCACCCTCGATATCCAACAAACTATGGTCCATAATCTAAACACTTCTCTACATGATGTAAAAAAAAAACATGTCAAAAACACATCCAATGATTCAAAATCAGGGACGGGGGAAGGGGTGGGCTGAAGGGTGCTCGGCCTCCCCAACAATATATCCTTAAACAAACACAACTCAAAGTCATATATCAAATTCGTTTTACATATCATCCCCTTTATTAAGTTATAGGAAAACGATAAAATAAAATGTATACGTGAAATGTCAAATTCTCAATTGCTCACCCGAATCCCATTATTTTTGTTGTTTTCTATCATGTATAGTCCCTCACATGGCCATATCTTTGTTTTACTTTCACCTTTTATAATCATATATTTTAAAGTAAGATGCTTTGTATTATAGAGTAAAAGTTTATGCTATTTAATCGAAATTTACATATTTGAAAAACAGCGCATAAACAATCTAAAAACATCATAGCAACATGCAATTAAAATATATATGTTTGTGATGCTTTCATTTTAGACATAAAATTATGTGATAGTTGTAAGTCCATAAAATACTTTGTGGCGAAATTGTTAGTTGATTACAATTATATTCTTTATTCATGAAGATCGTTATTGCATGAACGCGAAAAAATGATGGATTTTTTTTAACTAAATAAACATTGTTATCAATAACTAGCAATCACATTTAAAGCCATAAACACAACCTGTAAGAAAAATTCAAGACTTTGGAATTTCACAGCACACTACACATAATAGAATGGTTACTGTTTAAAGACAGTAACGAACTGAACCCTCCCCCCCCCCCCCCCCCCCCAACGTGAAATCTTGGATCCGTCCCGAGTTCAAACTCCACAAGGGCGGATATGCGGGATCTAAGCGGGATGTTAGTAATTATTTGTCCCAAAGTATTAACTTTTTGATTTTGTATTACATAACTGCATATGATAGGTGAAGACACAAGGGCGGATATGTGGGATCTAAGCGGGATGTTGTGCTTAACTTATGATAGGGGTTTCGTGAAGCTCACCCGGGAAGAGCATGAAAAAAGAATCAATGTTAAACTCGCAGAACTCCTATCGACATTTAAAGAAGCTTATGACATCATAAGCATGCTTTTGAACTACAAGCTCTACCCAAGGTAGGACACACTCAGTAGAATAGTTAAAGTGAAATTAATCGAGTTTAGAACATACTCTAATTTAATATGTGCATTTGTTTTTGTTGTATAGGCTAACATACAACGCGGTGTACCTCCACGCTATCTTATGAACATGGAAAACACGCCTCATGTTTCTGGTGGATGCATGTGAGATACTTAAGAAGCTAAAGAAAGACTCTCTCATATTAAAGGAAATAAATGGCCTAGGGAGTATCTTCTCGAAGTCAAACCGGAGGAACGGGATCAGGAGCACATGGAGAATAACATCACGGAGTGTTATCCGACACTAATGATGAACATACATGTAATCTTGAAGTTGCATTATTCTAACAATAGACAATTAAAAGTTTACTTTGCAGATTGTTTGTAAATCAAAACAATGTAATCAATAAAATTGTCTTCATAATTCATAACATTTTAGAGTTGTAATTCTATCATCTTAAATAAGTCCCGCAAACCACAGAGACCATTCGTGTAGTTTACACCCAATATAACGTGAACTGGATGGACGGTCTAGGTCACGACTATAATCATTTTGCCTATAGGTGGTTGGTTTATTATGAACCCAGAATCATATCCAATGATTCGATACTCCAACTTGAATTTTATGTTTATATTTGCTAAACCATGAAATTTCAAGTTTGTGTACAATTTTCTATCCTTTTTTAATCAGAAGTATAATAATATGGAGCCTCAAATTTATAGTAATTATGCAAGAAATTATATTCAATGGGTCATATTTTGAACGTTACGTTTATTAGATGATATTTTGTATAGTTGTAGTCGATAGTTTCACAGTTGTCATGATATTTTGTATAAGCCCATTAGAGATAAGTCAGGATCATTAATGTATTATATAACCGGTTGATTGATTAATGAAAAGGCAATGAATATTAACCTTCCAATATGGTATCAAGCCTTTAATTTTCTCTCCTCAGTTCACGGTTCTATCCCTCCCCCTACCCATTTTTCTGCCGAACCCTAACCATCATACTCCTCCAAATCGGCATCAATGGCCGTTGCAGATAACCCTCTTCCAAATCCTCCTTCACCCACTACCGCCGATAAACTCATCCATTTTAGCATAACTAACAAAGTCCATGCTAAACTAAATCTTGCAAAACACAATTACAACTCTTGGAGTTATTTTTTTTTTAAATACACCTTGGAAGTCTTGGCCTTAAACATGCATAGAAACAAAACCGGACGCGACATCGGCTAGTAATCCCGACCCGAATGGTGCAAACTTGATGATCTCATCAAGACGTGGATCCTTGGATCCTTATGTAACTCCTTACAAGAACAAGTCGTTTCCATACCCGGAAACGCTAAAGACTTATGGGACCATCTTGAAAACCTTTTTCACGATAACAAAGATGCTAGGGCGATTAATCTTGACAATGAACTTCGTTCTATCAAGATCGGGTCGTTGTCGATCAACGAGTAATGCACCAAAATCAAGTCCATGGCGGATAGGCTTAAAAACCTCGGCTCGATGGTAAGTGAAAAGAATATGATTATTTATGCGGTTAACGGTCTTGTTTCTTGTTTTGCCACTATTGTTAAAATTATTTGTCACCGTGAACCTCTTCCAACTTTTGAAACGGAAGGTAACATGCTATTACTAGAAGAGTCCACATTGAATGAACAAGTTGGGTCATCCACCACCTTTGATAGCACCTCATCCGCGCCTACAGTTCTTGTCGCCACTCACTCATCCGAACCCAAAGGTAACACCAATAATCCCTCAAATAAGTCACAAAGTCTCCCACAATTATGCAATCACTTTAATAAGGGAACATGCAAGTTTGATGATCGATGTAAGTTTATACATGATCACCACAACCGAGCGAGTTTACAAACAAAAAATACCAGTGGAAGCAATAATAATATTCGGTCTAGTAATTCACAGCTTCAATATCAATTTGGCCAAAACCACATGTCATGGGTACCATCTGGTACATCTATTACTCGTGTAGCCCAACAACCACTTCAGGCCCAATACCCTATACGTATAGCCCAACAACAAACACCAACAGCTTTTGCAACACCACTACACTACAACCAACTGGCCCAATATACTTTTCCAGCCCAGTACACACCACAACAACAGCAGGCTCTCCAACCAGCCGAATACCAACAGCCAACTACAAGTATTCTCGGACCCGCTCCTGCTTTATACCCATCACAGCCTACTACTCTTCCTAGTGCATTTAGAACTATGACCTTGCAGGATCCAACGTGGAACATGGATACAGGTGCCTCTTCTCATTTATATTCAAATGCAAGTAATTTAAGTACCATTTTTAATAAACGTTTGTTCCCATCTGTACACCTTGGTGACGGTAATTCCATTCCCTCTATTCATCGCCCTTTACATCTTCATAATGTACTTGTCACTCCTAACATCATTAAAAACCTTATCTCCATTCGTCAGTTTACTAGGGATAATAATTGCACTATTGAATTTGACGCTTTTGGTTTTTTTGTTGTTAGCATTAAAAGTGACGATCATTATTGAGTCGATAAGTATTGTAATAGGTTAACGTGTAATAGTTAGTAATAGTACTAGTCCAAGTATTTAATGTAAAGCCTTAAAGGCTCAACCCATTAAGGGCCCATAGAAAGCCCATCCATCTCATATGATGGAAGTATAAAAGGCACAAACCTCCTCATTTGAGAGGTGTGCTTGAGTGTGTATTATGTGTGTGTTTTATGAATAATTGATACATGAGAATTGCCCCCTCGCAACAGGTTTTACCCCTCAAGGGATCTCGAGAAGCTTACAACCCCCACCAGGCAGTGTACCTGATCGTTGTAGTATAGTATAGTGACAAGTACCGGGGATTGATCGTTCAACTCAAGAATAGTGTCGCTAGGATTAGAAAGCCTATTAAACTAGGTCTAGAGGTGAGGGATGATTCTTTTTGTATTTTTTATATTTTATGGAAAGCAAGTAAAATCTCGGGTTTTGAAGGAGTGGGCGGAATTAGTTGCTAGCCAACTAACCCAATTAACTAAGATGCAATAAAAAAAAATAAAAGAAATGAAAATTAAACTAATTTACTAATGTGGTGGAAACAATAATGAGAAAAGTTGTGTTTACTTAGATTTCGTTACTCCCTAGATATCTTTTACAGGTTGATTAGCTTGTTACAATTGCATGGATGACGGGTTATATTCCTTAATACCAGTCGTAGGCCCGTGTACAATATTCCCTAACTCTATAAGATCCTACTTCACTCCTATGTCGAGCCGTTAGAAGCTCCTAACATGGGATCATTAGAATTCTCTTACGCATTAAATATAACCAAAAATCGAAGTACACCTCCGATCATGTTTCTTAAGACGTTCAAGCAAGTTACCAATGGAAGTCTGCCAGTTTTCTAAAGCCTAACATCGAATACAATTATCCGTAACAATTATAAACAAACAATCAACCCATAATCAACATCTAGGTTTCACTACATCTAAGCAAACACAATAACAACCTAGCCTAGCATGTTAAAGAGAAGACAAGCGTAAGATATAATCACACAACACATAGACATATTGAATGATTTGAATAAGTACTTATCTTCAATTGAACATGGAAGAATCAAAGGGTTGAAACCCTTGAAAAAGCTGTAAAATTTGTCTAGGGTTTATGCCCTAATATCCCACACAAAGTTCCACTCCTAATGAATGAAAATTAGAAAACTATATATAGATTTTACACCTTGACGGCGTCATGTTATAGCTTGTGACGCCGTCAACTCGCCGCCATGATGAAATTCGTATTGCCTAGATCTACTTCTGACGCCGTCATGTAGGAATGAGCTCTGGGCCGTCACATGTAACTTGCTCTTGACGACCTTGGTGACGCCGTCATGTACAAATGCCTTGAAATCTTTCTGGGCCGTCACGTGTATTTTCCACTTCCACCTCTTTTGCCACTCTTGACGCCGTCATGTGTAACCCTTGACGTCGTCAGGTACTGTTCCAGCAAGAAATTTTGAGACTTTGTCGTTTTCTTCACTTTTATTCTCCAAAAATGTCCAAAATGCTTCCTTTTCCAGATTTCTCTCCAAAAGTACCTAAAATGACAAAAGGAACGATTTAGGGCAATATTTGATCAAATAATCTCGAATTCGGGCTTAAATGACCCCTTAAAAGCGGTACACTTTTCGCCTCATCAATAATACTCTTCCATCTTTATCTCTCTACTTTCTCTCTCTAAACACATATATCTAAAGTCACCAAGATTAGTGATTTAGTTAGATCAAAGGTCCTACAAGTGGTATCAATCGCCAAGGGATAATATAGGTTGTTTTAGGTTCGATTTAGGTGAAAATTTTGGGTTCGTTGGCGGTTTTTACGTGTTTTAGCGAGTTAGAACCCTAGTTTAGTGAGTTAGGACTGGTTTTAGCGAGTTAGGATAGCTAGTAAGGTTCAACAAGTTAGGGCAGCGAGTTAGGTCTTACTTTTGGCGAGTTAGCCTTAAAACTTCCTTATAGTTTATCTAGTAAGGAGTTTTATTCACTACTTATAAAGGGAAACTATACTTCATTGAAATTAAAACTTGCGAGTAAGACTTCCTGCGAGTAAGAATTATTGCGAGTAAGAACTTAGCGAGTAAGGATTTGGCTTAAGTTCTGCGAGTTAATTGTTTATGCGAGTTAGAACCTCTCTTGCGAGTTATACTTGTTTCTGCGAGTTAGAACTCTTCTGCGAGTTAAGTTTTTCTGCGACTTAAGGATTCTTGCGATTTTAGATTTCCAGCAAGTAAGGTGTTCTGTGAGTTAAAGATTTCAGTGAGTAAGCACTCCGAGTAAGCAATTCTTCAAGTAAAAACCTCCGAGTAAGGACCAAATTTCAAATGGCTATAACTTTTGAACGAAAGTTATCGCAGTTTTAAGTTTTTAGACAAAATTTTCACCAAAACATCTAATCTTCTACAACAACCTTTGTTATCTTCAATGATCCAGGATCAACTTTATCACACATCAGAATTAAATGGAAAAGGAAGTGAAAATGAAAGAGAGAGATTTAAAGAAAAAGTTTACAGTGTTCAAGTCACAGGTTGAGAAGGTTATAAACACATCAGGATATGAACCAAGGTTTGATCAGGCATTTGAATACTTCATCAGAATCCAATTTCATCATTTCACAAAAAAAAACTCATCGAAAGCCTAAATCAACTTGAAAAGCTACTTAATGAAGAAGAACTTCATACGCATGACTGCAAGGAAGCTTTTAAAGTGATCCAAACTCAGTTCCAGAGTATATTTAACCCTTGGATAATGAACCAGACAGAGTTTATCGATGCATTCTACCAAAGATTTTGGGTAAGCTATACTTCCTTCAGAACTAAATGCATCAATGACATGGGTGAAATCGAAAAGATACTTGATGCTGAGGAAGCTGAGTTAAATGAAATTGAGAAGCTGAAACAGGAAAGAGAGCAGATTGAAAAAGATATGCAGTTAAAAGAAAGAGAGCTAATTGAAAGAGTGATGCAGTTAAAAGAAACAGAGGTGATTGAAAGAGAGACATACAATGATTTTCAAAAAGAAGAGGAAAAGGTCAATGAGGGTGACACATTTGATGATAGTTTGGTTTTCACGGGAAGTGATTCGTCTTCAGAACAGCAAGTTGAAAGCAGTAGTCCAAGGTATGATTCGGATGCTGATGTTACACACAGGAATGAAGCTGTCTGGGATACTGAGGATGATCACATTAGGCCTTCATTTGACACAGAGATATTGACTACGGTACAACATTCAAATGATAATGATAATGTTGTTGTGTTCGATAATGTGTTTGCTCATGATCAGACACATCCTGCGCATCTTGAGTCTGTTAGTGACACATATGCTGTGGAACAAAATGATAGTAATATCACTCTTGCTACTCCAGATATGGATCCTATTAGAGGAGAGCCTGCCCAGGATGGATCTACTTATGAACAAGATCGTGTTTTATTTGCTTCTTTAATCAATAATTTCAAACATGAACTTGAAAAGTGCAAAGAGGACACTCGCAAAGCTAAGCAAGCGAATGTCTTATTGACAAAAGAGCTTGAGAGATTTAAGGAAATGAAAAAAGGTTTTGAAAATGTAACAAAAACCAAAACTAAACTTGAAATTGAAATATCAAACCTCAAATCTCAAGCTCGGAAGTTTGAAATGAATGGAGAGTCTGTCAAACCACTTTTAAAAAAAAAAAAGAAGCACTTGAAGTTGGTTATAGAGAAGCTATTTTTCGTGAAAAACGTTCCATTCAAAAACTGGACAAACAAATGGTTCTTAACAACAGAAAGGTTGAAGCACTTTGAAAAGAGAACTATGATTTAAAAAGTGAAAATTCAAGGCTTCAGAAAACCACTTCAACTTTGAGATTGTTACGGCTCCGTGAGAAGGGCGGTGGACAGAAATGGCCTTGTTGTACCTCACAAAACTTGAGAATGAAAATCAATAATTTTTGAAACGAACAAACAATCTTAAAAACAAACTTCGAAAATTGGGACAGACTACTCAGACTCTCAACATGATGCCTACTAAAGATGAGGAAGTTTATAAACAAACATCCGGACTTGGTTTTGAAAATACTGATCATTTGGAAAATGATTTGGAAAATGGAAAACCGTGTTTTTTAAACAAAGTGAAAAAGTTGACACCTATTTTGTATAACGCTGAAGATATGGGAAAAGAATTGTCAAATGATCTTTTGTATGGGTCTCAAGATATTTTAAAATGTCAAGAGGAAAAACGTTTAAAAGTAAGACAAAGAAAAACTCCATTCTCGTACCATGGCTTTGTGTATGGTTGTACACAATTGACAGATATACCAAAAGGTCCTTTCAAAAGGAAAGACACAAATGTGAAAAGATATTTCAAAGAAGCTCAACTTGCTACTTATGATGCTAAGTTATGGCAAAATAGAGCAAGGAAACAGTTTTGTAATCTTAAACATCACATTGAGCAAACGTTGAAAGTCATTGGTGTTAACCAACAATACAACATTAATGGTTTCTCTAATCCACTTTCATCGGATTTACGCCTAAAAATTGAAGTAAAAAAAAAAATTTAAAGAAGAGATTGAACCTCGTGTGAAATATATCAACTTAAGTTTTAATCACTTTGAAAAATATCAATGAAATGAGAGTAGAATTAAAGTACCTTCATTCTATTGAAGACGAATTTGATGAAAAATACTTAATACTGGACATTTAAAAAGAATTTTTCACAAATCAAATAGAGTCATTCAAGTTTGTATCTGTCAGCCATGAGTATGAGAATGTTTATTTTGAACAAACATCTTCCTTGAAATCTGAAAATCTTTATCTCAAAAAGAAAATCACTGAGCTTTCAAAAGAAGTTGTTGATGTCAAAGAAGAATTGTCAAAACGAAATGCACAATTTCAGAAAGATTTAACAAAACTTGAAGCACAAAGTATCTCTTTTCAACTAAAACTGCAAGAGAAGAATGAGAAAATGTCTTCTGAAAACTCTTTGGCATCGGTGCTTACAGGAAAAGATAAGATTTTTGAAGAAAATTGTGATGATACAAAAATCAAGTTTGATTTTGACGAACTTGATACAAAAAATATTGAGTTGGAACATACTGTGGCATCATTACAAAAAGAAAATGAGCATTTGAAACAGACTTACAAAAACTTGTTTGATTCAATCAAGCGGTCAAGAGTTCAGAATCAAATTTCAAACAAATCTGACTCTCAAATCGCACAAAATCATCTTTTTGAAAAAGAGAAATCTGTGCTTCAAAAGAAAATTGTTGAATTGGAAAAGACGATTGCACAACAAACTAAGGATTTTGGTGATGAGAAAAATGATTTTTCACTTGAAACAGACAAATATGAAAAATATTTTGCACATCTTGAAAATCAAAATGCTTCTTTACAAGAAAAACTGGCATCATCAGATCATCTTTCTCTTCAAAAAGAATACAATGATTTGAGAACTTCATACAATGCCTTAAAAGCAAAGTTTGATGTTCTTAACCGGTCAAAAGGAAAATCTCAAATTTTAAACGAGTCTAAACCACAAGTAATTGTTTCAGAGAAGGTTTACACAGGTGAATCTTCAAAACCATTTTCAAAAAGGGTTTCTCAGTTTACCACCTATTCTTTGCAAAAAGGAAGAAAGTTTTCAAAGAGACCTAATTTTTCTGAAACATTCACTCCTCAAAAAGTTTCAAATGCACGTGCTCATAAAGAAAAGAATCAAGTTTTTCAAACTCCATACTCTCGTTTTACTCCAGTAAAGCCAGTGTGGAACCCAAAGCAAAGCCGTTCAAAACATTTGAAATATTCATACTCTGAAATGCTTCCGCTACAACAAAAGAATGGATCTGCTTTGAAAAATCTAAATTTTGGAAGGTTTCCATTCATATCAAAAAGAATTTTTGAAATGAAACGCCGAGTTTCAATAATGGATGGAAAACTTCTTCTTCAAGTTTTAAAACTCCAAGAGAGACTGTGTGTGCTTTTTCACACATCATTTTTAGCCTTAAATCAGACCAAATACACCAAATACTAACCAAATATGCCAAGAGAATGTATGTTTTGTATTTGTGTATGTGCAGGTACGGATATGTGAAAAATGAGCAAAAACAAAGCAAAACCGACAAAAACGAGCACGAGACTTGGAAAAGTGTCAAAAGCCGAAACCAAGAAAGCAATCTATCTAAGAAAAAGCCCAAAACGACTATTCAAATCCTTAAAGATTCAAAGAATGACAAAAGAGACCCTTAGTGGAAGCGTGAAGATATTGACAAGAAAAATACTCCAAGTATTCACAAGTTGTCGATTTTGATCCTTTGAAGAACTAAGGAAGAAAAGTCAACTCAAATCCTCCAAGTTACAAGAAATGCATTAGGATCGTTCTCAGTCGTTACGTTTAATATTAAATTGTATTAGTTACATTTTATAATGTTTTAAGCTTGAATTTCATGTTTTGTAAAGGTCTAGGGGCTAATTATGCAACAATGTAAAAGATTAGAGAAGCCCTAGCCCCTAGCCTATAAATAGAGATGTAAGCCTCATTTGAGAGGTTGGTTAGTCCTAGAGTTAATTTTTGTCTAGTCTTAGTTTTATTAATGAAGTATGTGTTTTGTTTTACTTTCTCTCTCTAAAGCTTTATCTTTCTAAAAATCTTTAATTATTAGTTGTTAAATTCGTGTTTTTATTGGTGGGATTTAAAGTTTATAGTTAAACTAGGTTGTTTAGTAATAAATTTGGTAGAAAAATATTAGTTTTAGGCTTTATTTTGGATCAAAATGGTGTTTTGTTACGGTTTTTATCGAGTTAGTACATGAAATTTTCGAGTTAGGAGCCCTAAATTTGAGTTTTTATCGAGTAAGTTTTTTTTTTTATCGAGTTAGATTTTTGCTAGTTATGTTATCGGGTTAGGCCTAGTTTTTTTATCGAGTTAGATTTTTTTTCTTTTATTTTATCGAGTTAAAAAACAATATTATAGAGTTAGGACAATATTATAGAGTTAGGACAAATTTCTGTTTTGTCGATTTTTTTTTTTATTATCGAGTTAGGGACTATATTGCAAATTCTAGGAAGTATTTTTTTTTAATATACCGAGTATTGAGTCTTCAAAATTTTCGAGTATTGTTTTTATATTTTTATTAAGTATTGTTTACCAAGTTTCATTTCTTTTGGCGAGTTAGCCAAGATTATCGAGTATGATAATCATTACCTCATCGTTTATCGAGTGAGGTCTTTTCTTTATAAAATCTAAACGAAACTCCGCCGAATTTTTCTAAAATTTATCAAGTAAGGATTTATTATAACAAGTTAGTATCTTTTTATCAAGTAACGTCATTTAGTAAACTTTCTTAGTTTAATAATAATTAGTTTTCCATTTCTTCTACTTATTTTCTTTTTAATTAGTCTTTATATCTTTTTCATTAATTAAAATAAAATAAAAAAATATATAAATAAAAATAATAATAATAAAAATAAATATAATTTTCTTTTACGTCATTTTTCTTTTATCTTTTAATATTTTGAAATTTAATCTTGCACACGTAGTAGTAGTATTGCTTATATTTTCTTTTTTTTAGTTTGTTGTGCTAAGTTTTCTTTAAGTTTACATTTTCATTTAAAGTTTCGTTTTTGCAAATCCCTTTTTATTTGTCTGTTTCTTTCGCATTTTTTTTTTTTTTAGTCGTGTTTTGAATTGCTTTTGTAGTGTAATCAAAAATCCAAATATTTCTTCTATCCTCATTCACTTCACAAGATTCTCAAACCGAACCGACAAGATTGAATTCAACCCTCGTTGGGAGAACGACCCGGGGAATTACTTTCACGGGTGATCCTTCGGTAAACTCTTCAAGAAAAATGATGTAAAAGGAAATTATATTTATTTTTATTTAAATATTTCTTCTATCCTCATTCACTTCACAAGATTCTCAAACCGAACCGACAAGATCGAATTCAACCCTCGTTGGGAGAACGACCCGGGGAATTACTTTCACGAGTGATCCTTCGGTAAACTCTTCATTCACACTACACCACACCAACCCTCTAACAATCATGGTGCCGCTGCCGGGGAGGCGTTGTTAAGATTTCGTCGATCGTTTGTTTAATTTGTGATTTGAAGAACCTTCCTTTGGAAGTTATCGCTTTTATTAAAAAAAAAAAAAAAAAAAAAAAAAAAAAAAAAAAAAAAAAAGATTTTCTTTTCAAATTTGTTTTCCTTTTTCTTTTTACTTTTGTTTCTTTTAAGTATATGATCACACGTTCACGGTCGAGATTAATCGATAATTCTCTGACCATACCGAACCAACACTATCGTAGACGTCGTAAACAAGCTTACGTACCCGAGTTACGTACTCTTGTTAAAGCACCCATCACCGAGATGGCCGATCAACGTACTATGCAAGAATTTCTCCAATGTCCCACCGAGGGATATGGGGACGCAATTGTTTTACCACCTATTCTTTCCGATAATTTTGAACTTAAAACTGGATTGATTCAAATTGTCACATCAAACCAATTTCACGGTTTTGAAAGGGACGATCCTCACGCGCACATCCGATGGTTTAATAAGTTAACTTCGACAATGAAATTTAATGATGTCCCTCACGATGCTATTAAATTGATGTTGTTCCCATTTTCACTCGAGGGTTCAGCCCGGATTTGGCTCGAAAAAGAACCCCCTCGTTCAATCCACACATGGGAAGAACTCGTCTCAAAATTTGTTAATCATTTCTTTCCTCCGTCTAAAACGACTAATCTTAAGAATGATATAACCAATTTTCAACAATGTTTTGATGAGAACTTTGGTGAGGCATGGGAACGTTTTAAGGATCTTCTTCGAAAATGTCCTCACCACGGTTTCTCCGAGTTACACCAAATCGACACGTTTTATAACGTTTTGACTCAAAACGATCAAGATTCTTTAAACGCAGCCGCCGGTGGCAATATCTTGAATCGTACGCCAAGGGATATTTTATCGATCATTGAGAACAAATCTAACGTTCCGACTTCTTGTAACAAACCGAATGTTTCGAAAGTGACTTCTTTTACTCCTTCTTCTTCGTTGGTCCAATCATCGGAATTGGCCGAACTTATCGATGCTATCCGTTGTATGATGAAAGAGTTTAAGTTGCAGAACCAAAAACCCGAGCCCGTTAAAGCCGTTAATGAAAAATGTGTGATTTGTGGTGGACCCCATCCGTATTATGATTGTCAAGCCACCAATGGCCAAGTTTATAATGCTAACATAGCAGCCATAAACTACAATCAAAACCAAGGTTTTCGTACTAACCCAATAGGGCCACCTGGGTTTCCACCCGTGCAAACTCATCAAAACCATTATCCTCAAAATAACCAAGGTTATCAAAACCAAGGTTACAATCAAAACAGTGGAACCAATTTCAACCAAACTCAAAATTATCAAGTTCCTTCACCCCAACAAGTTTATCAAACACCACAACAAGTACAACCTTCTCCTGAGCTTGCTAATTATATGAAAACAAATGATGTTAACATTCGAGTTAATCCTGGTATTGGCACTGCTTGTCAGACATCATTGGCTATGTTACTCACTGCAGTTGGAAGATTTTGGACTACAGACGAGCATACATCTAAACGTTCATATTCATTTGAAATTTCCAACCACGTTTTCTTAAACGTAAGTTCATGTAGTGGTAAGAAAATTAAAAGCTAAGCACGCTACGGGGTATTCATGGATAACAAATAGCATAAATTGCAACCATTTCTCGTCACTATAACTCTTTTCAGAATGCCGGGATCAAGATGTGACTAGCTAGGTTGTATTCACATTAACTTATAATTGCAATCATAAGAATGAAATTCTTTTGATCTAACGCATTTTCTTTGGAGTCATCTGTTTATAATGGACGACATATAACATAGTTACGACCTCAAGAAGATGTATATGTAACACTTCTGATAATCTGTATTGTTATAAACAACTTTTGCTCAAGTTTCCTTTTTTTTTTTTTTTTTTTTTTTTTTTTTTTTTCTGTTTGGATTCAGTTATACCATTTGAGTTGGACATAATCATACTTGTCAACAGGTTACAGGATGTGTTGTTTTTGAAACAATTACAGGCTTCCAAGAATAATACGACTCGTACTATCTTTCTTGCGCAAATTAGAAAAAGAAGGATGCATAACAATGTTGAAAACTTAAATC
Source organism: Artemisia argyi (assembly GCA_030686995.1). Lineage (NCBI taxonomy): Eukaryota > Viridiplantae > Streptophyta > Magnoliopsida > Asterales > Asteraceae > Artemisia > Artemisia argyi. Next base: position 333,584,825 of record CM060709.1, read on the forward strand.
AGTCTTCAAATGTAAGGAGAAAAGAGGAAGTGTCAAAAAAGATTTGGATTCCCATAAACCTCCGGCAAGGAACAAAATCGTGGAAAAAGGGTAAGTTGCAGGACCCAAGCTTGAAAAACCGTGACATCATGTCATGCAGAAAAATCGAGCTAAGAAGACCTCATAACACCAATCCTTCTACGTTGTTCTTCAACCGATCGTTGTTTATTCATGAACACTTGATTCTTCAACACACGGGAATTTTCCTTTTTCTTGGCTCTTCTGTCATTAAGTTACACACGTCACAAGTTAACAAGAATATAATTCAACTCATATTACCCAAAAGTGTGCAACTATTACAAGGATCACTGATTTGACTCGTGAAAACAGTTTATTTACAAAATTTTAGGGAAAATTATATACAAGACTTCACTAGGCATAAAGTTTTGATGCACTGGGGTGGCCACAAACTATAGCCCAAATGGGCGATAAATGGACGGGTCATTACTCATTCATGGGTAGGTCAACATGGGTTACGGACTTACGGTCAAAATAGATTGCTGTTAGACACAGGTTAACATGAGCTTTCCAGGTTATATAAGCACATGTGGGATGCTGTAAACATTTTGCTATACTTTGGTAGACTTTTAACCCGTTTAACCAATTCCTTTTAAGGTGAATTGTACTAGTTTTCCCCCTTTACCGGTTATCAAGGCCTCAAATTTAACCAAGATTCAACGTGCAAGAACTAAAATGATAAGATGGAACATACCGAGGCTCCCTTTGACGGAAAAGGAGAACAAGTACTCCAAATCCCACGACAAGTGCGATTTTAATTGCCTGAAGATGAATTCAAGATTTAGAACTGGATCTTTATGTTCTTTGTGATTATCTTTATAGTACCAAAAAAATATTAAACCTGTCCTAGTGCTCCATTAGAAGCCTCTTCATCTCCACTTTTTGGACTTGAGTTCCCTGAAACACGAACCATTTCTTTACCTTGTTTCCCGATGCCATCTCCCTGAAAAACAATATGCGCAGACACAAAATCAAGAAAAAGAATGCAAACTTTTTAGTTGTATTTAGTTTTAAACATTCTAAAAGAATTGGTAACTAGTGTTGACAAGTATCACAAGAACCCGATCTCTTTTGACCTATCACCAAACAACAAAAGGCACTTACTTTCACCACGATTGCGGGTACCTTGCAATCACTTATAAAGCTCATTCTTGGTTCACCTTGGGCTGTAATACAAAAATGTCTTTTTTCATCAAGAAATATCCAACGACCAGAACCCTCATGATCAAAGTATTCAAGATTGTATTTTGAAGACTTTTTACCATCAATGCCATCCTTTTCTGTGTCGGTTTCTATAACATCGGCCTTCTCTTCATTATTTAAACTTATAGTTTCACTTGGTTCAACAAAATCGCTGTCAAAACTAACTTGTTCTTCTTTTGTTATGATACTTGAAAGGGTTTTCCGCAAATCGCCAGTACTAAAAGAATTTCTGAGCCTTTTTGAACTTGATGTTTCTGAGTCTTTTAGGTTATCTTGGCTTGATTCTGAGCTTTCATAATAATCTTTAACTGCGGTATCCTTTAATAATCGTAAGGATCCAGCTCTGTATGATTTAGTACTTTGAGGCTTGAGAGGTACTCTATCCTGAAATAAGTTCATACAAATAGAACCTTTTCAGGTGGAAATTCGAACCATTTAGTAGCAGATGACTCGATTATGGGTTAAATTTTATCTCATCAAGTTTGCTTAAAATGAAACGGGTCAAATGGGTTGAATAGGACAAACGGGTCAAAAGTTGTGTTGTTGTACTCAAATACTTACAACCTTCTGAATCATTTGAAGAATGTATAAAAACCTTTGGGTTGGCCACCCCGATCTAACATATGGTAACAATGTGGCAAATTTTGACTCTCCCAATTTGACTCGTTACCCAAACTGCCTGATTACACTACAATACTACATCATATATATGCAAATAAACAAAGAACTGACAATGAAAGGGCATGCATACCTGAGATATACTACTTTCAAAGACGCTAATCATCTTCTTTATATTACGTGGAGTTTTCTCCAATGAGCTTCGCTTAACAGGTTCACCAGCAAGTGAAGGGGTAAGAGATTTTACTTTTTCAGCAATCGTTGATCTTGACAAATTCACATCGCCCGAAGATGCGTTTTGCAATCTTTTAGGTACTTCAGCTTGTTGTGACTGAATCTCATTGTCCTTATCTATATTCACTTTAGTTTCTTTGCTCATTTTCTTTACATAGCTCGGGATCTTCTCTTCAAGATTCTGCTTATCTAACTTCGCATCCAGATTACCAGATGGTTTTGATCCTGCTGCATCATTCTTCTCAAAATCGCCAGTCTTAATGTCTTGTAACAATTTTTCGGGTACTTGAGTTTGTTGTAATGGAGTCTCATTGTTCTTATTTGAATCACCTTTAGTTACTTGTAACAAAGATGCACTGCCGTCACTTGTGCTCTTTATATCAGCCTGATTACCCGAAGAATTTGCTTTAGCTGAGTCTGTTCGTGAGTCCTGACTCTCAATGTACTCTGCCATTGCCTTTTGCTCAATCCCCGCTGTTGTTTGAGAAAATGAAGTTTGTTCCCTTCTATCCGTAGCATTCTACAACACGAGATCTTACTATTAAACAGTTGACTTTTAAACCCATAATTAATCTATGTATCAAAAGTCTAACAGGTTAAATGGGTCAAAATAAAATTTAGCCAAAACTAAACGCGTTCAGTGGGTCAAAATGTTTTTCAAATGATTTCGACTTCCAAAAGCACTTTATTCAAAGAAGTTAGACACTTTGGATTTTTGTAATAATACTTTCTATACTAATTATTTGGATAATTAAAAGAACCGACAAATAACATGTTGGTGCCTTGGCGGTTAATCCAACCGAACCCGTTTTGGCCCATGATAAAAGTTCAGGTTCGACAAGAAACTGTTTATCAACCAGGAAAGTTGTTAAGCAACATGATTTAATCCTTAACTGTGAATGATTGCCTCTGAAGAAATTCCTCTTTGATGACATCACTAGATACAGAAGAGCTTGCTGAAGTATAATCAACTTCATTATAGGAACCACTTCTTCGGAAATCTTGAGAAGACGTAGCCCTCAAAACATCTAGACAAAACCTTTCAGAAAAGTTCTAATGTAAGACCGCATTAACAATAAAAGAATGTGTGCTCCTACTAAACTATTATTTGTGCTTAAATAGTTTCTTTAGAAAGCGCAAGATCAAACCTGAGACCTCATGTCTGCTCAACGATGACGCGCTATATTTGGCAACAATCTCGGCTTGCTTTTTCTTCATCGCGGTTTCTCTCTGCAAGTAATGAAATAAAATGTAACTTCTGAGTAACGGAGCATAAGTCTGTAGAACGCTAACAAAGTCAAGTTGTTTGGTAAGCAATCGGTTAGTTGAATCACGAATTGATGTCCCATTTTGCAAAATATTACTGAAGCAAATTTAAAGTGGAAAACGAGTAGAACGTTATAAAATTTCGAAGCAATTAACTAACCAAGGGGTACAAGTTTCGGGCTACACGGGGGTGTGTTTGGATGTGCATTTTAAAAGTCGTCGTTATGACCATGATCACTCTTACCTAAACACTCAAAATACTAATATAGTCTACCGTACATCCAAACACCCCTTATATAATCAAAGAATGAGATAACGTGCAAAGGAATGAAAAGGGTACCATCAAACGAATCCGGTTCCGCTCTTCATCACTAAGAACAAACTGCAACTTCATATGTATAAGGCCACCTCCTTCAATGGGAAATAAGTCATCCCATGTACCCTTTTCGATTATTGACATAGTCCTAACACCTACACCCGAACAAAACCAATCTCGGTTAGAATCAAACTAACCTTATCCTACACAATGTGACATAAATCCCACATTATGATAAACCTGAATGTGATACTTGATTTCCTTCTGAATCCTGAATCGTGATGACCAAATTATCTCGTAGATTCGTCAATGGACTATATAATAGTCAACATATTAAACCAATGTTCATAAATAACTAGACTAGTACTAGTACAAGTTAGAAATGACGAATTCGAAATCTTACAAAGAAAAAGTCTTTTTCTCCTCAGCTTCATACTCAACTTTTCCCAATGAAACTACATGATGAAATGAATCAAAACCAAATTTATATATTCGTCCGAATGTACCATACTTTCACCTTATCATTGCATACAACTCATTTTAGTTTTTTGTGAACATTCGCTTTTTTACAATGTACAAAAAATTATTGTACTAAAATCACAACCAACTCCACCAAGGTGACCTCACAAGAGATCTGAAGTTCAAACCTCACTAAGTACACATCTTATGATTAAAGGATATAATACTTTTGTAGGCCCGTGCCCGTCTATGGACTAAGGATAATTGCGCAATGCGCAATGGACCTAAGCCAACACACGGGCTTGGCCTACCAACTATTATAACCTCTAAATTTGTAATGCGATTAAGGCTTCTAGAATCAAGATTCAAATAATGATGGAGTACATACCCTTAACAGAATTTGATGAAGACGGAAGCTCCTTGAAATCAAGAACTAGAAAATCAAACAATCACAAAATGGGCATTATTAAAAGTTCATAAAAATATAAACATAGAGTCAAATATTGGAAAATAACTACCTGAAACTTGAATGGATCCTGGCATTGGAGAGTGTTTAGTAAAAAAAATGTGACAAAATTTTGGATGGAATAATTGTGTTTGTGATTCAATCTTGTGTGTGATGGTTTGTGGGGTAGTGTGAGCTATGAACCAACTTTGTCAACCACATATGTTATAAAAACATACCTCAATATTTGTCTTACTAGGATAACATTGATCCTATTAAAAAAAACTATTCAAAAAACGGTTAAATAACTGTTTTATGGCGGGTAAATAACTAGAATGAGATATTTGGTATGAATTTACCACTTGCATTTTTACCTGTAAGTACTCAAGTTAGATAGCTAGTATGTTTATTTCACCGGGTATTATTTCACCGGGTATAAACCCTTTACCCTAAAAAATAGATAGCTAGTATGTTTTATCAGATTTTTTTTTTTTTTACTGATATTCATATGGCAAAAACAATATTTTACACTTCAGTCTTTAGAATTACATTGTTGGCCCTCCCACGATAAAGCGTTAAGCTCGGCCCTTGTAGTTCAATATTTGATTTGGGTTATACACTTATACTTAAGAGAAAATTGATAAAACAAAATAAGTGACATACATTTCAATTTTTCTTGTTGCAAATTAGTAGCTTTTAGTATGAGTATTGTAGTATCGATGCTCATGTTCTACATATTTAACCACAATTTTCTTAAATGAACTTTACCCAACCAATATGATACAGTTTTCAACTTTCAAAAACTGGCTCAATCTGTATATTTAACCAATATTCTTTAATGCATTTCACTATCTTTCGGTCAGTCCTTATGACAAACTTAAACATGCTTGCAATCGTTAGTATAGACAGACTAAAACGTAATCAAAATTATACTATACGTTCTTAACAAAATTATCTTTGCATTTTATCTTCAGGATAAGTTTGACATCACATTTCTCAAAAGAAGCAGCAGCATCATCAATCCCGCCCAAGCGGGTATGAGTATTTCTCGAAAGAAACATAATTCATACCAAAAAAAAAAAAAATAAATAAATAAATAAATAAATAAAAAAAAAAAAAACCACCAAGTTTTCAATCCCACATGGATCAAAGAAACAAAATCTCGGCACCTTATATACATTGGGGTATATATTTCATACATGTTGAAATAAGTATATTGTTGTTTGGTTTGTTATATTTCTATGTTTAATTGAATAGACACAGAACTATACTAAGCCAAACACATAACTATGAGTTCTCAACTTTTTATCATTTTCATGTTACTAACTTTGATGTATTGTCTAACTTTTTATCATTTTCATGTTACTAACTTTGATATATGTCCAACTTTTTTTAAACGACTGATATATATCTAATTCTAAACAACATAACTATGAGTTCTCAAACTTTTTCCTTTTCATGTTATCACCTTTTGTTATTTGTGAGTTTTATATCTTAAGTGGGCAAATTAAGCACATTAAAACAAAAAATAGAACAGTTTGTAAACATCTCATCTCCGATCAGCATGACCAATTTTGAGTGTTTTACTTTACTCTCGAGGGTTGTTGCTCTTTTGTGTTCCAAATAAATGCAATGTATTTATCAAATGGTCTTATAACTTAGCGGTATCTCATATTATATAACTAATATGTTTGATCAAAATACTAAAAAATGATTATCTTTTCGATTTGTCTTACTTATGAAGCCATTATAATACCTTCGAAAAGTTTATAAGAACATTTGGTGCATTTAGTATATTATTAAGAGGTGGTAAGATCCTCTTTCAAGTCTTGTTAGGCAAGAGCTTAAACTTCTTAACACATCTAAAAAAAAAAAAAAAAAAAAAAAAAAAAAAAAAAAAAAAAAAAAATTGTCAAAAGGTCTTAACGATTTGATATAAGTGATTTTATTAAGAAAACAAATACAACCGGACTCTTCTCTTTAAAACGTCTCACTATCTCCCAGTTAGTACTTATGATAAACCTAAACTTGCTTGCCAAAACTTCAATCAACATTATACTATCTTAAATTCTTAACAAAATTAGCTTTGTATTTCATCTTTAGGATTAGTTTGGCTTCACACTTTTAAAAGAAACAACAAAAACAACACCGTTCTCGCCAAAGCAAGATATGAGATTTATTTTTAAAAATAAATAAATAAATAAAAATCATACACTAAAAACATAAATAATATGCATTACGGCAAGATGTGTCTTTGGTGAAACTTTTTGCCTATAGTTACCTTTTAAAAAACTAAAAAGTTTTCAATCCCACATGGATTAAAGAAACAAATTCTTGCTACCTTATATACATTACGGGGTATATAGTTTATAGTTGTTGAAATAACGTATATTGTTGTTTGGTTAGTTATATGTCTATGTTTAAGTGAATAGAGTAGACATAGAAATATGGTTCATCCAATGACATAACTATGAATACAGTTTGATTTCCTTTTCTTTTTCTTTTTCTTTTTCTTTTTCTTTTTCCTTTTTGTACATAGCAACCCCAGGTGTTATCACCTTTTGTGATTTGAAACATTGAAGAGTTAAGCATATAGGTATAAAACCATAAATAAAATAGTTTATGTTATTTCTGGATTTATATCTTTATGTGAATAAATTAAGCACGATAAAACCAAATAATTTAGTTTATAAACATCGCATCTCAATGAAACTCTAATCAACATGACTAATTTTGAATATTTTACTTTACTATTTAGGATTGTTTGTTCTTTGTGTTTCAAAAAAATGCAATGGTTTGATAACTTAGCGATATCTATCTTTTATATAATACAACAAAATCCTTATTGAAAATTTTTCATTTCAAAAAAATGCATTCATACCTTATTTAGTAATAATTTTATTTAAAAAAAAATGTTATTTTCTTATTAGGTAATATTTTATATTTATCCATAACACAAGTAGAAGATAAATACAAAAAATATAGATAAGATGCAATTAATAATATGATTAAAAATTTTAAATTATTATCTTTAATAATAAAAAAAACTATAATTAAACATCATAAATCAAACAAAACAAAGATTAAATTATTTGTTTTTTAATAAATAAAAATATATGATTCAAAAATTTTTTAAAAAAACTCGCGCGTGCGCTGGCATTATAACTAGTACTACCTATAGGCACTACACCCATTTCTTGAATTCTTGAAGAATTAATAAAACTAATTAAGGAAACTTAATTAATTAAAATTATGTAGCAAATGATGAATAACTGCACTCCATATATATGTATGATATAGTTGACTAAGTATGTTTGTACAATTGTATCTATATCTATACTATCTATAATGGAAAAATGGTCAAACTTGAAAAGTTGAGTCTTGAAAGTTGAGTATTGAAAGTCAAATGTGAGAGAAAATTAATGTAATTAATATTCTAATTAAAACACCTCATTACTTAAAAATACAATAATCTATTCACATTGTACAACCAATTAAAAACATATCTATCAAATTAAATACAACCAATTAAAACACAAACCGGGTTGACCCGTTTTCGACCAAACCTAGCAAGTTGACCCGGTTTAAATCGACTCATTTTTCGACCGGAGCAGTTCAACCGGTTGAACTACCCGGGTCGAACCGGGTTTCAAAACATTATCATTACTTAAAAGTACAATAATTTATTCACATTGTACAACCAATTAAAAACATATCTACCAAATTAAATACAACCAATTAAAACACAAACCGGGTTGACCCGGGATGCTTCAAACCCGGCGGATTGACCCGGTTTAATTTGACCCATTTTTTACCCAACCTAGCAAGTTGACCCGGTTTAAATCGACCCATTTTTCGACCTGAACGGTTCAACCGGTTGAACCGCCCGGGTCAAACCGGGTTTCAAAACATTATCCTTTACTTAAAAGTACAATGATTTATTCACATTGTACAACTAGGGATGGCAAAAAAACCCGAACCCGACGGGGAAACCCGAAACCCGACATAATTGGGGCGGGGCGGGGCATGCTAATTGGGTTACGGGGCGGATTTGGGGATTAAACGAGGATTTTAATCGGGTTTGGGGCGGGGAGTGGGGAATCCTCGCCCCGCCCCGCCCCACCCGATTAACATATACATATATAGAAATATATCTACATATATAGTATTTTGTTAGTATTAACGTAATAAAAAATATTACTCTAATATTGTTAGTTTTTTTAGATTTATAAGAATGCGTAATTGTGATTATAGAAACTCGTTTAGTGTCATATTTTAAGTTTTAATTTTTATTTTTTTTTGTATAATTTATCATTATTTATGTATAATATTATAGTTGAAAATTTAATAAGGCTTGTTTCTAATTGATTATTAATAGGTTCGTTATTGCTAACGGTATAAAAATAACAATAAATGTAAAATGGTGCGGCTTTGGTCGAGAATTACACCCAAAGATGACGCCCCGATAAGATCCCCGATTAATACGGGGCGGGTTTGGGGGACCATCACGCCCTAACGGGGCGCCCCGATTAGATCCCCGATGGGGATCGGGGCGGGTTTGAGGAGAACTTTGGTAATCGGGTTTGGGGATGGGGATGGCCGCCCAGCCCCAAACCCGCCCCGTTGCCATCCCTATGTACAACCAATTAAAAAACATATCTACCAAAATAAATACAACCAATTAAAACACAAACCGGGTTGACCCGGGACGCTTCAAACACAGCGGATTGACCCGGTTTAATTTGACCCGTTTTCGACCCAACCTAGCAACTTGACCCGCTTTAAATCGACCTATTTTTCGACCGGAACGGTTCAACCGGTTGAACCACCCGGGTCGAACCGGGTTTCAAAACATTATTTTTTGTTTATAACCTATAAACTTTTTTTTATCAATAAACTATTTGTCGCTATAAGCCTATAAAATCCCGTTGCTATGGACGGGTACTCGTCTAGTATTTATGTATGAGTGTACGTTTGTAAAATTCCTTGAAACGAAATTAGTATATAATTTTATAAAATACTTGATGAATATCCGTGCATAGCAACTGGATTTTATATTGCCAGACACTTATAGTGATATTTTGGTTACACAAATGATATTTTGGTTAAATGTTTTGTGTAACCAAAATATCACTATAACTATCTGCCAATATAAAATTCTGTTGTTATATATGCATACTCGTCTAGTCTCATATTATATGTGATCGTTCTTTAATAAACTAATTATGGGTTCAAGTACTGCTTAAATTATGTGAGATAAATTTATAATGCAAAAATATGTATATTTTGTAAGATAGTTAGCTGACATTTAATAGAAATGCATTGTATTTCTTTTTTAATGATTTATGTCAGTTAAAATAATCTATATGAAATAAAGCTAAAAGTTCTTTATAGATAAAACTTTTACTATAGAACTCATCAAACAATATTAGCCATTCATTTTTTTTATCAAAATAAAAAAGTAAACTTCCACCCTTTTTTTTAAAGTTAAATATTTCGCAAACCGTAAATCGTCAAGCTACAAAAAATACCATCGCGGCGAAAATTAAATTATCTTTCTATAGACATGCATTGTTATATACTTTCGACGAATTTTTTTTTCGATGAACTTTTTTTTTCGCACAGAAAAATCATATATGATTTGATTTTAACAAATCATATATGATTCTTACGAATCATATATGATTCTTAAGAAATCATATATGATTCGTAAGAATCATATATAATTCGTAAGAATCGAATCATATATGATTTTTTACTAATCATATATGATTATTTTTGGGCGGAAATTAAAAAAAAAAAAAAAAAATCGTCGAAAGTATATAACAATGCATATCTATAGAAAGATCATTTAATTCTCGTCGCGATGGTATTTTTTTGTAGCTTGAAAATTTACCGTTTGCAAGATATGTTATTTTGAAAAAAAATGTGGAAAATATAAATGGGTGGCTATAATTGGTTGATAAGTTTTATAGCGTGTATGGGTTATTCATGTATATCAACTCATGAAATAAATGTTGTCAAAGTATATGGATTGATAACGATGGGCCGGCCCATGGACCATCATGTATACCATTTATTTTGTCGTATGAATACTAAAGCCCGACACATAAACTATCAAAGGATTTAAAGTTATTCGAGAATCTTGTTGTATTTGTGATTCAACTTTGTATCCTGGCATTGCAGAGTGTGGTAAAAAAATGTGACAAAATTTTGGATGGAATAATTGTGTTTGTGATTCAAATCTTCAATGTTGTGTGTGTTGGTTTGTGGGATAGAGTGAGCTATGAGCTAACTTTCTCAACCACATATGTTTTAGACAAAATTACATGGATGGTCCCTGTGGTTTGCACGGATTTCAAGTTTAGTCCCTAACTCAAAATAAGTACACCAGACGTCCCTAATTTTGAAACCTGTCACCCTTTTAGTCCCTAATTTGGATGGGCCGTTAGTTTATCCGTTAAGTAATTTGCACCGTTAGTCCTTCGTTAATATTTTTTGCACCGTTAGACCTTCGTTAATTTGCACCGTTAGTCCTTTGTTAAAATTTAAAAAAAAAAATTTGAATAAAATTTTTTTTCGAATAAAAATTTTTTAAAAAAATATTTTTTAGAAAAAATATTTTAAAAAAAAATATTTTTTTCAAACAAAATTTTTAAAATTAAAAAATTCTAAATTTAAAAAAAAATAAAATTTAAAAACAAAATTTGAATAAAAAAAATTTTTGAATAAAATTTTTTTAAAAAAATATTTTTTAGAAAAAATATTTTTAAAAAAATATTTTTTAGAAAAAATATTTAAAAAAAAATATATTTTTTTCGAATAAAAAATTTTAAAATTAAAAAATTCTAAAATTAAAAAAAAAATATTTTTTTCGATAATTATTTAGAAAATAAAATTTAGAAAAAAAAAATTTATTCGAAATTTTTTTTTATTCGAAATTAAAAAAAAAAGGATTTTTTTTTAAATTTTTTTCTAAAAAATTCCAAAAAAAATTATTTTTCGAATATTTTAAGATTTTTTTTCGATAATTATTTTTTGAATTTATTTTCAAAATTTTTTTGAATAAAAAATTAGAAAATAAAATTTTGAAAAAATATATTTATTCGAATTTTTTTTAAAATATTCAGACTAGAAAGGGGTCAAAATCGTGATTTAAAATTGATACAGAAACATTTTTTTCAAATGACAAATTTTCTTTTAGTGTACTTACATAATCACAAAAAAATGAGCGAAAACGTAAAAAAGGCGAAAACCGATAAAAATATAAGAAAACATATAAAAACGTAAAAAAAACGGACGAAAACATAATAAAACGGATAAAATATTAGAAAACAGACTAATATGTAATAAAGCGGACAAAAACGTAAAAAAAATGACGAAAATGTTAAAAAAAAACGGACGAGAACGTAAAAAATGGACGAAAAAGTAAAAAGATTGACAAAAACGTTAAAAAAATGAACGAAAACGTTAAAAAAAATGGACGAGAATGTAAGAAAATGGACGTAAACGTAAAAAGATTGACAAAAACGTTAAAAAAAGGGACAAGAACGTTAAAAAACGGACAAAAACGTAAAAAGATTGATAACGGTGCAAAATATTAATGGAGGGACTAACGGTGCAAATCATGGGGACTTTTTTAGAAAATGAGGACTAACGGTGCAAAAAATATTAACGAAGGACAAACGGTGCAAATAACTTAACGAATAAACTAACGGCCATCCAAGATAGGGACTAAAAGGGTGACAGGTTTCAAAATTAAGGACGTCTGGTGTACTTATTTTGAGTTAGGGACTAAACTTGAAATCCGTGTAAACCACAGGGACCATCCGTGTAATTTTGTCTATGTTTTAAAAACATACCTCAATATTTGTCTTACTAGGATAATATTGATTAAAAAAAAAATGACACTTTAAAAAAAAACGGTAAATAACTGTTTTAAAGGTGGGTAAAATAAAAAGAATGAGATATTTGGTTTGAATTTACCACTTACGTACTGTTACCTTTACGTACTCAAATTATATAATTAGTCGTTCAATAATTGATTTTGGGTATACTTAGAGAAAATTTATGATAGAAGAAGAAAACAATAAGTTACATACATGATACATGCCAATTTTTCTTGTTGCAAATTAGTACTTTTAGTATGAGTATGGTAGTATCGATGCTCTTGTTCAATATTTAACCACAGTTTTCTTAGATGAACTTTACCTAACTAATATGATACAATTTTTTAACTTTCGATCTTTACCTCACTTATTTAACCTATTGATAAACCTAAACTTGATTGCAATAATCGATATACTAAAACTTTAATAAGAAATATACTATACATGCTTAACAAAATTATCTTTTCATTTTATCTTCAGGATAAATTTGGCCTCACACTTCTCAAAAGAAACAACAACACCACCATTCTCACCTAAGCGAGATATGAGATTTAAAAAAAAAAAAAAAAAAAAAAAAAAAAAAATCTTACAGAAAAAATATAAATAATATGCATTAATGCTAGATGTGTCTTTGGTGGAACTATAGTTACCTTTTAAATAACTAAGTTTTCAATCCCACATGGATCAAAGAAACAAATTCTTGCCACCTTATATACATTAGGGTATACGTTTCATACAAGTTGAGATAAGTATATTGTTGTTTGGTTAGTTATATGTTTATGTTTAAGTGAATAGACATATACATATAAATTAAACATAAACATATTATTACAACAACATATCTATGAGTTCTCAGCTTTTTTCGCTTTCTAACTCTTTTTAAACGACTTACAATATATCTAACTAAACAACCCAACTATGAGTTCTCAACTTTTTTCATTTTCATGCTACTATAATTATTATTTGTACAAATAAAATGCAGTTTGATTTCTTTTTCTTTTTTGTATTTTCCCACTAACTACCCCAGGTGTTATCACTTTTTTCTATCTTAAATATACTATCTTAAATTCTTGCTTGCCAAAACTTCAATCAACAATATACTATCTTAAATTCTTAACAAAATTAGCTTTGTATTTCATCTTTTGGATTAGTTTGGCTTCACACTTCTAAAAGAAACAACAAAAACGACACCATTCTCGCCAAAGCGAGATATGAGATTTATTTTTAAAAATAAATAAATAAATAAAAATCATACACTATAAACATAAATAACATGCATTACGGCAAGATGTGTCTTTGGTGAAACTTTTAGCCTATAGTTACCTTTTAAAAAACTAAAAAGTTTTCAATCCCACATAGATTAAAGAAACAAATTCTTGCTACCTTATATACATTATGGGGTATATAGTTCATAGATGTTGAAATTACGTATATTGTTGTTTGGTTAGTTATACGTCTAAGTGAATGAGTAGACATAGAAATATGGTTAATCACCTTTTGATTTCCTTTTCTTTTTCTTTTTCTTTTTCTTTTTTTGCATAGCAACCCCAGGTGTTATCACCTTTTGTGATTTGAAACATTGAAGAGTTAAGCATATAGGTATAAAACCATAAATAAAATAGTTTATGTTATTTCTGGATTTATATCTTTATGTGAATAAATTAAGCACTTTAAAACTAAATAAATTAGTTTATAAACATCACATCTCAATGAAACCCTAACCAACATGACTAATTTTGAATATTTTACTTTCTATTCAAGATTGTTGCTATTTGTGTTTCAAATAAATACAATGGTTTGATAACTTAGCGATATCTATACTACCTATAGGCATTACACCCATTTCTTGAATTCTTGAAAAATTAATAAAACTAATTAAGGAAACTTAATTAATTAAATTTATGTAGCAAATGATGAATAATTGCACTCCATATATATATATACTAGCTTATAGACCCGTGAAATTCACGGGATTTTAGAGGGTTTTTGATTAAAAAAAGATAAGTACGTTAATACAGTAAGAAAAAACAACGAACGAAAAGCGTATGCAATTTTGTTGAAACGAAATAATAAGTTATAAGTGACTCAAAGTATGAAATACAATACTTTTAAATAACATCCACTTTATTTCAATACGGATTCAATGTCAATTACATCCACTTTCTTTGCCTCTTGATTCCTGGTATTAGGGATGAGCACGGTGCTAGAATGGTACCGAATTGGTGGTACCGTTTTTTTCCCGAGCATGAAAGGGGGTACCGGTACCGTACCGGACGGGATTCGGATACCGATACCGGTACCGGTTTCGGTACCGGTACCGGGAAATCGGGTTTTTCCCCTATTTTTTTGGAAATTTCCCGATTTGGTACCGATCCCGTACCGAATTAGTAGTCCTGATTTTTTTTCACCTTATTTCGTAGTCCCGGTACCGTACCGTATATCAGGAACGGTACCGTTTCGGTACGGTTCCGGTTCGGTTCCGAGATTCGGGTCAAAATGCTCATCCCTACTTGGTATCGTTGTCCTTCCCTACGTTGTTTGGGTCGTATTAAATGGATGTAGTTGTCATTATAAAAGTTGAACATAAGCTCCTTTCCGTCAATATCTGAAAGTGATTTAAAAAAGTGTAAGCAGTATAAATGTTGGATATATAATAATTTTAAATAAAAAAATCATATAAACATTTAACATGATTTCCTTCAACAATGACAATATTGATGATAGTTAACCTTATTAATATCAGAGATGTGTTGCAAGTGTTCTAACGAAACAAACCAAAAAATCATTCTACAAAAACCATTAGAGAGATGTGTTTGCAAGTGTTCTAACGTCACGTCACCTTTTACCTTAACGTCACCTTTTACTTTATAAATTCAAAAGGTTTGTTCATTCATTCTACAAAAACCAAAAACCAGCATGAAAATAGTATATTCATGTGTACTACAGGGGTTTGTTTCATTTACTTGACTTCAAAGAAAAACATTATTACCAAATAACCTATTCAGAGGTATTTAGGAATAGGTACCTTTTATAGTGGTTCAAAAATGCTCATTTCAGCCTATAATTTTTTATTTCAAACCTAACCAAAATAATTTGTTTCGACAATGGACGGTGTTATGAGTTTAAGACAATCAAAACTTGAACTGTAACAATCAATATAGCAAACTTTCAAACGTTCGAGCCCATACCATGACCAGAAAACTTGAAAAGGAAAAATCATTTCAAGAATATTTCATCAATATAGAAACATTTAAAAGTTCGTTAGTGGTACAAACATGACACTTTGTCTAAAAAAATGGTATAAAGTAAAAATAAAATAAAAATGGCAAAGCTTTTGTATCCCTTTCATAATCCTTCCATCAGGTTCTCAATGAATAAGTATCAAGTCATTAAATGAATAGTTTTAAATGTGTCATATCTTCAATCATCCTTGCCTCACTGTAAAGCAAATCTTCCATTATTGTCAAGATGAGCCCTCAAATCCCCATAACCTTCACCAGGTTACTAAAAATCAAAACACACACCACGTTACCACTCCAAGTGCAACTACAACCTTAATGTTCCCTAGAACCTGCAATGTCAAAGTTTTTCAAGTTAAAAGAAATGTCAGGGCACTCGTATGCAAGTCTCTCCAAAATAAAAACAACCTCTAGAATTCAGATCTTATATAAACTAAAACCCATTTCACAATGCTTATATTCTTGTAGAACTTCAGACCTTTCATTCTAACTCCTTTTTAAAACTCATTTATATGCATGACCCAAACCAAACAATGCCATTGATGTCCGTAAACTAACGCCACATATGTACAATTTGTATCTTCCAAGTTTTCTCTAATATATCATTCTGTAATGATTTTTAACAATATAAGAAGTAGACGAATTACCGATTCAATCTCCTTATGCGTTTTAGATCACATAATCATCCACATTACCACCAAGCCTGAAACATATATCCAAATAACCTAAATAAATTCAATATAATGAATCGGTATAAAAAAATTTAACAAAGTACACTCACAATAAAGTATAATATGACATTACTTTTTTGTTGAGTCATTTCTTTTGGTCCACAAGTAACTTATATAGTAAATACTAAAACGGGTCAAAAATGCTCCATTGTAGATATCCATGGTTTGACTTGTTTATCGCGTTTGGTGCAAATATAATTATCCTTTTTACCAAAAAAATGTCAAAATGGGTAAGAAAAATGAGCTACAAATTTACAGGTCAAATGGGTTGCAAGTTTACTCAGAAGATCATGGTGTATCAAAGCACCACAAAAGGTATCAACTCTTCACCATCACCTCATAAGTTGATCTTAAGGCTTGCAACTTCAAAATATACAAAGGTGAAAATAGCAATGCCCTGTAAATATTGCATGAGAGTTGGGTATCCATCTTTAAGATCTATATCAACAATTCTCCTGACAATGTTTTTTATGAAATAGAGAAGCTCATCCCAGTCTCTAACATTATGCCTCGACTGCAAAATAGCATTATTGCATTAGAAATAGGGAAATAATTAATAACTAAGTTTGATACTATTAAGTCATTCAAAATTCTTTTCAACTTCAACAACCACTTAAAATTTCCAACCCATTCTCCATTCTTCACCCCATCCTTCGAAGCATTAGATGTGTCGTTTTGAGGAACGTTGTTCATTGGTGATGGAACTTGTACATTTAGCACATCAGAGGCCTAAAGCGAATATATAAATGAGGCCTTGTTAGTTATAAAAAGTTCTAAAATTTCTAGCTATGTTTGATGCAAAAATTAATTTGATATAATAACTTCAAGGTATGCACTAAATAAGTTAAAGGCTTGTTATTAGAATTCATTGCAAGTGTTTATCCGAATTCACATTAGAATCCATTTTAACAATGTTGCTTTTAATAACTTCTCCCGTTTTGAAAAAGCGTCAAAATTTCTAACAAAGATGTATTTGCACCATAGCACTGCATAATAAAGATGTTGGGATATGGTAGTAGGTGAGCGAGCTTATGTTTATCTATGATTCTATAATCTAATTTTGTTCTATATTATTGTCTTAGTAGCAAGTCAAACAATAGTGCTTAAATAAAATATACTACAGTTGGTGCACTGACATTGCCATGATAACTCAAAAAACGATGTTAAAACTGACCCGTGTAACCCGCAGAAAGCCGTACCAATTAGTCAACTTGAGCTTAATATTCTTGAACCTGCAAAAAATATAGTGAATGATTAGACAATAAGTTTCCAGATCTTCTTGGTGTGCCATATTCTGAATTGTTACCAAATGCAGGCCCCGATTTGGTGAACCTGATTGCTACACTTGTGTCATGGCAACCGTCTAATAGGCCAACAGCCGATCAGGTAATTAAACATCCGTTCTTTCACAGTTTTTATCCTTTTCCACCAAGTGTACCAATCTTGTTTAATCTTTATACTTTTAAGAAACCAATGGATAAGATCGTGAGTTTGTTTTAGCAGATTTTATATTTGAATGTCAGCAAAAGGGAGCTTTACAATACTTAAAATGGCATTGTGATAAAACAGAGGTACCACGTTAAAAGCATGTGACAGTTGAAAAATGATCTATGATATCCATAGGGTCCTCGATGATTTCATGGTAATAAGAAAGCTACACAAACAAAATTCCCATATAAGTAAGCTGTAACAAACACTCCATGTCAATAAACTAAACTTCCCAACCAAATCACCTCATCGGGATCAATTGTTGCATAGAAAAGCACGTGAGTGTCCTTCCTACAGATGAGTTAGACACCCGCGTCTTTTTGAAGCTTGTTCATCAGAAGGAAACATAATCCAATTTGACCCATTTACATTTAATTGGTCAAAATTGGCAACATATATATGTAAAAGTGAGTTGACTAAAATGTGAAAATGTAGTTACCTGTAGCACTGATTGGTCGTTGACGATCTTAGTTACAAAAGAATCACCCGCACCTGTTGTGACCACTGCTTTTCACTGGGAATGCACCAACCGTTCCATGAAAATTCTGCAATCATAAAGAGAATTACTTGCGTTTCTTGTCCATTTTTCTCCCTGTTAAAATGGTTTATTCAGAGAAAACAAAATTAAATTTTTATGTCATTTTTGAATCAAAATTATCAAACTTTTATAGCCTGGTAATATGAATAACTGACATTTATTATCAAATTTTACAAATATGAAAATGACCTTCCTACAAAAATGGACTACAATGTAGTAAGTAGTAACGTCAGTTCGAAGACCTTCTGTAACAATATGCTCTAACTTAAGCTGAACTATCAAATGGGAACCACACTATTGTCGTGTATGAGTAAAGAATATGAACTTACCCATTGTAAATTAGTGTTAGCGCCAGTACTGTCGCCACCGGTGGTTGAAGTACCACATGTGGTGCAGTGAAGGATCGGCCCATAAGGAGAAACTTAATGAGAATTTGACTGTTTTTCAAAATAATGATCATGTGACTGAGCCCATGAAGCTCCCGAAGCAACACCAGTTGGAAATATTTTGTTATGAAGACGGTATTTCTACAATTGGCAGCAAGAAAGACTATCAACATTTTGTATAGAACATAGATTGGAAGAAAGAGGTTAGAAAAATAAGCTTACTTGTAGATGGCTCTTTACTTCGTCATTGGTGAGACCATCTACTTGCATAAGCTCTCGAATTTGCTTAGGTGTGGCTGCTGCAAGACAATTGGAACCAATCTTGACTTAGAATTTTTATTCCAGTAATAAAGACACATAAATATATGGAATGCATGAAATGGGATTTCTAATAGTATAATGACCACCTGCTTAAAAAAAAAAAAAAAAAAAAAGTTAATATCAAAATACAAAATCCTGTGCCAAGTTCAAGAACCGAGAACTAATTTATATAAATTAGCATCAGATTTAATACTATATATAGACGAAACATTATTAGCTATGATTAAAATAGCAACTGAAGGAACCAAACTCTTACTGTATATGTGAAAGATCAGACAAACATCTCAGGCAACGCCATTTAATCACAGCTAATGTATTAGTTTTAGAGCTCAATTTGGTTTTCTTATAAGATTTTACTCCTTTTTGCAGTAGATGTGGTCCTCTTTGCATTTATGCACAACCAATACTGAAAAGTTCTGAACAGCGAAGACAGTATCTCTTACAGAACGTCTTATTGTAGTATATTATCAGTTTATCACATCTTTCATATAATGAATTTTGTATTGGAGATATAAACAATGTAAAATTTTAATCTGATGCTAATTTCATGTCCGTGAATTACTTCGAAAACACACACCCAAACACCCTTGTACTACCTGCAAGTTAAACCACATGGTCCAACAATGGATTTCAAGTAATAGAGTTATAGAGGTCACATACCAATGGTGATCATGCCTCACCAGTCTTTAGAACAGGAGTCTGAGGAGTGGTATTGTTCTTTCCACCTTCCAGGCGTCCAGCTGCCCTTCCACCTTTTGCCGGAGAATGAAGCGGACTACTAATCGTAGTAGTGTAACCAACACTTCCCAACTCATTAACAAAACTTCATTGTATGTTGTTCCAAGCATTCTCTTAACTTGCTGTAACTATTAATGCAACAACGACATCAAAATATGTCTACAAATTGATACAACATGAATCTGAAAGTTAATAAAACAATATTTTTCTCAATTAATAGTTGTATTTTCTAAAAAGGTCAAGAATAAAACAATAACCTAAACGAAAAGAGAAAGTAAAACAAAGAAAAAGCACCACTTACATATTAAGCATGCCTTTTTCTTTCAAGCATTTCATCGAACTTCTGGTGTGCGCCCAGTAACTGTGGTCAAAATCAAATGAAGAAACATATAGCCAACTCAAACATACCAAAGATATTTTGACACCTAAAATCATGAATTCTAAAACACAACCTGAAAAAAAAAATGAACAACATGATTAAAAAAATTAGTTCCCAGTCAAAACTCATATCAGAAAAAACAAATTACGTCTACCATTACTACATTTTTTCATCATAAACATAAAAACAAATTAAACTAAAACGTGTACTAACATTTAAATTGAAAAAACAAATTAAATCGAAACTTGTATCATCGATTGAATTGAAACAATCAAACTAATTTGAATTGAATTGTTGGGTTTACATCATAAACATCAAAAAACAACAATAGTATAAACCAAATCGATTCATTATAATTAAAACTTACCGAAATTATTGGGTGAAACGCAGTAGAAGGGAGATTTTGAATCGGTGGTTTGATTGTTATAACATCCCTCGGTGGGTTTGAGATGAAACTGGTGATTTTGGATTTTGAATCGTGGTGTGTTTGAGTTGAAACTGGTATTGACTTGAGATATATTCAAAAAATTGTATAACTTATTTTTGGGATGATTTGTATAACGCGTTTTTGGTTACAATACTGATTTGAATGAGTCAATTACTTACCAAGAAACTGATTCCATGAATTGATTTCTTTGAATGGGGCAATGAATTGGTTAATTAGTTACCATATGGGGATTCTTTTGGGTTTGATGGAAATGATATGCAATGGCTGCCTTGTACGCAATAAATCCAGAGCCAATCAGAGCTCAGACACGTCAGTGAATTTAATGCAAAAGGTGCTTTAGTGGGCTTGTACAGTTTTCCCATTTATTAGATAAAATAGATATATATCTATTTTAACTAATAAAACAGAGTTTTGTACAACTCTTTTAAGCTTTCTTTTGTACAACTCTTTTAAGCTACCCAATTAATTTTTTCCTAATATAACACTTATTCTCGGCATGACACGTGTACTTTAATCACCCTTTGAAACAACCCTTTTTCGTTTGACTAAAAACATGCCAGGTCTTTTCCTTTGACTACTTTAATATTTCTCTTAAATGAATAGATACCCACATTCATACCGTTGGACACCTTGTTTTTAGTCATTTCATATCTTCTAAAAAAAACGCTCATCCTCTCCATTTCACATAAGGTACACTAATAATTTTTTTAGGCTTCGATTTTTTTTTCCTGTTTAATAATTCTTAATGGTTGTTTTTTTATAATTTTTTATCTTTATAATTGTAACAGCTAATCTTCTCTAAAAATCAAGAATCATAGGGATCGGCCTTTTCAAAAAAATCTCCACACACGGTACACTTATTTTTATTTTTGAGGTTTGATTTAAATAAATTGCATGCTAATAATTGTTCCTTTATAATTGCATCAGGTTATTTTATTGGGTGTTTGATCATATTCTTTTAGTTGTGTGGGTTGATATAATTTTTTTTTTTGGTCGATTGTAATTGGTTGTCGCGTTTTTTTAAGTATATTTGTGGATTTATCTAAGGTAAATTGGTTGTCACCATGAAAATATTGTCAAAGATGCAAAAATGGATAGTAGACTTATTTAAGGTAAATGGCTACTAATTTTGATAATCGTTTCATCTGGAAATAAATATTATACGGCATTTTAATTCAATTGATTTTTGGAAATAAATATTATACAACTCTTTTAAGCTACCCAATTAATTTTTTCCTAATATAACACTTATTCTCGGCATGACACGTGTACTTTAATCACCCTTTGAAACAACCCTTTTTCGTTTGACTAAAAACATGCCAGGTCTTTTCCTTTGACTACTTTAATATTTCTCTTAAATGAATAGATACCCACATTCATACCGTTGGACACCTTGTTTTTAGTCATTTCATATCTTCTAAAAAAAACGCTCATCCTCTCCATTTCACATAAGGTACACTAATAATTTTTTTAGGCTTCGATTTTTTTTTCCTGTTTAATAATTCTTAATGGTTGTTTTTTTATAATTTTTTATCTTTATAATTGTAACAGCTAATCTTCTCTAAAAATCAAGAATCATAGGGATCGGCCTTTTCAAAAAAATCTCCACACACGGTACACTTATTTTTATTTTTGAGGTTTGATTTAAATAAATTGCATGCTAATAATTGTTCCTTTATAATTGCATCAGGTTATTTTATTGGGTGTTTGATCATATTCTTTTAGTTGTGTGGGTTGATATAATTTTTTTTTTTGGTCGATTGTAATTGGTTGTCGCGTTTTTTTAAGTATATTTGTGGATTTATCTAAGGTAAATTGGTTGTCACCATGAAAATATTGTCAAAGATGCAAAAATGGATAGTAGACTTATTTAAGGTAAATGGCTACTAATTTTGATAATCGTTTCATCTGGAAATAAATATTATACGGCATTTTAATTCAATTGATTTTTGGAAATTCTTATTTTTGGGGATTCTTATAATTGATTTGCCCCGATTGTAATTGTCAGCGATTTTGGGAAAACTGTTTATATGAATTGAATTGGTTGTTTTTATATGGAGTGTGCTCTCTTTTATTCATGTAATTTTTTCATTCAAATGAAACAGTGCATGTAAAGGTTTTCCAGGTTAGTTTGTGTTAAGTGTTTTTCTATAGTAAATCATGTTCGTCTTCCACTTTTAGAGTTCTATTTCATTTATTTTCACTGCTCGAATTTTGTTGTCTAATTTCTGATTTTAATTTCATGTTCATTGCAGTGGTTATGTTAACTATTTTTTGCTTGGATGACAAAAAAGGTATACATAGTCATACTTGCTTTTGCCTTTTAGTTTCAAATAGCATGAAGTAAAAGTTCATTATCATTTAAAATAATTTTGATTATTGCAAGTAAATGATACATGTATCCTGTTCAGGAAAAAATGCTCTACAACTGTATACTCGAACCTAGAGGTGGTGTCAGCTATTTACTTGAGACTAGCAAAAGATGGTCCAATCATTGCCACAATATAGTGAACAACTACTAATAAACTATTCCTCCATGTTGAAGTAAGTTAACACTATTATGAAACCTTATTTGGAAGTGTCCCAAAGATTGCTTTAATTGAATATCTATATTTTTAGCATGGATACCATATAGCTTATCTATTTTTCTGTGGCTTAAAAATCTTTAAAGAAATATGTGATTTACATTTTAAGATATGTTGCAGGAAAATATAAGTTGGACAATGAGTTGTTTCTTGGAGTTTAATGTGGAATCTTTGTGTCTCAGTCATAATTAGAGTTGAGGTATATTCTTATTCTACTTATGCATCCTTTCCTCCTTTAATACTAAAATTTCCATTAATGTTCTATTGTAATATAATTTGCAGTTGCTTACATGCAATTTACATGCCTGTTAATGGAACCTCTTTTAACCAATGTATGAACTTTGCACTTACCATAATTAATGTCCGGTCTGATTTTAACATACTATTTTGATATGAAATGGGTCATGGGTAAGTGGATAGTTGCTCAAGTCCAACTTTCATTTGATAGCGACATAGCGTTATGGCTATTTTATGTGAGATTAGATTGTGTCAACCGATGGAGTAACGACCACAACAATTATTCAAAATATTCGAACATATAAACATTTTGAGAACACATGTCCAAACACTCCTTTAACCCATTTATTTGAGCGATTCATGCTATTATTTGGATTGGACTATGTGAGTATTTGAGGAACGACTTATGGATGCTCACAAGGGTTTGTTTCGATTAAACTAAAGAGGTTTGTCAAAGTTCAGTGATTCAGTACGATGGTTCATCTTTGTTGATTCTGAAACAGAAATGAAGGTAAGGGTTAGAAAATGTTGAAATAATGAGTAAGCACCTCAAAGTGAAGTCAATGACACCTGAAATGGTTATGAAAGTATGTAGAGCACTGTCTATATATCTTTTACGTTTGATGGAGTTAATGTAAGTGGCCCATTTCCTTTTAGATTGGTTATTAACTTCTATTTTTTTATAATTAATTTCTGCTTTGTGCAGGAAAATAGTATAAATAACCAGAAACAAGAGCAAAGAGGCCCTCCAGTACCTCAAGAGGCTATAAGATATTGAAGTTAAAAAAAGTTTAACTTGGAGTTAAAACTCAATAGATTGGTATTGTTGATAACTAAGGCCTCCCTGCAAAGAGAATACACATTGTACCAGTTTCCGATTCCAGCAACACAAAGATGGAGCAGGTGAAAGCTTTGTGCTTCTAACCCTTTACTAAATTGGATGTCATGAATGTATTACGTGTACTGAACCAATTTATTTCATTGCAGACAGATAATCAATGTGAACAAGTAGCACTATCTGCAGTCGTATCTGAAGAGACTAAATAAGTAGATGGTGAAATTTGAGAGTTTAATCATCAGAAGCAGCAGAATGGGGATCTAGAGAATCATTGTCCTCTAAAGAGTGACCGTTCTAAACCACTTCCCTATGTTGACTCAATGATGCAGCATGTATGCTATTAATCTTCTTAGTATCTATGTCAATTTTTTTGCTTTATTAGCTAGCATTGTCACAAACAGTTTAGACGATGTAATAACAATTCAAAGAATCTAAATCACCCGTGTTTAGATGTTAACATAGAATTTTTAGTTATGGGCTCATACAAAACTGCTTTGACTCACTTCTTAACCCGTCTCGCACATGTGTCATCATTTAGTATGTTTTGATGTTTAACATAGAAGTTTAGTTACCGAGTATATCACACGTAAAGCCTATAAACTCTTAGTAATGAGAATCTTGAAGTCAATTTTATAAGGATATTCTGATCATGTTGGGTGTTCTTTAGAGGTGAGGTTAATTCATTAGTTTCATTTGTGATTTGCCTATTTTGTATCCAAGTATGTGGCCTTTTCTTTTTTATTAACATTTCAAGAACATTGTCATGTATAGTCAATTTGATTTCAATCTATCTTAACTAACTTTTACTATTTTATGGTTAATTTTAAGTAACTAAAGTTTAACTATTCTATTTTGTGGTCAATTTTAAGTAACTAATCTTTAAAACTTTGGGTCAATGATTTAAGTTTATAAAATTTCTAAAAATAATAAGACGGTATTTGTCTTAGCTTATAAACTTATTGGAAATTTGATAAACTCATTGCTTATGAGCTTATTCACTTGAGCTAATTGCTTATCTAAGTTCACAACCTCAAGTGGCATTAAAAATGAGCTTATGAGCTTCTCAAACTTGATATAAGCTCACAACTCATATGCCCATCATATATTAAGTTAAAAAATGAAGCCTTCAAATTGTTTCTTCTTTTTATTTATTATTTTTATTTTATTTATTATTATTATTTTTTAAGTGTTTACGTAATGAACATTGGCTACTCAACAGTTTCACATTCACTACATACTTTTATAACTTTGAAAGGTTTAGAACATTGTATAAAAGACTTTGTAAGATGTTGTGTGACATGATGTGTGAACATTATATGTTTATAAAGTTGAACGGTTCATTTGTTGGGTTTGATTAAGGAAAAATTCTAAAAATATGTCAAAAATCGAATTTGTGTCCACAATCGAGTTTGTTTTTTTGCAAATTCTAATTTTGGTCATGTATAACTGTGCTACTGCGCGACCCCATTTATAATTAGATATGTGGCATGACAAAAGGTACCATTCTAATCATTTGGTGACACACTTGTCACATTTTGAATGGGATCGC
The DNA here is from genome assembly GCA_030686995.1 of Artemisia argyi. NCBI lineage: Eukaryota > Viridiplantae > Streptophyta > Magnoliopsida > Asterales > Asteraceae > Artemisia > Artemisia argyi. The sequence goes on from CM060709.1 coordinate 333,610,789, forward strand.
ACATTTGCCTTGCTCGACCAACGGTTGTGCGACTGTGCGACTCATTTAAAATGTGACAAGTGTGTCACCAAATGATTAGAATGGTACTTTTTGTCATGCCACGTGTCAACTTTTTAATGGGGTCACGCAGTAGCATAGTCATACATGACCAAAATTAGAATTTACAAAACACCTAACTCGATTGTGGACACAAATTCAATTTTTGGCATAAAATTGAAATTTTACCTTTAATTAATTTAAAATTTGACGGGTAGTGAATTTATTTAAACAATTGATATTAATTCTTGATCATTAATAATCAATAATGTAGTAATAATACGTTTGCGTACGTACAAAATAGAAAACCAAAACATGCATCTGAAATGCCGCAACAATTACAAGTTCATCAAAAATAAAATCTATAATGATTGATTAGCTAACTTAATGTTCATTGTATTATTTTACTATGTGTTTGATTACACATATGCTCATTAGCGTGAAGCTTTTCTAGCAAACTACGTGTACTTATGTGTTTGTTTTTAATTACTTATTGCATAATCTACAATGAATATCTATTATTTATTTTTTTGTCCCTCTCTTTATGAAAACCCGTCAATTTGACGGGTCTTTTAGCTAGTATATATATATGATATAGTCGACTAAGTATGTTTGTACAGTTGTATCTATCTATACTATATATAATGGAAAAATGGTCAAATTTGAAAAGTTGAGTCTTGAAAGTTATTGAAAGTCAAATGTGAGAGAAAATTAATGTAATTAATACTCTAATTAAAACACCTCATTACTTAAAAATACAATAATTTATTCACATTGTACAACCAATTAAAAACATATCTATCAAATTAAATACAACCAATTAAAACACAAACCGGGTTGACCCGTTTTCGACCCAACCTAGCAAGTTGACCCGGTTTAAATCGACCCATTTTTCGACCGGAGCGGTTCAACCGGTTGAACTACCCGGGTCGAACCGGGTTTCAAAACGTTATCCATTACTTAAAAGTACAATAATTTATTCACATTGTACAACCAATTAGAAACATATCTACCAAATTAAATACAATCAATTAAAACACAAACCGGGTTGACCCGGGATGCTTCAAACCCGGGGGATTGACCCGGTTTAATTTGACCAATTTTTTACCCAACCTAGCAAGTTGACCCGGTTTAAACCGACCCATTTTTCGACCGGAACGGTTTAACCGGTTGAACCACCCGGGTCGAACCGGGTTTCAAAACATTATCCTTTACTTAAGAGTACAATGATTTATTCACATTGTACAACCATTAAAAAACATATCTACCAAAATAAATACAACCAATTAAAACACAAACCGGGTTGACCCGGGACGCTTCAAACCCGGCGGATTGACCCGGTTTAATTTGACCCGTTTTCGACCCAACCTAGCAACTTGACCCGCTTTACATCGACCTATTTTTCGACCGGAACGGTTCAACCAGTTGAACCACCCGGGTCGAACCGGGTTTCAAAACATTATTTTTTGTTTATAACCTATAAACTTTTTTTTATCAATAAACTATTTGTCGCTATAAAATCCCGTTGTTATGCACGGGTACTCGTCTAGGATATATGTTTGAGTGTACGTTTGTAAAATTCCTTGAAACGAAATTAGTATATAATTTTATAAAATACTTGATGAATATTCGTGCATAGCAACTGAAATTTATATTGCCAGACATTTATAGTGATATTTTGGTTACACAAATGATATTTTGGTTAAATGTTTTGTGTAACCAAAATATCACTATAACTATCTGCCACTATAAAATTCTGTTGTTATGTATGGATACTCGTCTAGTCTCATATTATATGTGATCGTTCTTTAATAAACTAATTATGGGTTCAATAACTGCTTAAAACATAACCATGTCTCAACTTTTTTCATTTTCATGTGACTATAATTAAATGAATTCTCAAACTTTTTTCATTTTCATGTTACTATAATTAATATTTGAACTAATAAAATACAGTTTTGCATAACAACCCCGAATGTTATCACCTTTTGTGATTTGGAACTCTAAAGAGTTAAGCATAGAGATATAAAACCATACATACAATAGTTTATGTTATTTCTGAATTTATATCTTAAGTAAATCAATTAAGCACATTGAAGCCAAAAATAAAATAATTTATAAACATCTCATCTCGATGAAACACATAATAATTAGCATGAGGAATTTTGAATATTTTACTTTACTCTCGAGCGTTTGTTACTCTTTTCAGTTTCTAGTTTCTGATAAATGCAATGTATTTATCATATGTCTTGTAACTTAGTGGTCTATAATATTTTGTGATCGTTTTTTCAGTAGATAATTGTACGTTCGAGTCATGTTTAACTAAAACATGTGAGATAAATTTCTAATGTTACCTTTTAAAAGAAATATGTATATATTGGAGAATAGTTAGTTGACTTTTAAAAGAAATGCACCGTATTGGAGAATAGTCAGTGAAAATAACCTATATGAAATAGAAAGTTATCAAAGTATGGGGATGAGATCAATATAGAACTTATATTTAACATAGAAACAATGAACCAATTATAGTCATCCATTTTTTTATCTAGATTAATAAAAAATCATTTTTCACATTTTTTTTAAAACAACATATCTTGCAAACGGTAAATCTTCAAGTTACAAAAAATACATCATCGCGACGAGAATTAAATTATCTTTCTATAGATATGCATTGTTATATACTTTCGACGATATTTTTGGTCTTAAATGTATTTTTATTGGTATAATTTTCATCAACTATTACATAACACAAATGAAATAATTCAAAGTCAAAGTTGGAACAAAAAGACTTTGAAAGTCAATAGTGGACATTTATTTAGGGACGGAGGGAGTATATAATTAAATTTAAAAAATATATAAATAGTGTAATTCAAGTACAAAATTCGGTTTTCGGTTTTGACCCATAACCGAACCAAAGTTCGGTTCGGTTATCGGTTCGTTTCGGTTATAGCTATTTTCGGTTCGGTTCGGTTTTCGGTTATGACCAAAAAAAATTTTTTAACCGAACAACCCGAACCGAATAAACCGATTAACCGAGAACCGAACCGATGAACACCCCTTGACTCGAGTTCTTTTGAGAATCTTGTTTGTCTCGCAAAATACCAAATTAAATAACTTAAGAAACAGAGTAATTAAGAATTAAGATTAAAAAAAAGACCTAATATTTAATTATCAACAGATATAATGTTGCAAACTGATGACACAAAAGTTATATATATTTATAATAATTCGGTTTTTGGTTCATTGTGCCATAACCATATCCGAACCGAGAACCAAATATTTACTAGTACTTCGGTTTGTTTCGGTTTTGGCAAATTCAGTTCGGTTATAAATTCGGTTCGTGTTTTTTCAATTCGGTTTGGATTCGGAATTCGGTTTCTGTCGGTGGGTGAAACCCGAATTCTGCACACCGTAATTTTGAGAATCTTGTTTGCTACGCAAAATACCAAATTAATTAACTTAAGAAACATAATTAAGGATTAAGATTACAGTGAGCTAATATTTAATTATCAACAGATATGATGTTGCAAACTGATGACACAAAAGAAACAACTCAGCCTTCACATCTAAAAGAATTTATGCAATAACCGCGAATCTAGTTTTGAACTTTTGATGAATAAATTAGATTGTGTTAGTTCTATTTTTGGTTGACTTTAAAATTTCAGAACCAAATCACACCATGATACCAATAATCAGTCTTCTTTAACTAAAACATATGAATGTGTAGTACAATTTTATTTTTACATCTAAATAAATTAGTGAACTGGATTTACACTCCCCACACTTTACAAAATAGATAAAGAGAAGAAGACACATGTTTTTTACACCTTGCAAAATGATTTGTAAGCAAAATGATAGACATAAACATATGAGAAATGCGCAAACCACAAAACTATTAAAAAACAAGATATTCACATAATGACATGTCATTTAACCTGTAATAGTCTTTTTCTTTAAGAAAAAAAAACATAAATAATATGCATTAGCGCAATATGTGTCTTTGGTGGAACATTTTACCTATAGTTACCTTAAAAAAAAAAAAAAAAAAAAAAAAAATGTATTCAATCCCACATAGATCAAAGAAACAAATTCTTGCTACCTTATATACATTAGGATAAATGATTCATACATGTTGAAATAAGTATATTGTTGTGCGGTTAATTATATGCCTATGTTCAATAAACAAAGGGATATTGTTGCCCCCACAACATAACTACCAATTCTCAACTTTTTTTCATTTTCATGTTAGTGACTTTGATATATTATCTAACTGCTTTTTAACTCATTTTCATGTTAGTAACTTTGATATATATATAACTGGTATGTTTGATCAAAACACTAAAAAATGATTATCTTTTCGACTTGTCTTACTTATGAAGCCATCGTAACACCTTCAAAAATTTTATAAGAACGTTTGGTGGCTTTAGTAATTAAGTAACTTGGTAATACAAGGATGTGGGTAGTTGAATGTTTGATTTTGGGTATGCTTAAAGAGAAATGACTATAGAAGAAGAAAACTATTTTATTTTTTTTAATACAGATTTGTAGTTTTTAGTACTTGAATTGAAATAATTATACGAGCACCTCATAAACATACCATACGTCGAACAAGAAAATCATAAAATTTTATATTTGCCTATTTCTTTCCCTCAAAACCGCGCATCGATGCACTTGTTCTACATATTAAACACAATTTTCTTAGACGAACTTTACCCAAACAATGATACAATTCTCAACTTTCAATCTTGTAGCTCACTCTATATATTTAACCAATTCTCTCTAATACATCTCACTATCTTTCAGTCAGTAATTATGACAAACCCAAACATGCTTGCAATCGAATGTAGTATCCATAGACTAAAATGTAATCAAAATTGTACTATACATTCTTAACAATAATATCTTTGCATTTTATCTTGAGTATAAGTTTGGCTTCACACTTTTCAAAAGAAACAACATTATTCTCGCCAAAGCGAGATATGAGATTTTATCAGAAAAAAAAAAAAAAAAACATAAATCATACATAAAAACATAAATAATATGCATTACGCCAAGATGTGTCTTTGGTGCTTTGCCTATAGTTACCTTTTCAAAAAACTAAGGGTGTGTTTGTTTTTTAAAAAAAAGTCTTACTAGCCCTCTTACTCCCTCTTAATCTTACCAGTTAGAGGTGGGCAGACGTTTTGGTTGTTTGTTTTTTTCTTTTGAGTCAGACCCAGTTAGACATATAACATCTTACTCAGTAAGAGGTGGGGGACTTGTCTTACTGCCTCTTACTCAATAATTGAGATTGAAGACTCGTGTTAATATAATATATTTGATGATTTATTAACTATGTTATATTTATGATAAAAATTGTTATTTCATATTTACACAAGTTACTTAAATAAATTGCAGAAACGAGCACTTAAAATCATTCGGACAATTATACAAAAACAAACAACATTATTTCGTTCAGATTTAGACGTTCTACCCACCTCTTACTAGTAAGATGTGATAGTCAGATTCAGACCTAAAACATCTAAATGAAACAAACACACCCTAAGTTTCGAATCCCACATAGATCAAAGAAACAAGTACTTGCTACTTTATATACATTAGGATATATGGTTCACTCTAGGGGAGAGCATCGGGCCGGAACCGATCCCGTCCCGACGAAGCCCGATTGTGGCCGGAATCCTAAATCGACTCCCGATCCCGATTGTGTTCGGTTAGTCGGTATCGGTCGGATTAGCTTGTTATTGATCGGAATCATCCCGTCCCGACCCGACTCCCGATTTCGCCGGAATTGCATCGGGCCGGAACCGATCCCGTCCCGACGAAGCCCGATTGTGGCCGGAATCCTAAATCGACTCCCGATCCCGATTGTGTTCGGTTAGTCGGTATCGGTCGGATTAGCTTGTTATTGATCGGAATCATCCCGTCCCGACCCGACTCCCGATTTCGCCGGAATTGCAAACCGACTCCCGAACCGTTTGATAGTCGGGATCGGAATCGGGCCGGCGGGCTGGTCGGAATCGGGCCGGAAAACGGGCGGCGGGCGGTTTTGCTCACCCCTAGTTCACTCATGTTGAAATGGGTATATTGTTGTGGGTATCTTTAGTTGATAAATTCAAAAGATTTGTACCGGGCCAGACAAAATATATACGAGTTCTCAACTTTTTTATATTTTCATATTAGAGTACTAGTTATAATGTCCGCGCACGCGCGGGTTTTTTAAAAAAATTTTGAATCATATATTTTTATTTATTAAAAAACAAATAATTTAATCTTTGTTTTGTCTGATTTATTATGTTTAATTATAGTTTTTTTATTATTATTAAAGATAATTATTTAAAAAATTTAATCCTATAATTAAGTGCATCTTATCTATATTTTTTGTATTTATCTTCTACTTGTTTTATGGATAAATATAAAATATTACCTAATAACAAAATAATTTTTTTTTTAAATAAAATTATTACTAAATAAGGTATGAATGCATTTTTTTGAAATGAAAAATTCCCAATAAGGGTTTTGTTGTATTATATAAAAGATTAAAGTTTGAACTTTTTCATATTTTTATAACTTTGACTTCTCAACCTTTTTATAAAAAGATTTTTGTTATTATTATTATTATTTTAATCGTAACAGCCCTAGATGTTGTCACATTTCGTGATTTGTAACATTATAGGATATAAAATCAAGGCCACCGCCCCCCCTACAACCAGTAAACTTTGGCGACTACCCTTCTTAGTAAAATTGTTCTGATGTTGAAGCGTGGAAGCGAGAAGCTAGAGAAAATGATAGAGTTGTTAGATGATTCAAGTTTTTCTTATTTGTATGAATAATTTATGGGTAGATCTATTTCTGGATCTACTTTCTATGTAGTCTCCCTTATCATCAATTATATTATAATTGTTTCCAAAAAACAAAAAAACAAAAAAAAAAATAGTTTATGTTTTCAGATTCTATATTGTAAGTGGATAAATTAAGCACATTAAAACACAAAATAAACCAATTTATAAACATCTCATCTCAATGAAACACGTAATAATCAGCATGACCAATTTTGAATATTTTACTTTACTCACGAGAGGTTGTAGATCTTTTCTGTTCCAAATAAATGCAATGTATTTTTCAAAGGTCTTGTAACTACTTTTATTTATTTATTTTAATTTATTTATTTTTACTCGAAAGCATGTAAGATAAATTTTCAATGTTGCCTTTTTGAGATAAAGATGTATATATTGGAAAATATCTTGTGCGTTTGGTATTTCACTATGGGAATGAAACTATTACTATTAAAGTGATACATAATGTTTGTTTAAGATGAGGGGCCCACTATTATGGGAATGAATGATAGATTTAGGGTCCGTTTGGTTGAGGGGTGTGGGATTTGGATTCGGGTATAACACATAATAGATGATGTTTGGTTGATTAAAGAATTATTTCAAACCTGTGGGGCCCATGACTTTTTCATTCGACTATAATATGATAGGTTTTATACAAAACACGTGAGGCCCACTATACATCTCTCATAACATTTTATTTTTTTATTAAAGTATTATATTTAAATGCAATTTAATTATTATATTAAATAAAATATATTTTCTGTATCTTAATTTTCATTCCCAACAAATCCAAATCCAAATCCGAATCAAAATCCAAATCTTAAACCCATCTACAAACCAAATGAGCCCTTATTCTATACTTCATATACCACAAAAGAGTAAGGAATTGATATATCATAGGTGAGGGCCCACCACTCCTATCAAACTCATACCAGTTGTGATTTATGACAACATATCAAATGCACCCTTAAAAGAAATGCACTGTATTTTTATTTTCTTAAATGATTTATGTCAGTGAAAATAATCTAGTCTATACGAATATAGAATGATGTCAAATTACATGCATTGAAAACGTTGGGCCTTGTACAATTTTTATTTTGTTAAATAGTCCGGCCCATGGACCATTATGTATACAATTTATTTTGTTGTATGAATTGTAAAGTACCAAATAGGCAAATAACTCAAGTTCTTCTGTGTTGTATTGCAAAGTACCAAATAACTCAAGAAACATAATTAAGGATTAAGATTAAAAAGAGCTGACTCCTTCCGCCCCAAACTATTGGTCACAGATAAAAGAACATACATATTGAGGAAAATGCACTAAATTATTGCTTTGATTTCTAGGAAAGCAAAGAAAGACGGTTTTACCCTGCTGACAATTAAATATTGTGCTCTTTTAAAATGTTATGCATCATTTGCTTAAGGGTAATATAGCAAACTTAAACAAGTACAACTATTATTTTAAGTAATAGATAAATTTTTATAATGTTTTTGTGTTCAAACTTTTGCTATGAATAATTTATGAAGAGGATGATGTCTGTAATAACTTATGCTAATAATTTAGGACATTAGTTACCCAAATGAATAAATCATATAAGTGATCTTCAATTTGTTCTTATTTATTAACATTTTGAGAGAGGCCATTGTCGAAACTGACCCGCGCGTTGCAGCGGGGCATTTTGATACAGAAGCAGTTTACTTTGTGGTTAGTAAGTGTTGCAAACTGACCCGCGTGTTGCGGCAGGATTTTTGGCTCTCTTTTTTATTTTTTATGTGGCGCGACTATGTGCAAAATGGTAAAATTCAAAGAAATAGTTAATCATATGTGAAGTCAATTGATGGGCATGAAAGGATCATACTTGACAGTTGAAGTGGAACACAAATAAAATAATCATGCGGATTGTATTTTGCAAAAAGTTTATTGAATGAAGTGGAACACAAAAAAAAAAAAAAAAAAATCAGCCTAATATATCATAAAATAGTAGCAATTTACTTTTGGTAATAAATGAAAAAGGTTTTTTGCAGGCCAAACATTAAGTCTTCAATCAACTCACAGTTGTCTAGCTTATAGTCTTCTTCATATGTTTTCACAATATAAAACATACCAAAGGAGGTCTTTGATTAGAAAAAAACATAAAGTGTGTCCTAAGTCAAACAAACGCATCCAAAATGTTGAGCAACAAAATCCAAATGATGGAGCAACAAAAAATTAATCTTATACATTTACTTTGATTTCAAAGGCCACTTCTCCTAGTTTTGATGGCTATGTAACAGATCCACCAACTATGGCAAAATATTATTTTCTACTGTTGATTATTTCATATTAAACCTAGTACATATACAGATGACATACTATGATACCTGCTTTATTGCAAAGACTGGAATTTCGTTGGCCGTTGCTAATCCTAATGGTTCAGACTTTTGACATTGGGTGTGGTCGTATCTTCTTTTTTCTCCTTAAACAATTCCATGCGACTGAAAAGTTTTGGTATTAGAAAATTGGACCTGATCGTTATGTTCTCCTGCTGGTGTTGTCGTTGTCTGTGCATGTTCATTTGTTACAGTTGCCCAGTACATTTCAGCTGAACGTACGCATTTCACACCTAAACATAGCAGTAAACTCAGCATTAGATTATATCTACAGAAGCTATAAAATATGACAGCGTCAGCTATTCGCAAGTTGACACACACAAATAGCTCTTTAGCAAATCCAATGGTACATGAAAATTCATAAATGTAACTGAACATGCATTTGTACTTACAAATTTGAAGCCACGAGTTACGAGTTAGTGATTTGACTCATTTGAGCACAAATCTACAAAATGTGAAGAAAACTTTGTTAGTACGTGTGTGTGACAGTGTGAGAGAGAAAGAGGGGGATGAAAAATGGGGGTTCTTTCAAAAAAAAAGTAGTGGGGAGTGGAGATGATATGCACATGGTAGGATCATAACAAACCATTACTTAACACGTGGCATTTTTTTAGGCTCATTAAGAGCTGACGTGTAATCTTTTGGGGATATGCTACAGTAAAAAAAGCCTCCTTCTTATAATAAGTAGATATAATAAAATAATTACTTTATTTCAGAATGTTTTTGGAAAATCATTCTTAAAGAAAAAAATTAGGTCAATAGGGTTGCTCGATTTTGACACGTGGGCAAAATCGTGTGACGTGATTGATTAATAAAAAGTCAAAATTGAATTTAATTTGGTCAAAATTAAAAGTAAAAAAAAACGTAGAATGAAAAATAGGAAAAAAAAAATGTACAGTGTGAATAAAAAACTATTAAACGTAAAATGGTGACAAATCTGTACCAAATATTGTGGTTTTTTAGTTTAGGTTTGTCTATGTTATACGTGACTATTATTCAATCATAACCTGATGAAATATTCATATGTTTGGTGATCATTTTTGAGTATGCCTTGATGTTTATAATGATAATAGTTTGTGCCGAAGAAAGCAGCTCCCGTGGTTCAAAACCCAGAGTCAAGTAGTGAAGAAGACACCGATGACTCATTATCTGAAGATGTAAGCTATTGTTTCTGTTATTTTGTTTGTGTATTGTAGTATAGTTTCTGAAACTACTCCATGTTTGCTATCTGGATATCGTAGATGCTTTCAGTTCACATACATACTTTTTCTGCAAAAAACGGAAAATGTCTTTTACCATAAGATAATATACTAATATTTTTGAAAAGGAATATTTTTGAATAATGGACCAAGAAACACTTTAAGTTATGTTAAATCACCTAATGTACTAATATTTGTTTATTATGTTGTCAAGTTTATCTTTGCATTTTTAATATATAATTAACAAAAGTCCTTAGAAAAGTTTAGAGAATCAATACCATCTGTTAGAGAACTGTACTAAAATAATGCATTACTTTCAGAAACACCTATGTTATGAGATTGTGCTTCGTTAAATTTCACATGTTTGATGACCAGACACACATAAGTTGGTTAACGGGTCAAAATATATGATTTCATAGATAAATGGGTTGGGTTGATCTTAGCCGGTATTATCTAAAATAATGGTTGTTTTTTTTACAAACAATGAGGGCACGTTTGGTAGAGAGAATTTCAGAAAATATAAATTCAGAGAATAGAAATCAGTAGAGAATTTTGTTAAATTCTAATGTTTGGTAATAACAGAGATTTGAACAGAGAAATTAAAAAAAAAAAAAAAAAAAAAAATCTTTATTTAAAAAAAAATTATTTTTTTCTAAATAACAATTCCAAAAAAAATATATTAATTTTTTTTTATAAATTATATTTTTTTTAAAAATTATTTTTTAAAAAAATTTAATTTTTTTAATTTATATTTTATAAAATTATTTAAAAAAAATTATTTTTTCTAAATAACAATTTTAAAAAAATATATTTAAAAAAAATATTTTTTTAATTTATTTTTTTAACTTATTTAAAAAAAAAAAAAAAAAAAAAAAAAAAAAAAAAACCTATTTTTTTAAAAAAATTATTAAAAAGAATTAATTTATTTTTAATTTATTTTTTATAAAAATTATTAAAAAAAAGTATGGAAATGGAAATGGGAAATGGGAGTAACCAACCAACCTCAATTCTCTAAATTTAAAAAAAAAAAAAAAAAAAAAAAAAAAAAACAACCAACCAACCTCAATTCTCTAAATTCTCCACAAAAATTATGGAAATAGGAGTAACCAATTTACACTATCCAATTCTCTACTAATTTCTCCTCAATTCTCCACTTTTTTTAATTCTCTCTACCAAACAAGATAATTTGATCAAATTTCATTTCTCTCGTTTCTTTTCTCTCTACCAAACACACCCTGAGTGTAATAAATAGGGAAAATTGACAAAGGGTACCCAAATGATAAACTAATTACTTTTTCCAGTGATCGTCCAAAGTTCTTGAAAATCATATCACCATTCCATGTTTTCTTTTTGTTTGGGATATCTGGTTTTATATAGATGATAAAGTGGTCCATTTTTGCAATGGAATTAAAAATAAGGTAAATGTATTAAAAAAAAATAATGTGTCATATCGATATGTACAAAACCACGCATTAGTGTTCACTAGTCGCGCATGTGAAATCTTTATCACATGGAAAATTACATATATTTTCAGTTTTTAAAACTAATCTTGCTAAATGTGTGATTGATTAACTCCATTGGAAAGGTCTACAACAAATTTATGTACAATTCTAAACAAACAAACTAAATATAATAGGGGTTAACTGGATTTTAGTGGAGCAGATAAATCCTAGAATGTGAAGTATGTGAAAACTGAATCTAATTTCAGGGTAATTAGTTGTTAATGGCAATATATATGAGTAGATTTTATGCCGATGGTAACTACAAATACCTTTTCTTTTACACATAAGATCAGGTTAGTAAATTCATTGTTGGAATGAGCTTTATGTTTCGTAGTATCTCTTTGGTTTGAGTTTATAGTATATTTTCATGTTATGGTTTTGTGACTCTTCTTACGAAGAATGTTAATTTTGTTGCCAATGTTGCTTGGTGGCTCTCATGTTTCTGAATTAGGATAGGCAATTTGATTAAATCAACTGGTTTCACATAAGTGCTGCTAATTAAGTGTAAAGTGCTGGAGGGGTATTTGTAACAAAACAGGTTACGAAATGTTTGTGTTAGTAAAACGTTGACTTTAGGCGTTTTGCTTGGGCATTGAGTGGGTGTGAGGAGAGGGTAGACTGATCCGTGGGGCAGATCGGGCAAAGATAAGCTGCTTTCATCTGCTGTCCATGTTGGGTTTTATTTCTGTGGTTGTTGGGAGATTGTTATGACCTTAGATGATTATGTTAATAGTAGGATTCAAATAGCAAGTTATGTAATTGTTTTTGACTTGGCTTTACTGAGTATAATAATATACTTGCACATTTATTTTTGTTGATTATATACAATTATACATGTTCCTTAACATCTAAGATTAGCAAATTGCAAGTCTGCTCCTGCGTTATCCAAAATGTATTGCCTTAAATATTTTGTCACCACTAAATTTAGATATATAGGACTATAGTAAGCAAGTGGAGATGTTGCTTTCACTATAAATGATCTTTTACTAGACCAACACTACATCAACTTCAGAACTACTTTGAATTAAACTGATAATAAAAAGTATTTAACACATATAATGTTAGATTTATCTTAAATTTTTGCAAAAAGTTAAATTTCATATTTATACTGCAAAAAGTGTAAATTATGTAATAACTTCAACTAAGTTGAGCTTTCAAACGAAGTACATTTGATATTTTGGCTAATTTCTCAAACAAAGATAAGATCGTAAGTTTATTTAAATGAAAAAAGGTATTTTAAAAACGTAGTAGTTTTTTCAATGCTGAGATGTTCTATTTTTATTAATAATTGGCTGTTATGTACGTGTAACGTGTAGAAAGCAAAAATTCGATAGAGTGACAAAGGACTTGAAAGTTACAGGAACTGAAAGTGATCGGAACTAATACACCCTAAAAAGGTGATACTGTGGATGCCTTCACAGAGGTAATGTAGGCCATGGCTCATTGTGATAGAAGCCCGCTGCTCCTCTTCATGAGTGGTGGCATGGGTGCCGGAAAGAGCACTGTTCCAAAAGAAATCCTTAAAGAGTATGTAACGTTCACTCTTCCAGCTTTTGTTAAATTTTTTAGAAGAAATTGTTTTATTCATGTATTGCAAGTATAATTGGCTACTAGTGTTTAGCTTTAACAAATGGTATTAGTCATTGTATCGATTTTTTAGTCATTGATGATGTGAGGTTAGGTGCGAGTCCTGAACCGTGTTGTTCAGAAGTCATAGTCGTTGGTACGGCATCTGAACATACATGATCAGAAGCCATTTCTTCTACTTCGTCAAAATGAACATGAATTGTTTCTTGTATCAACTTTGTTCTGCGATTATAAACTCGATAAGCAGCTTCAACTAATGTACGGTTTCGTCTTTCAACTACACCATTTTGTTGAGGAGTGTAAGCTACGGATCTCTGATGAGTAATGCCAATATAATCAAAGAAATTCTGAAGAATCTGATTCGTGAACTCCGTTCCATTGTCTGTTCTAACAAATCGGACTTGAGCTTGTAAACCAACTTGAATTCTTTTGATGAATGTGATGATTACATTTGGAGTTTAAGCTTTAGAAGCAACAAAATGAACCCAAGTGTATCATGAGTAGTCATCCACAACAACCAAAATATATTTCTTCCATTTCTACTAACAACGAGCATTGGACCACAAAAATCCATGTGTAATATATGCAAAGGAGCAACGGAACTAGGTTCGGGTTTGGATAAATACAAGGACTTTCTTTAGTTGACTAATTGGCAAGGCTTAAGGATACTACTACTCAATGTTGATCCAGTACTACTCCGAGTGTAAGTTACATTAATTCTTTGGAAGTATCTTAGAATATTTATTTTCCAAACCATAGAATGCCAGTTAGGATTGACTATTATTTGATCCAAACCAGCTGCAGTAAGCTAAAATGAGGGATCCTCTGAAGATACAAATATACTTGAATTTACGCAATACTTACTATACTAAAGAATGTTTGGAGGACGGTGTGATTAGGGTGAAAATATGTTATATTTAAATGCTATTGTGTTTTATACGCTGTTAAACTGGGTAGCAATGGGTTTTATTAGGGTCTTATAATGTTTTTGTCAATAAAACCTTAAATATTTCTTAATTTGGTAAAATGCTTTAAAAATTTGTTTCTACATATTATAATGTATAAAGAGTAAAGAATAAGCATGTACTTCGTAACATTTCACGAACCGTGTGATAAAATGTTCGTTTAGGTGTTCGGATTTGGGTTATAAATTAGTTGTTTGGATCAAAACCCTTTTTGGGACTTGAAGATTTTGTTGAACTGTTGTTGTCGTGAAGTGGGTTTAGTAGATCATTGATTGTTGTCTTGTGCTTTATGTACAAATTAAACTTTGTTTACGTTTGGGATTTCATATTTGAGTTGATCTAGCTAAACTTGTTTACAACACTCGGTATGGGAGCCTTTTAACGTGCCAAATGCAACATCAATGACGGATGGCGCGCCAAGTTGCATACCGGGCAACAAGCCAAAGTTGAGCCAAAGGAATTTGAGCTAGTGTAATAGGCTCAAGCCAATAGTAGTTTTTTTTTTTTTTTTTTTTTTTTTTTTTTTTTTTTTTTTTTTTATATATAATTTGGTGAGTGAGTTGGTATTTTTAGTGGGATATTTTGTGGAACTCAATAACATGTTAGTGATGCGTTATAAGGGAGGGTGTTTTAGTTATTGATGTATTATTGAGATGTGTATGATGTGCCGCTGATGTAACATACCAATAACGTGTTATCTGTCATTGTCATACCTTGTGCTCTTAGAGTTAATAAATGATAGTTTTAACATAATTTTGTTGTAAGATGATAAAAAAGTACAATGTACTTCCGTGCACTATACTTGCTATATGTATTTTGACCTGGTTGTAAATTGTTTGGTTACTAGAAAATGAATCATTGATAACAAATGTTTCGAATTTGAGGTATTTCTTTAAACGGATTTTTTTATTAGAAATACACTTTCAAAACTTATGCGCCTCTATATTAATTCATCTAGAACTAATATCCCACCACTTTGAATTTTGTTTTAAACTTTTATTAGACTACTATAAAATCCAGAAACTACAAACAACTTAAAAATTAGAGGAAACTGCAAAATACATCCTTGTGGTTTACACATTTCGGCATCTTACATCCCTGTCAGAAGCTTTTGGCAATATACATCACCCGTTAGGCAAACATTTGCCACAATACATCCCTCGTTAACAATGAGGACTAACGGTGCAAATTTTTCATCCGTTATCTCTTAACGAGACTTAAAATATTACACCGTTAGCCTTTGTTAGCCAAACATTTGCACCGTTAGTCCTCTTTTTCAGAAAAAAAAAATTAAAAAATTTTAAAATTAAAAAAAAAAAAAAAAAAAGTTTAAAAAATTAATTTTTTTTAAAGTTAATATTTAAAAAAAATCAAAATTTTTTAAAAAAATTAATATTTGCGAAAAAAATTAATTTTTTTTATAAATACGCATTTTTTAAAAATATTAAAATAAAAGAAAAAAAATTAAAAAAAATTAATTTTTTTTAGAGTTTATATTTTAAAAAAAAAATCAAAATTTTTTAAAAAAATTAATATTTGCGAAAAAAAGTTAAAATTTTTTTTTATAAAAACATTAATTTTTTTAAAAAAATATTTTTTTTTAAAATACGCATTTTTTAAAAAAAAATTAATTTTTAAAAAAATACGCATTTTAAAAAAATTAAATATTTATTTATAAAAAAAATTATTTTTTTTCGCAAATATTATGTTTTTTTTTAATTTTGATTTTTTTTTTAAATATAAACTTTAAAAAATTTTAATTTTTTAAATTTTTTTCCTTTTTTTTAATATTTTTAAAAAATGTGTATTTATAATTTTTTTTTTGCAAATATTAATTTTTTTAAAAAATTTTGATTTTTTTTTTATTTTAACTTTTTTTTTTAATTTTTAATTTTTTTAACTTTTTTTTCTAAAAAAGAGGACTAACGGTGTTATATTTTCAGTCTCGTTAAGAGATAACGGATGAAAAATTTGCGCCGTTAGTCCTCATTGTTAACGAGTGATGTATTGTGGCAAGCGTTTGCCTAACGGGGGATGTATATTGCCAAAAGTTTCTGACAGGGATGTAAGATGCCAAAATGTGTAAATCACAGGGATGTATTTTGCAGTTTCCTCTAAAAATTATACTTAACATAATTAGTAATTACCTTCATTTTAGCTTCAAAAAATCGTAGACATGTGATGGGATGTTAGTTCTAGATGTATGAATGAATATTCTGCTGCTTTACGAAACATCTATCCTTCTGAAACAAAAATGCTAAATCCTCCTTAGGGCTGAGCAAAACCGCCCGAGACCCGATTAGCCCGACAAAACCACCCGACCGAATTAAGCCCGATCCCGAACCGACATATCTCGGGTCGGGAGTCGGTTTCACATTTTCATGGATTCGGTATCGGGTCGGTATCGGTTAAAACCCGACAAACCGATTAAAAACTAGGTTTAGTACATTAAACGCGCCCCCCTTTGTATTTCATCATTTTCTGTCACAGACTCACAACAATCAAAAACAATATACCTACATACGAATCAAAAACACATCAAAAACACGAATCAATTGCATGGATCAATGTCATCGCAAGAAGGGTGAATCAAGAAAGTTGCTACTGTGATATTGCTACTTATGTTTTGATTCAAGAAAGTTGTGATTCAAGAAAGTTGCTACTGTGAGTCTGTGATGTTGCTACGTATGTTGCTACTTTGTATTTTTATTTTGTGATTTAAGAATGTTGCTACTGTGATTTAAGAATGAACACTAGAACTTGTGATGTTGCTACTGTGATTCAAGAATCGGGCCATTGTTGCAAATCCCGAATACCGGCCCGATTAAACCGACACTCAACCGACCCGTCCCGCTAGTAATCGGTTCGGGAGTCGGGCTGAGTTTTTCATGTTATTCGGGATCGGTATTAATCGGTTCGGGTCAGGATCCGGCCCGATGCTCAGCCCTAATCCTCCTATCAAATCATCCTGCAAAACTGCCTACTCATAGGAGAGATGTGATAGTACGTCAATTAGAAACTCTCTTGAAACTGCTTAACATCCTTGTATAAAAACAAAAGCACAAAACCTCCAACATTTCAGTTCTTCACTATATTGACAAATCAAAACAACATGTAAGTATTAATTAGTCATGAGATCATCTCTCTTATTTAGTGTTCATGCTAGATCGATTTGCCATGATACTGAATTTTTTATATATTTAATTCAGTATATTATTACGTTATTTATGCTTCTTAATTAACATGGATTTTCATGGGCCACAACATTTCTTACCGCATACACGCTTCTTAAGATATAATTGTTTGCATCGATTTCAAAATGCACTTATTCTAACAATTTTCTCTAAAAGGCTCACTCTATTAGTGCTGCAATCGAGTCAAGCCGAGCTCAAGCTCAACTAGGCTTGAGCTTGGCTTGAAAGAAAAACACTAGGCTTGAGCTTGGCTTGATAACTTGTCAAGCTTTCATCATCCAGGCTTGAGCTTAGCTTGAGTAGGTTCGAGCAAAGCTTGAGCTTGACTTAAAAAGCTTGAATGAATACAAAAATAGAGATGCATGCATGCATAGAGTGACTCATGCATGCATCTCTTTTAAGTCTGACTTTGTGCACCTAACTGTTTTAACTTTTTTTCAAAGATTTAGCTATGAGACAACGAGTACTTCTTTAACTGTCAACTGGACTTTGAGATTTTGGAAATTTTCAAATATTACTTTATGTACTTATCACCTTAGGCCACGTAAATAGTCCATGAACTGTCTTTTTCTAAACTAGTCCAGTCGAGTTAATTAATTGACTCACGGATTCTGTTTTTATCAGGTGACTAGGGGGTCCGAACCTCACTTGCTACACATTTGAAGATGGCTAGGGAACGGCCGGAAAAGGTCACATGTATACCCCGGTTAAGTTTCGTACATCTAAGTCAAAGACTAGCTTGCGCTCTTTAAGTAACCAGAAAAATTCATCCGTTTACTTGTAAGATTAAAATAATGTTTCATTGAATAACTCTTTGTAGTTAGAGACTGTACAATTCTTATTAATTTATTATAGTTGAATTCGAGCACTAGGACGTTTTCTATTTAGCTAGCTAGGCAATTCGTTTACCATTTACCTGCATACCGGTTAAAAACGGCGATGATCTATGTTTCACGCGATGCGCGATTTAGAGTTTTTATCAAGATCGTGTATTCGTGTTAGACCAATATCCAAAGCCACACAATTTTAATGTGAAACGAAAACTTCTATTTTTGTTGCTATTTATGGGCAAATATGAAAAGGGGCCATGCTTAACATTCTATATTGGAAAAAGGGCCATTCTATATCTGGAAAGTTTATTATTGTGCCCCATCTAGTAAAGTATGTTTTACATTGATCCCTACACTTTAAATTTAGAAACTATTACAAAACTAGCCAAAAAAACGAAAAGCGCATTAAACATTTAAAAACTTAATTTTGAAAATAACCTGGGACGATCGGGCGACTGGACAACTACAATAAAATTGTGACGAGTGTTGCACTATTTTTCAATTAAAGACAAAACCCAAACGCCCGCAATATAAGTCACTAAAAAAAACCCAAGTCGTCCGGTACTTTTTAATTAAAAAATGAGACATTGTCAAAATTTTAAAGTAAGCCTTTTACTATTTTCAAAATTGAGTTTTTTTGGGTTAGATGTTTAATGCACTTTTCATTTTTGAGCTAGTCTTAGAATTTTCTCTTAGATTTAATGTTCACATTTTTTTTTTTTTAAATCAATTGTTCACTACAATAAATAGATAGATAATTTTGATTAAATTTATCATAACTTTAAAAATGTACATTAAAAATTAATTAGTTAAGTGTAAAACTGTCATTTTATTGATATTTTTTTTAATTGTATATTTTTTTTATCGATGGTTAATTATTTTGAAACGGATGAAGTATTAAGTATGATTTAGGACCCATGATCAACTAAAGGTTTTTTAACAACGCTCCCAATAGAGCGTGAGGAGGGTTTTTTTTTTTTTTTTTTTTTTTTTTTTTTTTGGCATGTGTAATGCGTGACCTCCATGGGGAGGTGTTCATGTGTTGCGTGAGACCAAGCAAAAACATGAACTAATGGCGAGAGGCTCACCACTCAGGCTTTGTGTAAAAGTGGCCCCCTTTTAAATGTTTTTATTATTAATTATTGGTTTGTGAGTGTGTGTAGTTGTAGTATTTAGTTAGGTATGTTTCTATAAAAGTTGATATTTTAATGAGATGTGAGGGAATAGTGACTATTGCGGGTGAAAAGTGAAGGGTGTGATGGAAATTAATTTGAGAGAGAAAAATGATGTGACATTGAGATAGAAGGTGATATGATGTCACCATTTTGAGTAGTCAACATCTGTGATGCAAAAATTAACGATAGATTTTTTTACTATTCTAAAAAGCTTTTTAAGAAGGGTTTTTTGCATTGTTTCATAAATGTATTTAAAGACATGTTATATTGTGGGTGGTATAAGGGTCATGCAACAGGTAATTAAGCCTGTTAATGAAGGGCACAGGTGGGTCGTCAATATATGAAAATTCATATTTATAAAACTTAAATCGAAAACGACATAAAAAGTGCAACTTATTGTCTTTATTATACATATATACATTTGTTGGGAGCCTTTATGGCAACCCCACCCATGCAAAACACTGTAGAAACCATTTAGCCCGGGTCGGGTTTGGGCGGGGCGAGTCGGGTTTGGGCGGGTCGGGATTAACGGTCGTTAGATATTTAACGGCTGTTAGCTAATGGCCGTTATCTTTAACATTTTTTTTAAAAATCCATACCAAATTGGTCCTTCATCTCAAAAGTTCGTTGCATATTTAGTCCTTGCATAGTTTACATGATTGGTCCTTCATGTTATACGTCAATTGCAAAGTTAGTCCTTAGTCACTAAATTGACGTTAAGTAGCTACCGGCCGTTATTACACTTTTCCTATTCGGAAAACACCCCGCGGCAACGCGCGGTTTTCCAACTAGTTATATAGTAAAAGATTAGATAGAAGTTACATTCGTGACCTTTCTGAGATCTTTTATATCCTCATTGAAGCTTTGTTTAGAGTTTCTTGAACTTGCAAGTACTTATGTTTCTTCGATTCTCGCTCTTAATTGGGATGTTTTTCTATTGATGTTATTTGAGCAAACTATCTTGTTTACTTATGGAAATTGTGTGAGAAAGATACTTCTCGTGTTTCATCATTTATGTGACAGCATAATGATCGGTTTCTCTATTTACGACGAATTCATGATCTTTTTCCTTCTTATTAAGTATGCACGAGTCCGACCATAACAACTTTTTTTTTGAAAGGATGCAATAGATTAACCAATTTTTTTTTTTTTTTTTTTTTTTTTTTTTTGCTACAAAATTCATAGTGTAAAAAGAACAAAAGAGTTTAGTTATGGACATGCACACCAAATCCATTTTACTCATATGATCCACAAGCGCACAGGCCTAGTAATACCAGGCTCTAATAGGTATTGCAGGGTATCACTTGAAGTCCAAGTTCGCCTGTCAGGTCACAAAAGATGACTCAGAGTGAGGTTTTCATCGTATAAAACATCCCATGCCACCCACTATTAGAATTTGCTAGTCTAAAGGCAGAGGCGGAATCAAGACACAATTTAACCAGATGTATTTATGAAAAATTATGCATATAAAAAAAATCAAGGTTTTTTTAAAAAAATTAACACTACACCGTAAAATTTTATGAGTGTTTCGGGACCGCTCGGGACACACGTTGGTGTCCCTATCCAAAGGGTCGATGCAACAAACAAAGCCTCAAAGGTTGTAAAACCCCAACTAATGAAGGCTAGAAAAGGCCTAATAAGAGAGCCCACAAATTTTAATAGTTATGACTTATGAGACTAGGGGTGTTCACGGTTCGGTTAATTAACCGAATAAACCGAAAACCGAACCGAACCGAACCGAAATAAAACCGAACCGAACATATAACCGAACCGAACTTGTTAAAACCGAACCGAACCGAATTAAAATTTCGGTTTTCGGTTCGGATATGGGTTTAGCTATCTGAACCGAAAACCGAACCGAAAACCGAATTTATATAAATATATATATTTTTATATATTTATATTATTTTAAATATAAAAAATATCCATTAAAATTTTATACTAATATAAAAAAACACTTTTTTATACTTGAAATATTTTTTTTGCTAAAAATATATATAATTAAATTCAAAAAAAATATAAATAGTGTAATTTAAGTAAAAAATTCGGTTTTCGGTTTTGACCCATAACCGAACCGAACTTCGGTTCGGTTCTCGGTTCGGTTCGGTTCGGTTTTCGGTTATGACCCAAAAAATTTTTTTAACCGAACAACCCGAACCGAATAAACCGATTAACCGATAACCGAACCGATGAACACCCCTACTTATGACATCCATGAAAATAGATAATCAATAATTACGTTCAAGAGGAATACATTAATAAGAGTCGCTGTGGGGAGTAGTTGTTATCATGTTTGTTTTACACGCAAAAGGTCCCTTTTTCGAATCCTGTAGCGACATAATTTAACATTTTTTCTAAAGATGAAACTATAATAATTAAAATAATAATAATAAAGAAAAATTATTTGTATGTCTAAAATCTAGACCTAAAATTAGACTTAAAATGTGAATGATGTATTTGAAAATTTTATTGGTGCTAGAAAAGGTGCATGACACTTGTCAAAAAATGAATGGTGTAGGTCTCATTGTTAAGTCTAAATATAAATAATTTAAGAAAAAAAAAAAAAAAAAAAAAATCTCTTTTTCGAACCGTGTAGCGACATAATTTAATTTTTTCTTTTTCAAGATGAAACTATAATAATTAAAAAAGGGTGAAATTCGTGTAAAACTTTTCAATATTGTTTCAATAAAGTCATTTAAATTTTGTCGCAGTTATAAAAACAACTCAAGTTTATGTTTTTGTTTCTTTTAAGTCACTAAACTCTCATTCTTTTCATTACGCAAATCATTCAAGTTTAAATGTTTCTAATATTTTGCAAAACCAGACAGGGACAAAAACTATTAAAATTGGTTATTATTTTGTTGTATGTAATGTTAGTTTGGACTTGGGAGAAGTCAGATGGCTGGTTATTATTCAAGTTACAAGCAACTTATCCTTGTCTAAGCACTTTAAGGACTAATATAAAGTGTAATTTACGTATAAAATTCACTAAAATTGACCGATATACAAATGTGAGTGGTTTTTACAATTGAAAAAACCTTTGAGTAACTTTAACGAAACAACTAAAACCTTGACTGATTATTGTAGTTGAGACACAATATAAGTGACTTTGGTAAAATAATGATATCATAGGCAAACTGAGGAGCGTTGACGGTTGTGTCCGTGAACCAAACGGACTTTTTTTCTTCTGTAATGTAAAATTGTGTCAAAAACTAGAGTATTGTAAAACGTACACTGTCCAAAATAAATTTGTTACAAGTCTTCCGTAATTACAATGGAATGCACGTGATGATCATTGCTCGTAGATTTGCCATTGGTTTATATATACTTGCATACAATTTAACAATGTGCAATGAACAAAAGGATATAACACTCTACGCAACATGAATGTGGAATTGTTCTATAAAAGTTTTCGAGCAGAAGGTGGTTTGGTATAAGGGAGATGTTAAGCATCTGAAGGATGTGTCGTTGTGGAATCAAAGTTGGGATAAGGTCGTGGAGATGCGGGTAGGCACCAAGGAGATTGTTTATGGAATGTTTGAACATGAGTGGCACGGTTAGAATGGACAATTTTGATGATGTTTATGTGAAAAAAATGTGATGATGATCGAAGGGGAACATGAGGGTACTTGGTGAAATGGGGTGTTTATGAAGGGGAAAATGATTAAATTAAATGTTTTGTCAAAAAAACACGTGAGAAACACATAAGAAATATAAAGATTGGAGGGAGCGGTAGCAAACTCACTCACCGTCACCTCAGCTTTCTTTCCGCTTTTATTTCCACTCACTCACATTCACGATACACTACCCACACCCACTCACTTTTATAAAACTATACCTCGCTAAATACCCCACACACTCACAATAGAAAATAATAAACAAATACTTTTTCACTTTGGGCCCGCAAAAATGTGTTTTTTTGCTTGGTGAGTTACTCACCATACGAACTTTTTTTTTTTTTTTTCGCCCACTCAAGAGTCAAGAGTGACTTTGACATGGGAAGTGGTACTCACTCCATGAGTCACTCACTCGCTCTCAAAAACTACTCCACTCCCTGCTGCCTAAGGGGTAAGTTGCTTATACAGTAGAGGAGAGATGTTGCCTAAATGTTTTAAAATGCATTTAAAGTGAGCATGGTATTTTTAAAATTTTATTTAACAAAATATGTATGTTTAAAATTAATTAATTAACATATTATTTACGGAGTAGTTAATTTCTTTTTCTTTGTGTAAAATCACAAATAAATACGTATGAAAGATCCCCATCTGCATCTATGTCCTCATCTCATTCAATACGAATTGGCCATCACCACTCAAAGGAACGTTTACAAGATTTCGGCATCATCGCCTCGAGGAACGATGGTGCAAACAAACGATCTTCAGGTTTTATGGTTTCCTTTGCTCGAGTGATGACATGGGAATCATGCCATGCTGCCTCATTACGACTTATATTTTTGATAACCTATATTATTTTTTTAGATCTCTTAAATTAAAACTTGGTAACACATTGACGATCATTAATATGTCATACGATGTTAATTGGCTGCAAATGAACTTTCTCAATTACGAGGTTTTATGATTTTGTTATCTGAAATTAATAGTAATTAAATATTATGTTAAATACTTTTAGAAATACATATTGTGTTAAATACGTTTTTGAAATGTCATAGTCATCCAAAAAGTCATGGCCAAATATTGCTAATGACCATAATTAGTACCAGGTCCTGTTTTTGGAAATCAAGAGGGTGCACTTGTAAGTCTCGTTTAGTAACGAGAGTTTCTATATAAAAATTCACTTTACATATCGGGTGTGTTTGGTAAAAGTAGCAATTAGCTGAGAGCAGTAGCTGTGTGCAGGCTCACGGCTTCTTAAAGAAGCATTGAAAAAATAAGCATTCCTAAAAAATAGCAAAGCTCACCGCTCCTATAACAGACATATACTATAAAACGGGGAAATAACAAAAATTTCATCCATTTTTAAACGTTTTAAATTGTTTTCATCGTTTTGTACGTTTTTACGTATTCATCCGTTTTCATTCTCTTTTATCCGTTTTTATACGTTTCATCCGTTTTTATACGTTTCATTTACTTTTATACGTTTTCATCCATTTATACGTATTTGTACACTTTTATGCGTTTTCATCCGTTGTTGTACGACTTTATGCGTTTTTGTACGTTTTTATACATCTGAAAACGTACTAAAACGTAAACAGATAAAATGTATAAAAATACACAAAAACGTATAAACTCACAAAAATGCATAAAAGCGGTTGAAAACGTATAAAATGCAAAAAAAACGTATGAAAACGTATAAAAACGGATGAAAACGTATAAAAGCGTACGAAAACGTATAAAAAGGATGAAAACGTAGAAAAACGGGTGAAAATATATGAAAACAGATCAAAACGTATAAAAAAAATTACAAACAACCGTTAGAATGGTCGGTGGAGAAATGGCACGAGAGATTAGGGTTAGAATGGTTTATCTTTTATATTTCGTAGATCCCGTCTGTTTTGGTTAAAAAAAAAAAAAAAAAAAAAAAAAAAAAAAAAAAAAAAAAAAGTGAGAATAATAATGATTTTTCAATCTTTTAGTTAAAATTTAAAGAACGAGAATTTCACCTTTTTAAATTTGTTGAAAAAGAAAAATGTAACTAAACAGATCTACAAAAATAAAAATATTTCTCGTCAAGACGTCAACTAAACGGCCCTTAGTGTCTAAATGTGAATTTATAACCAATGAAAGTGTGAATAAAATTTTGTGTCTAAATGTGAAATAACAAAAATCAACGTAAAAATTTTGATACGGTGTGATTGATAACAACGGCATTTAGAAAATTTAACAACTCCAACGACATGTAACAAATTCCCGCCATTTAAACACAATCTTGATTTATTAAATCTTGATATATTTTTGTGAAAAAATAAAAAATAAAAAATAAATAAATAATCTTGATATATATAAATACTTTCATAACTAACAAACTATAATGCACACAAAAAATTTCACGTCAAGTAAATAAATTCTCACTGATCATCAACGTTTGAATCGTTCATTTAGCCATACTCCGTGGCGGATAGGTAATCACTCTAACTCATCAAAAATTTTGATTTCACGTTTCTTGCGCATTATACTTTGTTAGTTGTTAGTAATGTGGAATCTTGATGATGATTCCGGTTACTTAGTTTTTTTTTTATTATATGTCAGTAATTATGGATATTAGGGATAGAAGTGAATCTGCATAAGTAAACATCTGTGTTTATTAGAAGTGATCATGTTGCCGTTTTATGTTTTCGGGTGTTATATATACTGATTTTAGTTAATGTAATTGCTCTGGGTTAATTTGTTAATAGTTTGAGTTTGTTACATGTTTACCTATGAAGATTTGATGATTTTTTTATTTTTGTTTTATCAATATGATAGCAGATTTTGCTATTAGTTCTTTGTGCTCCCTCGGCTCCAATCCATCATACTCCAGCCACTCGCTGTGTTTAGTTATTTGTGCTATCAGCTCCGATCCATCATACTCCAGCCACTCGCTGTGTTGTTCTTATATGTAAGTTCTTTCTGTACCATACATACATAAAGTTAAGATATAATGAATTTAATGTGTTTTCTGCTGCATTCGCCGTTTATCTTGGTGATGCCGTTTTATACAATATATTATGAAAAAAATCACCAATCAAACTAGTAGATGTTGATAACACCGATTGTTCAAAAGTTACGTTATGGTACATACTAATACTACAGTAAACCTAACTATTTACTAAACGTCAATATACATACGAAAAGGAGTAGGGGTGTTGTGCAAATTAAGACCGTAACCATTCAAGGAATTGAGTGCAACGGCATCTTTTTTGACCTTTCCCATTTACTGATCTTCTAAACACCATTAACTTCTTTTTCAGAGACAGAATTGCTGAAAAAACATTTAAAAAATACATTCAACCATTTCTTCAAACACCAAAATAAGTTAGGTCGAGGCCACGACTTTTGATTTTCTTATTACCATTTTCATAAAAAAAAAAAAAAAAAAAATGCATACCTGTTTGGTTTTCTGAGACATTAGATTTATTAGGTGTCTCACTTGCATAATGGCACTTGATATCCCGACAAAAAGGGTATTAGTTTATTACCATAAACCATCTAGATAATCATAACCCAAACACCCCTTACACGCCAGAAACCTCCCATTTTCAGCTATATACCAACCAAAAACACCATTATTGCTTCATCCAAAATATCCATTCTCCAATATTCCCAGACCTTGTAAATAGCCATTAAAATTCACAGAAAAACAAGCAGGGGTGGCCATTTTAGGGACAAGAGATATAATAATAGTAGCGTTTGAAAAATAATCCTTAAGAAGCCTTGAAAATGTGGGTATTAGCTGTGTTTTCTGCTGCATTTCAGTCCGTTCTCTGCCAATTACTTAACTATTTAAATCTTAGCGTTTCACGTTGTTAACACATGGATTTTGATAGTGGGATAATGCATTTTTTATGACAAGTTAACACTTATCATGATTTATAATATGAGGTGATTTTCCATTACGCAGATGTGAAAAAACATGGATTTGATCCATTAATTGATAATATAACCAACCTGTTCCTGTTTAACTTCTTGTTATCTTTGGTTTCAGGAACTCGGCTGTTTTTGAACTTTCTTGTTCAAGTTTTTCTGGTTATATAAGGAACTGTTGAAAGAAGATGAAGTCAGACTCAAATACCGAAAGTGATGAGAAGATGAAGTCATGCTCAACTACCGACAGTGATAAGAAGATGTCAGACTCAAATATGAGCAACAGTGAAGAGAAGAAAGATACAGTTCCAGAGTTAAAAAGTGCTGAAGCTGTTGCCAAGGAAAAAGGATTAACACCTGAAGTCCCAGAAAATCTCAGACCTTCTATTTATAAAAGTTCGCCAGATATGATGGATATAGATGTTGTTCCAACAAAACTAACTGCGCAAAAACGTAAAAGAAAGGAGAAGAAATCTGATGCTGAAGTTGTTCACGGAAGTGTAAAAGCAGATAGTGAGGAAGCGAGTAAGAAGTCTAAGAAGGTAAGAAAAGATGATGATGAACCTGATAAGGATGAACAAAAGATAAAAATAAAATTGGAATCCAGCATTTCAGATGCTAATGTGAAAATGGGTATGATGGCCGGAACATATGGAAATATTCCGGTCATGGTTAAAATTGTTCGTGTGAATAAGGAATGCTTCGACACAATCAACAACATCCTCCCATCTTGTGAGAACGAAAATATCGGAAGAATATGTGCAATTGAACAAGATGACAAATACATGTATATTGCATATGAAAAATGCGATTACATGCTGGAAGATTGTATAACGAATGGCAAGGCTACAAGGGCAAAACTGCTAAAGATATTGAGGGGCGTCGTCGGAGGAGTCATGCATTTAAACAGAAGAGGCATAAACCATGGGAATATAAGACCTTCTAATATATGGATAAAACAATCCGACGATAGCCTTACCGCCAAAATCTGTGGCCTTGATAAATGTAGAAAAATGAACGAAGGTGACGACACCAGATCTGATATGAGAGCGTTAGGGATTACTTTTCTAGCTTCATTAACTTATGACATAGGTTTGGTTAACCTAAACCTGGAAGACCAACAAGCAAGAATCAATAGCATACTGACCGACCTCATTACCAGAGATTTTGAAGCATACGACGTTGCTAGTAAACTGTTGAACTACAAATTGCATCAGAGGTTTACATTCAAGTCAGTCTACCTTCATGTAATTTTTTGGAAGTGGGACACAAGACTCGCATTCATGGTAGACGCATGCGAGATGCTAAAGCTCATAAAAAAAGAAAACAAAAACTCAAGGATACTGAAAGAAATCAACAGCATGGGATGTGTTCTCTCAACGAAAAGCTGGACCACGAGAATAGACCAAACCTGGTATGGTTTGATGACAAAATCCAAAAAATACAGATACACCGATGACGTGGACAGCTTGCTGAAGATAGTACGGAACACTAATAACCATGTATTAGATATCGATTGGGACGAGTGGGACAAGGAAAGGATGCAGAATCATATCAGTGAGCTTTCTCCTAATTTAGTGATGCATATCCATTCAGTGTTTAATTTATATTTTCGTAAAAATAAATTATTGAAAGTGTATTTTCCCTTGTAATTGAATACAGACAGCTGACTTATAGTATTACTTTTGAGTATTAAATGAAAATTTTGGATGTTGACTTTTAACTTCTGCCCATGATCAGGTTAATACTTTGACTTTTAGTATTATTTGTGTACCTTGTCTTCTCGATGAGGAAGGGCCAGGGGCTGGACCAAGAGAGCCAATTCCATGTCAGACGTGGTCAAAAGGTCAGAGGATCTGAAAGAGCAAAACAACAATCCAACAGTAAAGTGAGCGTTAAATTTCGAAAAGAGAAGTAGTTAAAAGAATACCCACGTAACCTGATTAATGGTGCTCCTCATGTACCGGGGACTGCAATTTCCAGTATCCCTTACAATAACGTCGGTTGTAGCAGGCTTCAATATAAAACAAAATATCAGGTTATATACATAAGATTAGTAGAACAAATACTTGCATAATAGGAGCCAAGAACCACAGACAGTATAAACTAGAGATGGAAAGTTTGGCTTTATATATTTATGAATCTGGGATACATAAATCTCCTAAATAATTCTCTATTCAGAAGATCATAAAATAATTATATAACAGAAAATGTGAAAAAGGTTTTACCCTGTCGAGTTTCATGTAAACGGACAGATGGAGTTGGAACAGGGCGTGGGATTTGGTTAGGATCATGGTCCTGAAACTGCATTTCCACTGGGAGGCGTTGTTGGTTTGAAAGAGGTGGCGATTGGAGGAGGCGGCACATTCTGTAACAAGAAAAAAACAAACTTTGAGTAAACTCATGCTTCAAATAAATATGTATTGTATTGTATTGTATTGTACCAAACTTATCATGTGTAAAGTTTTTATGGGTCACATTAGTATCTCTATCTGGTTCCTAACCCATCATAATTTATAATGTTCTGATAGATAGATAGAGGGGTTGTGTATTATTAATAATCTAAAGCTTCTTCTAAGCAACGAGAATCTGTGTTTGGATGTCTACTGATAATTCAAACATACAAATCATAAAATTTTTAGGACACAATTATCATTATCTGCACATGAACATTACATAACTGATAACAAACTGCATAAGTAGCCAAATAATATGCTACTTATTAATAATGTCTCAGCTAGCAAACAGGAGGGAACTTTATTCAAAGTGAATCTTGAAGAACGGCAAGAAAACCAATCTAATCTGTTTGACAAAATAATGTCTCAGCTAGCAAATAAAAAAGTAAGCTTGCAATGACTACCTGTCCTCTGGTGGTTCGAGGGATAACAGAGATTGAAGCAATGTCCACATAACTTTGAGTAGAGATGAATACATCGACAGAGACCTAAAAATAATCATGATCATATATGCAATTTGGTAAGATAAAAGCATAATGGTTGAATCTCATCAAAGAGGAGGCAAAATGCAAATCTGGTGAGGCCATTATACATACTACGTGGATCCCATTTATATCTTAGTACCACGCAGATATGATTCTAATATCAAAAAGATCTAGAAGGAAACATGTCAAAAAGGTCAAAATTAGCGCAACGTATATTTTAATGCAGAAGACCGACTAAAACATTATAACAAACGTATATTTTGGTTCAACCGACCCCAACCATATTACCCTGTTTGCTCAACCGGTCATTATTTGATAGTACCTTATCTCCTGCAGATATATTAGTTCTTCCTTCAGCCTCCCTAGCAGAAAGAGCCGCAATACCAACAGAAGGCAAGACTGAAAACATGATAAAATGGGGTCAATATTTATTGACACGACGACTATGTTTCTACCTCAAACCTCTTAATTGTAAAACATGGTAAGAATATAAATAAGCTTGCCTGATTAATACCAAAAGTTTGCCTCCGGTACTCTTCATTGCCAGAAAAGCAGCCTGATTGAAATAAATGAAGCAATAGTCACGTAGACTTCTAAGCTGATGCTAAGTGGGCGTTTGGATGTGCGCTTTAAAAGAGATTATTTAATTAAAAAAATATCAGAATAAAGAACAGGCATTAGCCTGTTTAAAATTGGGACAAGTCTATGTTTGAGTGTCCAATAAATTCCGGGCATTCAAAAAGTTATTAAACGGGATGACCAAAAAAAGATAATCTGAGAAGTAAAAGAAAATAAAGACGTCTTGTGAAATAAAGTGACAGTCTCTGAAATTAGGTTAATGGCAAGTATATAGGTAACTTCTAACCTTCATCCCGGCATGGGTAGAAATGTACAATCAAACAGAGAAAAAATAATACCTTCATCCCGGCACCAAAAGCAGAATCAGCAGTTTTATTATTCTCAAACATACTCGGAATGCTCTCCAGCAAAATATTAGATGATCACGATACTGTAATATCACAATGGTGTGAAATATGCTCGGAATCAGTTCCATATTCACATAAAACCGCATGACAATAGTAACTTCTGCAATATGATGGATAATCACGAGTTGGTAAGAACTGCCAAGAGGAGAGCTCCATGACGATTTCCATGAATTAGCTTACCTTGGAAAGTTGAACAATAACATCAGGAACAATAAGCATCACTGGCTGCAACCAACAAAACGCAAAAACTTGATAACAAACAGCAATATCACCTTGTACATTACTAAACAGCAATATCCATGAATTAGTGTTTATTTAGTTTCCTCATAATAAGTAATGTTTTCTTGCTTATCAAGAATACACAAGTTTAAATAGGGTTAGGAGTCATCAGTTTTAGGGAGGCGGGAATAGAACTGGTCTGAGGACTCGGAAAAACCTATCTTTGTTCTTTCTTTTATTTATTTTTCAGTATTAATAATATTATCAGTTTGGTTCTTATCAAATTGGTATCAGAGCAAGGTTCTGGGCCAATTTTTTTTTCGAATTTACTGTTCATCAAGAATCACTGTTCATCAGAAGTCATGACTCTCAAAAAAGTTGCAGAACTGGATGCTGAATTCATTGTGTATAAGGCAGAAGTGAAAGAAAGAATGGATGCTTTGGAGAAGAAGTTTGACGAAGGTATTGGAAAGTTAGATGGGGGAATTGGACTTCTAAAATCAGAAGTTGATCAGAAATTTGAGGAATTGAAACAGTTGATCTTAGGTAGGGCTCCAACGCAAGCATCAACTTTTGAATTTCCTGATCCCACGAAGCAAACATCAACTTTTGAAGTTCCTGATCCCACGAAGCTAGCTACAAAGCCGAACCCGTATGTACCACCAGCACGACGGGGTTATGATGATATTGGGTTAGAATTGCATAATTCTAATGGTGAATCAAGCACTACTATTGGAAAAAACTTGAGGCCAGAGTATTGGGATGTGGAAGGATCGAGCAAATTCGATCAAAGGAAAACAAATGACTTGAATGGTGAGCGATTTAAGGGTGCACCATTTGTTACAGGAATGAAGCCTACAGGTTTTAGATGGGACTTTGGAGTGGATCCGCAAGCGGTGCTTGATAGGGAGACGCAACACATGATGGGAACAAATCAAACAGGAGAAGGAAAGCATCGGGGAGCTGGAACGAATCAACTTGAGCATCGAATGAGAAAATTGAAGATGCCGTTGTTTGAAGGTGAAGATGCATATGGATGGATATATAGAGTTGAACGATATTTTGAAATTCAAGGTCTCCCACCACAAGAACAACTACGAGCAGCAGCTTTATGTATGGAAGGCGAGGCGCTAGCTTGGTATAGATGGAGTGAGGGGCGAACTCCATTCCATTCATGGGACAGTTTTAAAAGGCGATTGTTGATACGGTTCCAACAGTCACAGGAAGGGAATCTGTATGAGCAGTTTTTGGCAATAACTCAAGAGGGATCGGCTCGAGCTTACGTTGCTTTGTTTGAAAAATTGGCTTGCCAACTGGTTGGGGTTCCTGAACCTGTCATGGAAGCCACCTTTACAAAAGGGCTTAAACCCGCGCTTAGGGCAGCAGTTAGGGTCATGAAACCCGAAGGTTTGAACCATGCTATGGAGTTGGCTGTATCATTTGAAGACAACCAGTTATACGAGGGTGCTTTGCAATCTAAGAGTGTGACTGCGATTGTAGAACAAACAAGTGGTAAGGGTGATAACTTTCGAAGGATGACCGAGTCAGAAATACTTGACAGGAAAGCTAAAGGACTATGTTTCCGGTGTGATGAGAAATACAAACCAGGTCATCGGTGCGCGAGTCACACTTTGCAAGTAATGTTGATGTTGGTGGATGAGAGTGATGTGGAAGCTGAAACACATTTTAACTTTAAACCATGGGAAATTGGGAACCCAGTTCCAAGATCGATTAGGATGAAATTTAGAATCCACACCTTGAGGACAAGGTGTGTTTTAGGAGGGGAGTAATGATACAAACTGATGATCAACTTCAAGGGTCTGAGAGTTAATTATGAAACTGCTGGAAGTTTAGTGTTTATTTAGTTTCCTTATAATAAGTAATGTTTTCTTGCTTATCAAGAATACACAAGTTTAAATAGGGTTAAGAGTCATCAGTTTTAGGGAGGCGGGAATAGAACTGGTCTGAGGACTCGGAAAAACCTATCTTTGTTCTTTCTTTTATTTATTTTTCAGTATTAATAATATTATCAGTTTGGTTCTTATCAAAAACGTCAATAAGATTAAATATTTAAGGGGAGCCATGTGCCACCACAAATACTAAAGGTGGCAATCGTGACCCATTTACTTTCATTTATATTATAGTTGGAAATTTGAAATAATTTAGTTACTGTAATCAAATAAGCAACACTACTTATTATTATTTTTTTAAAGAAAAAAAAAAAAAAAGGCAAAAACCATGCCAATAACCCCACCCATATCTAAGATTATGCCAATTTAGACCCATTATCTGTCCCAACTATTTTCACCTCAAGCCACAATTAACATGAACTTACTGGAAGATCAGCAATGACTCGGCTGATAGCACTGCAAGCTCCCGCTGTTGCACCAGTTTGCAAGGCAGTCATTACTTACATTGATGAGGAAAAAGAATACATCAGGCATTGGCTCACGTACCTAGGAAAAATATAACGAAATATTTATAAAGATAGTATAAATGTTGAGAGAAGCGCAAAATGAGGCTAGAGATCACACGAACCAGGAATTGCCTTGTGGCAACGAATTCAACTGTTCCTCTGCATAGCTCAGGCCGTTCATCAGCGTCCCTTCGCCTGCCATCTGGACCTAGATTGCATTGATGGTCACGCTGAGTTGCATCCGTGAAGCCTGCAAAAGAGTAGAACGTAAGAAGACATATTATTGAACTATTCAACCCATTCATTTATAACTAGTCAGCTGACACGGGTTACATTTTATTTCCAACAAGTCAATATGCTACTGTAGTTGACATGCAGCAGTTAAAGTCAGCTATAAGCATGTATGGCAAAAGGTAGAAAAACAAGAGAGATATCAACAGTCACCACATAAATTACAGACAAAACATCTTCCCTGATCAACAAACTTGATGAACGGGATTGCAACGAACAGCGCCACCTTGGCCAAAATCCACTATCTGAAAAAACAAATTCACATTTACCTGACTTTTAGAGAAAAAAGATATTATACTTCAACTTTCAATAACCGTACAATATGTTTAGTTTATTGTTTCTACCTCTACACAGCATAAATATTTGTTTTCATACAAATACCACTCCTAGGCTAAAATCGTTTTGACTCATAAATGTTTTCATTCTTTATCTATAATAATGATGCATCATATAAATAAATAATATTGTTGCATTGAAATAGATTTGAAAAAAATTAAATATTAAAGGTTCGGATACATGCCTTCTTTTTTTTTTTTTTTTTTTTTTTGGAATACATAAGTCGTTGTTTTCCTTAGTTACTCGTAGATCTGCATAGACTGGAATACGTTAAAGATTTATAAGCAACATTAAATAATTATTCTTGATTATGCAACATTTTATTATAATTAATAAAATGTTGCCTATAATAAAATGTTTCTCCTATCAATCAAATCCTAAATTAATCTGCAAATACTTTTATATAAATCATAAAAATTTTAGGACACAATTATCATTACTGATAACAACCTAGCTGCTAACCTTATTGATAATACTTTGAATCCCGAAAATAAAATCTATTAAAACAAAAAAGCCATACCTCCTCCGATCGATGAATGATGTCACCAAAATAGGAATCTTTGATTTTAAGGTTTGGGGAAAAAGAGGAATCGTCTTTCTTTTAACTTTATGATTATTTTAGGGGGTGTTTGTTTTTGGCCTGTTTGGTTTGGTTTGTACATCGTTTAGATTTAGGATTTGGATTTGAATGTAAAGTTGTATACTAGGATTTGGATTTTGATTTGATGTAGGAGACAGAAAATAATATTTAATAGTAGAGTTGTAAGTGAGGCTAACAAATCCAAAACTCAAGCAAATCCCACATACCAAACGGGCCCTAAGCTTAAACAAACACCCTCTTAATATTACTAGCAAGCAGGTAACTAATTTTGTGGCGATCAAATATTTTTCATTTATACATTCTTTCTAAAATTAACTTTACATTAATGACAACTTTTAATTTAAAAACTATAAGTAAGTTTTTTCACAGGTTTTATATACCATGTTTTGATTATTTTTGTTGGTATAATTCTATATTTTATGTTATTCTTAAATAAGCTATTTATACTTTAGAAAATATCTGAAAAAACATCATCCTCCTTCCTAGATGCTTAGTCCATATTTACCATTTTTTATAGCTCATTCGTTACAACTTTAATATCTAATTACCATTTACACTATATTTACCATCTATAAATATTTTTACCACTTTTAGTTGAAATACTTAACTTTAACCGCAAAAAGTAAACATAACCACATTTATATAAATTACGCTGGTTTTGTTTGGTTAGAAGATCTTCATTTACAACAAATATAAAACTTCAATCCTAGTACCACCATAAATAACCTGTTGCACAATACAACCAAAACCAAAAATGGGGGATCCCAATAAGGAAAAGATGCTCAGAAAAAACAAAGGAGGCTCCGGTGAGAGAGATGCGGATGTTTTTAAGGGTAGTTGACCCTCTCTTGCCACAACTTGATTATATCAAATCTTGTTGAGCCCATGACTTTGTCCCCGTTTTTCTTTTATAAAAATGATCCGATTATATCCGGTCAAAACATCACCAAAACCACAAAAACACCACCGAGACCACATAAACATCAAGGAAACACCCAAACTCAAACACCACTGAATGTAGCAAAAATTGGTGGTGCTGGTGGCGGAATGCTTTCAACCGGTTGTGCTCATGTATAAATGTGCGTGTATTTACTAGTGAAAAAAGTTTATTCACACGCGAAGAAAAAGTATTTGCTCATGTATAAATGTACTTTTATTTACTAGTGAAGAAAGTTTATTCACATGCGAAGATAAAAGTATGTGATTGTGTAAAAATGTAAGTGTATTTACTAGTGAAGAAAGTTTATTCATACACTAATAAAAAATTATGTGCTCATATATAAATGCAAGTGTATTTAATGTATTCACACACGAAGAAAAAAAGTATGTCCTCATGTATAAATGTACGTCTATTTATTAGTGAAGAAAGTTTATTCACACGCTAAAAAAAGTAGGTGCTCATGTATAAATGTACGTGTATTTACTAATTCGGAAAGTTTATTCAAACGTGAAGAAAAAGTATTTGCTCATCTATAAATGTATGTGTATTTACTAGTAAAGAAAGTTTATTCGCATGCGAAGAAAAAAATAGTGCTTGTGTATAAATGTGAGTGTATTTACTAGTGAAGAAAGTTTATTCACACGCGAATAAAAATTTAGGGTGCTCATATATAAATGTACCTTTATTTACTTTATTCACACGTGAAGAAAAATGTATGTGCTCATGTATAAATGTATGCGTATTTACTAGTGAAGAAAAAAGTATGTTCACATGTATAAATGTACGTGTATTTACTCGTGAGAAATTTTATTCACAAGCGAAGAAAAAAGTATGTGCTCATGTATAAATGTAAGTATATTTATTAATGAAGAAAATTTATTCACATGCGAAGAAAAACATATTTGCGCATGTATAAATGTACGTGTCATATGCCTGCTTGGAGACTTGAGATCTCAACATGAAATGCGAAGGTTGCTTAAAGTTGGCAGGCCGATAGGCGAAAGAGGAGAAACTAGTTATGATGTGAGTAGGCTCATAACATAATCGGAATCTTCATAAAAATTATGAGCTAGGATTGAAGCTTTGATCTTACTTGCATATTTTTTATATTAGAAATCCAAAAATAGGAGATTTTGACGTTTAATGGACGATTATTTACGTTTTGTACAAATATATTCACATGTGAAAATTATGAGTAAGGATTAAAGCTTTGATCTTATTAACATATTTTTATACCAGAAGTGCAAAAATAAAAGATATTAATGTTTAATAGACTATTATTTAAGTTTTGTAAGAATATCTTCACATGTGAAAATTATGAGCAAGGTTTGAACCTTTGATTACTAACATATTTTTAATACTAGAAGTGTAAAAATATGATACATTGATGTTTAATCGACGATCATTTAAGTTTTGTAAGAATATCTTCACATTTGAAAATTATGAGTAAAGATAACATCAAAATTTCATTACTAAATGATATTTTCACAAGCGAAAATACTCATACTATAATTAAATAATCAAAAAATGGGCTAATAACATCAAATTTTCATTCTTGTATGATGTTTCATAAGCGACTTGTACTATACTTAAATAATAATAATAAAAAAATCATCTAATAGCATCAAATTTTCATTGTTGGATGATATTTTCACAAGCGAAGATACTTAAACTATACATAAATAGTAAAAAAAAAAACCCATTTATAACATCAAAATTTTATTCCTGGATGATATTTTATTTTCACAAGCAAAGATACTCGTACTTTACTTAAATAATAAAAAACGTCCGCTGATAACATCAAAATTTCTTTCCTAGATTATATTTTCACAAGCGAAGACGCTCGTACTATACTTAACTAATTAAAAACCAGAAATAACATCAAAATTTTATTCCTAGTGATATTTTCATAAACGAAGATACTCATTCTATACTTAAATAATAATAATAAAAAAAATCTACTAATAACATCACAAATTATCTATTTCGTATCAGCAATTGTTTTAAACCTCACTCTTTTTATTTGGAACAACATCTGAAAAAAAAACATAACAAATTGTTAACAATATGTTTTAAGTTATTTTCTATCGCCACCCGAGAAAAAAGTGTCGCATGCCATTGTATTATTATCCTATTATGACTGAATCGAGTAACATTTATACATAACAGGGAGATAGCTATTGTTGAATATTGTGTTTTATACTTCTACAATATCCATCGTCATATGTCATCCAAGGAGCTTATCTAAGAAGACGATATACGCAGTTGTATTAATGTGGTGTGAATCCCATAGATAACATTTATAAATATCACATAATATATGTTCATGTACAAATGTCATGTATTTACTAGTAACGAAAGTTTATTCACACGTGAAGAAAAAAATGGTTCACGTGGTCACATGTGAAAATTACTAACAGTAACTTGTGTAAGCTATAAAAATAGAAACATCACTCTTATTTAGGCAAAATAATGATTGTATCAATGTTTCAAAACAAAACACAACAGGTGGGCTTATGGTTACCTAAATAGTAATTCAAATAAATTGTAGGTCATAAGGTTGGTTTACAATCAGAAGATCACAGACCAACAAATTATTAGAGATGTACATATGACAGAATTTATGGATAGGGGTTAGCTTTTACATACAACCAGAAGATCACAAAAACAATATTTGTACAATAGCAAAAATGGTGCGAGTTACATAGACTAATATATAACGCTTGACACAAGTCTGCAACTCATACATCCATATACATAATAGGTGTCCTTGTGTTAAGAGTCACCTGATGTTCAATGAATGTATACAAAGTGTGTGTATCACGTCATAGACATTAGAATCCTTTCTGGAAAAAGCCACACATCTTCTATTTTCAGCCTGCCTGATATTTGGCCGTTACTTTGAGAGACCCTGTAACACATTACAAAAAATAGTGAAAACCAATATGTCATGTAGGTCTACATTGTTGAGTCTTTGCTTACCTTTGAACTTTTGAAACAGGTCAACTCGAATTCGTGAATTAGGCGATGTTATAAGCACTTATGTTGCTTCCTGGAGCAAACCGTAACTTAATGTTAATCTTTAGTGTAAAAAAAAAAAAAAAAAAAAAAAAAAAAAAAAAAAAAAACACCAAACCTTGAATCGTGACTCTAAAGGCATGTAGTATGCCTCTAGGTCAGTGACGAGTCAAAATGACTTGGGGTTGAAACAAGTCACTTTTTATATGGGTTGAAACCGGCCTGGTCAGAGTTGGGTTGACCCCACACTTTTTAGGAGAACCACACACAATATTGTACAACACTTAGCTTCCTAATGTTACATTATTCAAGCAACATACGGTCAAAACCTGGTCACATAAGCATCTAGAAATTCCAATCTTCAGGATCAAATCCAAATGTACAATGACAAAGAGCCAGAAGAAAAATACTAATAGTTGTGTGAAGCCGAAACTATGCAATAATTCATAACACATATCTTACAGATTGTTTGCACATCGGGTTACATTCTGAACATCAAAACACCCATGATTAACAATTTTTAAGGGTCTTCAACTTAATGGTCGATTTGTTGTATTCAGCACACCAAAAACAAAGTTAACATTGAACTCTTCTAAATAGCTAGTAGTAGTTTCGGTTATCTACATATCTTATATACCAAAAAGGCAAGAGCATATGACAACTGAAGACCACTTACAGTCAAATGAAAGGGTACTCCAGAACCAAATTCAGTCTGTTAGTGTTGCAAAGCTAAGGGTGATAGTCAGTACATGTCATTCCAACTACGGGTGATAGGTGTGTTTGAGCTACACACACGCTTGGCTCAGTTTTTATGGGTTCATATGAGTTTGAGCCTTGGCTAGCTTGCGAAACATAATTACAAAAAGACCATGCCTGAAGATAACATTACAAAACTATCAAGAGTTTACGACCAGTTGAATAAGAGTATGAATTTCACTATATCCACCCGTATGGGCTCAATGGGTCAGGCAAGCTTGGATTCTACAAGTGTAGGTTGTTCACCAAGCTTTTCTATAAAACAGCTGGCACACCCAACACATCCTTAACATTCCTAGTTTCTCTTCTTTATATTGAGTGAGCCTACGACTAGCTTCAAACAGCATTACGAATAAAGTATAAACGATCCCTGAAGTTAACAATATTCTATGTAAAAACTTTCAAGACGCTCAACACTAGTTGTCTATAGATATGAATTAACATGATGATCACTCATATGGGATAATGGGTCAGGAAAGCACAAATCTGACAGGCTTTTCTATTAATCAGCTGGTGCGAACTACCCCTATCCCAACTAACCTTTACTATTCCTTTTTCTCTTCTTAGCCTTTTTCCCCATGGAAACTTTTGCTATTTAAAGAAGGTTAGGGATAAGCAGCAATAAGACTATGAGAGTCACAGCTAGCTCATGATCCCCCAAAATTTTAAATACTGCTTAAATAGTAAATTGTCAAAACAAAACCTCAAACTTCAAGCTTCAAGCTTGCAAATTGTCGTCTTTCTAACATTAGAATGATGCACCTTTATTTACAGAGGCTTGTGGTATTCATGTAGAATGAAGAGTACATCCTGGCATATGCCATATCTATTCACAGTCACAGAAGTGCCCAGGTTTGAGTAGTATCGCATAATCGTCAATACAAGAAAACGTACCTCTGTCATCCCCAAAACCTGAAGATTTTTGGTATGTAGATTTCTATGTCACAGCATTACATTAGTATATGAACCTGTTACAGTCTTGTGTGCTGACCACGCATCAACCCGCGAAACAGAAACATATTCTTCCCTAACACCAGCATAATTCACATCCTTGTTATTGCCTGTAAAATACAAACATAAAAATACTTAACTCGCCATTTTTAAGTTCTTGGTACTGAAATATTCACACATACCAGTCTCTGCTAATTTTTTTCACGTGCGAAGATACTTTTACTATACTTAGGTAATCAAAAGATCCGCTAATAACATCAAAACTTCAACCTTTGCTTATATATTTCACGCGTCAAGATAATTATACTAAACTTAAATCATCAAAGAGTAAGGTGAGACAATACCTGGTCATTGCATAATATGCCAGTGTCCATTACCTTGAAAATAGAAGGTTCAATGTCCTCCAATTCTACTTCATCCATATTCGGGTTTCCAACAAGTCCAAAAAATTGGGTTATGAATACAGGAGAGCGAGCAGCGAGTATCAATTTGTGGCCCTTGAAAGTCTCGTCCTTAATACGGAAAGCTATATCACATCCAGTTTCGGTTTCCAACAAGTACTTGAGATTTTGACCCATATCAGATGGGGGTATAGAAATGGTGAACTGCTTGGGTCCCTCGACGCGATTTCTGACAACTCCAACAGTGCAATGCATTGAAAGGCAATCATCTTTAAGATAGTCAGATGTTTCCAAACTCACCCTTCTAAAGAAACGCTTGTAACCCCTGAAAATTATATTACCAATCTAACATCAACTCATGTTCTAAACTATACATTATATGTTTGATATATGGAAGGCTCCTGCTAGCGGAGACAATGTTCCAACTCGGGGCAAGTTGGTGAAACATGCTTGTGAAACTCGACATCAACTAGATTACTTCATATTTGTACATGTAGTCTAGCATAATTCTATAGCATGTTCAAGAGCAATCAATCCTGAGCGTTCGTGCGACATTGCACACACTTATTAGGGAAACCATTGGTTTTACAATATTTATAACCGTAACAGGAAATGAATTGTGTGACATTAGAATTTGTGCAGTTAGCTAACAAACAATGAAAGAGATTTATGGGCTAGTCATACTCCATTGAACAAAGTTTGGATAGGTTGTACCATTTTAGTATTGAGAAGTGCCAGTAGGCATTGGATTGAAGGTATCATGGGTAGAAGTCTTGTTCTGCATGTTTATGTTTGATAAGAAACTGGGGTCCATGAAGCTGGTAAAAGAAGTGAATGCTGATGGTGCTGCATTAGAGGCAATGGGAATGGGCTTAACTGCATGATGGCCAGTCGCCATCTGCATTTGCTATGCTGCGTTTGATACTCCTGGTGAAGAAGATACATAGCCTGCAGATTTCATTCCCGATTTCCATTCCTGTTTTCAATGAAGATTATCCCAGATTTAGTCTTTTCTAAGTTCACTGATATCCTTTTAAATACATAAAGCATAAAAATTTGCTCATATGATTTCCTTATATTAGCCTATTAGCCTACTAGGTCATTGCAAAAGGATTAGACCGAGGAATTTAGATAGATTCTGTAACTAAAGGTCATACAAGAAATTGGTTTTCCCTAACTACTAGTCTACAACCTTTCTATCATAGTAATTCCAACAACTTTCGATTTGGACTGTCACATTTCTTTTTTGACATCACTGTTAATCGAAGCAAAATATGCATTAGCTGTGAATAATTACCTCATAACTTGGGATACAGTCGGAATACAAGCCGGGCCATCGAATGGGCTGGGGTATGGCTGTTTGATCATAATAGTATTCTCCGCCCATAGAAATTGGAGCAACGCTCTCAACCTGAAAATCCAAAGGGAGATGGAAAGGCATCAGTTACTATTACATAGACCTCAAGATAAGTCTCACAAAGTAGTGCAAACTGAACAACTTATATGCACCGGTTAATTTCAACATATAAAAAGGACCCATCAAACAGAGAGAAAACACACCTTATGTCTTTTACCAGAAGGGAATGCACCAGTTGTAGAACCCCTATCCACATTTTGAACACGATTCTGCTTTGGTCCATCTATAGTGGGAGAAACACATGGCTTAAGATCAAGATTGTGACCACTTGCTGTACCAACAAAAAAATCAGATCATGAGCACATCAACAAATAGTAACCTTGCATTAAGTTGGGAAAAGGCAATTCATTAGAAATGGTGACTACAGGACTTTAAGCAATCAATACTACCTTCATCCCTTCCAGCCAAATTCTTATACGTCGCCCCATATGTTCTCGGCTCAAAGTTGGTGACAGCTTCCCTTCCGTTATAGTTAATAGCAGCTTGGTCATAAACCCTGGTTCCAGAAAAGAAAATGGTTATTATGTTTGAGCATGCACACTACAAACTTGAGATATCTGATGCTGACAGTTTTAACTATTGACTTGTGTTATCATAAAATTCCATTAACCTTGCAGCTTCTACTTCATTATCGTATAATCCAAGGTAAACATACCTGAAACCAATAATTTTATTCTTATATTGATAAAAACGCCCCCCTAAACATAATCACCGTGAGGTCTTATCATGAGCATCTAAGTTAAGACTACCACTAGAGCTATACGATGTTTTAATCTGCAGAAGTTGCATTGAAATCACACATAGTTCAAGCAATGGTTCCTTACTTTTTGCCAAGCGACTGACCCATGCCGGCCTCCCACTTACCAGATTTGTGAAGGGTTATGCCTCTGTATTTTGAACTTCCTCGTGAGAATCCACTACTCTGTCGACGCAGTATATGAATGAATTCCTCTTTTGACAAGTTCTTCACCTGTTACATCAGTTTGGAAAAGTTAAACCTTTAGTCACTATTGAACTTACAAGCACCTCCCCACCACAAACCATCTAAACTGTCTTCACCTGTTCCATATCTTTCTCATATTCCTTTACATCAAAGTTGATATCAGCATCAGGTCCCCAGAACTTGATTGCAACCCGATCATACGCTCTAAGATAGAATTACTAAATTAAATCAAAACAAAGGTTAAAACTGTACAGCCTAACTAGAGTTTATCAGATTAAGACACTCACCTAGCAGCATCAAGAGAAGTATCAAATCCACCTGTAATCAGACAAACATCAATTAATACATCAAATCAAGACTATTTTGTACCTTCCAACAATATTAGGATACAGTATCAAAGCATCAGGCTCACCACCTAGATATAGTTGTTTTCCACAATCCCCGAAACATAAAATGCAAAGATATCAGATCATAGCATCATCAAACAAAAAAATAATATGCATTTTAATCACTGCCAATCAACAACTCATAGTTATTCATAGAACCTGTCG
The DNA here is from genome assembly GCA_030686995.1 of Artemisia argyi. Classification (NCBI taxonomy): domain Eukaryota; kingdom Viridiplantae; phylum Streptophyta; class Magnoliopsida; order Asterales; family Asteraceae; genus Artemisia; species Artemisia argyi. The sequence continues at coordinate 333,654,767 of CM060709.1, forward strand.
ATCCATATTATTTCTTACTTCTCAGAGTCAGAATTACGTGAGGTGTGCATTACATATTGTGCCGCACAACCAGAGATGCACACTCGGTAAATTATTAGTTAACCACTTCAAATCCATCATTAACTGGTAAAATTATCTAAATATCATAAAGACATTTTCCTAAATCCTAATAATCGAGTTATATCAAACTCCTACTGCACAACCAGTTAATCCATATTAGTTCTCCTGTGTTGAAATTATATGACGTCCATTAACATATTATATGCCAGAGACCTATCAGTTAGTGGTAATTTCCAAAATTCTAATATCTACAATTTAATTAAAGTACAAGTCACAATAGGATCTAATATTAGTTGGTGGTAAAATCAATTTTGCTACAACTTAGGCTATAATTCTTAAAAGATGGTTACAGCGTTAAGCTGTTTCGTTTAACCCAATCAAATCAAACTATATGCTACAACAGAATACCGCCTATAACTTTAAATCTTTCTAAAAATTAAAGTGTGAAATAGTGAATAACAATTACATCTTATGCTTCCATGAAGGACCTCAATCATTTTTTGGGTCAAATTTCCACATATGTTTTCTTCTTTTTGGTTAATGGCTGAACAACACAAAAGCTACAATAGGGTTAATTCTTTTACATCATTGTGAGAAATGTACTTCAACAACATATCACAAAATTTAATAGTAGGGTCATGATGCTAAGTTCCATCCTATATAAGCAAAATACAATGTGACTCACCTTGGCCTCTTTAGCAGTTGTAGCCTTTGCATAAGGCATTTCACATGCAACAAGTTTCTTCTAGAGAGGAAAACTAATAGGCTTCACAGGGGCCTAGGATGACTTTCACCCCTTAATAACAACAACAGTACTACAATTATACACTCAAAAGTACAAACGAAATCAGACAAAAACAAATGACTACATATAGATATGATGCATATGGGAGCTTGCAGTTTGCTATCTATTTCTAACGAGCAACACACTTGAGAAATTCCTCATTATCACCATGGTTGTAACAAGTGATTACCAAATAAACATACCAGACCATACAAGTTATCAAACCTCTTAATACACTATTTCCAATCGTGACGATAGATTTTAATCCTACAACAATATATATGATAGCAAATAAACTTTGTATGTTTTCAATAAACTTTTAAACAATAATCTATCATTTATGTCTTGCTTAAACGCTATAATCGGATCTTTAAAGTAGTAAATACTGACTTCTAATTTTTTTCATCTTTGAGCCGTAACAAAATTATATAGAATAATTAGGAGCTAATCAATTTCATGTTTGAAAAATAAATAGTCCATTCAGGCAACAAAGTAAGCGAGTAAGCAATTAAACCTTCAATAATAAAACGCAAAAAAGAATGTCATGTTAAAAAGAAATATCTCAGGAGACAACAAAAGAGATGAAACTGTATATAAGCATATAAATGAAGTTAAAGATATGCGTCAAATGATAAAATATAAGTCATACATAATGAACCTTTAATTTGACAATATAAAGTCAAAGTGTGCCTTATCTTTGACTTTATATGTGTGTTCGTATATGCAAGTGAATAACTAAAAGTAAATAGCTAACCTGATATAGACCAAGGCGATGAATGATTGTACAAAAACTGATATAGACCAAGGCGATGAATGATTTTACAAAAGTTATTTGTGGCTTCAAGAATGTCGGAAAGAGTTAACTTTACAAGAGGTTGTTCAAAACATTGCTACATTGATACTTAACGAATCTTTTGACCTGCTGCTACACAAAAGATAAAGATTATGACCAACTGAACTACTGTTATTTGCGCCAGGGTCTTCACAATCGGATCTTTTCTTGATTATGTGAACACGTTTTATTGCCACAATTGTTATCAAAGCAGTGATCAATAACGTCCCGATGGCAATAGAAGCTAACGACCAGATGCTAAAAAACTTTGACCCTCTTCGAAAGCTTGTACTGTGACATTGCAAACCAAGAACTCCACCACATAATGCTTTGTTATCAGATAATGTGATTTTCGATGTATTCCCACATATTCCATTTTTCGGAACAGGGCCTTCTAATCTGTTTCCAGCCAGATTCATGCAATTCAAACTTGAAACACTGCAAAGACTATCAGGAATTCGACCCGACAACTTATTGTTCGAAAAATCTAAGAACTCAAGCTCCATAAGATTCCCGATCCCCCATGGAATTTCACCAGTGAACGCATTCCCGTGAAGATCCAACGTGGTCAAATACGACATATTGCCCAAAGCGCAAGGCAACTTTTCAGAAAACAGATTGTTACTCAAATTCATTGTCTCGATCTGCCACTCCATGGAACTAACATAGAAATCATCTAAACAACCCGATATTTTGTTTTGTTGTAGAAAAAGCCCAACAAGATTCACTATGCTCGAAAGTGTTGAAGGAAGCTCGCCTTCAAGGAGATTACGACTTAAGTCCAAATGAGTCAACCTCGTTAACTTCCCAAATGTGGAAGGGATTGAGCCCGAGAGTCGGTTACCAGTCAAATTAAGCTTAACCAGACTATGAAGTTGGCCTAATTCAACCGGTATGTGCCCAGTGAGGTTACTGTTCTCCAAATACAGCCCTTGCAGCTTCAAAGACTGACCAAACTCAGCTGGTATACCACCAGCCAACACATTTCCTGATAAATCTAATGTCGTTAGGTTGGTTAACTTTGCTAACGACTTAGGTAACTCCCCTGACAGCATGTTACCATTAAGCAAAAGATCCACCACAACCAAACAGTCTCCCGACACGTCAGGTATCTCACCAGTCAACCGGTTATTGGACAGATCATACAACCCATGATGCTAAACAAAACTCGAGTCAGGTATACTAACCTCCCTAAAATAACTTGAATTCTTCGAATAAGGAATAAAGCCCGAAAGATCATTATTCGAAAGTACCAAGGACTGCAACTCAGACAAACCCGTTACCTCAACCGGAATCGACCCGTTTAATCTATTGCCAACAAGGTCCAATGTTATTCATGCATAAAACTACTTTTGTAATAATACTTAACACTATGGGTTTAGATAAAAAAAAAAAACAAAAAAAACAAAAAACAGTGGACTGCAGAAGTAAGATCTTTTGACAAGTACAAAAACCACACGTTCAACCAGACCTATTTTGATCCATTACGCTACTGCCCAAATTGCAAGCTTCTCAGAATAAATGCATGAATTAGCATTATTGTGTTTTACCTGTGCTTGCCTACAACGCTGCAACAACTTTGATACCCACGATTCCCATTTCATGGTATTCATTCCATACACCTCGACATGATCTGTTGGAGAAGTTATTACCTTTCACAGCACCCTACTATCTCAAAAGATCTTAAATGAAAGAAATCCAGAATGTGGAATTACAACAAACTTTTCACCGCTTGTGGCTACCATGAGTTCTAATTGCTCTTCATTCTGCTTAAAGTTTGATCTCGTAACTGGTTATCATAATTTTCCCAATCATCAAAACCATTTAAAAAGGTAAGTGCCTCTATTTTGGGATTTGAGCAAACCTCGGTATTTTGAAATGAGAGCCTCCAATCATAAGCAGTCATATACTTTCTTAACCTAGAACTCGCTTGAGACGTCCCATGACCTTGAGTTTGAACCCATTTAAGACCAGAACCATGGGCAGTGGCGAAGCTTGGATTTTGTAAGTGGGGGGTCGGGATCTAAATTTTTTTTTTCCTAAGGCTATATTTCAGGTATACCGAAATTTTTGGGGGGTCGAAACCGAATATACCGAAATTTTTCTACACGAAAACTATATACCCCATACATCGCAAAAAAAATTTCGGGGGGTCGGGCGCCCCCCCCCCCCCCCCCCCCCCCCCCCCCCCGGCCCCTATGAAGCTTCGCCCCTGACCATGGGTACTTAGCCACATCATATTTAAGCGATTTAAGTTATTTGATAATATCAATTGCATGCTAAAGACATCAGATTTATAATAAAAACACTTGCTGATAAACTTGCACCAAGTAAAACTTCTATCTTCTAATTGCTCTTCATTTATATAATCGTGCACTAGTTCAAAAGGCATGATTTCGTATCTAAAACTTCTGTGTACGTTTTAAGAGCAACTTATACAATATCATATCGTTATAGTCTGAAGTGTCCTTTTTCAATACTTTAACATATGAGCTCTATATCTTCACACGCGAAGAAAAATATTCCCTATATTGTTACGCGCGAAGATGCTATTACTAAACTTTTCACGTGCGAAGAAAAATATCTCCTATATTTTCACGCGCGAAGTAAACTTAATCACTGCTATATTCTACTTTACGCAAATCAATTAAGTCACCTATAACAATCAAGACCTAATTTGTAATCTATATATTCACATGTGACAAATTTACAATTAAAACAATGATAATAACTTCAAATGCACAATAATTTTATCAAAAAATAAATAAATAATCTGATTTGAAAAGATTGTCTTCTTCACCTATCTCAGCTTCAGTTTTGTTGCTTAAGCTGTTAATTGATGTTGCATGGTGGCGGTTATGGCGGTGGTTTGAATTGGTGATAATGGCGGGTGGTTTAAACGGTGGTTATGGTGGTGGTTTGAACGGTGGTTACGGCGGTGGTTCCAAAAATACTCTCTTTCACCTCCAACTGTGAGACTGTATGTGTTTTTTTTTTTTTTTTTTTTTTTTTATATATATATATATTAGGAGGATTAGGTGGTCTTTGTTTATTAAGAGGATCTGAATCTGAATCTGAACCGCACGTGTTAATCTGAATCTGATGCGTAAATGTCTGAATCTGAATAAAAAAAAAAAAAAAAAAAAAAAAAAAGCTCATGTTTGAACGGGATTTTTTTTTTTTTTTTTTTTTTTTTTTTTTTTTTTTTTTTTTTTGTCAACAAGAGGCATTCAGACGCATTAAGACACCCCTCTCAAGTCTTGACCATTAAGATCTAACTGCATCTGAACGCGTCTGAACGAAAAATAAAAAAACAAACGGTCTGAACGGCGTAAATGTCTGACCGATTCAGACACATTGCCCGTTCAAAGGCGTTAAGAGGTTGGGGAAAAAAAAACAAATGCAGCCTTAGATGTATGGTTAGTATCTCTTCTCCCGTTCTCACAAAAATTAGATTTCTCACATGAATGGCCCCATATATATATATACTAGGCGAGTACCCGTGCATAGTAACGGAATTTTCTAGCGGCAAATATTTATAGTTGCGATATTGTGGTAATTCAATCATAAAACGTGAAAATATCAAAATGTAATTGCAAAATGTTGTAACATTCGATAATTCAACTCAAACAATTATTCTTAACATGTATCAATGAACATATAAAAACATTTAGTGAAACTGAAAATAAAACATTACATATAAGATGACTAACAATGCACGTTAGTTGTCACGTAGATTTAGATGGTGGTGGTGGCGGCTACGGATTTAAATGATGATTTTGGTGGTGGCAGCAGATTTAGATGGTGGTAGTGGCAACGGGGTTTAGAGGGTTGCAAGTTTGTGTTAGGGATCTCAGTTTACAACCAAGAAACACAAACCACCAAAATACTCTAACCGAAAAAAACCCACCAAAGTAGGCTAGCTGGACCTACGGCTGGACAAATCATATGAAGCTTACATGTGTGCATTTAATTCATAACCAACTGTAGCATCAGACGAGGGGTTGGATTCCACCTGCATTCAATGTACTTCTATCCTAACACCATCGAGGCCAATAATTGCTGCAAAAGAGTCCACAATTTGTATTTAGGACACTATTTACTTGGTTTAAAAATTTGTGTGTATGATCTCATTGCTTTATTATTGCTTTTTATTAGAAAATATAAGCGGAAACTCACTTGATAGAATTCATGTTGAGGACTTGAAAGCACGTGCTTTTCGTTGTAAGCATCCATAAGCTTTCTCTCCGGTGCACTTATCTCAAGGTCCTCTACATTCACAACCCGACCCAATATTTTCAACTTTTCACGAAACGGCACAAGTGTATCCATCGGAAAAACCTTTAACTTTTTCTATTTCACCATCAAGAATCCTCTGTTATCCTGAAATTGAGAAGAAACTTCCTTTGTGTAACTCTTCAAAAGTTTAAAGTACAAAACAACATTCATTCCTTCGCCATCTATTTCCCCTTGGAAAAAGGCAGCAGGGTACAATGGAACCTGCAGAAGCATCACATAAAAATTTATGTAATGAGGTTAAAACATGATTTTATAAAAAAATAAAATTAATGAAAAAATAATGAATAAAGGTATACCTATATATTTACGACAAGAATGGAGGGAAGCTCTCCTGAAGAAGAACCAACGACTGGGAGCTCAACAAACCGAGCAATGTGAACAATTTTTCTTTGAGATAAGAACACATCAACGCCGAAGGGGTAATATGCTGCATAATTAGGAGCATGTTGTTACACCCCGTGCCCGATTTGACCAAAATTTAAAACTTTTACGCGGAAATGCTTTGACCCATTACTGACCTCCTGTCACTCTTTTATAAACTGACTAAAATATATCACAAAACATATACTGAGACTATTTTTAGAAGAAACTAGACTCAATTACCTTCGAAACGATGGGTGACACGACCTCTAACGACTTATGGTTTAAAAGATATGATTTTTCTAACATGACCCATTTTATGCACTACTTGCTGTCCCGTTTTCATACTTAATTAAAACAACTAAAACTCGACTTCTATAACTCGACAATCAATGAAACTTTCCATAGATCTTTAACATAACATAATACATCATTTTCATAAATATTTGTGGTCTAAACGGCCATTGAACACGTACTTTACCAAGCGACGGGTGTTTTGCCAAACACCCATTTTTGACCCATTTTCAACTTAACTTAAACACAACTTGAGCATAGCTCATATGCATACTTAAAAACTGGACTCTGACACTACAAATCAACATTACAAAAACATTTGACACTTGGGGGTTCAACCTCGACTCGAGCTCGGTATCTATCATAATTTACTTGTCTAATATCAACAAGCACTTCCAACCTTATTAGCGCCATGAGCTACTATCCGCGTCATCCTTTAAATCAATACAAACCTACAAAACGGTTAAACAACTAAACCGTAAGCATTACGCTTAGTAAGTAAAAAGGATAATCACAAGATATAATACATCATTAATCACATAAGTATCATTCACATCACATTGGTCCATAAGACTACTTTCATCAATACTTGCACATCACTCTTAATACACATATCATCAATCAAACATAATGCTTACATACCTTACACAAATCACAATTGACTTAAACACAACTTTAGCTAGTCTTGCCAAACTTGCCTTAGTCTATTCTTAATCCAAGCTCACTAAGTCAAGTGTTTCATAAACCTTCACTATCATCTTCCACATAACACATATATGATTAAGTCAATATAATCTCATGTCATAACCATTTTACTTACCTTGAATCCAAGCTATGATATCAATAATCATCATCATCCTTCACGCTTGTAATCTACGTCAAAATCATATCAACATAAACACTTAATCAAACTAATATAACAATGATTATACAACCATAGCTCACCTCTAATTATTATATAATCATATATTGATCATATGATAATTAACCCATAAAATTATTAAGTTTAACCTAATGTAAATAATCTCATAATCACTATAACTCTTTAATTTAACTTAAAACATTATTTATCCATTTTCCCCAAATTAGGGTACATGAACCCCAACTCTTCAAATTATCAAATTTAACTAAAGAAAGGTTACTTACTTGTGGGAATCATTGTTAAAGCTTAACTTGACATGGAATTACTAACTCTTCAATTACTAGATCATCAAAGCTTCATCTTCTCTCCTTTTTTTCTTTGTATATCGACACACACACATTCTCTTGAATAAATGGGAAATGTGTGGAATTATCCAGGAAATACTAGGATATATTAGTTATAAGTTTGGTCATTTGGCAATAGTAGTCCCTCTAGTTCTATAACAATTCATCCTTGGTACTAGAACAAGTTGGTTCTAGTGCTACTTTGAGGTTTTGGCAAGAATAACCCTTCTAGTACTATAACAATTCATCCTTGGTACTAGAACAAGTTGGTTCTAGTATTATTTTTGGATTCTGTCAACTTAGGTCTCTCAACTTCTTTTCCTTTATACTAATGACACATAACACTTTCTAAACCACACTACACATTCTTAATACTTATAGCTTGACTACCGGTTTGACTAGCCAATCACGTAAAGCGTTGCGAACTTATAAAAGTCATAGTCAAACTTACTCAAGTATCATTTATCCACTTAGTCAAACACATTATTCTTAGTCAATTTCATCTAGAGTCATACCCGTTTAAAAAAACAGGTTTCGGGTGTAACACATGTTCCTTCTTTTTATCCCAATTAATCAATAATCCAGATTCAATTAAAAAATTGCAAGCATAGATCAACTGTGTGTTCATATAAATGATGAGGCGAAAAATGAACCACTTTTAGGGGGTCATTTAAGCCCGAATTCGAATTTATTTGATCAAATATTGCCATAAATCGTTCCTTTTGTGATTTTAGGTCCTTTGGGAGTGAATTCTGGAAAAGGAAGCATTTTGGACGTTTTTGGAGCATAAAAGTGAAGAAAACGCCAAAGACTTAATTTTCCATGCTGAGAACAGTACCTGACGGCGTCAAGAGCATTTTGGTGACGGCGTCAAGAGTAAAAGTGGTGACGGCCCAGAGAGAACATGAAGGCGTCACCCAAGGCCGTCACGTGTTAACTTGTCAAAACTTGCGCGCGGAGTATCTGATATTGTTTTGGTCATAACTTTTGCATACGAACTCGGATTTAGGTGATTCAAAAGTCCACGCGAAGAGGACGAAGAGATCTGCAATTTGGTGAAAAAATGGTCTTGACGGCGTCAAGAGAACAAGCTGACACCATCAAGCCTTGCCGACAGAAAACATGCCTATAAATATAACATCATAACTTCACTTTTTGTAAGCCCTAAACCCTAAGGTCGATTCCTGGGTTTAGGTGGGTGTTTTTCCAGCAACTTAGAGGGTTTCAATCACTCCATAAATATCATGTATTGGTTTGATGATTCTATCTCAACTATGTCTTTCATTATTCTTGTTGATTGTCCTTCTTTGATTATGATTTGCTAATTCACCTTGTATCTACTTGTGATTATGTGAAACTTGTATATAATTGATTAGATCTCATTGATTTCTTGTTGATGTGTGTGTCTATCTCCATCAATTAAGGCGTGACAATTTCAATAGATCTAGTTGATTTAGTTTATGATTCTTGTTTCCTATTGATTCTTGTTTTGATTGAATGAATTTGATGTTAGGCTTAAGAAAACTGGCAGATCTCCAAATGGTAACATGCTTGAACGTCTTAAGAAACATGAACCGATGTGCACTAGGTCTTTATTGGTTGTATTTAATGCATGAGCCACTGTTTATAATCCCTATGGTTGTGCTGGGCATGGTATAGGATGAGATAAGAGCTCATAGAATTGGGGAGTTAAGTGCGCCACCCCATGAATGGTATTAAGGAATACAATCCGTCAATTAAAATAAGGTTTACAGTCAATAGGTAGAATTGGATAGCTAGCAAGGAGTAATATATCATAGGTAGACATGCTTCACTTATCTTGTAGAACCCTAGTTTACCTTTCTTGTTAATTAGTTTAAATGGTAGCTTTTGGGTTAGTTGATTAGCAACTAATTCCGCCCACTCTCCCAAAACCCGAGATTTTTACTTGCGTTTCATAAAATATAAAAATACAAAAAGAATCATCCTTCACCTTTAGACCTAGTTAGATTAATTTCAATCCTAACGACACTATTCCTAGCTGAACGATCAATCCCTCGGTACTTGTCACTATACTATACTACAACGATCAGGTACACTGCCTGGTGGGGGTTGTAAGCTTCTCAAGATCCCTTGAGAGGTAAAGCCTGGTGCGATTCCCACGTATCAAGTTTTTGGCGCCGCAGCCCGGGGAATAGTTATTGTTTAGGTTGAATTTGATTTTTATTAGGTCTACTCATTAGATTCCTTTTTAGTGAGATTTTTATTTTCTTTTTATTAGCTTTCTTGTAGTCTGTCTTTTTCTTTGTGCCCTTTGTTTGTGAAACCATTTTCATTTGTCTCCATGGCGGATGAAATTCCATTTAGATCATTAACTATAGAGGAACAATTAGTTTACTCGGATAGATTTGCCTCCTGTTGTTCCAATGAATTTTTAAGTGATCTTAGATATATACAAGAGGAGATGGGTGTAAAGTTAGATGGGTTTGATGAATTTTATAAATGTGTGTTTTCTATTAGACGATCATTATCAGGATCAATTCCTTTTAGTGAGACCCTTTGGATGAATTTTGAGAAAAGCTTCCTAACCATAACCCATAAGTTCAACGAATTGGTGGATTCGTATGAGCAAGATGACCTAGTTTCTAAGAACATGAACTTAGAATCAAACCAAGATTATGATATGGTTAGTGTTGAACTACCTAGTTGCATGAGCGGGATAGATTTCACCAAAACATACGACACACATGAGGTTAGAGTTGAGCCACCTAGTTGCATGTCATGGTTAGGCACTACCATAATACAAGATGAACACATAGGTGATATTGATGTGATGGAAGAGATAGTAGAAAACCCAAGCCCACTAAGTATCCCACAAGTCCTACCATCATTTGAGGCACACACACCGCCCGTGACTTACCCGGAGGAAGTGGAAGAAACTTTAGGAATTCCAATGGAGGTAGAACCCTTGGACCAGGCACCACTAGAGGATATAGGTTTGAATACTTGTAGTGATAACCTTACTCCTAGTTCTAGGGAATTTCCTAATGTTGATGAACCGGAACCTCAACCTTTACACAACTTTCCATCCTTAGATATACATCTAGGAGACAAAAGAGGAACCGACCCACCCATCAACCAATATTATCCGGGTAGTTTTAGGATGAAGGAAGCCATTCACTTACCCCCTTTACCTCACGTGGCATATTCACACCCTAAGGGTGTGTATCGCTACTTTCACCCACACTTAATCCTAAGTGTAGGGAGAACCTCCCCTATTTCCGTTAAATAAGGGTAGAGTCAGGCTCGTGACTCGAACAAAAACAAGCGCTTCTTGGGAGGCAACCCATGTTTTGTGTGTTTTTATTTGTTTTTTTGTTTGTTTGATTTTATTTGTTTCCGTATGCATGTTTTATTTTCATTGTTTGTGGCTCATGTTTCAAAGTAAATTGTGAAAATGCTTTATTTTGTTTTTAACTTCGTCTTAATTGCATATAAAGGTATTTTGCAAAAGATAAGTGTAAGGGAGATCCAAATCTGTTTATAAGAACGAAATTGAGCATGAACCACAACAATATTAAATGGACATGTGTATTAGTATTTGTTAGAGTCAAATGCTTGTATTGAGTCATAATGAAGTTTTGCAGGATTTTCCAGGAAGTAGAACCAAGTTTTTCCAGAAATTTTCCGGAAACTTAACATAAGAATTTCTGCAGGTCACTTCTGACGGCGTCACGAGATAACTCTTGACGGCGTCAGGTGTAAAAACCTGGAAATTTTACCGATTTTGTTTTTCTAACGGAGTCTTAAAATTTTTGTGAATTATTAAGTTTTATAATCTCCAGGAAATCTGCAAACATTCATTCCACAAGCATTATATCTTTAATTGTTTTGTTTTTATTCCTAAGTCTGGAATTACATCTAGTTGTGAGTTATCTTTGTTCGGGTTGATGCTTTGGGTTTTTGTCTGTTTTCTCAGGATTTACAGGTTATGTATGACAAGAAGATGATTTATATTCTGGAAGGGAAGCTTTGATTGTTCATTTTCTTGGAGGAAGATCTAACCTGGCCACCTTATTATCCATACCGAGCGAATCAGGGGAGTATTTGATTTCATTCTTTTTAACTTTTTCACTTTTACATTCTTTACTTGAATATTGGGGACAATGTTCATCTTAAGTGTAAGGGGAGGGTAAAAAGATGATACCTTACATATGCACTGTCGCTTGAGTTTGTTTTGTTTGATGGTAGATGTGTAATAAAACTATGAAAAATACTTGTTAGTGTAATTTTAGCGCCAAATTTAAAATTTTTTACAACATTTAGGAGTGAAACTTTAGTCATAGCAAGCGTCTCATGGATAGGAGATTGTATGACTAACACATAACCGTATATTCAGAAAAATTTTCCACCCAAATATGTGAGGTTCGCCTTTAGATTTGATAGGAAAAGCATTTACTATTAGTGCTTATGAGTGTACCGGTAGCATTTAGATTCTAGAACTTGCGTTAGTAATGCATCCCGAGACCGCTAGTGAGATTACATTCGTGTGGTAGGATTTACTACATGATAAGAGGCATTAGGATCACCCTTGTGTTAAACCCGTATCATAATTACTTGACCATTTAAGTCATATTACTTGGCTAGTTAAGTCAACTAATTTTTCCCACACCCTTAGCGTTGTACTCATTTTTAGTACACGAAACCCCTAGTACACCCCTCCGAGCCTATCTTTTCGTTTCTAACTTTAAGCATTTTACTTAAAGGAAGAATTTGTTACACCCCACTTAAATGTACAACCAAATTGCCTTAGCCTTCCGTGTATGCGCTCATTTTTAGTGCATTATTGTTATTTGTTAAACCCTAAGTTAACTATCTAATTGATTACATGGTTGCTAAGTCGAGTCATATCCTTGTACATATTGTTTTGGGACTCATGGGTAAGTACTTGTTTTATGGAGTAATGGGGAAGAACATCAATTATTACCCCCATATGTACGTTAATCTTAAAAGTGCTCCAAGTGTTTTGATTTTCTTAATTCGAGTCATTAGATTAGTTTAATGTAAAGTATGTAAAAATTCAAGTGTAAGGGGAATGTTCAACCCCTATGATGTATTATTTTGGATGGTAGGGTAAGAGTGTATGCAAAAAAAAAAAAAAAAAAAAATCGAAAAAAAAATTCAAGAAAAAAAAATAGAAAAAGAAAAAGAGAAAAAACATACGGACTACCATCCCGTTTCATTCTATGTTTATTTTATGTTTTTGTTATTTTTCATTTATTAGCTTAAGTCGAGTCTAGTCTTGGCTTAGCAACGCCACATTGTACATGTAATTAACCAAGATTGTTAACTCGCCACCAGTAAAACTTCCTTTATCCAACAAAACCGTATATTTCATATCCCTACACCTAACGTTACAACCCTTTAAAAGACCTCTTTGATAGTTTATCCTAGGTGCTTACGCCATGTGGTGGAGGTTTGATCCTTTCCCAAGTCTATGGTAATCTATTTTGCTATGACAGGTTGTGAGAGATATCTTCCGTTTCCATATTGTAATTTGTACCTTATTACACCTGAGAGATGTGAGTATCTAAACACTATTTGTGAGGTGCTAGTGTATGACCTCCGTGCTTGTCTATTGGTCTTTAGTGGAACGATTATTTGTTGTAATTACTTTTATATTAGTGTTAAATGACCCCTAACTTGTGTTTTGAGTAGAATAAAAGCGCATTTGCTTGAGGACAAACAAATCTCAAGTGTAAGGGTATATGATGAGGCGAAAAATGAACCACTTTTATGGGGTCGTTTAAGCCCGAATTCGAATTTATTTGATCAAATATTGCCCTAAATCGTTCCTTTTGTGATTTTAGGTCCTTTGGGAGTGAATTCTGGAAAAGGAAGCATTTTGGACGTTTTTGGAGCATAAAAGTGAAGAAAACGTCAAAGACTTAATTTTCCATGCTGAGAACAGTACCTGACGGCGTCAAGAGCATTTTGGTGACGGTGTCAAGAGTAAAAGTGGTGACGGCCCAGAGAGAACATGAAGGCGTCACCTAAGGCCGTCACGTGTTAACTTGTCAAAACTTGCGCGCGGAGTATCTGATATTGTTTTGGTCATAACTTTTACATACGAACTCGGATTTAGGTGATTCAAAAGCCCACGCGAAGAGGACGAAGAGATCTGCAATTTGGTGAAAAAATGGTCTTGACGGCGTCAAGAGAACGATCTGACGCCGTCAAGCCTTGCCGATTGAAAACATGCATATAAATATAACATCATAACTTCACTTTTTGTAAGCCCTAAACCCTAAGGTCGATTCCTGGGTTTAGGTGGGTGTTTTTCCAGCAACTTAGAGGGTTTCAATCACTCCATAAACATCATGTATTGGTTTGATGATTCTATCTCAACTATGTCTTTCATTATTCTTGTTGATTGTCCTTCTTTGATTATGATTTGCTAATTCACCTTGTGTCTACTTGTGATTATGTGAAACTTGTATATAATTGATTAGATCTCATTGATTTCTTGTTGATGTGTGTGTCTATCTCCATCAATTAAGGCGTGACAATTTCAATAGATCTAGTTGATTTAGTTTATAATTCTTGTTTCCTATTGATTCTTGTTTTGATTGAATGAATTTGATGTTAGGCTTAAGAAAACTGGCAGATCTCCAAATGGTAACATGATTGAACGTCTTAAGAAACATGAACCGATGTGCACTAGGTCTTTATTGGTTGTATTTAATGCATGAGCCACTGTTTATAATCCCTATGGTTGTGCTGGGCATGGTATAGGAGGAGATAAGAGCTCATAGAATTGGGGAGTTAAGTGCGCCACCCCATGAATGGTATTAAGGAATACAATCCGTCAATTAAAATAAGGTTTACAGTCAATAGGTAGAATTGGATAGCTAGCAAGGAGTAATATATCATAGGTAGACATGCTTCACTTATCTTGTAGAACCCTAGTTTACTTTTCTTGTTAATTAGTTTAAATAGTAGCTTTTGGGTTAGTTGATTAGCAACTAATTTCGCCTACTCTCCCAAAACCCGAGATTTTTACTTGCTTTTCATAAAATATAAAAATACAAAAAGAATCATCCTTCACCTTTAGACCTAGTTAGATTAATTTCAATCCTAACGACACTATTCCTAGCTGAACGATCAATCCCCCGGTACTTGTCACTATACTATACTACAACGATCAGGTACACTGCCTGGTGGGGGTTGTAAGCTTCTCAAGATCCCTTGAGAGGTAAAGCCTGGTGCGATTCCCACGTATCAATAAATGCATTGAAAGTTTAGTACCTCAAATAATTCTCTGCTCGCACCCTGAAAGTCTTTGGTTCAACATGTGACCGCGAATCAAGTACTTTCTTATCTACCGGGCAAAAGGAACTTACAACAGTAGAGATGGTGGCAGCAGTTTCTAACTTGCAAAGTAGTTTTGTAGTTCATGAGGCCTGCATATTTTATCACTTGAAAGGCTTCATCAGTAATAAACCATTTATTCCATATGAAAACGTCAATAGCACGTTGCTGATAAAATAAAGAAAAATGTCCCATTAATACATTAAGGGGATGTTTGGTAGAGGGAAAAGAGAATGGAGAAATGAAAATGAGTCAAATTCCTTTGTTTGGTAGGTAGAGAAAAAAAAGTGGAGAAATGTGAAGAATTGATAGAGAATTGATAGTGTAATTACTCCTTTTAGTTGGAAAATTGGAGAAATGAGATTATTTAATTTGTAACATTTTTTTTTTGATTTGTATTTTAGTTGCAAAAATATTTACGTGAATATTTTATATAATAAAAAAAATCATGAAATTAATTTTTTTTTAATTTAAAAAGTTGTTTAAGTTACATTTTTTTATTTGTTATTAAAAAAATTATATTTTTTAAAAATCCAAAACTAATGTTTATTTAAAAAAAAAATCAACAAACATTAGAATTTTTTGTTTTATAAAAAGTAAAAACTATTTTTTTTAAAATATAATACAATTATTTTTGGAACTGTTATTTAAAAAATTAAAATAATAAAAAAAATACTTTTTTTTTAAAAAAATATTAACCAACATTGGAATTGTTATTTATTTTTTTTTTAAATAACAAACATTATAACTTTTATTTAAAAAAATAAAATCTATTTTTTTAAATAAAAAATAATTTTTTAGAATTGTTATTTAAAAAATTAAAAATATATATTTATATATTTCTTTAAAAGTCAACCAACATTAGAACTCTTATTTAAAAAAAATTAGAAAAAATAACAAACATTAGAAATTTTATTTTAAAGAAATATAAACTAATTTAAAAAAATAAAAAATGCATTTTTTAGAATTGTTATTTTAAAGAAATATATTGTTTTTTCTTATTTCTCAGGTTAAGTCTCTGTTGTTACCAAACATTTGAATTGAACAAAAATTCTATACTGATTTCTATTCTCTAAATTTCTATTTTCTATTTTATTTCATTTATCTGAAATTCTTTCTACCAAACGTGCCCAAACGTGCCCAAAAGGGTGTATTGGGAAAATGCATTACATTTGCAATTTAAATTCTTTAAAGTAGCGTGTTTGGTATGCCAAATGAAGGATATTAAGATTTCATAAATTGGCAAATTGAGGCAACTTAAAATGCCTCTAAAAAGTGAAGAATTTTAGTTACTTGGAAACACTTTTTCTTATAAAGGATCAAAATATTATTGTTGTTTTTTTTCTTTGAATCGAAGTAAATTTACGACTTACTAAAAAATTGTAATAACACAAATAATGACATATTTCAAAATACTATAAATGTCTGATAATCAAATACGTAAAGATATTTTAAATTCTAAATCTTCAAGGATTGAAAGATCCCAAAATTGGAAATTTGAGAATTTCAAATTCACGAAACAAACATCAAACACGAGTATTCCTTAACTCATAACGCAAAAACTTACTCTATTACTTTTTCCATATTTTCCTTTCACTAAAAAATAACACAAATATTTTTATCAACCTTTTAATTTTTTCTGACTCACATTTCTATAATTTCCAACAACCGGAGCATCAACATTCCCATTCGGATTGCCCATGGTTTGATTCCCAACATTTTGACCCTTATGATTTCCAACATACTGACCTATCTGATTTCCCGCATACTGCCGAGATTCTGCATATTCTGATTACCTTATCTGAAATCTAGTAGCATCCAGCTGATTCTCAGTAACTCCAACCATTTGTCCTCATTGACCCATATTTAAACTCGACTGTGCAATCTGCCTGTTGTTGAAATCCTTTGGTTATTGTTAGTTGGTGTAGGATAAGGGTATATTGAATGCCTTAGTCAAATAAGAAAATGCTTGTGTCATAGCCGTAGTAGCTTCATCATTATCGGTGTTCTCGATTTATAGAATTATGGGTGTTGTTGTTGTGGAATGACTTATTGTTGTGGGAATAATTGTTGTTGTGGAATGATATGTTGTTGTTGTGGAATGAATTGTTGTTGTATGTAGTTGTGAGTGGAAGATGATGATGGTTGTTGTTGTATGTACACTGATGAAGGAGCTGGTGTGTTAGCAAACAGTGCAACTGGATCATGGCTCTTGGCAATTCGTTATGCCCCGACTTCATTTGCCTCAGCTTGGTTATGCTTCTGAAATTGTACTACTGGTCATAGTTAATTTCATGCAAGTTCTTTGTTTGATGAACAATGGTGACATATCTGCCCTATTCAGATTGTAGTTGATTCATGAACTTGATGTTGTTCACTATTCTTCTGTGTGAGGTTGTTTCTGGCTAAGTCATTAATGATCTTACAATATCTGTGATAATATGACTCTAATGATTCTCTAGGAGTAGAATTAAACTTATTTAGCTCATTCAGCAGCTTCATTTCCATCTCTTGTTTCTCGATGTATCTCCCGTACATCAACCTCTTAACTCACTCCCAGACTTCATGAGCACTCTCATAACTATCCACAATTACATAAACCTCAATAGGTAGGCTTATTACAACTAGATGAAATGCCATATCATTAACTTCAACCTGCAGCTTGTCCTATTCAGTTTATTCATCTTCAGTCTGATCTCTGAAATAAGGCTGTACTAAGGGGAGGGGGTTCCATTTGGATCACTAGGGTCTCTGACTTGTTGTGGTTGAAAGGGTCCTTAAAAAACGGATTTGATGAGAAGCTTTCCGTCTGGTTTGCTCTTAAGATAGCTCGTATACGACTAGCCCACCGGACATCTCGGCCCTTTGATAACATGGGAGAATGGTTTTCAGCACCGACTATGTGAATGTCTTGTTGAGTCGCCATTGATGAAGTTTTGTGTGATAAAGTTGATATGGATCAAATCAATGATAAATAAGTTGTGTTTGTTGTAAGTTAAGTTGTTGTTGTGAAAATTAGATCAAATTTCGATTCCAAGTTAAGTATTTCAATTGCAAAATTTCGATGCTTGAATCTCGGTTTTGAGGTATTTTGATTCTTATGGAATTCGATGGCTAGAATTTCGATTTCAAAAAGACACGTATCTCGATTCCTTAATGTGACACAATCTCGGTTTCAAAATAAGTATCTCGTTGCCAATGCAAAACGTATCTCGATTCCAAACTCGATGCCTCAATATGTTGTATCTCGATGCCTAGATGTTGTCTATCTCGATGCCTATATATGGTGTATCTCGATTCCTAGTTAAAGTTTACCTCGATCTCAAGGTTAAATCTATCTTGACGCCTAGTTTAAAGGTTATCTCGATGCCTAACTAAAACTCTATCTCGATTTCAAAATTAAAAGGCATCTTAATGGCAAACTAAGGTATCTCGATTCCTAGATAAATTGTATCTCGATTCCAAGTTAAAATGTATCTCGATGCTACGTAACAATACTAACTCCACTACAACTTGTACTAAGAATCAATATAGAAGGCAACTAGGGATCTAATTAATTTCCTTGATGTTCTTTGAATCGAAATAAAGGACTGTTTCGAGACGCGACAAAAAAACACCAAGAAACCATAAGTTTTGAAGATTTTAGCCCGTTCCTTTTGAGAATACTCACTTAAAAATGTTCAACGGTTAATAAAAACAACAACTTTTGAATCAAAACACATAAAAAATGAAATTTGAGAGCAAAAACTCAAAACTTCAAAGAAGGACCATTTTCGACTCAAAATGAAATCAAAAAACGCGTTTAAACACAAAGATGACTCCTAAATCGATGTATGGTGAATGATACCAATTGTAGGTTCCCTATATAAGATCAAACTAACACACAAATATGGTGAAGAGATGGTGACGTGATGATGGTGTAGAGAGAAAAAAGAAAGATGCAACTTGCATTCAAAACACACTTACACATAGTAACACACTCTCAAGCACCCCTCAAATGAGACCATTTGAAGGTATATATACTTCTAGTGAGGCGCCATAATGGGCCTTAGAATGGGCTTGGTTTGTTATGGACTTTGGTTTACAAGGCTTACTTAATACATTACCTAATATCTTGCCAAGTCCATAGCCCGATAACTAATATATTACTCATTCTATAACACGTTACAAGGATCCTTATACTTGAATGACCATCACTTTTTCTTAATGATAACAATTTCGCTTGGCTTTGGTAGGCTTGTGTTAGGCGGATGTCGAGTGTGTAGGCCTTAGCTAGCTTGGGTTGGAGGTCCTATACGCTATCAAACGCGTTTAGATGATATTTTTTAGAAAATTGAAAAAATGCAAAGGGATGTAAAAGAATGAAAGGAAAAAAGCAAGGTTGCAAAAATCGTGAATCGGTAGTGAGGCGGTCAACCACCTTGTAGCATGTAATCGGTCAAGGCGAGATTAATCGGTGATTAATCGGATTAGCATTTCTAGCAAATTTTGGGTATGTTCAAAAACTTTTAAGTATTTTCGGAGAGTTTTAGGTATTTCCGGCAATATTTTTGCTAAAAAAACATGTACTAGATTTAAACAGTTTATATAAGTGATCAAAATATGTTTACGGTGAATTTTGGGTACTTCTGGCAAGATTTGTAGGTTTTCGGCAAGTTTGACCACCATTGACCGCCGTTGACCATGGTTGACCTATTTGTTAGATCAAGTTACATAAATCAGCAAGATTGGTGGCCTTGTAGCGCATAGGCGGTGATTAATCGGCCTTGTAGACCTTTTTTTGCAACACTGGAAGAAAGAATAAAAAGCTCTTCCCAAAGTTCTAGCTAAATTTTGCAAAATTAGATTTTCATTCTCTTAGAAAAATTTCTGAAAAATGTGTGACTAAACTGATTTTCAGTTTATAATAAAAATTTTCCTGAGAAAATGTAGTTTTTTTTTTTTCACCAATTAAACGCCCAAAGGGTGTGTTTGGTTGGGGTATATTGGGAAAATGCATTACATTTGCATTTTAAATTCTTTAAAGTAGTGTGTTTGGCATGTCAAATGAAGTGATATTAAGATTTCATAAATTAGCAAATTAAAGCAAATTAAAATGCCTCTAAAAAGTGAAGAATTTTAGTTATTTGAAAACACTTTTTCTTATAAAGGATCAAAATCGAAGTAAATTCACGACTTACTAAAAAATTGTAATAACACACATAATGACATATTTCAAAATATTATAAATTTCTGTTAACAAAATACGTAAAGATATTTTAAATTTTAAATCTTCAAGGATTGAAAGATCCCAAAATTTAAATTTCGGAAATTTCAAAGTCACGAAACAAGCATCAAACATGAGTATTCCTTAACTTATAACACAAAAACTTACTCTATTACTTTTTCCATATTTTCCTTTCACTAAAAAATAACACAAATATTTTTATCAACCTTTTAATCTTTCCTTCCACTCAATAACACAATATTTTTATCAACCTTTTAATTTTTTCTTTCCTTTCTTTTGATCTAGGGTATGTTTGGCAAAATTAGTTGTAAGCTGTAAACTGCAAAACTGTTTTTTTTAAAGGCATCAATATATAGAACCACAAAAGAAACGATACAAACAAACGACATTCCACCTCTTCAAGCAAGATGATTAAAGAGACTAGAACCCGACCAAGAACAACAAAAACGAAACTACAACAAACTAACAATACAGGCCAACCAAACCAACAACAATATACTTAAACAAAGAAAAATAGAACCATTCCAAACTATTGAGCTCCCTCTGCAACCCCACGAAACCATCTTCACATAAGAAGCATACGATCTCTAACACTTGAAACCAAACATGCATATACTTTAACCTTTGGACGCACTTACAGGGTCAATGCACCAATCATTCCAAGACGTAATTTTCCTTTTTGCTCTGTGTGAAATCCAGAAGTACGCGAGAACTTGTACTTCGTCGCATATTGTAGATAGGTTCGATATCTTATTTTGAAACACTCTCTTGTTACGAATACACCATACTAAGTACAACATTGCCCAACAAACTGCTTGCCAACATTTCTTTTGCATGACGTTATAATTATTGTGACCACTATGATTAATTATATCTCCAATAGACCCAACATTAAAATTACCCATGTTCCACCATTTAAATACTTTTTCCATCCCGCCATAACTCTTGGGCAAGCCATAAAACAATGCTCAAACGTTTTCACATCTGTATCACAATGAGGGCAAAGAATTTTATTGAGATCCATACCAATATGATGTAACCAAGAGCGAACAGGAAGGCGTCTATGTTGGAGCCGCCACACAAAGATGCAGATTTTTCTTGGGATGTATGTGTTCCAGTTAGTTAACTGTTAACATGATCTACAAGCTGTATAAATTTTTTTTTTTAATAAAAGTGTTTAGTAAGTTAACTGTTAAATATAATTATAAGATGTAAAATAACATAAAAGGACATATCTATAATTATAAAAAAATGTTTGGAGGATATATCAGTAATTTAAAGTTTTAACATGTCTAAGATGTTTAAAAAGCTGTATGGATCAACTTTTCATTTAAGAGCTATTTGTTTGAAATAAAATCTCGAAGTTAATGTATCCAAACGAAGCTATTATTATTTTAGAAGAAATTATTTTTGTAACAAAAAGCTAACAGCTCATCCAAAAAGCCCCTGTTATTAAAAAAAAAGTAAAAAAATTGTAAAGAAAAGATTTTCTTTTGCTTTTACTTGAATAAAAAAAACAGAAAGTAACTTTCATTTCATTGTTTTCTTTTCATTTTCTTCCTTTTTCTTTTATAACTTTGAACTCGAATTAAGAACACATTAGTCATAGGGTTTGTTTCGATGAAGATGGGTACCGCTCAAAAGGAGACCGAATATGAAACACTTAAAGATATCGACGAGTTACATGATCTAGAATGGGAGGTAGGTTTTGTGTTTAATTTGTTAATGTTTAATGTACTGCATGCCAAATGTTTGATTAAATGTCTTTATGGCAGATTACGGAAAGGATTCATCGCGGTGGAGGTCTTGTGGGTTCTAGTAGTGGTGCAAACAGGCACCGTGGTTTTGTTAGACAAGTGAGTTGTTCGTTTCTGGTTTTGTAAGCCTTCAAAAATGAGCTTTACCTGGTTTGAGTTTGTGGCGGTTGGTTCAAACCCCGTGGATTATAGTTTTTTTTTCTTCCAAATGTAGATAAGACTCTTAGAAAAAGAACGCTAATCCACGCTTTTATTGATATTGGATTGTTTGTTTGTTTTGGATTCATTGATTTTGTAAGTTTTGTATATACTTAGGGGTGTTTGAATTAGCTTATTTTCCGGCTTATGGGCTTCTTTGAATTTGGAAAAGCCGATAAGCACACTTTATTACGGCTTTTGAGCTTTTCATTATGGGCTTATTGACCTAAATAGGCTATCAACTCATAAGCCGTTAAAAATGAGCTTATCGGCTTTTCAAAATTCAAATAAGGCTGATCTAAATGCCCCTTACTCATCTTGGGGTGTTTTAAGTGTTAAATATTTTACGGTTACTATTTGATTAGGATTTTGAAGGTCCTCAATTGGAGAATGTTTCTGGAGTATTGCCAAAACATGAAGATCCCAAGTTGGTTGATAGGAATCAAAGAATGCGGGGAAACCTAATTGAAACGTTGGAGGTAAGACCGATCTCACCCTCTTTCGCATACGGTATTAGTTAACTTTGTATTTTGTCTTTACTGTATTGTGTGAGTATGCTCAACATGATTTTTGTGGTGGTTGTATTGGACAATACCGTTGTAGTTGTTATATCTGTTATACATTTTTTCCGAAAGGATCTATGTTATACATCAATATGAAGACTCTCAACTATGAATTACGGAGTATATGCTAATGTTTTAGTAGATGGTTTGTTTAGGACTTGAGATAATGTCACATGGAAACAATGCAAAAGTATAGATATAGGAATGCATGACATGGTATCTGCGAGAAAGGTCCACAATAAGGGGATCCCCATGTGGAATACCAATGCTTCTGAGGATTTGTAGTTTGCAATGATGATGCATAACCCTCCTTTCATCGTAAATGTGCAGAAATAGACCAAAGTCTGAAGATAAATATCTACATTAGATCAGAATACTACAGCCATCCCATAAACCTGTTATTATGCCACTAAAGCATCCACTTTGTGTTACCACCAAGATTACAATTTAAGCTACATTACAGATCAAAATTAGCAACCACTAATTGACTAGTGTTTAGCGACCAACATGTCAAGTTTTAACATATGGGATAATAGCCATTTTTCGCCTGTTTTTTTCTTAACCACTAATTTAAATAACTAGGTACTAGGAAAACATGCAATGCTTTAACTTACATAGTAGCTATAGAGTAAGAGGAATCGCTCTGATCTTGAAGGCATATTAAACAAATGTAACATGAATTGTTGAAGGCTAAGAGAGACATCAAACTGATGTCAAAAAATAGGAAGGTAACAAGCTTATTAATCAGCCAGTAAGGGAAGCTTCATGAGCAAAACAAAATTTTTTTAGTAGTTAATAAATAATAAGCTACTCTTCTTCCTACGGAAAATTGAATTTACATCTTTGTATCTCGGTTTTATGTGTTGAGTCTTCCGTCTTTGCTTTCACCCTCTTGATTGATCTCAGAAGTACTTGAGAACGGAAGTTATTCAGCTGTCCGTTCTTTCTTGAATATTCTTCTTATTGACTATTACCCACACATCTCATTGTGCAAGTAAATCCATTGAGACTGTAGTTTGAAAGCTAGTAATGTATGACATGATTCGTTGAGTCTTATGTAGTGTTAAGCCACTAAAGTTGTAAAATAGTTGAAACTGATTACAAGAAGGTGGTGTGAGAAGGTAGAGCCAAGGCAAATACGGACTTGTACCAATTACTAGTAATTACAAACCCTTAAAAAAAGAATAAATCAGGAAACGTAGAGACATGGTTGATACATAGATTGTTTTCTTTGTCCACTCCATCGATTATAGGTTTTACCTCTGTCGAAATTAGGAAGGATAGGATGATAGTTGCTACGCAATTTCATCATTTGTCTTGTTACCCGAGGCTCACAAATCTTAAATTATGTTGAGCAACTCAAATTCATGAAAGCTGATGGATACATACATGTTTTAATGTGTATGTAGACGCTAATACATGCTGGTTGTATTTTCTTGATGTTACATCTAATTGAATGATTATTTTAAATGTGCTCCCCTCCTTTGTTTCTCTCTGTGACATGCATAAATTGTTGTAAGGACTTCTAAGTTTATTAATGATCAGATACTATTTAATTATGTAGCATGAATTGAAATTTACCCACCGGAAGTTATCACTTATATCACAATACTAGAATTCAAACATATCTTGGATCATTTTTGTGATAAGAGTTTATGTAATCGTACTTGATATAGGGTTTTGCTAAACAATTGCATAACTTACTCTTAAGTAATGTTGGCTGATCAAATCACCTGACCTGCCCGCTCTTTTGCTAATTATAGTTTATATGTTATGGTAACCTTCTGTAGTATATTGTTAATAGTTATCAAATTATGACCACTTTACATAGGCTGAGCGAGAAGAAGGCGGAGAAAGTGGAAGAATGACACTACAGCTGGATCAGTTCTTTGAAGACAAGATGAGAAGGGACATGGTTTGTTTTTCCTTTTTTATTTTTAAGATTTACATGTGAAGTGATGAATTTATTTGTGTTTGACTTAAATGAGCACGATACTTTTGCAATTATGGTTCTTCATTAACGGATTGTTTTGACAGGTTTTAAGAGCAATTGTTGCTAACAAAGCAGAGGAGAAGATATTGGAAGTAATGCTTTCTCAGTGGAGTGAGCATCGCAAAAAACTTGGCAATTTTTTGAGGTTTCTTTTTTGTTTTTTAATAGTATAGCGATGTGGTGTCTAGTTTCTCCATTTATATCCCAATAGAAGACATCCTAACTAAACATAGCTGATTGGAGTCATTAAATTGCTAGGTTTTATAATATCGTTATTATAAGCTCATTTCTTATTGTTGTATTGTAATCTTTTCAGGACCAAGGCAGAGCCCCCGATATATTATTCATTTGCTAAACAACTTGAAGAAGAAGAAGAAGATCCGACCTCACTCGAGGAAAGGAAAAAGTTGGTGAGTTTCTGGCTTGTATTTCTTTTATTCAACAATACATAATACAAACATATGTACTATTCAATACAAGACAAGTTTTTCATATTGATACTTAATATGATCTACTAGAGGTGGCTGGTCGGGGTGGGTTTGGTAACAACTCTAATGGATTTGAGTTAAATGAGTCATGTATTGGTACAGGTCAAAATTGGTTGACCCGCAAACACTTTCTCATCCACAAAATGTAAATAATTTATGCAATAAAACATTTATATACCTATAATCTAAAAATTATAAATAAAAAACGATTTAGGAATTGTATGGAGTAAAATTACGGTCGGGTGATATTTAACAATTTAACTCATTTAGTCCATTTACACATTTCCCTTTTAGGTGTCGTTTTTAAATGGACCAATATGAGGTAAAAGTAAAACACACTCCTAATCGACCCGTCAATTATTTGATTGGTCCAAGTTGCCACCTCTACATTAATCTGACATAATTTCTATACAGAAAGTAAATTAGCAAGTTCCCATTTTATCTATATCTTTAACTAGATTATTCTTAAAACATCAAGGTAGATTGACAATCAAGCTCTACTAACCTTGCTGCTACTAATACATTAGGCATTTCATGAATGGGAGGCTGCTAAGAGAGAGGAATTATCTCAATACCGAAAGCAAGTTTGTGAACAAAATGTTGCCAATATTGACATAGAGTACGAAAGATGGCTAACTGGTAGAAAAACCCACCCCGACCAGCCACCTCTAGTAGATCATATGAAGTATAAATATGAAAGGGATTATAGAGTTCGTGACGAGGGAAGGGAAAGAGGCAGGGTTGAGGATGGTAAAACACAAGCAAGGCACAGATGAAAAAAAGCGCAAATTGTCTGCTGCTGGGCTTGTACATGTAATCTTCAGTTAATGTCTGTCCAAAACACTTGGAAGTTTCTGTTTGGTTTTTATATTAAACGAATGATTGATCTCGTTTTAAATGCATCGATTTTGAAATTTATACCATGATTAATATCTAAAATGCATTGATTATGAATTCCAATATATATTTGTTGAGTATTATTTAGGTTAAAAGAGCAACTTATTTTGTCATTAATCTTTTAACCTACCTTTATTTGCCACTAAACATTTATCGTTAGTGTATGTTTGCCATCCATTTAAGGTCGTTAAGTAGATACGTTGGGGTCCAACTTGGCATGATATACGTAGCATCTTGTCCAATCGAAATGTCTAAATGATGCATGTTGATTAAACTGGCAGTTACATTCCCTATGTTAGTAGGGTTGATCTATGGATTTTAAGTTTATAACCCTTTGTTCCTTACATTAATTTAAAACTCTTCTTATGACTTTTTTGGCATAAACAAATATAAAAACCATACAATAAAATCTGACCACTTTGATTAGAATAGTTATACATTTTAAACACAATATTGCTTACACGGGGCATTCACATTTTCTGACAAAAGTAAGCAGTTTAAGTGGTTACTGTAAGCTAGAGTATGTGGGATAGCTTCCCGAAATGATCGTGTAAGCTCAGAAATGCTTAGTAAAGTATTACGGTAATAATAAATTAACATTTATTATTAAAATAATGTTTGAAAAACTCACATGACATTGTAGGAGGAGTCCCGCCAAACTCACATGATATTCAAAAGATGCATACCGGACATCCCCAACTATACAAGTTTTTCACTTTATGGATCTTTGTCATCAAATGGATCTTGTAATTGATTTCTTTATTTATCCTTTGACTTATGTGTGGATCTCATTTCTTGATATAGTTTAACGCTAATCGTAACTCGTAGTAATAAGGACTATTTTCAGAGTGCGGTGAAATACATGAATGACACCTTGCATTCAATACAAGATTTGTTCCATCAATTAATTTTGAAGTATGATACTACTGGCCCCTTGTGGGATTGGTCAGATGTTCGTGCGGCTACACCAAAGGAAATCCGGATATGTCCCGATAAATTTGACAATCTTGATCAATCGATTATACGAGAAAGAATATTTAAGTTATGGAATGACCTTGATCCATATCCATATTTAACATGGCATTTGAAACAATGGGATAATAAATGATAAATCATTATTTAACCGAGACTTTATGAAACCACACTCAGGTGTTTCTGGTAGCACTTGCGTGTGGCTAGACGCTCACCAATGTTATTACGTTATTTGAAACATGTCCAAGTGGGAGCTGTTGGGATATGTCCATATCCAAATAACTTATGACTAGAAAACACATTGAGCCTACGGGGACACACGCGTTAATACGTAGAACAATTAATATAATTTATATATTAAAGTAATATATTAATTATAAGTGATAAGCTATAACGACGTTAACTAATAGTTACTTAAAGTTATAAATTTACTAACGGTCGTTAAATGTTAAATACAAGGACCTAAAAGTAAAACCGAGAAAAAGGAAAGTGATGACCACATCCTTTGAGGGTGGGTCGATTGGTTGGAACAATCCCAAAGGGATTGCGATTGCTTAACTTGCAAGCCAAGCAATGCTGAGTATATAATGAAACATTTGGTTCATTATACACACACATTATTATCGATCCTAAAACCAAACTTGTCCTCCTCTTGAGGGGCGGAGCCAATGGGGTGGCATGCGGGTGCTCAGCCACCCCAACTATCCCAACTTACAGACCTCTTAGGCTGTGTTTATGATGGAAAACATTCAATCGATAAACTAGTGAGCTTATTATTGCTCTGTGCTGTTATGCCTCTAGTAAAATGTAAAACTTTAGTTTAGCCATTATTGAATTCAATAGTTGACAATTTAACCCCATTCTTAAGTGTATTGTCCAAGATCTTTGGTTTGAGATAAAACAACACTTGTAAGATTGACAAGAAAAATCTCAAAAAGCTACAACAATATAGAATTTTTTGAAGTACCATTCACAATCTTATTTACTTATTTTATATAAAAGAAAATGAACTAAATACCTATTAGCGATATAAATGGTTTGTACTCTAGAAATTGTGTCTAAATACTCCGTAGTTTCTAAACTAAAGGTTTATTTATTTTTTAAATAAGACAATAAAAAAGAAATAGAAATGCACTGTTAATGTTTCATATCTAGATTCTGTGTATAATCAAATGAAACTCAGACTTTTTTTTTTATGAATACTTAGAGTTTTGGTGATATTGTATCTAAGAGTTTTGGTGATCTACTAATTGTATGTTACTACTCGTATTATACAATAATTTACGGCCCCCTTAATTCAAATTCCTGGCTCCGCCCCTGCTCCTCTCTCTTTGTGCTAGTCGATCAATAAAGAAACCCCAAAGGGTTTCCGGTTTGTTTTGCTTGGGTCGATCAAACAACATCAACAACAAAGGGTTTCGGGTTTGATTGTTTGAAGAACAAAGAAGGTGTTCGTTTGCTTATCACTACTAGTACTAGCATACTTAATTGTTTGCTAAGAACGTATTGTTTGTGGATATGTAGAGAAGATCATACTTTGATCTTTAGTGGTTTTGTGTGTTAGATTTACTCACACGCGAATATTCAAGAATCGTTGTTCATTTTCTTTAAATTGCTACAAGGTACACGTTTCTTGACCTTATGTTAATTACATTATGCTATACTTGATCTTATCTTACGTTGCATTTACTTGTGATTATATAAAATTAGATATTATATGATAATATGCTTTGATTTCAAAACGGTGTACCAACGAAATTTAAACTTAGATAAGGCTCAAACTATCATTCAACCCAATTTCTCGAGACACTTCCTCATTATCATTCACTAAACCATTCACAGAATCAACCTCTTTTCTTTTTTGACTTAAGTTTCCAACAACATGATCATTGAGCTTCGAAGGAACCTTTTACATATTGGCATTAACGTATTTCTCAACTTTCTCCATGAAACGTTTATCTGGATGCAATATCAGGTTATGTGCTTAAAAGAAAGTACTTTGAGTAGGTTGAATGGTCAAGGCATGCTTCACATGTACATGTATAACCATTAAGGGAAAACAAACAAAAAGAGTGTCACCTTGGGGCTTGGTGGTTCGGCTAAAGACCAGGAAAGATGGAAGGTAGCTTTCGCAAGGTTTGTATGTTAGTTTTTATAGAAATAATTTAGGAAACCTCTAAATCTCCTTTTGTGTTAGTGAACTCATATATACTCAACTAATTAGATAAGTAATAATAAATAGAAAATTATTATTAAAATAATGTTTCGAAGGTTACGGGTGGTTTACAGATAACAACTATATTCTTGATTCTTTTCCCTTTTAAAAGCAATTATTTGTATAGTTTAATAAATGGTACTTTATGCCCTTGAGAGTACGTTCAGGATTTGAACTATAATCGTCTTAGAAGAATACTTTGGGCTCCTATTTACAAAATTTCAATTGTTTTAGTTTTTGTTGGATCTGGTGGACAACAAAATCACATGGGCCAATATTTAGGGTTTTTTTTTTTTTTTTTGAACCGACTTCAATTCCCATTTGAGAACAAGAGGACATTATAAATATATGCACACATTCAATCCACACGTTCCAGCCGATTCAATTAAAAAGAAAACGAAAAAAGAATCCTCCCAATCAACAATTATACTCGTTGTCTTCAACAAACAATAACCATGGTGAATGAGGTATGTACATCATTAGATGTTGATTGATTTTATTTACTTTTTTATTAACTGAGCCGCATCATACACACCTAGGTACAAATAAGCGACATTTGGTTTAGTATATGTTATATTTGTTTATTGGTTTAATTGCATGCATGTTTTTTGATTTTATTTTATTGTTTAGGGTTAGGGTTTGTGATTGGTTAATGTAATGCAACTGACATACATAGGATTTCATTAAGGTTTTATGATTATAATATTTGTAATTTGATGAAACTTTGTATTAATTTTGATTTTAGTTAATTATTGGTTATAATGATGTTAAATTTCAGGTTACAATGATTTGTATGGACACTTCTAACTGGATGGAACACTCCAAATCATATAGTTTCTTGCATCAGATTCATGCTATTGGAGTGTACTGTAAAAAGTACCTCGAGGTAGTAATAATTATTTTAACATCATCTAGGTTTCTTTTATAACATGTTGATATATATCTATATCCTTTTTTACAGTCTCATCCGGAGAATTATGTTGGCGTTCTGGCAATGGGTGGTAAGAATCATCCTGCAATCGATGATAGTGTCATTTCATATCATACCCGTGTTGTGGCTGAACCCACTAAAGACCTTTCACTGATCATGAGTAGAGTTCGTAGTTTCATAAATGTTGGCGGTGAAACACTATTGGTAGATGCCCTCATGATGGGTTCGTTCTATCTCAATAAAAAACATGAAAAACTTCTTAAAAGGCTGGTTGTGTTTGCTGGAGGTCCTCTTTGTGATATTGACAATCAGTATACAAAACTTGGAACCAATTTAAAAGAGAGGGGTGTAGCTGTTGATGTCGTCAACTTTGGTGACCAGCAGGCTGGATATAAGAAGCATCAACTTCTTGTGTTACTTGCTGCTGTGAATAATAATGACAACACTCGCATGCTTGATCTTTGCGGCCACCAGCTAGACGGGTCTTCAATCACCCCTCTTGTTGGACAAGGTGAAAGCTGTTTGTATGCAGTTTATTTATTGCAAGGAGAAGACCTCCAAAAGGCCAAGAATCAATGCGATAAGGTCCATGGTGATACCAATGTTGCTATAGGTTATTTTTTCCGAAAAGTAATAAGAGTCCTTGATGCGCGGAGAAAAAGATATAGGGTTGGCGATCGTAGAAAACTAAGAGATTGGGATGTTGGGAAAGATATACCTTTTGATGATGATGCGGGAAAGGAAAGATATTGGGATCAAGGTGAAAGGTATGGCCGAAAAAAAGATTATAGAGTTCGTGACGAGGAAAGGGAAAGATATAGGGTTGGGGATCAAAGAAAACTAAAAAGAGATGAGGATGCGCGAAAGGAAAGATATTGGGATCGAGGTGATAGCTTTCATGATCTAAAACCTGATGGAGGTAATGATGATACACGTAATCGAAAACGAGAACGAGATGATAGAGGTCATGATGAGGGAAGGGAAAGATATCGGGATCAAGGTGATAGGTATGGCCGAAAAAGAGATTATAGAGGTCATGATGAGGGAAGGGAAAGAGGCAGGGTTGGGGATGGTATAACACGAGCAAGGCAGGGATGAAAAAAGTGCAAATTGTCTGCTGCTGGGATTGTACATGTGTGTCTTGTAGGTCCTGAATTGTTAAAGTAATAATCAGTTAATGTCTCTACAAAACATTTGAAGTTTGTGTTTTGTTTTTATATTAAAGATCTCGTTTTAAATGCATTGATTTTGAAATTTATACCATGATTAATATCTTAAATGCATTGACTACGAATTCCAATATATATTAGTTGAGTATTATTTAGGTTAAAAGAGCAAATTATTTTGTCATTAATCTTTTAACCTACCTTTATTTGCCACTAAACATTTATCGTTAGTGTATGTTTGCCATCCATTTAAGGTCGTTAAGTAGATACGTTTGGGTCCAACTTGGCATGATATACGTAGGATCTTGTCCAATCGAAATGTCTAAATGATGCATGTTCACTAAACTGGCAGTTACATTCCCAATGTTAGTAGGCTTGATCTTTGGATTTTAAGTTTTTAACCCCTTGTACCTTACATTAATTTAAAACTCTTCTTATGACTTTTTTGGCATAAACAAATGTAAAAACCATACGATAAAATCTGACCACTTTGATTAGAATAGTTATACATTTTAAACACAATATTGCTTACACGGGGCGCCATTCACATTTTCTGACAAAAGTAAGCAGTTTAAGTGGTCACTGTAAGCTACAATATGTGAGATAGTTTCTCGAAATGATCGTGTAAGCTGAGAAATGCTTAGTAAAGTATTACAGTAATAATAAATTAACATTTATTATTAAAATAATGTTTGAAAAACTCACATGACAGTGTAGGAGGAGTCCCGCCAAACTCACATGATATTCAAAAGATGCATACCGGACATCCCCAACTATACAAGTTTTTCACTTTATGGATCTTTGTCATCAAATGGATCTTGTAATTGATTTCTTTATTTATCCTTTGACTTATGTGTGGATCTCAATTCTTGATATAGTTTAACGCTATTCGTAATTCGTAGTAATAAGGGAGAAATACATGAATGACACCTTCAATTAATTTTGAAGTATGATACTACTGGGCCCTCATGGGGTTGGTCAGATGTTTGTGCGGCTGCACCAAAAGAGATCCGAATATGTCCCGATAAATTTGACAATCTTGATCAATCGATTAAACGAGAAATAATAGTTAAGTTATGGATTGACCTTAATCCATATCCATATTTAACATGGAGTAAATTGCAAAAATCGTCCCTAAAGTTTGACCAATTTGCATGTTTCGTCCCAAATATTTCGAAACTGCAAGGATCGTCCTTAAAGTTAACCTTTGGGGCATATATAGTCCTTTTTGGGGACGATACATGCACACGGGGCCAAAACTTTAGGGACGATACATGCACACGGGGCCAAAACTTTAGGGACGATACATGCACACGGGCCAAAATTTAGGGACGATCCTTGCAGTTTCGAAATATTTGGGATGAAACATGCAAATTGGTCAAACTTTAGGGACGATTTTTGCAATTTACTCTTTAACATGGTATTTGAAACAAAAGAATAATAAATGATAAATTATTTAATTGTGACTTTATGAAACCGCACTCAGGTGTTTCTAGTAGCACTGACGTGTGGCTAGACACTCACCAATGTTATTAGTTTATTACGTTATTTGAAACATGTACAAGTGAGAGCCGTTGGGATATGTCCATATCGAAATAACGTATGACAAGAAAACACACTGAGCCTACGGGGACACACGAGTTAATTCGTAGAACAATTAATATAATTTATATATTAAAGTAATATATTAATTATAAGTGATAAGCTATAACGAACGTTAACTAATAGTTACTTAAAGTTATAAATTTACTAACGGTCATTAAATGTTAAATACAAGGACCTAAAAGTAAAACCGAGAAAAAGGAAAGTGATGACCACCTCCTTTGAGGGTGGGTAGATTGGTTGGAACAATCCCAAAGGAATTGGGATTGCTTAACTTGCAAGCCAAGTAATGTTGAGTATATAATGAGACATTTGGTTCATTATACACAGACATTATTATCAATCCCTAAAACCAAACTTGTCCTCCTCTTCAGAGGCGAAGCCAATGGGGTGGCAAGCGGGTTCTCAGCCACCCCCAACCAGCCCAGCTTACAGACCTCTTAGGCTGTGCTTATGATGGAAAACATTTAATCGATAAACTGGTGAGCTTATTATTGAAGGCATAAAAAACAGAGATTGTGTTTTTCAAATGGGGTAGACAACCACAATACAAAAATATTTGTTTATGTGTGGGCCTAAGAAAAGCTTTTTGCTCTGTGCGGTTATGCCCCTAGTAAAATGTAAAACTTTAGTCTAACCCTTATTAAATTCAATAGTTGACAAATTTAACCCCATTCTTAAGTGTATTGTTCAAGATGGGTTGAGATAAAACAACACTTGTAAGATTGACAAGAAAAATCTCATAAAGCTACAACAATATAGAATTTTTTGAAGTACCATTCAGAATCTTATTTAATTATTTTATATTTAAAGAAAATGAACTAAATACCTCTTAGCAACATAAATGGTTTGTACACTAGAAATTGTGTCTAAATACTCCGTAGTTTCTAAACTAAAGGATTATTTATTTTTTAAATAAGACAATAAAAAGAAATAGAAATGCACCGGTTGTCATTGCTAATGTCACATATCTAGATTCAGTGTATAATCAAATGAAACTCAGCCTTTTTTATGAATACTTAGAGTTTTGGTGATATTGTATCTTAGAGTTTTGGTGATCAAATAATTGTATGTTACTACTCGTATTATATAATAATTTGCGGGCCCCTTAATTCAAATTCCTGGCTCTGCCCCGGCTCCTCTTTTTTGTGCTAGTTGATCAATCAAGAAACCCTTTGGGGTTTCTGGTTTGTTTTGCTTGGGTATCAAACAACATCAACAACAAAGGGTTTTGGGTTTGATTTTTTGAAGAACAAAGGTGTTCGTTTGCTTATCACTACTAGTACTAGCATAATTAATTGTTTGCTAAGAACGTATTGTGTGTGGATACGTAGAGAAGATCATACTTTGATCTTTAGTGGTTTTGTGTGTTAGATTTACTCACACGCGAGTATTCAAGAATCGTTGTTCATTTTCTTTAAAGGAAAATGCTACAACCACATAAAAAGTTTCACAAAATGATAGTAATTAGTGGAATGAGATAGAAGAGAGAGAAACTTCAGTGAAATTTACCAATCATTGCTTGCCATGTCATTTTGTGAAAAGTTTTATGGATATTTTTTTTTTGGTGTAGCACTCCTCTTCTTTAAATTGGTAAAAGGTACACGTTTCTTGATCTTATGTTAATTACATTATGCTCTACTTGATCTTTTCTTCTGTTGCGTTTACTTGTGATTATATGATTATATATTATATGATAATATGATTTGATTTCAACACGGTGTACCAACGAAATTTAAACTTAGATAAGGTTACCACAAATTTATAGGATATTGCATTCTTAGTTGTTATTGTCATTTGTCAAATGTAAATAGAAGGCTTTGTAAGTGAGCATCAATGCTGTGGTGTAGTAAAAAGAATATTTGAGAGCACCTCCTTTGGAGGGAATTGTAGTATGGTTCTTTTTGATGCCAGCATTTCTTAATATTTGCTTAGTATACCCATCAAAACATTGAATGATTTATGTGGCTAGTTACTTTTCAGTTGCCTGTGAAAGGAGCAACTCATCATGTTCATCAACTGATTTGAGCTAGGATTTCAAGTTCTTGTAATCCTTCTCTTTGGATTTGGCAACGTGTAATAAAATTTAGCAAGCACATAAGACTGATAAAAATCTATTGAGTTAAATATCCAGAGATATTTCAGTTTCTTATAGCGTTTTACCTTATACCAAACACGGACTGAAACTTTTTAAAACACATTATGATAAGTTGTTTTCAACTTATTAACTATTCAAGTTGTTTTAAAGAAGATCTTTCACAACCATTGCATTTTGTCAAAGAAGGCATAAGATGGAAATCCCAAATATCTCTTTCATAAACTGCTTACTGCACTTTTTACAACACATTAGCAATTTCAAGTGTTTGAATAAATAAAATTTTATCGCTCATCTAGTTATCTGCTTAAAAGAAGATGAAATAATCCTTTTTCAATAAGCAATTTGAGATTGCTTAACTGATTATTGAATTTAACATTACATGTTTATCCAAAAGAAATAAAGAGATCATAATCTTTATATTGTGAATCCAATGGCTAGATGTTCTCATATTTGAGGTACTCTTTCTACATTTAACTTAGAGTACCGATTTAGTAAAGATTTTGACACGGTTTTAAAGGTTACAAGTTTTATTAACATCATGTAAACATTCTCTATATTGATGTTTCGTGTTAGTTAATTTCCTTTGTCATTTGTTATATCTTCATTTACTAAACTCCCGTTGCATCAGTTTAAAACGACATAAACTACCTTGGTGTCAATTTGATTCATCATATGTCATTGCCTTTGACATAAAGTAGGTAGAATACAATGATATCAATTTTGTTAATCAAGCATATTAGTTACTCACTCAGTGTCAGATAGACAAGCACATCCTAAATGAGACGAACTCATTCATAATCAATGAAAAATGTAAAAGAAGTTTAACTTCAAGGGCAGTGCTGCACAAGAAACCAACTTCCATATAGCTTACTACATACTCTAAACTTTAAAGTGACAAAACCTGCTCATGATAAGTGCATCTTGTTTGTTGAGAACTTGATATATGAGGTTACCTAACGGCCTAACCTCTAACAACTTATGTACCTCTATATTACTTGTTTGATGATCAATATTATAGTTTATAGACATACATCTTTCTTTGATTTTGTTTCTATTTCCATGTTTAAAGTTTCAGATCAAGCGAGTGGCATTTAAATTTTGTATTACAACAATAAAAAAAAATTTGATTACCTAAGTTTAAGATAGTTACCATCACGATCACCACTGTAACACCCCCAAAATTTGGTACAGCGGAAGACTCAACAAGCTTTCGGGGTGCTACGGGGATTGGTATCCAACACAAGATATAAAAGAACGAGATAAAGTAAACATAAGAAAACGCAACCAAAACGGGGTTTTAAAGTTTACATTTATCCCAAATTCATTCAGAGTCAGGCCCAAAAGAAATAAACGTAGGTCCAAAATTAAATATCAGAGTTTTAGAAAATAGATCTATAAACCAGGTGCCGTAGCCAAGCCTTCCAATCCAAGCATCAAAATCGTCACTTAATTACCTGAGAAAACGTCCTAAAAGTCAGCTTTCGCTGGTGAGATCATAGGTTTAAATTCATAATTCAATATAGTGGACATATACGCAAAACGCTTGCTAGCTATACTAGGGATTCACTAAAACCTGCGGATACCCTCCGCTCCATCATAAATACACGGATACCTTCCATAATAAACCTGCGGATACCCTCCGCCACAACATAGATACACGGGTACCCCCCGTAATAACATAAATACTCGGATAACCTCCGAAGTATCAATAACCTATAGGTGCACACTATAGTCAAACAACCGAATCCAATCAAATTAGTCTGTATGCGTAAGGATACGAAATACCCAACATGCGTAAGGATACGGCATGTACAACTTACCTAGATCTAGTCTAGGCCTCGTTGTATAGCTTACCTAACTCTAGGCTAGGCCTCACTCTTCCTAGTTATATAAGCATAGCAAGTTTTGAAAAGAATATAAAAGCGATAATAGTCCACATAAAATATTTTGCACGTTTCTCACCCTAAGTATTGAAAACATAGTTCAAGAGTAAAAAGTGGGGCTATGACTCACCTCAAGTCCAGAAATCAGCAAGAAGAAATCGGTAGAAGTAAGACGTATAGTAACTCAAAAGACGGCAACTACTGACTCGGCACGACCTAACAATATCAACTCGTTCAGAAATCATTTCCTCAAAATCGAATATTCCCAAACCCGAACATATTCCATTTTACTTCCAAAAATCCATTTCTCGTATAAATCTCATATTAGTTTGAAGTTTGACGTTTGGTATCCATACGGGTGGTGGGTCGACACAAACAAACCAAGAAGTCACACAAAAAGAATAATAAAACAATCTATAGGTCTAATATTAGCCCGATATATTATTTAAATAAACCATCGAAGTTTATCAAATCCGTCGATTTGGTAATCCCCCACATTTATTTACTTAATATACCACTCTAAGATTATACCCAAATCCTAGGTCATATTGCACATAAAGTACTATATGGTATATATCAAAGTTTAATGAATTCTCTAATTATGCCGTTAAGTTTGCTAAATTCGTCAATTTGGCAACCTCACGAGATACTTAGAAATTCATTATTCTCGTACACATACCACAACCTATGGGCGTTGTAGGATACGATGCCCATTAATATACTCACTTTAAATAACTAAATAGCTCTTATTTAACCCGTCGATTAAATAAGTTACGTAGTTATCGAAAGTGAATGTATTAATCGTAATATATCCGTGACAACACGAACGTCACAAATAATATAATCCACTTGGACTCAAGTGAGCACGACCCCGTATAACTCGATAGTTCTCCTCGTCTATTAAAAGAAATTATTTTACTTAATATTTATTTAACGTCAAGATTTCATCGTTATTTCTAGTGTTTAATTATAATAACGCTCCCAATATTATTACACTACTTTCATAGTATAATATTTATCGTCACGTTATTGTTATAATATTACTCGTGATCGTTTTATTATTAATATACGCACTTGTATAAATATATATACGTTTTCACGTTTATATATTTATATAAACATTTATATTATTAATAATATTATTACGAGTTTTACTATTTGTGTTTAATTATAAATAATTATCGAGTCATACGAAATGGTCACATGTCTGAGTCATCACTCTCGGCTCATTGTCCAAGTCCAAAATAAAAATGACCAAGTCAAAAATCAATCAATCCAACTCCGTCCAAACAATACCCATATCACGTGCTACAACAATGAGGTCCGACTACGGTACCCGACTAACCTATCTCCGTCATCTAATTTGACCGTCTCACAATCGGTCCCCACTTATACCATTCGTCAACAACTCCTCAATCATCACATTATATCCATTGTCGAGACCACAATGGTCTCGACCCAACCAAAGTATTCGACCAAATCAAATGCCACAACAATACAAATGACAATATGAACCATATCAAGGAAAAACATCAAAATAGGTTAGTTCCGGGTTGGTTTACCAAGCCAAACCCGAGCCTTGTAACCCACTTGGGTTTCGGCATAACACACGAGTCACCAAGACTCGAACCCAAGACCATGAGGTCTCAAAATAAGCTCAAATGAGCAACTAAAAATCTGCCCAATTGACCCTCTTGGGTCGCGACATACAACAACAACAACAAGGCCAAAACATGACTCAATCGAGTCAAAACCAATCACCATTGCAACCAAACATGCTAACCAAGAACACAAGGTCAATCATCAAGAAAATAACGAGCCATAGGGCTCGTTCCCACATCAAGCCGTGAGCCTAGGCTCACGGTTCCTTCGACCCACACGGTAAGAAGAAAACCCGGATACCAAACAATGATTTCATCATATTTTAGTCAAAAACCCACTTGAATAACATGTTTTATTTCGAAACAACCAAGGAAACTTCAAAACCCATCAATATATACATCCATAAAACACGGATCGATGCTCTCCAAGACAAGTTTACACTTGTTTTGGCGTGTGTTCACCTTCTTGGACCTTGAATCTCACGGATCTAGTGAAAACAACAAGATTGGGATCAGATTTGATATGATTCGTGGTGTTAGAGGGGGTTATATAGCGCGTGTTATATACCAAATGAAAGGGAAAAAGATGATGAACAAGATGGTGGTGGTGGTTTTGTTGTGGAGCCGGCGGTGTGATGGTGGTGGTGGGATGAGGGTGGCGGCTAGGTTAAGAAGGAGAAGAAGAAGAGAGATGGAGTAGTATTATTGTTTTGTGTTTGTGTGGTGTGAGATGGCAGTAACCACAAGGACGATTTGTAGGTTTACTCTTTAAAAAAAAGTATTATTTTTAATAATAATGGTAATAATAATTGTATTATTAGTATTAAGGGTAGATGGGTGAGTGTGAATTACACGGACCAAAACCCGAAACTTGTTTCAAATCCTTAATATCTTACGAGACGTTTTATATATAGATATATATAGTCGAATTCATTAACTCAAGACATAAAATTTTTGTTAGGTTATCCTAGTGCCGGAGTCAACGTAGTACCAAATGAGAATTTCAAAATTTCATCACCACATATATTTCCATATCGAATCATTAAAGAAAAACTCAATTTCACAAAGATTTTAAAATATAATC
Source organism: Artemisia argyi (assembly GCA_030686995.1). NCBI lineage: Eukaryota > Viridiplantae > Streptophyta > Magnoliopsida > Asterales > Asteraceae > Artemisia > Artemisia argyi. The sequence goes on from CM060709.1 coordinate 333,694,627, forward strand.
AACCATAATATAGGTCTTACAAGTTCATTACGAATAAAACTTTAAATATAAATTTGTAAACGAACTTTAATGTAATGCGGGTTTTCAAAATGGCTCCCTAATTTGCCAATTGTCACATCCTCCCGGCCTCAGAAGAAACCCGTCCCGGGTTTCTCTCGGAACAATCCATCTACGAAGTGAAAAGCTTCGGATATCGCTTTCGGAACTCGTCCTCTCGTTCCCACGTAAATTCTGGTCCTTGTCGGGAATTCCAACGAACCTTGACGAGTGGAATGCGACTTCGCTTGAGTCGTTTAATCTCTCGGTCCAATATCTCAATCGGCTCTTCCACAAAGTTCAGTTTCTCATCAACACGAATATCCTTCATCGGTATAACCGGCGTCTCATCAGAAAGGCACTTCTTCAAATTACTAACATGGAACACATCGTGAACTTTACTCAGTTCCTGTGGTAATTCCAACCTATAAGCCACGGGCCCAATTCTTTCCAAACTAAGAAATGGTCCAATGTAGTGGGGGTTGAGTTTCACACGTTTCCCGAAACGTGTCACACCTTTCCAAGGCGAGACTTTCAGCATCACTTTGTCTCCAACCTGGAACTCTAGGGGTTTACGTCTCTGATCGGCGTAACTTTTCTGCCTATCTCTAGCTGCTTGTAATCGATCATGAATTTGAGTCACTTTTTCAGTAGTCTCCAATATAAGCTCGGGGCCTGTGAGTTGGCTATCTCCAACTTCAGCCCAACCAATAGGCGAACGGCATTTACGACCATATAAAGCTTCAAATGGTGCAGCTTTAAGACTTGTGTGGTAGCTATTGTTATAGGAGAATTCCGCAAGGGGTAGATATTTCTCCCGACCTTTACCAAAGTCTATTATACATGCACGAAGCATATCCTCCAAAGTTTGAATGGTCCTCTCACTTTGGCCATCGGTTTGGGGATGATATGCAGTACTCATATCAAGTTTCGTCCCCAAAGTGGTTTGAAGTGATCGCCACAAAGCTGATGTGAAGCGGCTGTCGCGATCAGTAATAATCGATATCGAAACTCCATGACGAGAAATAATTTCTTTCACATATAACCTCGCAAGTTTGTCGACACTATCATCTTCACTAATCGCCAGGAAATGAGCAGACTTAGTCAATCAATCCAAAATTACCCATATAGCGTCACACCCGCTAGCTGTCTTTGGTAATTTGGTAATAAAGTCCATTGTAATCCGCTCCCATTTCCAAACTGGGAGTTCTGGCTGCGTCAATAATCCTGACGGTCTTTGATGTTCGGCTTTAACCTTAGAACATGTCAAGCACTTACTAACATACAACGCTATATCTGCCTTCATGTTTGGCCACCAATATAACTTTTTCAAATCCTGGTACATCTTGTCAGAACCAGGATGAATAGAGTACCTTGACTTATGCGACTCATGCATAATCAACTCTCGAATTCCTCCATTCAATGGTACCCAAATCCGATCTCCAAAACATAATACTCCATCAGAACGTTTAACAAATCCTTTCTCATTTTCAGCCATCCCAAATATGTTCTCAGCAGGTCGGTTTTCTGCTTTCAACTCCTCCGTTTGAGCTTCAAATATTTGAGACGGTAACGGCGATACGATAGTCATTCCCAATGACCTAACTCGTAACGGTGGTATTCTCTCCTTTCGACTAAGAGCATCAGCAACAACGTTTGCTTTACCAGGATGGTAGCGAATTTCGCAATCATAATCGCTTAGTAACTCAATCCAATGTCGTTGTCTCATGTTGAGCTCTTTCTGATTCAAGATGTGCTGTAGAATTTTGTGGTCAGTAAACACAACACACTTGGTTCCGTACAAGTAATGTCTCCATATCCTTACGGCAAAAACCACAACACCTAACTCCAAATCATGGGTGGTGTAGTTCTTCTCGTGCTTCTTGAGCTGTCGGGAAGCATAAGCTATTACTTTCTCTCGTTGCATTAACACAGCTCCCAAACCTTTATGAGAAGCGTCACAATAGACGACAAAATCCTCACTACCTTCAGGTAACGCCAAGATAGGAGCACTACACAACATCTCCTTAAGTAATTGAAATGCTTCCCCTTCTTTATCTCCCCATTCGTATTTAACACTATTTTGAGTCAATTTGGTCAACCGTTTTACTAACTTCGAAAATCCCTCAATGAATCTTCGGTAGTAACCGGCTAAACCCAAAAATTGACGAACTTCAGTCGGGGTTGTCGGTGCAGCCCAATCTTTAATAGCCTCAATTTTTGCGGGATCTACATGAACTCCTTGACTATCAATCACATGACCTAAAAATTGTACCGTCGGAATCCAAAATTCACATTTGGAGAACTTGGCATACAGCTTCTCCCTCCTGAGCAATTCTAAGATAAGCCTTAGATGCTCCTCATGCTCCTTTTCACTCTTCGAATAGATTAGAATATCGTCGATGAACACGATCACAAACTTATCTAAATAAGGCTTACACACCCGATTCATGAGATCCATGAATACCGCCGGTGCGTTAGTCAACCCAAACGGCATCACCTGAAATTCGTAATGCCCGTAACGGGTTCTGAAAGCCGTTTTCGGAATATCTTCCTCGCGAACTCGAAGCTGATGATATCCCGATCTCAGATCAATCTTTGAATACACACTCGATCCTTGGAGCTGATCGAACAAGTCATCGATCCTCGGTAACGGGTATCTATTCTTCACCGTTAACTTGTTCAGCTCTCGGTAATCAATACACATACGAAACGATCCATCCAACTTCTTCACAAATAAGACCGGGGCTCCCCAAGGTGAGGAACTTGGTCTTATGTAACACCCCCAATTCATGATGCAGCGGAATTCAACTTGGGTGTTAATCGACGACACAACAGTCATAATAATAGAAAACGATCTCTAACCGAGTCGCTTTAAAAAGAGTTATCATTCGAATTTATTCAAATATATCAGAGTTTACATAGTTAGGTCCCGAAAAGGTTCCATGTTTCAAAATACATCAATATAAAGTCTTTTGATGTTTTATCGAATGACAAAGTAGTTTATAGCCTTCTTCCTTTAGTCCGTACCCTTCTGCTCCATTCTTGATTATCATGGACCTGAAATACATGCTTAAGAGGTCAACACAAAGGTTGAGTGATATTCATAGAGTTTGTTTAACGGTTGAACACAATATGTTGGTAGTATGAGTTAATTAGACTCATACTTATGTTGGAAAACAAAACAGTTATTATTATATACTAAGCTCATGCAACCAATACGTTAACGGGTACCAATATCAATTGGCGGTTTTGTTGCCCCGGTAAGTACTTTGCCGTCATACTTAATGTTTCAAATATAGTGCATTTGTTTGAACTAATCTGCTCAAAACAAATGGGATTCGTCAATCCCAATAGGCCTATTATACTCACGCTCACTAATACTAGTGATTAAATGGTTCATGATAAGGGGCCTAGGATTGGCAAGGAAGGTACTTAGTAATAATAAAACAATCAGGCAGCATACAGTTTCAAAGCATTGTGTTCGGTTTAAAATAGCATGTATTCCCCCCAAGGGTTTGTAAAACATTGAAGTAATGTAAAGTGGGGCTATGAACTCACCTTAAGTAAGATAGCAAGTAGTGAAGGTAATGGTTGGATCGTGAAGGTTTCTACGAGCAACCTATAATAGAATGTTGCGACTTAGGATTTGAGTAAAGAATATGAAGAAATGCCTATATATGTCTTGCATTTAGTCCATGATGTGGTACAAAGTGTAGTGTAAGTCTTTGAAAAGAAATGGTTCATGAAACATGTATAGTTTATATATCGTTTACTACCGTTCGGGCTGACATAATTGTTCGAGGAGCCAGGACACTTTAATTCGTAAATCCACAACTCATCTCGACGGCTTACATAATGAACTCCTCAAATGAGGCTCCCTACTATTGTAGTAGTTGATTAAATATATATATATATATATATATATATATATATATATATATATATATATATATATATATATATATATATATATATATATATATATATATATATATATATATATATATATATATATATATAAGTTTTGATCCGAAAAGTTACATGTCCAATATTTGAATAAACTTAGGAAAGTTTATCTTTACATGAAGATTATTATTAGGGTAAGTTTCTTAAGTCTTGTATGACAAATACTTGTAATATCTCATGGTTCTTTTAGATGAAGTAGATCCAAATTGTATGTTCAAGTTATCGCCAACTCTTTAGTTCATGGTTTCGCCTAAGTAAGTTTATATGGTCATTTAGTCATGGCCTTGCCATGACCTTTGGTCATTGTTCCATGGTCTTGAGACTCAACCTTGGCTTTAGCCATGGTTGTGGTCTTGAATCTAGGTCATAAGACCTCTTGGTCTTTATAAACCATAACCATTATATAGTGACATATATATGTAAAATAGCTTTTAATAAACTGAGAAAAATCTCATTCGTTATTGGTTTTCTGGAGACGTGCGCCTGATATTTTGAAGAAAACGTGATTCCGGACAACTTTCGTGCTTTAACTTTTTCATGAAACGGACCAGAATGGCCTCTTTATGCGTGTTTTATGTTCTGTCACAGAAGCTATTTTGGCAGTTTTGCCGCAAAGTTTTGGTAACTTCAAATGGTTATAACTTTTGACTCGTATACTCGTTTTAGGTGGTTCAAATTGCTATGGTTTCCTTGTTAAGTCCTCTACTACAATATGTAATGATCCAATATCATAATTTTACCATTTTGATCAGATTTCACCAAGAAAGTCACTAGTTTACTTGTTTAAATAACTTAACTTAACAATCATTTGTAATAACTTGTTTTACTCATCTTTATACATCATGGACATGATCACAAGACATAATATAGCATGAATGATATGTAAATAACATGAACATGATATTTAACAAGAAGCATGTTAAGGTTTTGCTTACAACTTTTGGCTTTCAATTAAGAAAGGAAGTTAACATGTAAGGTACGGACTTTGATAGACTTTAGCTTCACCCTACTTCACTTCATGCAATCTTTCTACTCTTGTATTCTTGAAAGAGAGATGATGAAAGTTGAGGTGACTTGAGTGGATTCATACTCAAGAGAAATCACCAAAGTTTATGAGGTTTGGAAGTGTTTTGATTACCTAAAACCAAGCTAGGGTTTCTATGTTTGAAGTTGCTCTTGAATCTTGCTTGTAACTAGGAGAAATTAGCTAAGTGTGAAGTGTTTGTGTGTGTGATTGTGGACAGCAACAAGGGGGGAGGGGGTATTTATATGGGTTTGAGGAGGTTACAATACTTAGGATATTTTTAGGAAGTTTACACATGTATACATCTCAAGAGCACAAGGAAGGAGATTAAGCCACCTTAAGGTGTGACTCCCCCCCTATTGGCGGTTCACAAGGGCTAGGGGATGAGGTGTGCCTTGGTTGATAATATCCTAAGTATTGGATGAGTTTTGACTCCGGGAAAAGCTAACCGTAAATGATTAAGCCTCAAAACGTAAAACCGGGTATCGTAAAAATGTGGAACTTGAAAGTATGGTTAAACATATTATTATACTCCATAATAAAATATAAAATGAGTGGTAGGTTCCATTGGGGTGCTAAAACCATGCTAAAACTGGAAACACGGGTCTAAAACGCGTAATACGTAAAATGTACGAATATTGTGTAAAATTGAGAAAAGTAAAATGTTACTTTTCTAATAGGATAAAAATGATTTAAAATGACTTATAATGTCTAGACTGGGCTCAGTCTAGTGTCGGTTGGTATTAAATGTCTTTTAGACAAAAAGCCGTAAGCCTAAAAATCAAGGAATGATTTTTGGTCAAAGGAGGAGGGAAAAATATGTTGACTTTTTCCAAAAATGTGAAAACTCAAATCATCTTAGAAACGCGGTGCAGGTATAGGCTAAGGTTACGGCTGAGTAAAAACGCTTAAAAATGAAAATTCATGTTTTTCACGGCCGAGGTTTATTTGGTCATGTTTTTCTCAGTCATAATTTATTCTCAAATAAATCATGAGTGTATCAAACATTTTTCTGATACGGGGAAAATTAACGCGGTCGAGTTTCGTTGTGCGTGGAATTTTTGACTGACGTTTTACCCTAAAACGTGTAATTCCTTAATAACTTTCGCGAAAATGATCTGATGAGTGTCAAACTTTTAATTTGCCATGGAAATGATTTATCACACTAGAATATAAAATAAAAATCTAATTTCGGGAAAATAAATAGTAAAAATGAATAGTGAAATTTTCCGAGAATAGTAATTAACCTGAAATTGCCAATTGTTACAGTCTCCACCCCATATGAGAGCTCCGTCCCGGAGATCAATTTGCGCTGGGAGTAGAAACTTTGTTGGTAAAAAGATGTGGGTATTTCTTACGTATCTGGTCCTCTCGTTCCCATGTGTATTCAGGACCACGTCGTGAGTTCCAACGAACTTTGACAATTGGAATACGACTTTGCTTGAGTTGTTTGACCTCTCGGTCCATGATTTCTACGGGTTCCTCGATAAATTGAAGATCGTCATTGAGTTGAATTTCATCGAGTGGAATAACGAGTGATTCATCTGACAAGCATTTCTTTAGGTTAGATACATGGAAAGTGGGGTGTACACTACTGAGTTCTGATGGAAGCTCAAGTCTGTACGCCACAGGGCCAACCCTGGCTAGGATTTTGAATGGTCCGATGTATCTTGGGTTTAGTTTTCCTCGTTTACCGAATCGTATCAAGCCTTTCCAAGGCGATACTTTTAGCATAACCCTATCTCCGACTTGGAATTCTAGGGGTCTGCGTCGTGTGTCGGCATAACTTTTCTGTCGATCTCTTGCGGTTTGTAGTCGACTTCTGATTTGTACAATCTTATCCGTTGTTTCTCGAATGAGTTCTAGACCAGTGAGTTGAACTTCTCCCACTTCAGCCCAACAAGCAGGTGAACGACACTTTCGACCGTAAAGTGCTTCAAATGGAGCTGCTTTAATACTTGCATGATAGCTGTTGTTGTAGGAAAATTCGACTAATGGTAGATGAGTATCCCATCCTTTTCCAAAGTCTATTATACAAGCTCGAAGCATGTCTTCAAGTGTTTGAATGGTTCGTTCACTCTGACCATCGGTCTTAGGATGGTACGCTGTACTCATGTCTAGATTTGTTCCAAAGGCGTCTTGGAGTGACTGCCAGAAATTGGAAGTAAATCTACCATCTCGGTCAGATATGATGGATATCGGTGCACCATGTCTTGAGACTATTTCTTTGACGTACAGTCGAGTAAGCTGTTCCATTTTGTAAGTCTCTTTGATTGGTATAAAGTGTGCGGATTTTGTGAGACGATCAACTATGACCCAGATGGAGTCATAACCGCTTGATGTCTTTGGGAGCTTGGTGATGAAGTCCATAGTAATTCTTTCCCACTTCCACATAGGAATCTCTGGTTGTTGCAATGGACCGGATGGTTTTTGATGTTCGGCTTTTACTTTGGAGCATGTAAGGCATTTGCTAACGTATGTTGCAATATCGGCCTTCATGTTTGGCCACCAATAGAGTAGTTTAAGATCATGATACATCTTATCAGATCCTGGATGTATGGAGTATTTGGACTTGTGAGATTCATGCATGATCAAGTCTCGTAGGCCACCATAAAGTGGTAACCAACTTCGACCTTGGAAGCATAGAGTTCCATCTGAACGGGTTTCGAATTTCTTCTGTATCATGCCATCCAACTTTTCCTTTTGGATGTCTTCTTGTTTCACCGCCTCTGCTTGAGCGTGAAGGATTTGAGCAGGAAAGTTTGAATTTATGGTTAAAACTAAGGCTCGGACTCGTAGTGGTTTAACCTGTTCCTTTCGGCTCAGGGCGTCGGCTACTACGTTTGCCTTTCCTGGGTGGTAACGAATGTCGCAGTCATAATCACTTAGTAATTCCAACCAACGACGTTGTCTCATGTTTAGTTCTTTTTGGTTTAAAATGTGTTGTAGACTTTTATGATCGGTGTACACAGTACATCTAGTACCGTATAGATAGTGTCTCCAGATTTTTACTGCAAAGACTACAGCCCCTAACTCTAAGTCATGAGTGGTGTAATTTTCTTCATGAACCTTGAGTTGTCTTGAAACATAAGCCATGACTTTATCATGTTGCATCAACACGGCACCTAAACCTTGGTGCGATGCATCACAATAGACTACAAAATCTTCGATCCCATCTGGCAATGCTAGAATAGGAGCACTATAAAGTTTCTGTTTGAGGGTTTGGAAAGCTTTTTCTTCATCTTCATCCCACACGTATTTCTTGTTTTTCTGAGTTAAATTGGTCAAAGGTTTTGCTATTGAGGAAAATCCTTCAATAAACCTTCGGTAATACCCGGCTAGACCCAGAAATTGACGAATTTCTGTAGGTGTGGTAGGTGTTGGCCAATTTTTGATAGCTTCAATTTTAGCGGGATCGACATGTAAACCGGTCTTGTCAATCACATGCCCAAGGAATTGTACTGATTGAATCCAAAATTCGCATTTGGAAAACTTTGCATACAATTTCTCTTCCTTGAGTAGTCCTAAAATTGTTCACAGGTGTTCTTTGTGTTCCTCTTCGTTTTTGGAATATATGAGAATGTCGTCTATGAATACGATCGCGAATTTGTCCAAATATGGCTTACACACTCGATTCATGAGATCCATGAATACTGCCGGTGCATTAGTTAACCCAAATGGCATCACTTGGAATTCATGGTGACCATATCGTGTCCTAAAGGCTGTTTTTGGAATGTCTTCTTCACGAACTTTAACTTGATGGTAGCCCGATCGTAGGTCAATTTTTGAGTAATAGGTTGAACCTTGTAATTGATCGAATAAATCATCAATTCTTGGTAGTGGGTATCGGTTCTTTATGGTTAATTTGTTTAGTTCACGATAGTCAATACACATTCCTAATGACCCATCTTTCTTTTTCACGAATAAAACTGGAGCTCCCCAAGGTGAGGAACTGGGTCGAATAAATCCCTTGTCCGAAAGTTCTTGTAATTGATTTGATAGCTCTTGCATCTCTGACGGTGCTAGCCAGTAGGGTGCGCGGGCAACTGGCGCCGCTCCTGGTATTAAATCAATTCTGAATTCTATTTGACGATTTGGTGGTAGTCCGGTTAAATCTTCCGGAAAGACTTCAGGAAACTCACGAGCAATAGGAACATCTTCGAGACGTTTTTCATCGGAATTCTTTTCGGTTACGTGGGCTATGAAAGCATAACATCCTTTCTCAATGTACTTCATGGTTTTGATACATGAGATGATGTTTATTCGAGTTCCACTTTGATCACCACGAATGATCAAAGTTTCATTGTCACATGGAATGTGCACAACTCTTTCACCACAAATGATGTTAGCTTGATGTTTAGACAACCAATCCATGCCAATGACAACATCAAAACTTCCGAGTTCGATTGGCATAAGATTGATGTTAAAGGGGTGGTCTAAGAGATTAAGGGTACAGTTTGGGATTACGGTATTAGTATTTACTAAGTCACCGGTAGCTAGTTCAATACTATAACAAGTGGTTAAAGTGATTGATGGAATATCAAGTAAAGGCGCAATTCTAGTAGATATAAAGCTCATATCAGCACCAGAATCGAATAAGACTTTAACAGGAATGTTATTGAGTAAGAACGTACCGGTAACCACGTTCGGGTCTTGGTGTGGTTCTCCATTTCCCATGACATAGGCTCTACCGCGAGCACCTCCGCCTTGTGGTCCTTGGTTTTGAGGACAGTTGTTCTTGAAGTGTCCCTTTTCACCACACCCAAAACATGTAACTATTGGCTGAGTGTTAGCCCCAGTAGCTACACCCTTGCCTCTACAATCCTTGGCAAGATGTCCGGGCTTTAGACACTTGTTGCACTTGGCCGGGCAGGGACCTGCATGATGGTAGTTGCACTTGGTACACTGTGGTAGAGTACCAACGTATTTACCTCCGGCTGGTGCAGCAACATAAGCCGTCGCGGCTTCTTGTCTTTTGTTTTGCTGATTGTGATGGTTGTTGTTTCGGGTTTGGTTGTTGTTGTTGTTACTTCCACGGTTACCATCCCATGGTCGCTTGTTGTTGTTGTTCCTATTGTTATTGTTGTTACGGTAGTTGGAGTTGTTGGTGTTATTGGTATTGTTGGTGTTGTTGGTGTTGTTGGTATTGTTTTGTTTTCGGGTTTCTGTTGTACGCACCACTTGATCCATGAGGCTGCGAGACATGCGCATAGCTTCATCAAGTTCCTTGGGATTAGCTGAAGTTACATTCCCTTGTATACTTGATGGAAGTCCCCAGATATATCGTTCCAACAATTTCTCTTTTGTGGAAACCATTGTTGGACACAGTATCCTCAATTCTTGGAATCGACGGTTGTAAGTTATGATGTCATTTCTAACAGAATGATCCCAGAATTCTACCTCTAACTTCTGCATTTCACTGCGGGGGCAGTACTCTTTGATCATCATCTTCTTCAGATTATCCCAAGAAATCTTATAAGCATTTTCAATGCCCATTGGTTGAGCTATTGAATTCCACCATGATAATGCCTCATTCAACAGAGTACTTGTGGCATACAGAAATTTATCACTCTCAGTACATTTACTGACCAAAAATACCGACTCCGCTTTTTCAAACCAGCGGGTCAAACCTACAGCTCCTTTAGTACCCTTAAATTTTATGGGTTCGCATATGTTAATTACATTATGCTATACTTGATCTTATCTTACGTTGCATTTACTTGTGATTATATGATTAGATATTATATGATAGTATGCTTTGATTTCAAAACGGTGTACCAACGAAATTTAAACTTAGATAAGGTTACCACAAATTTATAGGATACTGCATTCTTAGTTGTTATTGTCATTTGTCAAATGTAAATAGAAGGCTTTGTAAGTGAGCATCAATGCTGTGGTGTAGTAAAAAGAATATTTGAGAGCACCTCCTTTGGAGGGAATTGTAGTATGGTTCTTTTTTATGCTAGCATTTCTTAATATTTGCTTAGTATACCCATCAAAACATTGAATGATTTATGTGGCTAGTTACTTTTCAGTTGCCTGTGAAAGGAGCAACTTATCATGTTCATCAACTGATTTGAGCTAGGATTTCAAGTTCTTGTAATCCTTCTCTTTGGATTTGGCAACCTGTAATAAAATTTAGTAAGCACATAAGACCGATAAAAATCTATTGTGTTAAATATCCAGAGATATTTCAGTTTCTTATAGCGTTTTACCTTATACCAAACACGGACTGAAACTTTTTAAAACACATTATGATAAGTTGTTTTCAACTTATTAACTATTCTAGGTGTTTTAAAGAAGATCTTTCACAACCATTGCATTTTCTCAAAGAACGCATAAGTTGTTTAGATTGGCAATCCGAAACATCTCTTTCATAAACTGCTTAGTGCACTTTTTACAACACATTAGCAATTTCAAGTGTTTGAATAAATAAAATTTTATCACTCATCTAGTTATCTGCTTAAAAGAAGATGAAATAATCCTTTGTCAATAAGCAATTTGAGATTAAGCACTTAACTGATTATTGAATTTAACATTACATGTTTATCCAAAAGAAATAAAGAGATCATAATCTTTATGTTGTGATTCCAATGGCTAATGTTCTCATATTGAGGTACTCTTTCTACATTTAACTTAGAGTACCGATTTAGGAAAGATTTTGACACAAGTTTAAAGGTTACAAGTTTTATTAACATCATGTAAACATTCTCTATATTGACGTTTCGTGTTAGTTAATTTCCTTTGTCATTTGTTATATATTCATTTACTAAACTCCCGTTACATCAGTTTAAAACGACATAAACTACCTTGGTGTCAATTTGATTCATTATATGTCATTGCCTTTGACATAAAGTAGGTAGAATACAATGATATCAATTTTGTTAATCAAGCATATTAGTTACTCACTCTGTCAGATAAACAAGCACATCCTAAATGAGACGAACTCATTCGTAATCAATGAAAAATGTAAAAGAAGTTCAACTTCAAGGGCAATGCTGCACAAGAAACCAACTTCCATATAGCTTACAACATACTCTTTAAACTTTAAAGTGACAAAACCTGCTCATGATAAGTGCATCTTGTTTGTTGAGAATTTGATATATAAGGTTACCTATCGGCCTAACCTCTAACAACTTATGTACCTCTATATTACTTGTTTGATGATCAATATTGTAGTTTATTGACATATAATGAATCAAATTGACACCAAGAACAGAATTTTGATTACCTAAGTTTAAGATTTTTTTTGAAAGGCAATATATTCCAAAACAAAAAAGACCCGGAAACAAAAAAAGGCGTTGTTGGTGATTTTACATCACCAATATGATTTAAGTGTAATGGATTGACTTAGTTGACCAGTGTGTAATCATGATAAATGTTCAACAAGTTGGGATTGTGCGGAGTGCACACTTGTATGATGTTATTTTGATTATCGGCCCGTATCACGGGGGTCCCGGGGCAGCGCCCCCGGTAGCGGGGTTCCAGGGGCGGCAGCCCCTGGTAGCAGGGTCCAAGGGGCGGCAGCCCCTGGCAGGGTCCAAGGGGAGCTCACCTGTAAAATTTTTTATTTGGTATAAAGAGCTATGTTAAAAACGCACTTAAAAATAAAATTCCCAGTATTTTTGGACATTAATTTTACCCGTAAAATTAACCATTTCGGTAGTTAAATAACTGCCTTGGCAGTTACAACCGTTTTGGTTATATTGGTCACAGGTTTGATCATTTTCTGGTTCGGTTTTTTCACAACAATCAAAACACATTCTCTGTTCAAAATCTGAGTTTTATCCGATTAGAGATTTCGATAGAACTATCAAAATACTTCGATCTGATAGTGTTCACACGACTCTTAGATTACTGTGATCCAATAATTCTAACAGGCGTCCCTTATATTAACTAAGATGCTTAAGGATAGAGGACCCAAGAAAAACCAACATAATACAAATACATAGATGAAATGCAAATGAAACTAGCATAAGCAAATCTAAAATGGACAAAAAGGCAAAAACACACTTATGAGCCAAAGACATGAAAATAAAACAAGCCACAATGACTGACCCATGATGATGCTGGACCCACGAACATTAAGGATCAAAAACCATAACATTTGTTGTAGTAGACAGTGCCAAACATACCAAAGGGAAATGTAGCAAAAAGATGCCCCCACGGTGCATACATCCTTCGCTGCATATCAGATTCCCATGACACAAAATTGCAAATTATGGCACTGACTTGCAGACACACATAAAGAACCATTTGCAGAACACCCTGAAACTTATTGTCAATCACTCTTTGTTGCTGAAACCAAACAGAGGAACATGAAACTTTTATTGCCAAACACTCATTGTTGCGGACCCAAACATCATAACTGAGATTTTATTGCCAAACGCACTTGATGCAGAACCAGAAATCAGAAACTCACACTTTGATGCAAAACCAAACAGTAAAAACTGGATCTCATATTTGTAAACTATGAACTGAAACACATGTGCTAACACCACCGAGCAAGACTGAACCTGAGGAACGAACTAAATCATAACCAGTTATTGAAACCGACATTTTACTGGATCAAACAACCACTGTTGCCAATCCATCACTTTATATTTGTTTGATCTTCGCGTAATCCACTCGTAGCATTTTAGTTAGATATCTTGCACAATTTTATTAGTACTTGAAACTTTATTAGCAAACACACGAGCATTCCTTTCTTTCCAAATGAAATATCCCCGTTGACCAAAGAACCGCTTGCCACACACGAGAGAATGCATCGGGGATGTTAACGTTCCCATATGATGAGAAAATATCACCAATAGAAAAGGCGTTTACGATCCCCGTCTTCCACCAACTAAAGACCTTTTCCCACACGCTCATAGCAAGGTCACAAGTGACCAAGCTATGCACGCATGATTCCACACTATTATTGCAACTTGGACAAAGAACCGAGTCCAAATCGATGCCTCTTCTATCAAGTTCCTCGCGCACCGGAAGTCTACCTTTAAGCGCCCTCCAAATAAAAATATTTAATTTCTTAGGCACAAGCTTATTCCAAATGGTTTCTTGAACACCGCTCTATACTTGAAGAATTTTCTCCTCGACCAATCTTGCTAACGCTTTGACGTTGAACTCGCCGTCTTCAACTAACTCCCATCTCCATTTGTCCCTACAATTGTTAGACACAACAACATTTTGTAATGCTCCTAATAAGTCATCTAACTCCTTACAAACTCTAGGCCTAATGTCTCTCACCCAATCCCATTCCCAACACCATTCTTCATTTACCCACGAACCCTTATCCATCACACTACCCTCTTTCTTCCTATCTAGGTGAAATAGCCCAGGGAATCGATCACAAAGCCTATGATTATCAACCCATCGATCTACCCAGAATCTAATATCACTCCCATCACCCAACACCCCCACAAAAGATGAAGAAAACTCTAACCCCACCCCATCTAACTCTTTACCAATCTTTATAATATCGCCCCAAACCCCTCCCTCGACCCTATCACCCATCAATCCCCCACAGTCGCCGTGAATACTTTTAACTACCCTAACCCATAACCTGTCACCCTCCTTCCTAAATCTCCACCACCACTTTCCTAACAATGCCAAGTTTTTTGCCCTTAAAGACCCAATATTTAGCCCCCCCCCCCTCCCCATATGAAGCAATAACCGAATCCCATTTAACCCAAGAAAGCTTTTTACCCTCACCCAATCCTCCCCAAAAGAAATTTTTCCTAAAACTCTCAAGATTTTTTAGCACACTCATAGGCACACGTAATATCGAGAAATAATACAATGGCAAGCTACCTAGAACCAATTTAACCAAAGTTAGACGACCCCTAAATGATATAGTTTTTCTCTCCAATCAACCAACCGTTTGAGTTATAAATGTATTGGGCCAGTGTTGTCTTGCCACTGTCTCCCATGCCACAAACTGCTAGAACGTTAGTACTTGTTTGCACATCTTTCAACTAAGAATTGATAATTTTAGCTCGAGTCTCCATTCCAGTTAGATGAGCTAGAGATACTAACTTCTTTCGGATCTAGTGTTGTGGAATAATCGCGATAATATCCCACCGACTAGGTAAAAAGTGTGAATGTTTCAACACCGCAACTATACCCCAAACTAACTTACTGAAAATTACACAATACTAAAAGAACAAGACTACAAGAGAATGTAACACCAACAAATTATATACTAGTAATACTATAGGATAACCCCAAATTTATTTGAATACAAACTTATAACAAAATTAACTTACCTTATAAATATTTATGATGACCATATATTAATTGCATTCATATTTTTTGCAAAACAAATAAATTACACCCATAAAAGTTTTTGAAAGTTAAAAAAAATGTATATATAATTTTAAAGAAATAGCAACACCTACTAGTCGCCGAAACAAATAAAGTGTTGCTAAAAGAAGAGTACCTAACATTCACCCAAAGTACAACTACTTATTTTAGTTGTCCTTATTAGGGGTGCAAACGAGCCAAGCCAAGCTCGAGCTCGGCTCGAAAAAAAAAACACTAGGCTCAAGTTCGGCTCGATAGCTCTTCAAGCTTTAACGATCCAGGCTTGAGCTCGGCTCGATTCAGTTTCGAGCAAAGCTCGAGCTTTGCTTGAAAAGCTCGAATATATGTATATAAATACATGATTACACATTTGCACCCTTATCACAACTCCTAAACAAGTTAATTAAGGAGTTGAGACCCAATGAAGAAAACCATAAAGGACCCTACAAAAGAGACATACACCTGAACCAATGAATCACAACAATGTTTAAAAGTTCAAGAAGGCCCCACAAAAGGGACATACATTTTGCATACCTGCAAGTATGGTTTTCTTCATTAGTTCAGGTGTTTTCTTCATTAGAACACACTTAAAAATCAGTTTACACAAACATATAAAAATGTTTAAAAGTTCAAGAAGTGTGCACTATTTAGATTGTAGAATACTCTTATACCTGATGAAGACGAAGTGATGGCCAAGAAGTGTGCACTGTTTAGATTGTAGAATATAAAACATTACGAAGAAATAATTAGGGTTTGAAGGGTATATAGTTAATTAATTGTTTATGGAGTAAGTCCTTCTAATTGGGTTAATATTCAAATTAACCCTCATTTACTTAAAGCTCGATAAAAGCTCGAGCCGAGCTATCAAAAGCTCGAGCTCGACTCATTATATGTTTCGAGCCAATATATTGGGCTTGAGCTCGCTAAAAGCTCGACTCGATCGAGCCAAGCTCGAGCTCGAGTTGCTTGATAAAATCTCGGCTTGTTTGCACCCCTAGTCCTTATTGTAGAATACTCTATAATGACCACATGTTTGGATTGAAATAAAAACTTATAGCAAAACAAACTTAACTTATAAAGTAGTAAAATACATGTTAACTTAAAGAATCCAGTAGTCAATGAGGTACACGTAGCTAAAAAAAGGCAACTGAAACCGTGACAGTTTCAATCAATACATTTTTACTTTAAATCAGTAGTACTCGAGTAAAGTCGTTTAAACCCAAGCGAAAAAACTTAAAAATTTACTTTAAGACAACCAGATTGAAAATAAAAAAGGCCTAATACTTAAAATTTAATTAAATGTGACAACATATTTTTTATAGGTAGACGAAAACATTTTTTACATGCAACTTGATTTTAAATATCAAGTACCTATAGCTACTTCATGTTTTTGGGTGCACACACATAACAGTTCTTCATTAAACAACATTCAACTAACACTTGCTCTTCACAATCATCTCATCTTGCTAGGGTTCTTAAGCGGTTAGTTTATTCAAATAATTTTCCTTTTTTTGTTGTTATTGTTATGATAAGATAGAATCCTCAAACCAACTCCTCATACCTTTGATAAGATTGCATTTTGTGAATCAACATGTGTTGTGACACTGTTTTTTCGTTTTTTTGTTGATGATAGCAAAAGGAAGTTGATTATTTGATAATCGTCGTAATCTTTGAAATGAAAATAGGATACCAAAGGTACTGACATAGATTATATGCTAGGTATACTGTAGTGTTTTGGTTATTGTAAATAGTGTAGTGATTTGATTAGTTTAAATAGATTATATTATAGATATATTGTAGCGATTTGATTATAAAAATTCATGATTACTGTAAATACAAGTGGTAAGGATCATAATGCAGGGGCTATGGAAGCATAAGTATTGTTAATCCATAAGTCACAACTACTTAACTGATAGATTAAGCCATTAATTGGGGTATTACAATGATGCCATTCAAGGTTCATGCGTTAAGCCACATTTGATTATATTAGTGTAGCATAAGTTCAACGATTTGTATAAGAATAATGAATATTTAGATATGGTTTAATATTTTTAAAAAAGTTGAGTTGCATTTATTGACGCATGTTAAAGTAATCATTAGTTAATGTCTATCCAAAACATTTGAAGTTTCTGCTTTGTTTTTATATTAAATGAATGATTAATCTCGTTTTAAATGCATCGATTTTGAAATTTATACCATGATTAATATCTTAAATGCATTGATTATGAATTCCAATATATATTAGTTGAGTATTATTTAGGTTATACTTATAATGGAATAAGAACTCTCTCTCCAAAAAAATTCAGATGTACACAAAATAATGCATGATTTACAATACTTTAAAGCAAACAATTTTTATAATTACAACAAACAAAGCATTGTGTACAACAAAAACAAGCATGAATCGAAATTCAGACCACTTTCCTTAGAATTATACATTAATAGCATTAAAAACACCACTACACCCAATATTACAATCATTTAAACACAATGTACAACCCTCATTCTACATTAATAGCATTAAAAACACCCTTACACCCAATATTATAATTATTTAAACACAATGTACAACCCTCATTCTACATTAATAGTATTAAAAACACTCCTACACCAAATATTACAATCATTTAAACACAATGTACAACCCTCATTCTACATTAATAGCATTAAAAACACCTCTTGATGAGGCGAAAAATGAACCACTTTTAGGGGGTCATTTAAGCCCAGAATTGAATTTATTTGATCAAATGTTGCCCTAAATCGTTCCTTTTGTGATTTTTGGTACTTTGGGAGTAAAATCTGGAAAAAGAAGCAATTCGGACGTTTTTGGAGCATAAAAGTGAAGAAAACGCCAAAGTCTTAATTTTCCTTGCTGGGAACAGTAGGTGACGGCGTCAAGAAGAAATTTTTGACGGCGTCAAGAGTAATTTCCATGACGACCCAGTACAGACTTGACGGCGTCAGATCTGGATCAAGGCAGTCCGAGATTTAGTTTGGCGGCGAGATGACGGCGTCACAAAATTTGTCTTGACGCCGTCAGACCCTATTTCCTATATAAAGTTTTCTAATTTTCACATTATAAAGGGAGAAGTTTTGGAGAAACCCTAAGTACGAACTTGGTACGAATTTTACAGGTTTTTCAAGGGTTCTAAGCCCTTGATACCTTTCATGTGTAATTGAGATAAGTATTCTTTTAATTCAATCAATATGTCTATGTGTTGGTTGTCTATATCTTGTTCTTGTCTTAATTCCATCATGCTAGGCTAGATCTATCTTGTGTTTGCTTGGATCTAATGAAACCTAGATGTTAATTATGTGTTGATTACTTGTTTATAGTTGTATTGGATGAATGAATTCGATGTTAGGCTTAAGAAAACTGGCAGATCTCCAAATGGTAACATGCTTGAACGTCTTAGGAAACATGAACTGACGTGCACTAGGTTTTATTGGTTGTATTTAATGCATGAGTAAATTCTAATGATCCCATGTTAGGAGCTTCTTAGCCGGCTCGACATAGGAGTGAAGTAGGCACTCATAGGATTGGGGAATTAAGTGCGCCACCCCATGAATGGTATTAAGGAATACAATCCGTCATCCACGCAACTATAACAAGTAATTAACGTGTAAAAGATATCTAGGGAGTAGTGAAATCTAAGTAAACACATTTTCTCCATTTATTGCTCACAACCTTAGTTTAATTTAGTTTATTTTCATTTTCTAGTATTTTATTTTTATTGCATCTTTAGTATTGGGTTAGTTGACTAGCAACTAATTCCGCCCAAATCTTTCAAACCCGAGATTTTTACTTGCTTTTCTAAAAAATATAAAAATACAAAAATAATCATCCCTCACCTTTAGAACTAGTATTTAGGTTTTCTAATCCTAGCGACACTATTCCTAGTTGAACGATCAATCCCCCGGTACTTGTCACTATACTATACTACAACGATCAGGTACACTGCCTGGTGGGGGTTGTAAGCTTCTCAAGATCCCTTGAGAGGTAAAGCCTGGTGCGATTCCCACGTATCACCCCTACACCCAATATTACAATCATTTAAACACAATGTACAACCCTCCATCTTAACCTAAACATGAACCTGTGACCAAGACTCGACTCAATAAAACTCGACTAGACACACAAAGCTGTGATCAAGCAAATTTAGGTGTCGGAATGACATCCCATGACATTTTTATTAATTCCTTTAAAAAAATTTATTTCAGAGTATCCGCCGCTGCAATGCGCGGGTACCTTGCTAGTTTAGGTTAAAAGAGCAACTTATTTTGTCATTAATCTTTTAACCTACCTTTATTTGCCACTAAACATTTATCGTTAGTGTATGTTTGCCATCCATTTAAGGTCGTTAAGTAGATACGTTTGGGTCCAACTTGGCATGATATACGTAGCATCTTGTCCAATCGAAATGTCTAAATGATGCATGTTCACTAAACTGGCAGTTACATTCCCTATGTTAGTAGGCTTGATCTTTGGATTTTAAGTTTATAACCCTTTGTTCCTATGTTATTAGCACTCACTTTAGGACTAGCAGATTCCTGATCAATGAACACCTTATCCTTAGGACTATTGCAATCAGCACAATCAACATTCACATTACTGGTTTTATTATTATCACAAACATCTTCACTACACACTTCACCATTACCGTTATCCATTCCCATTTCCACCTTCTTCTCACTTCCCAGTTCCTGGCTCAAACTATCATTCAACCCAATTTCTCGAGACACTTCCTCATTATCATTCACTAAACCGTTCACAGAATCAACCTCTTTTCTTTTTTGACTTAAGTTTCCAACAACATGATCATTGAGCTTCGAAGGAACCTTTTACATATTGGCATTAACGTATTTCTCAACTTTCTCCATGAAACGTTTATCTGGATGCAATATCAGGTTATGTGCTTAAAAGAAAGTACTTTGAGTAGGTTGAATGGTCAAGGCATGCTTCACATGTACATGTATAACCATTAAGGGAAAACAAACAAAAGGAGTGTCACCTTGGGGCTTGGTGGTTCGATCGGCTAAAGACCAGTAAAGAGGGAAGCTAAGGTAGCTTTCGCAATGTTTGTATGTTAGTTTTTATAGAAATAATTTAGGAAACCTCTAAATCTCCTTTTGTGTTAGATTGAGATAAGTAAACGAAAAATGAGATGATGTGGTCTTGTCTCTATGATGTTGTCGTGTTTCATGAGCCCAAGACAAGAAAGTAGGCTTTCTTGATATATATTCCACAAGTCACAAGACTTCTTATGGACTAGTTTAAACATATGTAGGGAAAACAAGAAGAAAGATTTTGTTTGAACTTCCCAAGTTGGTGTGTTTGTTGTGATCGACTAGAAGGAAACAAGCAACCCAATAACACAATGTTTACTCAAGATTTTCCAAGCACACCCAAGGATCAAATTACATCTTGACTCAAAGAAGCAATTGCACTAGTTTTTGGTTGAAAGTTGCTTTGATGTGTGGGAGGAGCTGTGATGCTCGATCATTTTAAAGGAAGAAGGGGGTAGGGGTGAGCATCGGGCCGGTCCCGACCCGTCCCGACCCGATACCGACAAGCCCGAATCCCGAGATCGCCGGAAAAACAAACCGACTCCCGACCCGAAACCAGTCGGTTCGGTATCGGGATCGGTCGAGTTTGTCGGTTTTCTTTGTTGTTTTCCGGTTTTCATCCCGTCCCGACCCGATACCGACAAGCCAGAATCCCAAGTTCACCGGAAAACCAAACCGACTCCCGACCCGTTTACTAATCGGGATCGGAATCGGGCCGTCGGGATGGTCGGAATCGGGCCGGGTATCGGTGGTCGGTCGGAAATGCTCACCCTTAGAAGGGGGAAAGGTTTTTGGTCAAAGTTCTAATATATAATATGTTGTGTGTCTTATTTGAGTTAAGAGCAAAGTTTTATCACACGCATGTCCCTTGGGTTAGAGCAGTAGAAAAGAAAGAAGGAAAGGAATGTTTTGACCAAGTATTTACAAAGTGTAAGAGGGTGTGTGCTCCTTTTTGGTTTAAATACATTTTATTCTTCATACACATTACCAAAAGTCTTCATGTGACGAAATGATAAGAAGGTGTGTCATAGGGGCGGTAAAAACAAAAGGTAAGAGGAGGGTACTATATTTATTTTTATTTCGTGCATTCGAAGTTCTGTTTGAGCTTAAAATGTAGTCGTGGTGTTCCGTATTTTGGTGGATTTGAGCAAAAAAAAAAAAAAGAAAGCGAAAAATACATTTTTTAGTTTTAACCATCGGTAAATGTCATAAAATTAATATTTCACATTTTCTGAAAAAATATATTGTTTGCAAATGTTAATGTGTGCCACAGTACGTGGGATAGCTTCCCGTGATTTAGGCAAGTGAGCTCATATATGCTCAACTAATTAGATAAGTAATAATAAATAGAAAATTATTATTAAAATAATGTTTCGAAGGTTACGGGTGGTTACAGATAACAACTATATTCTTGATTCTTTTCCCTTAAAAGCAATTATTTGTATAGTTTAATAAATGGTACTTTATGCCCTTGAGAGTACGTTCAGGATTTGAACTATAATCGTCTTAGAAGAATACTTTGGGCTCCTATTTACAAATTTTCAATTGTTTTAGTTTTTGTTGGATCTGGTGGACAATAAAATCACATGGGCCAATATTTAGGGTGGTTTTTTTTTTTTTTTTTTTTTTTTTTTGAACCGACTTCAATTCCCATTTGAGAACAAGAGGACATTATAAATATATGTTCAATCCACACGTTCCAGCCGATTCAATTAAAAAGAAAACGGAAAAAAGAATCCTCCCAATCAACAATTATACTCGTTGTCTTCAACAAACAATAACCATGGTGAATGAGGTATGTACATCATTAGATGTTGATTGATTTTATTTACTTTTTTATTAACTGAGCCGCATCATACACACCTAGGTACAAATAAGCGACATTTGGTTTAGTATATGTTATATTTGTTTATTGGTTTAATTGCATGCATGTTTTTTGATTTTATTTTATTGTTTAGGGTTAGGGTTTGTGATTGGTTAATGTAATGCAACTGACATACATAGGATTTCATTAAGGTTTTATGATTATAATATTTGTAATTTGATGAAACTTTGTATTAATTTTGATTTTAGTTAATTATTGGTTATAATGATGTTAAATTTCAGGTTACAATGATTTGTATGGACACTTCTAACTGGATGGAACACTCCAAATCATATAGTTTCTTGCATCAGATTCATGCTATTGGAGTGTACTGTAAAAAGTACCTCGAGGTAGTAATAATTATTTTAACATCATCTAGGTTTCTTTTATAACATGTTGATATATATCTATATCCTTTTTTACAGTCTCATACGGAGAATTATGTTGGCGTTCTGGCAATGGGTGGTAAGAATCATCCTGCAATCGATGATAGTGTCATTTCATATCATACCCGTGTTGTGGCTGAACCCACTAAAGACCTTTCACTGATCATGAGTAGAGTTCGTAGTTTCATAAATGTTGGCGGTGAAACACTATTGGTAGATGCCCTCATGATGGGTTCGTTCTATCTCAATAAAAAACATGAAAACCTTCTTAAAAGGCTGGTTGTGTTTGCTGGAGGTCCTCTTTGTGATATTGACAATCAGTATACAAAACTTGGAACCAATTTAAAAGACAGGGGTGTAGCTGTTGATGTCGTCAACTTTGGTGACCAGCAGGCTGGATATAAGAAGCATCAACTTCTTGTGTTACTTGCTGCTGTGAATAATAATGACAACACTCGCATGCTTGATCTTTGCGGCCACCAGCTAGACGGGTCTTCAATCACCCCTCTTGTTGGACAAGGTGAAAGCTGTTTGTATGCAGTTTATTTATTGCAAGGAGAAGACCTCCAAAAGGCCAAGAATCAATGCGATAAGGTCCATGGTGATACCAATGTTGCTATAGGTTATTTTTTCCGAAAAGTAATAAGAGTCCTTGATGCGCGGAGAAAAACATATAGGGTTGGCGATCGTAGAAAACTAAGAGATTGGGATGTTGGGAAAGATATACCTTTTGATGATCATGCGGGAAAGGAAACATATTGGGATCAAGGTGAAAGGTATGGCCGAAAAAAAGATTATAGAGTTCGTGACGAGGAAAGGGAAAGATATAGGGTTGGGGATCGAAGAAAACTAAAAAGAGATGAGGATGCGCGAAAGGAAAGATATTGGGATCGAGGTGATAGCTTTCATGATCTAAAACCTGATGGAGGTAATGATGATACACGGAATCGAAAACGAGAACGAGATGATAGAGGTCATGATGAGGGAAGGGAAAGATATCGGGATCAAGGTGATGGGTATGGCCGAAAAAGAGATTATAGAGGTCATGATGAGGGAAGGGAAAGAGGCAGGGTTGGGGATGGTATAACACGAGCAAGGCAGGGATGAAAAAAGTGCAAATTGTCTGCTGCTGGATTGTACATGTGTGTCTTGTAGGCCCTGAATTGTTAAAGTAATCATCAGTTAATGTCTGTCCAAAACATTTGAAGTTTGTGTTTTGTTTTTATATTAAAGATCTCGTTTTAAATGCATCGATTTTGAAATTTATACCATGATTAATATCTTAAATGCATTGATTACGAATTCCAATATATATTAGTTGAGTATTATTTAGGTTAAAAGAGCAAATTATTTTGTCATTAATCTTTTAACCTACCTTTATTTGCCACTAAACATTTATCGTTAGTGTATGTTTGCCATCCATTTAAGGTCGTTAAGTAGATACGTTTGGGTCCAACTTGGCATGATATACGTAGGATCTTGTCCAATCGAAATGTCTAAATGATGCATGTTCACTAAACTGGCAGTTACATTCCCAATGTTAGTAGGCTTGATCTTTGGATTTTAAGTTTTTAACCCCTTGTACCTTACATTAATTTAAAACTCTTCTTATTTTTGGCATAAACAAATGTAAAAACCATACGATAAAATCTGACCACTTTGATTAGAATAGTTATACATTTTAAACACAATATTGCTTACACGGGGCGCCATTCACATTTTCTGACAAAAGTAAGCAGTTTAAGTGGTCACTGTAAGCTACAATATGTGAGATAGCTTCTCGAAATGATCGTGTAAGCTGAGAAATGCTTAGTAAAGTATTACAGTAATAATAAATTAACATTTATTATTAAAATAATGTTTGAAAAACTCACATGACAGTGTAGGAGGAGTCCCGCCAAACTCACATGATATTCAAAAGATGCATACCGGACATCCCCAACTATACAAGTTTTTCACTTTATGGATCTTTGTCATCAAATGGATCTTGTAATTGATTTCTTTATTTATCCTTTGACTTATGTGTGGATCTCAATTCTTGATATAGTTTAACGCTATTCGTAATTCGTAGTAATAAGGGAGAAATACATGAATGACACTTTCAATTAATTTTGAAGTATGATACTACTGGGCCCTCATGGGGTTGGTCAGATGTTTGTGCGGCTGCACTAAAAGAGATCCGAATATGTCCCGATAAATTTGACAATCTTGATCAATCGATTAAACGAGAAATTATAGTTAAGTTATGGATTGACCTTAATCCATATCCTTATTTAACATGGTATTTGAAACAAAAGAATAATAAATGATAAATTATTTAATCGTGACTTTATGAAACCGCACTCAGGTGTTTCTAGTAGCACTGACGTGTGGCTAGACACTCACCAATGTTATTAGTTTATTACGTTATTTGAAACATGTACAAGTGAGAGCCGTTGGGATATGTCCATATCGAAATAACGTATGACAAGAAAACACACTGAGCCTACGGGGACACACGAGTTAATTCGTAGAACAATTAATATAATTTATATATTAAAGTAATATATTAATTATAAGTGATAAGCTATAACGAACGTTAACTAATAGTTACTTAAAGTTATAAATTTACTAACGGTCATTAAATGTTAAATACAAGGACCTAAAAGTAAAACCGAGAAAAAGGAAAGTGATGACCACCTCCTTTGAGGGTGGGTAGATTGGTTGGAACAATCCCAAAGGAATTGGGATTGCTTAACTTGCAAGCCAAGTAATGTTGAGTATATAATGAGACATTTGGTTCATTATACACAGACATTATTATCAATCCCTAAAACCAAACTTGTCCTCCTCTTCAGAGGCGAAGCCAATGGGGTGGCAAGCGGGTTCTCAGCCACCCCCAACCAGCCCAGCTTACATACCTCTTAGGCTGTGCTTATGATGGAAAACATTTAATCGATAAACTGGTGAGCTTATTATTGAAGGCATAAAAAACAGAGATTGTGTTTTTCAAATGGGGAAGACAACCACAATACAAAAATATTTGTTTATGTGTGGGCCTAAGAAAAGCTTTTTGCTCTGTGCGGTTATGCCCCTAGTAAAATGTAAAACTTTAGTCTAACCCTTATTAAATTCAATAGTTGACAAATTTAACCCCATTCTTAAGTGTATTGTTCAAGATGGTTTGAGATAAAACAACACTTGTAAGATTGACAAGAAAAATCTCATAAAGCTACAACAATATAGAATTTTTTGAAGTACCATTCAGAATCTTATTTACTTATTTTATATTTAAAGAAAATGAACTAAATACCTCTTAGCAACATAAATGGTTTGTACACTAGAAATTGTGTCTAAATACTCCGTAGTTTCAAAACTAAAGGATTATTTATTTTTTAAATAAGACAATAAAAAGAAATAGAAATGCACCGGTTGTCATTGCTAATGTCACATATCTAGATTCAGTGTATAATCAAATGAAACTCAGCCTTTTTTATGAATACTTAGAGTTTTGGTGATATTGTATCTTAGAGTTTTGGTGATCAAATAATTGTATGTTACTACTCGTATTATATAATAATTTGCAGGCCCCTTAATTCAAATTCCTGGCGCTGCCCCGGCTCCTCTTTCTTTGTGCTAGTCGATCAACCACAAATTTATAGGATACTGCATTCTTAGTTGTTATTGTCATTTGTCAAATGTAAATAGAAGGCTTTGTAAGTGAGCATCAATGCTGTGGTGTAGTAAAAAGAATATTTGAGAGCACCTCCTTTGGAGGGAATTGTAGTATGGTTCTTTTTGATGCCAACATTTCTTAATATTTGCTTAGTATACCCATCAAAACATTGAATGATTTATGTGGCTAGTTACTTTTCAGTTGCCTGTGAAAGGAGCAACTTATCATGTTCATCAACTGATTTGAGCTAGGATTTCAAGTTCTTGTAATCCTTCTCTTTGGATTTGGCAACCTGTAATAAAATTTAGTAAGCACATAAGACCGATAAAAATCTATTGTGTTAAATATCCAGAGATATTTCAGTTTCTTATAGCGTTTTACCTTATACCAAACGCGGACTGAAACTTTTTAAAAGACATTATGATAAGTTGTTTTCAACTTATTAACTATTCTAGTTGTTTTAAAGAAGATCTTTCACAACCATTGCATTTTCTCAAAGAACGCATAAGTTGTTTAGATTGGCAATCCGAAACATCTCTTTCATAAACTGCTTAGTGCACTTTTTACAACACATTAGCAATTTCAAGTGTTTGAATAAATAAAATTTTATCACTCATCTAGTTATCTGCTTAAAAGAAGATGAAATAATCCTTTGTCAATAAGCAATTTGAGATTAAGCACTTAACTGATTATTGAATTTAACATTACATGTTTATCCAAAAGAAATAAAGAGATCATAATCTTTATGTTGTGATTCCAATGGCTAATGTTCTCATATTGAGGCACTCTTTCTACATTTAACTTAGAGTACCGATTTAGGAAAGATTTTGACACAAGTTTAAAGGTTACAAGTTTTATTAACATCATGTAAACATTCTCTATATTGATGTTTCGTGTTAGTTAATTTCCTTTGTCATTTGTTATATATTCATTTACTAAACTCCCGTTACATCAGTTTAAAACGACATAAACTACCTTGGTGTCAATTTGATTCATTATATGTCATTGCCTTTGACATAAAGTAGGTAGAATACAATGATATCAATTTTTTTAATCAAGCATATTAGTTACTCACTCTGTCAGATAAACAAGCACATCCTAAATGAGACGATCATTCGTAATCAATGAAAAATGTAAAAGAAGTTCAACTTCAAGGGCAATGCTCCACAAGAAACCAACTTCCATATAGCTTACAACATACTCTTTAAACTTTAAAGTGACAAAACCTGCTCATGATAAGTGCATCTTGTTTGTTGAGAATTTGATATATAAGGTTACCTATCGGCCTAACCTCTAACAACTTATGTACCTCTATATTACTTGTTTGATGATCAATATTGTAGTTTATTGACATATAATGAATCAAATTGACACCAAGAACAGAATTTTGATTACCTAAGTTTAAGATTTTTTTTTGAAAGGCAATATATTCCAAAACAAAAAAGACCCGGAAACAAAAAAAGGCGTTGTTGGTGATTTTACATCACCAATATGATTTAAGTGTAATGGATTGACTTAGTTGACCAATGTGTAATCATGATAAATGTTCAACAAGTTGGGATTGTGCGGAGTGCACACTTGTATGATGTTATTTTGATTATCGGCCCGTATCACGGGGGTCCGGGGGCTGCGCCCCCAGTAGCGGGTTCCAGGGGCGGCAGCCCCTGGTAGCAGGGTCCAAGGGGCGGCAGCCCCTGGCAGGGTCCAAGGGGAGGTGACCTGTAAATTTTTTTATTTAGTATAAAGAGCTATGTTAAAAACGCACTTAAAAATAAAATTTCCGGTATTTTTGGACATTAATTTTACCCGTAAAATTAACCATTTCGGTAGTTAAACAACTGCCTTGGCAGTTACAACCGTTTTGGTTATATTGGTCACAGGTTTGATCATTTTCTGGTTCGGTTTTTTCACAACAATCAAAACACATTCTCTGTTCAAAATCTGAGTTTTATCCGATTAGAGATTTTGATAGAACCATCAAAATACTTCGATCTGATAGTGTTCACACGACTCTTAGATTACTGTGATCCAATAATTCTAACAGGCGTCCCTTATATTAACTATGATGCTTAAGGATAGAGGACCCAAGAAAAACCAACATAATACAAATACATAGATGAAATGCAAATGAAACTAGCATAAGCAAATCTAAAATGGACAAAAAGGCAAAAACACACTTATGAGCCAAAGACATGAAAATAAAACAAGCCACAATGACTGACCCATGATGATGCTGGACCCACGAACATTAAGGATCAAAAACCATAACATTTGTTGTAGTAGACAGTGCCAAACATACCAAAGGGAAATGTAGCAAAAAGATGCCCCCACTGTGCATACATCCTTCGCTGCATATCAGATTCCCATGACACAAAATTGCAAATTATGGCACTGACTTGCAGACACACAGAAAGATCCATTTGCAGAACACCCTGAAACTTATTGTCAATCACTCTTTGTTGCTGAAACCAAACAGAGGAACATGAAACTTTTATTGCCAAACACTCATTGTTGCGGACCCAAACATCATAACTGAGATTTTATTGCCAAACACACTTGATGCAGAACCTGAAATCAGAAACTCACACTTTGATGCAAAACCAAACAGTAAAAACTGGATCTCATATTTGTAAACTATGAACTGAAATAACCGACGTTTTACTGGATTAAACAACCACTGTTGCCAATCCATCACTTTATATTTGTTTGATCTTCGCGTAATCCACTCATAGCTTTTTAGTTGAATATCTTGCACAATTTTATTAGTACTTGAAACTTTATTACCAAACACACGAGCATTCCTTTCTTTCCAAATGAAATATCCCCGTTGACCAAAGAACCGCTTGCCACACACGAGAGAATGCATCGGGGATGTTAACGTTCCCATATGATGAGAAAATCTCACCAATAGAAAAGGCGTTTACGATCCCCGTCTTCCACCAACTAAAGACCTTTTCCCACACGCTTATAGCAAGGTCACAAGTGACCAAGCTATGCACGCATGATTCCACACTATTATTGCAACTTGGACAAAGAACCGAGTCCAAATCGATGCCTCTTCTATCAAGTTCCTCACGCACCGGAAGTCTACCTTTAAGCGCCCTCCAAATAAAAATATTTAATTTCTTAGGCACAAGCTTATTCCAAATGGTTTCTTGAACACCGCTCTCTACTTGAAGAATTTTCTCCTCGACCAATCTTGCTAACGCTTTGACGTTGAACTCGCCGTCTTCAACTAACTCCCATCTCCATTTGTCCCTACAATTGTTAGACACAACAACATTTTGTAATGCTCCTAATAAGTCATCTAATTCCTTACGAACTCTAGGCCTAATGTCTCTCACCCAATCCCATTCCCAACACCATTCTTCATTTACCCACGAACCCTTATCCATCACACTACCCTCTTTCTTCCTATCTAGTTGAAATAGCCTAGGGAATCGATCACAAAGCCTACGATTATCAACCCATCTATCTACCCAGAATCTAATATCACTCCCATCACCCAACACCCCCACAAAAGATGAAGAAAACTCTAACCCCACCCCATCTAACTCTTTACCAATCTTTATAATATCGCCCCAAACCCCTCCCTCGACCCTATCACCCATCAATCCCCCACAGTCGCCGTGAATACTTTTAACTACCCTAACCCATAACCTGTCACCCTCCTTCCTCAATCTCCACCACCACTTTCCTAACAATGCCAAGTTTTTTGCCCTTAAAGACCCAATATTTAGCCCCCCTCCCCATATGAAGCAATAACCGAATCCCATTTAACCCAAGAAAGCTTTTTACCCTCACCCAATCCTCCCCAAAAGAAATTTTTCCTAAAACTCTCAAGATTTTTTAGCACACTCATAGGCACACGGAACATCGAGAAATAATACAATGGCAAGCTACCTAGAACCGATTTAACCAAAGTTAGACGACCCCCAAATGATATAGTTTTTCTCTCCAATCAACCAACCGTTTGAGTTATAAATTTATTGGGCCAGTGTTGTCTTGCCACTGTCTCCCATGCCACAAACTGCTAGAACGTTAGTACTTGTTTGCACATCTTTCAACTAAGAATTGATAATTTTAGCTCGAGTCTCCATTCCAGTTAGATGAGCTGGAGATACTAACTTCTTTCGGATCTAGTGTTGTGGAATAATCGCGATAATATCCCACCGACTAGGTAAAGAGTGTGAATGTTTCAACACCGCAACTATACCCCAAACTAACTTACAATACTAAAAGAACAAGACTACAAGAGAATGTAACACCAACAAATTATATACTAGTAATACTATAGGATAACCCCAAATTTATTTGAATACAAACTTATAACAAAATTAACTTACCTTATAAATATTTATGATGACCATATATTAATTGCATTCATATTTTTTGCAAAACAAATAAATTACACCCATAAAAGTTTTTGAAAGTTAAAAAAAATGTATATATAATTTTAAAGAAATAGCAACACCTACTAGTCGCCGAAACAAATAAAGTGTTGCTAAAAGAAGAGTACCTAACATTCACCCAAAGTACAACTACTTATTTTAGTTGTCCTTATTAGGGGTGCAAATGAGCCAAGCCAAGCTCGAGCTTGACAAAGCTCGAGCTCGGCTCGAAAAAAAAAACACTAGGCTCAAGTTCGGCTCGATAGCTCTTCAAGCTTTAACGATCAAGGCTTGAGCTCGGCTCGATTCAGTTTTGAGCAAAGCTCGAGCTTTGCTTGAAAAGCTCGAATATATGTATATAAATACATGATTACACATTTGCACCCTTATCACAACTCCTAAACAAGTTAATTAAGGAGTTGAGAAACAATGAAGAAAACCATAAAGGACCCTACAAAAGAGACATACACCTGAACCAATGAATCACAACAACGTTTAAAAGTTCAAGAAGGCCCCACAAAAGGGACATACATTTTGCATACCTGCAAGTATGGTTTTCTTCATTAGTTCAGGTGTTTTCTTCATTAGAACACACTTAAAAATCAGTTTACACAAACATATAAAAATGTTTAAAAGTTCAAGAAGTGTGCACTATTTAGATTGTAGAATACTCTTATACCTGATGAAGACGAAGTGATGGCCAAGAAGTGTGCGCTTTTTAGATTGTAGAATATAAAACATTACGAAGAAATAATTAGGGTTTGAAGGATATATAGTTAATTAATTGTTTATGGAGTAAGTCCTTCTAATTGGGTTAATATTCAAATTAACCCCATTTACTTAAAGCTTGATAAAAGCTCGAGCCGAGCTATCAAAAGCTCGAGCTCGACTCAATATATGTTTCGAGCCAATATATTGGGCTTGAGCTCGCTAAAAGCTCGACTCGATCGAGCCGAGCTCGAGCTCGAGCTCGAGTTGCTTGATAAAATCTCGGCTTGTTTGCACCCTAGTCCTTATTGTAGAATACTCTATAATGACCACATGTTTGGATTGAAATAAAAACTTATAGCAAAACAAACTTAACTTATAAAGTAGTAAAATACATGTTAACTTAAAGAATCCAGTAGTCAATGAGGTACACGTAGCTAAAAAAAGGCAACTGAAACCGTGACAGTTTCAATCAATACATTTTTACTTTAAATCAGTAGTACTCGAGTAAAGTCGTTTAAACCCAAGCGAAAAAACTTAAAAATTTACTTTAAGACAACCAGATTGAAAATAAAAAAGGCCTAATACTTAAAATTTAATTAAATGTGACAACATATTTTTTATAGGTAGACGAAAAGATTTTTTACATGCAACTTGATTTTAAATATCAAGTACCTATAGCTACTTCATGTTTTTGGGTGCACACACATAACAGTTCTTCATTAAACAACATTCAACTAACACTTGCTCTTCACAATCATCTCATCTTGCTAGGGTTCTTAAGCGGTTAGTTTATTCAAATAATTTTCCTTTTTTTGTTGTTGTTATTGTTATGATAAGATAGAATCCTCAAGCCAACTCCTCATACCTTTGATAAGATTGCATTTTGTGAATCAACATGTGTTGTGACACTGTTTTTTTCGTTTTTTTGTTGATGATAGCAAAAGGATGTTGGTTATTTGATAATCGTCGTAATCTTTGAAATGAAAATAGGATACCAAAGGTACTGACATAGATTATATGCTAGGTATACTGTAGTGTTTTGGTTATTGTAAATAGTGTAGTGATTTGATTAGTTTAATGATGAGGCGAAAAATGATCCGTTTTTAGGGGGTCATTTAAGCCCGAATCCGAATTTATTTGATCAAATATTGCCCTAAATCGTTCCTTTTGTGATTTTAGGTACTTTGGGAGTGAAATCTGGAAAAGGAAGCAATTCGGACGTTTTTGGAGCATTAAAGTGAAGAAAACGCCAAAGTCTTAATTTTCCAAGCTGGGAACAGTAGGTGACGGCGTCAAGAGCAAAACCTTGACGGCGTCAAGAGCAAATTTCATGAATTCCCATGACGGTCCAGAGCAGATTTGACGGCGTCACGTAGGAAGGGCGTCAAGAGTAAAAGAGTCATGACGGCCTGGAAATGTATAAGTCTTGACGGCGTCAGAAGTAGATCTAGGCAGTCCGAGAAGAGTTTTGGCGGCGAGGTGACGGCGTCACATTGTTTGTCTTGACGCCGTCAGACCTATTTTTTTATATATAGTTTTCTAATTTTCACACATTAAAGAGAGAGAAGTTTTGGAGAAACCCTAAGTACGATTTTGGTGCAACTTTTACAGGTTTTTCAAGGGTTCCAAACCCTTGATACCTTGCATTATAATTGAGATAAGTGTTCTTCTAATTCAATCAATATGTCTATGTGTTGGTTGTCTATATCTTGTTCTTGTCTCAATTCCATTATGCTAGGCTAGATCTCTTTTGTGTTTGCTTAGATCTAAGGAAACCTAGATATTGATTATGTGTTGATTACTTGTTTATTCTTGTCTTGGATGAATGATTTATATGTTAGGCTTAAGAAAACTGGCAGATCTCCAAATGGTAACATGCTTGAACGTCTTAAGAAACATGAACCGAGGCGTACTAGGTCTTTATTGGTTGTATTTAATGCATGAGCCACTGTTTACAATCCCTATAGTTGTGCTGGGCATGGTGTAGGAGGAGATAAGAGCTCATAGAATTGGGGAGTTATGTATGCCACCCCATGAATGGTATTAAGGAATACGATCCGTCATCCATGCAATTATAACAAGTAATTAACGTGTAAAAGGTATCTAGGGAGTAGTGAAATCTAAGTAAACACATTTTCTCCAATTACTGCTCACAACCTTAGTATAATTTAGTTATTTTCATTTTTAGTATTTTATTTTGATTGCATTTTAGTATTGGGTTAGTTGACTAGCAACTAATTCCGCCCAAATCCTTCAAACCCCGAGATTTTAATTGCTTTCTAAAAAATATAAAAACACAAAAATAATCATCCCTCATCTTTAGAACTAGTAATTAGGCTTTCTAATCCTAGCGACACTATTCCTAAGCTGAACGATCAATCCCCCGGTACTTGTCACTATACTATACTACAACGATCAGGTACACTGCCTGGTGGGGGTTGTAAGCTTCTCGAGATCCCTCGAGAGGTAAAACCTGTTGCGATTCCCACGCATCATTTAAATAGATTATATTATAGATATATTGTAGCGATTTGATTATAAAAATTCATGAATTTTTATAATCATCCCTCATCTTTAGAACTAGTAATTAGGCTTTCTAATCCTAGCGACACTATTCCTAAGCTGAACGATCAATCCCCCGGTACTTGTCACTATACTATACTACAACGATCAGGTACACTGCCTGGTGGGGGTTGTAAGCTTCTCGAGATCCCTCGAGAGGTAAAACCTGTTGCGATTCCCACGCATCATTTAAGTAGATTATA
Source organism: Artemisia argyi (assembly GCA_030686995.1). Lineage (NCBI taxonomy): Eukaryota > Viridiplantae > Streptophyta > Magnoliopsida > Asterales > Asteraceae > Artemisia > Artemisia argyi. The sequence continues at coordinate 333,728,797 of CM060709.1, forward strand.
TTATAGATATATTGTAGCGATTTGATTATAAAAATTCATGATTACTGTAAATACAAGTGGGAAGGATCATAATGCAGGGGCTATGGAAGCATAAGTATTGTTAATCCATAAGCCACAACTACTTAACTGATAGATTAAGCCATTAATTGGGGTATTACAATGATGCCATTCAAGGTTCATGCGTTAAGCCACATTTGATTATATTAGTGTAGCATAAGTTCAACGATTTGTATAAGTAATGAGGATATAGCTCAACATGGATCAAAACAGTCTACTCAAGATGGAAAGTGCAGAACCAAACACTCTTTTGTACAGCATGTTCAAGCTGGTTCAAGACAATTCAGCACTCCTCACAAGATGCAGCTTATGATGTATAAAAGCTTGTACATATGTAATAAGATGTAGTTAAGTAACTCTAGAAGGATCCATTTTATAATAGATTAGTTAGTTAGAATTTCTAGTTTTACATTGTATATAAATAGCATTGTAACTCACATTTGTGATTCATTAATACAATTCATTTTTCACCTTCACTATGTGTTTCTCTCATTTCATTATATGGTATCAGAGCCAATCCACCATAATCAGTGGTGGATAACTGCTCTTAACAAACTTTTCCGATCACTCTAACTAACTTCCACCATTAAAACCTCCATAACTAACTTTCCCGCCAAAATTTCTTCATCACAAATCATCATAATCCGCCATTAAAATCATCACAAGTCATCATTATAACATCATAATCAATCACAAATCACTGAATTTCACTCAAAATCACTCAATTTCATCAAATTCAATCAAAGATTCATCCAATCATCATTTTTACTGATCAAATTCATTCAAACTCATTCAAGAAACATCAACAATGGCTAATACAAGTTCTGAGCAACATTTTACATCAACAACAACCATTTTACCACAAGATGACATCAATTCACCATATCACCCTCTTTATCTACATCCTAATGATCACCCTGGTATGGTATTAATAGCAAAGAAGCTTAGTGGTTCAGAGAACTATGGGACATGGAAACGGTCAATCTTGATAGCTTTGAGTGCCAAGAACAAGTTGCAACTGCTTACTGGAGAGTATGAAGAACCATCTGCTGATTCATCACTCAGAGTTTATTGGGAAAGGACTAATGATATGCTTATTTCATGGATCCTCAATACAGTTTCAGAAGAGATTGGTAATCATCTTACTTTTGTCAATTCTGCATCTGCTCTATGGAATGAACTTCAAGAACATTACTCACAGTTAGATGGTCACAGAATTTATCAAATATCCAATGAAATTGTGCAATTGAAACAGTCAAATTGTACAATTGAGATGTATTATCATAAGCTCAAGGGGTTGTGGGATGAGTTAGATGCAATTGAAGCACCATATGCATGTGTTTGTCAGTGTGTTTGTGACAAAGGGAAAGAAAATGGTCAAAGGGAACAGAGAAAGAGATTAGTACAATTTCTTATGGGGTTGGATGACAGCTACACAAACATCAGGGGTCAAATTTTATTGATGCAGCCTCTTCCTTTAGTTGCTAAAGCTTACACTATGTTGAGACAGGAAGAGAAGCAAAGAGATTCAATCAAACAGTCTTCCAATACCCCAATAGCACTCAACTCATTCAGAAACTCACCCTACATACCACCTCATAGGAACAATCAACCAAACACACCAAATAATACAGTTTCAAACAATCACAATGAGAGAAGGAACAATTTCAGGAAAGGAGTATTTTGTGCTTATCTATACTACATATAAAGAGAAAATGGTCAAACCTTGAAAAGTGAAATCTTGAAAGTCAAATGTGAGAGAAAATGAATTGTATAATTAATACTCTTAATTAAACACCCCATAACTTAAAATTACAATAATTTATTCCTATGGTACAACCAATTAAAAGCATCTATATCAAATTAAAAACAATCAATTAAAACACCCCTTACTAAAAAGTACAATAAAATTTTCACAATATACAATTTAAACAAGCTACAACATAATATAAAATATAAACTAATTAAACACACTAATTAATGTTATTTTTAAAACACCCTAAAATGAAAAGTATATGTTATTATACACATTATACAAATTAATAAAACACACAAAACTTCATACAAGCTAACAAGTTGATGTTGCATATAGTTTTGAAAACTGGACCGGACCAACGGGTTCAACTGGGAAAAACATATAGTTTTGAATACAAGGACTAATACACGACGGGTTCAGTTATTAAAAGCATGACTCGGTTTAAATCGACCCATTTTTTGACCGGAACGGTTTAACCGGGCTTCAAAACATTATGTTTAATCCCCAAACCTTCAAAGTTTTATTAGAGGTGGCAAAACGGGCGGGCACGGGCACGGGCTAAAATGGCACGGGTTAAAACGGGCACGGGCTAAACGGACAAATTATAAATCGGGCCAAACGGGTACGGGATAAAACGAGCAAATTATAATTCTAACTATTAAAAACATTCGGAACAGTCTTAAAAACCCCTTTAATTCATCTTGTAAAAAAAGATCAAGCATCTAAGTTTTAACTATATTTAATTATTTTTTCTTAAAAAAAAATAATAAAAAAAATCTGACTGCAATTTGAGAAAATCTGCTAGGACAAATGAATAAAAATGCAACTAATTAAATATATCTATCAATTAATTAGAGTATTTAATAATTATGCATAAAATTGTTAATAAATGAGATATATTAAAATTAAAATAGTTGGAATGTTTTATAGTTACCAGTGACAAGTGAATTGGTCGGAAAAAAAAATGAGAGTAATTGCTTGAAAGTTGAATTGTGTGATTCGAAAGCGTATCTAATAATATCTGTTTTTATCTTTTGTCTGTAAGAGCCAATCAAATAAATGCAACGGGCAAAAAACGCCCCAAACTTTTAAAAAAGTGTCAAAAATGTCCCAAAAATTACAAATTGGGCAAGATTTGCCACCCCTAACTTTTATTATTTTTCACACTAAACGATCTGTCGCTATAAAATCCCGTTGCTATATATGCACGGGTATTCGTCCAGTTGTAAGAAAGAGGGTCACTCAAAGGAAGAATGTTACAAGTTGTTGGGATATCCACCTGGTCATCCTTTGCATAATAAGTATCAAACACCATCTCAGAGATCTGCTACATCAAACAGAGGAACTAGATCTGTACACATGGCTACTAGTGACACACTTCCACCAATTGATGTTTCAACATAGCCTATGAGTCCTCTGGATGAGTGTTCCACTTCTACTGCTTCAAACATCACAGAGTTACAAGTCAATGCTAGGATGGACCAGATTCAAAATCAACTCAATCAAGTTCTACTCATGATGCAGGCTAAACAAACTGACCCAACAAGCTCAAACCCTCACATGGCAGGTATACTATCCTTCTCTAACAACATCAAAGTTCCACATAAGATGACAGGTATTCATTCATTCAATTCTATTGCTAAAATGCACTCTTTCATTGCTTCTAATATCTCAAAATCATACTTCATATGGATAGTTGACAGTGGTGCTACAGACCACATTTGTATATCACTCAGTCTCATGCATAATATCACCAAACTTACCACACCCATCACTGTTTTTCTACCAAATGGTCAATCAACAATGGTACAATACACTGGTTCAATAAACCTTACACCAACACTCACAATCCATGAGGTCTTCTACATCCCAAATTTTACCTATAACCTCATCTCCATCAGCAGGCTACTTCATAAAACACTTTTCTCAGTCACATTTACTCATGATAAGTTCATATTTCAGGACCATAATGGCACCAACACCACTGGAACCCTTCATGGTGGACTTTATCTTCTAGACTCAACAAAGACTTCTACAACACCATCTTCAACCATTCTTTCTACAACATCCAATTCTCATCTTTGGCATACAAGATTGGGACACACTCCTCTTCAAGTCATCAAGAAAATCAAAAATATCTCAGTTTTCTCTTGTAATTCAGAACACAAATGTACTATATGTCCTTTAGCTAAATATCACATTTTACCATTTCCTTCAAATTCTTCTCATGTAAAATCCAAATTTGAGTTATTACACTTAGATGTATGGGGCCCTTACAGGCATCCCACAATCAATAAATGCTCTTATTTTCTCACAATTGTGGATGATTATTCAAGAGCTACTTGGACATACCTTTTACCTAGTAAACTTCATGTGTTCTCAACATTCAAAATATTCCACAAATCAGTACAAACACAGTTTGAATCAAACATCAAAGTCATAAGAAGTGATAATGGTTCTGAATTCATCAACACAACCTTCACCACATACCCACAAGATCATGGAATAACACATCAAACCTCTTGTCCCTACACACCTCAGCAGAATGCCAGAGTTGAGAGGAAGCACAGACACTTACTTGAAATGGCAAGATCCATACATTTCCAAGCTCATTTTCCTAGCCATTTCTGGGGATACAGTCTCCTTGCATCTACCTACATCATCAATAGACTACCCACTCCCATTCTAAACAATCATGGTCCCTATGAACTTCTACACAATACACCTCCCATACTTGATCACATGAGAACAATAGGCTGTCTTGCATATGCTTATCACCACACCACAGATAAATTTGACCCAAGAGCAACACCCACAGTACTCATTGGCTATCCTCCCAATCAAAAGGGATATCTCTTGTATGATCTCAAAACACACAAAACAATCACAAGCAGAAATGTTCTTTTTGATGAAGCTCAATTTCCATTTTCACAACCAAAACCACATTTTTCACCACCTGTTTCTTCACCTCCCATCTCTCCATCCTATACACCAAACTTCATACCATCTCCATTCCATACACCAGTAGCAACACCTCTTAACACTCCACCCAATACATCACAACCTTCATCACCTTCATCATCTGCACCATCATCTACACCCAATACTTCACCCACTCCTACAACTGCAGAACCCACATCTTCACCCACTGAATCAGTGCCAATTGTACCAACATCAGAACCTATATCACCAACATCTCAATCATCACCCGCTCCACAACCACCACCTCTCAGAAAATCCACAAGAAACAAACACATACCATCCAAACTTCATGATTTTCACTGTCAACTTCCAAAGTCAACTACACACAACATTCACAATTCCAAATTTCATCACCTTCATTACATTAATTATATTAATTTAAGTCCCACTTCACTACATTTCATACACAATATTGATTCACACATTGAACCAACCACATTCAACCAAGCAATCAAAAATCCTAAATGGAAAGAAGCAATGAATAAGGAAATTTTAGCTTTAGAAAAGAATGAAACTTGGATACTTGTTACTCTTCCAGCTGGAAAGACAGCCATTGGCAGCAAATGGGTGTGGAAGATCAAGTTTCATGCAGATGGTACTATAGAGAGATACAAGGCAAGATTGGTTGCCAAAGGATACAATCAAAAGGAAGGGGTGGATTACACAGAGACTTTTGCACCAGTTGCTAAAATGGTCACAGTAAGAGCTCTTTTGGCCATTGCAGTTTGTTATGGGTGGGACATTGAACAGCTTGATGTGAACAATGCTTTTCTTCATGGAGATCCATGAAGAAGTTTACATGCAAGTCCCACAAGGCTATTCTAAAACACTACCTCCTAACACTGTCTGCAAATTAAAGAAATCTCTCTATGGTTTGAAACAAGCAAATAGGCAATGGTTTGAAAAATTGACAACCTTTCTCATGTCAATGCAAATTAAAGAAATCTCTCTATGCTTACTCAGGGATTTGAATGTTCAAGTATCCACTCCTATTCCTATAATGTGTGACAATGCATCTGCTATTGCTCTAGCTTCTAATCCAGTGCATCATGCCAGAACTAAACACATAGAAATTGATTGTCACTTTGTGACGGACAAGATTAAAGCTGGCCAAATTCTACCTACTTTTGTCCCAACCAAATCACAATTAGCTGATATACTCACAAAGGGTTTAAGTATACCTCTGCATTACAATTGTCTATCCAAATTGGCTTTATGTAATCCTTACACACTGCCAATTTGCGAGGGGGATAATGAGGATATAGCTCAACATGGATCAAAACAGTCTACTCAAGATGGAAAGTGCAGAACCAAACACTCCTTTGTACAGCATGTTCAAGCTGGTTCAAGACAATTCAGCACTCCTCACAAGATGCAGCTTATGATGTATAAAAGCTTGTACATATGTAATAAGATGTAGTTAAGTAACTCTAGAAGGATCCATTTTATAACAGATTAGTTAGTTAGAATTTCTAGTTTTACATTGTATATAAATAGCATTGTAACTCACATTTGTGATTCATTAATACAATTCATTTTTCACCTTCACTATGTGTTTCTCTCATTTCATTATAATAAGAATAACGAATATTTAGATATGGTTTAATATTTTAAAAAAAGTTGAGTTGCATTTATTGACGCATGTTAAAGTAATCATTAGTTAATGTCTATCCAAAACATTTGAAGTTTCTGCTTTGTTTTTATATTAAATGAATGATTGATCTCGTTTTAAATGCATCGATTTTGAAATTTATTCCATGATTAATATCTTAAATGCATTGATTATGAATTCCAATATATATTAGTTGAGTATTATTTAGGTTAAAAGAGCAACTTATTTTGTCATTAATCTTTTAACCTACCTTTATTTGCCACTAAACATTTATCGTTAGTGTATGTTTGCCATCCATTTAAGGTTGTTAAGTAGATACGTTTGGGTCCAACTTGGCATGATATACGTAGCATCTTGTCCAATCGAAATGTCCAAATGATGCATGTTCATTAAACTGGCAGTTACATTCCCTATGTTAGTAGGCTTGATCTTTGGATTTTAAGTTTATAACCCTTTGTTCCTATGTTATTAGCACTCACTTTAGGACTAGCAGATTCCTGATCAATGAACACCTTATCCTTAGGACTATTGTAATCAGCACAATCAACATTCACATTACTGGTTTTATTATTATCACAAACATCTTCACTACACACTTCACCATTACCGTTATCCATTCCCATTTCCACCTTCTTCTCACTTCCCAGTTCCTGGCTCAAACTATCATTCAACCCAATTTCTCGAGACACTTCCTCATTATCATTCACTAAACCGTTCACAGAATCAACCTCTTTTCTTTTTTGACTTAAGTTTCCAACAACATGATCATTGAGCTTCGAAGGAACCTTTTACATATTGGCATTAACGTATTTCTCAACTTTCTCCATGAAACGTTTATCTGGATGCAATATCAGGTTATGTGCTTAAAAGAAAGTACTTTGAGTAGGTTGAATGGTCAAGGCATGCTTCACATGTACATGTATAACCATTAAGGGAAAACAAACAAAAGGAGTGTCACCTTGGGGCTTGGTGGTTCGATCGGCTAAAGACCAGTAAAGAGGGAAGCTAAGGTAGCTTTCGCAATGTTTGTATGTTAGTTTTTATAGAAATAATTTAGGAAACCTCTAAATCTCCTTTTGTGTTAGATTGAGATAAGTAAACCAAAAATGAGATGATGTGGTCTTGTCTCTATGATGTTGTCGTGTTTCATGAGCCCAAGACAAGAAAGTAGGCTTTCTTGATATATATTCCACAAGTCACAAGACTTCTTATGGACTAGTTTAAACATATGTAGGGAAAACAAGAAGAAAGATTTTGTTTGAACTTCCCAAGTTGGTGTGTTTGTTGTGATCGACTAGAAGGAAACAAGCAACCCAATAACACAATGTTTACTCAAGATTTTCCAAGCACACCCAAGGATCAAATTACATCTTGACTCAAAGAAGCAATTGCACTAGTTTTTTGTTGAAAGTTGCTTTGATGTGTGGGAGGAGCTGTGATGCTCGATCATTTTAAAGGAAGAAGGGGGAAAGGTTTTTGGTCAAAGTTCTAATATATAATATGTTGTGTGTCTTATTTGAGTTAAGAGCAAAGTTTTATCACACGCATGTCCCTTGGGTTAGAGCAGTAGAAAAGAAAGAAGGAAAGGAATGTTTTGACCAAGTATTTACAAAGTGTAAGAGGGTGTGTGCTCCTTTTTGGTTTAAATACATTTTATTCTTCATACACATTACCAAAAGTCTTCATGTGACGAAATGATAAGAAGGTGTGTCATAGAGGCGGTAAAAACAAAAGGTAAGAGGAGGGTACTATATTTATTTTTATTTCGTGTATTCGAAGTTCCGTTTGAGCTTAAAATGTAGTCGTGGTGTTCTGTATTTTGGTGGATTTGAGCAAAAAAAAAATGCGAAAAATACATTTTTTAGTTTTAACCATCGGTAAATGTCATAAAATTAAAATTTCACATTTTCTGAAAAAATATATTGTTTGCAAATGTTAATGTGTGCCACAGTACGTGGGATAGCTTCCCGTGATTTAGGCAAGTGAGCTCATATATACTCAACTAATTAGATAAGTAATAATAAATAGAAAATTATTATTAAAATAATGTTTCGAAGGTTACGGGTGGTTACAGATAACTTCTATATTCTTGATTCTTTTCCCTTAAAAGCAATTATTTGTATAGTTTAATAAATGGTACTTTATGCCCTTGAGAGTACGTTCAGGATTTGAACTATAATCGTCTTAGAAGAATACTTTGGGCTCCTATTTACAAATTTTCAATTGTTTTAGTTTTTGTTGGATCTGGTGGACAATAAAATCACATGGGCCAATATTTAGGGTGGTTTTTTTTTTTTTTTTTTTTTTTTTTGAACCGACTTCAATTCCCATTTGAGAACAAGAGGACATTATAAATATATGTTCAATCCACACGTTCCAGCCGATTCAATTAAAAAGAAAACGGAAAAAAGAATCCTCCCAATCAACAATTATACTCGTTGTCTTCAACAAACAATAACCATGGTGAATGAGGTATGTACATCATTAGATGTTGATTGATTTTATTTACTTTTTTATTAACTGAGCCGCATCATACACACCTAGGTACAAATAAGCGACATTTGGTTTAGTATATGTTATATTTGTTTATTGGTTTAATTGCATGCATGTTTTTTGATTTTATTTTATTGTTTAGGGTTAGGGTTTGTGATTGGTTAATGTAATGCAACTGACATACATAGGATTTCATTAAGGTTTTATGATTATAATATTTGTAATTTGATGAAACTTTGTATTAATTTTGATTTTAGTTAATTATTGGTTATAATGATGTTAAATTTCAGGTTACAATGATTTGTATGGACACTTCTAACTGGATGGAACACTCCAAATCATATAGTTTCTTGCATCAGATTCATGCTATTGGAGTGTACTGTAAAAAGTACCTCGAGGTAGTAATAATTATTTTAACATCATCTAGGTTTCTTTTATAACATGTTGATATATATCTATATCCTTTTTTACAGTCTCATACGGAGAATTATGTTGGCGTTCTGGCAATGGGTGGTAAGAATCATCCTGCAATCGATGATAGTGTCATTTCATATCATACCCGTGTTGTGGCTGAACCCACTAAAGACCTTTCACTGATCATGAGTAGAGTTCGTAGTTTCATAAATGTTGGCGGTGAAACACTATTGGTAGATGCCCTCATGATGGGTTCGTTCTATCTCAATAAAAAACATGAAAACCTTCTTAAAAGGCTGGTTGTGTTTGCTGGAGGTCCTCTTTGTGATATTGACAATCAGTATACAAAACTTGGAACCAATTTAAAAGACAGGGGTGTAGCTGTTGATGTCGTCAACTTTGGTGACCAGCAGGCTGGATATAAGAAGCATCAACTTCTTGTGTTACTTGCTGCTGTGAATAATAATGACAACACTCGCATGCTTGATCTTTGCGGCCACCAGCTAGACGGGTCTTCAATCACCCCTCTTGTTGGACAAGGTGAAAGCTGTTTGTATGCAGTTTATTTATTGCAAGGAGAAGACCTCCAAAAGGCCAAGAATCAATGCGATAAGGTCCATGGTGATACCAATGTTGCTATAGGTTATTTTTTCCGAAAAGTAATAAGAGTCCTTGATGCACGGAGAAAAAGATATAGGGTTGGCGATCGTAGAAAACTAAGAGATTGGGATGTTGGGAAAGATATACCTTTTGATGATCATGCGGGAAAGGAAACATATTGGGATCAAGGTGAAAGGTATGGCCGAAAAAAAGATTATAGAGTTCGTGACGAGGAAATGGAAAGATATAGGGTTGGGGATCGAAGAAAACTAAAAAGAGATGAGGATGCGCGAAAGGAAAGATATTGGGATCGAGGTGATAGCTTTCATGATCTAAAACCTGATGGAGGTAATGATGATACACGTAATCGAAAACGAGAACGAGATGATAGAGGTCATGATGAGGGAAGGGAAAGATATCGGGATCAAGGTGATAGGTATGGCCGAAAAAGAGATTATAGAGGTCATGATGAGGGAAGGGAAAGAGGCAGGGTTGGGGATGGTATAACACGAGCAAGGCAGGGATGAAAAAAGTGCAAATTGTCTGCTGCTATATTGTACATGTGTGTCTTGTAGGCCCTGAATTGTTAAAGTAATCATCAGTTAATGTCTGTCCAAAACATTTGAAATTTGTGTTTTGTTTTTTAAATGCATCGATTTTGAAATTTATACCATGATTAATATCTTAAATGCATTGATTACGAATTCCAATATATATTAGTTGAGTATTATTTAGGTTAAAAGAGCAAATTATTTTGTCATTAATCTTTTAACCTACCTTTATTTGCCACTAAACATTTATCGTTAGTGTATGTTTGCCATCCATTTAAGGTCGTTAAGTAGATACGTTTGGGTCCAACTTGGCATGATATACCGTATACGTAGGATCTTGTCCAATCGAAATGTCTAAATGATGCATGTTCACTAAACTGGCAGTTACATTCCCTATGTTAGTAGGCTTGATCTTTGGATTTTAAGTTTTTAACCCCTTGTTCCTTACATTAATTTAAAACTCTTCTTATGACTTTTTTGGCATAAACAAATGTAAAAACCATACGATAAAATCTGACCACTTTGATTAGAATAGTTATACATTTTAAACACAATATTGTTTACACGAGGCGCCATTCATATTTTCTGACAAAAGTAAGCAGCTTAAGTGGTCACTGTAAGGTACAGTATGTGAGATAGCTTCTCGAAATGATCGTGTAAGCTCAGAAATGCTTAGTAAAGTATTACATTAATAATAAATTAACATTTATTATTAAAATAATGTTTGAAAAACTCACATGACATTGTAGGAGGAGTCCCGCCAAACTCACATGATATTCAAAAGATGCATACCGGACATCCCCAGCTGTACAAGTTTTTCACTTTATGGATCTTTGTCATCAAATGGATCTTGTAATTGATTTCTTTATTTATCCTTTGACTTATGTGTGGATCTCAATTCTTGATATAGTTTAACGCTATTCGTAATTCGTAGTAATAAGGGTGAAATACATGAATGACACCTTCAATTAATTTTGAAGTATGATACTATTGGGCCCTCATGGGGTTGGTCTGATGTTTGTGCGGCTGCAGCAAAAGAGATCTGAATATGTCCCGATAAATTTGACAATCTTGATCAATCGATTAAACGAGAAATAATAGTTAAGTTATGGATTGACCTTAATCCATATCCATGTTTAACATGGTATTTGAAACAAAAGGATAATAAGTGATAAATTATTTAATCGTGACTTTATGAAACCACACTCAGTTGTTTCTAGTAGCACTGACGTGTGGCTAGACACTCACCAATGTTATTAGTTTATTACGTTATTTGAAACATGTCCGAGTGAGAGCCGTTAGGATATGTCCATATCGAAATAACGTATGACAAGAAAACACACTGAGCCTACGGGGACACACGAGTTAATTCATAGAACAATTAATATAATTTATATATTAAAGTAATATATTAATTATAAGTGATGAGCTATACGAACGTTAACTAATAGTTACTTAAAGTTATAAATTTACTAACGGTCATTCAATGTTAAATACCAGGACCTAAAAGTAAAACCGAGAAAAAGGAAAGTGATGACCACCTCCTTTGAGGGTGGGTAGATTGATTGGAACAATCCCAAAGGAATTGGGATTGCTTAACTTGCAAGCCAAGTAATGTTGAGTATATAATGAGACATTTGGTTCATTATACACAGACATTATTATCAATCCCTAAAACCAAACTTGTCTTCCTCTTCAGGGGCGAAGCCAATGGGGTGGCAAGCGGTTGCTCAGCCACCCCCAACCAGCCCAACTTACAGACCTCTTAGGCTGTGTTTATGATGGAAAACATTTAATCGATAAACTAGTGAGCTTATTATTGAAGGCATAAAAAACATAGATTGTGTTTTTCAAATGGGGAAGACAACCAAAATACAAAAATATTTGTTTATGTGTGGGCCTAAGAAAAGCTTTTTGCTATGTGCGGTTATGCCCCTAGTAAAATGTAAAACTTTAGTCTAACCCTTATTAAATTCAATAGTTGACAAATTAAACCCCATTCTTAAGTGTATTGTTCAAGATGGTTTGAGATAAAACAACACTTGTAAGATTGACAAGAAAAATCTCAAAAAGCTACAACAATATAGAATTTTTTGAAGTACCATTCAGAATCTTATTTACTTATTTTATACTTAAAGAAAATGAACTAAATACCTCTTAGCAACATAAATGGTTTGTACTCTAGAAATTGTGTCTAAATACTCCGTGGTTTCTAAACTAATTAAAGGATTATTTATTTTTTAAATAAGACAATAAAAAGAAATAGAAATGCACCGGTTGTCATTGCTAATGTCACATATCTAGATTCAGTGTATAATCAAATGAAACTCAACCTTTTTTATGAATACTTAGCGTTTTGGTGATATTGTATCTTAGAGTTTTGGTGATCAAATAATTGTATGCTACTACTCGTATTATATAATAATTTGCAGGCCCCTTAATTCAAATTCCTGGCTCTGCCCCGGCTCCTCTTTCTTTGTGCTAGTCGATCAATCAAGAAACCCCAAAGGGTTTGTGGTTTGTTTTGCTTGGGTATCAAACAACATCAACAACAAAGGGTTTTGGGTTTGATTGTTTGAAGAACAAAGGTGTTCGTTTGCTTATCACTACTAGTACTAGCATACTTAATTGTTTGCTAAGAACGTATTGTGTGTGGATACGTAGAGAAGATCATACTTTGATCTTTAGTGGTTTTGTGTGTTAGATTTACTCACACGCGAGTATTCAAGAATCGTTGTTCATTTTCTTTAAAGGAAAATGCTACAACCACATAAAAAGTTTCACAAAATGATAGTAATTGGTGGGATGAGATAGAAGAGAGAGAAACTACAGTAAAATTCACAAATCATTGCTTGCCATGTCATTTTGTGAAAAGTTTTATGGATATTTTTTTTTGTGTAGCACTCCTCTTCTTTAAATTGCTAAAAGGTACACGTTTCTTGATCTTATGTTAATTACATTATGCTATACTTGATCTTTTCTTCCGTTGCGTTTACTTGTGATTATATGATTATATATTATATGATAATATGCTTTGATTTCAACACGGTGTACCAACGAAATTTAAACTTAGATAAGGTTACCACAAATTTTTAGGATATTGCATTCTTAGTTGTTATTGTCATTTGTCAAATGTAAATAGAAGGCTTTGTAAGTGAGCATCAATGCTGTGGTGTAGTAAAAAGAATATTTGAGAGCACCTCCTTTGGAGGGAATTGTAGTATGGTTCTTTTTTATGCCAGCATTTCTTAATATTTGCTTAGTATACCCATCAAAACATTGAATGATTTATGTGGCTAGTTACTTTTCAGTTGCCTGTGAAAGGAGCAACTTATCATGTTCATCAACTGATTTGAGCTAGGATTTCAAGTTCTTGTAATCCTTCTCTTTGGATTTGGCAACGTGTAATAAAATTTAGCAAGCACATAAGACCGATAAAAATCTATTGAGTTAAATATCCAGAGATATTTCAGTTTCTTATAGCGTTTTACCTTATACCAAACACGGACTGAAACTTTTTAAAACACATTATGATAAGTTGTTTTCAACTTATTAACTATTCAAGTTGTTTTAAAGAAGATCTTTCACAACCATTGCATTTTGTCAAAGAACGCATAAGTTTAGATTGGAAATCCCAAATATCTCTTTCATAAACTGCTTAGTGCACTTTTTACAACACATTAGCAATTTCAAGTGTTTGAATAAATAAAATTTTATCGCTCATCTAGTTATCTGCTTAAAAGAAGATGAAATAATCCTTTTTCAATAAGCAATTTGAGATTGCTTAACTGATTATTGAATTTAACATTACATGTTTATCCAAAAGAAATAAAGAGATCATAATCTTTATATTGTGAATCCAATGGCTAGATGTTCTCATATTTGAGGTACTCTTTCTACATTTAACTTAGAGTACCGATTTAGTAAAGATTTTTACACGGGTTTAAAGGTTACAAGTTTTATTAACATCATGTAAACATTCTCTATATTGATGTTTCGTGTTAGTTAATTTCCTTTGTCATTTGTTATATATTCATTTACTAAACTCCCGTTGCATCAGTTTAAAACGACATAAACTACCTTGGTGTCAATTTGATTCATCATATCTCATTGCCTTTGACATAAAGTAGGTAGAATACAATGATATCAATTTTGTTAATCAAGCATATTAGTTACTCACTCAGTGTCAGATAGACAAGCACATCCAAAATGAGACGAACTCATTCGTAATCAATGAAAAATGTAAAAGAAGTTTAACTTCAAGGGCAATGCTGCACAAGAAACCAACTTCCATATAGCTTACTACATACTCTAAACTTTAAAGTGACAAAACCTGCTCATGATAAGTGCATCTTGTTTGTTGAGAACTTGATATATGAGGTTACCTAACGGCCTAACCTCTAACAACTTATGTACCTCTATATTACTTGTTTGATGATCAATATTATAGTTTATAGACATACATCTTTCTTTGATTTTGTTTCTATTTCCATGTTTAAAGTTTGAGATTAAGCGAGTGGCATTTAAATTTTGTATTACAACAATAAACAAAATTTTGATTACCTAAGTTTAAGATAATTACCATCACGATCACCACCCATCCAATAACAGAACTAAATAAGAGGGGCAATGTTTGAGTTATAAATGTATTGGGCCAGTGTTGTCTTGCCACTGTCTCCCAAGCCACAAACTGCCAGAACGTTAGTACTTGTTTGCACATTAGTACTTGTTTGCACATCTTTCAAGTAAGAATTGATAACTTCAGCTCGAGTCTCCGTTCCAGTTAGATGAGCTGGAGTACTAGCTTCTTTCAGATCTAGTGTTGTGGAATAATCGCGATAATATCCCACCGACTAGGTAAAGAGTGTGAATGTTTCAACACCGCAACTATACCCCAAACTAACTTACTGAAAATCACACAATACTAAAAGCACAAGAGAATGTAACACCAACAAATTATACATTTCTCAAGGTATAAACATATTACACAACTACTACTAGAGAGGAAGAACTAAGTACACAACAAGAAGTACTTGTGTGTGTGTTTTGGTGTGTCTGTCTTCAAAGTATTGAGCTCTATTTATAGGCTCAAAGAAACCATCTCAAGTTGCATATCAACTTGAAAATTCAGCATCTTGCAAATCTTCTAAATCTTCCATATTTCGCATACCTTGAGATTCCTTCTTATGATTTCATATATTTATTTAGATTGCGTATCATTGAGCCAATATTCAACAAATCTCTACCTTAGTGAAATACCAATTCCTTCAATATCTCTTTCAAGAAACACTAGTTGTGTCTACAAATTAATACTCAAGTTTTAAAAACATTGATCAAGTACAAACAATGATTGAACTTGATCTCAGCTACACTATAGCTACTACTATAGTCAGCATATTTGCGGAATTCTTAGAAGTATGAATCTTTTGGATTTTGATCCACCTTCTTCCAGCATCTCTCGTATGATGAAGGAGCATTATGCTGAGATTGACGGGCGAACTAATCTCATAATTCCATTGACTTAGTTTCTTCTCTATATAAGAGAAACAAATCTGCATAGAAAAAGACAAAAGAAAGCCTAAACAATTAAAAGAGAAAAGGGTTCTTGTTTTGTGCCTATATCAAGAACATTACACTTAGTCTCATGCCAAAAAGATATTCGTGTAAGGTCGAATAGTTTCTTTTGGAAAGTGATTACACGATTCTAAGTAATATCGGGTCAATTGATTATCTTCACCCAAATGGTAATCCTCAATTCAAACCAAAAGATGTCGTATTCTTGGAACTCAGGATAAGTCCTATAAGATGTTGCTTTCTCATCCTCAAATTATTTGAAAATAATTTCCAAACCTATAAAGATTAATTTTTAAGTAGTTCCTTTTGTTATGTGCCGAACAATTCTTCATTTTATTGTTTGTCATTGGTTTTGTTGCAAGGTGATAACTGTTGGAAACTATACAAAGAGAAAAATATAACATCACAGTTGATGTTTAGGATAATGTAACACCCCCAAAAATGGATTGCAGCGGAAGAAAATGTCTCTGAGGTGCTACTAATTCGGTACAACACAAGTAACAAAGAACAGTATTAACTCAACCGTTAAGAATAAATTTCATAGTCGAAACATTTAGTTTACATCTATTTGAAAATAGTGTGGAAATACAAGCCCATAAAAGAATTTATGTGGTCCCAGATACATCAGAGTAATCCATGACCATGGCATGCCATGCCAAAAGCCTTTAACAGTTAGCTATCGCCTTAAACATGAAAATACATGCTAAAAAGTGTCAACACGAGGTTGGTGAGTTCATAGGTTTGTATAAATAACAAAATGTAGAGTAAAAGTAATCTGAGTTCAATAGAAAGTTTTGTGACCATTGCGTCACTCACAATGTCATGAAAATAAAGTTTACCTTTAAGTAAATTAATAATGTGGATCACAAGGCTTTCGAGTGTGAATAATTGTTCACGTACGAGTCAAGTTTAGTATAGTACCACTACTTTACTCACAACGTCTTGAAAAGTATCATTAAAGTAGACCATAAGTGTTAGGCACAAAGTTTGACCATAGGCAAAGTATGTGATCATTACAACGAATATAATGTCACACAAAAGTAAAAGTCTATTACACTTGCACTAAGTTCATGCAACCGAAGCTACGACAGTGTGCATGCTCTAGAAGCATGTTATATATAAAGGCCCGACAAGTACTGTTTATCCTGATACACTTGTAATTCAACATGTTACACGTTCGCGTTTGCCTATCCGGTCAAACCGAACGGGGGAGTCACCTCGATAGATCTATTTATAACATTCGCGCTTCCCAGCAGGAATTAACGGCTCATGAGTTTGGGTATAGTGGGATTCAAGGGCTTAGGCTAATCCGCTTAATAGTTTTTATGAATAGTGTTGGTCCATAAAAGTTTTGCATGTTTCTCACCCTAAGATTTGTAAAACAAGTATGAGTAAAGTGGGGCTATAAACTCACATATATGTTTCAAGCACTTGTGTCCGTGAGAAAATAGTCAAGTATGCAACAAATGTACACACAAATGCATTTGGATCATCAAACAAGTATTTCAGCAAAACAATAATGTTTGAGTAAACAATCGCGCATTCCAATAAAACAAGTATTGAGTTTAGTTAAAAACGAGCATGTATTCTCCCCCAAAATAGTTTAAAAACAAAAAGGTAGGGGCCATGAACTCACCTCAAGTGAAAGATAAGTATCGGAAATAGCGAAGTGGCACGCAAAACGAGGTAAAACCCTAGCCGGGATCTAATTCAATATTAACTTGTTAACATGATATGTATGTCATGCATATGCATTTTATAAGTTTTATCACCAATATATGTTGCGTTTAGGTTTTATACGAAAAGTAACGCTTTACGTCAAAATATAACAATTAAAATTTATTTTTCAAACCTTTCAAAAATAGCCAAGTACTCAAATTTACTGACCCGCATCTTCTTCGTTATTAATCAGTTTGACGAGTGGTCAGACTTTTTACAAACTAGGTTGTGAGCTTTGCAAACTTCGTGTTTGGTGAATCCTCCGAATCAGCTTACAAAGTGGTCCAAACCGGGCTTAAATATGCCAGGTTAGAACGACTAAAACACTTGGTAAAAATTCTGGGTTTAAACGTGTATTTAACCGAACTTTACCATTACCTATCTCCTTAGTTATGGGACCTCATGACATGATTCAAATTCCTACTTCTAGTTTTCCATCTTGTATACAACTTTTATGTTTTGATTTTTCTCCCAATCGGGTTGTAAGTTGGTGAAAAATGGGTTCAAAAAGCTGGGTCAGACACATTTTCAAAATGGTTGCTATTGGAATTTTCTCAAAAACGATTTGTGGCAAAGTTCTACCAGTCGTAACTTCTTCTTTAATGCTCAGTTTGGCCTAATTCGAAGTGATATGTTTAGATGGTCATCTTGGCTACGTTTTTTAAAACTACCACTATCCGTCAAACTATGTTTAAGGTACACTTAATCGGGTCTAAACATGGTCACACAGCCACATTTCACAACTAAGTTCAGCTTTTGGTTTTTAAGACACAATCACCGAGATTTCTTCCTATAGTCCTAGTTTCTGGTTATATCTAACTAATATCATTATTTTTGAGTATGGTGACCAAGATTCAAACAACAAATCAAGTTTTTGGTTGAAATTCGGGGAAAAAGCTATTTACCAGGTACTTTGACCCATTTCCGGAAAACATGATTTTTGAACTTTTGCACTCCCGCGAGTCCTGGGTTTTGAATATATAGAACTAATAACATCTTATTGAAGTGTAAAACAAGACTTTTACCAACAAGTAACTTTTGAATAGTGAATTACGCAAAGAAAATTTCCACATCAGATACTTGTATATATGAGTTCCAAAAACAAGATTTTTGAAGCGCAAGCAATATTGGTGATATGATTTCGTGTATGCATGATATAAATGCGTGAATAAAGTTTATGAAATGGACTAGATGCTAGCTTACTTGTTGTCGAGTGAAAGAGTGCAAGAAGCGGATATGGTCGATTATGAAAACACAAGCATCACGTACAATCTTAACCACATGAAAATTTCTTGTGTTCCGGTGTTGCACGATTGATCAAAGAGAGAAGAAAATGAAGTTTGTATGTGAAGTTTGCGTGAAATGACATTGTATCAGGTTATTTATTTATTGGGGCAATTCCATATTTCCCCAACTTAAACATCATAATTCCATATTTCCCCAACACATGCTTTAAAAGCATTGTACTTATGCACTAAAAACTTGTGTTTTGGGGGAATATGGTATTTTGATTTTCAAGTTCGGTAAATATGGAATTATCCCTTATTTATTTTTTGGTGCAAAGGTGAGATTATATTAACTTCCAAACATATGTGGAATTATGTGTCACAATATACGGGTCCTCCCAACTTAAACTACCTCTTTTATTTTCTCATTCACAAAACAATCGACCCATTATTATTACCTCCCCTAAACCAAAACCTAAAAAAAAAAAAAAAAAATTGCCTCCTCTATCGTTTTGTTCACTAGAAAATCAAGGAAGAAGATGATTTTATGGCGGCTTCAATCGTGGAATCTCTGGGTGTTGTGTCCTTGATTCGTAGATATATCATCACTTCTTCCTCTTGTCCTCGTTAAACCTAGTAAGAAGACCCTTATCTTATCTGGTGTGTTTCTCTTGTTTTAATGGGAGAATCTGATTGGCAGGAGGTCACTCAAAAGAATCGCCGATCGGTGTTTGAAAGATTGAAGCCCTCTCAAACACATAATTCCAATGCGATGAATGATAGATATCGTCAAAATACATCAACTGGAATCCCGAATTTATCATCGGTGGAGAAGATTTCGACATCGGTTTATGTAACGAATTTACCGTGGAAGGCAACGACCAAGGAGGTCTGGGATGAGTGTGAAAAATGGGGAACTGTTGTGGACGTTTTTATCTCGTCGAAAACGTCAATGGTTGGTGCAAGGTTTGGATTGTAAGATTCATTAGGGTTCGAGATGTGGTTAACTTAATCTCCAATCTCCGAACTGTTTGGATGGGATCTTTTCACTTGTATGCTGATGTCGTTCGCAATGAGAGGGTGCAGCTCAAGAGAACGAGACAACCTATACCTACACGAGCGAATCCGAATTCGAGCGATTCACAGGAAAAGAGACGGGAGATAAATCTTTTGTTGCAGCTGTTCAACAGGGTAGTCATGATACGTGCTCTAGACGTCAAGCTTATGTGCCGAAGAAGAATGATAACTACGTGGAAAAACATGCTACAGGTAATAATTCCATTTCATCTTGTTTCGTGAAGCGAACGGTGGAACTTAATGATGATGTATGTCTGAGTCTTGAATCGAGTCAATCATCTTTTTTAGCTAGAGCAGTGAACATTCTGGTTATTCATCGACTTCATTCTATTTTAGAATTAAATGGGTTCACGAATTTTCAGATTTGATATATTGGGTGTCGATGGGTATGGATTGAACTTGATGCTGAAAATGATTTATCTTCTTTTAAGCTATCTGGGGAAATGAACAAATTCTTCACTGAATTCAAACATATTGACTGATTCACAAGGATTTTGTACCAGATGAAAGGGTTGTATGGATTGATATTGTAGGCGTTCCACTATGCGCTTGGACTAGTAATGCATTCAAAAAGATTGGCACTCTCGGGGGGGGGGGGGGGGGGGGGGGGGGGGGGGGGGAAGTTTATCTGTGTATTTAGATAAGGGAGAATCTTTGGCACATGGTAAAGTTTGTGTTCTCATTAAACTCATGAGTAAAATACAGGAGGGCATTCGTGTAAAGGTGAACGGGAAGTACTATGATGTTTTGATTAATGAATTTGCATACTGGGCACCTGATTTTGAAGTCCATGGTGACAGTGAATCATATGAGTCCTCTGAGTTAGACTGTTCGGATGGACAAAAATCAGACACTTCATCAGACCCTAAAGTTTTCGAGGAATGTTCTACAGAGAAACCGGTGCCCAAATCAGTCCTAGAACAAAGTGAATCTGATCCCTTCAATTTGATGGGACTTATAGAGAAACAAGGTAGTGATTCGGTAAAGAATGATAAAGCAACTGTGAATTATTGTGACATTATTAAAGTGATGGAGCAACCGATTTCTACAGAGAATAAGACAACTGAGTTCAATAAGGATCAAGCTAATCAATGTCAAGAAGGAAGTAGTGACGAGCAGAGGATAGATAACAACAATATGGGAAATGAAAAAATACATACAAACATAACCGAGATAAAGGATGTTGTGTCTAACAATACAGTCAATGATGGAACGGAAACAACTAAAAGTTCTTGGCCACCTAGATACACAGAGTATGCAAGCAATATTAAGAGAAATAAAAAAGCTCAGGAGGGTACTAAATGTAGCAGCACAAGGGGATCAATGGAGTCTATATGCTCAAAGAGATTTAAGTTTTCCGAAGCTGATTTTGTACGGGTGTTAGAACTCGAAAATATCATCGGGTTAGAAATGTCATCATCATTCAATGAAGTTAACCATTTATTACATCGGATGAGTGAGATCAATGTGAATCGATGAATATCCTTTCTTTGAATATTTGTGGGACCGGGGGCAAAGATCCTAACAAGAAAGGGAAGATTTGCAATTCTTAATAAATTTACGGTTAATTTTGTTGGGCTTCAGGAAACATTTATGACGACTGATAATTTATTCTCTTTACGGTCTATCTGGGGTAATTCTCAATTTGATTATGCTTTTGTTCCTTCGAATGGTCACTCGGGAGGGATTGTTTCGATTTGGAATCCATACATTTTTGTCAAACATAAGATTATATCGAATCCAAATGTTCTTACAGTTGAGGGGAGATGGCTTGATGTACAGCTCGATATTTACATGGTCAACGTGTATGCTCCACAAGATGAAGAAGGGAAACAAAATCTTTGGCGCTATATCATTGAGTTTATGTCTAGTAATCCCGGACATTACATCATCTTTGGAGATTTCAATTCTGTTCGAAATAATTCTGAGAGGTTCGGGTCTTTCTTATCTAATATTAACGCTCTTTATTTCAATGATTTTATTGCTAACGGAAATCTGGTAGACGTTCCTATGGGAAGGTACAAATTTACTCGTGTTGACAGATCTTGTACTAAAGGTAGCAGACTTGATAGATTTTTTATTGCGGATTCAACATGGAATCATCTTGGCCCTATGACGGCCACCCTATTCTCCTCCGCCGATTCACTGACTATGGTCCTATCCCATTTAAGATTTATCATTCTTGGTTTCAAGGAGAAGGTTTTGACAATGTTGTTTCTGAATTCTGGTCCAACGGCTATTACAGAAGATCATCTTCAGCTTTGATCAATTTTAAAAATAAACTGCAAGGCTTAAAAGGTGCGATTGAAGTTTGGGTTAATGCAAGAAGGTCTAGGATTGAGGTTATCGACTCTCTTAGTGCTGAGTTGAGGAACTTGGATTTGAGCATAGATGTGGGACAAGGTTTGCATCACGGGGGAGAACAGCGAATGAAAATCGTTAATGAAATTCATAAATTGGAAAGTAAGCAAAAGGACGATCTTATTCAAAAATCCCGCATTAAATGGTGTGTAGATGGGGACGAGAACTCAAAATTTTTTCATGGTACTCTCAACAAGAAAAGGAAACAATTATCGGTTCGGGGTATTAAATCGAATGGATTGTGGGTAGAGGATCCGAAGGCAGTTAAGCAGACATTCTTTAATCATTTCTCACAAAAATTCGATGAAGTTACTTCTATACCTTATTCTGCTCGAATGAATCGGTTTAGGTTGGTTTCGCAACACCAGCTCAAACACATATTTAATTTATATTTTCTAAAATCTGTAATCGAATATAAAACAATTTATATTGATTTTCGTGGATTAAAACTAGCCTAAAACATGTTTTTGATTATAACTTCGTGTGGTGGTAATCGTGCAGGTAGACTTACTAAGACGACATAGTTTTCTTGTTTATTGGAATGGAGACAATTGACGTGTTTTAAGAGGCCACTGTTTTGCTCGTAAAGGGAGTCTTGATTGGTTTCCACTCTGGGATGATGTGTTGAACAATTGGAGTTTGCTTATCACAGTCGCGTAAGTGATCTATCAAAAGATTAACATAACATCTATTATAGGAAATTAACTCAAATATGGTTGCTTTTTGTGAAACTGTTTCATTTGTACCAAATGTGGGTGATTCTAATTTGCTTGGTTGGTAATGTGTTTGACAATTATTCGTTCCAGGTTTGGCACTACAGAACATTTCAACCATCTGGATTATTTGATGCCCGAGTTGATATGCAAGGGTCTACCCCAGTATGTTGGTTTTTGATGCTAACCTTATATTTGGAACATCTAATTTTGTCGTCTTTTATGTTAGCATTAATCACGTTACTTGTTTCTTGCAGGGGCTACATGCTATTTTCACGGGTGAGGATGATACATGGGATGCCTGCTAAAAATTCCCTCATCTGGATTTTCTGGCACAGTTCATTTTCGAGGGACTGGAATTAAATTGAGGCATGGGTATGCTCCATCTCAGTCACCAAAGCTAACCCATGTATATTTTTACTGTGTCATGGTTGGCAGATCTTATATTATGCAGCGTTATTAGTGCCTTGGTTTCTTACAGTTCATAATATATGTTTATAGGATGAGTTACGTCAGCAGATAGAGGAAGAAATGGACGATTATTATTCACAGGTAAAACTAATTGCGTTTTTTCAGGCTCTATATTTATAATACTTTCAAGCTCAATTTATGGTTTTAAGTCATAAACGGATTGATCCATTAGCTGTAAATTGCAGGCAATAAAATTGTTTTGGTATTCAACTTTTTACAGGTCCTGTACGGCATCTAGTATTCATGGTTCAAGGTATCGGTCAAAGGATGCAAAAAGCAAATTTGGTTGATGACGTTGGCACTTTTCGCTAACTTACACAAAACCTTGCTGATAAGCATCTAACGTCTTACCAACGGGAAACTCAGTCTAAGTGGGAATTCTTCTAATAAAGCCCCTTCTTCAAGTCAGCATTCTGGGGTCTTAACTTCCTTGTTTAATGGAACAGGTGGCTAACCATCCTGCTGCCAGCTGGGATGACGGCAACGCATTTGAATCTTTTGAAGCAGAAAAAGAATTCAAAGATAAGGTATACCAAGTTGGTTTACTAACATTTTGTACCATTGTAGGTTTTACGTGCTATTCTAGACTAGTGCATGTTTTTTTGCATTTCGTAATACTGTAACTTCTAACCATATCATTGTGACTGTTTGTGATCCCCGTTAAATTCATACAGATTAATAACACTAAACTGTCTGCTCGTTTTGTTCTACAACTGCAGCAAAATTGGTATTTGAAAGCAGATGACACATCAGACCGCTTTTTCCGTTGGTTCTTGGTAATTTTTTTCTTATCTCTTAAATGCAAGCACATGCACATACACATACAAACCAAACACAGTCATCGATGGCAAGAAAGGATATTGTATGTGCTTCTAACTTTTGTCTTTTCTACTTAAAACAGAGACGGAGAATATCCAGCTGTTGAGATTAGTACAAAAGTTAGTGCTGCTAGTGAAAGTTAGTGCTGCTAGTGAAAGTTAGTGCTGCTAGTATAAAGTGAAGACTGCTCAGAGATTAAGACTGCTCGAAGTTAATACTGCTAATGTATTAGTTACAACTGCTAGTTATAAGTTAGTATTGTTGTTTCATATAGTTAGTATTGCTTGTATAGTATGATATGTATTAGTTGTTTATGAAAAAGATTATAGATACTTAGGAAAGTATTGTAAGCCGACTAGGACTCCTTGATGTATAAAAAGAGGTCCTAGGGTATTAAGTTATATACGAATTTTATATTCACAATTTTATTGTATTTGAATTTGTTTTGATATATATTGATTTCTTAAATGTGACTAAAAGATGTATATAGTCATACTTATTAACAGTTTTGGTCACTATTTGCTTTATTCGTTGTATGGCTAAATATTACAAAAGGCCACACAAACATAAAATTCACGTGACCATTGGATGATCAATAGTCACATAAAATACATATTTCTCCATTTTAAACAGCATATGGTTACACTTATTAACACTTTTGGCCACTGTTTGCTTAATTGTATGTGACTATATACCCAAAACAAACATGCTTTGTGTGACTAAATATTACAAAAGGCCACAAAAACATAAAATTCATGTGGCCATTGGATGATCAATAGTCACACAAAATACACATTTCTTCACTTTAAACAGCATATGGTCACACTTATTAACACTTTTGGCCACTGTTTCCTAAATTATATGTGACTAAATACCCAAAACAAACATGCTTTGTGTGACTAAATATTACAAAAGAACACACAAACATAAAATTCACGTGGCCATTGGATGATCAATTGTCACACAAAATACACATTTCTTCACTTTAAACAGCATATGGTCACACTTATTAACACTTATGGCTACTGTTTACTTAATTGTATGTGACTAAATACCCAAAACAAACATGCTTTGTGCGACTAAATATTACAAAAGGCCACATAAACATAAAATTCATGTGGCCATTTGATGATCAATAGTCACACAAAATACACATTTCTTCACTTTAAACAGCATATGGTCACACTTATTAACACTTTTGGCCACTGTTTACTTAATTGTATGTGACTAAATATCCAAAACAAACATGCTTTGTGTGACTAAATATTACAAAAGGCCACACAAACATAAAATTCATGTTGCCATTGGATGATCAATAGTTACACAAAATACACATTTCTTCACTTTAAACAACATATGGTCACACTTATTAACACTTTTAGCCACTTTGTTTTAAATTGTATGTGACTAACTCCAAAAAAAACAACACCCATTGTGTGACTTAATCATCACAAATGTCACATTTATTGTATATTCATGTGGCCACAGGACGGGAACTAGTCGCACAAAATACACATTTACTAGAAAGAATCATCTCAAATGTCACATATACTATATATATTTATGTGGCCAAAGGACGAACAATAGTTACTCTAAAAAAATATTCGTGTGACTATAAAGTGTTTATGGTCACTGTAATCCAACAAAACTTGTGCCTAATTTGTCACACATATTCAGGATTTTGGTCACTCGTTTTCGATGGAAAAGGCCACGAACTCAAAAATATGACCATATGCCACCTACGGTGGCGGGACCTTTGGTGACACACAACGAAAAAAACGTGTGTGACTATATGCATATCGTCACACATTTCTAGCGTGACTAATAGCACTTTATGTACCAGTGTTAAAAACGAAAATAACAGTCTTGTTACCTAACATGGAATTTGGTTTCATCTTTGGTTAATGTAGCATGTTACCTAACATGGAATTTGGTTTCATCTTGGTTAAGTTCATTAGTATAACCATTAAATGTTGGTTATTATGTGTTTGGAAGTGTTCCCAGATTAGGGTTAAGATAATCAATGAGTACCGGATATTCAATTGAAATCGTAGTATCACTTTCCAATAGAAACTATTCGACCCTATGCCTGCCTGGGTTACACGAATATCTCTATGGGATAAGACCAAGTGAAGTTCTTGATTTAGGCACAAATCAAGAACAGAAACGTATTCAAGTGTTTAGGGTTTGTGTTGTATCGTATCCATGCAGAATGTATTATGACCTCTATTTTTAATAGAGAATACTCAAACCCTAGCCCATGGAATTATGTATAATTAACGGCCCATTAATTATAACATAATACTTTCCATAATATTAGGAATCAGTGGTTATCAGTGGAAACAATAACAATAGCAGTGGTAATGTTAACACTATCAGTGGTAATAATAACACTAGCAGTGGAAACTAGCAGCAGAATCCACTAGCAACAGATTCATACTAACAGCAGAATCAATACTAGCAGTAGAATTAGATCAGCAGAAACAGATTCACACTAGCATAACCACTATTGAGTCAGGGAATTCAGTGACCAAATGAGTGTACACTCCGTACCTCCAAACCCATTACCAGGTGTGAATTAATCCCTCAAATACACTAAATTTTCCAACAATCCTCCCCAAATTTAGTTCACTTCTTTTGCATGAAATAATAAACATTAAACAAAACATATGCATAAATGAAAATATCTTGAAGATTGAATTCTCATCTTAGTACATTACACGTTCAAATATTCGAGAATCAGGGTGTTCTAAAAACTGAACTCTTCAACCCATTTGAATACCTGAAGATAAAATACACATACATTTTCAAATACTTAAATACTCCTGACACTATACAAGCCATGTGTCCATATCCAATTCATAAATGTTGTAAAAGCTATAAGTCCAAAGCTTCCTGAAGCGGCAAAACTTCAATATTTATGTAGGTGGTTCCTCTTTATTCATGCTCCTGCTTAGCACTTTTTCAAAGAAATTAACCATTAAGAAGTAAAGACTTCATCCTCCTTTTCAGCAGGTACTGAGCACAACCTTGGGATGACAATAAAACATGTGCTCCAGTCCACTAAATATTCAGCTTTCCACATTGAACTCAGCTCCCAAGTTCCCTCAGGAGGGAGTTAGGTATCTTAGCATTCAGTGACTAAATTGGACTTCAAACCCATCCCTTTAGCAGACTTCAAAACCAAGTCTCTAGCCAAACCCTTCGTCAAGTGATTAGCTAAGTTTTGTTGAGATCTAACAAACTCTATAGATACCACCCCATTCATGATAAGTTCACGAATCATGCTATGCCTGACACCTAAGAGTCTAGACTTCCCATTGTACACCTGGCTATAAGCCTTTGCCAATGTAGCAGCACTATCACAACAGATAGAAATAGGTGCTATAGGTTTAGGCCACAATGGAATCTCAAGAAGCAAGTTTTTCAACCATTCAGATTCTTTGCCAGCAGCTGCTAAAGCCACAAATTCAGATTCCATGGTTGAACTGGTGATGCAAGTTTGTTTCTTGGATGCCCAAGAAATTGCACCTCCACCAAGTAAGAATACCCAGCCACTGGTAGACGAATTGTCTTCAGTGTTACTGACCCAATTTGCATCAGTATATCCTTCTAATATTGAAGGATAACCAGTATATGAGAGACTATAATCCATAGTTCTCTTCAAATACATAAAGACCCTCAGAATTGCTTGCTAGTGATGAGTACTAGGATTACTAGTATACTTGCTCAGTTTACCCACTACAAAAGCAATGTCAGGTCTTGTACAAGTCATGGCATACATCAAGCAGCCAATCACCCAGAATACTCAAGTTGAGATACAGCTTTACCAGTATTAGGCATTAGTTTCTCACTTGTATCCATAGGAGTACTCACTGGAGTACACTCAAAGTAATTAAATTTCTTTAACACCTTCTCAATGTAATGAGACTGAGAGATAGAAATTTTGTTTCTTTCATGTTTAATCCTAATGCCAAGGATAACATCAGCCTCCCCCATATCTTTCATGGAGAACTTTGATGACAAAAATGCCTTTGTAAGGTCAACTTGATTTTGGTTAGTACCAAAGATCAACATATAGAAAAATGATGACTCCTTTACCAGATTCATCAAATTTGCTATATACACATTTGTCAGCCTGATTAAGTAAATAACCATTAGACAAAACCACTTCATCAAATTTTTAATGTCATTGCTTAGGTGCCTGTTTTAGTCCATAAAGAGACTTAATCAGTTTACACACCTTGTTTTCATTACCAAGCATGATGAAGCCCTCAGGTTGGTTCATGTAAACCTCCGCATCTAAGTCACCATTCAAGAAAGCTGTCTTCACATCCATCTGATGAATAATCAAACTATAAATTGATGCCAAAACAAGTAGCAATCTTATGGTACTGATACGATCCATAGGGGCATAAGTATCAAAATAGTTTGTTCTTGACTTTTGTTTAAAGCCTTGAATAACTAGTCTAGCCTTGAACTTTTCAACAATTCCATCTGTTAGAATATAATAATCATGACAATCATAAATAGGTAAACACATTTGCGGAAGCGTAGGAACATCTATAACACATAAGAGATTAACATAAATTAAATAGGAACGTACCGTGGTGATTCTAGCCCGAACAAGAATCAAAAGCAATTGTCTTTAACAATATGAAGAACCCTAATTAGGGTTTATATGGATCAATGATTAACCCCTTACCGTTTTGTTAATCGATCCCTTGATAACAACAAAAGTATGTTGTTACCTCGTTCTTGTATACACAAACTACCAACGAATAAAGGTTTGATGCAAGTAAACAAAAACACTTATTTTTAGCTTATGGAAAATCGATCCAAACACCCTTGGGGAAGGGTTGTACGATCGGCCAAGAAAGAAACCACAAGGAGGAAAGATTTAGGGTTAGTGTGTGTGCACAAAAGATGTGAAACCCTAATCCTTGGCCTTGTATATATACTATAGTAAACTTGGAGGACAAGACAAGCATGGGTTGGGCTTCCCCTCACCATGATCGACCGGCCTAGGCACCCACAAGGGTGTTCTAGATCCTTCTTGACTCCCAAGTTACATTCTAGTCCTTATCTTTCGTTACTAATGATAGTTAGTCCATACGGTTAATAACTAACGACCATTTAGTCCATTAAGTGTTTATAAATACATATATACGATACGTTTAACATATATATATTTATTATTCATTATTCTTGTTTGTAAAGTGTGCAATCCCGAGGTCTCGGGTTCGAGACTAGACATTTACATATTAATATTTATCCATATATTTAACAGCTCTCACTTGGATATCTATTAATAGTAAAATGACATTGGTTAGTGTCTTGCAACACTCCAATGCCCCTAGTTCAATCCGAGCTATGTTTCCTGAAAAACCTTTAATGATTCATCATTATAATTATCCTTTCATTACTAATACCACATTAATAAAGATGTGAGGTTCTTTATTAAATTTCTGTTTCTCGTCTCATTATGATTTAATAAAATTACCAAAACATCTGAACGTATTCCAGATAGACTTTGGGCGTGGCCACGCAAACATTTTGTCAACCCTACGAGGGGCCCAGCAGTATTAAACTTCTGAACAAATCAGAAGGAACAAATTCTCTCTTGACTACAAGAATAACCCATGAACTTTGCAACACTTCTGAAAACAACCCTTATGACTCCCTGTTACGGTGAGCGGTAGATTGCTTCACAAAAATGCACTACATCCATGACACTTATCTGGTATCTCAAGTCTGAGGATAACTTTAAATATGATTCTCACATTAAATTTTAAATCATATTATTGGGATAAGTCCAATATTCAATTCATCGAATATCATGTGAAATTGGTATGTCAACGCATCAATATACTTTCAAGTATATTCTTAACCAATACTCAGATTTGTCTTAGTTTAATGATATTCCCATATCATTAATCGACAATGGACAATTTAGAATAACATAAGTTATTCACAGATTTAAACATGCAAATATAGGACACACTTTATTATTAATGAAAACAACCGTACTAAGTACTTTAATTCATTATAAATAATAATTGTTTAACGTCCCTTATCCAAATACCAAAATAGATCAATGCATGATAATTCTGGTTAATGAATCTTGTCTCAAGTAATAACTTGAAGACAATTATGCCTCAAGTAATCATACTTGTTGACATGGCATAATTTCATCTAACTTTGATCTATCTGAATTTTGAGAATACTTCTTTCAAGAATTCAATAATTAAAATTCTTCTATGTGTATATCCAACTATCTTGATATAGCTACATAATTCTTCATAAATAATGTGATATCCTCGATCACCAACTTATGACAATCAAACTTTCAAACCTTTTAAAGTTTAAAGTATTCTAATTCTTTAATGTATAATGCAACTATGCTCTTAGTAAGCACAACTAGTTCTCATGGCCATTAACAAGGATAAAATCCTACCATGACTAGTTATTGAGTGTCATCTCAATTAAACCAGCATCATTGTATATTAAACACAATATGCTCTTAAAATTTCTGTAAACTTAATATCCAATGTGTAATGTTTAGGAGCTATTCCAGATTGAGGATCATTATTCTTATTTCAAACATTTTTCATTAGAATATCTATTACACAAGTTATATAATAACTTTTAATTGGATATCTAATATTATCAAATCATTAAGCACTTAAGCATAATACAACAATAATATAATGCACATGAAAATCCTTCAGTCAAACTTAGATTTATATTCATGTTCTATCTTTTCATAATATATATCCATTTTCTAAATGATATATTATGTTCTATTAGAATTTATTTACCACACATGTTTATTTAATAATAAACTTTTGTTCCAAGGTTGTATGTTATATTTCCTAAATCTTTCAAGTAACGTTTCATTCCAAATTAAGTCTAACCTTTTACTTATATGGAATGTTACTCTTATATGTTATACAACATATATGATTTAGTAAATCAAACATAATACTCCCACTAGCTTTCAGGAATACTTAGAAATTACCTTATTTTAATTATAAACCTAAACATAGATTTAATAATTTATCATAAGAATAATCTCCTAGATGCATGCATTTATCCATTCATGGATTATTGCATTTTGTACACTTCCAAAGATTTTCTTGAATTCATAAACTCCTTTTTGATTACTTATCGTCCTCGCTCAAGTAATTATTCAAGAAAGAGTTATTGATATTCCATTGTCAAATTTCACATTCATGTAAATATGACAATTACCATCTTTATATCTTTAATGTACTTAAGAAAGAGTATTCAATCATAGTTAATTGCTTAAGTATGATTAATAATCTTGTCATAAGATATTCATTAAGATATGTGTACAATTTTGTCCATATGATTATTTTACAAACCACTAGAGTTACATTATCTTTGAATAAACTCATCATCATTCTCTAACTATTAAGAATTAAGATAAACCAAATTTTTAAATTTGAATATCTTTATGAACTGCATCTTTAACATTCATAATATGAGTAATTCACCCAATTCATTATTTTGGTAATACTACATCATATAATCATCAGCATATTAATTAAATATCTGAGATATCCAAGTGGATCTATGAATGATAATTCCATCATCTTGAGGTTTATCATTTACATGTTAAGCCTCATCATGATTTTAACTAGTGTGGTTTTAGAAGATTATGTATCTTGTAATTCTATTTTTTCAAGATAAAATACTCTCATTTGCCTTTAGTAATACAAAGACTATCTATAACTACTTAGCAATTTAGAGCAACAATCCAACGTTCTCTTTTAGGACATTACAAATACACATTGATAGTTCCTGATATTCTTTTGTTAACAATCCTTCTTATAAGTGGCTTAACAAATTCAGAACTTCAATTTAAGACTTAATGTGATTCATCACATTTCATAATTCAATAACGTCTTATTAATCTTCTAGGAGTCTAATTGAGTATATTCAAGCCATACTCAATTTCTAACCTTGATAACTTTTGGAAGAAAAGAAGTCATAGTTATCTTTAATCAAACAATCTAACAAGAGTTTGATTTCCCTAACTGAACATACCATAAAATATGGTATTTCAATTAGAATTAATATTGTAAGAAGATCTAACAATATAAGATAACCATATTCCTTTTGGTATACCTATTTACCAACTAAGTCAACTTAATGGTATAATAGTATTTCCAAACCAATTGCATGCTTTTTATATAACACAAGTACTTTTAACCAAGTCACTTCATGTTCATGTTTCTTCAAACATGAACGTGTTATATTCCCACTATCCGTTATTAATTATTGATCAACTCAATGACTTCTTGTATATGTCTTAATTAAAAGACCATAACAAGCTAACGTCTTACTTAATTGTAAGTCTTGTAATACTTAGAAGACTTCATATTTATAACTATACAATAAAGTATAAACATGTATAATTAAAGTAATCATGAACACCATCATTTGGTTTCAATCATATTTTCAAGTTAACATACTACTTTATTTATTTATGTCATTCTAAGAATACATAATTATTGAAGTAGTATTATATTACTTCATGCATTTATGTCATACATAAATATTAAAGCTGAAGTAGTATTGTTATTTGACACAATGTTCTAATAGATGTCTAATTTAGAAACTGTAAATTATCCATGTTGGTCTCACGCATACATGGAAATTCACCTTGTTGTTAATATTTAGTCTGCGTCTCACGTTTACTAAATTTTAACACCAAGTGTTTCTTAGATTAGATGTATTAATCTAATTAGAATTATAATCTCTTACTTTGCAGTTAAGAGAATGCTTTAAATCATATTCTTATGTGTTGTACTTTGCACATAATGAAGATTTCTCCCACTTGTGCATGGTACAACACCATGTATCATATAAACAACACGCACGCGTTTGTTAATTTGAACAATATGATTTGTGTCATTAACATAACTTAGTAGATATAGAGTTTACTCAATCAATTAAGGAAACGTACATGACTATCCTTGAAAATATTAGTGTCTATATTTGGAAAGTAATTACCTTGAGATATTCAAAGGATAATCTAAGTTACAATCAAGACAATAAGTCTTGTAACTCCCACTGAATTAGAGAACATTATAATAATCCCTTATTCAGCCATAATAACACAATACTCCCACTGAATTTGACAACATTGTAAATGTTTCATTAATCAGTGAAAGGAAATAGTGTACTTGTTTACTTTCCTACATCTTTTAAGAAAACCCATTCAAACAATTATATATAGGTTATAAAAGGATGTAATCTACTACATGAATGTGATTCATCACATTCCAAAATATTAACTTGAAAAAACTGGGCATGCAATTTCTTCCTTTATAGATTTACCATTCCAACAATTGTATGTAGTATCTGTAAATGGTCAAACCAAAACAACTAGATAAAATAATCTAATTCGTCTTTTACCATTATGCAGTAATCTGTCTAGCTTCTAATTTAATAACTCATAAGGTGCATATACTCTTACTATTAAAGTTTGCTATGAGTTATGTATTTAGAATTTAGACAATTCTAATCATCCTATTGTACCTTTCTCATTCATGAAAAGGAATAGGATTTAAGTCTCACACTTCTCCTAATGGAAAGAAGACTTTATTTATTCTTTTGTAAATATTGACTCTAACCAAAAACCCAAACGGGTGTAGATCAATTAAAAGAATAACTTACGTTTACGGTTTTAACGTTGCATTAATACATTTAAAGAATTTACAAAATTCAATTTTTAGTATTTTCGATAATTAATATTTCCAAGAAAATATAATACCCAAGGATATATTCATATAACCAACATATTTTCTTGAAAATCTAGGATCCAACTTTACATAGATTCCACCACATCAGTTGATCTGCTAGTGGTGAAAGTATAAAAGATGGTAATCTGTCGAACAATAATTGGCAAACACTTTTCCAATTCCTATATCATTATGGGATTTACATCAAATTGATTCATCAATTTGTCATGTAAGCATGTTTCATCCCATCTCATGCCTTAAGCTCTAGGTCTCACGCATCAACTTAATTAAGTCGTCTAACTTAGAAACTGCAAATTCTCCATGTGTGGTCTCACGCACACTCGGAAATTTACCTTGTCATTAAAATTTAGCCTGCGTCTCAC
Source organism: Artemisia argyi (assembly GCA_030686995.1). Classification (NCBI taxonomy): domain Eukaryota; kingdom Viridiplantae; phylum Streptophyta; class Magnoliopsida; order Asterales; family Asteraceae; genus Artemisia; species Artemisia argyi. The sequence goes on from CM060709.1 coordinate 333,763,378, forward strand.
GTTTACTAAATAATAACTTCAAGTGTTTCTTATAGTTAGATGGCATGTAACTTAAATTTTTAAGGGTATTTAGTTTGATGTGAAAATCAAAACATGTACAAAGATGCATGCACTCATCTTTATAACATAAGTTTTCATAAAAACTTTTTATATCCAATTCGTGAAATTAATACACAAAGTTTTACTTGAGGTTTATGCCAAAACCCTAAGATGACTTTCTACAATTATGATTTTAAAAGTAATTCGTTTAAGATATATTCAAGATTGTGATAACCAAGGCAGACTCTAAGGCTCTTTTCTAAGCCTTCAAATCACGGTTATGAATATCATCTTAAAAGACTTAATTTTAAAAGCATACTTGTATAAAACATCAATCAAGCAAAAGTTTATGGATTCAATCTCAAAATTAAGTAATAAAGTGTGAATTTTGCTTGTCTCGCCTGGGAGCTGATTACCGTGCGAATCGGACCACTAGCGGCACTTAAGACCTTGCAAGATTCTTACTTTATCACTTAGGGTTTCACCATTATTAGTCCGTATTATTTTCTTTATGGAAAAATTACCCTTTTATTGCTTACAAACGTGTCCAACAATCAAACAATAAAACAAGTAATCAAAGAAAAACAAACAACTAAATAAAGTGAAACAATTAGCCACATGCAATCCTTATTAGAAAAGATCCTAATAAAATCAAGTCTAGGTATAATAATGCATGTAATCAACTAAGGCCTTCTCCTCTTGATGGAAGAGAGTCACATACATTGACGAATCAATTGCGTAGGCCAAAGCTAATATACACACCACATAGCTTATAAATTGATTTTAATAATTATGGGGTCTTCCCCAATATTAGATTTATCTAAACATGTGACAAAACTTAACAATTACAAACAATAATAACCCATGACTAACATGCATGTTTCGTCACGGATCAAAGCATAACAATTACCAATTAGGTCAAGGATACGCCCAAATAACACATAAACATGTAGGCTACCTAGGGTTTCTAATCCAATTAATTAATGAAACCACAAACCCTAATTAGGGTTCATGGAATAATTCGACCCCCCCCCCAAAATTAGGGTTAGGGTTTCGAAAAAATTAAAAAAAACAAAACCCTAGATCCAAAACATGTATCTAAAACAATCAAAATTCGTTTTTTATGTGTTTTATGTAATCAATTACATGTTATAGCAAGCTCATGATACCACTGTTAGAATATAATAATCATGACAATCATAAATAGGTAAACACATTTGCGGAAGCGTAGGAACATCTATAACACATAAGAGATTAACATAAATTAAATAGGAACGTATCGTGGTGATTCTAGCCCGAACAAGAATCAAAAGCAATTGCCTTTAACAATATGAAGAACCCTAATTAGGGTTTATATGGATCAATGATTAACCCCTTACCGTTTTGTTAATCGATCCCTTGATAACAACAAAAGTATGTTGTTACCTCGTTCTTGTACACACAAACTACCAACGAATAAAGGTTTGATGCAAGTAAACAAAAACACTTATTTTTAGCTTATGGAAAATCGATCCAAACACCCTTGGGGAGGGGTTGTACGATCGGCCAAGAAAGAAACCACAAGGAGGAAAGATTTAGGGTTAGTGTGTGTGCACAAAAGATGTGAAACCCTAATCCTTGGCCTTGTATATATACTATAGTAAACTTGGAGGACAAGACAAGCATGGGTTGGGCTTCCCCTCACCATGATCGACCGGCCTAGGCACCCACAAGGGTGTTCTAGATCCTTCTTGACTCCCAAGTTACATTCTAGTCCTTATCTTTCGTTACTAATGATAGTTAGTCCATACGGTTAATAACTAACGACCATTTAGTCCATTAAGTGTTTATAAATACATATATACGATATGTTTAACATATATATATTTATTATTCATTATTCTTGTTTGTAAAGTGTGCAATCCCGAGGTCTCGGGTTCGAGACTGGACATTTACATATTAATATTTATCCATATATTTAACACCATCTACCTTCATTTTCCTATTGAAAATCCATTTGCTACCTAGAGGTTTGCAACCAGGTGGTAGATCAGTCAACACATAAGTGTTATTGCCCATGATGGAGTCCATCTCATCATTAATTGCTTCTTTCAAGAAAGCAACATCCTGGGACTTCATTGCTTCTTCAAATGTTTTGGGATCATCCTCAACAATGAAGAAATAAGAGTATTGGTCAGAGACCTCACTCCTTGTACCTTCAATTAAGTATAATTGAAACTCAGGTCCAAATGACTTTGGAATCCTAACCCTTTTGCTTCTTCTGAGCTCAGGTTCAGGTTGTTGTTCCACAACCTCATCAGGGATCTCATCAGATGCCTCTGAAACACCAATGTTATTAGTTCCATTTGGAATTCTTTGACTTGGTCTAGGGACTGATGAGAATCTATTCTCATCAAAGAGTGCATCCCTTGATTCAATTATTGAGTTAATTGAAACAGATTCATTAGGTTCAATAACATAAAACCTATATGCCTTGGAATGCTCAGCATATCCAACAAAGATGCATTCAATGCCTCTTTCACCCAAAGTTTTCTGCTTTGGATCAGGGAGTCTAACAACAGCCCTACAACCCCAAACCCTGAGATAATTCAGGTTGGGTTTCTTTTTAGTCCATAGTTCGTAAGGAGTTATCTTGTTACTTTTATTGGGAACCCTATTTAGTAAATAGCAAGCTGTTAACATAGCTTCACCCCAGAACCCTTGACTCAGCCCTAAATAGGACAACATGGAATTAACCATCTCCTTCAGCACCCTGTTTTTCCTTTCAGAAATACCATTTTGCTGAGGAGTATAGGGAGCAGTCATTTCATGGATTATACCAACAGAATGAAAATACAGAGTATCCATGTACTCACCTCCCATATCAGTCCTGAATCTTTTTATTAGAGACCCTTGTTGTAATTCAACTTCAGTTTTAAATACTTTAAATTTATCTAATGCTTCATCCTTAGTATGTAACAAATAAACGTAACAAAACCTTGAAGCATCATCAATAAAAGTCACAAAGTATTTCTTGTTCCCCAACGAGGGAGTAGCGTGTAGATCACATAGATCACTATGAATTAGCTCCAAAACTTTAGTTTCATGTTTTACACTTTGAAATGGTTTCTTAGTTATTTTGGTCATCATGTAAGTTTTACACTTTTCAGTGTCCATATCAAAGGCTGGAATTAATCCATCCTTAGACATATCTTGCATTCTTTTAAAGTGTATATGGCCAAGTCTTGCATGCCATAGGTTTGAATAATTAGGTTTAGAGGTTGATATAAAAGCAGAATTAACATTATCATGATCAATATTAAGTATGAACATTTGATTACACAAATAACCAAAACCAATAAACACACCATGTTTAGATAAAACAAACTTATCAGATTCAATCACTTGTTTATAACCACAATTATTCAAAACACTACTAGAAACCAAGTTTTTCTAATATCAGGAACATGTAAAACATTAAATAAAGAAACAATTTTTCCAGAACTAAACTTCAAATCAACACATCCTTTTTCATGCACCAGGGCAGTTGACTCGTTTCCCATATGAAGAATAGAACCATCATTCATTGACTCATAGGTCTTGAACCAGCTTCTATCTTTACACACATGAATTGTTGCACCAGAGTCAACCCACCAAGTAACATCATCATCTTGCACAAAATATATTTTAGATATATATGTAACATAATAAATCTCAAAAGACTTATTAAATATATTCTGACCTTTCAGAGAATTGGTGTTACCATTCCCTCCACTTGTGCCTGATCCATTGGTTTTATTGCTAGTCTTAACACCTTTACAATCTTTCCTGAAGTGTCCAGTTTTACCACACTTCCAACAACTCACTTTTGGTTTCTTGTTAAGATCAGATTTGGTGTTATCTTGATGCTTACGCTTGCCCTTGTTGTCGTTGTTCCTGGAGGAGTTGTTATGCTCCACCATATTGACAACTGATGGACCAGTAGTATTGCTACTCTTTGGCTTGTCAATGTCTTGTGCTTTGAGTGAATCCTCTATGCGCAAGTGACTGCCCAACTCAACAAGAGTTAACTCCTCATTCTTATGTTTCAGCATATGCCTGAAATCTTTCCAAGAAGGACGTAGTTTATCGATGATACAAGAGACTAAAATAGCCTCATCCATGTTCATCTTGTGTTGTGTGAATCGACCAAGTATACTAAGAAGTTCATTGTATTGTTCCATGACAGGTCTAGAATCAAACATTTTGTAATTGTTAAAATTACTTACAAGGAACTTCTTACTTGATGCATCCTCAACTATATATTTGGCTTCCAAGGAATCTCATAGTTCTTAAGAAGATTCAACATTCTGATAAATATCAAATAGAGAATCAAATATACCATTGAGAATTAAACCAGTCATCATTCTCCCATTTGCTTCTTGCCCTCATCTGTTCTATAGTAGCATCATCCCCATAATCTTCAGGAATAGCAGTAGTCAGGACATACACCACATTCATGCTTGACAACAAGAAGTGCATCTTCTTTTGCCATCTTCTGAAATCAACACCTTCAAACTTTTCCAACTTGGAAAAGTTAGCAGCCATTTGTCTCATAGCAGCAGCCATTGATTATCACTAATAGTTTCTATTGATTGTTGGTTATTATGTGTTTGGAAGTGTTCCCAGATTAGGGTTAAGATAATCAATGAGTATCGGATATTCACTTGAAATCGTGGCATCACTTTCCAATAGAAACTATTCGACCCTATGCCTGCCTGGGTTACACGGATATCTCTATGGGATAAGACCAAGTGAAGTTCTTGTTTTAGGCACAAATCAAGAACAGAAACGTATTCAAGTGTTTAGGGTTTGTGTTGTATCGTATCCATGCAGAATGTGTTATGACCTCTATTTATAATAGAGAATACTCAAACCCTAGCCCATGGAATTATGTATAATTAACGGCCCATTAATTATAACATAATACTTTCCATAATAGTAGGAATCAGTGGTTATTAATGGAAACAATAACTCTAGCAGTGGTAATGTTAACACTATCAGTGGTAATAATAACACTAGCAGTGGAAACTAGCAGCAGAATCCACTGTCAGCAGAATCCACTAGCAGCAAAATTCTCTGTCAGCAGAATCCACTAGCAGCAGATTCATACTAACAGCAGAATCAGATCAGCAGAAACAGACTCACACTAGCATAACAACTATTGAGTCAGGGAATTCAGTGACTAAATGAGTGTACACTCCGTACCTCCAAACACATTACCAGGTGTGAATTAATCCCTCAAGTGCACTAAATTTTCCAACATTAAAGACATTATGTTTTGCTTAAATCTACACAAAGAGGTAAAGATCAAGGTTTATATCAACTAATACTAGAAGTTGAAATCAACAATAAATATGGATGCTCATTTTCTTGTACATCGGCAATTCTTGTCTATCTGGCAAATGTTAAATCACGTTATCCACTCTGAGTTAGTTGGCGTTGCTCCAACGTTACAACTCAAGTTATTAGAGCAAAAGTGGGTCTGATAGTGAGGTTATGATAACGGGTTATTTATTGGTGTTATGTTATTTAGTGTTAAAATGATGTGGCGCTGATGTAGCAATGTTTTTAGTGTTATTTCGTGTTACCACTCCCTTTGCTCTAATATTCATTGCCCGCTAGTATAACTAATAATTTATTTGTAGACGTATGTCAAACAATTAATATGTACGTGTTTGCTCTATAATTTAGATGAGTAGTAAGTGACATAGTTGACTCTCATGTCGACATATGTTGTCTAACAAATATCAAAAATCCATGCTCAAATAATATTAATTTTATGGTCTGTCTGTGCAGCAGAAAAACTTTTAAATTTTTATACAGTATTAAACACTTTTAATGGCATGCGCTAATAGTAGAGGCTTTTAGCTTTAAGGAACACTAGCAGGGTACCCGCGCGATGCGGCGGCGGGAACTCTATAACTATATTTTGCGGCGAGCAAATGTTGTTCGGTTACACGTTTTTCCTAACAATAACCGTACAAATGATTGATAAATTAAATTAAAATAACTTTAAGTAATAACAATGATATATCATTTTTTAGCATTTTCTAATACGATAAGTCCTAGATATGCTATACAATACATTTGTTTCTTAATATTATAAAAATATAACATCTTTCCAATAAATATGACGTAAAAAAGTTAGGATTAAGTTTTATTTGAAGTGTTCACGTAAAAAAGTTAGCATTTTCTTATAAGATAAGCTTTAGATATGTTGTATAATAAATCAAGTTTTATTTTACCAAAGCAAATGTTTTCATTTATCCGTTTTTTTCTTACAACGAGGAAGGCTGCGAGCCGCCGCGTTGCGGCGGGGCAGTGAGTATTCGTTTTTTACGCGTTTTTTGATATTGTGTTCATGTTTTTATTCATATAGTTGTAGCGTTGTTGCAAAACTTTTTAAAGTACTGTCATTAGTTCTATGTGTTTTGGATGGGCTGGGCTGAGTTAATACAATAAAACCGGGCTGGATGAAGCAAATTTTGCTTCATAAAAAACGACATAATCACGCTCTATTATATATAGCTAGATGGCTATATATATAAGTTAAGATGTTTTAGTACGTTACTACGTTTAGCTAAAATCTTTAGACTTTATTCAACAATTTTTCCTAATCGGTACACATGGACTGATGGACATGGTTTTATGTTTTAACGACCATAATTGAATATACATTAGATCAAAGGTTGCCTTAGTAAATAATCACCTCATAAACAAATCAATACTCATAGCGTGCAAAATAATTTTTGAATAATTCATATCTAAGTTAGAAGCTGAATGCATTATACTACTGTAATTGTATTTTGATACAAAATAAGCATGCCAATAATGTGGAAAAACTTCATGTAAATACGTGTTTCCCAGGTGACATCATAGAAATTAATTATGCATGCAAATTTGTAGTACTATAATTAATACGCAATCTAGAAACATATATTGTAATAATCCATATTGAGCCTTAGCATCAGCACCGTGGGCTAAATAGCAGATCCGAAAAAAAGCTAGTTGGGCTGCCAAACAGTGACGCGAATTTGACGCAAGCAGATGCTGGCCACCAATGAGAAGGCACCAATTTGACGCTCTATTATATATAGAGTAATAACGCTAATAAACACAAATCTCACGTCTTTGACCCCCTAGCAGCCCAAAATTTTAATAAATCACGTCAAATTTTGTGCAACTTAAGTTTGGGATCATAATGATCAAGCCCAAAAGTACATCTGGACCTCCTACCAGCCCAAGTCCATTATACTCTTTAAACCAATTCAACGCTATAAAAGAATTGCCCTAATTTCTAGAACACTTTGAACTTAAGGGGGTTGGCAATGGGTGCAGGAAGGCACGGTACGGGGTGTTTCCCCTGCGGGAACACCGCCGCCCTCCACTGTTTACTGCACGGGGGGGGGGGGGGGAATTTGCAGGGAAGTTTACCGCACGAGAGGAGAGCAAAAATGGAACGTTGGAGCCTTAAAATTTTGACCGTTGGAGCCTTAAACGGCTATTTGTTTTCAATATATATTGGACAAAAAAAAAAAAAAAAAAAAAAAAAAAAAAAAAAAAAAAAAAAAAGCCGATCCAAAAAAAGTTATACCGCTACAAACGCAACTATATGGAGCATAAAAGAATTGATTCGACTTTATTGTTAGATGAGCCGTTCGAGTGGTCTAACGATAGTAGTCTCGATGTTTTTGCTGCCGCGATTGACGAAGATGAAGAAGATACGGCTGGGTCGACACGAAAATCAGTAAAACGCAATCGGGTCAATGCTGCACAAAGATTGCATCGTGATTATTTTTGTGAAGATCCGAAATTCGACGATCAATTTTTTGAAGATAGGTATCGTATGCCTAAAAGTTTATTTTTAAAAATCACGCAAGCTATTGAGGCTAGATTCGAGTATTTTCAGGAAGGTTATGATGCTAGAATGAAAAAAAGTTTCACAACCATACAAAAATGTTCGTCTGCCATTAAACAACTCGCAACCGGTGCACCACCGGATGAGTTTGACGAATATTTAGAAATGGCACAAAGAACTTCACGTGAATGCCTTCAATTTTTTTGTGAGGCTATTACTCAGTTATATGCTCGAGATTTCCTACGTAGGCCAACAAGTCATGATGTTGCATGTTTGTACGAAGCACACGAAGCTCGACATCACATTCCGGGTATGATCGGTAGCCTAGATTGCACACATTTCGTTTGGAGGAATTGTCCAATCGAATTGAGGGGTCAATATAAAAGGGGAGATCATCAAAACCCCACGATTATGATGGAGGCAGTGGCGTCTCAAGATTTGTGGATATGGCATGCGTTCTTTGGACCGCCGGGTTCAAACAATGATGTGAATGTTGTGATGCAATCTCCGCTATTCTTCACCAAGCGTAATGGTACGACACCTAAATGCCCATTTGTTGTGAATGGCTATATGTACAAGCGTGGCTACTATCTAACCGATGGCATATATCCGGCATGGTCTACTTTTGTTAAAGCGTTCAAATATCCAACCGACCCGAAAAACAAAAAGTTCAAGAAAGTACAAGAGTCGGCTCGAAAGGATATTGAACGGGCATTTGGTGTTCTCAAGGGTAAATGGAGTATACTGAATCGACCCTTACAGAAAAACACAATAGAAAGAATGAGTAAACTAGTTTATACGTGTGTCATATTGCATAACATGATTATACATGATGCCGGTACCGCAATCTCGCCGGTTCATATTCGGGATCCTCCGATCCAACCGGTGTTTGACGAAGCAGCCTTAGCCGAGATACGAGATGAGGATACACATTTTCGTGTCCGATTTGATCTTATGGAGCATATTCACGCTCAACAATTACCATACCTCGAGGTGGACGATGAAGACGATGAAGATTAGTGATCCATGGGGATCGCACCCTCGCAACAGGTTTTACCTCTCAAGGGATCTCGAGAAGCTTACAACCCCCACTAGGTAGTGTACCTGATCGTTGTAGTATAGTATAGTGACAAGTACCGGGGGATTGATCGTTCAACTCAGGAATAGTGTCGCTAGGATTAGAAAGTCTCTTAAACTAGGTCTAGAGGTGAGGGATGATTCTTTTTGTATTTTTATATTTTATGAAAGCAATTAAAAATCTCGGGGTTTGAAGGAGTGGGCGGAATTAGTTGCTAGCCAACTAACCCAATTTATCTAAAGATGCAATCAAAATAAAATAACAAAAATGAAAATAAACTAATTATACTAATGTGGTGAAAACAATTTTGAGGAAAGTTGTGTTTACTTAGGTTTCATTACTCCCTAGATATCTTTTACAGGTTGATAGCTTGTTACAATTGCATGGATGACGGGTCATATTCCTTAATACTAGTCGTAGGGCCGTGTACAATATTCCCTAACTCTATAGGATCCTACTTCACTCATATGTCGAGCCGTTAGAAGCTCCTAACATGGGATCATTAGAATTCTTCTACGCATTAAATACAACCAAAAATCGTAGTACACCTCCGATCATGTTTCTTAAGACGTTCAAGCAAGTTACCAATGAAAGTCTGTCAATTTTCTTAAGCCTAACATCGAATACAATCATCCGTAACAATTATAGACAAACAATCAACCCATAATTAACATCTAGGTTTCACTACATCTAAGCAAACACAATAAAAATCTATCCTAGCATGTTAAATAGAAGACAAGCGTAAGATATAATCAAACAACACATAGACATATTGAATGATTTGAAAAAATACTTATCTTCAATTGAACATGAAAGAATCAATGGGTTGGAACCCTTGAAAAAGTGATAAAATTCGGACTAGGGTTTTTCTCTCAAAGTTGCACACTAATGAATGAAATTTGGAAAACTATATATAGATTACACATCGTGACGGCGTCATGTGTTAGCCTGTGACGCCGTCAACTCGCCGCCATGATAAAATCGTATTGCCTAGATCTATTTGTGACGTCGTCGTGTAGGGAAATGTTCTGGGCCGTCACTAACGTTTGGACCCTGGCGGCCTTGGGTGACGCCGTCAGGTCCTAGGCTTAAAAACTCTCTGGATCGTCACGTGTATTTTTCACTTCCACCTATTTTGTAACTCTTGATGCCGTCATGTGGAGAGTCTTGACGCCGTCAGGTACTGTTCCCAGCAAGGAAAATTGAGACTTTGCCGTTTTCTTCACTTTTATGCTCCAAAAATGTCCAGAATGATTCCTTTTCCAGATTTCTCTCCAAAAGTACCTAAAACGACAAAACGAACAATTTAGGGCAATAATTGATCAAATAATCTTGAATTCGGGCTTAAATGGCCCCTTAAAAGCGGTACACTTTTCGCCTCATCAATTAGTTTTTTAGTATTATGTAATGGTATTTTATATTTTTTTAATAATATTATGTAATGTTTATTTAATTTTATTGAAATTTTATTTTTTTAATAAATTTTAATAGAATTTAAAAAAGAAAAAAGAAAAAAAAGTGAGCGAAGGGTGAGGGGTGTGATGCCAACAAAAAATGGGTGGGTGAAGGAAAAAGTGGGAGAATGATGTGGCATAAGGATTGATTGTAAGTGAGTGAAAGGATTTGGGGTGATGGGTGTGTTGCCAACCCCCTAATAAATAAAAATAGCGCAGCCACTGGTTTTCTCCTAGATCTAAAGACATGACACCAAACATACTTCTATCCTTTCATTTCTTGTTATTTTCGAAGAACAATAATATCCAATCGCCAATTTTGAATGAAAAAGCACACTAACAAATCACAAATACCATTTCGTTTATACTTAAACACACGAATGGAGATTAACAAAGAGCCGTTTTAATTTACTCAAACTGTTCGGACTTCAAGATCTGTATACTAGTCGGGTAGTTGTGGTTATGTTTTTTGATTTCGTTTTGTGTTTCTTTGTACGAAACAAAGAAAGGATAAAACAATCTTGATTTCTTTTGGTCTGGGTTAACATTCGAGCAGTTAAGATCTTTAAGGATCTTAAAACTATCTATGAAATACGAATGAGAAACTGAGATCTTTTTTTTTTTTTTTTTTTTTTTTTTTTTTTTTTTTTTTTTTTATGGAGTGACTTGAGGGGCCTTCATTTGTAAAAGTTGGTTGTGACCTCTTTGGTATTCACATTTGGACTTTTTCTTGGCCTTGTAAGTCTGGGTTCGTAAGTCGTAACTAAGATTATTACAGGCTTCGTAAGTCTGGGTTCAACTCAGTTTATTGGAAAAAAGAAAACGCATCATGATTGGAAGTTTGTTGATGGATTGTGTTGATTGTATTTGTACTTTGTGCTTGAATGGTTATATGTATTGGTGATGGGGTGCTTTAAATTTTGTATTAATTGTATGTAAGAAATAGTATTTGTCTAAAATCAATTGTGCTTTACATACTTGTGCTTTGTGTTTTATGATTTGTATTTACTTAAAATCTATATAAGGAAATCTTAAAAAATTAATATGAGAGAAGGCGCAATATACTTTATAAGTAGTATAGATATATATGTTTGTCTTACATTTTTTAGTTACATTCACATTTCCTTTTCAGATACCTACGTGATGTTACAACTTGCAATTACAACAAAGGATTTGCTGACGGATGCTCACTGGGCATTTTTTAAAATATAAATAAATAAAAAGTTTGAGTGTATTAAGTGAAAAATCACACTTAATTATTGTAATTTAAAAGTTTAATTAAGAGAAAATTCCAAAAGTAACCCTGGTGATCAAGTGCACTCCTTTTTCTAAACCATTTTTTCCCCTAATAGCACAGGGCGACTTTCAAATTGACAACCACCTTAATATCATAACATGTGTTCTTTTTCATAAGTACAGGTGTGTAAGACTTGTCGGCTAGATGTACTTTGGGCGACTATTATTTTGTCGGGGCGACTTGTACCTTGGGCGACCTCAATTTTGTCATTTAGTGAAAAAATGACAATTTTTTTTTCACTAAATGACAACATTTAGGTCGCCCAAGGTACAATTCGCCCCGACAGAACATTAATCGCCCAGAGTACACCTAACCGACAAGTCTTACACATAGCTTACACACTTGTACTTTGTATACTTATAAAAATATACATGTATCATGATATTAAGGTGGTTGCCCAATTTCCAAGTCGTCTCAGGCTATTTGAGGGAAAAGAATTGGTTTTGAAAAGAGTGTCTCTGGGACCTTGTCTAGTAGGGGTGTTCACGGGGCGGTTCGGTTCGGTTAGTGGGAAGATTTACACTATCCATCGCGGGGCGGGTAATTCATTTTACTACCCGAAACCGAACCATGCTAGGCGGGTAACCGGACATGCGGGTACCCGAAATGAGCGGTTACCCACGTTTCGGTTCACGGTTATCCATTTTAGATGTCTAAACGTATGAATGATAACATGATCGAAAACGTAAAAGTTCATTTTAGTATATTAAATAATACTGAACACATTAAAGTAATATTAAAGTTATTTATTTACAATAATTGCATTCAAATAAACATACATAACACATTAACAAAAATATTTATTCAACGTTTATTAGCTACAATCACATTAATCAATTTTCACACATAAATGTTTAGTAAATGTTTCATTAGGAGCAAAAAAATTGTTATACACTAAGAGTAGTGCAATAATATAATCGATACTTGTACAATTATTTTGAATATTTAGTTAAAAATCTTTTTGTATGTTATACATGGTTCGGTTCGGTTAACCGCGGATATCTAAATATAAAAACCGTAACCGATCCGTGATAAGCGGGTTTTTTCGGTTTCGGTTTTTCCCGGTTTCGGTTTCTTCGGTTTCGGGTTATTTCGGTTTCGGATTGACCGGTTCGGCTCGGTTTGTCGGTTTCTCGGATTTTTTGAACACCCCTATTGTCTAGTGTCCAAATTTTATCTTTTTAATTAATGCTTATTAAATGAATTTTTGATTCAAATTGAAAACTTTGATTGTATTAACTACTTGTTGAATTTATTTTTAAAACTTTTAAAAATGCCTGATGAGCATCAGTTAGCATGCAAATCCCAGCAACAATAGCAAGTCCTAAATTGTTTGTAACATTTGCCACCTACTTACATTATCTGCGAAAGATAAGGATCAATTAAAGGTTGTGAGTTTGTGACAACATATTTTATGTTGTTACTATGTTTACCACAAAATTCATAAGGATGTCGTATTCTTAGTTGTTATTGACTTATTGTCATTTGTCGAAGATGAGTATAAGGCTTTGTAAGGCCCATGGTGAAATGGGCCCAGCTCTAAGTGGGCCAGAAAGAAAGGTATTGCTTGGATAAGGGTTAGCTTTCCTAGTTGCTTTTAATCACACAAATCCTTTTCATTTTTTTCCCCATATCAAAAAGATGTTAAATGATAAATGTTTTTTATTATGAAAAAAATATATTAATTTCATGTTTTTTTTATAAATAAAAAAGAATATGAATTTTCATATTATCAAGTATATAATGTTATAACACCCAACTAATCTATATTAGGATATTGTTGTGCATACCTTTCCGGTCCACCTTCTACTGCCTTTATTATTAACAATATAAGACAATTTTCATATTAGTATTTGTTCCATAATTGTTTTTATCAATTTTTGTCTCGTATTTTTTTTTATCAAACTTTAAATTCTCTGTTTCATTTTTGTTTCTTAGTTTTATAATAAAAACAAAATTATAAAAATTTAAAATTTTTAAAAAGTAAAATATATATATATATATATATATATATATATATATATATATATATATATATATATATATATATATATATATATATATATATATATTTAGTTGGATATCCTAACCATATTTGTTAAATAACGTGAAATAAAACAAATATTGTTTATTTTTCTAAATGAGATGTACACAACTTAATCGGAGCATATCTTTAACCAACTAAAATATACATGGTAAACGTTGAATCTGAAAACCTCTTATAAAAACATCATAAATCGAAATAATAGACATCTAATGATGGTTACTTTCTAATTTTCTAATGTATGTCTAATTTTCGAATGTATAAATCATTGAAAGATTGTTACATTACTTCATACACATGTTGCCGTATCTTAGTAGCTAAAGCAACATGATTAACATCAATTACACACACATACATACACAATAATTTGATAAGTATTGTTTCAAAACATTTTCTTATGCATTTTTCAGATAATGATAGTCTTAACTAATTCTTATAATATAAAAATACTACTAGTATAAATTTATAAGCAAGCATCTCAATGCAACACATAGTAATCATTATGACTTATTTTAAGTCGTTTTTTAGTTTCTAGATCAACTACATTTATGATACACAGAAATTAAGAACATATAAAATCACAAAATACAAAAACCTATAAAACGATAGTTTATTTAAGTTATCATGGTGTAAATGATCTTTTAAAATACTTCTATGGTTAACTTAGTTATTGAAAAATGAGTTTTGCTAATATGTGTTTGATGATGCACATGTTAAATGTAGGGGTGGCAATTTTTGACCTGACACGAAATTTGATTTGAAACTGACACAAAAATTAACAAGTTAAAGTTAGGTTAGGGTTGAGTTTAAATAGATTTTCGGTCGGGTTTGGGTTGACCCAACAAACCCCGTTTATTAAATAGGTCATGTTCGGGTTGGGAATAAATTAAGTGGTCGACCCGCCAACCTGTTTAATATTTTTTTCTTAAACTAAACATTATTTATGTTTCATTATACAGGTCGGCTTAAACGGGTCGACCTGCAAACTCTTTTAACCTGTTTAACTCATGTAATGTGTCAACTTTTATATATATAACGGGTTAACTGGGTCAACCCGTTTAACCTATTTAACACGTGTAACCTATTTAACCCGCTAACCCAAGTATATATGCGGGTTAAATGGGCAGGTTCGGGTTATGTGTAAACAGATTAGAGTTAACATAGTTGACCCGATGATTTAAATGGGTCAGGTATGGGTTAGGGTTTTTGGACCCGCCAACATGTCAACCCGAACCTGCCAACCCGAACCCGACCCGAATAGACATCCCTATTAAAATGTATTCAATGAATACCTTTTTTTTTTTTTTTTTTTTTTTTTTTTTTTTTTTTTTTTTTTTTAATAATAGAAAATGTATTTTCATTTGAACATCTGCTAGCGTGTGTCCAGTAAACACAAATTAGCAAAACCCTTATAAATATAGTTAATCTGTAATTTAAGATTGGACTCCGTATTTGTGTTAAGTAAACAAGATCACCAACTAATTTGGTGATGTGTAATTTGGTGTCATCATAAATTAGTTATCAAATTGACAAGCAAGTTTGAAAGGATAACAAGG